>CM060248.1:57114367-59514367 GCA_030684275.1 Acipenser oxyrinchus oxyrinchus | reverse complement strand
GCTGTACAACATGTCGAAACTGTGTTTCACGGATCACAAGTTCATTTTAAAATATGGAAAACACGGTCAAAGACTGAGAGTCACAACCTTGCAAAGTTTGAGCAAATGTATTATTTTCTACTTTCACATATAGCAGAAGTATATCTTTTTCTCAAAAAGGGTAACATGTAGTAATCAAGGGGGAAAGTGATTTTGAGGAATGTAAAGAAACATGTCAAAAAAGGTGTTCCTGAGAGTGTGCTGCATAAGAGACTTTGGAGTAGAAACACTAGATCTTTTGCAATCAAATTGAGAATCTGACCCACTATGCAAAAAGTATGTTTAACTATCTGATATCTCATAAACCCATTGAGATGGCAACTTACATTTTTTAATTTTATGGGAATGCGTCTAGTATGTACCCTTTGACCTATGACCTAATAAAGCTAATAAATAACCTTACTGCCTCATTGTTTTAATCTCACCATGGTATTAACCTTTTTTTTTCTACCTAGCCAATAGCCAATAATAGCAAATCTCACAAACAATTAATGATGCATGTACTTTACACAAAGGGTCACAGATTAATACAGGTTTTACTGTAGTCACTGTCTGTAACAGGAATACTTTCTAATAAGGCAGCAGTGTGGAGTAGTGGTTAGGGCTCTGATCGGAGGGTCGTGGGTTCAATCCCTAGGTTGCTCCAGTAAAAACCCAACTGTATAAATGGGTAATTATATGTAAAAAAAAAAAAAAAAAAAGTGATATCTTTTAACAATTGTAAGTTGCCCTGGATAAGGGTGTCTGCTAAGAAATAAATAATAATAAAAATAATAATAATAATAATAATTGCATTAGTCTTTTGTGTTATTTCAATTAAAGCAGATCCTGTATAATGTTTAGCTGTTTGGTTGTCTTACTAGTTTGGAAAGTTACTACTGTATGGTAACTGCCTTTTCCATATAAAACAGAACAGTTGGTACTGTAGCCCAGGGGTAACTGCAGCAGTTGTATCTTTTTATGGTTTTAATCTAGAGATATGATTGAAAAAATGTTTGCTTATATCAAAGTTTTTAGCTTCTACAAACCATTGTTATTTATATTTTAACAACATGTTTGAATAGATTCTTGCATTTAAATGCCTTGGCTTTTAAGAAAACCCTTTTTGCAAATCTGAAACATACATTAGTGTGGGCACTGGAATAAACAATACATGTACCTGCAGTTTGTGCCCAGAAACTAGTTCATGGGGCAGTCAACTGATGTGCACTGCCAGAAGGATCTCAAATGTGCAGTTTTGAAAGAAACACATTGTTGTTCTTGTTTATTGTACTATGCAAGCTGTGCTTTCAGTTAGTGTTGTAGTTGCTTGGTCATTTCACCTGGAGGGTTAGATTGGCCCCATCCCTTCAATGGTTTCTTTCCTGTCGAAATCAACTAGCTGTCATGTTGCATGCTCAGCCAGTAACATGTTTTGGCCCCGATAACATCGCTGAGGCCAAATAACCCAGGAAGTATAAGTGTAACAGATATCCATAGGAAGCTGTGTGGTCCAGTGGTTAAAGAAAAGGGCTTGTAACCAGGAGGTCCCCGGTTCAAATCCCACCTCAGCCACTGACTCATTGTGTGACCCTGAGCAAGTCACTTAACCTCCTTGTGCTCCGTCTTTCGGGTGAGACGTACACACCCTAGTCTCTGTAAATCGCCTTGGATAAAGGTGTCTGCTAAGTAAATCCAGAGAATAGGGTGTAGAAACTGCTAACTTTCTTTAACCTACAGTAAAAGGCACATTTGAGACCTATGTAGCAAATGGAAGTGCAAAAAATGTATTTTTTTAATGTATTTTGTTAAATACAATTCATTGTTAATGGTTCATTACCTGATGGGCTAGGCTACTTCTTACAAATGGAATGAGAGTGGGACAAATGAAAGCTGCTTTTGCTTGCTGAGCCAGACCCTGTAAGCCCAGCACCATTGGCAGAATGTAAATGTGTTTTTCATACGTTTTTCCAAATTCTACCTATGCTAACATTTATAAAAAATAAAGTCTTACTTTCTAAATGTAATACATTTTTCCCCTCTAGGCTAGGCATCTGTATATTTGTGATTTTCACAAAAGCCTAATTCAGAGTGTAAGAAATAAAAGGCGGAGGAAGGGCAGTGATGATGAAGATGGAGGAGAGTCACCTGACCTTGACTCTCATTCCCCAGAGGTACTGTAGCAGGGCTTTCTAATAGTTGACTTTTTGTGCTAATTGGTTTGCTGTGATCTTGAATATGTGTTGCTAAACAGAAGCCTGATTGTTCTTGGATTTAATATGTTCTTCTCTGATACTTGCTATTTTTACTGTTTTTGTTTGTTTTGATAGTATTGGATTTGTTTTATTTAGCTTACAACCAAACCCGAGTTTTACTGAAGCAGAGATGCTTAATACTTTCAACATTTCAAAATTGTGGGAATTATACAGTAGGTACCACTAAACAACAGGACTTGGAATTATGCTTCAGTCTCATTATTTGTTCACTATATACGTTTGTTTATATACAGGTGCATTTATATTTCCAAAACTTGTTGTTAAGCATTATTTATTTTTTAAATGTGTGAGTTTTTTTGTAATTCTGTTGCCTCAAAGATCTAGTATCATAGTGTAGTACATGCATTCCTTTTCAATTCTAAACAATTTTACCTTACTTTAAAAAAAGTTTCTATGCTGTCTTTTTCCCATTTCGGAGAGACACACTCTCTTGTTGGGTTATCTGAGCGAATCCTTCAGGATTTACATACCAGAAATAAAATTCCAGCCATCAAAGTTGAACTTGTTATTATTAAGTTATAGCCCTAAGAATAATAAAAACAATACACATTTATTTAAACAAAAGGAAATAAAGGTGTAGTGCTGCTCAATTTTATTTCTTGCTGTCACAATAGAGAAAAAGATGATTTTAGGGATGTTTTTCAGAGATCGCGATGATCTTTTGTTTCTATTATAGCAACATTATCGTAACATAAAGAAAGAATGACCCTCCGCTCACAACCAGACCTGCCTTGGTATTTGATTTACTGTATACCGTTAACGTTGCTGTAGGCATTTTATGAACATTTTAAAATGCTGGTTTAATAGTGTAAAAAATACAAAAATAAAACATATCTAAAACTGGTAGGTCATTGAATTAATTCCTCCCAGGTGACACTGCTGCACATGACACCAGGTAAACATACGGCCTAGCTTCGGGATAGATCGCAGTTTCCAGATGCAGTTCGTAATCCCGAAAAAGTACTGGAAGTTATTTCAATTTATCTGGGAAGATAAGAAATAGCACAGCAAGGTCAAATACATCTTCTAGGTATTGTAATAACTTGTATGGACGTGATATTTGTTCTTTAATTTCCAGTTTACCATTCTTCTGTTTTGTAGGTTGACTTGTTCCAGTTACAAGTAAACACACTGAGGCGGTACAAGAGACACTTCAAATTACAGACCAGGCCTGGACTAAACAAAGCACAACTAGTAGAGGTATGCCATGGCAATTACTTTGCTTCTTGCATGTTTTTTTTTTTTAATGTTTTATTTATTTAGTGATGTATTTCAATGACATTAACACGGAAGAGTTGTCATTCATAATTATTTTTTTTTTGCAGTAGTATGTTTTCATTGTAGCCTGCATAGAGTTTTGTTCAGCATGTTGTATTTTATACTATACCTATGATTCTTTTTTAAACGTATTGCACAGTATAAATATTACTGTTTATCTAACTATGATGTATTATGTTGTTTATTGTGTTTTTTGTTGGATAATTAATGATTAAATTGGAAGTTTTTTTTTTGGTAATAAATGATGTCATCAATTCTTCTTTACAGGCAGTTGGCTGCCACTTTAGGACAATACCAGCAGATGAGAAGGAAACCCTAACATATTTCCTCTGCACAGTAAAAAATGAGAAGAGCATGACCTGAAGGACGATTGCATTCATTACTTAAATATGATCTTTTTTTTTTTTAAATCATACGCTAAGCTTTAAAACTTTTCACCTTGTTTTACAATCCATTTTTATTCAATAAGTGGAATTTTATTTTTGCAGATATGTATGTGTAACTTATTTATGTTATTTCTTTTAGTATCTTTTCCACATTAGACATACATAGGATTTCCGATGTGCCGCCCAGCATGTTGTCCTAAACTCGCTTCACTATTTCTTTTCAGGTGGGTACCACTGTTTTAATGCAGAAAAGATGCAGTTAAACTGAAACGAAATGTACAGACATATCAACTGTGTAGTTCAGTTTCCGTCATTACAGGACATCCTTGAAGAGACAGCTTATTATATGTGAAAACCCTTTTCTCAGATGTTCTGTTTTATATCGGCGACAAATAGTACATTTTATAATGATCAAATCTTTATAATTTCTAGATAATATATTTATGAAAAATGTTAAAGGGTTCAGAATTTATGTTGTAATTTTTCTGACTAACGAGCTAATCAATTTAATGAGACATGCAGTGATGTTGCATCCAGACCACCTTGAATTTACTGTTTTAAAGAGCAGAGAATCAGAGCCAGACACATTAAATCAGAATATACATTCCAAAGGTTTCTAGACATACTCACTATTCTACTGCACAACTATGAGTTTATATGTAACAGCTAATTTTGCATAATCCATTTCGATTACATTTTTTTTCCACTGCACTGTGGGACCTGCCATATTGTGATTATGTGTCTTTTTGGTTTCTGGGTAGTAGGGACCGAATGCTTCATGTCAAACAGTAAAAAAAAAAATAATACTTTCAATATTATCCATTTTAGTCCCTGTTTATAGACAGAGAATAATAATAATTATTATTATTTAGTTAGTACAATAAAAGGTATCACATCTCCTTCTCTTTGTCTGTCATCTCTGGACTGTTACGAATACCATTTCATCTATCAATTACACCCTTACAAACTCAAGCTGCTTTGTTTTTGTACATAGAAACTCCCATTCTTAGTTGTGAGACAGCTGTAGTGAGGGTTGCAGTGCCTGGCATACAGTACATTACGCTAACCTTACTGCACACCTGTAAATATACTCTATCGTGTTTTATATGCAGTTCACTGGGTAGTATTCTGTATAGTGTCTTATTAAATAATTATAATACATAAACATGTTCTTAATTACACAAATAAGAGAGAACCATTTACAGCTTGGTTCACCAATTGGTTATTTTTACAATATGTAGTTTTATAGAATGAAATCAATTTACTATTAGCTTTGGAAATGATTCAGTATTTAAAAACAATATTCAAACATTTAGTAAAAATAATTTTTGTCCTGAGTGTCATCGGTGTTATAGATTTAGGTCATCTGCTTAGCATAGATAGATATGTGATCATAAATTACATTAAATTTTGCACTCATTAATGGAAATTTATACATCTAGCATCCAGAAACGTTCTCCTTATTAGAATTGAATCTGACATGCCCTCAATCTGCATAGCCCCCTTGTGATCAAAACCACTCAAAGTGTTCTGGTCTCTAATAGAGCACTTGCATACAGATTTTTATTGGACATTGTGGTTTCAAGTGATAGAGTACAAAGAAAGCACCATTTATGTTACCTCAATATAAATGTCAATAGACAATCATACTCTGGTGGTGGTGCTATGGGATCTGAACATAAAGGGATGAAAAAATAAGAAACACTGGCAATTCCTCCCAACTTAATATGTTACTGGGTGTGGAAAGTGGTATCCATGACATGCATTTCTGGCTGTATCTGAGACTACTGTTTTGAAAAAAACAGACTTTGCTTAAAACCCCTTTTCTGAAGATGCGGCAGTATTTTTTTAAGGAATGGCCAACTGTCTGTCCAGAATAATTTAAAACACCAGCAGACTGAATAAGTGCTGTCCTGACTTCCTGTGCTTGTAAACCGTGTTGGTAGATGTTTCTGTTTTTTGTTCAACCCCTGTAATTTAGGAACATTTTAGCAGTGTTACTTAAGTGAACATACAGTTTTAATCAAAATAATGGTTTTTACAACAAGTTCATAACTTTAAACTGCAAAAACAACAGGTCAGAAAAGTTCTGCATTCACTATACCACTACCATGGCTTGTGAAACATTTTGTAATTTAAGTACTACTGTATAATCATTAGATAATTGTTAATGATTAAAAGATATACTATATACTTATAGTTTTCTTTTGTGCCTGAAATGATATAGTTGTCCCTCAAAAAGAACCCACATTAATGTGACCAATACTAAGAAGTTGTACAAAAAATTAGCAAGTTATAAACATACTGTTGTATGATTGCATTAAAACATCAATACATGTTTTAAAAAGTTATAAAAGTTATTGGTAGGCAGTACTGTTAAAACTATTTCTGTTTCACTGTGTGGATTTAAATCCTGATGTTTGTCGATTTTGTCCAGATCCCTCTATGGACTGTTGCAGGGAATCACGAATGAGATCTTCGGTCCAAAGAAAATGTCCCTGAAACAGATTGTAAATTAGCCATGATAGAAAGCATTAAAAAGTTCCTTCAGTTTCAGACTGCTGGTTTATACAATGCAGTAATCTGTCAATGAAATACATAGGTAGATTTTATATATATATATATATATATATATATATATATATATATATATATATATATATATATATATATATATAGTGGACAAAAAAATGGAAACACCTGGGTAAATGAGGGACACCAAGTATATTGAAAGCAAGGGCTTCCACACAGGTGTGGCTCATGCGTTAATTAAGCAAATAACATCCCATCATGCTTAGGGTCATGTATAAAAATGCTGGACAGGCCTAGTTGCCTGTAATTATGGCTAGCATGGCTGCAATAGGAGACCTCAGTGACTTTGAAAGAGGGGTGATTGTTGGGGCGTGTTTGGCAGTTTCAGTGACCAAGACAGCTCAACTTGCTGATGTTTCACGAGCAAAGGTGATGTCGGCATGGAACTCCGAGGGAAAGACATCATCAGCAAAGGTCAACAGTGGGTGGAAGCGCATACTCCAGGATCGGGATATCCGTGCATTAATTCGAAGTGCAAGGCAAAACAGATGAGCAACTGCAGATCAATTGACTGCAAATTTTAACCTGGGGCGCGAGCAGCCAGTTTAATCAAAAACAGTCCGCCGAGAACTCCACAGAGCGGGATACCATAGTGGCCCAACGCCCTATTAAGTGACTTTACATGGGTGTTTCCAGTGAACTACAAGAAGCTATAAATTAATATAACCTAGGGATAGTGGTTGGTTATAAAGGGGTTGGGACAGCATAACAGCCAGTTGCCCCACAGTGCCCAAACTTTGCCCAATGTGTAAGGGTTTACTTTGACTTATGTATAAAGATCAACTGAGTTTCCCAACAGTACTCTGGATACAAATAGAACAGCATTTTACACCATTGCTGCACTTTGTTTGATTGAACTCCTGTGCTTTGGCTGGAGCCAGCTAAAAGGGCTAGAAATGTTGGGGCAACCTCACCACAGTCAAAGTTTAAATAAAGTTTGTAATACTAAATTATAAACAGTAAAATGATAAAGGATTTATGCTGTGGTTTAAACAGCCGGGACCACCCCACAAGATCAGAAAAGCTAAGAATTTCAACAAGGATTCAAAGCTTGTTTCTAGTATGGGCCAGATAGAAATGCACAAGGCAGGAGTTGCATGCATCACAATAATGTGATACGTATTTGATTTCCGAATAACCCAAGACATGATGCATTTGACAAACAGTCTGATCTAACAACAGTTCTCCTAGGAAGATGAGTTTTTCACTGCCTGTATGTGGTGGTTGTTCCACAGCCACTGAATGATGAAATGGTCATATATAATCGAGGCATGTTTTTTTTCTTCCTGGAAAGGCCACAGCTTGGGTTTAGCTTCTAGCCACGTGACAAGGCACGTGATGGAACACTACATTGCATAGGGGAGAGGTGTGGGAGGAAACTATCATCGTGCCAAATGGGGATGGAGTGTGTTCTAATACAGTGGCAGGGATATCCATGGTTTTAAGAATTGGAATGAATATTATTTAAGGCAAACGAAAAGGCCTTAATTGGGGTGGTCGTTATATTGAGCTGGTTACATGAGAGACTGTGTTGGTGTGCAACAGTACTGTTTTACACTAGTATTTCTTGTCTACTAAAATTACATAATAATAATAATAATAATAATAATAATAATAATAATAATAATAATAATAATAATAATAATAATAATAATTCACTAGACATGATCGAGGGCTGCGTGGAGGAAGAGACCTCGGGAATTGGTAATAAAAGATATGTGCTTATAACTTAGAGAAGAGTAAGGAGTTTCCCCTTGGCTCGCGGACCACCTGGAAGTTGCAGGTTACTTATTCCCGGTTCCTTATTCCCCATGTAATTGACAAAGCAGCGTATCCCTTTTCTGTGTGTTTTAACTCACTTACACATCTTGCTCAATTAATATATTGCAACTATTTAAAAAAGAATCGCTCCTTCTTTTAAAAAAAAAAACACGAAAATATTAATAACAAATCTGTATCAGCAGCATAGCGGTACCCAATAGTACCTGCTTGTTTCGCCCCATTTAACCCACCTTAGACGCGTTGCTCACTAAATATCGAGGTATCCCTAGATAGGTTATAACTCCCTCTTTGCAAAAACACAAAAGATTTTAGTGAGCAAGCCGTACCCCACGATCAGCAGCACCCCAAAATGTAGCCTATTATAACCAATACAGAACGCATGGGGCACGACTTTGGATGCCCCATTTACACCCCTTAGACGGCTTGCTAACTAAAATCTTTAGTGTTTTTGCAAAGAGGGGGTGATAACCTATCTAGGGACTCCTCGATATTTAGTGAACAAGCCGTCTAAGGGGGGTAAATGGGGATATATATATATATATATATATATATATATATATATATATATATATATATATATATATCTATATCTATATCTATATCTATATCTATATATATCTATCTATCTATCTATCTATCTATATATCTATCTATCTATCTATATATCTATATATATATATATATATATATATATATATATATATCAGATGAATACTGCATACTGAACTGGAACATAAATTAAATATAAAGTCGTTAGTACAATGCTCCCACTGTTTGTGGTGTGCTACGGGGAATATCACGTCACTTGCCAGGAGGCGCCGGCTGTGTGGTGGTGAAACCCAACACGTTTGGACAGAGGGAATATTCTGTTTTAGTTTTGGCCTGGGCTCCCTCTAGTGACGATAAAGTTGGCTTACCTAGGACAGCAGAGTAATTCACGGAAATTGCAGTAGCAAACGATTTCGCAACCTTCGCCCTCCCAGAAATGATCCCGTAGAGTCTTTTCAATGGGTCTGAGCGGCTCAACTCCATTAGGGATATTGTGGCAGTTTCGGTCTTTTAAAATCTTCTTGTAACACGACAGACGACTGGAAGGAATCGCATCTATTGCCAGAAATCCAACCAAGAAAGCAAGAATCGCTAGAGTTGCCTTCATTTTCTTCACACTGAGGAATTAAGGTGTTAACAAAAGCAAAATACATTTACAGTATGAATACATATCAGTGCAAACATTCGTTTACAGAACACCGTATCCTTCATAAATATGACCTAACATTTTCTTTATATAGTAGGTTACTATTATTAAAACGTTAAGTAAACCACTAACAAATTGTAGATGTGAACTGTAAGCTGCTGAAGATTTGGTGGTACAGTAGCCTACTGTATCAGCAATAATATCGCATACTTTAGCGCACACGGCATGCAAGAAACAGTTTATGGTTCCATGTGTGTGAGTACCAAGTGCACTGAAGAAAAAATACAAAAAAAAACAATATTAAATTATATATAAATAAACACTTACTTTTGTACTGGTAACACATGGTCCATGTGTTAACTATTTGTTTCTCACATAAAAGAAAACAAAATAAGGACCACCAGATCATCCATCATACATCCCCATCCCGTGTTACTACTTAGACTATTATACTGTTTTTTTCTTTTCTTTTTTTTTCTTTTAATGTTTTACTGCATACATGTTCAATAGTAGAATAGTAGAAAAAAAGCGTACCTTTTACTGCGCAGTTCTCTCTTCAGGGGTGATAACAGATAACTGAACAAATTTCTAATAAATATGGTTTTTATTTAAGACGTACAAACAGGTCTTTGTCTTGTTCAGTTACCAGCCAAGATGGTCAGGCACTGCTACCCATGGACTAGGCATGGAGTGAAATAAGAACTGTACCCCTTTGAATAAGTTCCCTCCTTAAGAAATAAGTTACACCCAGTGAATCAAAACACAACTGATCCACAAAACACACCATACATTGAGCCAGTGGGGTACTAGATTCATTCCAACCCACAGGAAATGGCATATGGGGTAGGTGGTTTCCTACTGAAGATCACTATTCATTACTATTATCCCATCTTGCAATTGGTTACATTTTTATACATTTAAAAACTGGTGTGGTTGAATAGTGGTTGTTAGGTTCACAGTATAGTAATTAAAAGATTTGAAATGATTTTAGAATAATGTGTGTACTTATTTTATTGACGCCATATTTTGTAGAACCTTATTTATGGTTCTATTCATACAACTATACTGCCAGTATTAATAGTGTAAGGAAGACAGAGTAAAGAGAGACCACATTTTAAAACAAAAGATAAGGCTACCCTAAAACATTCCTGCAATTTGCAATTTTTTTTTTTTTTAATTTAGTCGTTGCCAATTTTTTTTTTTATTATTTTTCTCCCAATTTGGAATGGCCAATTATTTTTAGGCTCAGCTCACCGCTACCACCCCTGCGCTGACTCGGGAGGCGAAGCGAACACTGCGCTGTCCTCCGGCGTGTGCCGTCAGCCGACTGCTTTTTCTCATACTGCGGACTCTCAGCATGCAGCCACCCAAGAGCTACAGCGTCGGAGGACAACGCAGCTCTCGCCGGCCAGACTACAGGGGTCGCTGGTACGCGATGAGCCGTGGACACCCTAGCCGACCTAACCCCCATCCCCGAGGCGACGCCGCCAATTGTGTGCCGCCCCCTGGGAGCTCTCTTCCACGGTCGGATGTGCCACTCGGGAGCCCTTTCGAGAGAGTATTTCTACTGTTTTATTGTTGATTTTGCATTTGTTTGTTAAAAATGCCTGGTCTGTTTCTATTTTTGCTATGATTATATACAAGTTAATACGGGAAAAGAAAGCTATTAGGTAAACCTCAATTTTTCATGAATAGCGGGCACACAAAGAGACCTTAACGGTTAACCTAACATCGTACTACGTTTCCATGAACCACAGAACTCAGGTATGTGCTCGTCTTGCCCCTTTAACTCGCGAGTATTTCTGGGGAACATTGGTAGTATTTCTGGCCCAACTCGAGTGATAAGTCGGGTAACTCGAAAAAACATGGAAGTTTACTCGAGTTGGCTGTCCATGGAAATTCCATTGGTTAGAAAAGAAAGATTCCGATAAATAACAAAATTAAAAAAAAAAAAAAAACATTTCTGGCACAGTAAACGTGTTTGAGAGCTTTATGAATCCAGCCCGTTGCCTTTTAATTGTGCTACCCAAACTTTTAATCCAAGGAGGTTCCTTTGCCTTTGTAAAATAATACATAGAAAATTGTTATAAAGCATTGTGAAATCAGGCAAGAACAATAACATACAGGAGCATCTTAAAGATTATTAGTAAATGATAGATTCCAAAAGTATAATCTTAGGAAAAGCATCGTGAAAACGCAAAACATTTCACATACTTTAAATAGATACAGAGAAAATGTTTTAGTAATGATGTATTTTTGCCATCATGCACGATTTAACAGGTTCCTACTGTTAAAATGTCTACGCAAATGCTATTTCCAGTATGGTTACTATTAGGAAAATGAGCCTTGTAACTAAAACTAAACTTACTACGAAGTTCAAATACTCTTTGATCAGGTACATCAAGCAACAGCTCACACAACAGACAAAAATCTCCCTCCCAGCCCTTCTCCCTCCAGCTGTGCCTTGCTTTTGTATTTGGTTCCTGCCACATAAGATTTAGACTTGCTGGCTGTTAGGCGAGTCTGTTTATTTAGTCCTTTGTCCATTACAATACCCATACCTAAACAAGTAATAGGCTTAACATGATTAACATGACACCCAATACATATAAAGTGTATACAATGCCTGTAGTCAGCCTCAAAAGTTTAGTCTGTACTCTGAGATTTCTAACATATCAGTGTTGCAATTTAGATAGTCTTCGTTCCCTTGCATTTTTGCAGTCAAGTTATATACTGTAAGTATTATTATTTATTTCTTAGCAAACACCCTTATCCAGGGCGAATTGCAATTGTTACAAGCTATCACATTATTTTGTTTTACATACAAGTACCCATTTATACAGTTGAGTTTTTACTGGAACAATCTAGGGAAGGTACCTTGCTCAAGTGAACAGCAGCAGTGTCCCCCACCTGGGATTGAACCCATGACCCTCTTTTCAAGAGTCCAGAGCCCTAACCACTACTCCACACTGCTGCCTTTATCAATAAAGTTGAACGGCAATGTAGGTATTACTTACCCCCCACCTCCACATATCTTTACAATGCATTAGCACCAGAACACATAGAACCAGAAAAAGAAACAGTTTGGTGGCAAACATGAATTCTTATTTTTAGTTTCTGCAAGTAGTTCATGTATCCCATAGTTAAAAAGCCTACAGAAGAATTAAAAAGAAAGTACCACCCTCTTGCGGACAGACTGGCATTTGGACCTGCATACCATTCTGATTATCCATTTTGTTCCCTTTTAAATGCCAGTTGTTTAATGTGCTAGAATATGTCATACTTGTCTGGCTTTACTGTTTGTATTGGCCTGGCTGTTAGCAGCTCATTAGTGTCTGTGAGCCTGCTATCACCATCTGGTGGTACTTGATTGCAAAGACAGGAATAATATCAAAATACACACAGAACAATTTATTTTAGGTTTCTATTTTTTATTATGTCTGTTTATTATAGATACATAAAGGTGTGTTTGTCCTTTAATTGTTTTCTTAACTTAAAAATATCTCTGAAATTGACATCTGGTCTACAGGTATTACAGCCCCCACTTTAGTTATCTGTGCATGGGGACTCTTCTAGGTTCAGACCAACACAGAGGAGAGAACTGTCCAATACTGTTGAAGTGATGAAAATGTATTATTAAAGAAAAGTTTACCTACGCACTTGTACAGCTATCTGTGGAAATTGTACAAATGCTGATGAAACAAACTGTTTTTATGCCTTTTAGACCAAATTTTAATATTCCAAACCTTTATTGATGGGTCTTTTTAGTGTGTGCTGTCTCATATACTACGGAATATTTACAATAACCACTAGACTTTAATGTTCAGAAGTATGGTCCCTTGTAAAAGTTGACCCTAGTAAAAATGTACTACTATAAACCAAAGGAGTAATAACACTTTTAAAGGTGGTATAACATATATCAGTTATAAGCTGATGTCACAAAAATAAATAATCATGCTTCAATAAAAAGTTGCAGAAGTTAAAAGCAGGGACATTCTAAAAAATGTACTGGAAAGTTTGAATAAAATACTTCAGGATTCATCCATTAACTAGACGGTGTACCGATGTGTATGAGTTATATTGCCACCTTGTGTTCATAGATAGTCACTCAGAATTCTGTTTCTGCTTTTATTTTTTCTGCTCTTGCTCTTGTTTGAACACAGTTTCAATTTGCCTCTTTTTTTGTGGCAGCCTTTATAATATACTATATTATAATTAGCAAACAACTTAATATATACAAATAATTTTAATAATAATATATAAATGTGAAAAAGCATGCCAGAGTCATTCATGTAGCCTATTAGTGTGTGTTTTGCTGCCACCTGGTGTTTTTATGTCAACAGTTTGTAATGTTTTTCTGATACTTGTGGTTGTTCCCTGAAGTGTAAGGCATTGTTAAGAGCTACTGCAATTAAAAAGCAAAGAAAAAATAAATCTTTACTGCAAGATGATTTGTGGGTATGAAGGCAAGATAAAGTTACCCACATTTCTTACGGTACTAAAATATCATTCATGGGCAACTGTTTGCTGCATTCCTCCATAGTTTACAGTTCTTCTGCACCCACGTATTTCAGCTAAAACCACTGCAGATGCTACTGATCTCCCACTAGAGATGTTGGAAGAACCTGTGTTCAGTATCATATAAAAGCTGCATCTTCCTGCTGAAAGTCAGTTTCAGTGGATCTGACTTTGATACTTGGCTTCTGTATCCAAGACTACACAATATTCATCCACAACTTCCCTGAATGAACTAGAGGGGGTAATCACTAATCACCCCTCAAGAACAATGTTAATAATAATCTTTATTTAGCACATTTCATACTGGACCACCATCCCAAAGCACTTTACAAGATACAAGACTAGGGTGTATGAACTATGCATCAGCTGCAGAGTCACTTACAACAACATCTCACCCGAAAGACGGATCACAAGGAGGTTAAGTGACTTACTCAGGGTCACACAATGAGTCAGTGGCTGAGCAGGGATTTGAACCAGTGACCTCCTGGTTACAAGCCCATTTCTTTAACCACTGGACCACACAGCCTCCTACACACAGGCAACTGTCCTATTGACAGGCAGCCTTTCTATGTTATATCTTAGCACCATAATTATCAGTTTTACAGTCTGAGTACGGAATTCATCATTATTTGCAATACTTGCGGCTATACACTGCAATAGAAGCACCTGTCACAGGCTTATTTTTAATCAGAGATCTTCGTGTGACACCTTGCACATAATCCCCCAATTCTAACAATTACACTCAATAGTAAGAAAGTGCAAATAATTCAAAAGTTCCAAAAACTAAGGCATGAGTTGGCACCCTGTGTTTTCATTCTTGTGCTTTCATTTTTGTCCTGCCTGGAATTCATTACCCCTTAAAAAAAAAAAACACAACCAGCCTGCAAAGGTTTACAGTTTTAATTAGAGACCCTCTGCAATCTGTATGTTATTTTGAATACTGATATATCCAGTATGTTTGCAAAGTCTTCCCTACTATCCTGTAGCTTTTCATCAGGTTATTGACAGTAATTCACTTTGGGTTCCTATCCTTTAAGAAGTGGTGAAAAACCAGTGAGGCAATCTTTGTTTTCAATTTACCAGTATGATTAAGGCACACGACAATGTGAGGAACTTCGATAACACTAATGGTATTGATGATTCCAGCGCTCCTTGGAGTTGTTTTGTACAGAATATTTAAAAAAAAAAGAATAATCCTTTACGAAATAGACAGGGCATTGATGATGTATGCAACTATCACTAATATGTGGATTCTCTCTTTTAGATAAGCATGGCAAAATTCTAGACTTTGGGTGCACAGACAACCGCCTAAAACAGCCCTGGACATTCTCACATTACAAAACAGATACGGACATATTAATAGGGTATTGAAAAGTTGAAACGATTTCATGGAAATATGTGCTTTTTTTGTCTTTGAGTATGTTTCAGTACTGAAGACTGTTTTTAAAGAAAACAGGTAAAACACTGAGGACAGTTGGCATGTCTGAAAAAAAAGGTTGTAACAACAGGCTAGCGCGTGGTGGAAAAACTAACACGCCAAGCAGTGTGTTGTGTGCCAAAGCTTACAATAGTGATAAAGAGCCTGGGGACTCATGGGTTAGTAGCAAGCCATGGGAAATAGCTCAGAGTGAATGACATCCCTGAGGTCCAACTATTGGTAATATATGTAAGGGGAACCCCAAAGGGTCACATAAACAGTATATAGCTTCCCTTTAGCACAGGAAAGGTTGCATAGGGGTAAAGACAGGGTCATATCTGCAGTACATTTCTTCTGTTTGTATAATATTATAATCTCCTTGTCTGCCTTTAAAGAAAATAAAAAATAAAAAATAAAAAATGAGAAAGCCTTGGTGTCTGTAAACCCCACGGGTCCTAAATGTAGCTCTTCATCTGCTTGACTGGTTGCATTTTCTGAAGTGTGACTTGATTCACATGAGAGCTGGGCTTTGTGTTTTTATGTCCCTAACCTCTGGAACTCTTTCCCTAGAGATTTAAAGGAGCCTGACTCAGTACAGATGTTCAAATCAGAATTTTAAATGGACTCTCTCTACAAGAGTCATTCTCTGCTCAGGTTCTCTTGATTTGTTCTGTGGAATGTTCTAAATGTGATAGAAACTCAATTATATTTTTTAAAAAGAAGAGTTTTCCATTCAAACAGTTTTGTTTTGGCTATTCCTAAAGAAATGGTGCAAACTTTTTAATGGCTATGTAAAACCTACTTTTATTGCTATTATTCTGGCTGTCGTGAAATGTGAATTTATTTTATTTTTAGTGGTGCCATTAGAACAAAGCTTAGTGCTCTTACTCATAGTGCACCACTTAGACAATCATAAAGCATGTGAACATGGATAAAGCAACAGACTGTAGAAAGTAAGGATTGACTTCATAATTAAATGCAGCCCCTGCTCAATCCCTGGCTGGTAAAGAAGGTCCTCTGGATGTTTCAAGGGGTCATTTTAAATGTATTTCATGAAGACCTGCCTGTATGAAATGAATGTTTCAAAGAAAAAAAAGCAAATTAGAACAAAGCCCATTTTAAATTATTAAGGTGAACGATCAACTTTAATGCTTGTCGATGTGGAAGTTAGGTGGGTAACCTGAAGATGTGATAACTATAATCTTTGAGAACAAAGGAAAGAAATTATGGCACACAGGCTTTTTGAATTAAGTGGGGTTGTGCCCTCTATAAAAACCCTGAAGGATTTTGTTTTTTCCTACAGTACCACAGCGTACGACTAAAAGGATCCTAACCAGCAAATAAGTGCACAACCTTTTTTGTCTTGATGACAGGAAGTAATGAGAAACATGCACAAAGCAGGTGATAATGCAACCTTTACTGAGCCCAGAGTTTGCATGTTAGGTGGAGAAAGAGCAGTAAACTATAGCTGTTACTCACTCCAAAAAAAATAAATGTTCAGTACTAAAAACCCATGGTTTTCAAAAGAATAACTAGATTTTGAGATAAAAGTATGATTTCTGTATGACAGCTTGTGAGAAGTATTTGTTCCTTAAGGGACATCATTTACATTTCATTTTTTTAAATGTCTTACTTGTTTAATTATAGTATTATACTTTCTTTTTATAATTTTTGCAGTCATTCTGTCTGTTTTTGTTGCAATTACTCAAATCTTGTGCTTTCCTTTTAAATACATTATTATTAGTTTATTTATCAGACGCCTTTATCCAAGGCAATTTACAGAGACTAGGGTGTGTGAACTATGCATCAGCTGCAGAGTCACTTACAATTACATCTCACCCAAAAGACTGAGCACAAGGAGGTTAAGTGACTTGCTCAGGGTCACACAATGAGTCAGTGGCTGAGGTGGGATTTGAACCAGGGACCTCCTGGTTACAAGCCCTTTTCTTTAACCACTGGACCACACAGCCTCCTATACATCTCTGTTAATGTGCTTTGACAATAAGTTCGGGGCTCCTCTTCACTTCTAGTTGCCTTCCATGGACACATATAAGCAGCGCGATCAGCCAAATTGCCTTTACATTCGCCTCCTCTAGTGCACAGAAGCGTATTGCCAGAAAATAAAAGAATACTTGATTCAAAGTTGCAGATCAGTATGTGTTACTGCTCTTACTTTTTTAAAGACAATTTGGCTGATGTTACAATTTTCTATGGCAGGCAGAACTAAAGAATAACTCCTGAAAGCACCTCAAGACCAACTTATCAAAAAGTTAAAAATAAAAAAGTATTTGAGTAGTTGCAATAGGAACCACTTTTAATTTCAAACATCAAAAACTAAGAAAATGAAACACTCTTCAATGTTATGCATGTTCTCTATCATTAAATGTCGTTTAAGCATAGATCACTTTTTAACATGATTACTAATTATTTAATGTAATATTTAATTTAACATTCTGCAAATGTAAATGGAAAGTGTTCCTTTAATGTGGGTTGGTGTACCACATCCTCACCAGTTTAAATAATTACTGGAAAAGCATGTGTGCTTTGAACTGGATAGAACTCTGATAGGGATGGCCATCTGCAGTGCTGTACATGTTTAGTTATAATATTAAACTCAAATTGTCTGTTTATTTTTCCATATTTAGATTTGTGTTCATTTTGACAGATCTTCATGTCAATCAGGTTATTTTTTTGGATTCCATGACCATGGTGAATAGGATGGTCCAAGACCTACGAGGGCCCCACAGTACCCCCATTTTGAGCTTAAGGGAGAAGTTATGTTTAGTAAAAAAGATTAATGGGTGAACTGTAAGCCAGTTACTTGTGTCAAATAATAGATACACACATGCATGGTATATCTATTGACTGTTTATTAACATGTCACTAAACTTCAGCAAATTGTTAATTGCATATTAATTAAACCCTTATTTACTGTTCCGTTCCATTTTAATAGGCGCGCTATTAAAATAGAACAGAACATCAGAATGATCGAGTTATATTGTTACTCCCCACAGATGAGAGTAAATCAATGGCAAAATGGCAGGGGCCATTTCAGATCTGACAAAGGTCAGGACGGGTGAATGATGAGGTGCCTTTTTGATTCACCCCATGAACACTGAGCTTGGTTTAGGCCCATAGGCCACCGCTCATCATAAGGGACAGCAGGTTCCACTGGGTGAACAGCTCTCTACAGTCCAGAGGCAACAATTAGAGGAACTGGTTGCCCCATTCTCCATCTGAGTAGAAATCATTTTCCTGGGGGAAACTCCAGGAGGGTTTAGCTGTGAAGTGGGCATGTGAGTCCCTTTATTACTACTGTACCTCCTGGGCTGCCAGACAAGTGCGGCAAAATTGAGCAATCAGACATACCTGCCAGTAATCTTAATCGGCAGGTCTTTAAAAGGATGTAAGAGTGGCCATGAAGGGGTCGCATTTTGACCAGAGCAGTCCTAGAGTCAGGACCTCGGTTTGCGATCTCTTGAAGCAGGTCATTATAAGCCTCAAACAAAGGTTACTTATTTTTCTGACATATATAGATAGGGTATGTGGCAGGGGAAAACATGTTATTAAAGTGTGTGCTAGATATGACAGGGCTGGGAAGTTAAACTTAATGTGCAGCAGGTGGCCATGTGTTAATTGACTAATTTATTATCAATTAACAATGGCCACATGCCTTTAAAAAGTGGCTGAAAAAGCTATTTTGTTCTGTTCTTGTGTACCAGCGTGGAGACTCATGGCTGTTATCCAGGTAAAGTGAACCAAAGCTGAGTGGACCAACCAAGAACGGCTGCATGTATACTGGGATTCTGTGTGTGTGTTTATGGCATGGATTAATTTAGTGGTTTTTAATCCCACCACAGTATAGTTTATTTGTGTAGGGAGAAGGTTCCTGAAGCAGGACCTCCCTTTCAGTGGGAGCAGCGCTCGGCCTGAGCTTGGCCACCTTTTGTTTGATAGCTGTTTTGCCCACTGTGTTTTGTTTTGCATTTTGTATTTCTAAGTACACTGTGTTTGTGCCTGTTTCCCCGAACCAGGGATACCATTGTTGGAACCCTAGTGGTGGCCACGAACTACTGCAACTGCCTGCGTGATTCTTACAGCCTGAGCTGTGTTTTCAATCACAAACTCTCTGTGTATCTCTCATCTCTCAGCGGAGACCCACACTGTAACAGAACACCCCTGTTAACAGGTCTCTTTAGGATATTGTTTTTTACAGGGCACACTAAATTTTATTTTTGTTAGTTTTTTTTAAGTATTTTTGTTTTATTTTGTCCTTTTGTCACGTGGGCTAAAAGTGCACCTGCGAGTACAGATTTGAAAGTGCGTCTGATCTACTTTTAAACCGGTCTACCATTGCTGGTAACCAGTAGAAACACAGTCCTGCATTTTGGAATAGATTTAAAAAAAACTTTTTGTAAGTGGGCTCAACCCGTGCTAGACCCCTGCTAATAACATTCTTGGTTTCCTGAGTTCTTCCACATTCTCCACACTCTCACACCCTTGTTCCTGTCTCAGTTCCTCAAATACGTTTTCACAGTCTCATCCCACTTATAAACATGCTTGTAACCAGCAGGTTATAAGTGATGGAATTGTTTTATGAATGATGAGATATTTTTTAATAGTTATAATGTTTTAAAGAAAACATCTATTGGCTTTATATTTTCAATACAAGTTTACACTCTTATGGAATGTAAAAATAGTTTTTTAAACCATACAGTTGTAGTCAAAAGTTTACATACCCCAATGGAAATTTATAATTTCTAGAAATTTCTCAAACTAAGAATTTTTGTAGCAAAAGTTTTGCTTTTGTGGACGAGTCATGCCAAAAGCCCATTGGCAAATATCCTAATCATTTAAAAGAGCTTATTATTGCTAAAGGTGCCTCAACTAGCTATTCATTTCATTTTCCTTGGCAGGGTATGAATACTTTTGAATTAGCATTTATGAAATAAATAATTGTAGACATCTATTTCTTGTAACATTTTTTCTTCATCCACAAAAGCAAAACTTTTGCTATAAAAGATTTTTCCTAAACTTCTTTGTTTTCAAGAAATTTTTAGAAATGATAAATTTCCATTGGGGTATGTAAACTTTTGACTACAACTGTATGTGTTTAAACTAATTTAATTGTGTTTCGGCATATTTGAACTCCTCCTCTCACACAATAACATACATACCATATTTGAGGTTTATTGACTTACCTGAAAACAGCGGCCTTACTGAACTGTTTTCTCATTGTTTATAACAAAGTATAATGAAAGGTGATACTATACTGCTAACACCCGTTCCCAAATGTTTTTCCAATATTACAACAGTAAGAGAACATTCAAAGAGGAGGTTAAATGTCTAAGAGATACAAATGTCAAAATCATAGAGGAAGAAAAAAAATAGCAAATATATTAAATGATTACTTTTCATAAGTTTTTACAAAGGAGGATACGGACAACATGCCCCACATGTCGACCTGTTCCTATCCAGTTTTAAATAACTTTAGCATAACAGAGGCAGAAGTGTTAAAGGGACTAGGAGCTCTTAAAATAAACAAATCCCCTGGGTCGGATGAGATCCTCCCGATAGTACTCAAAGAAATGAAAGAAGTTATTTACAAACCGCTAACCAAGATCATGCAACAGTCTCTTGACACAGGGGTTGTACCGACAGACTGGAGAATTGCAAACGTAATACCGATAAACAAAAAGGGAGACAAAACCGAACAAGCTAACTAGAGACCAATAAACCTGACTTCTATTATATGTAAACTTATGGAAACTATAATACATGGTTTACATGTAGAAAACAGAAAGTACTGATTAGAGGAGAAACCTCAAAAATGGAGAGAGGTAACCAGTGGTGTACCACAGGGATCAGTATTAGGCCCTCTGCTATTCCTAATCTACATTAATGACTTAGATTCTGGCATAGTAAGCAAACTTGTTAAATTTGCAGACGACACAAAAATAGTAGGAGTGGCAAACACTGTTGCAGCAGCAAAAGTCATTCAAAATGATCTAGACAGTATTCAGAACTGGGCAGACACATGGCAAATTACATTTAATAGAGGAAAGTGTAAGGTATTGCACGCAGGCAATAAAAATGTGCATTATAAATATCATATGGGAGATACTGAAATTGAAGAAGGAATCTATGAAAAAGACCTAGGAGTTTATGTTGAAATGTCTTCATCTAGACAATGTGGGGAAGCTATAAAAAAGGCCAACAAGATGCTGCGATACATTGTGAAAAGTGTTGAATTTACATCAAGGGAAGTAATGTTAAAACTTTACAATGCATTAGTAAGACCTCATCTAGAATATTGTGTTCAGTTCTGGTCACCTTGTTACAAAAAGGATATTGCTGCTCTAGAAAGAGTGCAAAGAAGAGCAACCAGAATTATCCCGGCTTTAAAAGGCATGTTGTATGCAGACAGGGGACTTTTTCAACCTGAAAAAAGAAACAAGGACCAGGGGTCACAAATGGAGATTAGATAAAGGGGCATTCAGAAGAGAAAATAGGAGGCACTTTTTTACACAGAGAATTGTGGGAGTCTGGAACCAGCTCCCCAGTAATGTTGTTGAAGCTGACACCCTGGGATCCTTCAAGAAGCTGCTTGACGAGATTCAGGGATCAATAAGCTACTAACAACCATATGAGCAAGATGGAATAAGCTACTAACAACCAAACGAGCAAGATGGAATAAGCTACTAACAACCAAACGAGCAAGATGGTGCCAAATGGCCTCCTCTCGTTTGTAAATTTTCTTATGTTCTTATGTTCTTGTAACTCTAGAACAGACTGATTCATTTTTCACAGGCAAATCTGTCACTGGCAATCTTAAGGAATTCAAAGATGTTGTTCTACACCTGGACCAAGGTGTGATGCAGACCCTCAATCCCATTATCAGGCACAAATGGATACAAGAATTTTGCACTTGTGTCACCATGAATTATTCGTTAGTACCAGGAGAGTGCGCCAATGAGCCAGATTTAAAACCTAAGTTTTTGGAATTGGACAAGTTAACAAATATTTATAAGATGTAAAATGTTCTTATTTTTATCTGTAAAATCTGTGTAAGACAAATATTTAATTTTATAATATAATTGCTACCATTGTTATTGTATCAAACTTGTGGTATAGTATCGAGAGCTTTATTAGCAAGTGATTTGCAAATGAAATGTGTTAATTAAATCAATCTGTTAATTATTTGAAATTGAGTCGATGAGGTTGTTAATGAATGCATTTCTCGTTAAAAAGCTTAATTGTCGCAGGTCACGTACATCACTTCCTGTCTCACAGTGGTGTCACTTCACAAAAGGCTTGGGGGGGGGTGTGGTGGGGGGGCAAAAAATGCATTTAGGGGCCCCCTCTCCATAATAGTAAAACTCTGCAACAAACTTAAAAAAAAAATTTAAAAAAACTCATTGCATAAATAAACATAGTGAAGCAGCGGATATCTTCTAGGCTTCATTTTTGCAAAGATATCAACCAGGACATCAAAATCAGGTTGTCATTACAAGCAGATCACTCAGACAAGGATTGGTCATGGAAGTTCATAAATAGGGTTTAACCAAACTAAAAACAAAAAACAGACGCTCATTGCTTGCAGTGGTTACTGGAAGAGTGATGACTACCTTGATGGCTTTTAGTAATATATGAGTATAAGTCATAGCAAGTATCTGTTTGGAGTTGTACCAGCTCAAAAAGTGAATAAAAACTACCGGTGGTGCGAGTGTAGATTTTTTCCTCCCCTCTTCGACTCAGTAACTTCTTAATTAAAATGGCACTGGCTATTATCAGGGCCAGCGCCAGGTTTTTGTGTGCCCCGGGCAATGGACCTCCATCAAAAAAGTTTTCATAATCAGTAGTCCTTCGCTAAACTGGACATGTCTGAAGACATGAGTTGTCTGATTTAAAAAAAAATAAATACATTGTAATAAATCTGTACAGTAGGCCTATACACAAATCAAATTAATACCTGTAGCAGACTTTCTTTTTACTTTAGCCTACCGGTAACGCACAATAAATCATGCTGCTGCATTTTACACATTACTGTACAATGTGAAAATAATACAAAAAAAATGTGTTTAATTGAAACTACCGGTATATCTTTTTTTACTGTAGCTTACTTAGTACACAATTAGCAGAAAACTGAATAAACAAACTTTACATAAATTATATATTTAATTTAAATAGAAAAATTGACAGTGTACTTACTGCAGTTTTTTCTTTTTTTTTAGTCTTTTCCTTCCGTTTTTAACATCAAGATTTCAGTTTCTTTTTATTTGGAGGTTCCAGAGGTTTGGCAAGTTTCATTTTTGATGGTTTAAAATTGTATAATTATAATAGGCGTTCAGAGTCTCGATCTGCCCTCCTCCAGCAGATCTTGCAGAAACTGTAAAATAGTTTCTACAGGGCAATAGATGAGATCATGACCTCTGGTCATACGCCACTTTTGAAAATACCTCCACTTCTAAGCATACAGTGCCCTTGAGCCCTAAGGCGGACAGATGGTCCCGTTCAGGGGCCAGACCCACAGTTGGAGTCTGCACGGTTCTGAGTGCCAGAGGGTGCCCCTCGCCTAACTGAGGAGATCCAGGCGCAGCGGGATCTTCCGGGGCTGGCCTTGCAGCAGTTGGCAAAGGTTCGAAAACCTTCTTTACTTCTACTTCTTGCCTGAGGGCAAGAACCAGGAGAGGGTCGTTCACAGATGTAACCATGATCCCTCGAAAGGGATGAGGTCCCGCATGGAACTGCAGTGCATAACCGTATGCACGGTGACAAGCACCCAGGAGTCCGAGGTGCAGTTGCGCCAGTATTGCAGCTGATGTTGTGTGAATCGGTGGGCCTGAGGCCACAAGCCTTCAGGGCCCCTGCTGGGGCTACTGAGGTTGGGGCGGAGAATGCTGAGACGGCTGGAACTGCCTTCTGGAGCGCTGTTGTGTGGGTGTACCACGCCCTGCGTTCCCTCTTCCTTGCGAAAGGGTCCGGTTGCAGTGCATCCAACAATGCCATTTTATCCACATCTGGGACCCACGCCTGTGACAGCCATAGCTGTCTGCTAGCCACCACCAGGCTTGCCCTTGAAGGCCTGAGACCTGAAGGAGCGTGCCTGAAAAGAAGCCTAACTTGGAAGTCATCGGCTCAGGAAGTGGGGCTTCCCATAGTATGCCATCCATATAGGCGGTTAGGATATTCGCCTGTATTTGCCAGGCAAGTCATCTGTGCTTCCGCTGCATAAGCCTGCTTCAAGTGCGTCTCCGTGACCCTGCATTGCGGGTTCGGGCACGCAGGGTCCTTGGGCAAGCCCACCACTGGTGGAGGCTTGACCAAGGTCCACTGGGGGAAAACCCACCAGGCCCAGCTTGTCCGTGCTCTCTAAGGAAGCGAGTGGGGCTGCTTGCTTCAGCACACTGGGCGCTGAGGCCGGACGAAAAGTGTACATTGTACATAAAGTGTGGGTGGAGTTTGACACGCAAACAAAAGAAATAGTTGCAAGAAGCATGGCTCGTTAAAATATTAACATTATTTCGTAAAGCAACATCATTTCGGTAATCACATTAGCACGATTATTTGATTAACGAAATAGGCATATCGACCCCTTGAAAATGTCACAGTCAATGCTACATACTGATTTCTTGATTAACACTGGAGTTATCGTTTACGACCTTTTGAAAATCCTGTCCTGTGTGTGTTGTGAATGCCATTGATTGAATGCCACAATTGACCTCATCAGTCTTTGAGGAAAGCTAGTTTTAAAAAATGGATGCATTGACAAATTGCTTACCTTTTGTTTTTATCTGTATACCTAAACTAATGAACTAATTACTGGTGGTGTTACTTGCTTTGAACTTTCTTTTTATGTGCTTTTACACATTAAGAAGAGGCTAATATAGTAACTTTGTAATATTTTTTTAGTGTGTCTTCTTTGTTATTGTTACAGGTTTACAACATGTTCATTTTAATTATTTAGCATTGACTTGATTACGTTCCATTAGTTAAAGTTTAACTGGATATTATTATAACCTTGGTTGTGACCCCTGTTCTGTCCCGCCAATAATATCTGCCAACCTCCCTATTTAAAATCCAAGTCATGCCCTTGTTCATTTTTTGTTTTCCACCATCCTCCCCTCCTCCTCCACGACGCCTTCATCCTCCATTATGCTGCCATAACATAACTGAAGCTCCAGGATTCATGTCTATTCAATTCTCAACCTTAGCTCACCTCCTACATTCTCACTCCTCCTACCCATCCGGCTGGTCTGCCTTCACAACCTTCTGCAAATAACAATCTGATCTCCTCTGCACTCTCTAATGAGGATTTTATTATGTCCTTGTTCATGGAACAGATAATCTACACAATTCAGTGATTTGATATTCAACTAAATTCATCTCGTCACAATCTCCTCATGTCTCCTCAAGATTACATGGCCGCTGTCCTCGCTCCATCTCCTCGTGCCTCCATCGCAACCTGCCGGTCTGCTTTCCACACGCAAAATCGGATCTGCCCTGCACCCTGCAACCAGGATTTCATTCTGTCTTTCCTTGTTGACGCATAAGATAACCTACACAATTCAGCAATCTCATATTCAACTAAATTCATATAAGCTCATCTTTTCCACCTGCCTGTACCTCCATTCAGTGAGCTCATATTCAATTAAATCCATCCCTTTCTAATCTCCTCGCTTCACCTCAAGATTATATGGCCGCTGTCTGAAGAAAGGTTTAGTTTAGCACTCCTGGAAGGAGTTAGGCTTTTTGTTTTGCTTTTGTTTTATTTTGTATTTAATAAAAAGTGCACTTATGTGCTTAAAACATACTTGGTGACAAGGACTTGTTTATTGGCGCACCCGCATAAAACAGTGATAACATTTCCACGATGCCTTAGCAGGGTAAAACTCTACAGTAAAGTGAAACTGCAGCAGCCAGCCTCAGCTCTAACTGAGGAATTAAAGTTTGTTAAGGTTCTGCTGGAAATGACACTGATGGAATTGCTAGACAACTGTGTGAGCGAGGTAGCACTCGTAGTGAGAACTGGGAGAAAGAGGCCAGCAAAGGACACAGTGGAAGATGCAAAGGCTGCCATTCATTTTTCACTGTATTGTATTATGCATTGTTTTGTTTTCTACTGTATATCATGTATTATGCATGTCTCTGTATTTAAAGTATTATGGATTTTCTTCTTGTTACTGCATCTTGTAAAGAGCTATGTGATGGTGGTCCACTATGAAAGGTGCTATATAAAATAAAGATTGATTGATTGATTCATATCAGTGATATCATGGAGCAAGTACAACAGGGAAGAGGAGGCCTTGGTCCCCCAGGATGGCACAAAGCATCTCCAGCTTAAAGGAGGACATTGGTAGTTACTGAAGTTCAAAAGCAGGAGCAGGAGAGTATGACAAGGCGGTAGGTCAGGCTAAGCAGGGAGCATGGGTGAGATGAAGCAGGAGGAGAGGGTGAGATGTGACAAGGCGGCGTCCCAGGCTAAGCAGGGAGAATGTGGAACAGCATAAGATTGGCTGGCAAGACCTGTGGACAGGAGGATCAGCTTCCTAATCAGGTCCACAAATGATGTTCTTTCATCACCGGTGAACTCTGCTTTTCCTTTGTGTTTGAAGCACATTCTTATAGGATGTAAGGTGGCTCTGAGCCAGGGTTGCTTCACTGGGTGTCATGCCCAGATGCCACAATGCTTGGCATTAGCATTGGAAGAACGGTGTAATAAGATCAACAGTTCGCCACCAATATCAGCAATAGCTGGCACACAGAGAACACAATTTTTCCAAACAAGAAAGGTTTTTAGATCTAAGATTCATCTGGGATAATTGAAGGCTGCTAGAGATTGGAGAATGCTGGCAGATGTTGGTCAGCGCCTTATTTTCCCACTTGAGATTGCTGCATCTACCCTTTGACCTGACATTGTCCTGTGGTCAGTCTCAGAATGCCTAGTTTTCCTGGTGGAGCTAGCAGTGTCATGGGAGGATTCCATGGATGAGGCATACGAGAGCAAGAAATTCCTGTATGCTGTTCGCTGCTGAGGTGGAACAGTGGGGATGGAGAGTCCAGGTTTATCCAGTAGAGGTGGTGCTGGGGATTTGTCGCACATTCCATGACCCGGCTTCTAAGAGATAATGGATTCAGTAGACAGGAGTTGCGGTGTATTGTGAGCGCTCTGTCTGAAGAGAGAGAGAAGTAGCAACTGGATCTGGTTAAGGAGGCAAGAGGCCAATTGGGGATCTCAAAAGAGAAGAAGTTAACATCAATGGAAAGGAATGGATGACTGACCCAGAAAATCCACGTTACCTGGAGGAGGAAAAGTGCTAAATGCTCATATATTACAGCAAAGATACGTCTTGGTTGGTGCTCACAACTGCTATCTAATTTTATCGTAGCGAAAGTCGAGTCCAATATTAACATGAAGTAACTAGCTACTCTCATGTAATATAAATCATGACCCTGTATAATAAAACCCAGTGAAAGATATCTTATGGATCTATTAATTCTGTTCGACTATGATAGTGATCCAAATCAATAAGCATTATTTTGAGAAGAAACCACAGATGGGGAACTGACAGTAATAACCTGGCCTACTCTAGATGCCAATCTAATGTATAAGCTGTAGCAGTACTTCAAGTCACAAGTCACTAAGACAAAGCTAGTCGATTATCTATTCAGGCATACTAAGATACTGAGTAAGAAAGGGGTCTGAGATTGGATAAACTGGCCAGCTATTGTCCCACCCCAGTTGTTGTGCATTAATTCATCTGTCCTAATACTTCTTGGAGGGTATTGAATAGGAATATTACTTCACAGAAAAAGGGATGACTCAAATTAAGAAAAGATAACTTAACAACTGTATTTAGAACAACTTAGGCATTGCTAAGGTGATAAATATTATATGAATATAGCCCATAATACTTGTATGAAGTATACACAAGTGTTGATCTAATAAATGATAACAGACACTGGTTCTGCAGTTGAAAGCAAACTATTATAATTGAAAAAGAAGTACAGGATAAGCCCCACTACAGTAGGCAACAATGCAGATCTTTACAGCCATGTAATCTAAGAACCTGTTGCTGATATGTGTCTGAAATTGAAGCAGCACTTTAAGGAAAATTGGATTTAAATCCACAGGAGGTTGTGAGCTTGCAAGTTAAGCTTTACTGCATACTTCCGCTAATTATTTCAGTTTCTTCTTCCTTTTCGTTTCCTGCCACTAGCAAGAAAGAGGTGTTGTGAGCACATTAGTAGGTACAGGTATGTTTTTGTTACACTGCTGTGATCTTTTAAATAGCTGTTGAATTAAACCCCTCTGACATAAAAACACACACATTAACAGCATTCACCAGATTAGCTGTAGATGCTATTAATTGTATTAAACTACAAGTTAAACTTTTAAATCTCTATTACCCCAAGACAGAGGTTAAACACGTTTTATTTTCAATGTGGCATATGACAATAGTTGGGTTGGGTTTGGCAACTTTGATGTATGGCAGTAGGGTAGGTGTTTCAAAACCAATAAAATAGACATGTGTAAATAAGAAATAGACACATGTGAGGGATATGGAGGAGTATTTAAAATGTTTAATTTATGGCTATACCCTGTATGGAGGAAGCACATGTCATGTCACTCTTACAGCCCTGTAGGTGCCACATATAAATTAATCATTGTTTTACTGTTTGTTTCAAGTGTCTTATTAGCAGGAGAGGCATCACACATGAAACCTGTTTAGGCTTACCATCTGAACCCAAACATCAATCTACCTGATTTACAACTCTGCAGCCTCAGAGAACCACCCTCTGAAACAAAGATTACTGGTAGTTCTAGCCCTATGGTGCCTTCATTATTCATCTGAAACCCTCATTTTGTTTAGGCTTTTTAAAATGTCACTTGGTTATACACTGAAAAACAATGGATTGTAAAACCTTCTTTCATTCATAGTAGGTTACCTGAACTGGTCACAAATCCAATGCTCCATCTCTGCATTTAAGGTGTTCCAAATTAGCTGCACCGAATTATAGAAAGCATTAGTTCTGCCTTATATTGGGTTAATGATAGCGGTGTAGTTCGCAATTTATGTGTTTAACAAAGAATATTATCATTAGTTTCTATTAAGAACAACAGCGGGGCAGCAGTGTGGAGTAGCGGTCAGGGTATCTGGACTCTTGACCGGAGGGTCGTGGGTTCAATCCCAGGTGGGCGGGACACTGCTGCTGTACTCTTGAGCAAGGTACTTTACCTAGATTGCTCCAGTAAAAAACCCAACTGTATAAATGGGGAATTGGATGTACAAATAATGTGATATCTTATAACAATTGTAAGTCGCCCTGGATAAGGGCATCTGCTAAGAAATAAATAATAATAATAATAATAATAATAAAGAACGTTTGCCTCGACAATATTCGAAGTTCAGATTGCAATTTGAATTTGTATATTTTGTGTAACAATGATAGGAGTTTATGGAAAATGATTACCATTAGAGAAAATTCATTCTGTTCATACAGTTTAGCAGTCCTGTTTCCATCGTCAGTGTAACATCCAATTAATCCAGGTAGCACTCTCCCAAGTGTGTTTAATTTACATAAGGCTCTGTACTCTTATTAAAGCCAACAAGTGCTGGTATTCGTCAATTCTTAAAAAGTAAAAGTAACTTTCTCCTTTTTCCCACTTGGTAGTACTTTCGGGTGTGTGTTCCCATGTAGTTTTCTAGCCAGAGACATTCTCCTTCCAAATGCTGATAAACTGGGCTTCCAGTAAGTTTGTATGTAAAGTGCACCAAAAAATTAATAAAAAAAGCATGGGGGAAAAAAAAAAAATCCAGACATACACAAATGGGGTAAACTATGCATCAACAACACTGCTGCTGCAGAATCACTTATAAATAGGACCTCGGTTTTATGTCTCATCTGAGGCATATACACAAACATACATATATACATGTTTTCCTACAGAACTGCAGCTTCAGCAAAACTGATCCTTACAATGTACGAACGGAGCTAAAATCAGCACTTTAGGTTAATGATATAAAAATGATCAAGTCCAAATGTTTAGTACAGTACATTTTTTTAAATATTGGTAGTAAACCTACAATAGACTACCATACTCACCCTTATTTCCCACTACCTATTATTCTTATAACAACAATATAATAATTTGTGGAACCAAGTTTTTTTTTTCGTGTTCATGCTTTCTTGCTCAGTGAATTTGCTCAAGCCTAGTGTTGTCAGTACATTGTAGCAATAATACAGCTATGCTAATTTAATACATATTACCAATGCTACTTAAGCTGGTGTACAATGAAGTGTATCTTACTGCTAAGGGACAGAAAAGTCTAGTGTAAAGGGCTTTGTTATTTATTTATGTATTTATTGCAAAGGGTATTTTTTTATTTGTAGTAGCTTTGGAGTTTTTTATAACCTTGCTTATAAAACAATTTAACTACAAAGCACTTTTATGAGTCAAGTGGCAATAATTTGAAAACTTGTACTGTATGCTTATTTTTTCCTATTTGGTCAAATAAGTTTTCCAATAAAGTATTACCTCATACGGCCTTCAGTCAATGTTACGTCACAAACGTGATTTTCATTGCTGAAGTTTTTGGTCAATTGTGGGGTTGAGCAGCAGTGTCAGTAGCCACCGATTCAGTGGATATCTGTTGTCCCCTATCAACCAGCATCTCATCTCTGTCATCCCATTGAAACGCAGCTGCCACCTGCAAATTAGTGAGGATAAACGAGTCATGAGCAGAGCCAGGATGGTTTGTATACACATCTGTGATGTAGCTGTTGCCATCACACACTTCTTGCATGCTGACAGAATATGTCCCCTTGCTATTTATGTAGAGGTGCCTATTTTGTGTTGGTGTGCGTAGCTTCACATGTGTGCAATCAATGGCTCTCAGGACACCAGGAAACCCATACCTCCCAAGAAAACACTGCTTTGTATTTTGTTGCAGAATTCTCCTGTCTGCTTTAGTAAAGCTGCAGGTACATGGCTCATGTCTGCAGTACACTGTAAAGCCATAAATATTTGCAAGCCTTTTTCATTATGTTTTTTTTTGCATATGAAAAAAAATGCAAGCATTTTTGGTAAGAAATCAAATTCCAGTAACAATACTTACTTTGCATATTGCAACAGGTAGCCAATATTTCTGGAGCAAAATGGGCTTTATGGGTGTGATTTGCCAAATATTTTGGTCGCAAATATTTATGGTTTTACAGTAACCCACAATATGTTGGAACATGCCAGTGGCATAAAATGTTAGTGCAGTGGGTACCCTTATGCTACAGACAAACAGTGTGCTCTCAGCATGTCTCCTTCCAGGTCAGCCTGAAGCATTTAGCAGATGTCACTGATTGTTTGTGTGTTGAGACAAAATTGCTGCATACATTGTGTGTCAGACAGGCTCAGAAAAGACAGATGACTTCTAAATATTTGGGGACGTCTCCTCCTCCTCCTCTCTCTTTGTCTGGCCATGTAGAAATCCAGTGCGCACTCCATATTTCTTTTATTTCTCTTTTTCTCTCTCTCTCTTTACTTTACCTGCTTCCCTGGTAGCTTCATCAGTATTTATAGTCAACCATGTCATTTGCGCACAGTGTAGACCTGGGGTGTGTTCAATAGGCAGAGCACTCCTGAGCGTTACGAGGCGCTTTCTATTGAACGACCTGCACGCCGAGAGCGCTTCGTAGCGTTAGCTAACATTCTGAGTTACTCGGTGGGTATTTCAAAATGGCGGAGGTACAATACCAGTGTGGCGACTGTGGTGTAATTTCCACACATATTGGACTTTTTGACCAACATATATAAATATCTGTGTGCATTCTTTTTCGTAAAAATATGATAGTTTATTTAAATTAACAGCATAAATTATTTGACTATTTTTCCTTTTAAACGAAGTGAATCTGCAGCATCGCATGCAAACATTCAAAACACTCAGCTTGTTATTGTTTGTTCGGTCGGCCTTACATTAAGGAATATTTTCTTAACTGCATTTAAAAAGAATAATAATGGATGAAATGAAAAGGTGAACTGTATGTAACACTGTTTTTTATAGTTATGCTATTTCTATGAGATTAGGCTTCACATTGTATCTCGGCTGAAAAAGCACAGCAGTATAGGCTACAGTGAAAACTTTAAACCTTTTTTTTCGTGGCAGAAAGGGGACATTAGAATAAGAGAACTTTACTAACATTAGGTAGTTTTGCAGTGTTACATTACTATCTAACCAAGAGCACATTATAAACAAAATGATATATGTACTGTAAGACTTAAATCATATTGGAGAAAACAAAACATTAGTACTTAAATTGTAATACTTTGCAGAGGAACAGAAAAGGCAGATGCAGGATCTCATGGAAATGCAGAAGGTTACAAAACAAAGAAACTAACTGCTAAAGTCACTCACAGATGTATTTAAAGAATCGTTGAAGAAATAATTATTTTAGAAAGATTTTATTTATTTGATTTGCTGTATAAAACGTTACTGAGGAACAATGCTCTCAATGTAGTTTGAATTCACTGCCGCTAAAGCCATGGTGTTGGCTCTCAATGCAAGTGCAATAGAGGCATTAAACAGCAGATGTTCTGCACAATCCTTCATAAATTCATCCACAAACAGCGCTAGGGCTGTATTTTCCACCATCTTGAAAGTTCTCTTTCCATAACACGCTGTTCAATAAGAGCTAACTTATGTTCACGTAGCATGCATGGCTGAGAGCTCTGCCTATTGAACACAGCCCTGGTTTACGCTTGAGCAGGTACTGTAATCTCTTTCAGAATAAATACAGTGCATTTGTCATACACAGAGCTCTCAAAAGTATTTAATACATGCAGCAGCCATACAAAAAAACAAACAAAAACAAAACACTTTTTGGAAAACTGAGCATTCAGGTCTTCAAGGGAAGAGCTTGTCAAAAAGAATCCTTACAAAAATGTATCTTTTTTTGGTGAAATCAGTGCAGTTATCGTATTTTGCTTCATAATAACTGAATATGTATTTATTTAAAGTGCATAATACATACAGTATAAACAGAAATAATGGAAAAATGCCATAGTGTTACATTTAAAGCTTAATACACAGTACAATCAAAATTACACAGAAACTGTAAGGCTCTGCAATGTTCTCTTGTTCTTGTGTATTTTGCTGCCATCAAGAAATAGCAACTACTGTACTGCACAGAGTAAGTGCAAGATTCCGTTATAATGTTCGAGAGAATTAAAAAATGTGTGAAACAATGCTAGTATTTAAAATGTCATGCTTGCAAACATTTAATGTTTTACAGTATGTCTTGCAGCTCTCAGCCATATGGAGATTTTGGTAAGCGGCTCGTAGGGTCAGGAAGTTTGGCCACCCCTGCTATACAGTGTGGAATGTGCATGGTATGTGCATGCTACGTCACACCAATAAAGACTGCGGAGACAGGCAGCCGAAAGGAATATCTACTAGAAAGTGTCCTATGGGCATCAGGTGATTCTAGGGTATTTGCCAAGCACTCCCACCTTTCACTTCCTGAGCTCGGCACCTCTCCAACATCAACCCAACCCAATCCCAGCCCTAAAACCTAGCCCTAACCCAATACCTAACCCTTAAGAATTATCTGATGCCCTGAAGACAGTTTCTAGTGGATATTCCTTTGTGCTGCCCGGAGAGAGACTATCGGCTTTTCTAAGCTGCATGGAAACCTGGCCAATGTTGCTACTTCACTTTTTGCAAAATTCCTATACAGTGCATGTCCATGCTCGCCACTGTGTTACTTCTCTTCTTCCACTTACTGAGTCAGAAAGAGCTCCCTACTTAAGTCGTTTTAATTTATTGGTACTGTATTAAGTACATATAAATGGATAACATTATTACTGTTGACTATTTTTCCAAAATGTGTAACGCTACCTTCCTAAGATTATTTAGCTTAAATGAAAATATGTAGTATGAACTGTGTTTGTTAACTATTTCTCAAATACGGGTAATTCATCTTCCTTGTTTCTAAAACATGGGCAATGTGTATTCCTAATTGAAAAGCAATGTGTTAATGAAGAGGGGTAGCAGTTTCGGATGCCACAACACAACCCATCAGAATTGATTACTATCTTTTTCCCCTATTTTAAAAGAATACAGGGATAGCAAATTCTGATGGGGAAGCTGTGGCGGAGTGTCCCGCCCCTATATATATTTGTGCACTGTATTTGTATTTTTGTTTTGCGGCGGATAAAAGCATCGCGTCTTTTGTTATTGTTTTTATATTTAAAAACCCTGTGAGGATGCGTGACTGATCAGCTACTGATTATTTAACTAGCTGACAGTCACTCATCCTTACCAAACGCGTGCAGACTGTGGCCGAGGGGTAATAAGATAATTAACAGCAAGTTAACCCCTCGGCCAGAGTATAAGAACCTGCAGCTGTCAGTGCTGCTGGGTTGAGTGTACAGGGGAGAGTACGGGAGAACACGGGAGAGCGAGCGAGCGGAAAAACAATTGCTATTTTGAAAATATACTTGTTTCTGTTTATTTGTTTGGCCATCGTGCCCTTTTGTTTTGTAGTGTTTTGTTGATTGTTTAAATCTTTTGTTTTGTTTATTTATTTAATAAATACGCTGAGTGCAGTAGCATTCAGCTTCACCCGCCCATCCACTGTTTTGGTTCTGTTACTTCCTGGTCCGTGACGTCACCACACCTCACCACTGCAAGCCATCCTGCCACAGAAGCATATTGTGACATTACACTGACATGGAAAAATAATATTCATCCAAACCTAAAAAACGTTTTTATTTAGGGTCAAAGATATAGCCAATATCTTTAAATTCACGGGGTGGGAGTCAGGGCTGCTAGAGGAAGGGCGTGTTTTTTGCAACTTAGGATTGGAGGCTCGGCCTCTAGACAAGGGAGAGAGAAAAGAACGGGCCAGACTCCAACCGAGAGAGCCTTCCCTATGGAGTCAAGGCTAGCCCAAATGGCCTCCGGGCCCCTGAAAACACAGAGTCCTCTGACTCCTCGGAGAGTCGTTATAGGCGTTGCCTCGCGACTGGGTCCCAGTTACCGACCGGGTTCCACCCTCAGAGGATGGAATCGCTCATACAAAGCCTTGACATAAGCAAGAAAAGAGAATCTCAAAGAACACAAATAATTGTTAGTTATGGGACTCGAGCTCTCAGAGTATGAGGGCCACATCCCAGGAGGATAAAGAAGGAAGTAAGACAGAGCCTTATTTTTTGAGGCGATATAGCACATGATCTGCGAAAGAATAGTGTGGCCGGTGGTCCCCTCTGACCTGCGGAACCTGCAGAGTCACTGGAACTCCAGGTCGGGGAAGTGAGACTCACGATCTCCCCAAAAGATGGACAACCGGCTCCCCGCTGAACCCGCACCTGTGAAGACAAACAAAGACCGAGGCTGTGTGGTCCAGTGGTTAAAGAAACGGCCTTGTAACCAGGAGGTCCCCGGTTCAAATCCCACCTCAGCCACTGACTCATTGTGTGACCCTGAGCAAGTCACTTAACCTCCTTGTGCTCCGTCTTTCGGGTGAGACGTAGTTGTAAGTGACTCTGCAGCTGACGCATAGTTCACACACCCTAGTCTCTGTAAGTCGCCTTGGATAAAGGTGTCTGCTAAATAAACAAATAATAATAATGTATAACATAAAAGCAAGAAGGGACAAACAATGACAGATAAAATAACTAAAAATAGATGGTTAGTGGAACAAGCTATGTGTCGGCCATCTGCTTGGCGTAGAGGGAAAAAACTGTTCATTAGGGGAAAACCTCTGGTGGTCCTGGCAGAGAGGGTGCCCCCCCATCCAGGCATACTAGCTATAGACTGGTGAGCTGTAGTGATATCGGATGGCAGTGATCAGATGTAGGAGTTGACTACTGAAGAGGACCAATGCCCCATGGTCTTGATCAGGTGATGGCTGATGGGGGCTTTGGCTGCTGAAGAAGCTGCACCAATCCTGAATTAGTGTGTTGTGTAGAAAAGGGGAGAAAGACCTGCTCTGGTGAGGTGCAGAGCTGTATGTGTGTCTGTGTGGAACTTGGCTATCTTCTATTACTTGCCTTCGGATCAACGGGGAGAGGGAGTGACATCAGATGGCGGCTGCTGATTGGGAGCCTGAAGCAGATGCTGTAACCAGATTGTACTCTGGGAGGGGAGGGGGGCTGGAGCTGCCTGTCCTGGGGCAAGCAATGGAGCCGCTGAAACAGAAGACGTAATGAAGGAGGGGCGGAGATTGGCACGAGAGGCTGAAGGAGGAACTGCAATGGGAACGGGTCGCAGAGTTTGCAAAAAAGCAAAACGCAAGAGAAAGAACTAAGCTGTGACTGGGTTTAAATAGGGAGTCAATGATGATAGACAAGTGAAATTAGTCAATGATGACAGCCAGGTGAAATTAAAGTTAACATAAAGAACACATCTTGTTAAATTCTGACATATATAGATATAATTAGTTTTGAACTAAGAAAGTCAGCTCAATACAAGTAAGGGCTGCTACTTTATTTAGCAGTCTCTAAATGCATTATTACTCCTTACCGGTGTAGGGCCAGAAAGTAGTACATTGTCAGAATGTGGTATGTCAGAAACGTGATCTGTGTAAGGTCAGAAAATGGTAAGCGGTCAAAAAGTGGTACATTTGTATTTCAAGTACTTCATGCATGTACCAGTTTTTGTACCAGTTTGACGATGGAGGCAAAAATCCTTACACTATCAGTACACTAGAGCAGATATTTTGAAAAGAGCTTTGAAACAGACTTTAAAGTTGTAGTCAGGATGTTACAATGAAAAGAAAAATTACAGGTGCGTTATTTAAACAGTGGGGACGTGTAAAGCTATATTTTTCATAACCCCACTACTTACTCTTTAACATTGCCTTAAAACAATATGCAGATTTAAAAAAGGAGGCTGTGTGGTCCAGTGGTTAAAGAAAAGGGGCTTTAACCAGGAGGTCCCCGGTTCAAATCCCACCTCAGCCACTGACTCATGGTGTGACCCTCAGCAAGTCACTTAACCTCCTTGTGATCCGTCTTTTGGGTGAGATGTAATTGCAAGTGACTCTGCAGCTGATGCATAGTTCACACACCCTAGTCTCAGCAATCACCTTGGTTAAAGGTGTCTGCTAAATAAACAAATAATATATTATTTTCAAATTTGTGCATGTGATTGTGTTCCCTCGTTTAAACAGATGATTAGAATATATAATAATTTATTTATGTGTACTGTATACCAAGGACTCAGCATTGGATATGTTATGTTGGCTATAGCTAGATTATAAAGTTTGGAGATATAATAGTGTTTGTAGTTTATCTCTTCACTTTATATAGGAATGTTACCATGTAAATGTAAACAGTGTTAATATGTACAGTTGACCCTGACTCAAATGGTAAGTGTCTTTTAGTGTGACAAAGTGCCGTTTTTCATCAGGGAAGTCTGACTCTAGTGGGTATATTTTGCGGTGCGTAAACAAGGGAGACAGGAGTTGCTAAAGTAAAAAAGATACATTTTTATTTTTTTCTTAAACAAAAAATAAACAAACAACAAAACACAAAACTAAACTCCAGAAGGAATCTCTTATCTTTCCAAACCTAACCAAGCTTAATTAGTTTCATGGCTTTCAAACTCCCCCTTTCAAACTTCTTAAACGACACATTTATTACAGCAGTAATGAACTTAGTAATCCCCCAAACTCAAGAGAATGTGCCAATATTGATGCATGAAATGCGTAACAAAAAGGGAAAAATATACAGAATATTAAAATGTTTGCACAACTACAGTATACTGTACTGCATCCCTATGACAGACAGACAAACAAACAAACAAACCCGTGTAGACTACGTGCGTTTGCAAGAATTAGGCTTAGGGAGTCTCCTCATCGGAATAAAAACAGAATGACACAAATAGATAAAAGGTCATTACCATTTTCTTTAAAATGAAATACCACCGGATTTGACTTTTGTTTAAACAACGTAAGGTTCAATACAATCAGAGCACACCGCATTTGTAAAACTCATTTCGTTTTCAGTAAATTAACAAATTTTCAAATAAATTAACAATAAAAAGAAACAACTTTGTTGAAACTATCCTAGACATGCAGGGACGATGGGTAGAACAGTCAAGAAAAAAAAATGACATGAAAAGCATTTATTGACGAGCTAACTCGACTATAAGCGATCGGCAAAAACATACAAACTAAAATACTGCTCAGTTATCGTTGTGACATACGTTTAAAACATATTGCACTTAAAATGCACTTCTTATGATAGGCCTACTTCTTATGATAGGCCTACTTATTAAAAAAAAAAGTTATATCAACACATTTTAAACAATTAAGAACACATTTTAAAATGTGTTGATATAAATGATTAGGGCGTGCTGTGATTGAGGACTACACAAATCAATACCAACAAGACAAACTGTAGATCACCAACAAAATCGTACGTTTAGAATTTTTGGTAGCTCAATGTGTTGCTCATCAGTTAAAGTCACATACATTTGCTGAATTGTGAAGCAAAATGATATTCAACATAGCTTTAAGGGCCAAACTCAGTGCATCGTACCCCGTTCTGATGGGCGTTTCCTTGCTTTCTGAGCTAAAATCATTTGCGCATGCCCAGGCAAGCGCAATATACAGCGTACCAAGTTTTAACGCGTACCGCAAAATAGAACTATACCTGTACCCAAAAAAAGTAACATTGGGTTTACCAGTTTACAATACTTTATTCAAGGTATGAAAAAAGATTTAACACTAAACACTATAAATTCCAGCACAAACATCATAATTGGCAACACACATTTTGTGATGTATAAATATAACAGTTATTTGCAGGCAATGTTTAATATCGAGTCAATGTGGGTATTTATACATTTTACCGTTGTAACCTGTTTTTTTCAATACTGGTGACAGGTCTATACCTCACTGTGGAGTTAAAAAAAACCGCAAGGTTAATTGTTATGAGCAAATTAGTACCAGGTCACAAATCCTGTCATGATTAAAAAAGAGGAAACGCATTCAATGACACCCCGCTTTCAAATTGGTGCTCTGACTCAAATCATGTAGATTATTGAATGCTTTAAATGAGTTTACCTATATAGCCCATTCCGGTTTACAAAATATAGTAATATCGTTTTTAACTAGGTATTTAAAAATACATACATTAAACAAAATACCCTATACCAAATAAATAATTATATAATACATAGGCTACTGATTTTTTTTTTTTATATATAATCAGTTTAAAAGAGTTTTATCCTGATCGCGTCCTTTATATTTTAAGGTATCAACACAGTTTTCTAAGTTAAAATATACTATAATATTACTTTGGCACGGAAATAGCCGCACCTGTTTTCCATATTTTATTAAAGAATATGATTTATTTTCATTTGTTTACTGGTGTATTATTATTCTTCAGGGAATGGATTGACATTTCATCTCAAACATTTAAAAAAAAAATGTTATAGCCTCTATAGCCTGTTGTAATAGTGCTGAGGGAAATACATCGTTTTCATAGTTTGCTTAACGCTGCATATATTCTTTTTCCAGACAAAGGATACGGTTGTATATTAATAGTTGACTGGTGTATTTGTTTATGCTGCTTGTGACCTACGCTCAGGAAACTTGAGACAATGTTTATCATATTGTACTCTCTGGCAATTGAATATGTCTTTAATAAATGAAATTATCATTCGAAGCTTTCAAAGAACACGTTTTAAGTACTATTAAAACTGTCAACATGGAATGCGCTCCACTGCAAAATGTGCATATTTTCTGAAAGAAAACAATAAATATATATAATCTGTTAATTTGACCAATATCCAAAGCTAACCTTAGTGAATAGTGAATTCGGTAATTATGCACATTTTATACAGTGGCACAATATCTTCACATGTACACTAGTGGGCCATTTTTTTCTATCATCAAATTACTTGTCAGAAAAGGGTGAACAAATATTAAAATTAAGTATTCGTAATGTTTCGTTTTTGATACACACAGGGGTCAAATTTAGTAGTCTTTGCCAAAATCTGCACCCGACCCCACATGTTGATCCAATATTATTTTTAAATGCTCTGGAACCAAGATATAGAATTGTGCTACATAAGAGGTCTACTGAAGGTTATCCCCTGCAACCCATCAGCTTGGTTCCAGGTAGTCATGTTAAGTTTGATCAAATTCGAGCAAGTGGTTCTCAAGCCTTCATCAGCCCAACCAATTTCGAGGCAGACCTTGTCAAGTACACACATTCTGATGCCTTCCAAGACCTTTTTACCACATTACAAATATACATTGCGTTGAAAGTGTGTCTTAGGATTAGTATTTCATTTTCATTAGTCCAATATATATGGATTATATTTCCCATTTAAAACGTCAAGGGTGCTGTACCCAGGTTCCAAAACTGTACACTTGATGATGATAAACCATGGTTTGTTGTATCATACTATCTAGTTTCATTGAAGCTCAATTCAAATTCCGTTCAGTATAAGTTGTGCTTACTTAAATATTGTCAAGTCTAAATGTATGATGCATTTATACACACATTTTAACGTGCATCAACATATAAATCAACTAAACCATACTTATTTTTCTAATTTACATACATACTATATGTCTTTGATAAAACGGATTAGCCTTCAATGTTATTAATGTCTTCGTGATTCTAATTACTGAATGGATCGTTAACTTCAGAGTTCACAATACTTACCTGTGATTTAAAAGGGCAGTCACTTATTTCAGTCAAATTATACCTCATTATGTGTAGTCGGGCTGCCTTAGGCCTTGAATTCATATTTCCAGAGGTGTGTTTAGTAATGCATTGTGCTTACTTAATTATGAACAGCAGTTAAGTGAAAGAAATACATCATAAGGAAAACGCTTGTTTAACAGCACGTGAAATGGAATGCAAGACTAAAGGTCACCTATTTACACAAACCTACATAAAGAGGTCGAGGAAAGTAGCTATTGTATAGTGAAACCATGTTTCAGACTCTACAGAGTATACCTTATAAGTATATCTGCATTTTAAAGTAATATAGCCTTTTTTTTGGGGGTGCTTTGTTTTGATATTCATTCCTCTAAATATTCAATTAACAGAACGTCAAATCGCATGCCAAAAACAACATGTAAAGTTTCTACGAATAATTAAGGCTATCACTGCTAATAGATTTATTACGCACGTTTTCAAAATACAACCAACCTGGTAAATGATTTATATTTGGAAACATAGACAAGCATACTGTTATACTTGATGGAACATATTTTGTAATATGACTTGCTAGTTGTATCTATATCATTAAAATACCTGATGTTCAGTTTGCTGTGGTATATCAGCGCTGATGAAGATTAACGTTTTGAGAAACCAAAGGAAAACATGTGCGTGGTGCAACTATAACAACCTTAACTGTTCAGAGAAAACAATAGCAATGGATTAACATTCATTGAATCGATATGGAGAAAAACACCGTCAAATACCAGAAACACAGGGACCGGTCTATTCATTAGGGCACTATTCTCACGTGGTTTACGCGCAAATTTACGCGCTGGAAGAAGGGCCCTTATTTCCATAGTCCATAGTTCTTAAAAGCGGGTCTCAACCTCGTGGGCACTCCATCTCCCCTGACTTCGATTCAGCCACATAGAATAGTGATTCACCTCTGTCTGTTTCAAACAATTATTTTTTTCAATTTACATTACATTTCCCTTTTGTCTTCCTTTTTATTTTTTAAAGTTTTTTTTTCTTTTTCTTCGTTATAAACTTTGCGATTTGGCTAAGTGTAAGTGTGATACAGTATTATAAGTACCAGAATTGGGTTACCCGAGTTCCTGTGTTGGTTTGAAATCACTTTTATATTGCACACTAAATCAAACAATAAGGCCGCCTAAATGATTATGAAGCTAGCTATGGCAGTGCTATAAACTTCATTACATTTAGGTCCATGACTCCTCTGGATTAATAGACAATCTCTTGATAGTAGCATCTCTGTCATAATAAAATGTTACAATGCATCTATAGCTGCATCTAGACTAATATTCAGAATAATCAAGGTAAAACCAAAAAAGGCCGTTTTGTTTATTGCATACATAATCGAACATAAATATATTGCTATATAACATAACTATTTTAAAGCAACATACAGAAGCTCAAAGTTTTGTTTGCTTATTTGATATATATATATATATATATATATATATATATATATATATATATATATATATATATATATATATATATATATATATATATGGGTATTTCTTGATTTTCCTTGACCTACTGGTGACAATCATGCACTATATGCACTATAAACACAAAAAGAGCTAGCTACTTTACCATTAGGCGGCTTAATCTATTTAATCTTAAACAGTGAATGCACGAGTACGTGGTCATCCGATAACTATTAAACCGCTTGCATTACACAGACCTCTCGTTTGCACGAAGGGCACAGATGAATCTGTCTAAAATTCACCTCTCCCTTTAAAGGGAGCGTTATCTGGAGCAATTGCTCAAAACACTCATCACAATAACCAGAACCCACCAAATATATATCATGTATAGCCTTTTTGGAGCAAGTGCTTGGTTATTTAATTTCACATCACCTCTAATTAGAATGGTTTGATTAATGTTTATGTATAGATCAGTTTACACACATACACATACACACACACACACACACACACACACACACACACACACACACACACACACACACACACACACACAGACTACATAAACAAACATTGACACACACACACACACAGACATAAAGGCACGTGTAGATGTGCATATATACGCACATTTATAGTTTATTTCTAGAACCTGACTTATCAAATACAGGATAAAATAAGTCTAAAATATCAAATACAGCGTAATGCATTTGTACATTAATGATGACTAATAAAACAATTGTATTTAAGAAATAACAAATTAAGTTTCTCACAGGCCAGTGTGTGTGTGTTTAATTGAGAGAACTCAATCAATGTGCACGGATTACAAGAAATGGAGAGATCTAATGAAATAAACAGTGGAGGCGCCCGAATCTACATAATTAAACCCCGGTGTTCCAGCGTCATTTGGTCAACAGTCAAAGTCCTCATGGCTTATATAGCCTACGATAGACCTAAAATTTGCCGTCTCACGATAATACCCATGTGATAGGAATATATTTATGTGTAACTTTGTTTCTATTCTGCATAGTCATATAGAAGTATAAGATGTATTTTTTTAAAAAGCATTAAAGCCACCATCCAACTCCTAACAATTGCATAGGAGCTATTTCATATTTTGGTGCATTATTTTTCACATTATCATTCATTAGCCGCAAGCCTTTCTTTCCCGGAGTGGAATAAAACTAACACAAAACTACTTATGCTCTGAGCTAAGTTATTCTTTCTTTCTTTCTTTCTTTCTTTCTTTCTTTCTTTCTTTCTTCGTGCCAATGCAACTGTATTTTTTTTAAAACTTTTTTTTTTTTTATGCAAAACGCTTCTTGTGTTTAAAAATGGTGCTAGAAATACATAGATGAAATGAGCCCAAACCGAATTGTGTTTAAATGTCACATGTATAACAACCCGTTTTTAGTTAGCTAATTTCGCAGAAGGTGTGTTAGTATGCATAAAAGTATTATTAGCAACATTTTTAAGCAGAATTCTTCTTGGAAAAATCGACCTAAAAAATCGTACCTTTTATTCACTAAAAAAATGCGTTAGAAAATCTTACTCCTTTTTCAGACAATAACCAGTGACATTTTATTTCAAATGAGCAGCCGGTTGCGTCATTATGTAGGCAATGATAGTTTTATTGAACAAAAAAAAGTTCATTGTCATAAATTTAAGGGCCACAAAGAAAAACATTATCAGTCTTATTAGTTAAATTCCCCAAGTACATCGATTATTTTACCTGCTTGTATCAGGATATATATATATATATATATATATATATATATATATATATATATATATATATATATATATATATATATATATATATATATATATATATATATATATATATATCACATCATGATCACCTTCAGGCCACCCCAAGATTCTTCCACAAAAGCCTGTCTGCTGCATCTCTCATCCATGTTGCTCCGGCATGTTTCCTAATTTCATCTTGCCATCTTCCTGGAGGTCTTTTTCTTGGTCGCTTTATATCTCTTGGGATCCAGTCTAGTATCTATTTGGTCCAGCGATGGTCTGTTCTTCTTGCTACATGTCCAGCCCACTGCCATTTCAGTTTTTTCGCTCTTATAATAACATTGCATGCTTTTGTTTGCGCTCTTATCTATTCCTTCCTTTTCCTGTCTCTTCTTGTTATTCATATATATATATATATATATATATATATATATATATATATATATATATATATATATATATATATATATATATATATATATATTATTTTAATGTTACATCTATTCGTCTCTGTTTTTCCGAGCGCTGAATTGAATAGGCCAAGTGTAACTACATTCATTGCACAAGGTTGTGTTTATTTTTATTTGCGTTTATATTATTACTTAACGATATCTACTCATTTGTTTCTAAACGGTTTATATGCACAAAAGTCAAATGAAAATGGAGTTGATTAATTTTTAGATATAACTTTTACAAATCTTTGGATGTTTAAAAATGTTTTGCGGATGCATTCGAATGTTATTATCACCTAACTAAGGCTGTATTAATGCAGCGTATCATACTGCTCCCAAGTCATGTTTTTTTTTGTCTCTTGCTTTTTGAAACTAAATGAAACAAAATGGTTATAAACGACCGGGGGTCACGTAATGTCAATCCAGATCGTTTAGTTAAAATAGCATAACTATTAGGGCTAATAGAAGGAGTTGGAATATCCATCCTTAATTATTTAGATATAGCCTTTCGTTTAAATAATGTTAACAGCCATCAACTAAACACAGAAGACAAGCCCACGATTCCAATCCATTTACCTCTTTACCATGCAATTTTAAGAGAATAGGAAAGAAGGCTTTTTTCTTTTTTTTTTTTGGCATATTTGACCAATACTGAAACTATCTACACTTTTATAAAATGACCTAATAAACAACATATTTGTGTTTTTTTCTGTAATTAACACGTATTATTATTATTATTATTATTATTATTATTATTATTATTATTATTATTATTATTATTATTAGGTAGGCCATATACAGCAATGGGTAATTCGAGTTTACTATTTAGAACCCAATCACATGCACACAATGAATTGGCTCCTCACAGGCTGCAATCTCGTATGGACATTGTGCCGAGTCCATGGCAGTAACACTCATACAGGCCCTAACCACTTGGGAGGTCTCTAAGCTTTCTGTGGAAGAAACGCACAACAGGAGACTCTCTGGATTTATCAGTCACAGTTGTGCTGTCGTGGGGGAAGAGAAACGTATTTATAATTAATGGCGGTAAAATTTCAGATAGGATACCCAATAAATTGTCTACTGTTATGAGATATTTATTTTTCTGCTTGTATAATTAGGTCAAATTGGAAATAGTAGACCCACAAGTACGATCATCAATGTACGATTAGACCAGTTAACTTTGAAGGTTTCCATAATCTAGTGTGCTGAAAAATCTGTTGACCTAAAACATCCAGTTAATCTGACAAAAAATATACATACCTGCGTCTTTGTGTTCTTGTATGTATGTATGTATGCATGCAGGCATGTATGCATGCATGAATGTATGTATGTATGTATGCATGCATTTCAGTTGAATAAGTATAACCCTTCAACTGCCAAGCAACTATAAAAATATAATATATAATTGAAGCACTTTTACTTTTTTGTAGCAGTTCCAAATTTCTCGAAAAACGGAAACAGACAGTTATTTCTTTTTCATCTACATAGTTTTTTTCCCTCAGCTATCCGTTGTATTAATAAGCATAAGCATTCTGAACTTTCGCATTACCTGGCCACATTTTTGCAAATGTATGATTGTTGTCTGTGATTTATTTATTCTAAGCGCCTTATTATAACAGCTTTTTTATTCGCTTATAACAGGATACTAGGGAAAAGACAATCACTTTCAATAACCTCTAAACCAGCTTACCATGCGCATAAAATTAGTTCACTTGAACAACCCCTTTTATACTTTATATCGTAGTTGTGTTTAATTCTGTAAAATCCGCAAATTATAATTATTGTTGTTCCACTGATGTAAAAACAATTAAAGAAAAGTTAATTTTAGAAATTCAAAGACTAATAAAACCCATTTTAAATTGTGCACAGTTGCATTAACACTAATATGGGTCCTTTTATTGCTGAACTTTAAACCTAAGCATTAACTCAAATAATCTCAGATCGAGCTAGCTGTGCGCGCAGTATATGTTTGAATATACAGCTATGGCCAAAAGTTTTGCATTAACCTATAAAATGAACTAATTTTGCTTCATAAAGTCGAATGAACCCTGCTGAATAAGGTTACCTCAACATATTGAAGTACATACCGCCTTGTAGTTTGCCATATACTTAAAGAAGAACAAACAACAAATTTAAGATGACATACTATTATGGTTTACCGTAGACAGTAGCGTTATAATTATATAGTTTATTTGATTATAAATAAAATATCTAAATTAATATATATATATATATATATATATATATATATATATATATATATATATATATATATATATATATATATATATATATATATATATATATATATATATAATGTCTCAATCCTAAAATTCAAGGTAATGCAAAACTTTTGGCCATACCTGTACGGTATTATTATTATTATTATGTTTTTAAATGAGCACTTACCTGACAATTATGGCACCATATTCACGTTCGTGGTAACAGCGATTTCAATCTTTAGTTTGCAATGCTATGTGTACCATTCCACAATTCCAATTCACAAGCCATGGATGTTGTTCTGGTGCCTCCTGTTAGAGGTAAGCCTCTTACTTTGTTCGCTTTTGGAAGTTTGGAGGTATAATTTATTTGGGTTGATGTGGGACGAAGCAACCTGTAGTACACGGAGAAGGTTTTTGAAGACGATTTGGAAAGCGAGTGCGTTTTTTGGAGAGAAACTCAATCTCACATACAGTAGCGGCTCCATCTGGGATCTGTCATTACTGACAGCACTATAGGGCACAGACCCGATCTTCTGCAAAACATTGCAACCTGAGAAAAAATACTAGCGTCTAAAATACACTGTGTGCTTGGCTCGATAATACATTATACAGCACAGGCTATATAAAACATGCAGCGTGGAAAAGGAATAGTTCCCTAAAGTACAATAGAGTGACAGCATTTATGTTTGGAGCTATGGCTGCTGTAGTTTACATCTTTTTTCTTCTTTTGTATATCATGTAAGACAGATGCAACGTACAGCCACCCACGATAATGTATCAAATGCGTAGGATTTATCCCCATTTAAACAGATTGCCACAAATAGCTTTAAGGGACTGGGAAGTTACATAGGCTACCAAGATCACTTGCTACCGTGCTACCCGTATGGAACACAAGAGCTGTCAATATCTGATGACCTTTCGCGTTTATTGTTTCCAGAATATTTTAAACTTGATTAATTACTTCATAATCTGTTTACAATATACCGTAATGGAAGACTTTAATATTTGCTTTCTTTTGATACGGGTCTATTTTAATTTAACTGCCCAAACCATACCCATACGTATTTTTTTTTCCACACAATAAAATATGTAAAATAATCGTTTATAAAATCAATAAGTCTTAAATCAATCAATGAAGTCTTAAATTATTTTCTAGCTTGTGATCCAGAAAAGGATCACAAGCATATGCCCTTCAGAAACAAATACCCGGGGCTCGTTTCTATATTGCGAAATCGTAAATTCAAATAGGATTGGTCTTTCGACCAGTCATCATCTATTTAGATCAGTTATCACCTGCTGTCGCTGTCGTGTTTCAATACAACAGGTACGCTAGCAAACTGTACCTGAAAAGTCTGAAAATACATGAACCACACAACACAAGTACCGTGTTTTGAATGGTCTTGGAAATCACATTTGCGTAAGCATTTAGTCATATACGAGAATTAAACTATAGATTTAAGTGACCTAACACCCCATTTTCTATCTAACTTGTGTTTTTGGAACATGTAATTGTATATATTCCCTTGTAATGTACACGTTTGGAACTGCACCATAAACCCAGCCTTGTGTTATTATTTAATAAGTCTAATTTAAGATTTAACTAAATCATTATTAAATATGTTAGAACAAATGTGACATATTTGGAAAAATAAATAAATAAAATGACCTTAATTATTCAGGGAAATTGTGGGTTGTGTTAAGAGACAAGCCAGAGGAAAAGCAATAACAGCATCTGCCAAAAAAGAAAACACCATGTGTTCTTCTGTAGAATAGTTAAGCAACAAAAAGCTAATTTGCAATATCAGATGAACGTTACTGCTTTTGGCAAAACATTCATTTTCAACCAATACATTTCGTTTCATATTACAGTTTAAAATTAGGACGTTATTGAAGTTATGCAAGAGTCCTTTCAAAATCCCACGTGGGAAACCCAATTTAAAAATCTGTACATGGTCAGTACAATTTTTCAAAACAGAAACCATGTTAATTATGAGCACACAGAACGATTGCATAATACAAGCTGCATCAAAAACCTGTTGATTTTAAAAACTAAATAAAATAATCATTGTCTGACTGATGTAAGGGTGCCATGCTCTTTGTCTAGGGCGGCAAGTTGCCTAGCACCGGCCCTGCTGCTAGCGGGCCATAACATGGGATTAAACAGGCGGAGGGCTCCCTCACCCTATACTCCCTCAGCAAAAGAGGAGATGATCGCTATTACTTCTTGATCAATTTCAGTTTTCAATTGTATTTATTTACATAGCGCCTTTCATACCACTGGATCTCAAAGCGCTCTACATGTCGATTAAAACAGAAATAATTCTGCAGTACCAAGAAATTGTAAAAATTACAAAATAACAATACACAATTATAATAATAACAATACAATTAAATAATAGACCATAATAATAATAATAATAAAAACAAAGAAACAATGTCAAAGATACTGCGCGCACATGTTCTGCTGTAATTGTCTCAGTCTATGTCTCTAAGTGCAAGGCATAAATTACAGCGTCTATGTTTCTCAAAGTTCAATGAGGGAAAAGACTAGTCTTCCTGTCGTATTTATACGGCAAGTGAATTGGTGTCGGTGAAATACGACCAAGTAGTGTGAGCAACGTTATATAGAAACGCAACTTCTATCGTATATTCTGCTCCAGACGTCGCAGTCTGATAAGACATCGTGTTGGTATATAGAAACGAGGCCCTATAGTTGCCAGAGTTTGCTGCCGACAGTTTTGACAACTGTAGGCCAAGTAAATGTAAAATTAACTGCTTATTTTTATAATCCAAGACCTGTAGAAATTATTTAACTTTTATATATATATATATATATATATATATATATATATATATATATATATATATATATATATATATATATATATATATATATATATAGCCTACCAAAGCTAGTTAATAAAGCTATATTATATGAGTAGGCCAAGGCCTATATTTTATATCAACGGACTAAGAAAACATTTCTAAAACTATTATTATTATTGTTGTTGTTGTTTTAAAATATAAATATGAAAAGCACTCGGTTAGTGTTATATAGCCTATTTTTTATTTCCATGGATCGTAATACATTTCCCCCAACACGGAGAGTTGCATATTTCACTTTGAGTTTTTTTTAGGATCCAAGTTTATTTCATGGAAATTCTGGGATACAATGGGACTAGATGCAATGCTATGTATTGGTATATTTTGTTACCAGAAGGGGAAGCTACAACTGAGAATATGCTTAATCAACATGTTGGGAATGTTTGAGGTTGTGTGGCACTTACTACCACGCTTCTTTGGGTCCTTAATTGCTAAAATTACCGTAGGCTGAATTGGCTCAAGAGCCGGGCCTTTAGTCACTAAAAATCGGTCACATCAACTAAACTCGAATGCTACTCTCTCAAAGTATTTTCAGAGCACAATAATCCACATACCAGTCAGAATTGGACGGTGCAGCTTTGATTACACCCAATTCTAGAGCAGGATGGCTCCTGGCCGTCTGATCTGACGTCAACATGTCTATGGGCTCTCACTGGAAAGAGAAAAAAAGAACTGGAGGAGGGCCCTATAGGCACTAATCGCTCGCAGATGTTTGTAATACCAGAAATAAGAACTTAAATGCTGTCTGTGAAAATGTTCAACAGCCTACCATTCTTAAGATTTTCTTCAGTTCCTGTGTGTTACTTTAACATGCTGGTTGTAGATATTTGTGGAAATGACAACATCAATTCTCAAGCACTTTCTATCTTAATAACTTTGACTTTATAACGTATAAACAGTTGTTATTTGGATTACGGCAGTATCTTACACACAGCATGTTGAAACATCTGGTAATTGGACAATTAACAAAGCAATGGAGGATTAGGGTTCTTTTTTTGTATCAAAGTTCTTATTGCAGGCTCAATCTGATAGTTTTGCCAAGAGAATGGTATTATAATAGCTGTTTTTACAGCTATTATACATAGGCCGACATGAAAGTACGTGAACACAGTTGGCATTCCGATTAAATTGGTCGAGTACATTACACAATGGGATAATCTGTTGTACTTTAGCCAAACTACACATAGGAGATCTACAATTTTAAAATAGTTTGGGATAAATAAAGCTATGATTAAAACGCAAATATTCTTGCCAATACTTTCCACATTTAAAACAAAAAATGAAATACCCGTTGGTGATGACGGTATTGTTATTATTTATTTTGTTTCGTTATTGTGGGAATAGCATAAGGTTGTTACAAGGTCATGGAATTATCTACGCTTTAATCAGACGGGAATGTCCCGTTATGTCTATCTTGGACGCCATCTTGACACTGATAACAAATTAGCTGCAATTATCAGCTCATACAAGGGACCGCTATTAAAAATACCTGTATTTGTCCTGAATTATGGCTTTGTCTTAGAACAGATCATTTTCAACTGACAATATTTTTACCTGGCTGCTGCTTGCCACCCCTTTATATCTAAAGTCAATGATAACTTTGAGATGTTTGCCATTCAGTTACTGACATAGTTTAAACATTATTGCGTGTTACAACTCTGAAATAAATTATATTGTATACATGCAATGTACGGAACAGTACCATTAGTAAACATTCGAATCGACTTTTGATTAAGCTTACTGAGACTGAAAATTAAAACTTGTTTTTAAAGTTTATTTATTTTTTTTACATTGAAATTCCCCAAAACACATTTAGATAGGCTACTGGGATATTACATTGTTACACAGGCCTAATGTTAAATTAAGAAAAGAACAAAATGGTAACTTAAATGTATGTGCTTTCAAACTTTTCATATGCAGTACCATATGTACAGTCTGCAAAAGTCTCGATTATTAATTAGGATATAGTGTAAATCATAAATAACAATGATATTAAGAAAGGTGTCACGCACCCTTATAAATATGACTATACATTTTGAATAAATATAATATTTGTTCCCTCCGTTTACTGGACGTTTACCAAACAATGTAAGCTATGAGCCTACAATTTAAAATGAACAAAGAAAAGCAACTGAATCGTAATTGTTCAACAAACTGTTCTCGTGAAATTGGTTAGCAATTCGTTGTTTGACACTTTCATACACTCCGTAATATATATTGATGCCTATACGATGCCTATAAGCTCCACAAGGCAGGTTTAAAACTGAATTTCCCTGGCACACCGAGAGCGCAATTGGATGGGAGAGGGAGAAAGAAAGAGTATTTTTAGTGTTAAATATGTTATCCAGATTTGCTTCTGGTGGTGCTCTAAGGCCATGATACTGACATGCCAATCCACCATTGATTTACGCTCTACACAGTCCTGCTTCACCATTTAGCTTTTAACGTCAAAACCTACATTTTTGTAGGCTCCGGCTTGTCTAGGGCTCTTGTGATTTAGCTCAAGCGTGATTGGTCTTTTTTTAAGTATATATTATATATAAGTATATATTAAGATGCAATTAAATATCCCCTTAGCTTTAATATTTTATAAATCAATCAAACAAACACAAAAGTTACTTAATAAAACGAACTTCAACACTTCAAATAATGTTCATCACACGCTGCTGGCCATCCATTTCGTAAAATAAAAGTTATATATATATATATATATATATATATATATATATATATATATATATATATATATATATATATATATATATATATATATATATATATGCGAACGTACAAAAGCAATGAAAATAATGGCATGTAATGTGAACTGAGAGTTTTGCTTAAACATATGGAATCCAAGAAACAAAAAATTAGGGCACTTTCGTATCGCGATAGACAATTGAAGAACCTCTCAGATGCAGGTTGCGACATCGGAATAAAAAGGGCAGGCCACGTTTGCTTCGTTTTGATAACCCTTCAACCTCGATATTGTCAGAGATATGTCGAAGGTGTTAGAAGTTTCTTATCTTTCTGTAGGTCGACGGTGCCCCCCAAAAAACATGGTGCTGCATTTTTTTTTTACCGAGCCTGATTTAAACATGTTAATAACGGCCAAGTAAAATATTTGGCCCAGCACACACACACACACACATGTGTAAATGTGATACAACGTGTTTCTATAGTAATAGTTTTTCAAAAATATATAGCAAATTATCACAGACCATGCAAAGTTGAATTCCATTTTAATTATAGACCTATACATGTATTTTACTTTAACTATTTAAACCAACCATTTTATGTTTTAAAGTTGTTGTTTTTTCGGAAACAGACTATTTTCTTTATCTGTCAAATAAAGAAATACTAGGCCTAAGTAAAAGCACAGATTACCTAGCATAATACCAAAATAAATCCTGCTTGAGTTCACCTCGAACAAAGCACAATACATGATATATTATACATGATATATTATTGTTTATGTGTGTAGCAAATAGAAGTGGAGAGTAAAAAAAAAAAATCTCTGATGTTGATTCAGAATCCATAGCCCTTGAGAATTTTGCTGACCACAAAGTTAATATTTGCTTGGGTAACACGTTGTAAATCTTATATCCATTCAAATACATATTTAGCTCACATATTAGCTGTTTCCTATTAAAGGTAAAATGACCTGCTAAACGACCACCTACCTATGTTACCGTACACCTCCTCCACAACGTTATAAAAACAAATGTTCTACCTGAATTTTTTTAAAATTCTCTAACTTACAAAGAACCTTACAAAAAACAATAGATTAAAATTGCATGTGATATTATAAAGAGAAACTTTTTTGGTTGTTGCTGTTACTTTCATTTTTTCTTATGAAGTTGTATTTACACTTTATTTTTCATTATGCTGGCATTATTCAAAAACTTTTTTTTTTAATTCATGTTTTAACAGTTGATCAAAATTGCTTGTTTTGTTTGTTCACAACATAAAGAACAAGTGATCAGGCTTTGTTTTTTTTTTTTTAAAAAAAAAACAGTGGTTTATTGAATTAATTACACTGTTTACATCTCCAATATTATTAAAACTCCACTTTTCTGGACGGAAGTGCACAGACTAAACAGCTGTTCGAAAACATCATCAAATACTGGACGACCACAAAAATGACAACATCACGCTTAACATTTCCAAATGAAACATTAATCGAACTACATCGTAAAATAACGATAACATTCCACCAATATTTATATCCAAACCATGAGCCAATTTTGAAAATGACACTTCACAAACAATTACACCAAACTGTTTTGCCTTTCTTTTGTACATTTAAAGCAACGAAACAAACATTCACAACATATGAGACGACACAATCCATTCCCAAATCGGTTTCCTCCACTTAAAATCGTAATGCCTTTCTTCAAATATCCTTTCCGTTCAGGGCGGGAAATTGCACATAAATAAGTTTGATTGTTCCGAAAAATATAGTTTATCGGGTATATATTAAAGGCATTTGAAGCATGTCTCTTATGTCTTTGATTTAAAATAAAATAGAAAGCTTCAATGTTTGAGTTCCAAAGCCCAGACATGCTGTGGCCAGCCGGTCCTCCCTTTTGTTTTCTTGTCGTTGCTGCTTGTTGAACTCTTCAAAACCTCATTCTGTTGAAGACAATGAAGTTTGGTTTTAGAATGATTTCGTACTTAGGAAACACACACTATAACAGGCTAATAAATACATTTCTGTTGTATGACAACAGAGTGCAACGACGAAGGCCCAAGTTTCCACGGCTGCAGCCTTGAACGCCTGGATTTGTTAATGGAAAGTTTTAATCGTAATTATTGCATCACTAATAAGGCAAACCCATCACACTTTATTAATGCGTTTTTTTTCTCAATTTGTAATAAAATGATATTCCACTATTTCATGCAAAGTATTGCAATTAAATCAACAATGGAAACTTTCTTGTTAACATAATTCACACTGACGTTTAGGCTTCCATAAAATTATATATATATATATATGTGTGTGTGTGTGTGTGTGTGTGTGTGTGTGTGTGTGTGTGTGTGTGTGTGTGTGTGTGTGTGTGTGTGTGTGTGTGTGTTATAATAAGCCTATCTGTAAATAGAGACACACATTTTACATTGGTTCACATAAACATATAGGGAAACGGCATGTATTAAAGCTACTGCTTAAAATTATTTTCTATTTTTAGATGTCATCGAGTTAATATTTTACACCGACTGATGAATAATATGGAGGCTATGGTACTCTTAAATTGATTTTTGTTTTTACTTAAATCATACTGTAAGCCTACAGTAATAAAACAATTAGAAAGTATACTATGTATACAATGTCAATGTTGCATTCACTTTATTTAAGTTTTAACAGGTAACAATTTTCCAATAAAAATAAATGTAACAGACTAAAGGGAATAGGCAGCTTAGTACAACTGATCACATCAATATTCCTAAAATTATAGACTGACTGAACTTTGAACAGTGTATTCGGTGCCTTGTTTTAGTTACAAAAAAAACAACTTTGTATAGTTTATATTAAAGATCAAAACTAAAATAATAATAAAAAGTTCACAATCACTTACCAGTTCTTTCTTTCTCTTTTCTTCTTTCACATCTGTCTTTTTGAACTCTGCCTTGAAGGCCTCTGCCTCTCCGTTCTGATCGTCTTTGGCCAGTAGGTCCATGAGGTAGGCGATATAGCTGGTAGCCAAGCGAAGAGTTTTGATTTTTGACAGTTTTGTGTCGGCCGGCACATTTGGAATGCACTCCCGGAGCTCAGCGAAAGCGCTGTTGATGCTTAGAGTCCTGCGTCTTTCCTTGCGGTTGGCCGTACCTCTGCGCTTCACTGGACGGGGTCCGATCCCAACTGTTCCTGGAGCCGGGACTCCCCCGTAGTGTGAGTGATCAAGTCCGACAGCGCTGTTGGCGTATTCGGGGCTATAAGACGGTGCCATACTATAATCTGGGGGAGACATCTCCGGGTGACTAATGAGCCATCCATGGAAGTATGGGTTTTCTTCGTGGCAGCGGCTAGCTGCTGCTGCAGCGGCAAAAGAGTAACCATCGTGATGTACCACCGGGTGGTGTGGGAATCCTCCAACTAAACTCATTCTAAAACAGTCCAGCTGTTTATTAAGCACTTCGTGAGAATGTTTCAGCTTTTCTATTTTTCTGATTAATATGCCACCACAGGGTCTGGGAAAACAAACTCCATATATGTATAGTTCAGCTATTCAGCAAACGTCCAAATAAATAATGTCACTTTCATATAAACATATATTAAAATAATATAAATGCAACTTGCCCGCTAGCTGCTACAAATAAAGCACAACAGTACAAAACAATTGCACCGGTATGTTGGGGACAATTAATGTATTTCCAGATAACGTCTGTGGTTAATGCAGCAATAATCAGAAAGTAAAGAGGGTTTTCAGATATAGTGCAGAGAATTGCGGTACTTACACTTAGTTTACTCCATTGTCCAGTTAAATTCTTTAAAAATCTCTCCCCTCTTAACAAACGCATTCGTTAGATCTGGAAACCATTTTCTTTGGAGCTGGAAACCAGATTTTATTTTTAAAAGTCTCTGTACGTTGTAAAGTCGGTATTCTCACGAATCCATTTTTGCCTGTCTGTGTGCAATGTCTAGTTTCACTGTTAAGCGCTGGAAGAATTTCTTAGTTTGATCTCCATGTCACAGCTTCATCTTTACAGCAGCTTATGTTCATATATGTCGTCAAAACGTATTTTGGCCAATCAGATCATAGTGTAGGAGGGCTTGAAAGCCGTAGTAGAAAAAAACAAAAAAAACTGCTTGAGGTTCACATTACTAATTGCCAAAAGCTGCCCTTTCAGGATTGGCTGCTTAATTCTATTCATAATACAATTAAAACAAAGCAACAACAAAGCAAAACAAAAAAACGTTTAGAACACAAAGTTGTAACTTCAACCTTTGAATACAATGGACAATACGATAAGGTACTGTATATTTAAACATACTCAATTGTTTATCGTAATATAATAGTAACAGTGTTGATTAAGTGTAATAAAGATATTTAATAATGGTAACGATTACTATAATAGAATTTACTGGCTTTATACATATGTCTTCTGTTTAATCATTGTTGGTAGTCTTATAAAATAGAACATTTTACTTTCTCCAATGTGAAACCCTTTGAAAATATTGGTTTGCTTAATTTTATATTTTCTTTTAAAAGTACCATAATTATAGCATACATGAATTGGACTATAGAGGATATAAGTTGAGAGAAAGTTATGCATAATATATTTAAGAAAACTGACTTACATGAAGCAAATCATTGATCACCATGATACATAACATAGGCCTACATTTCAAAAGTATGAAAAGCTTATTCTTTTAATAATAGGTAAAATATACTCACGAATTATGTACCAACTTTATGCTAGCTAGCAGTTTTATTTACACACACACAAACACACACACACACACACACACACACACACACACACACACACACACACACACACACAGACACACACACACACACACACACACACACACACACACACACACACACACACACACACACACACACACACACACACACACACACACACACACACACACACACACACACACACACACACACACACACACAGACGTTTTTAATCTAAGTCTTGTGTGTGTCCCACAGTTTGTAGATAAGTATGTTTGTGTGCATAAGTTAAATAAAAGGGTACATAATTCCTTTACAGTATTCAGGAATAAGCAAAAGAAGACCGAAAACAATTATTTAACATTTGTACTGTTTAGAATAAAAAACAACACATGCTAGAATACATTATTCCATTCGTTTATTGCTATGGGCCTTACTTGTTGTTGAGGATAAACGACTAACATCAATGTATGCAATGGGACTTTATGGCTGATTCAAAGTTTGAAATAAATCAGATTCGCTGTTGTTAAAATGGTAACGATGGAGTCCCGAATTAGAGAGAAGTTTGTCTATTATTACTATGTATCTCCCGGTTGATATATACTCGATTTTTAACCAGACTACTCTAATTATATTCTTTCTTTTGGACTTCAACGTGCTGCATCCATAGTACTTCATCAATATATTACACATTTTAACCGCCCGAAAACACAAATTTGTAAAACAAATTTAAAATGTAAAATATAGGATTTGGAGAAAGAAGGATTTTTCCACCACATAAAATAATTAATTACTTACAAGCAATGCGGCATATACCATACACATTACTTTCATATCCATGTTTATGTAAATGTAATGGAAAGTTTATTGCATATATGTCAAGTGTATTTATTTCTTCCTAGATGCAAATCAACTGGATTTATGAGATAAGAAACGACTGTAAAGGCTACATTTAATTATATATATATATATATATATATATATATATATATATATATATATATATATATATATATATATATATATATATATATATAATCTGAATTACCGATAGTTTTTGTTTGCTGGTGGGGTATGACTATTATAATATGAAGCTGTGTAAGTATTAATACATAATAACCGGTTCAATATTCTTTTTTTTTACATATATTAATGCAGCAAAGCTCTTGATGTCTGAACATTTTAAAGGCACGTTTATATGCAACATTACATTGTGTTGCGTTATGTGTTCAACTGAAAGAAAAATAAACAACAAAACAAGAGGATAAATATCTCCTATTTAAGTATTGAGTTGTAGCCTACTTCTCTAAGCCTTCTTGAATATCAGTGAACATTGAAAAGCATGAATGCAAATACAGTCCAAACGAGGGCGCAGTTTAACACTTCCTATTGACTTTTCTTGTTCCTTACGATGTACGTTTAAAAATGCTGCACAGTCGCAGTTATGGAATATGGAATAAACCATTGCATGAAGACAGATGAAATAAATCGTGGTAAAACCATTAAACATGAAACATTGTGCTGTTGAAAATCTTTAAGTTTTATTGTTGTCTTGTTAAGTACTAAAATGTATTTTATTGACACAACCCCTAGGATAAATTCCAATGTGATGCAAGTTTGTATAAGCACACACAAGAGTACTTATTATAGCCTAGCCCGTTTAATCTGACAAAGTCATCATTATGACGCTTATATGTATTTATTAAGAAAAAATGTATATATTTGGAAAACACTGGGCCATATAGGCCTGTATTTGACTCTCTCTCTCTCTCTCTCTCTCTCTCTCTCTCTCTCTCTCTCTCTCTCTCTCTCTCTCTCTCTCTCTTGTTCTGTTAATATGCAAGCGCTCAGCAAAAAAGAAATTGCACTAAAATTAGATTAATCACGTTTATTCAGCGATACAGTAACACTTTATAGCCAACGTTTTAAATTGCTTTGGGTTTCAAAACTGGTATTAAGTCAGCAAAATATAGTATACAAAATAAACCTAAAATCAGACGTACAAAATAACGGTGAAAAAAAGTAAAATTATTCAATATGGGGCCGTTGCAGCCAGGGTAGTTTCAAGATAACAAAAGTATTTGGTGGAGCTCACGATCATTGGCACGATGAACGATGTGGCTGCTTCCAGTCTCTCTTGACGTGCGTTTTTCAAAACCCCAAGTGAAAGTGAGGCTTGGAATAGCTTCTTCGGGAAAACACATTTTGGAAAACACATTTGAAACTAATTTATGGAGTAGCCTATATATATATACCTCCACCTTCAAGCGAGACTGGAGTTACGATGGTGTTCTGGAAACACTGCCGCTTGCAAACGTTGCACTATCGACGGTTTCACGATGCTGGATAGGTTAAAGTTGCTTTTGGGAAACGGGCCTTGTTGTTAGTTGTTAATTGAACAAATTAATATATTATAATGTTGATCTTTTTTTATCAGAAAGAGTCACTTGCCCAATATGATATATTACATTATTGACAATGTTTCCTGGATATTTACATATCCAGGGTTAGACTGGAGGGTGAACGAAGGTCAACGCCGTCCACTGACTTTTTTTCAAGGGCGGACCTGTATGAGTTTTGACAAAGTGAACACGCCCCCGCCAGCCCCCCGACACACACAAACACACACACACACACACCAATAAATAGAACAGTCCATTTTTTAAATCTTTATCAACGACGGTAAAACCGCCATCGTGTATTTTATGAACGTTAGAATATTTAACTGTTACGACCATTATTATACGATGAAGAGGAGGAGTATAGAAGATTTTTTGTTCCTGTCGGTAAGACGATAGTGACACAATCATATGGTTTTGGTATATTTTGTAAGGCACAGTTAAGTTATCAATTTTATACAACAGGGCTACTAAGATTTTTTTTTTTAGTAATTTGTGATTTGCATAGCAGGATTTAGGGGAGTTGTGTTTAACAGTAAGAGGTTTTTTTTTTTTTTATGTAGCAAGAAATATTGGTGTGTCCTCGTCCCTGTATTATTAATTGTGTTCTTTTGAGAACTGAATATTGTATTTGGGAGGATTTTTTTAATTTTTTAAAATGATTTTTTTTGGTATATTGTGTTCTGTATTCTGTCAAAGCTTAACAGTATTATGTGTTTTACTCTTGTGTCCACACTGCTTTTAACATTATGTGGTAGTAGAATTACCTCTGCTCTCACTTTACAGTTAAATTGTATGACATACTTACCAAACCAAACAGTATGTAAAATAATAGTTTTTTTTTTTTTTTAACGTTTAAACAGTTGCATAGTAATCATCATTGTTCAAATTGTTCCATGTTGGTGTATTGGATCAGATATAGCTTGCATTTTTAAAATTGATTAATTTTGTTGACTTTGTTAATCCGGCCCTGCTTACATGGGATCAACTGGGTAGAGAAATAGTTAATCTGCCCTGAGTAGAGCTGAAAATTTGATTAACAAAATAGGTCTTTGTCACCTGGATCAGTGGGTCCTTGGGATGCGTATCCTGCTTCGTACTTTAAAGTCCACTCACTATTTTCTGTAGGAGTCTAACCCTGTACATATCAATGGTTATAACAGCGTTGGGTTATTTTCTGATTTTACTTTCAATATAGTAACACTTCATACAAGCCTATTCAGCACAATGAAAACAAAATGTGATGTTGCCAACAGAAATTCTGCACTTAAAATATTTCTTCAGATTTGATGTTTTTAGTTTTAAAAAAAAAATCCAAATCCAAATTTATAATGATGAACAAACCTGTATGCATTACGTTATACTTTCAGTTTCCATATAGATTTGGATAATGTTATGATGATGAATATTTAAAACCAAAGACCCGTGCCTCAATAACTAAAATTGCTACATATTTTAATCCATTTCATTAGGCAACATAAAATGTAATTTTAGCAACATAAAAAGTACATACAAGTACATAAAACATAAATAAATAAATAATATTTAAAATTAAATTGCCCGTATTGGTTGTCCAGAACTAATAAGAAATACAAGGCAAGGTGGTTTTTTTTCTTTTTATTTAAGCTGCTAAATAAGGAAAGCAGCATCTCGTTTTTAAATAATGGGCCAACTAGTGTTTTGCTCTGACTGTGTTGTTTTACATACACATTCCCAATTTTGCAACATAACGATAATATTTTATATAAAAAGTAGATTTTGTGGCGCTCTCAATCAGTGCACATGATGCTTGGAATGCGTTAGGTACCATCTCACACAATTAATACCCGTATGTATACCGGTTTATTGTAAATTATATAGCACATTGCAAAAGCACATCATTTGTATTTGTTTAGTATTACATGCGTGCTGCAAGTGTAATTGATCTGGCTGAGTGGAGGTACTTTCAGTAATTTGGATTTGTCGAGTCTCCAGTTAATGACATATAATCAGCCTTTAGGTCACTTGGTCAGACTCTTGTTACAAACCACTCCTTTTCCCTCTGATCTCCTTTCAAACCGAATTTCGCATAGATAAATAAAGTTATACAGAGCCACATTTTTAAACACCGACGAAGTGTTATTCGTCATATAAATTAAACATAGATAATTAAACAGAGACAGTTTTATAATCATAATCAAGTTTCAAACACGTGAACGAATATAACACATTTCAATTCAACATGATCTTGATCTTCATATTAAACCTCCCTAAACTTTTATTAACATGCCTGGGTATTCAACCAATATCGATGTTCTCATGCAGTTTGTTCCTTTATTATGGAAGCCTATACATTTTTCATCTAGCATGTATATTTTTAGTAGTTTACAATTGATTGAAAACACCAGTAGCCTACTTACTAAACTCAATTGAAATAACAAGTTATGAAACATATGGATTCCTTTTGAATGTACCTCCAAAAAAACGACTCATGCTGATATCAAACCAACGTGCCATACACAGACAGTAACTGCATTTTAGAGTCTATAAGCTGATATTTACTTTTAATAATCTAATGATAAACAAGTAATTATTATTTTTTTTTTTAAAACTGGTCTATAGGCATAATATTTAATATTTTACTATATGGGTAAGATACTTTTCTCTATTACGTTTTGCTATTCAATTTACATTTATGTTTTAATACTACAATAATTGTTACAGTAAGACCATGTGCGTTTTTAATAGAATGTAATGTCATATGCGTGACGTACAATTCACGTGTTTTTATACAAATAAGGCGAAAGTGGTATACATGTTGTTATGTATACGTTATTGAATATGCATTATGTATTTAATTATGAATCCATGGTCTCTGTATTGAAAAAGTAGATGCATTGCTCAATCTCAATACAGAATCAGGATTTTCCCTTTCTAGAGATGTTTATTAAACACTTCATATAATAAGTGCAAGTAGGCTGATTCTCTAATATTGCAGCCGCCTTGGATTTAAAATGCCATAAAGAAATAACTATGTGTGGCAAAACTTTTTTTTTTTCAGCGGATTTGTCGCGTTTTTTCTCTCTTTTCAAAAGGTTGATACATTTACAACAATATATATATATATATATATATATATATATATATATATATATATATATATATATATATATATATATATATATATATATATATATATATATTGGTAATACTACGACTACGACTACTACTAATAATAATCACTCAAAAAATTGTAAAAGTTTTGAGACTTTCTGCAATAAGCAGCCAAAGAGTTAACCTACTTGATATGTTACAGGCCAAAGACTGAATTGAAAAGCTTGTATGAGGTAAGGCATTTGCCTATCGCAGTTTGTTGTGCAGCTGTTTTTATTCCGTTATTGTACTCCTGGCCCGCAATAACACTGCGGTTTTGATTAGGTAGAATTTTATGGAATGTCAATATTAATAGTTAAAATTTCTCACATCTGCTAGTCAATGGCTTTCATGTATTTATGTTATTCGTATAATAAGCCAGTTTAAATCAACTTAAAATAATACCTTTAATACAATTCATGTTTTGTTAAGTTACTGAGAAATTACGTTATTGTTTAGTTAAAAAGAAACCCCAAATATTTTCAAAATCAATTGCAATAAACGTCAGTTGTTTAACATTCCAGTAGTCATTTGGAAACACGTTTTATCTGTTATATATAACTGTATAGGGTCCTATGCTCAAACGCAGCAGTAATTCACATTTTTAAAATGACACTAAAAATCCACCTTTATAACCCCCAAACAATAATTTCCTCAAACTACATTGAACTACATATCAACTAAAATAGCATGTTTTGCGTGTGCCTATGAAGAATAATTGTGTTAACCAGGTCATACTAAAAGCTATTAAATGAACAACGTTAGGATTTAACGTGTGTGCATATATATATATATATATATATATATATATATATATATATATATATATATATATATATATATATATATATTCAGCAGCAGCAGCAGCAATGCAAGCTTAACTTCTGAATTTTCTCCACAAGGATAAAAACATCATAAAAATAGTAAGAAACCACATGGTTTTGCATCTGTTTTCTTCTTGTTAAAAATCGAGTCACGCCTTTTCTTGGAGCAAATAGAACAATTCTGTTTCTATCTATCTATCTATCTATCTATCTATCTATCTATCTATCTATCTATCTATCTATCTATAACTATTTTTTGCTATTTATCGTTCTGTAACCTCCGAATGAGAATCAATTTTCACAGAGTTTGAACCAATTAATATTACTAAAGCACAAAAAGCAATTTCGAAAAATTGTCTGCAAGTTCTTATTTTCAAATCTTTATTATATACAGTATATTTATGTAATTTTTGCCATTATTTATTACTAATAATAAGACAAACAAGCAATTGTGCAATAGATTTTGTGTGGTGAGGATCCTTGGTTAAATACTAATCATAATTTATTGTATGAGGATAAACATTCAAGCTCAAATGTCAGGAATTCATTACATGCCCCGCCCCCTATGACTCTTTTGCGTTTTCAATAAACCATTCCCACAGTCATTCACTTCTGGGCATTTTTAAAGGAATTTTCACAGGTAGTGACTGAACTCACTTCCCTCTAGGAGATGAGAGACTTCAGGAATCCCTTTCCACTGTCATACTCCATTTTTTCCTGAGAAGAGCTTAGCAGACACCTGTCCAGTCTTCACAAATTGTGTGAGGGAATGCACAGACAGCAGATCGTGCATGACATAGAGCATGGTGTCCTGTTCAGTATGGAAGCGTTCTGCTAAAAACTGTTCAGCTGCTTGCACACTTTCCACATGAATAGCCTATGCATTTCGATTGGTTGTGACAAACATGTTGGTCGTGCCTCTTCCACTTTCAACATGACTGACAATGTCAAACTTGATTTTGATTCACGTTTCCCAGGGAAGGATCCTTCCTTCATCATCTGTAGCTTTCTGACTGCTTAATCTTGACAAGTAAGTATATCAGAAAGGATGCGATCACCCCGTGCCTGGTAGACATCTATGATATCTCCCATAAATTCTGTTAGCCAGATTTGCTTGGCATTCCATGTTTTCAGAAAGCCACAGGCTTCTGCTTTTTTGTTTCGATCTGCCGTCTCCTCAAGCTTTTTCCACACTTTCTGGCAAACGGATGTTTTTCAACACTGCATCAATGAGCTGGACCTGGTGCTGTGTAAACCTTACCTCATGATGCAGTGGGAATTGTTTTGCCTCAGGAAAAAATAGTGTGCGGCAGCTTTGTCTTATTCATTGAAGTATGAAAGTAGGCGTTCAAAGATAAAAGGCTAGCCTTCCAAATCTTCAGCTCTGGGACTGTGGCAATGATGGCCTCTGCAGAAAGGTCTGATTGGTGAGAACAACAACAAAAAGTAAAACTCTCTCTCGTACTGGTCACTCAGCAGTTTCCGAAGACCAGTCTTTCCTGTTCAGATGAATGCATTAGTAGGAAGGGAGTGCTCAAACTGCCATTGGGCATTTATTAAACATGTTTCTAATTCTTTTTAGTTCAATGGCATTGATGGACGCCAACATTTCTCGGTAATAAACAGGATCTCTATAGTGCAGGTCAGAAACTGCAGGATTAAACTCCGGTAGTTCAGCACTGGGTCCTTTGTCATGCATAAAACAGACTAAGCGATTAGCAGCAAGTGTTGTCAAGAATTTGAATTGCCAAGAATATGCTGACACAGTCTCACAAAGGCAATTATTGTATACATCATATGACATAGTTGTTTAATTGGACGTCTTCTAGGCATTATACAAGTTTTTCGCAAAATAACTAAGTCAATTTTCTTTCAAAACAGATTGCCAGACTAACAGGGCACTCACACTAATTGTCATTTTTACACTTTCTCGTTCTCACTTTCAGATCGTCCAAATCAGTGTACTCTACCATTAATACAAAATTCAATCTTACTTACACGTTGGATCATCAACTCAGCAAGAATGAAATCATTCTACATCTGTGAGTATAAAGTAAATAGAAGCAGTAAAAAATAATAGCAGACAAAGGGCCCTATTTCGCTAATATGTGCATAGCCGCTTCTGCTCAGGCAAAAATGACAGCTTGATACAGAAGTTGAGTCTCATGCGTGGGCTAGCTCACATCATATCGCAAATCATGCGCCCAGCCAATCAAAGCACAATGTGGTGGGCGGGGGGGGGGGGTTTACAACCAATAAGGAGTCAACATTCCCTTTAAGAGCACCTGTGCGTCTGCGATAGCGAACCAAGGGCATTTTGAAACCCCACAAAAAAGTAATCTATAAGGCTTTGTCTGACCTGCCTGGCACTTGCAGCATCTGCAACCTCCACCAGTGGAGCTTCAAGTTCAGCGTCAGCCTCCCTCAAACCCTGTAATAATCTTCCCTCTGTAAGTTCAGGATCCATTACAGAGAGCTATGTTGTGTAAAACACAACAAGTCAGGAGAATATTGCTAACCTTCTGAGGAGTGTTCTGTAGTGTTCCCCAGGGACATCGTATTTTGAGGATTCCAAATGTTCGCTCAATTACAGTACAAGCACATTTAAAGGTACGGTTATACCTCTGTTCAGCAGGGGTTGTGGAGTTGAACAGCGGTGTCGGTAGTAGCCACCGCTTCAGTGGATACCCGTTGTCCCCTATCAACCAGCCTCTCAAACTGTCATCCCACTAAAACGCAGCTGCCACTTGCAAATTAGCGAGGATAAACGAGTCATGATGTAGTTGTTGCCATCACACACTACTTGCACGTTGACAGAATAGGTCCGCATGTCTCCTTCCAGGTCAGCCTGAAGCAGTTGGCAGATGTCAGTGATTGTTTGTCTGTTGAGAAGAAATTGCTCCATACATTGTGTGTCAGACAGGCTCAGAAAAGACAGATGACTTCTAAATATTTGGGGACGTCTCCTCCTCATCTCTCTTTGTCTGGCCATGTAGAAATCTTGTGCGCACTCCATATTTCTTTTATTTCTCTTTTCTTTACCTGCTTCCCTGGTAGTTTCAGCAGTATTTATAGTCGACCATGTAATTTGTGCACAGTTTAGACCTGGTTTTCACATGTCAATTGAAATGCAAACACTAACACTGTTGATGGTTTGCTAAATCGCTACATTTGTATATGAATAAGGACACTCCCCTAAAGTTCAGCCCATGCCCAGCGCTAACACTGACTTGCTGGGTGGGCACTAAAACATGGGTACTAAATCACATAGGTGGGCAAAGTCTGTTTTCCCACATGTGTGCCTGATTTTGGTGCGCTGTCCGCAAAAGTGTTTTGCGATTGCCTTAGGAGTTTTGTGAACTTTGCTAAATAGGGCCCATACAGTTTTGTAGCGTAGCAACAGAAGGCCCTAAAAGGTGACTGCTGACTGTTGCGGGAGAACAGAGTCACTACCTAAACGGTGATGAAAACATCATTACCTTTATTATTACTATGGCAGGGCAATTAACAGGTGGGAATTTTGAAATTACAGCTGGGGGATTCCTAGGGGCTAGTGGGGATTTTCTCCACCACATTATATGTAAAAAAAACAGAAGCCTTGATTCGCTGTATAGTTTTATAAGAAGAACAGGCCTCATTGACGTGGTGCATTTGCAAAAAAACCCCACAGAAAAAACAGGATTATTATTATTATTATTATAAAACATGCTACAATAACTTTTGAGCACCAAGACTAGGTTTACAACCTAGATACAATTTTTACAATTTTTTATTCTTTACTGTTGTAATGGCATTCTTGTAGTAGAATTGTCCTGTGTGATGGTGTGACAGGGTGGCTGGGCGGTGACGTCAGACAGAAGCAGGAAGGAAACTGACACCAGGGAAGTACTGCAGTTAAAAGGCGCTCGCGCCGTTTTTATTTTTAAATAACAAAAAGAAATAAAATATTTGAACAAAAAAAAAACACTTGCTCACAGAGCAAAAATAAATATTCAAACAAAACAAATCTCGAACACAAAATACCAAATAAGACCCAGGTCAGGCTGAGCAACTGCCTTCACTGTTCCTGGATTTTCTTTTAGGTTTACTTTCGTTTTCACTCGCTCTCTCTCTCCGCTCTCGTTCCTCCTCTTGAACACCAACCACCTCGAGCTGGAGAGCTGCAGGCTTTTTATATTCAGGTGACCATCTCCCGATTAGCAACCAAATGAATCACTTAATTAATTCAGGAGATGGCCACCTTCTGCACGAGTTTAAATTATTCCTGGCAGAGGACGAGCACCAATCTCGCCTCTGCCAGAACACGTTTTTAAAAATAAACAAAATAACAAAACCAGCGGCGCTCGCCGTCATTTAAAACACATAACTAAAACACAGAAATAACAGAATACACTGCGCCCCGCTGTCATAAATAATAATAATAATAATAATAATAATAATAATAATAATAATAATAATAATAATAATAATACAAAACAAATACAGGGGCGGAGGGGGACCCTGCTCTAAAAATAAATAAACAAAACAATGTACAGGGCTGCTTGCCCTGTTACATATCCCCCCCCTTGTGCAACGCACACATGGCCCCAACGGCCACCTTCCCCCTCAGTCTCAGAGTCCCGGAAGAGGGGAAGCACAGTGTCCATGGGGTGGCCACGGTGGGAGGTCCGGCACCCCAATTCTTCGTGGCTGGCAGCTCCTCTTCCGGGGCTCCCGCCCACATTATCCTGCCGCAAAGTGCGGCTGGGGAGCTGGTCTCCTGACCTCCCCCCCTTTCTTCATGGCCGGCATTTCCCCTCCGTGGGGCTCCGACCACACGATCTCTGGCAGCGAAACTGCTGCGAGGGGAGCTGGTCTCCTGACCTCCCCTCCCTTCTTCGTGGCCGGCAGCTCCCTCTTCCGGGGCTCCCGCCACACAATATCCTGCCGCGAAAGTGCGGCTTGGGGAGCTGGTCTCCTGACCTCCCCCCCCTTCTTCATGGCCGGCAGTTCCCCTCCGTGGGGCTCCGCCCGCGAAAGTGCGGCTGGGGGAGCTGGTCTCCTGACCTCCCCCCCTTTCTTCATGTCCGGCAGCTCCCCTTCATGGAGCTCTGGCCACAGTGTAGCGAACCCAGGCGAGGCAGGATCCCTGGCGACCCCAGGCGACGGCAGCAGCAGCGGACCCTCGGGAGGCGACGGCAGCAGCAGCGGACCCTCGGGAGGCGACGGCAGCAGCAGCGGACACTCGGGAGGCGACGGCAGCAGCAGCGGACCCTCGGGAGGCGATGGCAGCAGCAGCGGACCCTCGGGAGGTGAACTCGGGAGGGGAGCCCCTGGCCATAGAGGCGACAGCGGGAGCTCCACTTCTCCCTCGTACCCTGTACCCTGTGTGGAGCAAAAGGCAGCCCCAGGTGATGCGGAGCAACAGGCAGCCCCAGGCGATGCGGAGCAACAGGCAGCCCCAGGCGATGCGGAGCAACAGGCAGCCCCAGGCGATGCGGAGCCACAGGCAGCCCCAGGCGATGTGGAGCCACAGGCAGCCCCAGGCGATGCGGAGCCACAGGCAGCCCCAGGCGATCCAGGCGTGGCATCCCTGAGTGGAGCGGGCGTGGCATCCCTGGGCGGTGCGAGGCTGGCATCCTTGGGCGGTGCAAGGCTGGCATCCTTGGGCGATGCGAGGCTGGCATCCTTGGGCGGTGCGAGGCTGGCATCCTTGGGCGGTGCACGACAGGGCGGCAGCGGTCCCTCAGGAGGCGACGGCGGCAGCGGACCCTCAGGAGGCGACAGCGGCAGCGGACCCTTGGGAGGCGATTGCAGGAGGGGAGCCAGGACCAGCGGTGGGGCTAGGTTTGGTCCTCTTCTCAGCCGCGGTGACCCGGCCGTTTTCCCCCTTGCCCTTTTTAGCAGCCTATGCAAGGGCAGCTGCGGACCGCCAGCCTTCTGTCCCGGTCCGTCCTGTCGTGAAGGGAGAGGCAGCTCCTGCTCCTCTCCCTCGGGTGGTGATGGTGGAAGCAGAGGCAGCTCCTGCTCCTCTCCCTCAGGTGGTGGAGGCAGAGGCAGCTCCTGCTGCTCTGCTCCTGGCGAAGGCGGCAGGGGCTCCTCCCCTTCTGGCTGCGAAGGCGGCAGGGGCTCTTCCCCTTCTGGCTGCGAAGGCGGCAGGGGCTCCTCCCCTTCTGGCTGCGAAGGCGGCAGGGGCTCCTCCCCTTCTGGCTGCGAAGGCGGCAGGGGCTCCTCCCCTTCTGGCTGCGAAGGTGGCAGAGGCTCCTCCCCTTCTGGCTGCAGCCGTGAAACCAGCAGGCATGCTCCCTCTGCTGGTGGCGGCGATGGAGGCGGAACCAGCAGGCATGCTCCCTCTGCTGGTGGCGGCGATGGAGGCGGAAACAGCAGGCATGCTCCCTCTGCTGGTGGTGGTGGGAGCGACACGTCGTCCTCCCATGGAGGTGGAGGTGGCACCAGCAGGAACTCACCCTCTGCTGGCGGAGGTGGGAGCGACACACAGTCCTCCCACGGTGATGGAGGTGGAACCAGCAGGAACTCTCCCTCTGCTGGCGGAGGTGGGAGCGACACACAGTCCTCCCAAGGCGGTGGAGGTGGAACCAGCAGGAACTCACCCTCTACTGGAAAAGGTGGGAGCGACACACAGTCCTCCCACGGTGATGGAAGCGGAACCAGCAGGAACTCATCCTCTGCTGGTGGCGGCGGAACCAGCAGGCATGCTTCCTCTGCTGGCAGGTACCTGGGCTGTGGATGTTCGGCCTTCCCCCTTTTGGGCTGTGGACGCACTGGCTCCTCCCTCTTGGGCTGTGGACGCTCGGCCTCCCCTCTTGGGCTGTGGACGCACTGGCTCCTCCCTCTTGGGCTGTGGACGCTCGGCCTCCTCCCTTTTGGGCTGTGGACGCACCGACTCATCCCTCTTGGGCTGTGGACGCTCAGTCTCCTCCCTCTTGGGCTGTGGACGCACCGACTCCCTCTCCAGGTCCGTGTTCCCTCTCTGCCTCCTTCTCCTCACCTTCCGCTCTTCGGGGAGGGGGCAATTAACTGGAAAATGCCCCCGCTCCCCACAGATACAGCAACAGTATTGCACTCCCATGCTGTGGAGGAGGGCTTCCCAGCCAACCTCCTCCTGTGGCTGTAGCACTGGTTCCACCTCTTCTTCCTGAGGTGGAGGGTGGTAGCAGTCAGGCGACACATGGCCAACCTCGCCAACTTTGAAACACCAGCATGTCAGGCAGACTTCCAGCATGTCAGGCAGACTTGCCCTGGCTGTTGCTTCCTCCAGCTCCTCTTTTTTCCTCCCACCTTTCCTCTTCTTCCTCCCATCTTCCTTCCTCACTCCACACGTAATGATAAAACGAAAAATGGGGAAAAAAAACAAAACAAAAAACTGCAGTACCCTACTTCTGACTGCAGTTAAAAGGCGCTTGCGCCGTTTTTATTTTTAAATAACAAAAAGAAATAAAATATTTGAACAAAAAAACACTTGCTCACAGAGCAAAAATAAATATTCAAACAAAACAAATCTCGAACACAAAATACCAAATAAGACCCAGGTCAGGCTGAGCAACTGCCTTCACTGTTCCTGGATTTTCTTTTAAGTTTACTTTCGTTTTCGCTCGCTCTCTCTCTCCGCTCTCGTTCCTCCTCTTGAACACCAACCACCTCGAGCTGGAGAGCTGCAGGCTTTTTATATTCAGGTGACCATCTCCCGATTAGCAACCAAATTAATCACTTAATTAATTCGGGAGATGGCCACCTTCTGCACGAGTTTAAATTATTCCTGGCAGAGGACGAGCACCAATCTCGCCTCTGCCAGAACATGTTTTTAAAAATAAACAAAATAACAAAACCCGCGGCGCTTGCCGTCATTTAAAACACATAACTAAAACACAGAAATAACAGAATACACTGCTCCCCGCTGTCATAAATAATAATAATAATAATAATAATAATAATAATAATAATAATAATAATAATAATAATAATAATAATAATAATAATAATAATAATAATAATAATAATAATAATAATAATACAAAACAAATACAGGGGCGGAGGGGGACCCTGTTCTAAAAATAAATAAACAAAACAATGTACAGGGCTGCTTGCCCTGTTACAGATGGTTGTGACATTTCAGGTGTGGAAGATCATCCAAAACTGCATGTTGCACATACACATAGACATTACCGTACATACTGTAGTATAATTTAAACAGCTCAGAACTTGTTTAGTTCACATTCTCATACACACATGTTCAGTCCTCATGCTTATTTAGAGCTGCGTTTGTGAAGAATCGTGTGATATTAGACCCATCTACATGCAGTAGTTATTGTTTTATTTAAAATGTATCCTGGCAGAGGCGAGAGTGGGTACTCGTTCTCTGAAAGGAATATTTAAAAAAAACTTGTGCAGATTGTGGCCGAGGGGTAATAGAATAATTTCCAGCTAGTTAAACCCCTCGGCCACAGTATAAAAGCCTGCAGCTCTCTGCACTCGGGGTGGGTGTTAGGAGTGAGAGCTGAGAGAGCGAGAGGAGCGAGAGGAGCGAGAGGAACGAGAGAGAAAACGAAACTTAAAAAAATGTACAGGATCAGTGAAGGCTACTGCCCAGCCTGACCTGTATTATTTAATATTTTGTGTTTGTGTTTAAATATTTATTTTGCTCTGTGAGCTCTGTGTTTTCTGTTTAAACCTTTTATTTATTTTTGTTTTTTAAATAAACGGCGCACAGCGTCTTCTCTTTGAACTGCAGTACTTCCTGGTGTCAGTATTTTTGTGTTTGTTTTCCTTCCTGCATCTGACCTGACGTCACCGCACAGCCACCCTGTCACAATGTCAAATATTTATTATGTAAATGGTAAAGTAAATACTGTATAAAACCATGAGTGTAAGCACTACAAAGCAGCTTAACATTATTGTGATCCGTTCTCGTTCTACATGTAAACTATGCCATCTGGTTAAATCAATGCATAAAAATCAATTTGCATGATAAAACTGTTTGTAGTACTGTGGAGTAACACAAAACATGTACTCATTGTATAACACACCTGATCGACACATGTTAATCCCATGAATTTGTGTAGTTTTAAAAATGCACATTAATCCGATGACAATATATTTCTTCTCATATTAACTTGAATTTGTAAACACCTTTTTTTTCTTTTGACATTTTTCAAGATTAGCTCAGCTATCCTTATGCTTAAACACAATATTTTTCATCGCTTTACTTTCATCTAAGGGTTGTGCAATATAAAACCTTTGGCCTACAATCCTAAAACTGCCAAGCATCTGACAGTTTTAGCAGAGCCTACTTAAATATGAAACATTTGTTTCAGAAATGACTACAATTGACAAATGTATTGTTTCATTATTCAGAACAAACTAGTTTGGCACGATAGTGAAAACATCATTTTTGCAAACAACTATATATGAATTATGAATTAAAGACTGTGTTGCTCAAGATAATCATGATGATTGATTTGTTAAATTAAAAACAGTGGTTTTTAAATTGCATTAGAACTCACATGCTGATAGGCTTCCTGGTCTTGAAAAATAATGTGATATTGTGACTAATGTTTGGTTTTACAGTGCTGGTGAAGTCAACTAAGCATATCAAAGATACCAGGACCAGAGGACACAGCTGGAAATTTAGTGAAGACTGAATTTAGAACAGAGGGTAAAATTTACTTTCTTAGACAAAGAGTGGTGAGGATATGCAATCAATGCAGAATCATTGAGATCTGACTTGTGATCAACAAGCTACTAGGAACTGGGCAATTGCTGATAGGCCAAATGGCCTCCTCTCATTCATAATTTTTCTTATGTTTTGTGGTGATGGCCCAGGACCTGGTGTTAGGTGTAAGCAGGAAGCAGACTGGAACAGAAGTTGTAGATTGCAATCCAGAATACTTATTTTATTATCAAGCAAATAACTCGGTGAACACAAACAAAAGAATAACAAATACTATTATGACTATTTACAAAAGAAAATTAAACATCCTAATGCAGAATTGAAGAAACAACCTGGCTTAAAGCAACCAAGGTTTTCACTTAGTCAGGTTTCAATAGCATAAGTACTCTGGCTGGCTGGCTGGCTGGCTGGCTCTCTGGCTCTCTGGCTCTCTGGCTCTCTGGCTCTCTCTCTCTCTCTCTCTCTCTCTCTCTCTCTCTCTCTCTCTCTCTCTCTCTCTCTCCCTGCTCAATGCTCTGCCTTAAATACTTGCTCAGGTATCGCCTCCCATGGATTAAACCAAAAATCAACTAATAAATTCAGAAATGTACATTATTAACTCAAGCATACACAAACATACAGAAATGATCACATTTTCATAAATAACAACATGTTATTTCAATTAAAATAATTAAAATAATATTTATTTCAAAACCAACAAGTACTCTCCTATCCCTTAGCATAGTCCCAACTATAAAATTAGAAAAGAGCTTTGGTACACTTCTAATCTTCAACCCTATCTATAATAGTTTAAAATTAGAAGTATAGATAAATTAAATAATTTCCTTTACTGTTGTAGCCTACTATTTTGCTACTTATCTTTGGTATGTCCTTTTAAACAAGTATACTTTTCTTTCTCACAGGTTTCAACTGGCAGAACATCCCTTGTAAAACAACAGGCAAGTACATTTATTTCTATTATTTCACCAGTTACCATGACGTTACATGTTATCAAGGTTTGCATTCACAGTCAGAGGTTTGTATTTCAGTTCTTTGTTAAAACTGTGTTTTAATACAAAAGGTCCTCTGTTTTCTTTTGTTTTTTCACTTATGGGATGGGGCTTGCTCCTTCACATGTTTTTATTAAAGTTCACAATATCACATGATTTATCGAACACCACGAACAACAAGCCTGTAAATAAAATCTCAATATTCAAGCAGCATACCTTGGAACCATTCAGAATTATTATAAACAGGCAAGGGAGGGCTGATTAAAGACAAACAAGAGGTATCTGTATCTACATGGTGAGGACCAAACACCGACTATGCCACTTGGCAAAGTCCTCTTATTTAAATACCTTTGATTTTGGATTCCCTATACACAGGTTCAATACAATTAGGAAGGAATGCTGACATTTTGGCACAATGCCCAGAGCAAAAGGAAGCAAATACAAAGAGGGGTTTCAGTATAAGAAAAATAATTTATTAAAAGATTAAAAATGTGAGGGTAAAGTTCCCCTAGAAGGTAAATTGTAATAAATAAACAATTTACCATTTAAACACAAAATATTGGGTTTATAGTTCTCTGGGCAAGAATTCTCAATAATGACAAAGAGAAGATGAACAACTATAGAGGAGTGTAACAGGGGAGATCTGTGCTGGCTATCTGGCGCATGCACCATCCTGCAGGGGGAGGTCGAGAGCCTTGTAAGTTCCGCCTGTTAATCATGGCAGTGACACAGAGAGGTTGGGTGAGGGTGTGTTGTCTTTCTCGCTCTCTGAGTGGTTGAGAGGCGGGCCTTGGGGGGTCACTCGACCTATAAGAACTATGCTCTTTTATTCATTCGGGTAGCCATAACAGGGGAAACCCAGTGATGGTGGGTTCGGAAGCAGGTGTAAATAAACTGAGGCAAGAACGCCAGCCACTGGGGCGAGAGAATGGGACCAGCAAGCAGGGCTAAGGAAAACAGCTGATATTAAATAAAAGAGAAAGAAAAATAATTCTTACATACCGACGGGGATGTGTGTAGGAAGCTGGGAGAACCTTGGCCACCCCAGTTTGTAGTGAATACCAGAACGTAGGTTAGAGACCCGAGCTGACCAGTTTAGCCAGAGTGAGGGGCGCTGCATAAGCAGCACCTTTTGTTTGTAGTTTTATTACTGTGTTTAATTTTCCCTTTTTTCTTTTGCTCTTTGTTTTCATTATTATTTTTAAGTGCCTGTCTTCCTCAGCCGTCTCCGCTGCCTTTTCTTAGGCTCTACTGCCAACGACTGCTTTATCCGGAACTGGCAGTTCTCGCTCTTTGTCCATAGACTTTTGCTGTCTGGGTTATTCCAGGTCTCTGGCCAGAATTTCTGCTGGATCGTATCCTGCTTGGGCTAACTGAGATATTTTTTTCACAGTAAAACAGGTTTAAAAGGCACTGCATATCAACAGGACACTCAGTACTGCATCTCCAGCCCCTCCCCACCCCTTGTTCGCTATATTTTTCACATACGTCTTAATAATAGTACATAACCGATAAATCATCTCCTGATCACTCGTTTTATCACCAAACTCCTCAGTAATGCAATCCAAGTAATTATTTTACTACTATAACATCTAAAAAAAGCTCTGCAAATGTCTGTGATATTCTTTGAGCGCTGGATGCAGAAGCAGCTATCTTGTTTGTTTATGTCCGTGTTATCTATGTGGTGTCGGGGTTATCTGTATTCATGAGATACACCCCTTTTTTCGGCTTCTCTCGGCTCCTATTGGTCTCACTCGGCCACTGAATGGTTTTCTTGTCTTTTTCTGGAGGAAAAACGACTAGAGACCTGTTTTTTACATCTTTTTGATGATGTCGGACCAGGTCCGACATAGGACCGCAAAGGGTTAAGGTTACCAAACTACAAGCGCTAAAAAAAAAGTGGTCATATTCATGCCCATATATGGACATTCTACTTAGGCAGCAAAGGGTTAAGCAGGGTCTCGTAGCCTCCGCTAGCCTGCGAGCCACGATATACACACACATTTCTGTTCCCTCAGTATACTTTCATGGGGTTGACCTGGTCCCCCTAAACTAAATAACTAACATCCCATGGACTGTACCTAACAGTATGGGCACGTAACAAAACTAAATCAAGTGCCTGTCTTCGTCAGCCGTCTCCGCTGCCTTTTCTTAGGCTCTACTGCTGCTGGCTGCTGTATCCGGAACTGGCAGTTCTCTCTCTCTCTCTCTCTCTCTCTCTCTCTCTCTCTCTCTCTCTCTCTCTCTCTGTAGACTTTCACTCTCTGGGTTATTCCAGGTCTCCGGACAGAGTTTCTGCTTGGACTAACCAAAGGAATAGAAGAGCGTCATTTTTTAACTAAACATTGTTTAAACCACCATAGCGGCCCTGGTGCAACCAAAGAGCAGGTAATGTGCCTGGCCAACACAGCAAGTCTCCTAATGGCCTACCAGGATGGCCTACCTGGATAGCATCCTGCGATCAGAGCTCCTCCCTGAGCCGGTAGCCTCAGAGCTGCACTTGGTCTCCGGTACACTGCTACATATTTCAGGCTTCTAAGGGCAGGCCCTGTGTAGAAGTCTGGCGGGTTTTGTAGCACGAAGACAGCTTTGGCTGTCACAAGCCAGGGCCCCGGATGTGGACAAGTCGGCCCTACTGGACGCGCCTATCTCCCCTGGCCATGACTTCAGGCCAGCGGTGGAGTTGATACTGCAACGCTCCCACCGAGAGTGGGAGATGTCTCAACAGGTGGCTGCAATACTCCCTTCCCATGCTCCGGTACGGGACAGGATGAGGCGCTGGCGTCCGCCCGTAACTATGGTAACCCAGACAGTTCCGATCCCCACTATGCCGCGTGGCGACCTGAGGCACCGCCTACAGGCTTCCATTGCAGCTAATACCCGGGGCCACCCGCAAGGATGGGGGAACGCCGGACGTGGGACCCCAACGCATCTGCGCTCTGGGAGCCAGTTTCCACGGAACCACCTTAGACAGCCTCCAAGAGGCTCCACCCCAGCCTCAGCAGCCCCAGTAGGGCCCCTGAAGGCCTGCAGCCTCAGACCCACCCCTTCTCACAACACCAGTTGCAATACTGGCACAATTGCACCTCAGACCCTTGGGTGCTTGCCACCGTACACTTCCGCACGGGACCTCCTCTCTTTCGAGGGATCACAGTTACATCTGTGAGCGACCCTTTCTAGGTCTTGGCCCTCAGGCAAAAGTATTGTTGTTGTTTGACTTCGAATTGAAAGGGAAAAGAAAGAGAAGACGACCAACAAACCTTGCAAGGTCGCATCACTCACAATCAAGGGTTCAATGCAAAAGAGAACGTGATCTCCGCGGAGTGAATACTTAATTCCTCGGTAGGAGGGACAAAGGATGTCACTCCCCGGAGGGGCCTATCGGCAGCTCTGACATAAAATGCTCAGTAATATCCCAAAATATTGTTGTTGGTCGTCTTCTCTTTCAGGGAACTGGGGTTACAACCTATCATTCTGAAATACCTTTAAGAATTAGTTACAGCCAAGCCACTTGTCTAAGCTGAAAATAAATCATTTGTTTCTTCATATTTGAATAGCAAGTGTCAATAATATTGAAATAAGTAATTGATTATCTAGAAAGAATGTTTATTCTATATCATTTTAAAAATCTTTGTTAAAATGTTTTCTTGATACTGTGTGCCTGCATTCTAAATTAAACAGTGAAGTCTCTAAAAAGCATACTTAAACATATGTTTAATGATTTGGTATACCTGAACATACTTTGAGAAAGCCATATGGTTAAAGATATACAGTTCAGCATGACTCTGTGTATATGTAGCCTGGTTAGATTCTGCAGAATTTTAATGTTCACATTTTTGAATTGGCTACCGACCAAAAGATGTTGTTAATCTTGTTCCCAGAGTGAGAACCTGTATTTTATATGGAAACTGTGTTTTTTTGTTTGCATATAACTTTATTTTCTTAAGTTTATTTTTCTTTTTGGCTAAATACAGGAGGTAGAGTACCTAGTAGGGAAGACAGTTTAAGTTAGTGTCCCAACAATTATTAAGTCGTAAAAGTAATAAAGTATTATAGAATTAGTTCATAACTATAGTTAACCAAATCTGTTTTGGTTTTATTCAATAAGTAATCGACGTGCCACTTAAATATTCGGGTAGCGTTACAAGTCAGCAGGGAGATTGTTGGAAAATAGTGCAATAACACTGCAGTCCTAAATAAATCTGCTGTACTTTTCAATCAGCAGTTTTAAAGGCAAGTAATTTATTGGTCAACTTTAGCCTAATTTGAGCTTTTGGTAGGTCGCAAGTCCACCTGGTCCTGGGTAACAGGCTGCAGTTTGTCAAACCGACATACTGGAAAATTGCAAACGTAATACCGATCCACAAAAAGGGAGACAAAACCGAACCAGGTAACTACAGACCAATAAGCCTGACTTCTATTATATGTACACTTATGGAAACTATAATAAGATCCAAAATGGAAAATTACCTATATGGTAACAAGATCTTGGAAGACAGTCAGCATGGTTTTAGGAAAGGGAGATCATGTCTAACTAACCTGCTTGATTTTTTTGAGGATGCAACAATGGATAATTGCAAAGCATATGACATGGTTTATTTAGATTTCCAGAAAGCTTTTAACAAAGTCCCGCAGAAAAGATTAATTCTCAAACTGAGCGCAGTAGGGATTCAAGGAAATGCATGCACATGGATTAGGGAGTGGTTTACATGTAGAAAACAGAAAGTACTGATTAGAGGAGAAACCTCAAAATGGAGCGAGTTAACAAGTGGAGTACCACAGGGATAAATATTAGGCCCTCTGCTATTCCTAATCTACATTAATGACTTAGATTCTGGCATAGCAAGCAAACTTGTTAAATTTGCAGACGACACAAAAATAGGAGGAGTGGCAAACACTGTTGCAGCAGCAAAGGTCATTCAAAATGATCTAGACAGCATTCAGAACTGGGCAGACACATGGCAAATTACATTTAATAGAGGAAAGTGTAAGGTATTGCACGCAGGCAATAAAAGTGTGCATTATAAATATCATCTGGGAGATACTGAAATTGAAGAAGGAATCTATGAAAAAGACCTAGGAGTTTATGTTGAAATGTCTTCATCTAGACAATGTGGGGAAGTTATAAAAAAGGCCAACAAGATGCTGGGATACATTGTGAAAAGTGTTGAATTTACATCAAGGGAAGTAATGTTAAAACTTTACAATGCATTAGTAAGACCTCATCTAGAATATTGTGTTCAGTTCTGGTCACGTCATTACAAAAAGGATATTGCTGCTCTAGAAAGAGTGCAAAGAAGAGCAACCAGAATTATCCCGGGTTTAAAAGGCATGTCGTATGCAGACAGGCATACGATATGCCTGTCTGCAGACAGGGGTCTTTTTCGACCTGAAAAAAGAAACAAGGACCAGGGGTCACAAATGGAGATTAGATAAAGGGGCATTCAGAACACAAAATAGGAGGCACTTTTTTACACAGAGAATTGTGAGGGTCTGGAACCAACTCCCCAGTAATGTTGTTGAAGCTGACACCCTGGGATCCTTCAAGAAGCAGCTTGATGAGATTCTGGGATCAATAAGCTACTAACAACCAAACGAGCAAGATGGGCTGAATGGTCTCTTCTCGTTTGTAAACTTTCTTATGTTCTTATGTTCTTAAATAAATTGTACTTTGTACCATAATATGATGTGATATACATTACAATAAGATACCCTTTTAAATCTCCTTCATCTTGTTCATAGGGCAAAATGAATTTTTTTACCACACCTTTCAGCTCTGATTGAATCTTTTTTTTTTTTTTTTTTTTTTTTTTAAGAATAGGATTTGCATGACCGATACACTGTTGTTGGGGGTTGACAGTGATAATGCTGTTAATACAAAAATAGTTAAATGGATTGGTTTGCTTTATTTTACTTTGAGTGTACATTGTACAAATCTTAATACCAGTGCCATACAAGAAATAAAAAAAAAATAATAAAAAAAAAACCTTCACCCTGAAGTGTAGTAACAGAAAGAAACACATTAAAAGCTCACTTGTACGTTTACAGTGGTCATTGAACAGTCCTTTTTGAATGATTACAATGGTGGCAGTATTAAGATCTGTGACTGTTTGGATCAATTGAATACACCCCCTTGACATCCAGGTGAGTGCTTCTGTTCCATTTACCACTGTCACTGTCATAATGTTTCAATACTGGTACATTTGAAAAGAAAGCTTCAAGAAAATCTGTTTTATTTGGCATTTATTATATTTCAGTTATATTATGTATTCAGATAGGGTTCAACAGAAAGTAGATTTTGTTACTCCCACTGTCTCAGAACCTTATTCTGAGGGGAGTTAAAGTAATAATAATACAGAATGCTTCATGCTCTGAGTAATTATTAGTCACATTATTCTGTTGAAATCCTGTGGTTTTGGCCATCTAGTGAAAGATCCATCACCATCAGATTCACTTTATGCTGCCGTAAATCAACCTGTGCTGGAAAACAGCCATTAAAACTTCAACAGATATATTTTTTTAACTTATATTTTTTGAACAATGACCGTCTGCCTTGTAAAATAAGGTTTTATTTTCACCCTTCTGTTTTTAGCAGTTAAGTTTAAACATTTTACAATGTGGTGTATGTAAATCGTGATTGATCTTGCCAGATAGTAATACATTGTCTGATTTTGTCAAATGATGTGTATTAAGCCAAATACAATTGCCTTAGGTTTAATAAAATTGGTATATTTTGGTACATATTTGCTATGAATAAATAATGAAGTTAATATTGTAGCTGTGTCCTAATCATTCATCCTAGTCATCCTCATTGATCTGGGGAAACTAAATATATTGCATACAATTGCCTGAATGGTGTAAATATATTGGTACAGTAACAGTGTGAATCCAATCTGGGTCATTTAAAATGGTCTTCTTTCCTGTGACCAGGCCTGTGAGAGAAGTTGTTGAGAAAAGGGAAGCTGTAGACATGAAACTTAATCTGAGGTACAACTAAACAGGTTTGTCTATTGAACAGCGGCAAAAAGAAGCAGTCCTGGGGACTTTGGCACTGGCAATACAAAACAAGTGAATTACAAATAAGCAATCCTGATCCAAAAACAAGCAGGGAACTCTGAAAGCCACCTGTGGCCAGCACTGTGCTAGCAAGGGACGAGCATAATATGGCTTCCTGCATCTAGAAAAGAGAACGCTAAAAGGGGCTATATTACAGATCTTTTTCACATATCCAGTTTATTTCAAATAAATTGCAAACTATTTAAAAATCCCTCTTGGCAATATGAACTTTGATAAATCCCTTTGCTCACTACACATCTTGGTATTCAAAAACATGCTTCTATGAGCAGTTACTGGGATATGTTATTGAGCAATCAGGCCCACATGTTCAGTTTTTTTTTTTTTTTTTTTACACTAACATGGATTTTTGCAATGGTTCCTTCAGTATTTTATTTTTATTCTGTGTCAAAAGAAAATCTATGAGTAGCATTTTTTTTCAGGACCCTGTTTGAGAACACATAAGAAAGGTATTATTGAAGTATCATTCTCATTGAAGTAGTATACAGTAACTGGGCCTTTCAGATGGTGAGTAAAACATCTTATGTTCTATTAATTTTATTTGAACCATCAGCTTTCTGTGAATGACAAGGGGGATTAACAAACTCAGTTAAAAACCTCACAAACTGACATTTTATCAAGTTCAAGTTTTCTTAATCAAATTAAATAGTTCCTGGGAAACTTGACAGTCTTTCAAAACCTGTGTAAAATACCAAGCATATTGTAACAATCTGTGCATTTGTGTTTTTGTACTGTAATTCCTGCTCTGTAATTCCCATTGTAATTGTGTTCCCCAGCTCTGTATTTCCCACTGCTGCTTTGTTTGTCTGTATGTATCAGCCTGCTTGTGTGTGTTATCTGCTACAGATGAAGTGGATATAATAAATGTTCAAGTTGATATGTGGACCAACATAGAAGTTGAAAATATACATGCTTTCAAGACCACATAGGTCCCTTCATTAGGTAGATGTGGATTTGAGAAATAAATGAAGTTCTCGTCATATGTTCACGGAGCAATGAGACATACAAATGTTTTTCAGTGATTTATGATGTCACATATGAAGGGTTCTGTGTTTATACAAATGTAATCTACTCGTATTCCACCTGGCACTAAATTATACACATGTCTTTGTAATGTTTATTGCAAATATAGTCTCCTTAGTGCCTTTTAAAGAGACCTTCCCTAAAACCTGATCTCGCATACAGAGGTATGTGTGTATAATCATAATATATTTAGTTTTCTCTATTACTGTATGTGAGAAAACTCCTGGGATTTGTTCAATTGCAGTCCCCCAGAAAAGAATCAAGAGAGAATACTATCATTTTTTTGTTCAACTCCAGAATTGTCATGGGTACCCATTTGCAGATTACTAGAAGCGCTACTGGCTTACTTATTCCATACACAGCATTGCTGTAAATGCAGTTAGGAGTGAGTAACCTATGACCTGCAACAGGAACAGGAACTGGAACTGGAATAGGAACTGACCTACGTTCACATGTTGTCTTTTGAAACTATTTATCTTTGAAGTTATAGTGTACCGAAACAAGTGTGGTTATCGTACAAAAAAAATTGAGAAAATGTATTGAGAAGCTGGATGTCATTTTTTGCATTTTGAGAATGTGTAGGTTTGTTACGTATTCATTGTTATCATATTATTTACCTTATAACAAACAAAAAAAACAAACAAAAACAAAAAAAAACACATGGGATTCCCAATATGTTTCACTGGGTGCGTTAAGTAATTGATCCGCTCAGAGCAGCTCAATGAAAGAACCCACCTTAACAGCATGATCAGTTCTGCTTCCCCTGAGCAGCTCAGAGTGCGACAGAGCAGATTTCATCGGTTATCTGAGTGAGTGGGAAAAATGTTGCTCTGAGCTGCTCAATTACTTTACAAATCCAGGGCCCTATTTAGTAAATATGTGTTCAGCCGCTTATGCTAGGGCAAAAATAACTGCGTTAGCAAACCGCTGCAATACCGCATAAAAACGTGATTTAGAAGTCGGGTGTTATGCCTGGGCTAACGCATATCAAATAGTGAATCATGCACCCAGCCAATCAAAGCAAAGTGGGGGGAGTAAGGTTACAACCAATAAGGATTCAACTTTCTCTTTAAGAGGACCTGTGCATCTCATGATAGCTTAACGGATGGCATTTTGAAACCTCAAGCAAAGCTGCCCATTTTTTTTTTTAGTAGCCTGGAGGTGGATAGTGAATACTTACGAAATAAAAAGAAGTAATATATAAGGCTTTGTCTGACCCTCCATGGCACTTTCAACATCTGCAACCTCCACCACTGGGGCTTCAAGTTTAGCATCTGCTTCCCTCAAACCCTGTAATCTTTCCGTTGTAAGTTCAGCATCCATTACAGAAAGCTATGTTATGTAAAACACAACCAGCCAGGATGATATTGCTAACCTTCTGAGGAGTGTACTGTAGTGTTCCCTCAGAGATCCAAACATCCAAACCTCTGTTCGGCAGGGGTCGTGGGGTTGAGCAGCAGTGTCAGTAGCTACCGCTTCAGTGGATACCCGTTGTCCCCTATCAACCATCTTCTCAGTCATCCTGCTGAAACGCAGCTGCCACCTGCAAATTAGCTAATAAATGAGTCATGAGTGGACCCAGTATGGTTTGCTTACACATCTGTGATGTAGTTGGCGTCACACACTTCTTGCACGTTGATAGAATAGGACCCAGTACGACTTATATAGACGTGCCTATTCTGTATTGGTGTGCATAGCTGCACATGTGTGCAATCAATGGCCCCCAGGACACCAGGAAATACATACCTCCCAAGAAAACCCTGCTTGTATTTTGTTGCAGTTGGTGAGAAACAGGGAAATGGATGAATTCTTCTACCCGTTTTACTAAAGCTGCAGGTACATCTCGCACTGCACAGCCGATTGGGTCATGTCTGCAGTATATACTGTAAAGTCATACATATGTGCAAGCCTTTTATTATGTGTTTTTTGTGTATGAAAAAAAAAACACACAAACATTTTTGGCAAGAAATCAAATTCCACTAGCAATGCATACTTTGTATATTACAACAGATAGCATTTCTGGAGCAAAATGGGTTTTATGGGTGTGATTCACCAAATATTTTAGTCGCAAATATTTATGGCTTTACAGTAACCCACAGTACATTGGAGTGAGCCAGTGGGTACCCTTATGCTATAGGCAAACAGTGTGCTCTCTTCATGTCTCCTTCCAGGTCAGCCTGCAGCAGTTAGCAGATCTCAGTGATTGTTTGTGTGTTGAGGCAAAATTGCTGCATACATTGTGTGTCAGACAGGCTCAGAAAAGAGATGACTTTTAAATATTTGGGGACGTCTCCTCCTCCTCCTCCTCTATCTTTGTCTGGCCATTTAGAAATCCAGTGCACACTCCATATTTCTTTTACTTCTTTTTTTCTCTCTTTTCTTTACCTGCTTCCCCGGTAGTTTCAGCAGTATTTATAGTCGTCCATGTAATTTGTGCACAGTTTAGACCTGGTTTTCACATGTCAATTGAAACGCAAACGCTAACACTGTTAATGGTTTGCTAAATCGCTACATTTGTATGTAAATGTATTTATCTTGCTCTTAATTGTATTTTTACTTGTACTGTGATACTTGAATTGTATTTGCTTACGATTGTAAGTCGCCCTGGATAAGGGCGTCTGCTAAGAAATAAATAATAATAATAATAATAATGAGGACACCTCCCTAAAGTTGAGCCTATGTCAAGCACTAATGTTGACTGGCCTGGTGGGCACTAAAGCACGGTTGCTAAATCACATAGGTGGGCAAAGTCTGTTTGCCCACACGTGCACCTGATTTTGGTGCGCTAACTGTCTGCAAAAGTGTTTTGTGATTGCCTTAGGGGTTTGCGAACGTTGCTAAATAGTAGTTTGATGATGAATAATTACACACAAAATTAAAATGGACTCATAAAGGTCTATCAACTGCTTTTCCCAAGTCCAAAACCAGTAGCTAAACAGTATAGTTATAAGCCCTCTTTACCAACATTGGTACTTTTAGTTAATCATTATTTAGTGTTTTATTGTCACTCTCAGCCTGAATTAGGAAAAATGTTTATCTAAAATAAAGTAAATTATGAAAGCTATAATATTGAACATTTTTGAGTGTATTGTTAAAACTTTAGAACGTTAAAACATAATAGTGCATTGCATTATAATGAAAAAGCAAGTGTACTGTTTGTTATACCAGTAGAAACAGGCAAACCTATTTTAGGCACACTTACTATGTCATGTCTTGATGAAATGAGTGTAAAATGTTCATGATGATGCTGATTTTGCTTTATTTTAATAACTAGGTCTACAGAGTATACAAAAAAAAAACTTTTATGCTTTTGAGGGTTAATAAAATAGTGTCCTATCCCAGTGCAACTGATTCATCTCAATGTTCCAGACATAGTGTAATCACCAGACTGATTAATGTGAGGTTCAGCATCTGGGAATATTATGTATTATTCTTACTCAAGAAGGCATCACACAAAATCGAATAAAGCAGCTGTTTTGATAAGAAGCTACAAAACTAAATTAATTAATGTATGCATGTATTTAAATGTGTTTTTTAAGAGTATGGTTTCAGTCCGGTGTATTCCTGCTTCAACAATTTCAATAAGACAATAATCCCAAGCAATTATACATTGATTGACATTTAGAAAAATTCAACCATTAAAATAAAACACCAAAAAGGTCAAGTGCATCATATTATAAAACTACCTGCTATCCCAAATATGCAATTTAAGTAGCCTCAAGGGAAACTATTTGAGAACAAATTAAAGGAAGGTTCATGTATTAAATGGAGGTGTTCCTTAAGCCGAGGGAACACAAAGCCACTTTGTGGCTTGGAACTTGGTTTCAGGAGACTAGGTTTCAGGCCACTGCAAGGCACACCAGGGGAGACTTGGGGTTTGATACAGCAAAGTTGCCACAAACTAGGTCTCCTGGAACCAGGATTCAAGCCACTGTTCCTGAAAAAGTGGCTTTGTGTTCCCTCAACTTTAGGTATATGGTTTACACATCTGTGGTTTTACACTCACTCTTCAACAAATTTTGTTTACACATCAAGTATAATATTTCCCTTTTATTTTAGTAATTGATTAACTGTTTCCATTTTCATCTGTACTCCTGCAGAATGTGTTCTGTTTAGATATATTAAATAGACCCCCATATCTACTTAAGAGGGGATTAAAAGGGCCTGTCTCCCTCCTACAGGATATAAAATAGTGCCTGGACTATGGGGGCTATCTTGACTGGTCACCCATTCAATTAGAAACATAGTACTGTACTATGCGGGCTACCCTCCTGGACCACTGCAATACATTTAAAAATAAATCCTTCAACAACTCAGAAATGTTCTTTTTGCTATTGTTCAGACAATGATGAGGCAAATTTCCCACGTATTGCAATTATGAATGTAGTGCACCAGCCTGTGAAAAAAACTTGGATAATTTATGATTATGAACTTGTGAAACAATAAAGGTTACCCATTGTGTAAACATGGTAACTTCAAGAGCACATGTTTGAAGAGAATATGCCTGCAAAAGGTAAAAAGGTGGGTTAGAATTAAGTCTTATTTCTCATTCATCAATTATTTGCGTAGATCACGTCAAATAAACACTGAAACAATTTATTGTAAATGTACACAGTGGAAGTGCTAACGTTAACACTTCTTAGTGTTGGACGATTGCCAGCTCATTTTTCAGAGCAGTATTTAATGTGAAGTAAAATGTCTTTTCCATTTGAAGTGTTAAGAATAAACTTGCTTTCCTATATTTGGCTACGGGCTTAATTCTGCGATGTTCTTTTTATTTCAGACATGATAAATTGCATTCATTTGTTTAAGTACAAGTGGCAGTTTTAGTGTTCCTACTGTAAATGTGGCTTAACTTCTATTGGCATGCTGTATTAAACTTCAGGGAAACAAATGACACTTTGCCATTTATTCTCCTTTTTAATTGACCAAATCTGTCAAAAACACAGTAAGTGTTACATTAAGGGTCAGCAGCCCAGATTGCAATGTAATGGGTGTCGTGGCACAGATCCAACTCTATCCATAGATTACATTTTAGTTTAAGTTTTTACTTATATATTCAAATCCAACATCTTTTTTTAAAATAACATATACATGCTGTTTTAAGTGTAATGAAAAAATGAGTGCAGATACAGAGCTTAAAATAATAATAATAGTACATTTTACTTTTTTAATATATTTTAGATAATCATTACTTTTCCAATGCAGGTGGTTTACCACTGTAACCTCACAAACCATACCACTTAACTTTATATCTTTAAATTTAAAATATGACAAATACACATCGTCAGTCTTTACAATGTGCTGCATAGACTCCTTATATATATATATATATATATATATATATATATATATATATATATATATATATATATATTGTTGTTGATTGCTGCAACCACATTCCTGACACTCGTCAATCCGGCCACTGTTACTGATTATCTTTAGCTGCTGCTAACATTCATGCTTCATCTCTTAGGAGTAATTTGTCTATACCACTGTATACAAGTGACAATGTCTGTCCTTTTTGACAGCAAAGGCACAAGCTATTCTTTTTAACACGCACATTCAGACAACAGAAATATTACAGCAATTTGTTACCTGGCACTTTCCTACCAGGAGTGGCCTATTTTCTCAGCTGTCATTTTTTATAGTAAAGACTGGAGACCTATTAATGATAGTATCAGAATGCATACAAAGCCATAGAGTGGTGAATGTATGGAATGGGTTACCAAGCCACATTGTTGATGTTGAAACAGTGGAATTCTTTAAGACCTGACTTGACAAAGTTGGAATACATCAGCTATTAATAACCAGGACAAGCATCACTGTTCTTATGTTCTAAATTTTCATAACAGTTGGAGAAGAGTTTGTTTATTTATTTATTAATTGCAAATTTTCAGTAAAGGATGAATGTCATTCTGTGGTTGTTTCTTCATATTATTTTTTACCTAACATAAATCTGCAGCAAATGCCCTTATCCAAACAAACAAACAAACTTTATTATTATTTGTTTATTTAGCAGATGCCTTTATCTAAGGCGACTAACAGAGACTAGGGTGTGTAAACTATGCATCAGCTGCAGATTCACGTTCAACAACGTCTCACCCAAAAGACGAAGCACAAGGAGGTTAAGTGACTTGCTCAAGGTCACACAGTGAGTCAGTGAGTGAGTCGGGATTTGAATTGGGGACCTCCTGGTTACAAGCCCTTTTCTTTAACCACCGGACCACACAGACGCCTTTACTGAATTTTAGGCTCTCAGGGTTAACACTTCATATATAACTGGTGGCAGAATTTAAAGCAACATAAGAATCAGGGTCAGGAAGTCTAAGACAGTACCTTGTTGTATTTCCTCAAGAAGGAGTGGAACCCAGAGAAATATAAGTCACGCTGTTCAATAACCACTGACCTTCTACCATATCTAATAAAGCTGTAATGGAGAACATCAGTAATGGAAACGGGTAACACAGAGCACTGGGAAAATTCATGGCTAAGGAAAATGCATGACAGTAAAGTATAATAACTTGTAGTCAATTAAAATACATACCATCACTGGTTATTCGCCTCTTCCTGTAAAATGTTCCTATATGTCAAGGACATGCTGTGACTTCCTTTATCGTCATTGGTTGAGTAGTACAAGTGAGTACAAGAGATTTGTAATGTCTGTTGCACCCCATGAAAGATAAACCTCCACTTTTAGTGAGAGAGACCAATGCTACTGCATCTATGGTGAACGCAGAGCCAACCATTATATCATTTGTGGATGAAGATAGGCCCAGGGCAGATTTTGCTGGAACAACGACAATGAGGAAGGGAAAAAGATGAGGAAATAGAGATAGTGATGAATGTGCAGAACAAATCCTGTTGCTTTTTGGAACCAACATAACCATTTTGTCAAGGAAGATGGGAAAGAGACGTACAAAGGTCAGAAAGGAATTAAAGTGTTGTAGTGAATAGGTATTAGTTCCATTTGTCTGTATTGGGACATTTCATTGTTGTTGTTGTGTGTATAGTTAATGAAGATATATGTCTAGTAAATCATCATCTCATGGTATTCATTTAGCTCTATTCTTCATACACAAGGTTTAACCACCTATTATTGACAAAGATTATGATTTAGCCAACTGTCGGATTTACTACAATTTCAATTTTCAATTGTATTTAGTTATATAGCGTCTTTCATACCACAGTATCTCAAAGCTCTTTACATGTTGGTTAAAACAAAAAGAGGTCTGCAGTATCAAAAACAGCAAATTACAAAATAGCAATACACAATTATACTACAGTAATAACATTATTATTATTTATTTCTTAGCAGACACCCTTACCCAGTAAATAACAATAAAAAACATTGACAATAAATTTAAAAAAAAACTAGTTGAAAACAGGAAATGAATAAGAATGATAGATAAAACACAACATTACAAAAATAAGCAAAATAAATAAAAACAATTGTATTTGTAAGTCAGTTTAAGGCTAGACAATAAAGTAAGTCTTTAATATTGACTTAAAAATATTGCCCGCAGCAGCACCTCTCATAGAAAAGGGCAGTGAGTTCCACAACCTGGGAGCATTATAACTAAATGGAATTTCTCCTCTCCTTTTTAACTTTACCTTTGGGAGCACAAAAAAGCTAGCATTAGCTGACCTTAAAGTGCGCATAGGTTTGAACTTATGTTTTTGTAAGCTCTATTTCGCCACTCGTTACTGCCTACACAGTAAATCCTCTTATGAATCACACATTTTGCAGTAAAATAGTCAGGTGTTTGTGCTCTAATTCAATTTTATTTTGATTTTTCTCTTTGGTGTGTGGAATTTAAGACCAGCTTAAGGAATTGGAAAACATGGGCTGGCCTTTGCAGCATGCAATAAAGTTTTATTGAGACAGTATTCTCTTTGTCAAAAGTATTAATTAAATATACTATAATTGATATTGCAGAATATATTATAACATACAGTCACTGCATTAGATAAAAAGTTATCTGAAGACAAAACACATAGAAGAAAAACAAATCATTAACCCCTATTGTGACCCTTGGACATTTGTAAGGGAGTGCCCATTTAACCTCCATGCTTACCCCTGGGCTTCTGTGAGGGGGCACCTTTAACCCCCTTTGTACCCCTCAAGCCCAAGTGACTTTTTCTATGCTTGGTGCTCCTCCAAAGAGGGTGGCCCGAACATGGGGGCAAGTGCCAGACTTGCTGTATGTGGTACCGCTGGCAGCTGCGCTGGGCCCTCCGGCAGTGGTGCCGGCGGTGCTGGGCGATGGCGGCATGACGACGTTGGCGGCATTGGCTCCAGACACTTCAACACAGCAGGGCTTCTCCCTCTGGTACTGGAGACAGCAATCCTCCCTCTGGCTCTCAGGGTAAAGTTTTGGGCAAATCTCTAAATCAAAATTAAAATAACTTATTTCGGGCTTTGACAGGGCAAACCGCGGTCTGCCAACTGCTTCTTGGGCAGAGTCCGAATCACTGCCTCTGTTCTTTCATTTGTGTTCTGAGTGAGGCAGACCTATCTTATCTCTAGGTTTTCCCCAGAGACTCTTTTCCATTCGGCCTCAGGGTCTGGGTTCTGTCGTAAAGTCTCCGGGTGCTTGGAGATTTGCTGCTGAACAAAACTAAATCCTTACCCTAGATGTTTAAATGTAATTACCAAGTCCCTCCCCCTAGCACTATAATTGACTGTAGTTTTTATAAATGAGATGAATGAGTGATTGAGTGAATGACTCTACTCAGGTAGGCGGGTCAAACAAGCTCTTCAATCATAGCTCTGTCTCTGTCCCCTGAAAACATAAAATGAAAGATCTTTGAGATTCATTTTGGACTTTGACTGGGCAATTGTGGGCACGCCTAGATCTGCCTGGGCAAAATCCAGAATTAAAGATTTTTGAAATCTGTAAATTGCCCAGTTTCAGGGTTTGCCCATAACCTATACACTAACTTGTGGCTAACATCTGGACATTTTGTATGTTGTGCTGGTGGTTTTCCCAGTATTTTAGAGCCTATTGTATTTATTTATTTATTTTTTAATTAAAGCTGCGCCTAATGGTACATAACCAGCAAAGGACAACAGGTCCATAACAATGTTTCAGGAGCACTCACACCTTCTTTTGTATAGAGAAGGTTATTTCAAGCTTCCCTATTGGGAGCTGATCTGCAATTTTGCAATCTGACAGTGGTTTTTAAGGTGAGGGTTAAGTTTGGGGTAAATGTGTGCCTTAAGGTGATGTTTATGTGTATATGTCAAAATGTATAAACAAAAGAGTACACTTTGAAAGAGCTAGCAACAGAAATGGCTGGTATACATAAACTTAACTGTTTTTATGGTCTTTTCTCCTACACAAGACTGCAATCTTTGAAGATTTGTTCTCTAATCTTAAATGCAGTGACACTGTGGACAGTTCTTTTCAATATGTGGCCTGCAATAGACGACATTTTATATCTCCCAAAATACTTTTCATTCCTTCACCAAGAAGAATGACTTCCTTTCGGTGATTTACAGTAGAAAGCACAACATCTTGGCAGTGGCGGGATGCAAATCTTTTCTATCAACATAGCAGACAATATTAATGGTGTTTAACTGACCTATATGTGCAGGACCGACTCATTCCTTTAGTTTGCTGAAGATGTATTTTGACATGATGTTATGGCAACGCCCCCTGCACATCATTGAATAGCCCCAGCCCACAAACATGGCCTGTCAACCAGGCTTGTTATCAGAAATCAGCCATGCAGATTTCTGGAGAGCAGTAAATCCCTTCACAGCAAGATTCCTACTGTGAGGGGCTGGAGAAGTGGAGACGCTTTGAAATTGACAAGTTAAACACATAGATAAGTAAAATGTTGAACCTATGGTAAAATGAGCAGAATTAGGTTCATTGCATGTCACATCCACAAATTACAGGTGTACTACCTGCCACACAATGTAATAGACTGAATTTACTGTTATATCCTTGTATAAGCATTTTATTTGGTGAATAATTTTATCGTGTAGCAACAACTAACACTAATGCTCATTTTGCTAAAGATCTCTAATGGCTGCTCACACTTTCAAGTGATGTTAGTTTCTGTCTTGGTTACTGCCAGAGCACTGTAGAAGCATCTGAAAAACAATTTTGTTTGAAAAGAAAAAGTACAATGATAAAAGACTGAAAAAGAAAGAAACAATTAGTAATGAGTTTTATTATTATATCGTAACAGAGCCTTACAGCTCAGATTCATTTTCCCCCTTGAAAACCACAGACCCAGACACAAGATTTAAAGTTTTCAGAACATATGCACACTCTTATTATTTACAATAACAAAAACAAAATCAAAAAGAAACAAAAAGCCTAACTCCACACAGGCGCGCTAACTAAACCTTTCAGGAACCTACACTACACAAACTGGAGAGGTAAACTGTTTGCCAGTTTCAAAACACACAGTATATTTAAGCACAAACAAAAAGGTTATCACACAGTACCTTTAAACCACACAGGTTTCTTCACAATGACAACCTCGTTTCACACAAACTGGACACTGCCCAGCACAAACATTTCTGAACTCCTATATGACTTCCTGCTAATCACAGGCAGGTGATGATGATTTACAGAGTGGACCCATGTGATTCTCCTCCTGTGGCATTCTGGGGAATGTAGATCTTTAGCCCCTCCTGAACTACATATTTTTCTCTTCCTCCCCCCAGTCTGTCACAATGGTACCGCTTTATATTGGGTGGCATAAATTAATATTAAATAGAGATGCAATTGCATATTAAATTAATGTTAAATTAACATTTAATAAATATGCAGTAGCTGGTTTCTTGCTAAATGTTATCCAAATGTCGATTGAAAATGTAATTGCATATCACATCCATTTATATTGTTTTGTTACCCTTGAAAATATGTAATAATTTCCCATTGTTTACATGTTTTTAATTGGAAATACAGTTAATCTGACTTAAATGTTAATGGAAAGTAACTAAGGAATTATTGAACGTAAATTTAATATCAATTGCATATCTATTAAATATTAATTTAACATTAATTTAATATGCAATTGCATATCTATTTAATATTAATTTATGCCACACAATAAAGTGTTACGGTCACAATATACAGTGCATTTAGTTAATTGATAAATATAATCTATTAATATATCTATTTTTGTAAGCATTCTTACTTTACAGCATTTTTTCACACCTGCCTAAAACTTTTGCACAGTACTGTATATATATTAAATATATATACAGTATATATTTATATATATATTTTTTCAGCTGTGTTGCTTAAGCTAATGGACAGCCTTAGCAAGACCACAATCTTTGAGTCCTTAGCTGTTAAAGGCCAAACACCCTCAAAATATTTCTGTATTGTTAGTGACTGAATGAAAAAAAACAAACATCAAGCTACTGTCAAGCAATGTTTTTTAAGGATACAAAAATAACTTTAATAAAGACATGAAGAATAACATCTTTCTACTCAGGTCTTTTCTGGCTCTACTTCAGTGACATGAATATGTACTAGTGATATCCATGCTGTCAGAATAAGACAAATGATTTCCTTTTTATCTAGCCTTTATTCAATTGCCAGCTTTGAAAATTCCATGTTATGCAATTTCACTTAAATCCGCTGTACAAGAATCATCTGCTAGATTATGAGCAAATTACCTACTTGGAAGCCAAGCTATATCTTATGTTAGGATTTTTTTCTTTTAATCACAAAATCTGTTTTGAGCATTGAAAAATAAAATCTCTAAACCCTGTTGGTCTAAAGCAGACCAACTTTACGTTTCTGACAAGTGTGGCAAAATGTAACATATCTACTTTTGGCAGTAGGAACAACTTCAGCATTGATAGTGATGATACTGATGATGATAATAATGAGGCAATGCATTTCGTTAAGAAAAATTACAACTAACATGATTAATATTTAATAACAAGTCATGGTGAACAGTTCTTAGAATGGAGAATTCCAGTGAAACCTGGTAAATTACCGGCAGCAAAAAGGGCACATTAAATTCCAGTACCGTTATAAAAAATGTTATCCTTCAGTCTTTTCAGTTAACTTTCCGCTACAGTGTCTGTTTACTACAATGGGAACATAAAGCTGTAGTGACTCCTTCTGATACACCGCATAAACCCTTTTTAAGTGTAAACACAATTACCAGGCATTTTTACTTATGACGGATGGAAATATTGTATGAAGGGACAACACAAATATCATTTTTAAGCTCGGTCAGTCCATTTCAACCATGTCCTTTATCTGCTGTTTCATTACACACAGCTTACAAGAGACTAAATACAATCCCAAAGTATGCAGCTTGAGAGGAAATAAATGTTTTATTATACTTTATTTCTAATGACTTGTTTGGCTAGTTTATTGAGAAACAGGGAAGGAGAGAGAGAGAGAAAGGAAATGAAGTAGTCTGAACACAGATGGCTTTTTAAAGGAGAGACCACATGAAAAATGTTCATTACCCCCAGGCCTAGAGATTTAATATAACAAATAGAAAAAAAACACCAGGATACTTACTTTATGGCAATATTACAGTGAAAGAGCCATGCAAACAACTTAAAAACATAACATAAAGCCAGGCTTTAATCTTTTTATGTTGCCTGTTGGCATTGGACCTGCTGTGTGCGAAAGTCTACAGTTTGCTTGAACTATATAAGATACATCAACATACAGAAATGATAAACTGTCTGCTTTGTCTTTTAAATGTATCAGAGGAAATTTGAGCTAATCCAATGAAAAGTGGACAGCTTTGCAGATGATTTGGCCTTCACACATGTAAGTCTGTGTTAATTTGAAATGAAATTGTCATCTTCCTGAATTATTGAAATTAAAATGAAACCCTATAAGGTGCTGGATAGGGACAATTAAAAAAAAGAATGTGTATAGGTCATATAATGTAACCACATTTATTTTTGTAATTTTTTTTTTTTACAAGGTTTTACTTTTCAGTTTATTTGTAATAGAAAACTTAAAACATCAAGGTCATTCATTCATTATCCATGACCACTTCTGAGCGAAACTTGCGCAACACAAACCTTAAAGGGATGCCACTTTTCATGCACTTTGTGGCTACTGGAATCCATGTTAAGATTTATAAAAACAAATGTTAGTGTTCTACATTATTTTTCTAATGTGCGTAACATATGTATTGGAATTATATTATTAAAACATACAACTCATTCTATGGGCCTATTGTAACCTAGTGTAATTATATATATATATATATATATATATATATATATATATATATATATATATATATATATATATATATTTACTATTGTAGTAGAATGTGAGTGTGCTAAGACCTTTACGCCACTGTGTTCTTGCTGTGATTGTTTACAATACCCTGCTGTTCTGCAGCATGCTTGAGTTGTATTGAAAACACATAAATCCACCTTCAAAGGCAACATGGGAGGCAGCAGGCTGGCTGGGAATCCGAATTACAGGGGAAGGGCAACGTCTATGGAGGGCACTTTGTGTTACAGAAATGGTACTGTGTGTTAATTACAGTACAAACTGGAGCTTTAATTGCTTACACCAATGTTGTAAAATTAAACTTGGTGCTATAATTAACACCTTTGAATAGGCAGACCTGCTTTCTTTTGCTTTAGGGTAACAAAATGCAAGAAATGGAAAACCAGCAGAATGGTTACTAGAGCAGGATCTGTCTGCACTCTTATTTACAACATACTTCACTTGGAGGGATAGGGGCAACCAGAGATCTGGAAGGTAACTGAAACAAGAGGAATAATCACGAAATTTTGGTTAAGCGAGACAAATGTTTATAGTCTCCAATGTTATTTTTTCTATCTGTCATTTTTTTTTTCATGTACCCATGCAACATCTATGTACAGCTGGTAGGTGTACTCTGAATCACAAGTGAATTAACCAGCATTCCTTTGTAAAGGAAGGGCCCAGGGTCGAGAGCCCAGGGTCTGCTGACATTAAAAAAAAACTAAACCAGTGGTTTTCAGCTCATGTTCTCGGCAGCAGTTTTTATTTTATTCATTTTAAATTTGCATTTCTTACTAATAACCACTGAAGATTGTAATATCAAAAATGCAACCGATGGTCTGTGGTACTTATTCTGCCAGATTCAGGTTCTTAACATTACCCTGGTAAAAATCACATTTTAGACTGTTTTAGTCCACTGTGTTGTTCTGTATACCTTTAGAAACCTGGGGTTCATTAACAACTTAACAATGAATGAAAATAAATAACTTTTATTAACTTAAGTTGCACGCTGTTTCTAACACTTCAACATACTTGAGAAGCCATTTTGAATGCCTGCTTGCAAAACCAGGGCTCCTCCATAAACTCCTTGAGTCCACAAGGGACTATCTACAAATGATCATATCATTACAGCCCCCAGGAACTGGAGTGAAGAACCATGAAACTTAACTGACTACTCTATTAGAATTTTAACTTATAATGCTTAGTACATAAGAAAATGTTATATATTCATTGTGAATAATTGTGAAATACATCATTTAAAAATTAAACATCTTGGATTTTGTCCCTTTTCATTGCATACACAGCTATCTTTTACCACAACATATTTTGCTTTTATTCTGTAAAAAAAACTTCCACGCTGTAGCAAAGGATACAGTCATCATGCTGTTGAAAAAAAATCCACTCTTGAAAAAAACAAAAGCTGCCTGCCAGTTTTTCTTTTCTTTGAGCAGCTGCATACATCTGAGGTGTAAACTGGGAAATGTCTGCTACTTCATTTATTTCAAGCATGGAAATCATACTGCTAAACTCCCAGTGTGAGGTACTTTACTTTGAAATAGGCTCATCACCTGCCCATGATTAAAAAAACAAAAACCAAAAACAAAGTGTAAACTTGGCTGCTGTTTTTTGTAGCAGGCCACCAAGGTGACAAACAGTTATGTGTATTAAACTAAATACCAACACTAATCAAAACCTGCAAACTATAGTCAACTGGCAAAAAAAAAATTACAATCACGTGACCTCTTGCAAACTTCCGACCGGCACAATCCACCGCCTAATACTATATTTGCACCAGCTACTTTATTAAAAAATAATAAGATTATTTTTGGGTATTATCATTCAGTCCATTTTTTGTCACATTATCGTACTGTAAGGAGATATAAAGTACATGATAGGTATACATATGCGCCCCCCCAAAAAGCATATTCCCTTTGTTGTGATATCATAAAAATATGTATCCAAGTGCTTGTCAGAGATACATTGGGGGCTCATGTATAGAGGCTGTATGCCTTTAAGAAGAAAGGAATGATGGGATATCAGCTGAGCCCCTTGTCAGCTGATACACTAATGCTTCAGTGCAGAGGGAGGTACTGTATACTATTATTATTACCCCCCCCCCCCCCATTTATTTATTTTTATCAATGCAGAAATTACAGTACAAATGAGGGAGCTATTGGAAAGGAGGCTGTGTGGTCCAGTGGTTAAAGAAAAGGGCTTGTAACCAGGAGGTCCCCAGTTCAAATCCCACCTCAGCCACTAACTCATTGTGTGACCCTGAGCAAGTCACTTCACCTCCTTGTGCTCCGTCTTTCGGGTGAGACGTAGTTGTAAGTGACTCTACAGCTGATGCATAGCTCACACACCCTAGTCTCTGTAAGTCACCTTGGATAAAGGCGTCTGCTAAATAAACAAATAATAATAAAAAGGAACATAAGAACAAAAAATGCAGCAGACATTACCAGGGATTGCTACATTACATTCAGATTGCATTAATGACATGTTACTATATATCCATCCAGTGAATTTCTTCATAAAAGATTTAGTTTTGAAAATAACTCTTGTGTAATTTGTCTATCTAATATTGAATCTTTAGAACATTATTTTATTCATGCCCTCATACTAAACAGTTTTGGAATGGAATTCATACTTGGGTGCTGTAACACCAGCAGAATACAGTAATGCCAGTTTCATGCAACAGTTGTGATGGTGATCAAATGTGTGTGAGTACTGTTGTGTAAAAAAAAAATGCTTAAACTGAACAGTTCAAGAAATTTAGAACAAGAACAGCGAAAAATGAAAAATAAAAAATACACTTAAGGTTTGTGCGTTGCACACATCGTGCCATTAACAAAATGCTTCACTAACTTAACATAAAGAAAATAATTTTAATGAAATGTTGTGATTCAGCAAAAAGCTCAATAATTAAACAAAAAAGGAAGTGAAAAGGTTACCTTAACAAGCTGAAAAAGTTTTTTTGTGAAGTCCAATAAACCAACCTTATCTTTTGCCAGTCAAATCGCAGAATACCTAAAGTTTTGAGTCCCACAAACATATTATTTTTGTCTGTTCCATCTTCTTTAGCAGCCACAACATAGTTTACCCTCAATTTAAGGATGATTTAATCGCGCAGCAAATTCCCTAGTTAGATGATCTGATAATATCTCCTCAGCCAAAGAAGCAAGAATGGTAATTTAAGAAAAACAGCAATGTAGCGTGAATTTTGTACTAAAACAGTGGCAGCTGTTGCAGGGAAAGCAAAGTTTATTTCTCAAACTGACCAGGGGGTCATTTCCCGATAACGTTCGTAGTTGCTGTTTGAAGATGACTATTACGATTCACTGCAGCTTTCGATCGATCTTCACGTGCGTTTCCCAAAACCCCACATGAAACTACAACTTAACTAGCTATCTTGAAGTGCATCGTATGGTGGGCCAGCTATAACATTTTATAAGTAATTTGAACTCTGCAATTGATTAAGAGCTGAAAACAATTAAAAATGTCTAATTAAGCAAATTATCAGTTAAGGGTCTAGTTAAGTAATTCAGAACTCAGCTGGAATGAAAACCAGCAAACACAGTGGGTCCTCAGGATGGGGGTTGGGAACGACTGGTGTTTGCTTTTGAAAACAAAAAGGCAAAACAATAAAATTGTTTGAAAATGGGGGCAAAATAATCGTAAAATATACAGTATATATATATATATATATATATATATATATATATATATATATATATATATATATATATATATATATATATATATATTTACTAAAAATGAAATATAAATACAAGCAAATAACACTTCCAACCAATTCAGTAGATGCAGTCTCAATGTATGGACAAGTCCACACCAGACAGGGAATGTCAGCAGCAACTGTTGCCTGCTTGCCTTTTAACAAATGACAGCACTCTGTTTTAGAAAGGAAGCAAGTATTTTTAGGCTTTTATAGTGCTCAGAAATATTAGGTGTATTTAATGTTTAAACAACTCTGCAAAATGTCAGTGAAATACTTATAATCCTAATCCTAATTGGATGATTTGACCATGGGCATATGATTGAATCCATTTTTTTCCCAATGCGTTCGATACTTTTAGTGACAGGCTCGTCAACAACACCAGCCATCATGACACTTCGCCAGTAAAACCGGACGGACAGGCGCAGCACCAAGAAAAACATATGACGCATACTGCATCATATGACTGCAGGTTAATGTGATTGGATAGCCGCATAGATGCAATGCAAACAACTCATTCAAACAACATGCCCTAAACCAGTGGAGTATGCTGTTGCACCGCGAGGTAATACAGCAGTCACATATATAAAATTTCATAATGAGAAAATAAAAAATTCACATTTTATGCCTGGGATTTCAACGTTTACTCTAAAAATCAGGACAAATGGCGTCCCGAGAGTACCTCGATCAGGACGCAGGACAAAGCCCCTAATATCGGGACAATCCCGATTTTATCGGGACATCTGGTCACCCTAGTGGAGCAGCTGCAATGGAGACTGAAGCCGGATCTTGAGGTGAGTTTGTGAACTCATTATATGCGAGGCACACATATTCTAGTAGGTTTTCATCCTTTTGGATCTCAAAAGATGTTTTTGTTAGTTGTCAGACACCCTCGCGTCCAAGTCGTGCCAGATTAAGTTGACGATTGAACCAGACTTTACGCACCAATCCGACCGCGGTGTCAGGGGACAGTTCCTCTGTTTCCCGCAGACACTTCAAATCCAGGCCGGTAATTTGTCGGTTGGTGTCTGGCCTTGTCTTTACCTGCTTTTCTAATAGTTTTCCTGACTGACAGGAATACATTATTGCTGATTTTAAACTCGCTGTCAGCAGAAATGTTTTGACAATAATATACTATTGCTGGTTTTAAACTCGCTGTCAGCAGAGATGTTAAAACTTTTACTGTTAAAATATGTATGTAGTGCAGCTCAGCATTATTATTATTATTATTATTATTATTATTATTATTATTATTATTTATTTCTTAGCAGACGCCCTTACCCAGGGCGACTTACAGTCGTAAAAAACAAAAAATACATATGTTATAAAACTGGAGACTGAATACTGGTCCCCAGTTGAACTTCTTGCACTGGCATAAAATTCCCTTAATGTTGTTGAGATTTTTTGGACTTATTTCCATGAAATTAATGACCATATTTTTTTCTTTAAGTACATTAACCAGCCTATGCTGTAGTTTTTTTAGTTTTTTTAATATTTGTTATTATTTGTTTATTTAGCAGACGCCTTTATCCAAGGGGACTTACAGAGACAAGGGTGTGTGAACTATGCATCAGCTGCAGAGTCACTTACAATTATGTCTCACCCGAAAGACGGAGCACAAGGAGGTTAAGTGACTTGCTCAGGGTCACACAATGAGTTAGTGGTTGAGGTTGGATTTGAACCGGGGACCTTCTTGGTTACAAGCCCTTTTCTTTAACCACTAGACCACACAGCCTCCTTGTTCTTCTATTTCATTTAGCTGTTCCTCATCTACTGTTATGTGTCTACTCTTGCTGGTGCCCTTATTTTTCTTTTTTTTTCTTTCAGATGGACTACTGTCTTCACTCAAAGTTGGTATTGTACCAGTTATGTGGAGTTTCATCCCCAAATATATTAAAGGAAATAGGTGAAATGCCACTCATTTTTGGCTGTGGTTTTGTAACTAATAACAAATAAAATGGCAGTTTGACATGGAATTTAGAATGTAGTGTGTAGTGATTTATTCAGTGTGAAGCTGCTCATTAGTATGCAAGCCATGCTATATGCTATATAGACACACGGTCATGTGATGCTGTTTAACCAATCAGAGGTTGTTATTTTTCCAAGCCGTGTTATAAATATATATATCTGCTGTGTAGAAAATGATGTATGTCTATACAGATTAACCCATTTTATAGCACCTCGCTTAATATCATACCCCGTTTATTATCACGATTTTTCAAAAACTACTCGCCATGCACCATAGCGTCATTGAGAAATACCTCTCTTAATATCATCTCACAAACCTGCTTATTGTCACGTTTTTGTACAGCCTGTCAAATGCTGTGGTGCCGGGCTTTACTAGTAACCACAGGATATAATTAATTTCTAAGGCAACAAACAACCAATAATCACCTTGGCTGATAAACTGACATTTTGAGGAGCCTGTCAAATGCTGCGTGGGCGGTCTTAACGGGATATAGTTCAGTTACAAAACGCCAACATCACCACATTTTGCAGCCCCCCCCAAGAAAAAAACCACCAAGTGCAAAGCCTAATTGATAGCTCTAGTCGTCAGTCGATAATTCATGACTTTTTTAGATAATGATACAAAATGTATTTGTTCCTTTAGTAAACTATGCATTTGTTTAAATGTAAAGAATGACTAAATGCACAGTATTAAAACACTGCTCTTTAATTCACCGTTAGTTTTCTTTCTTTTTTTCTCCCACGCGTAATGTGCTGTCATAGGCAAATGTGAAAATCGGTTTATATCACAAATTATGCCTGCTCGGCAATCATGACATCTGTTTATATATCTAAAATGTACATTACATTTGCAATACTGAAAGTTAAACGCAAACCACGGTGATGAATAAACTATATAGATTAAACAGATGATTACTTAACTATGTCTTATTACCAACATATTGGTATCACACGATTTAGTCTAAAATATATTGTAAAAAAAATGTCACTTGGTCCGTTTTAAAGAAACGTAATGTGAGGAAATGGCCGTCCACACGCATTTCTGTGTTTTTTGTATTTATGTATTCATCGACGGTAAACCAGGTCGATGAATACATAAATAGCTTAAGTAATCACACGGACATACTTCAACAAAAGTGTCAAACTGGTGGAACCGGAAGTGGATACGGTTGTTGCATGGTAAATAATAGCAAAAATGACAAACAGGGTGATGTTGTGGAGACCTGAAGAGAGAGAAGCGCTCATAGAGGTATGGGCAGATACTCACATCCACATGCTGCTTGACAATACTCACAAAAACATGATCGTTTTCCGATCGACTGAAAGAAAAGAGATTTTATCGCACTGCAGAACAGTGCTGGGGAAAAATGTTTTTTGCAAATCACAACAGTATTGCAGCACACAAAAACAGGACTTTCTCCATATTTTTCTCCATGACTGTAGAACTTTCCAGCATTCACTTCAAGGCGATCATGTGATTTTCTTGTGTTCTCAGTACTATTGAAGATGTTTAGTGTGAAAGGGAAATGTTCTCGGCACATTTGACAAGATGTCAGTGTACTCAGTACATTTCCATGTGTATTCAGTACACATACAGTGTGAAAGAGAAACGATCTGAGGATGTTTCCCCTGAAACGTGCTGAGTACACTTGGTAAGTACACTTCCAAGTGTACCCCGTGTGAAAAGGGGGTTAATATCACAAGCTGAAATGGCTGCCAAATAGGCCTTTAACGTAGAGGGGGATTTACCCTCATCAAATAGGTCCTGTAAAAATTGCAGTATAACTGCTGTGGAATTGCAGTATAACTGCTGTGGAACAGGTTGTAGAGTCAAACCCCTTAGGCAGGTACCACATTTGAAAAAATGCTTCCACTGACATTAGTGTACAGCTGTACAGTAAATTACATCACAGCCATTTGTGGTCTTATGTTAAATATTTGTTAAAATAACCAACATATAGTATTCATGTGACATAACTATCAGATGTGTTAAAAGAAGACATGTATATGGAAGACCGTTATGTCTTTTTACATTACTGTATTTATTTCACATAAGTGTATCCAGTACAATAGGCTCGTAACCTATTTAATAATCAAGAGCCAGACATCCTTGCCAGCAGCAGTCACTGTTGATATGAACTAATAATTAGGGGGCTTTAGGAAGCAGAACTGACAGTTTTACTACCATAAAATAATGAAGCTATCTCATGGCACAGCTCACTTTGATAAATGAATCTCTGATTGACCTTGATAATTTAGTAGTCCTTTTATATATAATGCTTAATGTTGTCTCATTAGCGCCTATTAACATTCTTGGATGCTTGCTGTGACATTATAATTTATAGAATCCATCTTAGGTTGGTGTTCTCCTTTTGTATTTAAAAATATTAGTGAATATTTTTTAATTTCATTGAGTTACCGGCACAGGGTCCATCAGTTCATTCACAATCTAAGTCTTATCATTTGCAGGACAAGAAAATCAAAACAGCAAAAGAGTGAATCTATGAAGATTGGTATGCACAAAGGTCAAAGAAAGCAGCTCAGTTTAATCAGTTGAATGAGTTCAGAAATATCTGTATGTGCTCCAGCTTTCTCAACGTCATTGTAAATTAAATAGTGCATCTCAGAATATTATTATTTTAAAATAATTTACCTGTAACCAAGTCCATTGCCAGAACCATAATAAACATATACAAAATTCTCAGTAGCTATTGATTATTATAAATTACCATGACTATACTGTATATATTTTACTATGACTCTATGAATAATGCCCTTATACTTGAATTTACTAACTGTACTGATAGAATGCAGCAACAAAGTAAACTGACCAACAAAACTCATTCAAGGTCTTCATGCACAGTAAATCAAACTACCTTGTTCAAAAAATAGACTGACCTACTCACAGAAGGAAGTAGAAGCTTATTTGCATGGCAGGCAATGTGATATCAGCTTGAGAGGTAACACAAAACAAGTAGCATATGCTGGGATTGAAGAACTCATTAAGTCATTAGGTTAATATGCACGTACTGTTCAGTTTCTCATTTCAGGTTCACTCTGGTTTTAAACTAACAGTGTAATATATCTACTGCTTCATTTTATAGTTAATGCCAGTTCAGCAGCATTAGTTTAATTTTAGTTATAAATACAGCTTATATTCAAATTACTGTGGGTATATGCACAGTAACTAACAGACTCAACTTTTTTTTTTTTTTTGCGTATGCCTGGTGACGGGTCTAATCTCAAGTCATCTAGTAGCAGTATAAGCTCTTAGTAATAGATTTTGTTTAATATCTCTACTAAAGCTCACTTTTGTTTTATTGCCATTAATGGGACAGTAAGATAAATTATGCAAAAAATTCCACTGGTCTAGAAATCCACAGCAAAAATATTGGTGTCCCTTTAATGAATGTTAGGTTTTGTCATATGTGCTCACTGCAGATCCTTGGTATCCTGTGGTCATATGGAGAGAGGGTCATTTGTGTGTAGAACATCAGTCAAACAAGTATTTGTTGTTTTCAAAGATTGTTCATTCACAAAAAAGTCAGCACAAGTATTTAATTAGCTCTTGATTATTGCCTTCAGCTATGCTAATGATGCTTAAAATAGAAGATGTTCCACTGACATATTCTCTAGAGAATTCCCAAAATAAAACCAAGGAAAGGAAACCCTGTGAGGGAAATAAAACAGGAAGTAAAAGTTTACAAAATGAGCTAAGGGTCAGGCAGACTAGAAAAATGGCAAGGGGCAAGGCCAAGATGTCTGTGTTATATACATAGCTGAGGTGTAAACAGATTTAATAGGTCATGTAGGAAGTTAGGAGGTGCTTGGACATTTAAAGAGGAACAAGTAGTTTTTCATTAACTAAAAAGCTTAACTTTAAAGGTGTAGAGGGTATTATCTTCACACAGTGATACAAACAGATTCATAAACACCCTTATTTTAGAAGCTGGCATTTTTTTTACATATAATATGGCAGAATATTGATTTATGCTAACTGGAAGAATATTACAGTGGAAGTAACTTTCTGCTTGGTTACAAATAATTATAATAGGTCAAACAAAATGCATGACTGAAAAATGAGTACAATTGGATTTTTCCTTTTTGGTCTCTTAAATTATTATTATTTATGCTGCAGCACAGTTGTCAAATAGGGGAAATGTATGGGCTGCAGCTGTTATGAGTGTTTGATTTGTTCTTGTAGCGTTCATAACTATTGTGAAAGTACAGGAGATTTCAATTAAGGTTCAAGTTGACTTTTAAAAGTGTAATCCAAGTCTAACAAGGCTTCAATGTGTGTATTGTTTCCAGATGTCTATCTATACTAAAAACAACACTCCATAAGACCTGGAAGGTTATACATTTGAACATTATTACTCTGCATTCTTTGCCACTGCATTGGAAGCCTTCAATAAAGAGTTAACATCAATTGCATATATAAGTAATTGACATTAGTGTTAAGGTGATTCACTGGAAGTTTTCCAGTGAATATTTATTTATATTGTATACTTTCACATGGAAATATATAATTTACCTTATTAGCTGATTTGGCTTAAAAGGGTTCAACTTAGTCCCCGGAGAGGGCCTGTGGTGCAGAGGTCACAATCTAGTAAATACATTTGATGTTTGATGAAATAACTAAAACAAACCCTCCATAATAACAACTTGCTTCTTACCATCTCTCTGAACTTGAAGTAGCAACTTAAAATAATATAGTTTTACATGCTTTGTCAGTCCGACACCGCTAATATTATTGCAGAGGCCAGGGCAAGAAAATGAAAACATGCCACAAGGTATTTGTGTGTCGACAGATATTAAGGTGTACAAGCATAGTCTTTAACCTTCACAATGTCACGGTAAATTGAATGCTATACCCCCTGGCGTGCCATGGTAAACAATGGCCACTGTGCATTGCTCTATTAAAATCTTTGTTTAAAAATGTTTAAAAATAAAGTTTGATTATTTTGAATTTTTAAGCTTGGCAATCCATGTGTGGAATGTGGCTGGGTCTTAACTGAGTAATTGATCATCAGTCAAGTCCCAGCCACATGGTATAAAAGGGAGACAGATCCTTTGTTTAGTTGGGTTAGTTCAGGGAATGGAATGGGAGCAGCAGGTTGTGCTCCCGGCACAACACCATGATAGCACTGCTTGGGTGTTGCTCTTTTGATTTGTGTTTGTTTGAACCTTTTTTGTTTGTTCCAGTGTTTGGTTATTTTTGTTTTGCATTAATAAAAGTGTGCGACAGGGCTTAAACTGCAGCCTTCTGCTTCTGGGGCTCCTTTCTGCCACTTAACAGACTTGGCTTTCACGCTATCCTGTCACAGTCGTCAATAAGAAAACACTTCTCCACACTGCTTCTAAAAGCTCAAATCCCAATTGCCAACAAATAACTATAACACATAATATTGTAATACAGATGATCTAAATGCATTTAATACATTCACATGGCCATATAGAAAGCTGACAAAAGATCTCCCATGCATACAACTGCATGTCAAATTAAAATACTTAATAGGACAGGAAATGAAATGGGAGGAGAACCTCAGGAAATGAAATGGGAGGAGAGTGCTTGTGACTTAGAAAAGAGGACAGGGTCTCCCTTGGCGGAGGTGAGACCAGACCGAACAGCCTCCTAGGCTGGGAAGTAAAAAGAAGTCCAGAGGTCTCCCCGGCTTGCAAGGGTCACCTATGCTGATGGAGACTGGCGTGATCGGACTTCCAATGTGAGTACTGAGCTTCACTTCAATCGATGGGGAGACTGCAATGCTGGAAAAAGGTAAATAAATAAACATGCAAAGAGCTACTCTCCAGAGAGGTAGACTGGTAAGGGTGAAAACGAATAGAAGAACAAGAAAATGAAAGAGAAAGAGAGTGCCAATTCCAGCTCATTTTGAACTCCCTTGCGGGAGACGGGCTGGCGGAGCTGCAGTCGGAGCGGCAGCATATCTGCTGCCGTGCCAACAGTTCCAGGACCTGGGCCATCTGTGCCTTCAGGTCCATGATATCCCTCGCCTGTCTCGATACCCTACGAGGGACTGTGACAGTTGGAGGAGGGGGGAACCGGGGCTCCTAGGGCCTCAGACGGCTTGGTCACAGGGGACGAACATTCAGTCCCCAAGGCTGACACATGGCTGTTGTTTTTTTGTTTTGCTTTTGCCGAAGCTGCATGAAAGACAGCCACTCAATGACGGGGTGGCAAGCCGAGCCCCGGCGGAGGAACAGTGTTCTTTCTGAAGGTGTAGGTTTGAAAGACAACACACGCACACACCAATACTGCACAGGCAGTCACACTAATACGACGGACAGCCGTGAAAAGACGTGCCAGCGACACAAGTGAAGCAGACCGTAAGAAGAAGGAAAAAGACACTCAAAATGGAGCTGCTGATTCCACAAGAGCGACAAGGCGTCTCTCAGCATGAATGCAAGGGAACTACAGTCGACTCAGAGGAGCTCTTTAGAAAAACACACTTGGGTTAGTGACACAGAAGCGTACCTTACCATAGGTGAGAGGCAAAAGAGGACCTCACTCCACAGAGAGGCCTATCGGCAACTCTGACATAAAATGCTCAGTGAATACCTACCTAAGGCAAGCATATCCCAAAAGTATTGGTTGGTGGTCGTTTTCGAATTAAAAGCGAACTGGCGTTTATATTAGATCTCTAGCTTCACATGCTTCAAGTGGTCATTGAGAAGCCGCTAGCACACAACCTTGAACCAACATCATAACTCAATTTAAACATTCCAGCAACTTTGTTAAAAGGTTGTGTGTCAGTGGGAACTAAGTAACAGTTTTGTTTTATAACAAAATTACATTGTATTTTGTTGCTGCTACTATTTCATGTATTATGTTACTATCATGTATTATGCACTTTCCACTGTATTTAATTTATTATGCTTTTTTACTGTATATCATGTATTATGCATTTCTCTGCATTTAAAGTATTATGGATTTTCTTGTTGTTACTGCAACTTGTAAGGTGCTTTGTAATGGTGGCCCACTATGAAAGGCGCTATATAAAATAAAGATTGATTGATTGATTGATTGATTGATTAATCCAGAGAGTCACTTTCATTGCTGTCTATTAGTAGTTCATTACGCTCAAGCTCCTACTCATCTTCCTCAGCTTCAATGGCAATGACCTGGCGTTTATTTATAACATTTGCATATTGGAGACAGGCGATTATTTGAGACCCGGCAATTATTTGAAGTTCTATGGTAATTTTGGTTTGAAATTGGAAAATTAATGCTTACCATGCACAGGCATGATGGAAAATACTGTAAAGTGATCTGTATCTATCACCTTCTTTTTTTAAATTTTTAAAAATTTTTGTGCAAACTCCATGGCTGAACATGTATTTAAGAAAAATAAAACAGTGCTCAGTTTTTCTCAGTGCTCTGAAAGAGCGGGCTGGAAATGTCCGCTCCGCACTCCGCTCCAGCAACTACCCCTCTCCGCTCCCAGTTGGCTCACTCCGCTCTGCTCACACTATGTCCCCAACGCAGGGTCGGATTAACCAATATGCCAAAAACACCATTCACCATAATATGCATAGGGCCCCCAAAATATGGGTTATCGTAGGGCCCCCACATCCTTTAATCTGGCCCTGCCTACAGAGTCCACTCACTATTTTCTGTAGGAATCTAAACCTGCGTGGATCCAGCGCCAAGCTGTCTTTGAAAAAAAAACATAGAGGAGACGGATCAAAAGAAGCTTTTGTTTTGATGAGTGGAGAGACTGAAACATCAAGGGCTGGAACAGCAGTTTAGCGGCAACGTCTGATGTAAGAGAAAGAAATATGTTTTGAGTGAATTATTACAGAAGCTTTTGCTGGGCTGCTTAGCTGGAGGGATAATATCAGCGTCTGAGATTTTGGGTCCATGTGAGAGAGTGACACATGTATCCATTTTATTAACGCTTTGCGGGCCTGGTCCGACATTGCAATTATTCCTATCCGGTCCAATGTCGGACCCTGTCCGACATCATCAAAAGACGCAAAAACGAGTTTTTAGTCATTTTTCTCCGGAAAAAGCCGAGTGGGAGCGGCAGAAGCCAAGGCAAGCCGAAAAAAAAGGGCGTATCTCATGAATAGTCATACTTGCCCCTGGCATCAGATAACGGCGGCCATAAGGAAACAAGCTGGCTACTGCTGAATCAGCGCTCAGAGAATATCACGTACATTTGCAGAGCTTTTTTGAGATGTTATAGTAATAAAATAATGACTTGGATCGCATTATTGAGGCGTTTGGTGATAAAATGAGTGATCAAGAGATGATTGATCGATATGTACGACTATTATTATTATTATTATTTATTTCTTAGCATATGTGAAAGCTGTAGCGAACGAAAGGGTGGGGCGGGGCTGGAGATGCCTAGTGAGTGCTTTGTTGATATGCAGGGCCTTTTAAACCCGTTTGATTGTGGAAAAAAAATACTTGTCTAAAATTAACTGCGCGTGTGAAAATAAATTGGACCTGACGCGCCTGACACGCACTTAATAAATGGACTGCAAAGGGGTAATACATTTTTCTTAGTTTAGTTAAATAATGCGGTTTTAGATTTTTTTTAGTCTTACAGTTTACATACCTGTCAACTTTTGAAAATACAAAATCAGTGGTGGAAGGGTGGTACAATCTGTGATACCTTTTTTACTGTTTCCCCTCTAGAGCGGGGAAGGGTGGTGGTGCAGGTGTGTGGCAGTATGCAATATGTGAACTTCCCTTGCGCACTGAATGCATGCCTGCTAGGTACACACACGGATTGCAGTAACCACAGACCAGCCATGACTTTTGCAGACATTAAAGGTTTGCTGCCTTCTCAACACCTCTCTCCTCTCTGGCCTCTTTCCCCCTGCCTTCAAACAAGCCTCTATCACCCCCCTCCTCAAAAAACCTACCCTCGACCCCACCTACCTCCAGAACTACCGTTCTGTCTCCCTCTTACCATTCCTCTCTAAAAACCCTCAAGTGGGCAGTACTCCGCCAGCTCTCTGCTTTACTATCTAACCACTCTCTGCTTGAACCCCTCCAATCTGGTTTCCGCTCTGCTCACTCCACTGACACTGCTCTCCTGTCACTAACTCGCTAAACTCTGCCCATGCCGCCTCTCTCTCCTCTGTCCTAATTCTCCTTGATCTCTCTGCTGCCTTTGACACTGCACCTACCAAGTAACATGGCATGGCTGCCTTTGACACCTCACCCTCTCTCAACAGGAGTCCCCCAAGGATCAGTCTTGGGTCCTCCCCTGTTCTCTCTCTACACCCGCTCCCTGGGCCCCCTCATCACATCATACCATTTCTATGCTGTTTATGCTCAGATCTTCCTCTGCTTCCCCCCCTCTGACCTCACAATCCCCTCCTGTATCTCTACCTGTCTGTCTGCTATCTCCTCCTGGATGCACTCGCATCACCTCAAACTCAACCTCTCTGTCTGACCTCCTTTTCGTCCCCTCATCTTCTCCCTCCTCTGATCACTCTACCTCAATTCCTCTGGGATCTACCATGCTCTCTCCCTCCTCCTCAGCCAAGAACCTTGGAGTAACTCTGGACCCCTACCTCTCCTACTCCCAGCACATCTCCACTCTAGCACGCACCTGCCAATTCTTCCTGAGCAACATACAAAGAATCCGACCCTTCCTCACAAACTACTCCACGCAACTCCTCATCCAGGCCCTGGTACTCTCCTGCCTAGACTACTGCAACTCCCTCCTGGCCAGCCTCCCTGCGTCCGCCACCTGTCCGCTCCAGCTCATCCAGAACTCCGCTGCTCGCCTGGTGTTCTCTCTGCCTCGAGTCTCATATGCTGCTACGCTGCTCCACTCACTCCACTGGCTTCCTATCACGGCTCGCATCCAGTTCAAGACTCTTGTACTCGCCTACCGATGCCTTGACCAGACTGCACCCAACTACCTCCAGACCCTCATCTCTCCCTACACCTCCACCCACCCTCTCCGCTCTGCCTGCAGTAGAAGACTGGCTGTACCTCCGCTACACTCCCCTGCCTCCAGAGCCCGCTCCTTCTCCACCCCGCAGTGGTGGAACGACCTTCCTATGGATGTCAGGACTGCCCAGTCCCTGACCACCTTCTGGCGCCTCCTCAAGACACACCTCTTCAGACAACACCTGTAAAACTTAGCTGTTCCCTTCTGGACAATATAGCACTCCGCCTTTAATGAACTTTAACTTGTACTTATTTGCTCCCTATTTTACTGCTTTTTTTACTTCCACTCGTATCTAACTGTCGACACTGTTATCTGCTCTTGAACTACCCCAATATCAAATCATACTGTGTTTTGTATTTGCTCTTATTAGGACTGAAGTCATTGTATTTTGTATCTTGCTCTTAATTGTACTGTAATTCTTGATATGTATTTTTTGTATACAACTGTAAGTCACCTTGGGTAAGGGCAGTCGTTCTCGCCGACAAGCGAGGGAACCGGTGCCGCTTCCAGCGTCGGAGAGGGAGATGCTGCCTGCCTGGGCGTCAGAGAGTGCAGTGCGTGTGCTGGAGAGTGAGATGGAGCAGTGGAGCGACTGGAACCCCTACCCTTCCTGGATCCGGTGGGATGGCGGATGAGGGAGAAGAGCTGCCTGCCTGAAAGCAAAAGCAGAAGAGGGGCAAACACGGGAGCTGGCGTCGTCCCCACCACCTGAGAGGGAGATGCTACTGGCCTGACTGCAAGGGAGAGAGGAGCCGCTGCAAGTGTCAGCCCTTTCTAGGGCTCCTGCAAAGGGCGTGAGTAGGGAACAGGAGCAGCGACGGCCGACAGTACAACCTCCCGTCCCCCAGCAAGCACCAGCACCGCCGCCTGACTGCACGGAGCCATCGCCTGACTGCACGGAGCCACCGTCTGACTGCACGGAGCCACCGCCTGACTGCACGGAGCTGCCGCCTGACTGCACGGAGTCACCGCTTGACTGCCCTGCGCCACAGCCTGACTGCCCAGCTCCACCACCTGACTGCACGGAGCCGCTGCCTGACTGCCCAGTGCCACCGCCTGACTGCACAGAGCCACCGCCTGACTGCACAGTGCCACCGTCTGACTGCACGGAGCCACCGCCTGACTGCACAGTGCCACCGCCTGACTGCCTAGTGCCACCGTCTGACTGCACAGAGCCACCGCCTGACTGCACGGAACCACCGCCTGATGGCAAGAAGCTGCCGTCTGACTGCACGGAGCTGCCGTCTGACTGCACAGAGCTACCGCCTGACTGCACGGAGCCGCCGTCTGACTGCACAGAGCCACCGCCTGACTGCACGGAGCCACCGCCTGACTGCACAGAGCTACCGCCTGACTGCACAGAGCCACCGCATGACTGCACAGAGCTACCGCCTGACTGCACGGAGCCACCGCCTGACTGCACAGAGCTACCGCCTGACTGCACAGAGCCACCGCATGACTGCACAGAGCCACCGCCTGACTGCACAGAGCCACCGTCTGACTGCACAGAGCCACCGTCTGACTGCACAGAGCCACCGCCTGACTGCACGGAGCCACCGTCTGACTGCACAGAGCCACCGCCTGACTGCACGGCGCTGCCGTCTGACTGCACAGAGCCACCGCCTGACTGCACGGAGCCGCCACCTGACTGCATGGAGCTGCCGTCTGACTGCACAGAGCCACCGCCTGACTGCAGGGAGCTGCCGTCTGACTGTCCAGAGCTGCCGACTGACTGCCCAGCGCCACCGTCTGACTGCCCAGCACCACCGACTGACTGCACAGTTGCCGCCTGGCCGGAGGGTCCCACGCCACCACTGGCATTGCTACTGCCAGCATTGTCCTTCCTGGAGTGCACCGCGCAACCGACAGCATTGCTACCGGGTCAATGTCACTCGGGTTTTGGGGGTAGGAAGGGGTTTAAACAGGCACCCCTGACCAAAGATCCAGCCTGGCAGAAAGAGGAGAGAAGAGGAGACCACATCTATCACAGCGCTGCCCGCTAACATCCTTACAAGGATCCGGAGGGGAAAAACTGGACATGGGGGGAGAGGGGCTCTGTTTTAAGGGAGGAGGTGGCCGATTGCGGCTACTAGTTGCATTGCACCCTGCAGACTTTTTGGGGACAAAAAGAGACTAAGGTGGGGGCAGTGTAACGATCTGTGCATTTGTGTTGTACTGTACTTCTGTGTATGCATGTTTATGTGCTGTGTGGGTCTTATGTCGTTCCCTTTGTTTGTAATTGAGTTCCCTTTCCCCTCTGTATTTCCCGCCATTGTATAACTCTGTCTCTGTTGCTGTGTGACCCTAGCCTGCGCGTGGGGGCATGTTCTTTGTCTCCCCTGTGATTGGGAGAGTAGCGGCGGGGGGGGTGGGCTGGGGTTAAAAAAGGCGCTGCAACGCCGTGTTGTGGTGGTTGTGTCGTGGTTGCCATGGTTCTGGAGCAGCTGACAGGGAGCTGTGTGTGTGACTGAGTGCTGAATAAAGCTTTTGGAATGAGAAACCAACGGGTCTGTCTCTTCTGTTTCTGGCTGCCAATGAAACGCTACAATACATTTGATTCCAGCGCTGTATATAATACTTGCTTTTTGCTTGCTACAGTAGTATTGAAAAAGAACTTTCTACTGTACTTTGAAACTTTGATAACGGTGCTTCTTGGATTGCAATGCATTTTTATTCTTTGAGGGTTGGAGCCTTTCTATCTTCATTTTTTGTTATGTATGCAAGTTTGAGCACATTTTTGCTAACAATTTTGGAATAATAGAATAAAATCTAGACAAGGACATTTGTTATGAAACGTGTCTTAATTTTTTATTATATTCCACAGTGAAACATTGGCCTTTGAAATGTATAAAATACCAATGCTGCCTCACATTTTCTTTTAAACAGCATATCAATATTTGTCATGTAAACCAGATTTTTTTTCCATAGCGTTCCTTCCAAGTTATAGAAAACAATTAATACATTTAGTACAATGGGTTTTAATAAACATTATGCAACACACTGTATTGCTAATTTGTCACCTAATATTTATAGAACCTTTTTGTTTGAAGTTGCCCCTGGAGTCTTACAGCTAGTAAATCAAATTACGATGGTACAAATTTTTCTTCTTTTTTGGTGAAAAGTATCCTTGCAGTCAAAATCCCTGACCAACCCCTGGGGTCTGATAATTGCATTCACTTAAAGCATAAGAACACTAATGAGAAGTACATTTCTATTATTTAATACATTTGTAATTTCATCCACAGTTGACAACCCATTGATAAAATATAAGTAGAAGAAAGATTACAGAATAATTAGAGTAAAGGTTTCAATAGAATGAAGCTCTGCTGCAGACTTTGTGGAGTTTCAGTTGTTTGTTATCTGATTGTTGTTGCACAGTTGTTATCGCACAGCTGTAAGGTACATAGCTGCCAGATGTATGCAGCTGTTGGCAGCTTCCTTAAAAATAGGACCTTGTGTTTTTTGTCATCTACTTGTTGGACTCAACATGGCATATTAAATTGCATCACTGACACTGAAAACATGTAATTGTCAACCAATATTCACTTGGTATTAAGTATTCATTATACATACAATTCCATATTAATTTTACAGCACACATTTACTGTTACTACAATACTAAAATAAGAATAACAGTATCTTTTGCACATTACTTTCATTACATTCATATTTTCTCCCCACAGTATGAGGAAAAGTAAAATGTTTCTGAAATTGACATTGAATTGAATCTTTCTTTTGTCCTTGCTCTTTCACTCACATCTTGAGACAAGAGTCTATTGATGTGATTCAACGACTGTCTCTGTGGATAGACATTCAGTGATGTTCAGTCCGACAGGGGTAAACTTTATTTTCTACATGGTTCACTGGTCCTTCTTGTTCTCAGTCACACGGATAAAATAGTAAAAGGGGACCATTTTTAAAGGCATATCATCTAAACTATCAGAATAGCTGTTACCACACTATTACATTTCTTGCATTTTCTAGGGAGGTGTGGCAGGGTACACCCTGCCTCTGTGCATAAGTGAGGCTGTGTGGTTCAGTGGTTAAAGAAAAGGGCTTGTTACCAGGAGGTCCCCGGTCCAAATCCCACCTCAGCCACTGACTCATTGTGTGACCCTGAGCAAGTCACTTAACCTCCTTATGCTCCGTCTTTCGGGTGAGTTGTAAGTGACTCTGCAGCTGATGCATAGTTCACACACCCTAGTCTCTGTAAGTTGCCTTGGATAAAGGCGTCTGCTAAATAAACAAATAATAATATTGTGTATTTGTTGTGTTATTATTATTTAAATGTATGTATTTGGACACTGTTTTAGGTCGGCAGGGAAGGGTTAATTGCCTTCCCTGTCAAATCACTTCACGTGCAGAATGTGCTTCAGCATGATTGAATGATTAACAGGCAATCAAGCTCAGGCACAGCTGGATAAAAGAGGCAGGATGCTCTCAGTCTTGGTTGGGTTGTTCAGAGGAGTAAAAAGATCTAATAAACTTAAAAGAAATATAAATTGCAATTGCTACTTGTGCTAGATTTCGACCAGAATGGTACTTGTTTGTTTATTTTGGCCACCATGCCTTTTGTTTTGTGGTGTTTTGTATAAATATTTCATTTGTACTTAAATACGTGATTTTCGTGCATCAGCGTTTCAACCCTCACTGAACCAATCTCACCAAGCCATCCATCACAGGAGGTCAAAAAAAAGGCTGTGTAGCCATATGGTTCTGACTTTAGGTAACTATTTTATATTACTAATCTTATTAACACAATGTGGATATATTAATTTGTAATGACTGTGCAAATTCACACAGAAAACAGTACTGGCAACTTTCGAGTTCAAATCAGCATGAAGTTTTATTATTATTATTAATTTCTTAGCAGACACCCTTATCCAGGGCGACTTACAATTGTTACAAGATATCACGTTATTTTTACATACAATTACCCATTTATACAGTTGGGTTTTTACTGGAGCAATCTAGGTAAAGTACCTTGCTCAAGGGTACAGCAGCAGTGTCCCCACCGGGATTGAACCCGACCCTCCGGTCAAGAGTCCAGAGCCCTAACCACTGCTCCACACTGCTGTAAATTCACACAGAAAACAGTACTGGCAACTTTTGAGTTCAAATCCGCATGATGTTTTAACATCTACTCTCATGTAATGGAAATCATGAAGATCTGGATAAGTCCAGTGATTGCTGTGAATAGTGCAGCTGGCAACAAGGGAAAGACCTTGTGACAGCATGGAGAGACAGCTGACAGGAGGAAAGAGACCACATTGGGGCTGGCAAGGGTTAGCTACCCTTGTCGGCAGTATCCAGCTCTGTGTTTACAAGATGCTGGAGACACCCGCCCAAGGCTTCTACGAAATTAAAGAGAAAAATACCCCTAGAGTCTGCCAGAGCAGGGGCGGAAGATGACTCAACGTTGGGCAACACGGTTAACGACTTAGGAACGGAAACGGATATGAGAATGGAGAGTAATTCACAAAAGAGATCTGCAGTTAGCAAAGACATGGAACTCTAGGTTTGTGTCTGCGGCTGGAGCAAGGCGACAACGGTAAGGCTTTGAAGATTCATCAAGGGAGAATGAAATGCTTGAGGGAGAAGGGACAAGGGCCTTGCATTGATCAGTACTTCTTATGAAGTCAGTCAAGTCAGTCGAATGAAATCCAACGACAGGAAGCAAACCACAGTTTGCAGGATATCAGCACCCCTGTCATAGACGTGAGGAGGACTTGCATGGATACAGCTAGTGATTAACCTAATGATCCTTGTGAACCCGGTCAGACAAGCCAGCATAAGAGAGAAATGAACCTCAACAGGCACAATCCTGGAGTTAAATGGCCAAGAGCTTGTGAGAAAACTACGTGGGACACAGTAAACACAGATCTCTGCTTTGCGTTGGAAAGGTTAAGTGGAACAGTTGAAAAGAAGCTGGATGAATTTGGGGACATCATCTATAGAGGTTTGGAGTTGAAAAAAGGAAGGAAAAAGGACAAACTATTCCTGGAAAGTCTAGATGGCAGTAGGAGATTGAATGCTTAGTTAGAGAAAGGAGATGGCTGAGGAAGCAATGGAGAAGAGCAGAACAAAGTCAGAAGGAGGGACGCAATCTGTTACAAGACAAGCTTGCAACATTGCACAGAGCTGAGCGCCTACGAAAACACTACAAAAAGAAGGAGAAGTTATTCACCAGTGAGAAGAATGGCACACTAAAAGCATCTAAGTTTGAGCTAGAGAGATATTTGGAGGAAACACATACAGATTCAAAAAGGCAGGAGCCTATGTCAATTCCTTCAGACATCCCACCTATCAATCCACCAGAATACCAAATGGAGGACTGTGCACCTAAGTGGAAAGAAGTAGAGCAAGCTGTGAAAAAAGCAAGGGCTTCATCATCTCCAGGGCCTAATGGAGTTCTGTACAGAGTGTACAAGAGTGCTTCAGTAGTTCTATGAATCCTGTGGAAACTGATGACAGTGGCATGGGAAAAACAGGTTGTACCAAGAGCATGGCGCCGAGCATGTGGAGTCTTTATACCTAAAGAAAAAGATTCTACAAGCATCAGTCAGTTTCACCCTATTTCCCTATTAAACATAGAAGGCAAGATTGTCAACTTACCTATTAAAGAACTGCTTCATTAACATTTCAGTACAAAAAGCGGGCATTCCATGTTTCCCAGGATGCTTAGAACACATCAATGTGATCTGGCAACAAATTCAATCAGCTAAAAAGGAGAGGAAGGAGCTCCATATGACATTCCTGGATTTTGCTGATGCATATGATTCAGTGCCACATGAACTTCTTTGGGCAGCATTTGATTTTTTTAGTGTACCGATGACAATAACAAATTTAGTGAAAGCCTACTTTGGAGATTTGCATTTTAGTTTTTCAACTTCAGAATTCAGCACTACATGGCAATGCCTAGAGGTTGGAATACTGACTAAGCCATTTCTCCACTGGCTTTTACCATGGCAATGGAAGTAATCATTAGGGCATCAAAATGGATAGTGGGAGGAGACTGCTTGGCTTTTGGAATGCGACTGCCAACAATTCGAGCATACATGGATGACATGACAACCATGACTACAACAGTAGCCTGCACTAATCGGTTATTGGGCAAATTAACCAATAACATTGAATGAGCACGAATGTAATTCAAGCCCACTAAATCAAGGAGCATCTCTATAATTAAAGGTAATGTAATAGATAAAATGTTCTACATTAATGGTGAGGCAATACCAACAGTGTCTAAGAAGCCAGTGAAAAGTCTTGGGAGATGGTACGGCGGGGATCTAAATGACACAGTTTGTGTGGGAGAAGTTAGACAACAAGCAGTGGAAGGGTTGAAGAGCATAGACAGCAGCGCTTTACTAGGCAAACTAAAACTCTGGTGCTTCAGTTTGGTCTGTGGCCACTGACTGTGTACGAGGTTTCTTTAACAATAGTAGAGAAGCTGGAAGCTTTAATCTGTTCATACATCAGGAAATGGTTGGGAGTTCCACGCTGCCTCAGCAGAGTGGGACTTTATGGTAAAGGAATACTGCAGCTACCAGTCTCCGCTCTAACCGAGGAGTTTAAGTGCGCCAAGGTCCTACTGGAAATGACATTAGTAGAGTCATGAGACAAATGCGTAAGGGAGGCAGCACCTGTGTTGAAAACTGGAAGAAAGTGGGCGGCAAAGAAAGCTGTGGAAGATGCAAATGCTGCCCTTCAAATAGGTGATATCGTGGGGCAAGTTCAGTATGGAAGGGGGTCTTGGTCTCGATTCAGCTCCTTCTACATGGCACAAGGCAGCCCCATCTCAACGGAGGAAGCTGGTAGTCAACGAAGTGCAAAAGCAGGAGGAGAGGATGAGGTGCGTAAAGGCTGTTTCCTAGGCCAAGCGGGGAGAATAGGTGAGGGGAGAGTGTGGAACAACGCAAGATTGGCTGGCAAGACCTATGGACAATGGAAGAGAGCAGGATCAGTTTCCTCATCAGGTCAACATATGATGTTCTCCCATCACCACAGAACCTAAACCTCTGGGTAGGAGAGGATCCCTTCCTTTGTGTTCATCACCTTCAACATTAAGGCACATTTTGACAGGATGTAAGGTGGCTCTTAGCCAAGGATGGTTTACTTAGCGCCATGACCAGGTGCTGCGATGTTTGGCCTTAGCATTGGAAGACAAGCGTAACATGACCAATAAGTTGCCACCAGTTCCATCAAAACATTACACACAAAAGACAACATTCCTCGGCCCAGGAGAGCAACCACCAAGAAAAGGTGTTAAAACCAATCCTCGCCCAGGACAACTGGAAGCTGCTAGAGACTGGAAAATGCTGACAGATGTTGGTCAACGGGTTATTTTTCCAAGATTGCCACCACTAACCTTCGACCAGATATTGTCTTGTGGTCTGGATCAGCACGCCTTTTTCACCTGGTAGAGTTAACAGTGCCATGGGAGGATCCTGTAGATGAGGCGTATGAGAGGAAGAAACTGCTATGCTCAACTAGCCGCTGAAGCGGAACAACAAGGATGGAGAGCCTGGGTTTACCCAGTGGAGGTGGGTTGTCGAGGATTTGTGCCACACTCTACAACCCGGTTTCTCAGAGACGTCAGATTCAGTGGCCAAGAGTTGCATCGCACAGTGAAGAACTTATCTGAAGCAGCAGAGAGGAGCAGCAACTGGTTTGGTTGAGACGGAAAGATTCTGGTTGGGGATCTCAAGCACAATAGAAAGAAAGAAACGCTGATGTACGGGTAGGTAAGATGGGCTGAGTTGAGTGGGGGACGGAGGGGGGTGATGCTGGGATGCCAGAATCACCATTGAGCCCTCTTGAGGTGTTGTGGTAGTCGACGAAACACAGAGGATGGAAGGTGCCCACTTGAAGACCCCAGAGATGTACCCTACTTAGCTCAATCCAGACGGTTGTCATGCTGATACACTGGAGAGACCGCACTATGGTTGACCCCAGGAGCCAGCATCGAAGCTGTTGTGTGTGCTGATGTGCTGGGAGGCAAAATAAGCTGATACCTGGAGTCAGCATTACACTTCAGCCATCAACAACAGGCAGAATGATATCTACATCATAAGAACATAAGAACATAAGAAAGTTTACAAACGAGAGGAGGTCATTCGGCCCATCTTGCTCGTTTGGTTGTTAATAGCGTATTGATCCCAGAATCTCATCAAGCAGCTTCTTGAAGGATCCCAGGGTGTCAGCTTCAACAACATTACTGGGGAGCTGGTTCCAGACCCTCACAATTCTCTGTGTTAAAAAGTGCCTCCTATTTTCTGTTCTGAATGCCCATTTATCTCATCTCCATTTGTGACCCCTGGTCCTTGTTTCTTTTTTCAGGTCGAAAAAGTTCCTTGGGTCGAGCTGATCCCTGGAGCCAGCATTACACTTCAGCCATCAACACCTGGCAGAAGGATATCTACATCATCATATGGAAGGAAACACAAATGGATGGAGACACAGATGGATCACATTAGTTTACTGTAAAGCTACGTCTTAGTTGGTTCTTATCTTGGTGAGAGCCGAGTTCAAATCAACATGAAGTTTCAACATCTACTCTCACGTACTGGAAATCAAAATCTGGAAACCGGAATTACACAGGAGAACAAAAAACCCAGATTGTAATGTTGGTTTATTGACATGTATTTGATAGTTAGGGTAGACTCTGCTAAACAAAATACATTGCAGTTCTCCCTCTCTACAAATAAGGTTAATTCCTGATAATGCCATGTTGATAGTAAATTACAAGGGCTAATCACCAATTCCTACCCTCAATATGTGCTGTTTGCAATGTCCGATTGGGAAAAATCGATTATGAACAGAACTCAGCCCCGGCACATGTTGAACAAAATACAGTTGGGTTCCAAAGTAGATTCCAGTTTTAAGCACTTGCTTTTAGGTACATCAGAGTTTTCAGGTTCTGATAACAATAACCAGTAAATGTAGTCAGTCTAAGACAAGTTAGTTATGAATACCTAAATCAACCTAAATCAGTTGATAAGCAAGTTGATTACAAATATATATAAACAAACTAATGAAAGTTTATTATAATTAGTAGGTTTATAACATACTGTACACTAGTGCTTTTGTGAATAAGGACCTCTGTTTTGCTGAAAGTTGGCTATTATTAGCCTTTCCCAAACACATTTCTATTCTTAGCAGCATTGGCATCATTGGAATGGTCTACAATAGCCTGCAGCAATGCTTTACCTACCTTAAACCTGACCACAATCTACCTGAACCATTCAGAGACACTCCATCACCATAGTGGTTACTAGACTAAACATATCTTTCTAGAAAAATCACACTTTACAAGGAAAGTCTGCAAACAAGGTCTTAGATATCAACAAGGAATTAGTTTCAGGTGATTTTAATGTTTATGCAATGATGGGTTTACCTCCAGCAACCAATAAACTAAATGAACATACTTTGTTTTCTAATAAAAGAAACCAGATATCCTGCATTGGGTATACACACATGGCAGGTTGACTAATATTGGCAGCTTACTACAGCACAGTTAGATTTGCGTATGAATAGTATATTGAATATAGTTTAACTGTACAATGTGCAATTCTTAAACAAATATTGGTATATTTTTTGCTCTTTTGTGCTTTTTGCCAAAGTAATAATGATGGGTTTCTAAGTATGGTTTTAAATAAAAAATACTGTTGTATTTTAAAAAGAAAACAAGCTGCAATTCTTACAAACATGAACTTATGGACTAGCAGCGGAAATAAATTCACACATCATGATACAAAACATGTGCCTGTAAAACCCATTTACATAATGAGAAAGTACTTTTCAGTAAATAGTAGAGATGTTACCTGTATCTAACAGATAATATTTCTTCAGGATGTCTATCAAGTTTCTGAATATCATCGCTGCTATTCGCCGCAGCAATTAGCAGCAAACACAATCGTTTGTATTGTTAATTTAGCATATTAGCAAATATATTGTCAGGTTAATCTGTCTGAGATATTTCTCACAGAAATTCAGTTTTTCATATTGTGTATCGTAAATCACTGTTCTATAACTCCTCCTTTCAAAAAATGAAATGTCTGTGACTGTTCATGCTAAATGTTGTTAAATGTTTTTGAGTCTATTATTTAAAAAGCCCGAAGGCACAATTTTAGAACATACGTTTTATACTAGATAAATCATATTTGGCAGTCCTAAATGCTGAATACAAAGAATATACATATATCTGTATTCTCTAGCCACAGAGTCCTAATCATAATATGTGGGCCTAACAGAACAAATAGATATAATTGGACCATGGTAGTGATGATGTTTATGAAGATGGAAATGTGGTATTATATATCATTAAAAGTACACCATCGTTTATGACTGTGGTCAAACCAAGGTTTCACAGTGGTCAACTTTTACTGTGAGTCTACTGTATACTAGTGCACCTAGAGGTGTTTTTTTTTTTAACATGGACTGTAGCTCCTCCTATTACCCATTGAACTGACTGCTGGGGTCAGCATGGAGCCAGGGCTCTCCCAATCGATCAATCCTTATCACATTGTGTGACAGTTCAGAAGCGCAGCTGGAGGGTGATCTGTGTAACTCAGAAGAGACCGTGGCTGCACTGTCTGCACTGTCACGAGACATCAGAAGAATAGGAATTAAGTTAAGGTTAGACTCTTGTCTGATAAGCCCACCAAAAATCACAATGTTTGACTTAGATTTTCACACATTTACATATTTTAGATTTTAAAGGAGAAAAGTTCTAATGTGCACTCCATTTTATTGTGTAGAAACTTTGCTTTTAGAAACCTAATTTATATATTTTTGAACCATGAAGGGGTGATTCATTTCAAATTGACACATTTTATTTTGTAGCCTGTATAGGATACAGAATGCTGCAGTGAATCTGTTTTTGTCAAGGGTCAGAACTTTCTAAGAGCTGGAAACTAAAAGTGCATGGAACAATACAATGAAATACAGTAATGTACAGGCTTTTGAAGTCTAAACTTTAAGTTATTAAAATAGTACAAAAAATAAAGATCAAAGTGTATTTTGTTAAAATAAAAAATAAACTCTTTCATTCGTGGTGGTCCAACTGTAATTTGCAAAAATGTACATTCTTCAAATAATCAAATTATTGTCTGACCCCTGGTAATTTTATACCACTAAAGCTAATTGCATTCCATATTCACAATGGCGGTCCAAGCACCAGCCTTTTAGCTGCATGAGTCAATGGCCTTTGAAAAAGAATAAGCGATTTGTTTAAACTGTAGTTGTTTGGGATGTTTTTTGGTTTTACAATTGCTGGGGTTGTCATGTTGAATCATAGAGCCAGGCCTGGTCTAGATAGAGACAGACATACCATTAAGCCTGTGGAAAAGAGCATTACAGGCTGATAGATTTGACTTAAGGCCTTGTTCTGGACCTTCCAAAAGTGCCATTTACAGCATAAACAGGTTGCGTGTCTAATGCTGATTATTCTGGGAGGTTTATCACAGTAAAACATTCTTCACTAATAAGCACTGATGTGGATTTATCTTTAGATGCTTATTTTAATAAAAGCTCTTGAGACACTGCTTTTATTTTAATACTTGTGAATGACTTATTGTGATTCAGGCAATCAGCTGTGGGCTTTGTTTGAAGTTGGGATTTTACTTTATTCCTAACCATTTGTGTTTTTAGTACTTCGTTCGATGCGTGATACTCAGTATTTTTGTCTCAAGTGGCCCACCAGTTTGGGAATGTTAAGTATGACACAAGTCTTTATCTATTTCTTTAGGTCTTAAGAAATAAATCATTCTGTACAAATGGTGAACAACAGATTTCAAGCAAAATGTAGTGCTTAATCCTTTCTAGTGACTGTCAGGTAGAAATCCCTGATTGAAACATTTAACAGGCAGTCTATCACTGAATCTTCCAGAATTACTTTCAATGGCTACCAATGATCAGCCAAAAGGGCAACTTTTAATGCTCTTCTTATCTAATATAAAGTAAACTATAACAGGTGTTATGTACGTGTGTGTATATTTTTTTTCCAATAATGATTGTGATCATCTCTTATTGCAAAGTGTAAGCACAGTAAAGCTCAGAGAGGTGTAGTAAAATATATAAAATATTGTATGGTAAATGCATATGTAAAATTGTCATGCTAAAATTTTGCATAAAACTTTACATATATTATTTGTATCAGTTAGGTTGCATTTTTGTAACTAAAACAATTATACTAAATCAGATGAAAAATCACGTATGTGTTATTCTTTCTCTCCCTCCAGGCATATTCAACAAGACCACAATTTAAAATAAGATAGCGTCTTTAATATGATACTTGAATGTTATCTTTAATAGGTATAGCTTGATCATGCAGCTACAAATATGAACAGGGCAAAGCAGTCAATTATTGTATTCTATTGTATTCTCTTGATCAACAAATCCTAAACTACTCTTTTGCTGTAGGCATTTTGTGAAGTTTCAATGGTGTATTTGAGAACAAAATGGATTTCTGGAGTACTGTACTTCAAGCTCTTCATCTTCATAGAACTGCAGATGGACAGAAGTTAAATTTGACAGGTTTTGATTGTTGTCGGTCCTATGTGGTGTTATGTTTTGTGCAAGATGATATGTCCAACTAAGATCAAAGCCACCACTTCACTGGTGTCCGATCACTTTTTTAAAATACAAACCTCACAATAGCAGTGACCAAAATGCAATAGTGCGTTCACCAGCGCAATGCACATCTTGCATAAAAAACTTTTTATGTTGAAAACTCTTATCACATAATAGTTACTCACAACACACAGCTATCCCTGTTATTAAACCTTCTCTCTGAGTGAAACTCTATTTTGCTACAACTGTTTGCAAAGTTTATAACTGAATAGAAAGGTTGAATAGGTTATTTAAAGAATAACTTCAGTCAGAGGCAAACAGTTCCATATAGGTACATTCTCGTGAAGTGGATTTGACTTCTCAATTAACTGCTCAATTGACTGAGAATGAGAAAGGTTAAAGTTCTCACCCAATGTATGAGAGATCAAGCATTTATTGTGGCCTCACAGACAAGTGAGTCTAAGAAACCGTGGAGGCCACACCATCTTTGGTGCCAGACTGCTAAAGCTTTTAACATGTGTCAGTTACAGTAGAAAGGAAGAGTATGAGTGAGTAAATCTGGTTTAATTGTATGGATCTAGATTACATTTCTTCTTCACTTCTCTGTCACTTCACTTTTAAAAGAAAAGAAGAAAACATAATGTTTAATAGAAACACAAGCTTGGGCCAGCACCTTCAGGTATTAGCTGCTGCCCTGTATACTGTATACTAGGTACAGTGTGAAACAAACCATTCACCTTTTTTAACACGTTGGTTTTGAATAATAATTATTTATCTGACGAGTTTAAAACCCAGTAAGCTTAGAAAATAGCAATAAGTATCTTGACATATGGCATAATTATTTTTTGGGAAATTGTGCTGATTTAGTTTTCTCTTAAAACGTTAGATTTTCACACGTTCTTTTAAGATATAGATGTTTAATAAAAGTATGATACTGCACAGTGTACCTTTTCGGTTTCCATCTTTTCACCCTTGGAAACTTCCTAAAATATTTCTGTTAATACATATCAGGTGTTTCTTGTTTTAAAATGTCTCAGAACATAAGGAATACTTTGGAGGTGTCATTGTCTGGAAACATTGAATAAAATAGATGACAAGTCATCATAATGTATTGGTAGTTTTGGACTGGCTTGGAAAATGAGGAGAATCGGGCCCAATTTGCTTCCACAGCAACCCAGGAGAGTCCTTTTATTAAAACAATAGATATATAGTGTAAAACAAATTCCACTACAGTATGGAAAGTTTGGTCCCTATTTATTTTTTACTATTTTCTAATGTTTTTGTAAAAAATGTTCAGCTTTATTTTCTTAATTCCAAGTTGACATGATGGAAAACGTCATTTGTTGAAAATCTGTTAGCTTTTGATAAAATAAAGTAATAACAAATGAATGTCTCTTATTCACTGTAAAAGTAAAATGAGAAAGCAGAATTATGCTTTCTCATTTTAAATTCAACTATATATATATTTATTTTATTGCTTCATACTTCCAGACATACTTATGAATCTCTCTCTGCATAGCCCTTGATTTCCGCTCCTCTGAAAAAAGGAGTCGCTCTGCTCCTGCCTGGGAAAAAAGGGTTTCTAGAAACTAAGAGCAATAAAGAAGAACCTTGAAGGTTATATAATGTCAAAGGCCAATCAAGTAACTGTGATACACCTATCGCATAGGCCTGTGCTTAAATCTTGATACAACTAACTTAACTTGATGATGTAGGTGTAGTGCCAGTCTACCTTGTAGATGCCATGGTTAGGCTAGGTTATGGTCTATCTAAAAAAAAAAAACCTGAAAATTCTACTAATAGGTTAAAGCTGTTGATACTTTTCTTCAGACAATAAGGATGCACATTCTAAATGTATACCAATAGAGGCCTTATTACTATTAGGGAAATTACAACCACATACAATTGCGAAGCTGCCAAATTGTCAATTAAGACACCCTGTTATCTTCAAAGACAGGAACACATTTTCAGTTACATATACAAATTGAAGTTCATTGAAGCAAGGGGGCTAGCTGTGTTGAACATTTGTATAGAATGTGAATAGCACCCCTCCATAGAATGGAGACAACACAAGTTGTTGTCAAAATTACACACAATTGAGGGAAAAATACAATTTAACTTTCTTTGATTCAGAATTTTTTTCATTTAGAATAAATATTCACCCATAAAGTTTTACTCTGTTAAAATGTCATACAAAACAAACAGTTTATGAAATTATTAAATTAGCTTACACTATTGCTAGCTGTCACTCTCTGACTCCAAATAAACTCCGGGTACAGGTTGTTTAAAGCGACTTAACAGTATGGCTATGTTTACAGCGATTTGTATCAAGCCAGAACGGTACGTTATCTTCTCATAATGGACTATTTTGCCACACACACACAATTTTTTTTTTAAGTGCCTGATAGAAAGTGGTACAACCCAAAGGGGCTTACTGGCCATTTTAGTTTGTTAAACAGTGTTCTGTAACATTCACTTCGTCATATAGTAGGGACAACTAGAAAAAATGACTGAGACAAATACACACACACTCAAAAAAGAAAATCTAATTTCAAAGTCCCTGACTTAAAGGCGCAGGTAGACATGTTTCAATATATTTTGTGGCGCTTAACAGGGTGATTTGTATTAATATATTTTTTTAAATGCTCTCACATTTTTAATAAACTGTTCCCTGGCATTATAAAAACAGACTTCCATTAAACATTCAGTTTGCAGACTTCTTTTTTTGTAAAATCTAGAAAGGTAGTTATGTGCCCAGCGTCTTGAAATGTAATCAACTCAGAAATAAATGTATAGACTTGTTGTAATGTCTAACCATTATTTTCATTTAAGCAAGCATTGGGAGAGTACAATAATTTACCCGCAAATGGAAGTTAAAACTGGATTGTTGTCTTAACATGTTTATGGTGTTATAACAATATGCATACATGTTTATTTTTTATTTATTTACTGTATATATATATACTGTATATAAGCAATCTATTTAATAAAAACCCACACAGACTAATGATAATCAAAAGCAACAGTACCTGTATGATGTCAGCTTTTGCAATGGGTAGTATTTTGTGCGTTCTTAAAAAACAACCAGTGGTAAAAACATGAACAACATACTATGGGGTAGGCTACAGCCTACAAACACTGCGGCTTTACAGAATAGGCAGAATGCTCAGTTCATCATTCCATTGAACTGAACCATTATAATAGGCTACGTATGTTTGTTTTTTTAAGACTGTGCTGTGCTAAGTTGTTTCTGATTAGTTTTAGAACTGTAACTGGTGTACAGTAATACTTGTATCAGTTACATAAGTACTCTTCATGACCTTGTGTCTTTACACACACTGACATCATTTCCTGAGTTTGTTGCAGTCATAGTTAGAAGAAATGTGTCTAGATTCTGACATAGGTTTAAATTGAAATATGAAACTTTTCTCTTACTTCCAACAGCAGTATATTTAGTCACTTAAGGGTTTGTGAGTGTGTATTTACACTGCTCTTTCCAAGTCAATTGAAGGAGACACGGGCTTAGTGGCCTAATGCCCAAGCTTTATAGCATGTCAGTGCAAAATTATTTTTTATTGAGGAAAGGTCAAGCAACTTGTGTTTTTTGTTTGTATCACACTAAACAATATGAGGGCCATGTAATGAAAGCTTTGGTCCCTCACTGGGCAAGTTAGGAGCTATGATTTAAGGCCACATTATCCGGTTTCCAATTTTTTTATACCTTCCTGTGGAAATGAAATTGCAGGAGGCAAAGAGAGTCGATCTTAAAGGAACTAATAAAGTCAATTTTATGGAGACTTTTCCAGTTTAGTACTTCATCTTTCAATTGGAGGAGACAGTATGCCAGTCCAAGCCAGCTTTAGTTTTATATCTCCAATCTTCAAAATCTATCTCACAGCAAGACATTTGTGTTACACAGTGGTTGCAAAGATTTTACAGTAATCCATAAACTGGTTGCCTAACATTTTTATTATCTGTATCAATGTAAAAATTATGGTTATAGGCCACTGTATTTGAACCTATATATAGTTCAGTATTTGAACAGTATATAGTTCAAGTTTGCAACAAATCTTCTATTGCCTGTGTGCTTCCCTGCAATACCATCTTTGGTCACTTGGCACATCCTAACAATTGGTGTCAGAGTGGGATGACAGTGACCAGCAGGGGGCCCGAGATACCCTCTCAACACAAGTAACGTTGCAGTGGAGAAGGACGGTGGTGAAACATGGCACCCAAACGTCCCCGAGGAGTACCAGCAGAGGAGAGTAATGGTGTGGTGATGGTGGCAGACAGTGAGACTGAAGGGGTCCGAACTCCAAGGCAAACTACACTGGGCAGCAGGGATCCATTAGTGATAGAGGTGACCAACATGTTCCAGTCTTACCTCCAGGTACAAGAGAGGCGAGAAGAAAGGATGGAACGGGAAGGAGCTAGACAGGAGCAACGCTGGAAAGCAATGCAACACCAGTTCACCCAGCTACAAGAGGAGGTGCAGCGGAGTTGCCAGGCAGAAGGAGAGGGGGAGAAGGTAAATAGACCCAATACCTCTACTGAGCAGTTGGCAGAGCCGTGGTGAAGTTTGTCTATGGGCTGGAGGGAGCCGGTACTGCAGAGGCTGGAAGTAACTTATGATATTGAACAATACCTAACTACCTTTGAATGCATGGCAACTGCATACGCTTGGGAGAAGGCAAGCTGGGCTATCAAGCTGGTACCTTTACTTACCAGTAAGGCACGCAGCACTTTTGTGGCTATGAATACAGAGAATACTATGGATTACGAAAAAGTCAAAGAGGCGGTGTTGAAGAAATATGAAATTAAAATAGACACTTATAGACAGCAGTTTAGGGCAATGAGTGTAATATCTGAAGAAACTCCCCAAGAACTCTATGTCCATTTGAGAGATTTATATAAGAAGTGGATCAAACCAGACAAGCACACTAAGCAGGAAATCGGAGAGCTACTCATAGTGGAGCAATATCTGTGTATGGTGAACCATGAAGTATGTGTTTGGATTAAAGAGCACAATCCCTCTTCCGCCCTGGAAGCTGCCAGACTGGTGGAGACATTTGTTGCTGCTCGCAGAGGACCGAAGAACTACCACTATAGTCGAGGGCCGAGCGCACCAGCCTGGGGTAAGTCTGAGGGGTTTGGGAAAGGTGTTGGTCATGCTAAAGTACACAATGTTCCCATACAACCTGGTAAAACTGATAGGCCAAGAGTGGTATGTTATAATTGTGGGCAAGAAGTCCATATTAAACCTAACTGTCCATTAAAGAAACCTAAGTCAGCTAATCTGTGTTATGTCCCTAGACCTAGTCAATGGTTAGAAAAGGGAATTGGGGTTGAACAACTGTTACAGATTTCTCTTTATGGGGAAACCTTACCTGCTTTATTAGAAACAGGAAGCTCACAGACCTTAGTAAGGAGCGAGTTCATTCCCAGGGAGTGTGTTAATGAGGGAGCTACTCTTAGGATTAAGTGTATTCATGGAGAGGAAAGGCCATACCTAACAGCTGATGTATATCTAGGGATAGCAGACCAGACCTTCTTGGTTACTGTAGGGGTGGTAATGGAGCTACCATACCCTGTATTGATAGGCCAGGATATCCCTATACTTGGGGATTTGGTACAGCAGTCCAAGCCTTGTAGTCTGGTGATTACTAGGTCTAAAAGTAGTCTGTGCCAGGACGAAGAGCATACTTTAAAAGACATGCCATTTTTCAGTGAAGAGCTGGAGGGAGGTCTTGATAAAACTCGTAAGAGTAGGAGGGTGAGACGTTAGGAGAGATTAAGAGGCACAGTGAAGAAGAATCATGAAATAGAAATGCTAGTCTGTGGGAGCTGAAGAATTTGATGTACCAGAGAATCTAGAGGATTTGCAAAGGGCTGACAGCACATTGCAGCATCTCTATGAGAAAGTAGAAGAGATTGAAGGGGAGGTGCAGGAAGGTGGTGTGAACCTGAAAGAAGAGCACTATGTGTTGACTGAGGGCCTTCTGTATAGGAAGACAAGGGAAGAAACTCAGTTAGTGATACCCCAAGTACTAAGGAGTAAGATTTTAAATGCTGGACATACTGTGCCATGGGCTGGGCATTTGGGAAAGCATAAAACACTGGCTCGAATTTCAGCTAGATTTTTTTGGCCTGGTTTATATTCTGAAGTGAGTGACTATATTAAATCATGTCTAGAGTGTCAGTTGGCTTGTTCAGGAGGGAAAGTGGGAAGAGCTCCATTGATCTCCTTGCCAATTATTGACATACCTTTTGAGATGATAGCGATGGATGTGGTAGGGCCCCTTGAGAAAAGCAGATCAGGTAACCGTTTTATGTTAGTTATCTGTGATTCTGCAACCCGTTATCCAGAGGTTTTTCCTTTGAGAAATGTAACGGTGAAACAGGTGGTTACTGCTTTACTGAAATTATTCTCTTGGGTAGGAATACCGAGAGATGTGCTTACTGACCAGGGTACCAATTTTAGATCACAGCTGTTGAAACAGGTTATCGGTTGTTGGGAATAAAGGCCATAAAGACCACACCTTACCACCCTCAGACCGATGGGCTAGTTGAGCGTTATAACAGGACTTTGAAGAGTATGCTATGCAAGTTTGTGGCCGATACTGGCTCAGACTGGGACCAGTGGATTCCATATCTATTATTTGCCTACCGTGAAGTTCCACAGTCATCCACTGGATTTTCCCCCTTTGAGCTGTTGTATGGCAGGCAAGTGAGAGGGCCGTTGGACATCTTGAAGAAGGAGTGGGAGTCCAAATCACCTGAACGCCAGAACATTGCTTCTTATGTCCTGAAAATGCAAGACCAGTTGGAGCGGATGTCCACCCTGGCAAGAGAGAACATCACTGAGGCGCAGAGGTACCAGAAAACCTGGTATGATAAGAAAGCCAGATCTTGTTCTTTTACTCCTGGACAGAAAGTGTTACTCTTACTACCTACTAAGGAGAGTAAGCTTTTAGTCAAGTGGCAAGGCCCATTTGAAGTGTTTGGGAAGAAAAGCCCTGTCACTTATGAAATTGCAATGCCAGACCGCAGAAAATTGAGGCAGATGTTCCATATCAACTTGCTAAAAGAGTGGTATCCAAGACGGGAGGATGTAAGCTACCAGATGTTTATCAGAGTAGTTGAAGAGGAAGAGGAGGAAGAACAACTTTATTTACCTCCAAAAGGTCAAACAGGGAGTTGGGACTTGAGTCATTTGACACAAGAGCAACAAGAGCAGATAATGACTTGTCTCAGTCCTGAAGTGTTTCAAGAGACGCCAGGGATTACAAACTTGGTACACCATCAAATCCAGCTAAAGGAGAACAGTCCGATTCGTCAGTGGCCCTACAGAGTTCCAGAAAGGTTGTTATCAGAACTAAAAACCGAGGTGGAGTTAATGATATCTTTGGGAGTGATCGAAGAATCAAACAGCGAGTGGAGCAGTCCAATAGTCCTTGTTCCAAAAAAGGATGGCAGTTTGAGGTTCTGTATTGACTTCAGAAAGATCAACGCTGTTTCCAAGTTTGACCCATACCCGATGCCCAGGATCGATGAGATGGTGGAAAAGCTTGGAAAGGCAAAGTACATAAGTACTCTGGACTTGTATAAAGGATACTGGCAGGTACCATTGGCACCCGAATCAGAGGAAATTACAGCTTTCCGGACACCTTTGGAACACTTTCAATTCACTGTAATGCCTTTTGGATTACAGGGAGCCCCTGCAACTTTTCAAAGCCTTATGAATCAAGTGCTAAGGGGAGCTGAGAATTTTGCGGCAGCTTACCTGGATGACATTGTAATATATAGCCAGAGTTGGGAAGAACACCTAGGTCATCTGAGGTGGGTTATTGAGAAACTGCAACAAGCAGGGTTGTCCGCTAACCCTCAGAAATGTGCCTTAGCAAAACAGGAGACCAAGTATTTGGGCTATCATCTGGGGAGCGGAGTGCTTCGTCCACAAGTGGAGAAAGTGGAAGCAATTATGCAGTGTACGTCACCAGCCACTAAGAAACAGGTGCGGTCTTTCTTAGGCTTGATTGGCTGGTACCGACGTTTTATCCCGGACTTTTCAACCAAAGCAGCAGTTTTGACAGAGCTTACAAAAAAGGCCAGTCCTAATAAGGTGAGATGGACATCAACTTGTGAAGAGGCTGTTAACCACCTAAAGCAAGCATTGTGTCAAGATCCTGTGCTTCAAAGCCCAGATTTTGATCGGCCGTTTGTGTTGCAGACGGATGACTCAGGAGATGGATTGGGAGCAGCCTTGTTGCAAGGAGAGCCAGAGAATTTGCGACCTGTGCTGTATATCAGTAGGAAATTGTTTCCTCGGGAAGTTAACTATTCAACTATAGAGAAAGAATGTTTGGCCATTAAGTGGGCACTGGACTCACTTCGATATTACTTGTTGGGAAGAACATTTACTTTGGAAATTGACCATCGAGCCTTGCAATGGCTGGGGAAAATGAAAGACTCTAATGCAAGGATTACAAGGTGGTATTTGACCATGCAACCGTTCTCTTATGAGATTAAATATAGGCCTGGAGTACAAAACAAGACTGCAGACTTTCTTTCTCACATTCCAGAGGAACACGATAAAGTTTAAGGAGGGGGAATTGTGATGGTCCCATCCCTTATAAAAATAAAACTTTTAACAAGTGAACGTGTTTTAAAGGAATTGTGGAGTAAAGCTGGACTGTTTCTTAAGAACGCAACGAAAATAATAATACTGTATATTGTGTTTTATTTAAATGCATATGAATTGTTTTACATTTGCAATTGCATAAAGTATAAATATATAAAGTACTGACTTACCTGTGGGGTAGTAGGTGGCTGCGGGTGGATTCCAGGATAGAAAAAAAAAGAAAGACAAACAGAAACAAAGTTGTGTTAAAGCGGTGCTGAAGGCTCAGTGCGTGTTCGCTGTGAAGGTGCACATTCACAGGGAAGTGCGTAGTTTGTTATTCAGTTACATAAATTGTCTAAATAAGTAAAACTAAATTTTAAATTGGAGATTAAAAGCAAATACTTACTAGTTTGTTTGTAAATGGTGTTAGTTAGCATCAGTGTGGTGCATGGGCAGCACCATGTTTGTGTGAGTCGAGCAGTACAATGAGGCGCCATGTTCGTGAGGGGCAGATGATACCTCGTTTCTACTGTAAAGCCTGCTTGCAACGTGCAAGCCAAATTTAATGATACCGGTGGGTAACTGAGGGGCAGACCATGCCATGATTAAAGTAAAGGGGTGTTGTGATTTATACAAAATTAATATAAAATTATACATTTTATATTAAGATAATTCTAAGTAGAATTAATATAAAACCTAGTGATTTTATATAACTTAGTGAGATAGTTATATACTAGTAGTTGATTATATGTAAATGGGTTTTAAAGTTAATTAAAGTTAGATTTTTGGTTTCTTCTAAGGGGAGGAGTGATTTTAGCCTGAGTATAAAAGGGAGGCTGTGCTAGAGTAAGGAAGAGAGGGTTTAGAGAGAGATGGGTGTTGCATGAGTGTCCTGGCTATACAAAGCAATATATCTCTTTACTGTTTTACTGTTAAAAACAGTTTTATCATCCTGCATTTAGGAGTTTTTTTTATTTTCTTTTGTAAAAAGTTATTTTTTTTTCTTTGAAATTTTGTTTTGATATGCTTTTGTTCTGTTCAGTTCTTGGATCATTTACAAAATAAAAAGGAAAAAAAAGAAAGTTTGCAACGAATCTTCTGTTGTCCGTGTGCTTCCCTGCAATACCATCTTTGGCCACTTGGCACATCCTAACAAGTCGGTCAAAGGTCGCTGGGGTGTTGCACAGCCCGAACGGCATCAGGTGGAACAGCCAGAGTGCCCTGCCTGTCGAAAAGGCGATCTTTGGTCTTGTCGCTGGTGCAAGGGCTATCTGCTAGTAGCCACTCTTGAGGTTCAGTGATGAGAACCAGGACCAGGGACTCATCGACGCGAGGGAGAGGCTAGGAGTCATTTTTGGTCACCTAGTTCAGCCGTCTGTAGTTGATGCAGAAGCACGACTCTCCACCCTTCTTGGGAACCATCACAACTGGCGACGTCCAGGGGCTTTCTGACGTCTCAATCAGGCCCGCTTCCCGCATCTGCCTCAGTACCTTCTCGGCAGCCTCCTGTCTGGCCAGGGGTAGGTGACGAGGTCACAGCTTGATAGGTGTGGCCTCCCCCGTCTCAATGTGATGCTGTACCATGTGAGTCCGGCCTGCTCCTGAGCTATCGTGGTACTCCAACAGCAGCTCCTGCAGCTGGGCTGGGCTGACGAAACCCTGGCTAGAGTAGCGGTGCTGTGCAGGGTGATGTGCTTCTGGGGGGAGTGGAGCCCCCCTCCCCCAGCTGTACTGCGGGTGGCAGCATCTCACTCTCCTCTGTCCTGCTCTGTGGTGTCCTCTCTGCCGCAGGGGATGGCTGGGGGAGTTCGAAGTGGATCCTCCTTGGTAGTCGGGGGAAGACTTTGAATGTTTTAATTAATCCAGCTCAAAGCGTCCACACTAAATTACCTTTTCATGTTCAGGCTTAATGAGTACAAACACTATTAAAATAGTTTGGTTACAGTTCCTAACAGTGCAAATGTGGGACTTAATATGATAGTATCCCACCATGCACTGTCTGTTTACAACCTTGCAAATATGGAGCCCGTGCCCACGGAAGACATAGCGCTTCTTACCATGAATGTTATGGTCTTGTTTCTTAAAAACACAAGGTACATTTGACCGATTTCATCGCTCCAGATATCAGTATGCCTTGATTTCGGCATCTGATCACATTGCTCCATAACCATTTTACAACAAGCCTCAGAAATTGTATACGGTACAGCAGTATTGATAGTCATTCTTAACTCCTTCAGGCGCCTGTTCTGATTACTGTATTTGTAATATCCATAACATATTAGAAAGCATTTCAGGATATTGGAGGATACACAAAAAATGTAGTTCGGCATTACATCATCCACACTTCTGACAAACCACACTACCTGATTATTATTATTATTTGTCTATTTTGCAAACACCCTTATCCAAGGCGACTTACAGAGACTAGGACGGAGCACAAGGAGGTAAAGTGACTTGCTCAAGTGAGTGAGCCAGGCTTTGAACTGGGGACCTCCTGGTTACAAGCCCTTTTCTTTAACCACTGGACCACACAGCTTCCTGATGTGCTCTAATTTAGAACCAGACTCGACACTACCCCCTGAGGTGGTCTCGAGTTCAGTTCTCGAGTACAGTATTAAACGCTGCGTAGAGTAGACTAACTGTATGTAGCACTTTTAAGACTGTTTAAAGCAAACTAATATGGTTTAAAGGCAGTGTTGACAGGGCCTAAGTCCTGCTTCTCTCTGGCTCTCTTTTCCTGTTTCTTCTTCAATTCTCTCTCTGTTGTTCAGCACTTTTTCGTCTCACACCACACCGTTCATCTCAGTAGCCCGCCCCCTGTCCAAGCCACGCCCCTGGTGCACCAGAATTACAAATAAATAAAAAAAAACCTCTACAGAGTTAGCAAACTGTACCTGCTTAATTGTATTATTATTTACTGTGTCAGATCTTCTTTGATAGGAAACCTAAAGCTTCCAAATGAATAAATTCCATCTCTGACTCAATAGAAAGTACTATAATTGTTTCCTTATAAAAATAAAGGTAATTCCCAGTAAAAGCACAATGGCATGTTTTGTTATCAGAGGCAGCACATGGCATGGCATGTTGATGGCATACATTTTATTTTAACTATTTTAACAAATAAAGGCTGTAGAAACGTTTTAAGGAGTCTGGATCTCTCTTTTTTCCTTAAAGGAAAAGCAAACTATTTGTGTTACAATAGTTAAACGTTCCTTAATATTTAACTATACTTATCTGATCTTGTGCTCCTGCCATTTAGTTGTGGGACAAGCCTACAGTTGGTGCCGTTTTTAACACTTTCCAAATACTTTTAATACAGCTGTATTGTTACTTTTGTAACAATAGGATTTAAAGTATTTAAAGATGCCTTTCTCTTTTCCTATTCTGCTGTATGTCTGCCCTGCCCACTCTGAGGTTCGGAAAATCTTACTCTGCTTTTTAAGTTGCATTCTTAGCAGAGGGCTTCACCTAATAATACTTCTTAAAAGAGCTTTTTCATGATTTCCAGTGGTTAGCGTGGCAATTCATGATGAGGTTAATACTGGTGCATTCTACCTCATATATATGTCAGACATTTCATCAGTAGGGCACTTTTAGGGAAGGTGATACATTTTCTTGACATCAGCCGCAGCTGAGCTTATAAGAAAAGCCAAAACTATTATGGTTTACAAAAACTTTAGCTGAGGACAAAAACATATATAAAATGATCATAAAAATGTGTATGTATACTTTTTGTGTGTATCCACAAGAATCGTCTGAGTGAAGGTGTTGACATATAACAATGATGATTAATTGCCCACTCATATTCTTACTGTGACCTCTTAGAGGAAATAAGACTGAGGGATATAATAGGTCTGTACTACCACTAAGCTCTACGTTGCACTGATACAGGGGCTCCTGTGACCTTTTGGAAACCATATTGTATTGAACACTATCACTTACCATAGAAATATGTTCATCTCTGTACTTGTCGGTTTTCTCTTTGCCTTTAAGTTTAACTCTTCACAATACTGCAGTGCTGTAATAGTCTAGTTAATACCTGGCATTGTGGTTTCTAGCAGTACATTCTCTTGGCAATCTAGTAAAAGTAGAATTGGCCACAGGTCTAGATTGGTCAGATTGTTTGAGTACCAGGATGTCAAGAAAACACAATGTCAAAATCACTAAAAACATAAGAACAAAGTTTATAACAAAGTTTATAAATGAGAGGAGGCCATTCGGCCCATCTTGCTCGTTTGGTTGTTAGTAGCTTATTGATCCCAGAATCTCATCAAGAAGTTTCTTGAAGGATCCCAGGGTGTCAGCTTCAACAACATTACTGTGGAGTTGGTTCCAGATTCCTACTATTCTCTGTGTAAAAAAGTGCCTCCTATTTTCTGTTCTGAATGCCCTTTATCTAATCTCCACTTGTGACCCCTGGTCCTTGTTTCTTTTTTCACATCGAAAAAGTCCCCTGGGTTGACATTGTCAATACCTTTTAGAATTTTGAATGCTTGAATCAGATCGCCACGTAGTCTTCTTTGTTCAAGACTGAATCGATTCAATTCTTTTAGCCTGTCTGCATATGACATGCCTTTTAAACCCGAAATAATTCTGGTCGCTCTTCTTTGCACTCTTTCTAGAGCAGTAATATCCTTTTTGTAGCAAGGTGACCAGAACTGAACACAGTATTCTAGATAAGGTCTTACTAATGCATTTACTTCCCTTGATTTAAATTCAACACATTTCACTATATATCCGAGCACTTGTTGGCCTTTTTTTTATAGCTTTCCCACATTGTCTAGATGAAGACATTACTGAAACAACATAAACTCCTAGGTCTTTTTCATAGATTCCTTTTTCAATTTCAGTATATCCCATATGGTATTTATAATGCACATTTTTATTGCCTGCATGCAGTACCTTACACTTTTCTCTATTAAATGTAATTTACCATGTGTCTGCCCAGTTCTGAATGCTGTCTAGATCATTTTGGATGACCTTTGCTGCTGCATCAGTGTTTGCCACTCCTGCTATTTTTGTACTGTCTGCAAATTTAACAAGTTTGCTTACTATACCAGAATCTGTCATTAATGTAGACTAGGAATAGCAGAGGACCTAATACTGATCCCTGTGGTACACCACTGGTTACCTCACTCCATTTTGAGGATTCTCCTCTAATCAGTACTTTCTGTTTTCTATATGTTAGCCACTCCTTAATCCATGTGCATGCATTTCCTTGAATCCCTACTGCGTTCAGTTTGAGAATTAATCTTTTATGTGGGACTTTGTCAAAATCTTTCTGGAAATCTAAATAAACCGTGTCATATGCTTTGCAATTATCCATTGTCGATGTTGTATCCTCAAAGAAATCAAGCAGGTTAGTTAGACACGAGCTCCCTTTCCTTAAACCATGCTGACTGTCTCCCAGGATACTGTTACCATATAGCTAATTTTCCATTTTGGATCTTATTGTAGTTTCCATAAGTTTACATAACGGTATAATAGGAGTCAGGCTTATTGGTCTGTAGTTACCTGGTTTGTTTTGTTTCCCTTTTTGTGGATCGGTATTACGTTTGCAATTCTCCAGTCTGTCGGTACAACCCCTGTCTCAAGAGACTGTTGCATGATCTTGGTTAGCGGTTTGTAAATAACTTCTTTCATTTCTTTGAGTACTATTGGGAGGATCTCATCCGGCCCAGGGGATTTGTTTATTGGGAAGAAAAGGAAGAAAATGAAATACAGTACAATAAACAACCCTACTAGAATGGTGCGGTACTATATTCTGTGCTACGATGGTGACAGACCCCTAAACTGGAAAAAAACTAAATCCTGATATTAGTTACATTCATATGTATGAACATGACAAATATTGTTTGAATATTACACTCCTTCCTACGTCACCACCTTCGTCAGTGTGAAGTCAGTGCTGCTTAATGTCAACAGTGGCCATATTTATCATTAATTACAACAAGCACTGTAAAGTGGACAATAATAGGCTACATTCAAAACAAAGATATCTACAATCCGAAAAAAACAAGGTTCACACCAATAACAGAAGAATTTAAACAAATGTTTTTAAAAGAGCAAGAAAATAAAAAAATACAAGAAGAAAACCACTTACGGACATAAATCTCACAAAGTTGTATTTGTGTTCAGTGGGATAAATGAGATAACACCAGATACCTGAAAAAGACCTGGACAAACACCTCTTCGAATTGTCAGTAAAAAAAAAAAGAATGGGGATGACTTTGAACCAAGTTCTCTCTGAAGCATTGACGGTTTCCTGCGCAGATATAATTTTTATTTATTAGCAGACGCCCTTATCCAGGACGACTTACAATTGTTACAAGATATCACATTATTCTTACATACAAGTACATTATTATTTTTTTTTTTAACACATTATTTTCACATACAATTACCCATTTAAACAGTTGGGTTTTTACTGGAGCAATCTAGGTAAAGTACCTTGCTCAAGGGTACAGCTGCAGTGTCCTTCACCTGGGATTGAACCCACAACCCTCCAGGCAAGAGTCCAGAGCCCTAACCACTACTCCACACTGCTGCCCTTAATAACAAAATGCAGCTTAAGTTATTAACTAATTAATAACAAAATACAGCTTAAGAAAGAAGGTAAAGGCAACCAGGTTTAAGAAACATAGAACATTTAAAATAACAATGGGCCAGAATATAATACCACACAAAATGATGACTCTTGTTTGTTTTGAGCTAGTAATGCACGTGAGGCTGTGCTGAGAAATAGTATTGTGTGGTAATATATTCTGTCCCATGTTGATAAACAAGCATTTAAATGGACCTTGAATTACAGGTTAAAATATAATGTAAATTTTCAAGGATTTGTCTGGTAAGGGTTAAAATTAACATCTCTTGGCAATTTTCAAATATTCTACATCACTTCAAATGCAACAGTGTCTTAAAATACTTATTATCTTTCACAAATCAAGTCTTAGTAACTGGATATACCTAGTGCAAAGGAATAAACAATCCTTTTTTTTTTTAAATCACATTATTGTGTCAGGAATGGCGTGTTTTACTGAAATGATTAAACATACTGTACCACTTTCATTCAGATTCAGTTCAACAGAAGTCCAAAAATATAATTTGTGGCACTTATGTACTGTAACTATGTACTGTAATACTTTTGCAGAAGTGTAACATTACTACAATTTATAATCTGAATAGTATTATGATTTAGACATTTGAAATTGTTCCATGCATTTGTTTCAAGATAGTGCTCTAATGTTTCACCCGAGACATGACTCATTTTTAAAAAGTAATTTATGTCACTCCCACAGAAGGCATGTGCTTCATAATACTCACCTGTAAAATATCTCTATCATATATCAAATGAATATGTCTATTCCATTAGAGTTATCTTACTGACTCTTTATTCATTACAGTTACGCCCTTTCAAATACGTATTACAGCTACGACTTTAATGTTTTAATAAGAAATTCTTGAAAAACCTAAGACCATATTAATGCACTTAGAATCAGTCCCTTTCCTGTGCTTTCTGACTTGCATGTAAAATGAGGGATTAGAATAATTATATGTAGGAAGTGGTTGTAGCAGTGGCATAGCTAGAGGGGTGGTTTTAGGGGTTTGAATCCATCACCAGCACCCCCCCAGAACGAAATCCATGCTACGCCAGTGTTATTACCTATCAGCAAAAAAAAAAAGGGCATCAAAAAGAAATTCACCCAACTCAGAGAGAATACCAACTGTGACATATCAATGTAAAAATAAGGGGGGCTAGACATAAACAACAGTGCAGGCCCAAGCAGTGAAACAATTTTTTTTTAAAGAAAAAAAACGAACATATTGGATTGATTTGTATGAAAAGGGCAGAGATACTAATGTGGATGAGGAAGAAGCTATTTAAGTTATTTCAGAACACGCACATATTGGCAAGGAGACTTTTGGAAAATGGGAATCTCATTGTGACCAAGGAAGAGCTAGAACAATACTTGCAAGTCTCCTATAGTGAAAATTTCTGTAAACTGAAGATTAGATAGACCCGATACAGTCATGACAAGATGCTCTGATATGCAGATACGCTACAAAAGACCTCTGTTTAGTGAAATTTGATGTAGAGGTGGTAAATCAGTGGTTTGGTGAAAAGACAGCTAGTGGGTCTGGATGAGAAGCAATGTAATCGGGTGAGAAGTAAAACAGGATTTGCAGCATGGATAGGATAGTGTCTGGACTCCAGCATCACTGGCCGGGTTTCCACATAGTTTAGAAACTCCAAATTTTCTCTCCACTGTCATGACTTATGTGACGCAGCAGCACAAACCACACACATGCCTCACGCTATAGGAAGTGCGCTTCAAAAAACATTGTACAACTTTAAAAGGTGGATGAAACAGGACTGATTCAGCTTTCTCCATAGATTTCCAGTATACGAGAGGTCATCAACTCATTAAAGGGGAAGGAACTTCAGAAAGATAAAACAAGTCATGACATTCTCTAAATGTCAAACTACTACTTTAAGTTTCAGTAGTCTGTGGGTTATCAGTGAAGAACTATGGCTGCAATAACAGATAATACTTAAAACTGATGTAACTGATACTCCAAGAGCCTACAGTTTTCCCTTGTCTGAATGTACTCTCTGTCTTGTTTTGTTTGAACAAGAGTGCGTCATATATCAGGAAATTACCTAATAATTAGGAAATGTATAAAGTAACTTGTCTGGAAATCTAAATAAGTTAAGGATGTCTGAAATACACTTAACAATAAACCAAACAAGTTAAACTTCTAAATGCAAGTTAAAGATAAAATATGCCTTGATGCCAGACTGACCAGAATCTGTATTTAGAATCTGAATCTCATCCAATGACTAGAGTTCAAGAGCTTCTAATTGGGTTTCTAATTTAAGACAGTCCATTCATAATTATTTAATTCATCACAATAAAACTGATTGAGCTGGATATTTGTCTTAATTTTGTTTAAAATGTATATATGATCCGCACATCTTGTTTATATTTTGGCTGATTTATTCAACTAATACAGCGTTTAACACGTTTTATTGTCTAACCCTTATTACACCCAGCCGGGGTGCATATCAACACAGGGGGGTATAATGGAGGAGGCTGCTTGTCACACTTTGGAGTTTTGAATATAGTGAACCGCTCATTCAGTTGAGATTAAACTTATTAATGACCTTTGTTTGTGCAAGTTATTGAATGTTTCATAATCGGGGGGTAGATTAAAGCTGTCTGCCTGTCTGAGAACTTTTTAACCAATTATGATGAAACCCAAAAAAGCATTTTTTTGGGTTATTAACACCATCAGAATCTAAAGGGAATATGGAGGCACTGTGTGTCTGTCTGTCTCACTGTCAAGTTGATACAAATCTAGAGAAGCGCTTGTTCATTTCTTTCTGGAACATGTCAAAATCAGGCGGCATGTGAATGCATATGTCCATCTGTCTGTATGCCAAAAGTATTTTTTTACTTGTGCATATGCCATAATATGAACAGATGTAATGACAACATGTGCAAAGACATTTTTAGACAGCCTATTTGCCACCAGTGACACTTGGTGCCTTTGTCCTGCTGCTTTCAAAGCTTTCCACTGTCTATGAGGAAGATTCTGAATGAATCTCATCATTTCACGGCTAATTCTGCTCTGTTTCATGTAATTATCCTAAATGAAGCTCCTGGCAGGGTGAGTCAGCTGCCGTGTGCCAAAGTTGAAGAAGAAAACAAATCTTCCAACTGTTTCTTTTAAGGCTGAATCCTTGGGGCTTAGCTAGAGGCTACTGCAAGTCAATGGAGCTACCCTGTCTTGTGTTCACTAAACAAGATTACATTGACAAAACTCATTTACAAGGCAAAAGTCAGCCCAGTGCATCCAATCACAGTGTGGTGCCTTGCTGAGGACCTTAGGTCATACTACAGAGTCCATGGCAAATTAGATATTACCATAGCTAATTGTGTGTACTTAAGTGATATTGAGTTGAATTGCTGCATTGTAACCACATTATTAAGTAGACAAGGACTTCATTTAATCCAAAGCTTCCACCATCAACTGTAGTTTAATAGTAATTAATCACTCTAGTAAAATGCCATGTGAAGGTCAAACGAGATTGAAAAAACAGATGCAAATAAATTAGGGATTACATTCCCATATTCCTTTTTTATTCATAATTATAATGTATTGTACTTAAAAATGGACCAGACTATAAAAAATTGTATTTCTGACTGTTCTACCATAAACATTTCTCAGTCTAAAAGAGCTTACTAAATGTTTGAATGTTTTCCAAATAAAAAATAAGTACACATATAGTAATACAAGCATTTAAAAAGTATAAACAAACTGAATATAGTTGGCAGAAAACCACAGGGACTCAGACGAAAGGTTCAAAACCTACAGGGAATAAAGTAGTGATCAAAGCACTCAAGCTGCAAGCAAGCCTATGGGTTTGGGGAAGTTTTGACCAGGGTGATATACTAAAGGGGAAAAAAAATATATTAGGTTCTTTTTTTTTTGTAAGCTCCCAGGAACCAAGTCACAAAGTTTAAACTCATGAGTTATTTAAAGGAAAATCAGTTTTATGAATACAATGTTATTTTCTAGATTACTGTTAAAGATAGTATATTGTGAATATTATCACAATGGGCCTTTTTTAGCACAGCCATGGTACTTCTGACTGTAAATGCATGTAAACGCCAGGACGGGCCCTATTTTAAATATGTAAACAATTCTGTTAGAATAATTAAAATAAGAGTTTTTGGCACCTCATTTCCACTGTGGGCTGTTTGATTTAAATGAATTTACAACAGATTTTTAGTGCTTCTAAATTGAGTACAATGCCTACCTCAATATGTTTATTTGTGGCACACATGGTTTGTACACAAAGTGCTGCTGTGCTATTTATATTTGCTTTAACTGCTATTTATATTTGCTTTAACAATCACTTGACTGCTGTCAGTCAAGTGATTGTTGCTCAGCACAGTGGTATCATTTGACGGCACAAGCCAGAGGTTAAAGGTCAGCTCCTGTCTACCCCATGCATTTGTTCCATAAGGTTGGGACTTGACTGGAAGCGTTGACAGTATTTTGTGGTTTATTATTATTATTATTATTATTATTATTATTATTATTATTATTATTATTATTATTATTATTATTATTATTTATTTATTGTTTTGTTTTTTAAGCCCAGTCTTTTAAACTCAGAACATTCTCCAGCTGTTGGATCTGTAATTATGATAAAGCACTTTTTGCCACAAGCAAATTGAGCTCCATGAGGTCTAATTACCCAAGTCTTTAGTGAAGTTTTCACTTTTTAGCTGCAATTGTATTTTCCCTTTTGTGTCTGTAACATTACATTTAGACAACAGGGTAAATTACAGTTCTTGAAATATATTTGTTAAAAGCAGTAGCATATATATTTTTGTACAACTTCATACAACGAATTTGTAGAAACTGTATTTCCAGATTAGTTTAGTTGTTGGGTCTTATTTAAGCTTTAACTCACTTTTTAAACTGTGTTTTTATTATATTCAATTTTGCATTCATGAAAAAAATGCACTTTGTAATACCTCTGTAATACCTGCCTTGTGCATCTAAAATGTCCAAAGCCGAAATATAAAGACAATTACCAGATGGCAATAACTACTTTTTTGTCATTAGAAAACAATACTATAATATACATCTGTTTATTTTAAAATCTGATTACTAGTTACAGTTTCTAATCCTTAAATTGCTACCCTTTTCTTCAACATTTGTAGGTGAAGTACTCACCTTACTATTGTGTTCAATCGACAGTCTTGCAGACCCCAATGTCTAGAAATTACAAATGCAGACCCACTATTGTAAGAATACAGAAATAATACAAAAAACAAAATGCTGTAGCCATCATCCAATCTACTTTCAGAAATAAACAAACCCAAACTGACAAACAAATAAGTACAACTTTTGATGGCTTTACCTCGTCTTTATTTCTCAAGGTGTTTGCCCAGATGTAATAAAAGCAAAGAAAAGAATAAAGCTCTTTAAAGGTAAGATATTATCTGTGTAGGTACCTGATAATGATGATTGAGCTACTTGTGAACATATGTTAACCAGTGGAGTTCTTTTCTGAGGTGACCTTTAACCGCTGGAGCCTGGGGGAAGATAGGAAAGGTAATTTAAGTCTTGAGTCAAAGGGATGCAGGTGAAAGGAGTTTAGCCTGTCATCATAGCTTAGCCACTACCTCTTCATCAGTCATTGCAAAACAAGAGTTGCTGAAACCTTTAGCTCCATCTGATCTGTGGTGTTGGTGCTGCCGTGTTTGATGAATCTTGAGTTGTGTTATTTGCATATTAAATATATAAGTTGGTGATGTAAATAATGCAGTGCTTACTGTAGGAGCTAACGACTGCACCACTGATGCAATTTATCATAATCAAAGTAAGCTTCCCCACATTGCCCTCTCAGCATGCATCAATCCTGCCATGGAGGGACCACCCTCCAAGGGGACAAGCAGGCAAATTACTCTCTGTGCACATCCAATCAGGGGTCTAGTCCCCTCATTTTATGAGCAGGCTGCATACTTCTTGCGTAGATTACTATTTTTGCATTATTAATTTAATTGCACATATAATGCCAACATATTAAATTCAATCCTTATCTCAGATTTCACTTAAATTTAATGTAAAGTAAGCCAAGATATTTACCATTTTTATCATTTGATAATTTTAAAAACATACATTATGTGTCATTTCCATTTGATTTAATGAAAGTGGCTTACATAACATCTCTATAGCCAACCATGAAGCCAAACATGTATAGGGGTGTGCACAGCTACGGCAGGGGCCACTACGCTTAGGCTAAACCACCACCATGCCGTGCAGTTATCCGACTACGGCAGCTCTATAAAAAAGAGCAACTCAAATTTAATAATTTTGCCCTAGTTTAACAGCACAGGTTATTTATTTGAGAAACAGCAATGCATGGACCAGAAGAAAAGCAGAGGACAAGCAAAATTGAGTTCAATGTTTTTATTTATAAGATAAAATCTGCTTTTTGCATTTACAAAAATAGAATATATCAAATGGATCCTTTTTTCCAGGGCTTTGTAAAATAGTAGGCATATTAGTGAACATCAGCTACACCAATTAGACACCATGGTTCACAAGTCAGCATCACAGGCTGTAAAGCACTGAAGGGCACCTAAGCAGAATAAAACAATCCAGTTATAGTTACATTGGTGAATTGGAGATCTGATTGAGGATCAACGAAATGTATTCAGATAAAAATAATTCGGCGCTCCAACTAAACAACAAAACCTAGCTAGTCCTCAATCTCACATCCAATGGAGTTCAGATACTGATGCTAAATAATCCCATTCTCACAGCTATCAAAGAAAGGAACTGGATTTTCATTTTATAGGCTGAACTATCACATAGGAGCCATTCTCGATCTCCCCCTTCCTCTCTCACTACCATCAGAGCCGGTGCTGGGCTAAGAATGTAGCAGCAGCATCAACACATGAACTACAATTACTATATGTGGATACACACCACCGCCAGTATACGCTACAGTTCATAAACTTCACACACAAAGTAGTAGTTTCTCAAAAAAACCTACTGCCGCTCCTACTTCCATGGTCACACGAACTGCTTGTTATCCTGAACGTCCTCCCAGCCCTCTCCTCATTCTTCTTAATCAAGCAAGTATTCAGCTATAAACAATTGGACTAACTGATTAATTACACTGCAATATAACTTCCACAAATTCACACGTGCTTTAAAAACATATCAATATAAAATAATCAAAGTGCAATAAAAAAGATGCATTTTAAACCATTATAAATACAAAATAAAGTGCAAATTAAGCTTAACCCTGTTACAAACACACTGAACAGCTCACAGGACACTAACAGCAATAGTTGCGCACAGAGCACTTGCAACACAGTGTACAAAAACTTTGGTAAGATCTACAATCTCTGAACTAATCTTCTCTGTTCAATAATAAACTAACGTTGCTGAAGGCATTGATCATGGCGGATAAATGGTTAGGGCAGGTATGACTGATTACTGTACATAATAAAAGAGAAGCCTTAATAAGATCTATCATTGTTTAGATCATTAAAATGGACCTCCTAGCCTTAGCCTTTTTATTTTTTTATTATCAAAACCCTCACAACCTCCAAAACCACCACCATTTTTTAAAAAAAAAATTTGGAATCACCAATTATTTTTCATATTTTTTCTCCCCAATTTGAAATGTCCAATTATTATTTTTATTTCAACCCGGCTCACCGCTGCCACCCCTGCGCTGACTCGGGAGGGACAAAGGTTGCAGGCCCGCCATGCAACCACCTCAGAGCTACACGTCGGAGGACCACTCTGCTCCGGGTAGCTTGCAGGCAGGCCCACAGACGCCCGGCCAGTTTACAGGGGTCGCTTGTGCGCGGTGAGCCAAGGACACCCTGGCCGACCTAGACTCTCCCCACCCGGGCGGCGCTCGGCCAATTGTACGCCGCCCCCTGGGAACTCCTGTCAACGGTCGGCAGTGGAACAGCCTGGACCCGAACCAGCGACCTCCAGGCTATAGGGCACATTCTGCACTCCACGTGGAGTGCTTTTATTGGATGTGACACTCGGGAGCCGCCCAACCACCACCAATTTTGACAACCAAAACTTATTCAGACCAATCTTAAGAGACGATCTGGGTACAGTTCTAATTCCAAACACATCATATTTGTTTTTTTTTAGTCTCTACTCCACTCACATCTGTTCCTAGCATTGAGCAGTTCTCAACTAATATGACTTATACCCTAGTCTAGAAGTCAAAAATTAAAGGTGGTCACCTTTTTAACTCACTCCCATTTAAAGCAAATTATTTTATAGAGTCAGCTCTCACATATCCAACCCTATAAAATTTTGACTTTAGTGACAGTTAAACGCGCGTGATGCCTATCTGATTATTTCATTTTGGCCTGTTCCAACCCTTGTATCTTTTTTGTGTTCCCTGCAAAACGGACAATATCAAAAATACATATCTGAAAGGACTGTGTTTTAAAATAAGTAGGCTTCCATTTAGATGTACTGTATTGGTTTTGTTGGTACAGTACTATATTTTTAACAGAAGTAGTATTTTAATTCAGAACGATAAGATTCTGAAAATATCACTTGCCAAAACTAAAAAGACAACACGTTAACTGTAATACAGTACATACTTTTAAATCTGGTACGTATTGTAGCAGTATGTAAAATGTCCCATTAACAACCTAACAGCAAAATGAAATGTTATCCTGCGTAAAACGTAAAAGGCAATGCAATTTAGCAAAACCAAAAGATGAAAAAAAAACAACAACAACAGTTTCCAGAATTAAAGCAGTACTCAAAGTCAGTATTCAAAATTGCAGAATATAGTGCATGATAAGGCCCTAATGTCACAGCTCACTTGTAAATGAAAACCCACAAAAGCAACTAAAGATCACAGATTTTAAAAAAGGCATCACAGTTTCTAAAACTGTTTAACGATTAACTGTTACATTACCCTAGCTTGTCTCATTCACTTTGTTTTGGCTGCATTTTCGTCATGTGAAACTGGAGGAAGTGCTGTGTAACTGCACAATATAATACAGACTGATTTGGCATTAGAAAAAAAGGGCTGTGATGGATATTCAGTTAAATTGCAACATTGAAGAGATGGGCTTTGTATCAGAAAACTGGTGATGGAGTCAGAAATCGCGTGTGACGGGTAACTGCATTAATTTGTTACATATATATAATGGGGACTGATTTTATTAATACAAGGGCGGTAAAACATGACTGACATGTATCTGGGTAACGGATATCCGAGTGCTGACTGTATAGCATTTAGCAATAACATTGCCAGGGATTCTTGTTCCCTAATCCATTTGATTCCAGAATGTCTTCCTTCTCACTTTAATCAACATCTAAACTTAATGTTTTATCTCCGGCTTTAGAAGATGCACCGCCAGATAAATGATATTCTGTAGCAGCATGGCAATCTCTGCAGCCAAGCAAGTCTTCCTCAACATTAAATAGATCTGGAAAGTTGGTCTCTGTACCACAAATCCTGAATTGGAGTAGTGCTGTATTTGACACATTTTTCTGGTAAATTAGGTCTCATTTCTGATTTGGATCTGTTGACTGCTGACTTGAAGTCCACTTCTAGAAGCAATCTCAATTACTTGGTCTTTTACTGTAATGGTATTTAATACTGGTATGAGACTTTGATCTGTTCACCTCCTTACCTGGTCAGCCTTGCCCAGTGAGGCAGCATGGGTAAGAGTGGCTAAGATCAACACCTGTATTTAGTTATACCATTAAATTAAGCAATCACTTAAGCAGTTTGTCCTGATTGTGTTTGGAAATATATTGAATGTATTCAGAATATTGGCCAGATACAAAAATATACATATAAATTGACAATTTGATTGACAACACCCCAAGAATATAGCTACAATACAGAAATATTTTCCTAATTAGAATTGAAGTGTTTATATGCTTAACTGATCATCTCATTTTAAGATTACATTAATAATTAAATGTGATTACAAGCCTCAATTAAATGGCAAAAGTATAGGCCTGTAGATACCCAAGTAATGTACATACGCTTTCTTGGTAAAAATTTAAATTAATGGCAGCATATGTGTCGTGTATTATTACAATTTTTGGTAAATTTTATTCTTCCCCTTCCCCACAGGAACTTTGGATTCCGTGCTGCTCACCCTGACCCCCAGAAGAACAATCAAGGACCACAGACCAGGTAAGTAAAATCTCAGTTTGCTTTATTATAGAGCTTACACACACTTAAAATAACAGTAAAACCTGTAGCATCTGCCAATCGGTTACACAATAGGTATTATATATATATAAATATCTACACGCACACAAAAACACTCGTTAGTGACTTAACTAGTCAAGTATATAATAGCAACAATATATATATACCCCAACACACTCATTAACAACACCTCTATTATATAAACCTAATATCTACAATACAGATAAATTAACGACTGTTAGCAGCAGGTTAATAATTATTAATATGCATAATATATATAAACCAAACTACTCATTAGCAGCACAATATATGTAAACAGTAGTAGTATGCACAAAGTAAGTAACAAAGCTTATAAGCAGCACATTAAGCAAACAGGTCCCTACAAGCCAGGACCAACACGATTGTCACTCACGCCCATTTATAGAATCCAATGAGGCAGTTCCTGAGACTCATCCGAGCCCACAGACATCCAGAGCTGAAATGGGACTGAACCTCTTCACTTGAAAGCCCCCAAGACTTGCAGACACCCGTTAAAACAGAGGAGCGGGCTCTCTCTCTGTTGAAAATGTCTCGAAGTCCTTCCAGATGCCACAAAACCCTCGGCCCAGGTATACAGTCACCAAAAAAAATATGGCGAGAAATTCTATTAATATGTAGCACTAAGCCTAACAATCCCATTATCAACAAAATGCTGCTGTTACTCTTGCTTTAATGTACTGTATTCCAATGACTACATACAAACCAATTTCTCCCTCATACAAAGCAAGGGGTAAGTAAACAATTACATAAACCAATTGTGTTCAACATTTCAATAATAATAATAATAATTAGTATAATAGTGCTTTTCAGATTTGTGTTACAAAGAAAAAACATTTTGGTTGCCAGACTAACCTTGGTCACTTGTGCCATATGCATTTCAATAGAAGTAACATCTGAATATATTATTTTTTACTTATTTTCAGTTAATTACTTTATTATGCAGATTATTAGAAATGTCCACAGATTAAATAATAAGTTGAAGTGGAACTCTGTAGGAATTACAGCTATTACAACAGAATTCAAGTGAATATGCAGCCATCACTTTTTACAATCCCAGTTTTATATATATTTTGTATATACATGTATGTGTTAATTAATTATATCAAACCAGATATTTAACTAAATGACAGTTGGGCGCAGGGAGGAACCACTAAAGAGCAGTCTCTCCTAAACCCTCTTACTGTTAACAAGCTACCTAAACACCATATAAACTGCACGCCAGACAATGGTGTACTCTGGAAATAAATAAAATCAATCCAGACTAAAGACATATTGGGAGTAGGATTGGGAGTTGGTCCCCTTTCCTATTCTCAAACTTCATGGTTATGCTTTAAAAACACCACAATATACAGTACTGTGCAAAAGTTTTAGGCAGGTGTGAAAAAATGCTGTAAAGTAAGAATGCTTTCAAAAATAGACATGTTAATAGATTATATTTATCACTTAACTAAATGCAAAGTGAGTGAACAGAAGAAAAATCTAAATCAAATCCATATTTGGTGTGACCACCCTTTGCCTTCAAAACAGCATCAAGCATCAATTCTTCTAGGTACTCTTGCACACAGTTTTTGAAGGAACTCGGCAGGTAGGTTGGCCCAAACATCTTGGAGAACTAACCACAGTTCTTCTGTGGATTTAGGCAGCCTCAGTTGCTTCTCTCTCTTCATGAAATCCCAGACAGACTCGATGATGTTGAGATCAGGGCTCTGTGGGGCCAGACCATCACTTCCAGGACTCCTTGTTCTTCTTTACGCTGAAGATAGTTCTTAATGACTTTCGCTGTATGTTTGGGGTCGTTGTCATGCTGCAGAATAAATTTGGGGCCAATCAGATGCCTCCCTGATGCTATTGCATGATGGATAAGTATCTGCCTGTACTTCTCAGCATTGAGGAGACCATTAATTCTGACCAAATCCCCAACTCCATTTGCAGAAATGCAGCCCCAAACTTGCAAGGAACCTCCACCATGCTTCACTGTTGCCTGCAGACACTCATTCGTGCATGCTCTCCAGCCCTTCGGTGAACAAACTGCCTTCTGCTACAGCCAAATATTTCAAATTTTGACTCATCAGTCCAGAGCACCTGCTGCCATTTTTCTGCACCCCAGTTCCTGTGTTTTTGTGCATAGTTGAGTCGCTTGGCCTTGTTTCCACGTCGGAGGTATAGCTTTTTGGCCACAAGTCTTCCATGAAGGCCACTTCTGACCAGACTTCTCCGGACAGTAGATGGGTGTCCCAGGGGCCCACTGTTTTGTGCCAGTTCTGAGCTGATGGCACTGCTGGACATCTTCCGATTGTGAAGGGAAGTAAGCATGATGTGTCTTTCATCTGCTGCAGTAAGTTTCCTTGGCCGACCACTGCGTCTACGGTCCTCAACGTTGCCCGTTTCTTTGTGCTTCTTCAAAGAGCTTGGACAGCACATCTGGAAACCCCTGTCTGCCTTGAAATTTCTGCCTGGGAGAGACCTTGCTGATGCAGTATAACTACCTTGTGTCTTGTTTCTGTGCTCAGTCTTGCCATGGTGTATGACTTTTGACAGTAAACTGTCTTCAGCAACCTCACCTTGTTAGCTGAGTTTGGCTGTTCCTCACCCAGCTTTATTCCTCCTACACAGCTGTTTCTGTTTCAGTTAATGATTGTGTTTCAACCTACATATTGAATTGATGATCATTAGCACCTGTTTGGTATAATTGTTTAATCATACACCTGACTATATGCCTACAAAATCCCTGACTTTGTGCAAGTGTACCAAGAAGAATTGATGCTGTTTTGAAGGCAAAGGGTTGTCACACCAAATATGGATTTGATTTAGATTTTTCTTCTGTTCACTCACTTTGCATTTAGTTAATTGATAAATATAATCTATTAACATGTCTATTTTTGAAAGCATTCTTACTTTACAGCATTTTTTCACACCTGCCTAAAACTTTTGCACAGTACTGTATATGTTACTATGCAATTGTGGTTAAACTTCTTTACCACAAGAATAGTCAGCTGCAGCACTTTTCATCATACAGGGAAACATGACTGTACATTCTATAAAATATAAGAAAAATTACTTTAACAACCAAGTACAAATTCCCAAAATGACATTTCTGTCTTTTTACATAGGATTGTGTGCGGCTGGTTATTGATTATGCGTGAATCTTTGTGTCTGCAATGGATTTGTACTTTCAAGTGGTTAGCCTCTTCGCAAGACAAAACGGCCTCATAAGTCCTTGGTCATCCATTCTTCAGAATAGCTTTTGACCTGTGACAGCAGATAATTTGACCTGTGCTGCAGCATGATATGTGGAGATATCTGCAAGGATGTCTTGGTAACAGATTTCCAGAGGACAAATGTTTAGTGTTTCTGTCTTGTTCAGTAGATACAGCCCCATTTTTGTCTACCTGAGTTTAAAGTTAAGCAACAAAAATATAAGGGCACTTAAGTAAACATGGCATTGAATCAAATAGAAACGTATTATTGACACTAAATCACCTGTAAGGGAAAATGCTCTTTTATTTTTTACTACTGCTCAGGAAATGCAGACTGTCAGGACAACCACATTTGAAACAAACCTGCTTTGGCAGAGTGCCCCCGCCCCTGTGTGTATTTTGTGTTATATGTTGGATGTGGTGTGTTATTGTTGGTGTATATATGGTGCACGGGATATAATGTGGGGTTATGTAGCATGAGTGATTTAAAATGTACATTTGTATTTAGACACAAGGATGGCACAATCACTTCACATGCAAAGTGTGTATTTGTATGTGGGCACAGGGATTGCACAAATTAGTTCACGTGCTGGGATTCAAGTGAATGATTAATTAGTAATTGAATCCCAGCACAGCTGTATATCAATCAATCAATCAATTAATCAATCAATATTTATTTTATATAGCGCCTTTGTGATGGACCACCATCACAAAGCACTTTACAAGATAGTGAGGAACAATGCATAATACATTAAAAACAGTGAAATACAGGGCATAGTACATTAAATACAACATTATAAAACAATGCAAACATTAAATATAGGCATAATACATTAAATAAAAGGCTAGGATGTGAATTCTAAACATTGTGGATGCGTGGAAGCAGAATCATACGAACAAGATGGAGTAAAAAACCTGAAAAAGCAATTTAGACAACAGCTAATAACAGATACCAGGCTTAGAGACCATTAAAAACAAGAGAGAAAAAGAGAGAACAAGTGGGTCTTGAGAGTTGATTTGAAGCGAGCAATAGTGGGAGTTGCACGTGCTAAAGCTGGGAGAGAGTTCCAGAGAATCGGGGCCATGAAGCTAAAAGAGTGCTCTCCGAGTGTGGGACGCTTTTGCTTGGGTATAACAAGCAGGCCTGAGTCAGAGGACCACAGCTTGCGGGCAGGGACATAGCAGATCAGCAGGTATATAGATGCACGAGTCACTCACTTGGGTTTGTGTGTTCAGGAGTGGAGAATGGGAGAGAAGGAGAAAATAATTAAAAACTAAAAAGCAAAACAAATGCTAGTCGTGCGGGAGGACTCGCATGATACTTGTTTTGGGGTTCGTCCACCGTTTGTTTGTCTGTCTGTCTATTTGTTTTGGCCACCGTGCTATTTGTTTTGTATTTTGTTCAACCTTTTTATTTTCTGTTTTACAATAAACCGGTGCATCAGCGCATTTCATTCACATTTCACCCTCAGTATTGTGTGTTCTTCTGGGACTGACATTACCACCAGCCAGCCTGTTCATACCTGTGTTTGAATTTGGGCTTGAATCTAAATTAGTCTAAAATTATTTACTTGGGGGTTCCTAAATACTTAATATATTTGTTGGAACTTTTCAAATGACCCGACATTGCTTTCTTATACCTATTAAAGGTGAGAAAACAGATTGTGGCTTTTCTGTCTTTCCAAGATAAGCAAAGCTTTATCATTCTTTGTTACATTTTATTGGTGCTGTAATAATGATACAGTTACTATTGGCTAACATTATGCCAAAAGATAAGCCCATGCTAGCCAATTTTAGATTTTAGGCTAATGTCTTTTCTCCAAGATTGGTCTCCTCTTTGAAGTTCTTTTGATTTACAGTTTTGCGACAATGTGTTGCAGTCTTTCCTTGATCTCAAGCGTAACTGTTTCTGGATTTGGTCATATGGATTTAAGTGCACTTGCCATAGTCATCCTTTTTATGCCTTTACAGTGTAAATTATGCTCTTGTAAAGTGTTTTTAACTATAGTATTTGCTTTGCATCAGATGAACTAATAAAAAAAATGTAAATCTACAAACGAAGAAGTAGATGCCAGACGATTCAATAAAAAACATACTTATTTGTTCTTGGTCAATTTATGAATAGTAGCAGAAGGGAGTTTATTATACACATTTAATTGTGTTGATTGGATGAATGTTCAAATTGATTTAAACTTTTACACATTTATTAAAGATATCAATACAATTTATTAAAAGGTTGAGGCATGTTGGTAGGTCAGTGAGTGGAAGCTTGAACTACTGTGAGAGTGGGGTCACAGAAAACTGGCATTGCTTTCAGTCCTATCAGCCGGGACCCAAAAACAGTCAAGAGCAATTTATGAATCAACATTAGCTTTTCTAGTACAAGCTACACAAATGTTATAGTGCCAACTAAAAATATGCAACTTTAAGCACAACAGCCATCCACATGTGTCTTATCTGATCAGGACAGAATGTGATGGTGTAGAAACATCAAGTCTATAAGTATGTGTTTATGTACATTAGGAAATCTAACACTATGCTTTGATCACTGCAGAACATTTGATCTGGCAGTGCAGGGGTTATTTAAGAAAGCAATTTTCACACAAACTCTAAATATTCTGACATGCCTATTATTCTTTCAGTTTTCAGAAATTGTATTATTTCATCATAAAATAGTGAAATTATTGAGACATTTAGGATACAAAGTCCCTATAATTCCCTCGAACTAGGAAATAGTTAGTGCTTAAAAAATCCTTGTTTTGACATGGACATCAAAAATGGCCTGTTATTAATAAAAGTGGTTATAATTATAGTCAAACATAAACTCCATGTGAATCTTGCTATGTCAATGGAGTCATTCCCTGTAGATAAAGTTTGACTAAAAAAGTCCCACAATTAGGCACTAAAGCAATAATGTTGGTGTCGATGACAAGACCAGTATTTTAGACTGTAACATAGAGGAATTCCTTTCGGTTGTAGTTTAATGGGATAATTGAAGAGGAAAAGTATGGCATGTTAAAATAATAATGTTTTTAAGATAGATAGATACTGTATGTGACAAATGATTTTAATGAACCATGGATAATCTAAACACTGACACCTTTTAACTCTACATTAGTCCTTCTAGCATTTATCACTTTATTAGTATCACAAAGTACAATACAGCGTTTAGACATTTTAAAATACAGCATTTAGGTGTTTAAAGATGAATGGCTGTTTAAAACGTTAAAATAGACACCCCATGGTCCTATTGAGAAAAAGGCAAGTGCTTATTAATTATACACTAGATTAAATAATATATTAATAATATAATTCCAGGTCTCTTAATCACTCTTACATTGTTTGTTTATCAGCTTTGTTACATTCACATGGCTGGGAAGTTGGGAATGCGATGGTGCATCTCATTGGATGTTTCAACCTGAAATATCTTCAAATTACAATAGATACACATTATAGATGAATGTCATATGTAAATAGTAATTAGGCTGACATTTGTCAATTAGAAACAAGTGGGGAAAATTAATGTGGTAGCCAATGGGCTTTTAAAAAAGATTTGAGACAATTATCAATGATACTGTCAATATAAAAGATGTGATAAGTATCTTATTAGTTGACTAAAGGAGTATGAAGGCTTAGAAACAAATTGTACACTTATCATTTGACCTACAGAAAGGTGTTTCTCAGGTCAGCTGTAAGCTGTCATCACATCAATAATGTCAATGTTTGCCTTAGAATAATACATCTGCTATGTAACAAAATCCACCTGACGTCATCCTGACATAGTTTTGCTTAATATGCTATGTGTGTTAGACTTCCAGCCACAGTGGAGCCAACAGAATAAATGACAGGGCAAAGGGAAATTAATGCGCCAATGCTTTTAGAGGGGAAGCATACCTGTTAAAAACTCTGCAATTGTAATTGAAACATATTGTTCCTCATACAACATACTGAAAAACCTCATTAGGCTATTTATAGGTCTCTTAACCCTTTCAATAAGGGGTTGCTGTTTCAGACACTGGTGTCAGGTTACATAAATAAGCTTCAATCAAAGTGTTTCTACAAATAGATGCAGCATTTCCTGCATTTGAGGCTTTGATTGAAAGGCCTGTAGCTTTTTATTCTCAGTCAGAGAAAAAGTTGTGAATACAAAAATAAAAAGAGAACCATATTAAATTGAGATCTATGTATAGGGGCTGTCCCATAAGTCAGGTATCACAGGCAAAATTGTTAATAGTGGTTGTCTTTTCTGGGTGTGAAAAGAGGAATTCATTAAGATAATTTTTATGTGTGGTGCAGATAGTAATGGGGTGTTAACAGAGAACATATTGCCTATGATACTGGAAACCCTCTATGTCAATTTGCCTGTTAATTTTAATTTGAAAGATGTAAGATGGGGTGCTGGACCTTTAAATATAAATATATTTTAAAGACAATTTCAAAACACTCTCCAAGTAAATATATGTTAATTTCTCCCCCCATCATTTGTCATAATTTCCTCTGAAGGACCACCTAGTACAGAAGAGTACGGGAAAGAATGTTGAAGGGAGTTCTGAAGCACTCTGCTCCTTAAGGAAAAAAGACACAGCACACCAGGAAGGGGTCAGTAATGGAAGCAAGCTGCCCGTTGTTACTCCCTCACTTTTAGCAGCATCAACCGACCTCCACAAAGAGAAAACACATTAATCCAGCCTCATCCATCACAACTGAGGACGTTGGTAAAGGAAACTGCAAAGCCCACAAAACTCCCCCACCACAACCAAAGCCCCATTTTCTATTATCGGTTGGCTGTTTAGCCTCCATTCCTCTTGAGCAAGGTCTCCAGTTTAAGGGCTGTCATGTATGACCTGCTATTGAAATCAATATAATGACCATTTTTGTTATGTAATAGCTGTAGCCCATTCAATATGCAGTTCCAAATATTAATCAGACCCTTTCCAGAAAATGTTTAATGTTTCACCAAATAATCCTTTTTTTTTTTTAAGGAGGGGAGCACCTAAGCCAAGTATCAATTTAAAAGAATATTCCAAATTTACCTGGAAAGAAACACTTCTTTCACCCAACATACCTTCTAGTGTAAAAATCAAATAGGGCCTCAGTGGAAGTATGGAAAGTGGTTTTTATACAAAAATATTAATCAACTCCACAAAGAAATGCCTGAAGTTCATCAGATAAACTGAACTACGTATTGTTGCAGAAACATAGAATATTCTTCAAATATGTTATTACTTTATGTAATCATTTTGATTTGTTGATTTCTTTGTTTATATGTATTTATTAAGTGTAAATGTGTAAATATGACAACTATTAAAATGTGATGTGATGAGGAACACACTATTTGCACCATTTACACACTGTGAAAAGATGTGTTACAATTATGAAACATGCAGCAGTGTTCAATTTTTAACTGAAATAAAAGTATGGGAATAGAAAAACATAATAATAATAATAATAATAATAATACATAATAATAATAATAATAATAATAATAATACATACATACATACATACATACCTTTATACCTAACCCTACATTATTATTATTATTATTATTATTATTATTATTATTATTATTATTATTATTATCATTATTATTATTATTATTATTATTATTATTATTATTATTATTATTATTATTGAACTGTTTTATAGAAGAAACAAGGCAATGCACAGTTTACTCTGAAAAAAAGCTTAAACATAGAAATTGCCATATAAAGTTGCTTTTCCTTTCTAAATTTGATGTGGAATAAATTGAACTCATGCAGCTTCCCACCTTGTAGCAGGCTGTTCTATACTAACCTACAAAGCTCAAGTGATTCATTGCCAATAAACAGGGTTTGTATGTATGCACCCCACCAGCAGTTATGAACAGGTTTCAAGTTCAGGAATTCCATTTCATGTGTATTTAAGTATCATGTACCAGTGCTTTACTCTGCAACCAATACATTCACTTTAGAACTAAGGCCAGCATGGTACCATTAAGATAAGAAAGAATATTGATGTTAATGTTTCACACATACAAACACTTTTTTTTTTCTCGCAGTGCCAAAACAAATAACACAAAAATATCCACCATTTTTTTGTATTTATCTAAGAAGCAATAACCCGGTGCTATTTTTCTACTTGGTGTGCAACCTGAATAAGAACTCACTTAAGACAGAGGCTTTTGGACCTTCCTGAAAGATCACTCTAAATATTTGTTGCATCCACTGAGTTACGGTACTGTCTGCATGCGCAACACACGCATATTGGAACTATATAAGTTCACGTGCATTACAACTACATACTTCTTAACTGAGATCATTTATTGTAACCCTGTAAAATGCAACAGGTCTAGTAAGGTCTACATGAAGCACATTGTTAGTTTTTATTTATTGTTACACACACATTTAAGTGCAAGGAGTTTTTTAAGTACGGCAAACAATCTTACTTATGGATGGGTGGGAGAATCATTCTCTTCAAAGGATTGAATGCCTCAACATTTTAATATTGGTCCTTGCTGATTTAGTGATCTGATTACTTAGGAATGATGAACTCTACTAGTTATTTGGTAAAAAGCCAGCCTTTGAGTCAGCACAATGGCATATTGTGTGGAAACATACAGTACAAATCCTAATTACCATGGTTAGAATTAGCTTTATAGATTAATTCAATCAGTGGAGGTTGCTGTTTGTATTAGTGATCTGTTAAATGACAACACAAACATACATTCATATTTAATTTCTTTTTATGTTTGACATTTGATGGTGGATTATTAAGTATCATTTTTATTACGAATGTTTATTTTTATAGATCAAATTTAAAATAAATCCAATGAATGTACTCAGACCAACAATATATATGCATGCATACATTTGTGGAATGTAAAATGCCCATAATTAGCATGTTAAATTAAGCACCTCAACATAATTACATGTACAGCATTTTATTCACTTTGTTGATCAGGAATAAATGTGTAATTCTGCAATAAATTGTATTCTAAAAATGATCTATGCAATGTTTGGTTGTCAGCCAAAGCTTATACAAGAAGACATGTATCAGGTCTGATTTTCTATTACACATTTTTATCTAACATGCTTACAAAAAACATATTTATATATATAAAAAAAAAGAAAAAACTCTTTAACAAATAAAATGTCTGTTGTTGACACATAGAAAAGTAACAGGCCCCAAAATGGAAAGGATTATGCAAAGATTGCTGCTTAAATACTAGGAGGCAATTAACCCTAAGAGGAGATCACTTCAGATCACCAAGGCTCCTGTTGTTTTAAGTCCTTCTGGAAAATTTGGATTTTCCGTTGATAGCCATTTAAACACGTCATTCTGGAGCCAGAGTGAATTAAAGCGAAGAGCTACACAGTCTAAACAATCTTCACTATGATCAAGTAAATGACAACATAATAGTAAAAAACTGAGCCATGTGACTACCAGAAAATGAAAAACAATTATGAATTAAAGGTGTATTCCTATGTGGTGCCTATTTAAATTCCTCATTATATCCCTATAACCCTGATATCTATTATAAGATACATCAGGGTTTTTTTGTTGTTTGTTTGTTTGTTTAATATATTGTATTTGTTCAAAATAGTGTTGGAAAGGTGTTTTAGTAAGTAGCACTTACTTCCTTAGGTTTCCATATTTTTAGAAATAGAGTTACTGCCCTGTAATGCGATATACTATACTTTCCTTCAACAAAAGTAGACTGCGTTGCAATCTCTACACCAATAATTATTTTAATGCAATGTTTTGTTCCATAAAATGTACAGTATGCTCCTCCAAGTATACAATTTCTTTCAAAGTTAGGTAATGTGTTTAAAATATACCAAATTACATGGAAAAGGCTGGGGAAAAAATCTTATCCAATCAGAAACACAATAACCTCATAGAGAGACTTCATTGCAACGAGTACTGATGTGGGTCCAAAACCAAGGCAAAAATGTTATATGAATTTGTTTCCAGAGGAAATAAGAAAAAAAAAATTGATCATGTTTGTTATTAATTATTTGCCTTCACATTAGTGCTGAATGTAGTGAGGCTGTATAATATCTTGAACTGAATAGCTTTCTGTTATCAATCATATTTAAAACATGTTATGACTTTATCATATTCTATAAAAATAATATGTCCTGTATTGTGAATAAACTACATTTATTAAAAAAATATTGTCACCATCCTTTCACAAATGGATGTGATCCATAATTATGAAACACTCCATATCAGAGTAAAATAAATAATCCCTGCTAAATGTTTTCACTAGAAGTTTTTAAAAGTCTTTAAAGACACTGATAAGAATTTGACTTGTTTCCTTTACTATTTCTTTATAAACGGTTTGTGTCTAGAACTTACGTCCGATGATTTTTGTGTATGAGACAAGTTTGTACTTTCATGGGCTGAGAGGTACTTAAGGATTTATAATATTCCTAGTCATTGAGCTAAGAAAATACCTCTGATCAAAGATGCAATCAAGATTTGTTTTAATAGTTTATTACACAGTGCATATTTGTATCTTATATCATAAACAGTATGTGACATGATAAAATGATAGTGCATGATAAAATGCAGCCTCTTAAATTGCAAAACGTCAAAACCCAGATATGTAACATACAAGGTGAATATGTGTGTGTGTGCTTTAACAATTATATTTTTTCTGAAATATGCAGTGCACCATCATACAATTCAAAATGGTTAAGAAAATTTAAATGATTTCATATGTAACAACTGCTGAGAAGCAACAGGCAAAGGCCAATTGTAAACTTATGAGACTGTCTCCTCTTTCTTTAGAGGTGGAAGGAGCTAGTTAGAATATTTCATCTCAAGAGACACCCCCTGCATGAAGCGGAACCTTCTGAGTAAGCGAAAGCCCTGGAACCAACAGCTGGATTTTGTCTTGCATGACAAGGGACATTCTTGTTAGTGTAGTGTAACCTTTGCTACACTAACACAGATAACACTGGCACCTCTCTCAGCTCTAATCTACTACCAGTCTCAGCAATTCAGCAAGGACTCAGGGCACCGGGGTTAAAATATTCCAAACACCAATCATTGGTAGCTGGTGATACAGACTACAGAAGACTGAACTAGCAGTGACTTCACAAGGGAAAGAGCAGAAGATCATGTACTTGTGAGATCCTACAAATGTACGAAGGATGATTTAAATGTTGTAAAATGTAAGTGTAAGTATAATTGCGTAAAACAAATTGTAATTATTGATACAGGCTGGATTATTTGGAAGTTCATAATATGTTAACTCCATCCTCTCTTTTTTCCTGCTACCTGTATGTGCAACTCATAAGACAGAGTGGGCTTTTTTGTGGTTCTGTTACTTTATAAGTAAAGGGACAAGGATATATATATATATATATATATATATATATATATATATATATATATATATATATATATATATATATATATATGTTAATATAAATTTTAAAATAATGGAAAATGTTAAGTTTGTTGTCATTTTTATTTTTTGTTTCAATCCAGTATAGTTTTTTTTTTTTAAACAGTATATATTTGGCTACAGCCTTGATAACATCCCATGACTTTAAACATTCAATTAGAAGTTTATTTTTAGTACAACAATCCGTATTATAGAATAATATAAAGAATACTGATTTGTACCAATACCAATACAGGTGTTTAAGTGATATCAAATGTTTTACAAATACTGCATACAAAATGTAGGGTTAACACTTTGCTCCACTGCCAGTTTTTATTTCCCACTGTTGTTTTACTATTGTAGACAATTAGCTACCAGAATTAGCCTAAAGTAATAATCTGGTGTTTTACCAGCACTTTTGTCCAATTTCTGGTAGATGTAATCATTTCTTAAAAAATAAACTTTAATTTAATATGAAAATAAACCTACACCACCTAAACAAATAAATATTAAATTCAAAGTCCAATAAACGAGGTCAAAATACAACATATGGTTATCTTTTTCTTTATTTATTTAACATGCACTAGAAAGGACATGCTGATTAATTGTAATACTAAAAAAATACCTTTACCTCCAATTTTCAAATGAGCATTGCAATCCTTTAGTAACAATAGAAACATTATTACTCCTCTTGCACTTGGACTTCAGCATTTAAGTATCACTGGTGCGCTGTGGGGAAACATGTGTAGACCAGATGCCCAGAAGCGGAGCTGGATGTTGACAATAATGCAAAGACTGCTGGGGTGAACCTGAGTGGGGCCAACACCTCATCAGTTCCAGCATTTAATTGATTTGAAAATTAGATGAGGTATTTCTGAACAATAATCTTAAAAGGCAGCAATAAAATACTTCAAAATATTGAGAGCTTGACAAGCTTTTATCCAAAAGGCACATTCATAGCTGGCACACCTGAGCTTCTGGCACAGACAAATACCACCACCCACCCCAAAAAAGAAATGCAAATGGGAACCATATTTGGCAGTGGGGCTTTCATCAAGAGGAGTTTGTAGCCATAAGGATTCAAGATTGTTATATTATTTTTTTTTCTCTTTAGTGGCAGGAAATAATTCATTGCAAGCCTTTTATTGTGACAGCCGAAATGTATGTAATAACAATATATGTAATGGCTATTAAGGGGCTTTCACAGTCTTACACACTCTTTTCGAACAAGCAGTCTAAATGAAAACCAGGGTTTTCCGTGGTCTGTTACTGACAACTCAATTCAGGTGTTTGCTTTCACCTTTGAACTCTGTTCTGTTGCCTTGTGATATTGTGATCTGCAAGGATTTAGAGCTGACTTCTGTGTAGGTAAAGAGAGATAAATTAATCTAAAAAATCTGAGAAATGTTTGGAATTTTTCCTTTAAATACATTTCAATAGCACCAGGATCAAGTCATACCCAAGGGTGCGTACAGAATAAACACTTAAATACACGTCTTTTCTGAAAGCGGGTAAAATGCCAAGAGACATACGATCCCCTGGAAGAGTTTTGATGAAAATGTCCTAACTAACACTTTCCCTAGTATAAATCTTGTGGCGTGCCCTCTCACTAGGGCTATTGTTTTTGACTACACCACCCCTTAATTATACCAGGAGCAAGGAGAGCTCCGAATTGAAATATCTTCCATATATTATGACCCCCGCTTGAGTCCCTTTCAACCAAATGAAAAAATAAGGGGAAATGCGCACATGGTTTAAACCTTACCAAACATAGGCAAGGTGTCATTTATTTAAATACAACAACAATTAATTCGGACAAAAGAATGAAAAAGAAATGTTTGCTTTTTAATGCAGGTATCTATTTTGCTAACTAAAAGCAGTCATTATATGCTACACTGGGTTCACATCTAAATGAAAACAAGTGGTTTGATGAAGGACAATGAAGTCAGGACAGCCTCTCCCATATGCCACCGGCACCTGGAGAAGAAAGTGCTCAGAAGAAATAAACAAAATACAACCAAACAGTAATTAATAAACTAAGTGCCAACAAATCTTAAATGTGCTCAAAACCAAATCATAAATAACTTCAACACCACACACACACAAACACCAGGGGGCAGTGTGGTCTGGGGGAGACTGAAAACAGAACTCCACAAATGTCCACAAACACAATATATATTCGTCGTTACAATTCTCTTTTTAACCCAAAGGGTTGCACTCAGAATTGTTAACTTACAATCTTCTATTAAATCTATATAAATGTCACGTATATTCTGTTCTGGTTATTAGAACCAAATCAAAAACAAGACAACCAGCAAACAATGTTGACAAAAATGAAAACAGAATCAAAACTCAACAAAACAAAACAGTGGCCAACACGTCTCCTCGGGTGAACTGGACTGATCAAATTGTCTCTTGTTTCGCTGTTCATCCGTCAATAGTAGCAGGGAGACCCAAACAAAGCAACCACAGCAAACAGTCTTAATTTACCAAGTGACCTTGCAGCTCTTTATATACAGGTGCACAAATTATTGGAAAATGGTACAGCGTTAATTATTATTATTATTAGTTTATTTAGCAGATGCCTTTATCCAAAGCAACTTCCAGAGACTAGGGTGTGAACTATGCATCAGCTGCAGAGTCACTTACAACTACATCTCACCCGAAAGACGGAGCACAAGGAGGTTAAGTGACTTGCTCAGAGTCACACAATGAGTCAGTGGCTGAGGTGGGATTTGAACCGGGGACCTCCTGGTTACAAGCCCTTTTCTTTAACCACTGGACCACACAGCCTCCTCTATCAATCATTACTTAATTAAAAGTAATTAGCAAAAAAGTCTCACCTGCTACAATCTGAAAAAAAAAATTGGTGTAAAAAAAGTTTCAGGCAGTTAGAAAATGAAGCTGAGATTGGACCTGAAATTACCCCCAGTAGTTGCCAATAATAATGAAGCCAGGTAAATGTCATCTTATCTCCCCATGCTGTTGGCAGATGGACTGCCATGCTGTCTATATCTTGGTGTTGACTGAAAGATCTAATCATGCAAGCTTTCAAGTCGGCTCTGAGTACCTAAAGATAAGTCGCCCTAGATAAGGGCGTCTGCTAAGAAATAAATAATAATAATAATAATAATACTGTAACTTATGATTTACCCATAGAGAATACATGGGCAATTAGTTTACTCTTTGGTTGACACATTTTTATACATTTTCTGCATCATCATCATCTAAAACATCTGGACCAAATGGAAGATAACTTTATTTCACATAGAGGGCACTCTTCTACAGAATGTATTTGTTAAGAGAGAGTAACCTTATGATGTCAAAGAACAAAGTGAGACCACGGATATTACATTTTTGTAGAGCAAGATTGAGAGAATTGACCTTCTTGTACAGAATCCAAATTGGCATCCAGAAAACGTAATCAACTCCTCCATCTACATGAAATGGGTTTGTACTTGATTTGGAATTCTGCTTGAAGATGTTAGCAACTTTGCTCTGAAGGGATAACAATAATTGTCAAAGACAATTGAACAAGAGGGGGAAACAAGTCACTAGTTCCTCAGAAAGAGCCCATCCACACGTTTACATCCCCACTCTTGTAGCCACTCCTTACTCATACTTCTGTTAATGTTTGTTTTGATTATATCATCCATATCACCAGGCATCATCCCTCCGCCAAACTGGTTGCCTGTAAAATAACATATATCTTATCAATAACAATTTGTGGGCTGTTTTCTTGATCATAGGTGGCAATTCTGTCCAAGTACGTATGATTTTGTTTTCTTCATAAAACACAAATAATACTTTTGGTTATTAAAGAAAATGTATGGGAAAATGCATTTGCACTCTAAATATCTGTCTGTAGGCCTGGTAATGTGGACTGAAACACAATGAAATGTGGACTGAAAAGCAAGTTCCTTTTAATTGAAAAACTTTGTCCCAAAATAAAATTAGTTGATGAGGTGTGACAACGAAGAAATACAGTTTATTTCAATCAAGCTGGATTTGAATTTGAGTGTCCAGTTGTTCAGAAAAAAAAGATAATAATCTAACCATTTTGTATTGATTTTCTGATTGTTTGTTTTAAAGGTCTCCTGAGATATATTACTCATAAACACGTGAAAGTAGTTAACCAAAGCTGGCTGAAAGCAGGTCAAGTTGAAGGACAAGAAGGTTCGTTTTTTTGTTCTTGTTCACCTTTTATAGCATTACATCAAGGCCACAAAGACATTGGAAACATTCCAAATATTAGCATGTGTTAATTTTATCAAACAGTTTTTGTTTGTAAACTTTGTAAAAAAAAACAAAAAAAACACATGCTTTAGATTTTTTATTACCTGAGCTATAAACTGATTATGAAACTTCAGTTTTACTGAATGTCAGAACTACATATAAGCCCCCACGCTCTCCCCCTCCCCTAAAAAAGTCCATCATATATATTCTATGCAGGGGTAAAATTCTGCCGGTACTCACCAGTACACCATACCGGGACTAATTTTGATGCTGGTACTGGGTACCGGGACTAATTTAATCTGCTTTTCATCCAACGCAGATACATTCCACCCACTCACACAACGTTTCTCAAAAACATGCAACGTTTCTCAAAAATACGCTTTCATTCAGCACAGTTTGTGCTGCGTGCATTCAGTTTTATCATACTTCTTCTGTTTCTATTAGCTGCTATTGACCACCATTAACATCAGTATAATCACTGCATGTTGATCGGCTGTGCTTTGATTCTGATCAGATTTCATTTTGGCATGAGTCGCAAATCTCCGCCCATTTCGCTTTGTGTCAGTGCTCATTCGTTGATCAGCGAGAAAAGACTTAATCAGTGCAACGTGAAAACAGCGACACGGAGTGATTATCATTATTATGAAGTAATAATTATTTTCTTTATCTGAAATATTCAAAACGAACATTGCTGCATGTGAATTTGAAGGCAAAAATCCACATCAGTGTTCGCCATAAATGTTTTGTTTTGTTGTGATCCTAGTATTTTCTGTTATGAGGACTGTAATAAACGAAAACTAAAATGGTGAGGTGTTTTTTCTTTGTACATGCCTCCTTTTCTAAAACATTTTGAAGAGTTTATTTAAGTTAAATGTGAGTTTTCATGTGCGTGCACATCTAAAAAAAACAGAAGTAAACCACAGTGTGGCGGAGTGTCCCACCCCTATATATTGATTTATTATTATTTGTATTTTTGTTTGCGGCGCAGATAAAAGCGCTGCGTATTTATTGTTGATTTTATAATTTAAAAACCTTGTGAGGATGCGTGGCTGATCAGCTACTGATTATTTAACGAGCTGACAGTCACGCATCCTTACTAAACTCGTGCAGACTGTGGCCGAGGGGTAATAAGATAATTAACAGCTAGTTAACCCCTCGGCCAGAGTATAAGAACCTGCAGCTGTCCGTGCTGCGAGGAGGAGTGTACAGAGAGAGCACTGGGAGCAGAGAGGCGAGGAGAGAAAACAGTTAAGAACAATTGCTATATGTAAATATACTTGTTTCTGTTTATTTCTTTGGCCAACACACCTTTTTGTTTTGTTTGTTTAAATCTTTTGGTTTATTGATTTAATAAATTCAGCTGAACGCCGTTGCGTTCAGTTTCACCCGCCCATCCACTGTTTTGGTTCAGTTACTTCCTGGTCCGTGACGTCACCACACCTCACCACTGCAAGCCATCCTGTCACACACAGTCATGATATTACTTTATGAAAATGTGTCTTTTGCCACCACTTTGTTTCTTGTGCAGAAACCACAATACCAGGGATAAAATAAAATAACAAGTCTACTTTTATACTGTTTCTGCCTGAAAAATCTTTTTCTGGAATAGATTATGATAATTAATCTACACAGAAACACAACAGAGAAGCACACACAATGAGGGAGGATTCATGGAACAGCAAAAGACTGCACTGGCACTCGAGGGAGGGGCTTCAGAGTGTTTTTTTTTGTAGGAAATTATCCTACTCAGGCTTTGCGGTCTTCAAGAGAAGCTGACCAATAATTTCTGAGGCTGTTTTCACACCAATGCCGGTAACTGGCATAATTTCCCTAGATTGTAAACCAGCATTAGATGATATGTGGACTAAACGACTTCCATGTCCATGTTTGCGCAGTGCCGCAGTCCTTCCTGTCCGCAGTGAGCACAATAGAATTCTATGCCGAACCCGACTTTGTTTAAAAGCCCAACAGTTGTGTCAGCAGAGAGTAGGCGAGATTTTAATTTTGTTTTAAATATGTTTCTGAAATTGGAGGATAGTGGTGAGATGTATCTGTTGTCAAGTTTAAAAATTGCATACTCGCTAGTCAGGTTTATAAGGCGATATTTAGACGAAAAAAAAAAGATTGTTGAGTGATTTAAATGCTGTTTCAGTTGTAGGTTGGCATTTTTCCTTACAGAAACACTGTTTAGATAATTGTTACTATTAAGGCGTAGTAATATTAATAGATCAAGTAAGTAAGTTGGGCTATGATGTCATAGCCGTGCGGTAAGACAATTATTATCGCACTGTCATGTGATCTTGTTCAGCCAATCACAGCACTTAATTTATCCAAGCCAATTATTAATGTAAGATAAGTAATAAGTACAAAAATAAATAAAAACAGGGATATATGTACTAATCCAAGGCTATTATTGTAGCATGGCCAGGTCCTGTTGTAGGTGAGTACCCAGGGTCTGGAAAGTGTGGGTATGATTTCAGAGAATATTATGGAGATTAAAATGGCCAGGTACATCATTAGTAGTAGTAGTGACTGTTACATAATAAATTTGAGGGTATTTTAGCCCCTATTGTACATTGTTTGACTTAGACCTTTTTGTATCATTTTTATTTGTTTAAAATATATTTGTCTATTTAGCAGATGCCTTTATCCAAGGCGACTTCCAGAGTCACTTACAACTACGTCTCACCCAAAAGACAGAGCACAAGGAGGTTAAGTGACTTGCTTAAGGTCACACAATGAGTCAGTGGCTGAGGTGGGATTTGAACTGGGGACCTCCTGGTTACAAGCCCGTTTCTTTAACCACTGGACTACAGAGCCCCGGTTTTCATAGCACAGATTTTTTTATACAATTTTTTTTATAAAATCATACCTTTTATGATATCTTGAAACAAATCTACAGCAGTTACCATACTGCACAGTGTAATGTTTCTTAATGCTTGTCATCTAAGGTTTAGCTTAAGTGTTATATTACAGTACATGACTGAGTGAGACAAGCAGAGGGTACAAAGCTTTCAGTATATTCAGCTTCTTTGTTTATAGTGAATTGCTTATAATTGATCAGTTATTTTTTAAGGCTTATTTTGTATTTATAAATGTATCATGTACCAATATCTGTACATTTAGTATTTATTCATTGGCACTCAAATTGTCTAAATTTTTTAAATGTTTACACCCGGCTGTGCATACGAGTACCTGCACTTTTTTTTTTGTTGAGAATTTCACCCCTGATTCTATAAGACAATTTGATCCAATAATTTCCCTTAGATAATATTGAAAAAATTAACAGCTATTGAGAACAAATTCACTCAAACTGGTAGTTTGTTTTTTGCAAATGTTAAAATAAAGAATGACATAAATATTCAAACCTTATTCCAATAAGAAAAGCGTATTGGATTTCTGCAGTCTGTTCTGTCAATTTTATTTGAAGCGCAGTGACAACCAACAAGAATATAATATTTTTCTAGACACAAATATTATAACTCTAGCCAATTATATTCATACTACACGTCACAAGGTATCATTATTTATTTGTTTATTTAGCAGACGCCTTTATCCAAGGTGACTTACAGAGACTAGGGTGTGTGAACTATGCATCAGCTGCAGAGTCACTTACAACTACATCTCACCCGAAAGACGGAGCACAAGGAGGTGAAGTGACTTGCTCAGGGTCACACAATGAGTCAGTGGCTGAGGTGGGATTTGAACTGGGGACCTCCTGGTTACAAGCCCTTTTCTTAACAAGTCAATGGCTGAGTAGGAAAACCTGAACACTTCACTGTGAAATGACTCTGCTCAAGCTGCCCATTTAAATTGCACTACTGGGTCAGGAGGGTTAAGAAATCACCATCTAAAATCATCACAAGATGCTGCTATCCACTCTGTTGTATGGCTCTGGTATTTTGCCTAATATAAATACATTATACAAATACAATAGATCCACATGATTCTGATGATCTGACAGATACAATTACAAAATTAACTTTAGACCAATAGCAAAATAATGGCATGAAGGAGACTCTTCTGGAAATGCTATTTTAGGGAAATTAGCAATTGAAAGCATACAAACAGGAAAGAGGCAGATAGGAGGTGGAAGATGACTGGAGAAGAAGACCTTAAGAAAATAGGAATGAGATAGGAGGAACTGGAGCAGCTGGTCAAAAATAGACAAGGAGGTTAATCTGCTAAGTGACTGATGGACAGTTAGATTTGAGAAGACAATAATGAATTAGAAACACATATTAAATACAATACCAGTTCATGTAGTCATTCAGACAGTTTATGTGTCACACTGCAAGCAGATAAAAACTTGCTAACCTCATCATTTAATGAACTGACCTGAACTTGGCTTGGACACATTTCCCGCATTAACATTAACCAAACTGATAACACTTTTAAACATTTCCAAACAAGATGATGTTTGGGGATTTTTGAGATTGAGACACTCCTAAAATATGTGCATACGTTTTGTTTTTAGATACATACATTCATGAACTACTAAAGTGCAGTTTGAAAAGACCAGCTGGTGTTTCTGTTCACAATTCAATTTTTCGCTCGTTCACGTTGCTCACCAAACATCCAGTGTGAGGAGGGCTTTACTGAAATAGATTTGCCTGTCTCATGTTTTTTGGGTCTCAGATAATACCCCAGTTCCCCTTCTACTAAGAAAACCTGATACTTTTGTTTTAACGTATGCAGCAGAACAAAACCAGTACTGTGTATTAGTAATAAAACAAAAAATGGATATTGCTGTTGTCTTTGTAAAATCATAGTTTACCTTCCTTAGGCAAAGGTAACAAATATCTTTTAATTTTGAAAGGAGAAATCACTTTTACAAACACATTTTAACTATTTTTTTCACTGTCGAGTTAATGGCTGGAGACTGGAGTAAATTGTATTCAAGCTTCAATTGATGAGTGTTGAACTAAATACTGTTTGATATTCGCAACATTTGATGTTCATGTTTTAGGCTGTTTTTGGCATCTTGAAATGGTCATGAATATCAGTTTTAATTTAAACTATCAAAATTATGTCACTATGGCCCGTGTCCAGTACATATCAAAAGAGGTTTGTGAGGGAACATTGTGCATCACTGGGGAAATGCTTTACTATTGCAGACTATAATTTCCTGTCGCATTTTTCACTGCCCCATCATACTGTCACATCAGTACACAGAACAGGCAATTTTTCAAGACTATTAATTGTGAGTTGTTGCCAGTTTAATAGATTCCATCTAAACATGAAATATGCGGGGGAAAAAAGGGGCTTGATTAATTTTAAAAGTACCGGTATAACATATTTTGTCAGTATTCCATTGACTTATTAGCCACAACTTCCTCTGCTAAATTAACTTAATGTTGATGTTCTTTGTTTCACTTGCCCCACATTTTCTCAGCTGAAATGAAATGTAGGAGTGTGTGATGTCACAACTGTGAATCAGGCTCAGAAAGGAAATCAACAATCATGGAGTTTCCATGCGGGTCAATTTACACGTGAAATGGCGATGCGCGTACATATTTGGAAGAATTACTCGGGTAAATCAGGTTTATGGCCGGAAAAAAACGGCCAAAGAGAGGGATAGGGTAAACTTCATTTACTCGTGTAAATGACGAAACACACAGGAAAACCACACCCAGTTTTGCATGGAAACCCGCATTTCACGTGTAAATGTGAATGAGCGTGTTTATCCTTAACTATAAATATTGCAAGGGATCAGGTCAGTTGTTACTTTGGATTCCAAGACGGCAGAAAGTAGTGGCTGATGGGCGATTTTATGGTTAGCAGTGGAGAAGTTCACCTTAATACTAATGCGGGCGGCCTTTTTTTATTATTGTTTTTTGCTGTGGCTGGTCTATCATGTTGTATATATCTTGTGGGTTTACAGTTCTGTATAAAACCACTTACCACAAACTGCGTTATGCATTTGTTATAGTATTAAAGCAGCTGTTTGAGAATACCCTTGCTGTAAAAACGACACTAAAGTTAAACACGAAGAGAAAGTGAGCTACTTAAATGAATTCCCGTCCTTTTTTTGATACCAGCTATGTCCAAAGACAACGCGCGTCTGCCCTCCACGTTAATAAATATAGTTTGTGAACTGGATGTCATAAGCCAGCTCGATCGCCCAAAGCAGCGCAACAACATCCAAGTTGTTGATGCCCTCTCAGAACTGACAAAATAAAATTGCAAATGAACGTATTGATTGTGTTTTATTTGTTTGCATTATTAATATTTAACACAGCAGTAAATCCAACACAACTTAAAAGAAAGGAGAGCATCTCTGACAGCACGAGCCTCCTCAAATTGAAAAACAATTTGGTCAAGAGCAGTAGTTCAGTAAAGCAATGGAAACCCAAAAAAGCATTTTACACAAGACATTTTCCTTGTGTAAATGTCTCGAGTTAAAAAAAAACTTGCATGGAAACCCCATGATGTGAAAATACACAATCTAGTCCCTACACACACACACACACACACACATATATATATATATATATATATATATATATATATATATATATATATACAGTATAGATGTATATATAATATATATAACCACTCATTTTCAATACAGTATTATATGATGAATGTCCAGGCCTCCCTGATTCCTGTAACTATCCCTATGCAGAGACACTATTTAGCGAACTCACAGATCTAATTAAGCTGTTCTAATACAAGAAAACTATAGCCTTTGGCAAAGCAAACTGTGTAGGACATCAAGGTAAGTGAATTAATAACCATCTAAACAGGTATCTGTTGAGTGTCAGGACACATCTCAAAGTGCCTCACTATACAGAGTGCGCTCCACTCAATTGTGTTGTCAGTCATAGTAGTTGAAGTTTATTATTTTCTGCATGTACATGATGCAAGTAATTTAGAAAGCCTGTAGGTTGGAAAATCAAGTTAGAGTGACAGACAGAGAAGTTAAACAGCAGTCTGATCTAATTAGCAACAACAATCAGTGCCTCAATTTCTGATTTATTGTTTCCTGTTTTCTGCTACTCTCTGCTCATGGATACTGTATGTGATTCATACGAGCCAAAAATGGCCTTATCAGTTACGGCTAACCAGGAGATCATTCTTAACTATATTTATTTAAACATGCAGAATGCATCCTCTGGCAATTAGGAAACCGCTAATAGCTCTCTGGCAATGGTCCTTGAACTTTCAAAGGGAGGGAGACACACTCTTGGCATAAATGTATTATTTTTTTCTTTTTGAGAAAGACAAATATGTAAAAAGGCTCCTTAATTTATACCACACACATGAAGAGAATCAATGACCTAAAAAAATGGTAAGTGGGTACGACTCATTACTGGTAGCAGGAAAGGTTTTGCAAAGCATTTCCCACACCAGATATGAATCTTTTTTTTTCATAAATAAATTCATTTTGCAGTCTTTGTGTTCCATGTAACTTCATTCATGGATAAGCAGTCATTCAGAAAATGGATACTTCCAGATTGTATGAACAGTATGCACAAATGTATTCTAGACTAATGTTGTAGAAACTGTGTAAACAGGCTTGGAAAAAAAAAGCTTATTTTAATCATTCATGAGTTAAAGCTTTGTGAATAGGGCCCATCATGTGATATACACAGAAATATTCATAAGGATGCAGCTCTGTAATGAGGCTTGCTTCACATTATGTGTACATTTTGTTTGATATTATAGTTGTAAATGTAATTATATCTACAGAACATTATAACATTTGAAATGAAGTTACAAATTGGACAGAGCTGGAGCAAAAGTATGCAAAAGCCATAAAACAATTGGTGGGTAGAATCGGCCAGCTGGATTGAGATTTCCAATACATGAGAGTAGATGTTAAACCTTCATGCTGATTTGAACTTGGCTCTCGCCAAGATAAGCACCAACTAAGACGTAGCTTTACAGTAAACTAATGTGATCCATCTGCGTCTCCATTTGTGTTTCCTTCCATCTGAGGAGGAGTGGCAAACACTGTTGCAGCAGCAAAGGTCATTCAAAATGATCTAGACAGCATTCATAGGAGGCTGTGTGGTCCAGTGGTTAAAGAAAAGGGCTTGTAACCAGGAGGTCCCCGGTTCCCGGTTCAAATCCCACTCATTGTGTGACCCTGAGCAAGTCACTTAACCTCCTTGTGCTCCGTCTTTCAGGTGAGACGTAATTGTAAGTGACTCTGCAGCTGATGCATAGCTCACACACCCTAGTCTCTGTAAGTCGCCTTCTGCGTCTGCTAAATAAACAAATAATAATAATTCAGAACTGAGCAGACACATGGCAAATGACATTTAATAGAGAAAAGTGTAAGGTACTGCATGCAGGCAATAAAAATGTGTATTATAAATATCATATGGGAGATACTGAAATTGAAGAAGGAATCTATGAAAAAGACCTAGGAGTCAGAAATGTCTTCATCTAGACAATGTGGGGAAGCTATAAAAAAGGCCAACAAGATGCTTGGATGTATTGTCAAAAGTGTTGAATTTAAATCAAGGGAAGTAATGTTAAAACTTTACAATGCATTAGTAAGACCTCACCTAGAATATTGTGTTCAGTTCTGGTCACCTCGTTACAAAAAGGATATTGCTGTTCTAGAAAGAGTGCAAAGAAGAGCAACTAGAATTATCCCGGGTTTAAAAGGCATGTCGTATGCAGACAGGCTAAAAGAATTGAATCTATTCAGTCTTGAACAAAGAAGACTATGCCGTGATCTGATTCAAGCATTCAAATTGATATTGATGGCTGAAGTGTAATGCTGGCTCCAGGGATCAGCTTATTTTGCCTCCCCAGCACATCAGCACACACAACGGCTGCGATGCTGTCTCCGGGGGTCAACCATAGTGCGGTCTCTCCAGCGCATCAGCATGACAACCGTCTGGATTGAGCTAAGTAGGGTACATCTCTGGTGTCTTCAAGTGGGCACCTTCCATCCTCTGTGTTTCGTCGACTAGCCCACAACACCTCAAGAGGGCTCGACAGTGATTCTGGCATCCCAGCATCACCCCCCTCCGTCCCCCACTCAACTCAACCCAGCTTACCCATACATCAGCGTTTCTTTCTTTCTATTGTGCTTGAGATCACCAACCAGAATCTTTCCGTCTCAACCACAGTCAGTTGCTGCTCCTCTCTGCTGCTTCAGATAAGTTCTTCACTGTGCGACGCAACTCTTGGCCACTGAATCCGATGTCTCTGAGAAACCGGGTTGTAGAGTGTACCCCAAATCCTTGACAACCCACCTCCACTGGGTAAACCCGGACTCTCCATCCTCGCAGTTCCGCTTCAGTGGCTAGTTGAGCATAGCAGTTTCTTCCTCTCATACGCCTCATCTACAGCATCCTCCCATGGCACTGTTAACTCTACCAGGTGAAAAAGGCGTGCTGATCCAGACCACAAGACAATATCTGGTCGAAGGTTAGTGGTGGCAATCTTGGAAAAATAACCCGTTGACCAACATCTGTCAGCATTTTCCAGTCTCTAGCAGCTTCCAGTTGTCCTGGGCGAGGATTGGTTTTAACACCTTTTCTTGGCGATTGCTCTCCTGGGTGGAGGACTGTTGTCATTTGTGTGTAATGTTTTGATGGAACTAGTAGCAACTTACTGGTCATGTTGTGCTTGTCTTCCAATGCTAAGGCCAAACACTGCAGCACCGTCCTTGGCTAAAATCCACCTTACAACCTGTCAAAATGTGCCTTAATGTTGCAGGTGATGAACACAAAGGACATGAGGGATCCTCTCCTACCCAGAGGTTTAGGTTCTGTGGTGAAGAGGGAAAATCATATGTTGACCTGATGAGGAAGCTGATCGTGCTCTCTTCCATTGTCCATAGGTCTTGCCAGCCAATCTTGCATTGTTCCACAATCTCCCATCTCATCCATTCTCCCTGCTTGGCCTGGGAAACGGCCTTTATTCACCTCATCCTCTCCTCCTGCTTTTGCACCTCGTTAACTACCAGCTTCCTCCATTGAGCTGGGGCTGCCTTGTGCCATGTAGGAGGAGCTGAACTGAGACCAAGACCCCCTCTTCCATGCTGAAATTGCCCCCTTGATATCACTGATTTGAAGGGCAGCCTTTGCATCTCCCACAGCTTGCTTTGCCGCCCACTTTCTTCCAGAGAAATACATTGCCAAGCCACAATACAAACTGCACACCAAGTCACTGTAATTGCAAAAGTGCTGGAGGTTGGCTGGAAAAACATGTTCTCCGCCAAAAATAATAATTCTGACAGATTATATCATATTTGTTATGTTTCAGGATCACCTCCAATGGTCTAAGGAGTAAGGGCTGTTTACATAAAATTGAATACAATTATTATTATTATTATTATTATTATTATTATTATTATTATTATTATTATTATTATTATTATTGTATTGGAATTTATTCACAAACAGATATTCAACATAATATACCAAGCTTTGAATTTGTTCTGTTTACATAAAGTTTAAAATACCTGCTAGTGATCTGCGAGTACTGAGTGATTTGATGACAGCTTGGTCAACAAAAAGGGTGAAAGCAGTGGAACCTGATGCTAGCACCTGCAAACATGTGTTTGACTGTTACAATGAGTTTGTTTATACCAAGTGCCACTTTACATTGTTTAAATTGTTGTCTGTTGATTGAGATCCCAGATAAATAAACATGAAGGAACATTCTAAAGAGTTAACACAAAACTCATTATGCTGGTGTGGTTGTTTGAAATATAACCCAAGAGTAGAAGACTGATGTAGTCGATTACCATAAAGTGTGTTTTTACCTCCGTAAATTACATATATTTTTTCAATGTGCTAAAGCAGCTTTTATGATTACTTTCTAAGATGTACTGTATAACAAATAGTGATGTAAACACTTGTTTTCAGTGGACACAGTGCATTTTATATTTGATGCATTCAATAGAATGGTAAATAAAAATGCAATTGAGTTTACTGAGTCTCTCTGGTCCTCCGCTGCATGACACTGTCTTGACATTATGGACTTGGATGTTCTCCGTGGCCAGTTCATGATGTCAAGCTTACTTACCTGTGTGTAAACTGTCTAACTATATTTAGGGGATTTGGGGGGATAAATTAAAACCTTGTTGAAACGTAATGCTACTGTAAACATGCTGCAATTTGACGACAATTATTTTACAGTGATTTTGCACTTAATTTGCAACTTTCATTTGGATGTCAGTCAGGCTGCAGTTAAAAGATAAGTTTTAAATGTTTAGGGTTATGAACTTTGTGAAAAGTGTAGTCTTACAGTATGTCTGTTTTATACTGTATGGTTTACAGAGAGATGTCTCTTCCTGGAACTGTATTTATATACTAGCTATATAATCAAACACATAGAGGTAAAAAATATATTCCTGTTATCATCTTCTGTATAGAATGTATGACATGACAGCGTTTTGAAATGTAAAGCTGTGCAACACTCCAGCTCAGTGTCAACCAGAACTAATCTAACCTAGCAGTTAACCATCAAACAAGGTTTCAAAATCCATATTATCATCTCTTATTAGCATTAGCAGAATTATCACTGGCCTCCATGTTTTAAAGAATACAAACATAAGTTTTCTTCCTGGTATCTAATATTTGGAGTGTTCTGATGGTCAGACTGCAGCTAGACTATTGAAGTAAAAAGGAGCTACAACACAGGAAGTAAATTTCTGAAAATAAGTAACTTGTTCATATATATGAGGCTAATGGTATTAAAGGCCTGATAAAATCAGAAGCATATTGCCCAGGTTCAGCTGTTACCCCTGGGGCAGGCCCTCTTTGCCTGCTGTCACCTGACAGTTAGGTTGTTAATAATGACCTCAATCAACTGAAACACAGCACTTCTGTGTCTACCAGCTGGCAAGCCAGGACCTGGCAGCTCTCTGTGATTTAGGATAGGAGCTATAGGCCTGATGCGTAAACAATTAATCCTTTTTTTGGTATGTTTGCAGTGACAGTCAAGCAACCTAACCATTAATCAAATGTAGGATTTTATCTGAAATCCACAGTTAGTAGTTTGGAATAGGAGGTTAATAAACTGTTACCCTTGGGGACTGGGAGTGAATAGATCTTAAAGCATAAAACAAATTTAATTGGTCTTTTTGGTGAAATAAGATCTATACAGAATGTGATATGTATTTGAAACTCCGAAACATACTTTAATAGTGGCTCTTTATAGATGTTGGTACTGCCCTCTGTAGCGCTGGACTGACGCCGGGAACAGTGGCAGGACAAAGAAATGTGTGTAATTGCTGCAAAAGGCATACAGTGGGCTTCCTTTAGATCACATGTTAGCAACTATCCATGTTATTTGAATACATATGAATTAACTCACAATAAACAATTCCAGTTCTCCCACTGTCCCCCTCCCTTACTGAATAGTTAGATATCTATCAACCAGTGTTGCAAGTTGAAGTCTAATGAGACTCATAGAAATAACACACAGTGCCCCGCTGTCAGTTCCTTGCCATTATGATGTAAAGTGTGATTGACAATTAAGAGTCAGCTATATGAGAATAGACAGTTATTTTGAATCATGTCAAAACAAAGACCCTTTAGAATACAACACATAGAATATAACAGATACAATACAACAGATCCAGGTAGAGTATAATACAAAAGTGATTTGTTTTATTGATCTTGTTAAACAAACGTTACGAAATTTAAAGACCGTGGTTTACGCTACTGTGTGTAACGGCAGCTAGCTATATTTCTAACTTGCAGTTAAATGGAAATCTCCATTATATTAAAAAAAAAAAAAACAAAAAAAAACTAACAACATCTTAAGGTATAAGATGTATCAATACTTATATAAATATATGTATGTATTTATGTATGTATTAATGGATCTATGTATGTATGAATGTACACTTGCCCTTACACCCCTACATATGAACCTAACACAGATGAAAATGTGATGCTGCATTTTATGCGGCTATCCTGGTTGATTGCCAGTTGACATCCAACATCTTTAACAGGCTTTTGCAAACTAGCTGCTCACAAAACATCCATTATAGAGCAACTATGACATCCTCCCTGATGAATACAGGCAGGATTCCTAGGATTTAATGATCAGATAGTGAAATGAATGCAGGTTGGTGTCAGCCTAATACCAATGTCTTGCTCTCCAGCTGGGCACGTTCGAAATAAACAACAACTCTGACAATCTAACACTATGCCTGGCTCTAAAATATACTTCCTGTTTAAGTGACTGCTCACTGGCATATCTTTGGCTTTACCATTGATAGGTCAATCACTGCCTGGTTGTAGTAAGAAACATTATAAATGACCTGTACTTAGTAATATGACTGGAAGAAGTGACATGTTAAATGATTGCTTGGCTTTTTTTTCCAAGACTGGAATATGCAGGAGTATGTCCAGTATGATATGTATTAGTTGAGGGGTCCTTCACACAAAACTATGCAAGTGAACAGAAATAACAGCATTATTCTGAGAGTAAGATACCTTCTTACTAAAGATATTTATGATGAAACTTAAATAAGTTGAGATAATATTATCATAAAGACCCATGAATAAGTAAATATCTCTGAATCATTAAGAAATAGCATAAATCCAAACTTGAAAAGTGTATATAGAATCAGCAGGGCTTTTTTTTTTGGTTTGTTTTGTATTATGTTATATAATGTTATGAAATTATCTATTTTTTCACATGCAAAACAGTCATCGTGAATTTGAAAATATAAAAATAAAAATGTCATTATTGGTCAGAAAGTCAGGGAAGTAAAACTGTTTACAGAAATATGAAATACAATTTTCCTTTTTATGTATTTTAATTTCTAAAGGCGTCATTAAAGAGATAAATGCAAACCAGAGTTTCCCAGCCTGTCTTTGTTTCTCTGTCACACAAAAGTAAAGATGCCATCAAACGATCCATTGCATAGTTCATTGAACTTCATGCAAAGTAAGTAGGTGAGACCTATTTCACAGAGCATGTGGCACAAGCCAGAATTAGAAAGTGAGAAACTGCATGCACGTAATGACTAAAGCATGGGGTCTTCTGTTCCAAAATAGTATATAAAAGCCCTGCAATATTTCCAGCTCAGCAGGATGTTGCTAAAGGCTAGATTCAATATAAATGCATAAATCAAAAATAGTCAACTATAGTTTTAGGGAAAACATTTATGTGATATTTTTAATGACCCCAACCGTAGTGTCACAAAATTAACATTTTATAAACCAGACAAAAAATGCTTCAATAAATGAGGGTGTGTCAGTAGCATCACAAAGTAGGACACCATGACATTTATTAACAGTGGAATAACATACATCTCAATTTCAGAGTGTTTCTGTAGAGTGGTCCTTATTTTGAAAAAAATGTTCAAAGGAAAAGGCCAATTATAATGGCAAAAAAAACAGTAATAAACATTGGTGTTTCAAGCTGAAGCAGTAAAATTACTGTTGTAATCATTGTATGCCACACAAATGATTTTATTCCTCTACGAAAATGTGCTTTTGCCCTGGACAAAATTGGACCCATGGTTTCCTTAACCTAACCTATCAGTGTCCCAACAAAAGAACATGTGACATATGGACATCTATATGCCCTCTGCGGGGGAAATGCATCCCCCCGCAGGGATAATAAGGGTTCCCAAGAAATCCTAAAGAAACCATATGGTTCTATATAGAATGCCCAGGAGTGCAGTATGTATACATACAAATCCTTCAGACACAAACGTTTTTCAACTAAAACACATTTCCTTCTTGTCATCCCCTTTGATTTAAATCTTTTTTGGACTAGAGAGCTGCCTGGAGCTCTAATTTGTTTCAGAATAGTGTTCACAAACAAGTGCGCCCCAGCGGTGCAACTGCGGTTAATTATTTCGATTGCCCACAGTGAGGGTTCTAATAATTTACAGCAGTGTGATTTCAACCTGTCTGAGAGGTTATGCAGCTCAGCTTTCAATCCACACTAATAAAATATGAGGAGTGCTGATTGGTTTGCTCAGTAAGCAGTAGAATGGACTGCTCTAATTGAACTAGTTATGTGTGACTATCACTAAACCTAAATAGAGAACAAGATTTTCTCCATACAGTATTCACCCAGTTCATATGTATACAGTAATTTGCTACAATACAATATTGGCACTTGAATAATGTTTGTCAAAGTTAAGGTAGCAAACAGCATTCCAAGCAAAATGTGTTTGAAAAGAGTATGGATTAAACATACCCAATGACATAGCTTTAATAGGTCTGTATTCTAACGGTTCTCATAAATCTTTTAAGCAATGCTGGGACAATGAAAGCTGCTCTACCACCCAGGTGCAAGTGCCTGCCCAGTCTTACACTGCTTTCAACAGCTCTGTGATGTATAGGAACACAGCAAGGAATCATTGGAAATGTAGTTTTCTTTCTTTCTTTCATTTTACCAGGTCTGAAATATAAAAATTAAACCATAAGTGGTAACAAGACTTGAAAGAATATGTTTTTTGCATACATTCGATTGTAAATACGTATCACACAACAATATTACAATGCCTGCAATTCTTACAATGACAGAGCTGTACATGTTATTTATGAAATACAAACATTGCATGCAGAAATACAAATTATGTAAACTTTTAAATAATTGCTTTTCATTTTTATTAGTTATCAGATATTTTACTATCATGCAATGCTTTTAATTGGATTAAAACTAGTTTAAATAGACAACATTATCTTTCCAGCAGCTGCTATGTCTCATACCCACAACAGCTGGTTGAACAAGACCCTCATAAATTTAGCCAGCAGACAGATAAATAAGATAATCACTTTTTTTTTTGCTGTTCAGCATTAATTATATAAACAAGTCTACTTTATATGGGCTTTGGGTTTCCAAACACTGACACTGGTACAACTCATGTAATCGTAATTTACTGGCTATGTATGATACATATTTTTAAAGGGAACAGGGGTCATTTATTACATGATTTCTATTTATGAAAGTGTTTACTAAACAAACACAGATCCCTGCCACATTGTATATTTAGTTAAGCAAGTTAATCAATTAGAATATGTATAATTGGTGCAGCTTAATTTATTAACTCAAAATGGCATCTGTGAAGGTTTATTGATGTATAATATAAAATATACTGGTATTTAAAGTGCTAAATATTGCACTTGTGTGTGTAATAACGACAACAAATTTGAGTATTTTTACAGCCAGATGGTATTATTAAAGCATTTTTTTTTTTTACTACAAGGCTATGTCATGAATTGTCTCCACTATTAAAGAAATAATGATGGGGCACGGTAAAACACTAAGCCTTACCCCTGCTGTAGTTAACCAGTAAAAAGGGCTACATCTGCTTTTCCTCACATATTAACATCAGTAATGGGAAGAGACAGCTGAGGCCTGTGAGTGGGAAGGCATTCTGTAACTGTATAAAGGCCTCAACTCCCCTATCTACCTTAACCAGCTTGGAGGAAAAAGCCCTTGGCACCATGTCACCCTTTAGGGAGAGACAGATAATGATCACGGCAGATATACTGTGGGCTCCTGCCTAGCTCACTTCAAAGACCTCCTTTCTTAATCTACATTAAGTCGTTTTTTTTTTCTCTGATAGAGACAGCTGTACACAATCTAATTGTTTTAAAACTGATTAAAATTAGGTTATTTGCCAGATTTTGTTCAGCTTTGATCTGTTTGCCCCAGGATACGAGTAATTTATTATTATTATTATTATTATTATTATTATTATTATTATTATTATTATTATTATTATTATTATTATCAGATTATAACAACAATGTGTGAACCTGTTTCAACCCATAAGGAAAATAATATGTTGCAGTATATGTCAAAGCAATAGAAATATATTTAAAATACATGGTAATATATTGTCATTTCTTTCCTAAATATATGCTGTATAGTGCAATATATTTTTAAATATATTCTCATTTCAGAAAACATTCAAAATCTATTGCAGTACATTCCTACAAGAATACAAGATATATTGTTTAGCTGGCAAAATACCAAAATATATTGCAATACATTATTTTAAAAAAAGGCTACTTTGCATGCCGTGGTGTGCCCACACTGTTTCTGCAACATACATATTTTCTTTACTGCATTTTGACAATTTTTAAAATGTTATCCCGGGTCTAAATATAATTCCTTACCAGACATTATATTTTACCAATATAGGAAAGCAAAGGAACACTCATATATTGCAGTTTTGATTCATTATTAATATGTATTTATCCTTTTCTGAAGAAGTTTAACACTTTATATTATCACACACAAGTCATTATTGTCTTGACACAAAGCAACTTTACAAATGACATTACCTCACAGTACAAGGAATCAGGGACCTAATTAGTATATGGCAGGAGCATGGCATGCTGGGACAGAGAGACTGGATTTTCTATTGGCTCTGAAGGACAGATTGACTGTTCTGTTTCCCTTTTCGGACGTTAACCCTTGTGCTATTGTTTCCCCTTGCAAGTACCACCATCCTGTCACGTCTGTCATAAATGTGATGTTACCATATAGAGTGTGTGAGTCATTTGGTATGTCCCCTTGTCTGTGTGTTAGATGTCCTGACCTGTGTTATGCTCTGTAGCTGTAGCTGTAGGGTGTATAAAAACTTGATTGATTTTGTTGAATAGAGCATTAATTCTGGGTGTACTGGATGTGTAGCAGTTGTGAAATGTTAGAAAATATTATAATATGAATCAAAATGTTATAAAAATATCTGGAAGCATGTTTGAAGTATGTTCCCTTATATTTTGTTTTATGGGCATTTCATATATTTAAAGATATTTGACATATATTCCCAACATATTTCAAAGTATATGGAAGCATATGTTCCCTTATATTTCATACTATATGTTGGGATATATTTTAAAATATATGTCAATGTATGTCTAAAATCTATTTAAATATATACAATTACTTATTTTTACAATGTATTTCAATATATTTTTGCAGCCATCTTTTTATATTTCACTATATGTTTTAAAAAATATATATTTTAAAATATATTGATTGTATATTTTTTTCCACATGGGAAGCTAGGATTGACTCTTTGGTCTTAATTGCACTTTCCAATCAGGTATGTTTTAATAGGCCACAGGGGACGAGACAGTCTTCATCTCTGTATCCCTAGCTACTTGGTGCTACAACTTAGTTCTATAAAAATGCCAAAGATCCTCTTTGGCTGTTGGTGGTCTATAACAAGCAAGGTCAGTTAACTACAAAATGGGGGTTTTGAATGCATTTTGTACAAAACGACCATCTGAAGACATAAACTTCAAAAGAGCTTAATCCAGGTACAAAATGTACTTTTAGTTTTTTTTAAAGCCTACATCTGGACCAGCAGTAAAAGCTGGGGCCACTGAAATATGAGAATGATGGTTTTTATGCAGAATTTAATAATCTAATGTATATTTTAATTTTTGTGACATGTTATATCAAAGGAATCCAGCCATATTCATGCGTTTGTGTCTTATCATTTCTGAAGATTCACTCACAGAGGAGGCAATATGGACACACCAAAGAAAAAGGTTACAAATCAAGTCAAATATTCTGCACTGAAATATCAAAACCTATTATTACCATCTGTCTCAATCAGCATGCAAACTGTTCCACATCAATATAACTATTCCAGCATATTTCCAAAGCATAGCCCCAGGTCTTTCAAGAGAGGATGGATGCTGTATTATCAATAACATGCATCCCCCACCATGACTGTAAATGGCTACAGTGTGATGAAGAAGCCAATGGCCATGCCAAATATCAACAGTATGTACAGAATAGTATACAACAAGAATATGCAATGAAATGTTTCAATGCAAGTTCAGCATATGCAGAAATGTAAGTGTGCCATACAGATAGATAGATGGACGAACAGATTCATCCATAAATCTTCCGAATCTGAAACTCATAACAATACTAAATAATGTTAAAACTAAGCTTCATGAAAATTGGATACGCTGTACTCCAGTTATGGAAAAATAGGAAGTGTGATGACAGCCTCCACTATATCCCCTTGTAACGGAAATCCATAATAATCATCAGCACGTCTATATCTACAAGTTATTCGATGCTAAAACTAAAGTGTATCCGTTTTGAACAGATTAGTGCAGATGGATTTGTTGAAAACTATTTTAAAAGAAATGCAGTTGCTTTAAAGCAGTGCCGTAGTAGTTCGTTTGTTTCATAAAGCTTTTTACACTGTAGCACAATTTTTGAAAGGCAATGCAATATGACTTTATTCAGTTGTAAATGAGTACCTTGTGTGTAGGATGTCTCTTATTTGATTAGTTTTAATGCGAAAATGTAAGTGTGACATACAGATGGTTGCAAGAACAGACATAAAAAGACCCCCTATATAGGGACACCACCCTATAGCCCCAGAATCTCAATAACTTATGCTTAATAGTGTTAACACCAAGTTTCAAGTGATTATTTGTTCTTCTTTTTTTCATAATTGTGCCATGACAGTTGATTCCTTATACTTTACTCTTTTACGTATAATTCATAATTTTATTTAACTTGGAAAAGTGGTAACACGAAAAAACGGTACAAAGTTTATGAAAAGGCTTCATTCAGACACAATGTTTACATTAATCTTAATCACTCAAACTCAGATCTCCCAGTCGGGTGGTTTGTGGTTTGTGTTGTAAGTGTAACACCTGAAGAGTCAATGCAGAACTTCCAAAATCCCCTTTGAGAATTCTCTCAAGATCCTTTTTCCCATTTATCATAGTTTCGAATGTAAATGAAACGATTGTTGTGAGGGATTCAGGTAACACATACTAGATTTTACAATTGGAAAACAGTTTACATTTTCTTCAAATTTAGACAGACAGTAGCTTAAGCTTTCTCCATTTGTAATAAAATAATGTGACTCACCTTATAAACAGTATTAAATTGAGTACCGGCTTAGTTATGTGAGCTTGGTCTGAACCCCACTCATTTTAATATGACTGGGTTCGGCAGGTGAAAAGAGGCCACTGAGGAAGAGGACAGCAAGAATAAGGCCATTTAATCCTTCTGATGGGTAAGTCAGTGACATCTGAACTGGAAATTATGAAGGCAAAACTGATTTAAAACAATTATACAAATTAACAAATAATTGAAAGAAATGAATAAACACCATTTGCTTGATTATCATTAGCACAAACAATATTTATGTTATAAATTGAAGCAGACACATGATTGGTTTACCATATCTTTTTGTTTGTTTGTTTGTAAACAACATCCTGTTGGATGGATTGAAATTGTTTGTTAAAGAAAAATCAGTGATCACTATAAAATTCTTTCCATGCACTCTTTATTCATTAGAAGTAAATAAACTCATTCGGTGACTTTGTTTTTTTTCTTTATCTATTATTATCCTTAACTTTATTTGCTAAAGCAACAAAGTGCAACATGATTTTCAAAAGGGATGGTATAAGAACGAAGTTGCATTTTTTTTTAACCTGATACAGTATAAATATTTTGTGTATGATGTTCAGCAACATTTGAATGTGTTCCTCATGAATATTTCAGTCAGAGAAAATCAGGTTTTAAAACATACTGCCTATTCTTCCCCTTTTGAAAACCATACCGCTAGTACCCTAGACTGCTGTTTGTTTTCTATAGTTTTTCCCAAGCTATGGAAATCGATGTTACTAATGCTATGTCAGAATATAAACTGTCCAGTGTGTATTGACATTTATTATGGGAGATTATAATGCCACCTAGTGGTTGATTAATGTATTAACTCCAAAGCTAAGATTATATATATATATATATATATATATATATATATATATATATATATATATATATATATATATATATATATATATATATATATACACACACACTACCGTTCAAAAGTTTGGGGTCACTTAGAAATTTCCTTGTTTTCCATGAAAACATACATGAAATGAGTTTGAATAGGAAATATAGCAAAATGAATAGGAAATATAGTCATTGACAAGGTTAGAAATAATGATTTTTAATTGAAATAATAATTGTGTCCTTCAAACTTTGCTTTCATCAAAGAATCCTCCATTTGCAGCAATTACAGCCTTGCAGACCTTTGGCATTCTAGTTGTCAATTTGTTGAGGTAATCTGAAAAGATTTCACCCCATGCTTCCTGAAGCACCTCCAACAAGTTGAATTGGCTTGATGGGCACTTCTTACATACCATACGGTCAAGCTGCTCCCACAACAGCTCAATAGGGTTGAGATCCGGTGACTGTGCTGGCCACTACATTATAGACAGAATACCAGCTGACTGCTTCTTCTCTAAATAGTTCTTGCATAGTTTGGAGCTGTGCTTTGGGTCATTGTCCTGTTGTAGGAGGAAATTGGCTCCAATCAAGCGCCGTCCACAGGGTATGGCATGGCATTGCAAAATGGAGTGATAGCCTTCCTTCTTCAAGATCCCTTTTACCCTGTACAAATCTCCCACTTTACCACCACCAAAGCACCCCCAGACCATCACATTGCCTCCACCATGCTTGACAGATGGCATCAAGCACTCCTCCAGCATCTTTTCATTTGGTCTGCGTCTCACGAATGTTCTTCTTTGTGATCCGAACACCTCAAACTTAGATTCGTCTGTCCATAACACTTTTTTCCTATCTTCCTCTGTCCAGTGTCTGTGTTCTTTTGCCCATCTTAATCTTTTCTTTTTATTGACCAGTCTGAGATATGGCTTTTTCTTTGCAACTCTGCCTAGATGGCCAGCATCCCGGAGTCGCCTCTTCACTGTTGACGTTGAGACTGGTGTTTTGCGGGTACTATTTAATGAAGCTGCCAGTTGAGGACCTGTGAGGCGTCTGTTTCTCAAACTAGACACTCTAATGTATTTGTCCTCTTGCTCAGTTGTGCACCGGGGCCTCCCACTCCTCTTTCTATTCTGGTTAGAGCCAGTTTGCGCTGTTCTGTGAAGGGAGTAGTACACAGTTTCTTGGCAATTTCTCGCATGGAATAGCCTTCATTTCTCAGAACAAGAATAGACTGACGAGTTTCAGAAGAAAGTTCTTTGTTTCTGGCCATTTTGAGCCTGTAATCGAACCCACAATTGCTGATGCTCCAGATACTCAACTAGTCTAAAGAAGGCCAGTTTTATTGCTTCTTTAATCAACACAACAGTTTTCAGCTGTGCTAACATAATTGCAAAAGGGTTTTCTAATGATCAATTAGCCTTTTAAAATGATAAACTTGGATTAGCGAACACAACGTGCCATTGGAACACAGGACTGATGGTTGCTGATAATGGGCCTCTGTACGCCTATGTAGATATTCCATTACAAATCAGCCGTTTCCAGCTACAATAGTCATTTATAACATTAACAATGTCTACACTGTATTTCTGATCAATTTGATGTTATTTTAATGGACAAAAAATTTGCTTTTCTTTCGAAAACAAGGAAATTTCTAAGTGACCCCAAACTTTTGAACAGTAGTGTGTATATATATATATATATATATATATATATATATATATATATATATATATATATATATATAAAGCTTACTTCAGAACACATGAATATACCATGCATTCTAAGTGGTCATGCCAATTTCATCAGCACTGTTCGCCAGGTATTGTTGTTCATACACATTTTTTTAATTAAACATAATTTAATATCAAGTGAAGGCAACTTCAATTTACAAATATCACGGTGTTACCATAACATATTACAAATACAATAACTAAAATCTATTCTGGGGGCAGCCTCAAATATAAGATCCATGTTATAGTTAATAATTTTAACTAACCTAACATTAAAAAAGAAGGTGTTCTTCTGCTGTCTTCACTCCAGCTTCATGAGGAAATGTATTCAGGTTTGCGTAATTGCTTTATAATAATATCATAATTAAATTCAGAAATTATAGTACAGTGTGAAAAAAACTACACCATTCCAAACATCTCCAAAGGTGTCTTGTTAACATAAATATTAAGCTATGAAACTGTTTGCTGTTTAAATTATAATGCGCTTAGACAAATTTCATATGTACTTGTACACTATTGTATAAGTGTATTTCAATGTTTAAAAGTGTGAAAGTAGTTGAGTATATTCAACAGAGGGATACAATATAAATTAAACTGATAAAACAGTTTTAAATGTAATATAAATATGTTTTGGTGTTTGTACTCATAAATTCATAACAAATATGTATAAGCATTGCTTCTGATTTTACAAAGCTAAAACAATACCATAGGTATTTATTCTAATACAAAATCAAGGAACACTGAAATGAATCATGAGTAAAATATTCAGTAACAACAAACGTGCATGGATTTCATTGACTCTGCTAATAAATCATGAACTAAAACTTTAAAGCCTATGTCACTGATTCCATTTATATATGCTCTCCCTATTTTTTTTAAACTCAAAATGAGGTGCCAATTTAGGCAATGAAGGACAACTGTATTGAGTAGTATACAGTGCAATGAAGTTAACCAAGATATTAGCCATTAAATGGATGTAATGTAATTAGTTTAGTAGCATACAAATTAAAGGGGTATACAGTGTATCGTGTAAATAAAACACTGCACTAGACAAGGACTAGATTTATAGAGCTTGTAATTCAGTACAAAACTTCAGTAAGTAAGGAACAACTCAAATATTGTTAAAAGCCTTCCAAAAACACACTGCTAAGTTTATTTCTAGTTTTAAAACAGAGATAGTATTTTATTCCACTTAAATTTTAAAAATTGAGCAAACAGTGCAATAGCTTTGTAAATCCAGCCCTTTTTTCTGTACTGTAGCATTACATTGAATCTCACATAATTTCAGCAAATGTAGATCATTTATATGCACATTAAAATAAAATTACAAAATGATCAAAAACAATAATATTTCTGCCCAGAATACAGGAATGCATTAAACTGAATATATATATATATATATATATATATATATATATATATATATATATATATATATATATATATATATATATATATTAAACTTTAATATATCAGTTTACCAATCTAATAAAATTTAAAAAAAACAGAGACTTGAGCTGTACTGCTATGTATATACACATGTAGCGCCATTGCACGGAAACAACTTGCCCTTTGAATGCAAAAGGCTGACATTTCATTTGTTTATTTATCACATCTGACATATTGTTGTCTGCAATTAAATATAACTTTAAATGTGAAATGTTTAATTGTATTACATTTCTGCAAATCACGTTTTTTTTAAATCTGTAAAATACTATCTATTATTTTATGTTGCCTGAAAAGGTGGCAACCAAAACAATTTTTATATTTTTATTTAATTTGTTTCTGTTTATTATTAATAACTTCTAATGTATATATATGTAATGTTATTTTTTATGTATAGACGTATTGTGTAATTTTAACTGATTGACAAATGTGATAATGTGGGTAATTGACTTCTATTTAAAAAGGAGACGTTTATTTGTCCCATTTGTAGTACGTTTACAACAATAAATGTTTCATTGGCCTTGAGGGGTGGGGGTGGGGGTGGGGGGCTGTCCTCTGTCCAACAAATGTGTTATCTTTATCCCTGAGGAAGTAAATTTATCAAAATTTTTTCTCAGATATTCTAAATTGACCATGTTGATTATCATTGTATAAACAATGTCTGGCATTTGCTTCAGTCAGACTTGAGAGCAGAAACTGGCGCTGAGAGTCTTGAACCATTGAGCCGCTTCAGTTTAAGAAAGTAGCTGGAGTGTTTAGTGCAGACTGTAATGATGCCCAACATTATTAGTCAACTGGACTTATGCTTACTGATAATAGGGCACTTTTCCAGTGTAACAATTTGGATGAGACACGTTTAAATGGTAAAAGGTTAGAGTGACAGAGAGGGTTTAATGCTGCTGCTGAAAGAAGATTGGAGTAAGACAGTTATAGTGTGTAATGCTAGACACAAACATGCTGTACAAGAAAAAGTGTTCCTCTTCTTGAGAACTGATTTAAACAAAGAAGCTCTCCTAGAAAGATTATGTCATTTTGGAAAATTCTTTGGAATGAAATGAAGAATGAAGCTCAGTTAATTCAAAAGCATCCTGTAGATAAGCTGTTGGCAAGACAGGGATTTTTTGTAGTATTCAATATGCTTGTTTACATTGCTAAAACAATTTAACAGCTATCACATTATTTAAAAAAAAAAACACAGGATACATATTTTGCAAAATATTGCACATTACTGTGTCTTATAAATGATTTATTGATTATGTCAAAATGTATTTTTATTATGCATTGGTTAATAATCCAAATGTGTATATTAACAATTTTAATTGTGCATAACAATGCATTTTATTAAGCGGAGTATACAGTAATTTCATCTTTCCAAAATATTGTCTACTTTTACCAATTAAAAAAATTAATTATACAAGATTCTCAAAGCGCAGAAAGTTGCCTTCCATGTAAAAACTATTCATGAGTATTTTAATATTCACAGCAAAGGAAGGGATTCAACACAATTTAAAATATGTGGTAGGTGACTGCAATTGATCACAGTATTTTTTTTTTTTTTTGGTCCCACGTCAATATAATTATTATAAAATATAAAATATCAGGCTGTGTATATATTTCTTAGTTAACTCAACTGTAACTGTAAGAGAATTCAAACTCTAAAATCAATAAAATATTAAAATAAAGCAATATTTGCTATGTAGTATTGTTTAATAGTCTGATATTATTATTATTATTATTATTATTATTATTATTATTATTATTATTATTATTATTATTATTTGTAGTAGTGGTAGTAAGCTACAAAATAAAAAAAAATATATACATGTATTTACAGAAAATAATCATAAAACTTGTTATTATAAGCATGGGTTTAGAAAACAGCATAAAACCTAGATAGCAAAATGATTTTAAAACGTGATTTAATTAAAAAAAACAACTATCAGTATTAATATTTTATTTCTTTAATTCACCTATAAGAATGTTTACCTAAATCTTGAAAAACGTCAATTTTGAAATCAAAGCCTCCTTACCTGGTCCCTTTAAATACAGTTACTATTTAGTAACAAATATATATTCATAAAAGTCAATCAATGGAGCTAAAAGTGGTATATATATATATACACACACACACACACACACACAAGTAAGTGTGAAATAAATCTATTTCTTTTCAAGCATACAAAGCGCAATTGAATGATGTTATGTTTAGCTAAACTGACATTTCATGACTTGAAACACACATCCTAACTAAATATTTTCAATGCAAAATGTATGGATGTTCTTATGGTGTTTAACTTACGAAATAGTAAAGAATAGTACAATATTTATATTTTATATATAAATATATCTACCAAGTGTATAAAAAAACTATGTATCATACACCAGTATTTTCAAAAATAATGTTTATGTAAATGAGCTGAAAAGTAAATTCATTTTGAAAGTGAAATGATGGTTTGTATATGTTCTGTGAAATAATGCAGTGAACAAAAAGTGGTAGTATTGATCGTGGTTGTGGCACAGTTTGTCTGCTCAGAGTTTCCCTGCCTCTTGATAAATGGGTTAGACATGGCATTCACAACATTGTAATTCACCTTCTACAAAGATGGAGCCAATAAGGGGAAATTATTCAGGAGAGAGTAGATAGCAAACCTGCACTTTGTCACTCTGGTCAGGAAAGGCTATGTAGACCTGTGGGAAATACCCAGTCTGTAGCAAAAAGACAGACAGCACTTCACCCAAGAGCAACTAGTGGAAAAGGCTTTTAACCACCAAAACACAAAGAGGAAACGCCCGCACACTGGTAGAGTGACCTTTGACACGAACAGAGGCCCACAATACCTAGAATACTTGATCTAAAATGTTGTATATAAATTTAACAAGAACACATTGACGATTTTACCTCTAAAACACGTACAGGTGATAAAACCAGTATACACTACATTATATAATAGTAGAATTTAATGAGTAAAGATCATGGTATTAAATGAAAAAATGCAGAATACATGAGGGAATATGTCACAATAACTCACGACACATTTTAATATACCATAGTAGATTCTGATGACACATAATGAAGGTTCAGAAACATGTGATACTATAAATTTATTTAAATCTGAAGAGACTGTTAGATTGGTCACACTGATTATTAATGTATTGAAATATGTTGATGCTTATTTCTCATTGTCAAAATAACAATGAAAAGTGAGCAAGAGCAAATTTAAACTGTTGAACTCAAATATTTTGCTTAAAAAATGTTGAGAGTGTGTTTGCATTTACATTTATCCCTGTATATCCAAATGTGTATATTTAGACTATATACTAAATCAATAGGATTTATTTTAATATATAGTTTTAATCACTTTGTTGATATTCAAAGCAAAGTCCAAGCATCTACAAAAAAATAAGTTGACCTGGAACAAAGTAATTACCACATTGGGCTTCTAAATCCTCCCCTCAGTTTGTTTAAATGCACTTTGTCATTTCACCTGAAATTTCAAAAACCATTTCAACAACTGTTGGCTTTGTCTACATGAACATATCACGTTTTAAATGGCTTCCGTCATTGCATTTTAAATAAGACACCCATTAACATGTAGAAGATAAAGAAATCATTGATGCTAATGTAATGCATCAGAAACAAGGGTTTTTTTCTAAACCTAGCCGGACCGAATCAAATCAAATCGCTCTTGCAAAAGTGTTTATGCGATAATATCACTAGTTTCCATATCGCATTTTATCACAAAACCAAAACTAACCATTTCCAATCCGCGAAATGGGCAGAGAGAAGTTTCGCAGGAGTAGGAGGGACTGCCGAAAGCAACATGAAAACAACCACTCTCCAGAAGGTATTTGTGACATTTTGAAGGGTCGGAAGCAAGGCGGTAACATGCGAAAAGGCAGGCGAAGACAGTCAGGGCAGAAAAAAAATAATAAAATAAAAGTCTGTGTTGTACTACTGTTTCATTTGAATATCAGTGAATGAATGCTATTACATACAACTACTACTGGTAGTAATAATAATAAAAATATGTTTAATAATAATAATAATAATAATAATAATAATAATAATAATAATAATAATAATCTGCTTTTATTTTTATTGTGTAAAATATTGAAAAATACGGACAAAAACACACACACACACACACACGCACACACACTTGGCAATTACTTCATTTCCACAACGTCTGCAGGATCGTGCTGCATTGTTCTGTCACTGTTATGAAAGCGTGCCACATTGTTTTCATGATTTTTGTAAAAGTCCATACTGTGCCCTGGCTTGTGTCAGCACCATGCAATGTCAGCATCCTCATACCCGACTTGGCACTGTGCTGCCCAGAACCCTGTTGTGCACAAGGCTGTATAGTAACTGCACAAGAACGAAGATTAAAAAAAAAAAGAAAAGAAAAAAAGGTTAACAAAGAAACTCAGTGTGAGTATTATAAAATTAAAATGCTGATAAAAAATTAAAAATAAATAAATAAATAAATAAATAAAAACCTTGGGGTGAATAGAACATCCAAAAACCAACCTAACACTGTCTCCAGGATCAATACCGGTACATATTATATATAGGGCTTCTGTTTTTCGGGTTTTATAAATTGTATTTTTCGGTGTTTATTTTTAGCTATTTTCGAGTTTTATGTAACACAAACTAACAACAACAAAAAAAAAAATAAACATTGTGTTTATCTGAAATAAAATCTGTTTTTCTTCAAAAACCTTCCAGAAGTAAGTCTCTTCATGCTTTCAAACCATGTTACCTAAAGATCAAACAGTTTGACACTGCAAAAATCTGCAGTTAAAAGAATGATCTGATTGGTTTGTTGGATGTTGGCCGGGGAATGTTATGACCGAGTAATTATGTGTCTTGGACAGATGCATTAACCAGGCTTGGAGCTGGAGCCACTGGATATTATTTTAGTGAGAAGGTCTGAGGAACTGACTCCTTCCCAAGGAGCTGACTGGCCAAGGTCCTGCACTGGTGCCTGTTCCAAGGACTTTTTGGCAACTGCATCCAAAGATGCTTTTAACATTACCATCCCAAATTGGGGTCAATAAAGGCCATCAAACTTAATTTGTCTCTATGCTTTCAAAGGCTTTCCCTATTTATTTATTTGCTTAATTGTGAAGGTATCTAGCATAGATTTTTCTTTTTTGTAAGCCTGCGTTGTGAAATCCACGAAGATGATTTCTTAAAAGCAGTTGCTAAGTATAACTAATGCCTAGAAACGAGCTGGATAAAACCTCTTTATTTTAAATGGATTACGTATGTGGGTAATTTAGGTACTGAAAACAAAACATTTGGTAACTTAAGTCTTTTTGGATGTTAGAAAGATTTTGTTCTAGTCCTTGAGGCCACAGTTACAAAAACCTAAGGTAGGTTTAGGGAACAGTGTATTATGTTACTTTCCTAAACTAATAAATGTAATGCACACCATGATCATTATGGCATTTTCTTCGACAGTTATATATTTTGAATATTACAACAAAGTTCAACATAAAGAAGCAGACTTAAAAAGTATGCAAGCTAGTCATTAGCCAATAACACCAGGATTTATCTTGCATTTACCTGAGAAGACAGGTGTTTCCATAAAACATTTTCAGATGTACCTTGATGTACTAGAGCTTCCTGAACTAGATGTCATGGTGAAATAATTCTTATACAAAAATGCATCATAAATCCCTCTAACACTTACTTCACAAAATGTATAATCCTGTTTCAGAGGGGCTTGAATGATGGGAATGCCATAGAACTACAGTAAGAAGGTCGTTCACATTGTTGTTTCACTCCATTGGTACCATTTTGATTGTAGTTCAAAGGATCTACTAAAAATGATGGTCTTTCACATACCATCTGTAAAATGAAATTCAAGCAAAAGCACACAGGTGTGTAAGACAGCAGCAAGTATCACAAGAAAAAATAAACTTTTTTGGATGTCTTTTTCAAACCACAGCAGGTAGCAAACAATAATGGGGGATTTGACAATCTGAGAATCAAATTGCAATTATGACTTTTTTTTGGCTCTAAAAGTACCTACTACATGGACAATTTACAACAGCTGGTATGCATATGGCTCTGTATTTGCTTTAGAGCCCTTTTTAGAGTAGTGGAAGGCAGGGGTATTTTATCTGAATAGAAAAATGATGAGAAAGTTATTTTTTGTAAAATATTGAAGATTATACCTTATTTAGATAACAGAGACCATTTTGTTGCATATGGTGCACTGTTTGCTTGTCTGCGCGGACGTCTTGGGCATAAATCTAAACTTTCGGCAGACCGGAAATGGGACATCGAGAGTTTTCATAAAAGTAAACAATGATTACGTAAAATCAGGACATATGTACACAACTAATTGCTAACATGTTCTGAGAAACAAATGGGGAATCCGTGTAAATCTTTATTTGTTACAGAGAAAGCACAATATGATAAATCAACATGAGAAGTTGTCGTATGTTTTCACGTAACTGTCCCAACATGTTACGTGAAAACAAAAGTCTCTTGTGAGATAGAAATAAGAATACCAGTTTCACAAATAGTATACATCGTTTATAAATTCTATATTGTTTACATTCGTGTAGAAAAAGGGTGGCTTTTATTAGTTAAAAGTGAGATCTATGAGATAATGTGGATCAGATACCTCTGTCTGTCCGAGCTCCCAGATGTTGAGTGAATTTCTCTTCCAGCTGACATAGCTCTCAATGGAAATTTCAACTGTGACGCGATCCTCTCATTTTCAAGGCGGGCTTTCAAATGATAGCTTTCTTTATGGTGTATGCTGAGGAGAAGTGCCGGTAATTTGTGAACGTTTTCAGTCCGTCCGCTAGTTATGTGAGGAGGAGGAATTGCCAAATAATTCTCGGTAATATATATTCTACATTCTAATTTTGCTTTAAAAATTGACATTTTTATAATCGCAAGTGTTTGAGCTATATAATAAAAAAAAAATAGGTTTTTATTACATTGTTTATTTATTGACCTGAGTCCCCTATTTTTGTTTCCAAATTATTTGAAAAGTGTCAAGAGGACACTTTTTTCACATGTAACAGTGACAGAATTTTTAAGATCCTAGGTTTTTAGATCTTTCTTTTTAATAACAATAATTTGTGTGGTATTTGTGAAAAATAAATTCAAAGTGTGATGTTACTATTTCCATTCTGGTGAATGAAATGCAATTAAACTAAATAAATGAACAGAGAACTACAGAAACACAGCTACAAGTGTGTCTTTTTTAGTCTGAAACAAGTTGTTATACTTAGGGGCGTGTTTGATACCCAGTGTCATCAATATTAATATACATTGCTGTTGAGCCACTCAGCTAAGGTATGTTTTGCTAGAGACGGTGATAAGATGTGCGCTCCGAGCCTGCTTCATTGAGTCTGACACTGACAAGTCAGAGTGAGACAGTGACAGTCACTGACAAATCGGACAGTCAGAAGGTACCGCCTTTTTTTCTGTACCACGCCTAGTACAATGGTTGATCAGATTATGAGGGCAGGTCTTCCTAACCAACACCTAAACAAAACGATTGAGTATTTCTCTTTTCCAAATACGATATTAAACTCATAACAGTACAGTGTAATACGAGAATCCAAGGCGACTTTAAAAGAAAAAAAAAATATCACTACTTCGGTGCATAAACTTTTTTCTACATTTATTTTAAACTGTTTAAATTACAGCATGATTGATCATTACATGTTTTGATTTTGTGTGTTTGGATCTGTAAACCCGTTTACCCACCCTAGAGTTGCAAATCAGTGTTCGATTTAAGCTTTTTAAAGTAGGATACCTGTTAATCCAAATATTTATTAAAATAATTATATTTTTGGAGAAGCTCATAGATATACAAGCAGCCAAAACATTCAGTAACTACAAACCAGTTTCATCCTGATTTGAGGCTCACCAGCGCAGTGTGACCTTGTGACAGCTCCAGTTATTGCTAAATACAGGGATACCCCCAAAATGTTATTTGGGTATTTGCAGTCTTATTGCATACCCAGTTAACATTTCTTGGGTATCTCTGTCCTTAACAATGACTGGAGCTGCCAGTTGAAATGAAGGGATAAATTACTACACTGTTTTGACTACTTGTTTATCTTATTATTAAGTTATTTAGCAGTTATTTGTTTATCTATCAGATTCTCCAAAAAGAAGTGCCACAATGTTATTACATTTGTTATTGATTTTGTACTTAATCCTTTATGCCTTTAGTATGTATTCAAGACTTATTGTCTATCGTTTATTATATATTAAAGACTTGTCTGTTGTTTCAGCCGATCTGATTGAAATCAGTCGATTAAATGGCATGTTATCAATCAAAAGCATCCCATATTAATGGGCCAGTAGGTAGCTACTAGCCTACTAACCCCTAAACCTAATGTATACCCTTAAACCTAATCTCAACCCCTAAACCTTACTATTAAAGTCATTTTCACTATTATTTCAACAATGCTTTTTACCTTCCTTAGCGGCTGCTACATCCGACATCCATTAAAGCACTTCATCCCAACCTACTGGAACTCTTGGGAGGCTATTAGATACCTACTGGCCCTATGGGATGATTTTCTTAGATAACGTCCCATTCAATCAACTGATTCCAATCAGATCGGGTGGTTGTTTATTAATTTGTTGCAAGACTTACTGGAAAGAATTTATATTTTGAAATTAAACAGTTGTTTCAATAATTAAAAGCTCCGTGTCTGTCCTGTTACGTGAACAATAAAATGGCATCATCACTTTCACTTTTTTAATACATTTTTTAATCTCTATAATATCAATGTTGTATTAACTGGAAATCACATATTTATGTGCCTGCAAGAAATTAAGTGTAGGTGTGGAAGGGTGGTGGGCAATTCACTGACACACACGGGAGACAGAAGTTTTATTTGAAAACACCGCACTGGTGCCCAGTGTTATCATTTTTTTATGTTTTCTTTTAGCCCGTAGAGGGTGCTGTTGTCCGTGGCCTGAGTACCGGCAACGGTACACAGGACCACAGGAATACCAATACTGGTAAACAGTAAAAGAACTGGAGCACTCACAGGTGTTCAAAATAATAATGAAATCAAAAGGCGAACTGAAAAGGGAAAATAAAACTCGGTAATAAAGCTACAAAATAAAGGTGCTGCTTACGCAGTGCCCTCACTGCCGCTAAGCCGGTCAGCTCGGGATCTCCGTCCTACGCTGTTATGCACTATACACTGGAGTGGCCAAGGTTCCCCTGTCACTACACATGTACCCTTGGGTACATAACAAGAGACTTACAGTGCCGTGAAAAAGTATTTGCCCCCTGTCTGATTTTCTTACTAAATTATGTGGTAAATAATTAATCATTTGCTTTTATGTGTATTTAATATCCATGTTCTAGCATCTTATAACACAATTATCACTTTTAAACAAAATTAGATGAGTAGTACACATTTATATGAATGCATTTGAACATGTCCGTCCTGTTACGTGTGTATGAGGTTGTGTTATGAAAGAACCAATATGTAGGAAGGCTACTTTTAAGTTATCTTTAAAGTGACACAGTTTGAAACAGTGCATGTCAGAGTAAAAGAAAAACACAGTTTCAAATGATTAACACTACCCTGGTTTTCTTGCTGCAATGTCCCCACAAAGGGGCTCTAGAGCAAATACAGAGCCATCTGCTATTTCCATGGACAAATAGTTTAATGGATATTAAGCTTTGTTTAATGCTACCAAAGAGGTTATGCTACCAAAGAGACCATATGGTCCTTTATAGGAGTAAGTAAATGCTGTCGGTGTTACTAGTAGGACAGTCAACCAGGTGATGAAAAGGTGGCAGGACCTGTGGCGGCGAACAAAAGAGAAACTCACAACGCAGCACAGGCATGAAAAAGGAACAGGAGGAGGACCACCATCCACATCACAGCTGAAACTGCTGAAGAGGTAAGCAGAGAGGATAATCCATCCCAAACAAAGTGACCCTGGGTTTGAACATGCAGGGTCTTCTCCGTCTTGCCCTCCTCCGAAGGTTTTCCTGCCTGTCCTCAACATGAGTCAAGCATCGCCGCATCAGGCAGTGTACCACAGCAGCCATCCTAAGGCCAATGACAGGTCTCTGAAGGTGTGTGGTTTTATACAGCTCTTAGTAACTCGCTTCTACCTTGTCACAGGAAGTGCAAAATTTTTGGAGGGTCAGCAATTGCCCAAGTGCAAGGCAAGATCCTTACATCTCATTATAATGTTTGGCTGCTTAGTATTCTTGATCTCCGCCCAATTCCATGCTCTTTTCTTCATATGGATACATTTCAATATCATTTAAATGGATCAATGACGGCAAAATGCTTGATTCTTTATATACACCACATTTTTAGTGACTGCTACACCAGCTAAAAACAGTTTTTGGCAGCAATATGGGTGTTTTGCAGCCGCAAATCACTTCCCAACAATCATGAGATCAGAGGGCTTCTCAAGGGTCCTAATAAAGGTGGTGTGTGCAATTGGCTTGTCCCTCATCATAGTGGCTGCATTCACCAATGTGTACATTAAGACAGTCTCAATGTCAATGTCTGCAGAAAGGTACCAATGGAAAGCACAACTCAAGATGCAAGCAGGTCATAAGAAATTTAAGTTGCAACAAGTAACATACGTGCTACAGTGGTCCAAATCGCAGAAACCTTCAATACCGTTTCCACTCTAGCAATGTGCCAGCAGCTATGCATTGTGGGCTAGCAGTAGATCACTAATTCTTTGGCCTGTAGATATTCCATGGTTATAGATTAGATATCCCACGGTTATAGATTAATTGGTGCACTACAAAGAAGTAACAATGACTTTCATCAATGCTCCTGCATAATTTTATTAAAATTGATGCCTTTGATATATCCTTTAACAGTAATAGGATTTTACTTCAAAATGTTATATTGTTATTTTACACAGAAAATTAGCAGATACTATTATCACATTTTATTGCAGAGGCAGTGAAAATAAGTTTATTTCCTCTTAAAATAATTTTATCCTCAAGGGAAATAGGTAATCTGAATGTGTGTCACCTCCCTAGTATCTACACTCCTTCATCACGTTTTGTTTTATTGTCACAAATATTGTTTTTCTCAAACCCATCATTCTGCATTTACCCTCCTAACACTTTCCAGCTTCATGCCTCTCTCTCATGACAATAAATTGTTGAAATATGCATTATTTTGTTGTCCACAATTGTTCAATACAATACATGATACAAATCTGGACCAACCAGTCTGCACAGCAAACATGCAATCACGATCCTAATGCTGTGTTTACACTGCCACCTCGGACCAACTGATCGCGGAGATTCTTATCATTTTTCACGTAGCGTTTACACTGCGGTTGTGCCCTGAGCCGGCTTAGGTCTGAATGCGCGCGCATACCATCTAAATTACAATACGTGCCCGGTGACATCATAAAGACCACTGAAGGGATGACGAGTTTTCCCCTCCCCAAACCACAAAGGCTTTGTTTGACACAACATAGCGGTTCCTGATCCATTTGTTATGTGAAGGATTTCACCTTAAGTAAGATAAGTCAATTTGCTGTTTATTACTGTAATAATAAAGACCCTTTTGTTTTCAAAATAACTCTATTCTGTTTCATCACCAATATTATCTCACCTTGTATATATACATAATTGTATGATGCATAAGTCCTTAATTTTGAGTTAAAATAGGCTAAGCAGCCACAGGAATACCAGAGAAAAAACATTTACTGTATAAAATTGCAGTTAACAAATTTCATTTTTTCAAATTAGCCTTGCTACAAATACTACTTTTGCAAATGAATAAATAATAATAATAATAATAATAATAATAATAATAATAATAATAATAATAATAATAATAATAATAATAATTTGTTATATAAGTACACTATCTAAATTGTTTGTAATTATTCAAAACATTTCGTTCCTTTTTTAAAAATCGAACAGCGACCGCAAATTATTAAAACAATCTTTATTTAAAACTTGGAACATAACATGTAAAACGCAATTGTGTAACAGATCAACTATAATCAAAAAGTGCAGAGAGGGGGTTGCACAGATCTTTCGCCAGACCTGCCACTATTTCTCAGTATATGTATTTATTTTGTGTTTCGGCTTAGAGTGCACTCTAGATTGGAGTTTCGCCACACAACGCTGTGACAGCTCTGCTTTCTTGCTCTCCTCTCTTTTGTTTGTCAGAAACAAACAAAAAAACTATTCCATGTTTTTAAGCTAATCATTGGTACAATCAAAATATTTATTTAAATAACAAAAAAAAGATGGTGTGTTAAAGCGTGTTTAAAACTAAGCCAGTAACTAAGTGGCTTACAATCAAATAACTGGGAAAAACACAATCCAGGATAGTTTTTGTACAAAATTCTTTTTGATAGCATTTTTTTTTAAATACTCCCCAATATAAACAGTTAATAAATTGAAATATTCAGGACACGTGTGTCTCAAGTCATTCTGCTCTTTTGTGACGCTGCAGCAGCACTGCAGCTTCTTCCTGTTTAGATTCCGTGGGGGAGGAGCCGAGCAGCACGCACGTCGTACGTGAGCCGTCCTAAAATTGGGTGAGTTTACACTGCCTTTTCGGACGGACCTAAGCTGGCACTGAGCCACGTCTTTAGTTGGCCGTTTTTAGGACAGCTGAGAGTCGTCCGTGTGCGTTTACACTGCAGAAAAAAGACCCGAGTTGGCCCAAAGCTGTCCTAAAAGCGGCCAGTGTAAATGCATCATAAAAGAGCCAGGCTCGCCCTGGTCGAGCAGTAGGACACTCATACACTGGAAACCCACATTACTTTACTGCATGAAAAACAGAAACATGTTTCACATCCTTACTTCTCCATATAAACATCTTTCCTTGTACTGTACATGTATTTTAAAGCATCTGAAATATTTTGTGTTGAAACACTTTAAAACACAATGGATAGCAATATTCAAATTAAAGCTGTAGTGCACATCACTTACAACAGTTGTTTTAATAAAATGCACAGCAGCAAAGCACAACTGTGTGACAATGTTATATAATAGCATTTTCAATTTGAGTGGAATGTCAAAGCTTGATAAAGGTATGTTGGGAGCATTTAATTTTGATAGCAATGATATATAGCTGAGGAAGTGAGCCAACCTTAACAATTATTCAGCCATTGACATGGTGGCCTATTTAAAGGTAGATTAGCCAGTGAAGCACAGGCAGTAGTTGTTAAGAATTCAGGAAACAATTAAACAAACAGAGGCACTCCCTTTTTACTGACTGTTTCTGGATTACATAGAGATTATGAATAGACACCACATGTGACAAGGCAACCTAAACAGCCCATCAACCCCATTCGCCAAATAGAAACCCTTTGTTAAAGTGACATTATCCCTTTTCTTGTGCCAAGTGTAGGTAATGTAACAAACCTCTTCTAATCCTAGCAACCGAAGACAATACTGGGTGTGCATATTGAGAAATATACATCGATTCGTGTCAAATAGTTTTCTGATTTCTAGCTTTCTTAATGTTCTTTTCTAATGTTCTACTTAAGAAGGTAAACCAGGATATCCCATCTGCGTAGGAGTGTTTTCTGACTTAAATCTGGTTTAGTTTCAGTTTATTTACAAACACCTGGAATCACAATGCCTGTGTGAAATGTGCCTTTCCTTTGTTATTATTTTCATAATGCATGTTGAAAACGATTTTATAATTTTTATAAAGCTTGCACAAATTACTATCCCACTTTTACACACGCAATCAAATTAGAAATGGACGACAAGAAATATATAGAGATAACCTGAAAAAAATGTATTTGTCATTATTCACATTACTGTCACATTTACTGTACATCTCGAGATTTTGAAAAAAAAAATCTATAACTTTAGTAATTTAAGTAAATCAGTAAAAATTAGTAAAATAAAACAAGCAACATTCTAACAACAATTAATCAAAAACCTCAGCACATCTGTTAAAGAATGGTATATATGTAGCTAAATTCTGGAAAAAAAAAGAATATATATCTATTCTCTCTCTCACACACACACAGTAAATTCATTTAATTTATATTTACGATAAAACTATAAAAATGTTAAATATGAATTGATAACTAAACCTCACTCTTACAGTCTAGGTATAATTTCTTTTGAATAATACTTACCCATTGAATCCTTAAGAATGCACGCTATGCTCTGTACTTTTTACGAGATACTGTTGAACTTCGTGATATTATCTCTAGGACACCCCAAAATGAGATGTTAATATTCATATACTTAATATTAAATACAAATAAATTACTTGCAATAAAAAGTATTCTAATCAATATCAGTCGAACTAAAAAACACGATTCAGATAGTGTATTATTTGATTTTGATATACCTATATATATATATATATATATATATATATATATATATATATATATATATATATATATATATATATATATATATATATATATATATATATATATATATATATATATGGCAGTGTGCAGTTAGCTACGTTTTATGTATTCTGAAAAGAAAAAAAAAAAATTAAACGTGCACAAAGCTATTGTTCTGTAATGTATTAACTTATTTGGATATATGTTCTATACATTTAAATGGATCTGGCCTAATGTTCCTTTCTATTATTAGTTTTGTTGCATTGAAATAACACTTATTATTATTAGTAGTTGATCTATCTCATTTCTGTTTATTTATCGAAGACGATTATATATATATATATATATATATATATATATATATATATATATATATATATATATATATATATATATATATATATATATATATATATCCTAAGCAACTAAATCTAAGCAATATAAACGTATCGTGTAGAAATGGAAATCTACCAATAAAAGTTCTGTTTTAAATATGATACATAGGTACATACACACATTGATAGATAAATAAATAAATAAATAAATAAATAAATAAATAAATAAATTCAGTTTCTTACCAATTAATAGTCAAGAAAGGCAGATAATACAATCAGCCATTGATGTTTAATCATCTAAACAGGTCAATTACATGTCTCTTGAATAAAAGCCTTTGTCTTCAGGGTTATCTATTGTCTGGAGCGCTGTTTTTGGAAATCCTGGTTTGCGATCTGATTGGTCTTCTCTAAAGCCTCATGTCAATGAGTTTAAAAACGCTGTGCTATAAAGTGCGTAAATGAATATATTTAATTAATCTCCCTGTAATTTACAAGGCTCGTTCTGATGGTGCCAGTTATTTACTGTAGAATAGTATTCCCTTTAGATTGAAAATATGTAATTTATGTATGTTTCAAACATGTTTACAAAACAAACTAATAGTGTAAAACGGTTTAGATCCAAAATATAGCTCTCACTTATAGGCTATAGCCTATGCCAATACAATGTTACTGTACATTAACCATAAAGGCTATTAAAAAGTAATCAGTTGCGGTTCTTTAATTATGAAGTCTCATAATGTATATCCAATATATAATGATAAAAAATAACATTTAACAGAAATGGTAGGCATTTCTAGAACCCAAAATGCTCGTCAACAACATTTTAAAACATTTTTTTAAACCATTATGATATATCAAAATATTAAGGGACTTAGAATGAATAATAAAATGTGAACTACCCTAAACAAACAAACAAACAAACAAACAAACAAACAAATCAATAAACTCGTTTTCAAGCCTGAAATCGATCTTATGTTATTGAACCAATTTATATTATTTGGGAATAAACGTTTTGAAGAGTGCCCAATCATTAACTCAATTGTAATCACTTTTTTGTTTACTTATTTATTTATTTATATAATGTATAGTGTATTATATTACAATTAATTGATGAACTTCTGGTAACATGAGATTAATTGGGCGCACACTTTTGATGTCTAATATTTAAAATATTTTTTTTTTTCTGTTTATCAATTGGCTACCTCTAATGTGAACTTGTTGCGATTGTGAAAGTTTGCATTCTCTATCCTTCTTTCTGTTGTAGAATATATATATATATATATATATATATATATATATATATATATATATATATATATATATATATATATATATAATCACAGGATGTCATTTTATTGTAGTATTATTAGTAAAATTGTTGAAGCTTGTGATCACCACTAAAACAAAAACAAAAAAAAACTTAAATACATATAAGAAAAAACAACAAATAAGTCCATGTTAGAAGTAGCCCATTGATAAAAAAAAAAAAAAACTTTAAAAAAACCCCCAACATTTTAACATTTATAGACATTGAGTGTGCACAGCTAAAACAATTCCTGAAAAATTGACATTCCTGGAAGATGGGGAGATCCTAGAATATTGTACCCTTTATGGTATTTGTGTTTTCCAAATAATGTGTATATAGTACACGGGAAAAAAAAATCATAATGTAATAACTAAATGAGAAGAATGTATGTTTTCTTTATTTATAAATGGTCCTAACAATCTATCTAGTAAGTCATATAAATATGTAATAGGCATATTACAGATAAGGGTGTTATTTATAGCTGTGCTAAAAATGTTGAATGTATCAATGAGTGTGTTATCCCTGAACAAACTATGAAAAGCCTAAAGACAATGCCACTGACATGTACCTGGTAAAAGTTATTTTGTTTATTGTTTCTTGAAAGGCATTTGCAGGCGACAGAGTGGCGTCGTGCTTTCCTTGGTTGTTGTGTTGACAAACTGCAGTGATGTTAAATACAGGGAGGCAGACACAAAGTGATTAATCATGTTAAATTAAAACCAGCTTTTCTGCCAAACCCACTCAGGAATGCTACCTTTATAAATTATATTCAACCAAACAAATATCTATCTATCTATCTATCTATCTATCTATCTATCTATATATATATATATATAACAGTGAATACCTTCTCTGCTAGCACTTGTATTGCATGTAAAAATTCTGCTAAATGTATAGTTTTTTTCTGCATAGGACTTACACTGAGTACAGTTCAGTTTCCCCTGTTACAATCCTGCCAGACAAATACATTGCATGTCAGTATATGTACATCATAAAGAGACCTTGCCCCCATAAATCAGTAATGCTGTTAACATCAAGATATATTCCTTTTAATTCTGATGCCACGTGACATTGCAATCACAATAGCTTGTTTTTAGTCTCAAAGTATACAATTAAAAGCCTATACTATTGTATACTAATACAATTTTTTTTTTAGTTCACAATATACATTTGCTATAATAGTAAACTTATTTGCTAACAATCATTTCAATAATATAAATGAGTTTTGTATGCTATAATACACTCCATTAGTACACTACATGGTATCATATATCATATATATATATATATATATATATATATATATATATATATATATATATATATATATATATATATATATATACCTTATCACTTTGCTGTAACTCTTTATCCAGACTTAAACTAATGTTTAAAATGTAATTAAAAATGTTTTCATTAAATTAGAACACCAATCTTTTAACAGGATATACTGAAGTCAGTATTCTATGCAACACAGCTTTACATTGTACCTCCAACTAGCCTCAATGCAGCACCCTCTGCTGTTTCAGTATCAAACTGCAGACCTAGATAACACATTCCATCATATTGTAACAAAGGGTTGGCTCTGGGACTTTGTTGTTCTGCGTGCCTCTGTGGAACTGTGCTTGAACTGTTCTGGACTGCATTGCCTTGCACAACTGTGTGCTGGACTGAGTTGCACAACCCTGCACCTGTGATTTCCTGTGTGCGTAAATGCTTCCCTGCTTGCAGCCCCACTCCCCATTCTGAACTATTGTTGCAACTTTGCACCAGTACTGACCCCTACCAAGTGTGAGGAAAGGCGCCCGGGAATTGTTCAGTGCACCTGGCAAGAGCTAGGGGAGAGTGACGGATAACAATCTACTGACTGGCCAGGGTTCACCTACAATGTTGCAATGCTGATAGGGGTGTGAGCTATAAAAGAGGCAGCCTGCGAGCTAGCTGTAGATGGGGGATTCAAGTGAGTAGAGAATTGAGCTGAACATCTGTCTGCTTGCCTGTTACTGAATAAATAAACAGCCATTTTGAGAATACCTGCTCCACACTTTGTTCTTGTTAAAACGCTACATTGGTGTTTAGAAGTGGGATGGAGCAAAGACCCTAGAAGGAGAAGGATGAGCTGGAGAAAGCAGCAGCCAGAGCCGATACATCACCACTGCTCAGGTGGACGGCGAAAAAAAAGGAGACCGGTCCAGGAAGGTGACTGCTGCAGCAGCTCTCCGCAACGGAGGAGAACAGAGCGAATCCAAAGGCAAAAGTGCAACTTGGCACAGTAAAGTTCCCTGGTTTCGACAGAACCAGCAGCTGGGAAGCTTTCCAGGTACAGCTTGAGACGCTTGCAAAGCTGCACGGCTGGAACAAGGCGGAGAAGGCAAGCCACCTGCTCGGCAGAGTACTGAGAGGCAACATGCAGCTGATTCTGTTGAACCTTCCCCCCAGAAGCCTGGGGAGCCGTGGCCAGCTTCAGGCGGCTGCCAAAAATGACATTATGACACTCGGATACGGAGACACTATTACTCGGATACTGGGAACTAGTGTGGGTCTACAGGCCCCAACATAAGCAAGATGCTGTCCCAAGCTGGACAGTGCCGGGCTAGGGTCCTGCCGGGTCCTAGAAAGTCTTGGGGAAGTGGTTTATCAAGTCCAACCTCCACCAGGGACCACAAAGTTGTGCTGCATCGGGACCATCTTGCTCCATACCGGAAGTGGGACACTGACTACTTGGAGGATAAGGCTGGGGACCCAGACTCACCGTAGCCCGGGACTTCAACATCACAGGCCAGATCCTCCAGCTTGCAGCTTGCCGGGGCCAGCCCTGGTGGCAGCCCAACCAACCCGTAACCACAGTCCGTGGTTGGGTGTACCCAGACTTCTACCTCCTCCCGCCGGCCACAATGCCACAGAGCTAGGGGCGGGGGATGGATAACAGCCTACTGATTGGCCAGGGTTCAACTGCATTGTTGCAGAGTTAGGGGTAGCGTTCAACCACAATGTTACACTGTTGATTGGGATGTGGGCTAGCCGTGGTTGGGGGATTTAAGTGAGTAGATAATTGTGCTGAATATCTGTCTGCTTGCCTGTTGCTGAATAAACAAGTTACCGTTTTGCTTCACGCTTCTTTCTTGCTAAAAGCATTATAATATGAACGATCAGACTTGATCACAGCTCCTTTCTTAATTACAAGGATGTTGTGAATCACATATTTTGTGTACCTTTTTAAAAAGCTTTTAGATTTATTTTCCTTAATAAGATGACACATTACTACTGCCATACCCCTGGGTAACAATGTTAAAACTCCTTTTTTTTTTTGGCAGTACATTTGTCCCTCTTTGTGGTTCAGCTTGTCAGTCTTGTTTTCACAACACATTCAGTTGGCATGCAACTACTACTATGACTACGACTACTAACAATAATAATCATAACAATAATACTTGTAAAAAAAATACATTAGTAGTAATATTTGTGGCATAGTAGAGGGAGGAAAGATGTAGCCCAGGGGTTGCTGCAGAACTACCTCCCCTAGAATGTCATAGGGTTAGAGTAGAGCCCAAAGTGGAATCACCTGGCTCTAATTTAATGAGGGACACCTGCCTGGGATTAAGCAGGCAGGTATAAATAAGCAGGTCAACTGTGTTTGAGAGGTCTGTGTGAAGGCTAAGGCCTGGAGGGGGTGGGGCAGGGGCAGGGGCAGGGGCAGGGCTATATCAAAAATGTATTGTTATACTTTTTTGGGGGGGACTGGTAAACAGTTTAGCTGCCCAGTTATAGTGTATAATTTATTTACTAAGTTTATTTAGTAGTTGTTTAATTGGTGGACGGCCGTCCAAAAATTGCCTTTTCCAAACATACAAATATAGAGAGCAATACATTTAGCACCCAGATGTCTGAACAGTGTTTTATAAACCATGTGATTTGGCAGTATTTTCAGGTCTTAATTACTAATGAGAACCTAGTTAGGAATTACTTGAATTATAAAAAATAAAAAGTAGAACACTTTACTTCAATTGTATGGGAACAATACTTACTACAGTAAAATGTACTAGGTTTCCACTGCAGCAGGAATGTTGTTGGGCTGACACTTTCCATCTGTGACCTTTGCCCTGAAGTTGAAGACGATCATATGCACTTGGTATGTTTTACATGCAGTCTTAAATTAAAATACGACATTATCAAGCACCTGTCATGAAAGAACTCGCTTCTGTTATCACAATATAAGTGCTTTACAAAATTTACAAACAAAAGCTTTCTTGATAAAAAAAAAATGGAATAAAAAATACACTTGGGAAGCATCTTTGGTGCTGGCTTACTTACACTAATATATTTTACAAATGGCTCCTTTTTGGTATGTCTATGGGCTTAGGGTGTGGCAGTTTCAGGCTGTCCAATGAGTAACTGAGCCAATATAATCAATATGTAATTTAAAAGTACACATAGAACATATATTAGTGGGAGTTATTGCATAGGACATCCCTTGTGTTTGTCATGATTGTCTACCAACTTTCAGTCTTTCAATCATGAATCTTTTGTCTTAACATCCATGTATACAGGCAAAACTCAATCTCAATTACTTCCAAAACAAAATGCTGTTTCTTATAGATTAAATCACTTTACTAACCAAGGAGATATTTGGAATATTCTTTATCCTTTCTAACTATTCGCTCTCAAAAATATACAACATTCTTGGGTCAAAAGTCATGTTATGTCTCAACTAGGGTCCTCTGCCTTTCACTTATCAATCTTCTGTCTGACCTGCTGCTGCTAATTTGACAGTGCTTAATGCATTAGACCACACTTAAACCTGACTCATAAATAGTCTTGCTTTGGAGAATACTGTATGTTCTGGAATACCTGACAAAAATACTACCTTTGATGCACGACACATTTTTCAATTTATCTGATGCATTTGCATACTGTAACACCCCCTTTTCCTTGCATGACAATACTTTTACTTGAATTATGTACATTTAAAATTAGGCTGTCAAACGTGCAAGTACCTGTACCAAATATTGTTTGTCCATCTATTAGCTTCTAAATTTGAGTATCAAGAAAAAAAGAGTCTATAAAAGGAGTTTACAAATATTTTAGATATACTGTAGTCCAGTCAGTGTTTTGGAAAGAAATAACATGCAAATGTACAACAAAAAAAATAAACTCACTCACGTTAGAGAAAATTCTTTAGTTAAAATACAATAAAATAATGATATGTTTATAAAGCTCTCTAGTTAAATATTTACACATCACACGTAATTTAAAAAAAAAAAGTTAGGGTTTAATTTAACCTAATTTAAGAAACCCCATTAACACAATCACCACTTTCTTGCCCTAACTTGACAAGTTAGTGTTATACATATTACTGTGTTTTTTCAATGCTGTCTATTGGCACCACTATGTGCAAACCATGATAAATATAAATACACAGAAATAGTGCTATTCATACGATTATTCAGCTATCACACAGCAGCTAGCATGGTAAAGACTTAATAATGGATTGTATTATAGAGGTTAGAATGACCAGCACTAACACAACCCCTTGTCTATAGCATGATTATACTTTTATGTGCATTTGCTGCTTTTATTCAAATGTTAAGTGCAATGTTTTGTTCTATGAAGCAGCCACATGGCCGATAAGATAAATGTTGTCGTAGAGGTGCCCCACAAAATCCTCACTGATGTTCTGAGCAGCACGGCGAGTATTTCGAATGAACTCTCGCTTTGACATTTTGTTTTTGACATGTGGACTGGACAGGTCGATGGACAGCAGAATCAGGGAGTAGCAAAGTACATTGACTGCATCTGGAAAGAGTCACAAATGGAAACACCAGTTACAATGTGTATTGCGTTTTTTTAGTAAACTCATTCTGTAGTTAAGATTCCCAATATAGCCTGCATTCACCTTTTAGAAGATAAAGGCAGCTGAGCTGTGCTACATGTTATTAGAATAAGGAATCTCGATTGGATGATGCAGTGGCTTTCACCACTAATGCTTTAAGCCTGCATGTGATTCACCTAAGAGTCAATGACATTAAGGGTGCAATACCAGGGTCTCCAGTATTCACTTTTACTGATGTATTGTTACTGACAGCTCGTAGCAAACACACACACACATTGATGTAGCAGTGTACAAAACAGGAAATGCAAAAATATACAATGTTTTTAAATTGGTATATCCAAAATAAGGCCACTGCTGGTAGGATATGTGCAGAATTATGTTATATCAGTTAACATAATGCTGTACGCTTTTAACAAACTCTATAAGCTTTTAATACTTTATGTATAAGAGACTGTGTTGTAATATTTTGTGCTGATAGGGAGCAAATATTAGGCTATTTAGGTTCACTGTTGGGTAAAAAGAGACACAAGAAAACTGAAGTGACTTCTTGTCCTAATCTGGGAAATTTTTCAGGAACATTACTTTTCAAATCTAAACATATTAGGGACTAACAATGGTATATCATCCTTTAAATATTAAATCATAGCAGTATTTTCCCAAATAACTGATTTATTTTCCCCTTATTTTAGATCCGCTACTACTTAAATAATTATAATGACCCCCTCAAGAAAGACTTTTTTTTTCAGCAGAACCTGAGAACGATTAACACTGAAACAATGATTTTTACCTGGACTTAGACCAACCTCCCTCACCAAAGCAGGGTTGCATGCACAGAACCGGTGTGAGAATTTAGTAATGAGAGTCTCAAGGTACTCGCCACGCTCCTCTGGTGCATGAATGTGTCGGAAAAACTCTCGCAGTGCATTGGGCAAGAACTGGTTGCTAAAGTTGTGAAGGGTTACAAGCTCATCCAAAACATCCCTCCTGGATGAAAGAAAAAAGTGAAATGTTTACAAATAGAATGTAAAAACACAAAACCTTTAAACTAGATCACATCACATTTTAAATACACTTAGGACCCTTTACCTTTCATCAAGATATATCCTTAACATCTTCCAATTTAGTGTTCTTGTGTAGAAAATAAACTTAGCAAGTTCCTTTGGGTGGTCATTCAGAATACCCTTTGACATAAAGTATTCAATTCCCTACAACAAAAACAAACAGTAACAAACTGAACAAAAAAAAAAAAAGACAACCAATGGAATTCAACATGAACACAATGACTAAAGCTAATAAAGGTTATGTTTTAAATATATGGTGTACAATATGGTGAAGTACAAAAAGCATACTTAAAGATACAATGAGCTTGACTTACAGGATATTCAAGTTTCTCTTATGTCTGTTTCGATCTTGTTTTAAGTGCTAGTTGTGTCTGAATTTCCACGTTAACACATATAATAATTAATAAAGGCGTTTTGCCTTCATTTACATAAATTACTATTTTAGTATCATGTTCAGACAGCATAACATTGATTTATTTTTTGCATGCTATTCACAAAAGTTTAATCCAGTATTTCAAATTGTTTAGTGCATGGATTTCAGTGAAGTACCAGTGTGTTAAAAATGTAAACTCAGGAATCTACTGATGAAGGAGAAAACTCTCAGAAGAGCAAAACTATTATGTTAGATTACAATTTTCACAAACTTTATTAAATTCCATATTACATAAATAAATGTAACCTTAATAACCCTCCCCCCCCCCAATACCTTTTAATATTACATTAGATTAAACTATCAACTAAATATAGGCAAGCTAGTGGTAAGTTTCCTTTCAAAAAGAAAATCTTACCAGAGGTATTTTGTACAATATATGAAAGAAAGTACAGAATTGTACATACCTATTCCATTTCAATGTCTGTCTCAGAGGGTGAAAACTGTGTGTCATCTCAATGAGCTTATTCTTGTAAAACTTTTTAATAAATAAATATAAAAATACACTTACCAATAAATAACAAGGGGACTAAAATCACAGTTTTTCCTATATTTTACTGATTGTGTAATTTTCAAACTATAATGATTTAATGAATTTGAAAACACAAAAGACCTAAATTGGCTATTCTAGATCACAGATTCCATCTGCTAGCCTGCAGTTTTGGATAACAGTTTTAACAAAATAATCATTAATGTCGAACAATATACTTATTTCTGCATACACATTTTCCATTAACAAAATAATCATTAATGAGCTTACAGTAATGCACAATTGAGTAATTCATTATGGTACTGAACAATATTGTGATCCACATATGTAGAACAACCAACGTTCTGGTAAATGTGTGCATAAAACAATTCACAGTGGTGTTGAAGGATATTGTACAAATATGTAGTAGTTTGATCACAAATAATATGCTCTTAAATGCTAATTAAATCATTTAGGACCTTCGTTTTTCAACAAAACCACACTTTGTTATGACACAAAACGGGACAAATACAGGCAAAATAGATGATTTGCTTACTGCAGGCTAGACTCTGCTCTGGGCGGCTGCTGAAGAGGGTAGAAGCCCGACTGTGCTGGTGTGTGGGTACAGCCGTAATTTAAAAGAAAAAAAAGGTAGAGTGAGTCCTTTTTTGTGTGTGCTGTTTGTTTTTGTTACAGGTAAACAGCTTAGCTGTCCTGTCTTTAGTTTAGGTTCCTGTTTTGTTTAGTTAGTGCTCAAAGCGAGCTAGGTGTTTGTTTTGTTTATTTTGTTTTGTGTGTGTTTTCATTAAAAATTGCGCAACCGCGCTTCAAAAATCCATTTACGTGTGCTGGGTCAGTGTTTTTAAAGGGGCAACGAACCGCAGAGAGGGCGGATCTTTTACAATATATATATATATATATATATATATATATATATATATATATATATATATATATATATATATATATATATATCTATATATCTATATCTATATCTATATATATATATATATATATATATATATATATATATATATATATATATATATATATATATATTTTACACACTAAAAAAAAAAAATTCAGTCTTTGAATACATCAATAAGTTGATTATTATTGTCAAAAGTAATGATAAACCATTCACTGGGTATAAACATTATAGAAAACACTATCATTTCTACCACTTTAAAAATAAGTAAAATAATACATTGGATATATTTACCTCATTAGGGTTGCCGTTGAAAGTAAGACTGCCCTCATCTAGCTGCATGTAGAGTTTTCTGTAGGAGAACTCAGATGGCAATCTCCTATTGTATATGGAACAGTGACCCCATGTAGACTTGCATTGTCTGAAACAGAAAACCAAACTCAACTAGAAATATTTTGTGAACAAAACATCCCCGGGGACTGCATGGCATGTCTGCAGGAATAGTTTATAAACCATTTATATGGTCAGTATCAGGGAGTCAGTTTTTTACTGGACAACATGGGTTATGGATCCTGGTCGTATGTATTTTAGAAAACAGCTGTGTAAAGACGGTAGGCACTATTCTCTGTTAAAGACTTTCTTTCACAGTTTAACATACAGGAATGTTTGTAAACACTCAAAAAGCGGTCCCAAAATGTTCTCTTTCTACAGCCCAGAAACTAGTCTCATAATCTCAATATGGCAGCCATCTTAGGTCAGAGTTCAATGACACAATCACCAATACATCAGGATTATATAAATATTGCAAATATGAAGTCAGTACCTCAAATGGTCTCTCAGACTTTAGTTGTGTGAACCCTGCAAATATGAAGTCTTATTCTATCCATTGTTACTGTAGTAACCACATTTTATTGCCTACAAAAAACCTAGAAGTAATTGAACATAAATGTATTGTAAACAGATTTTAATTTGACACTGGCATGTGGATTACAGTAAATATCTGTGACACCCAACCCCTATCCTGCCCACTTTGACATACTTTTAAGTAAATGTTTTCAATTTCAGTGAGTGACGAGAAGCTGTCTTTTAAGGCCGTTCTTTACAGGTTGATGTATACTGTGACATAAAGCCATCGCTACTGGTTTCTTCAAGGTAACATCAAAAGTCAGAGTGGGTTCCCCTCAACCAAATTCCCTGTCACACATAATGTGAATATACAGTTCACTTACCCTTGCCACAGGTACTCATCTTTACCTAGGTCCTGCCAGACACATGATGCCAGGCAGAGGTCAGTAGCATTCAGGTAAGACAGGATAGTAATACTCAACTCAGGCGGAAGCATTTCTAAGTCAATGAACCCTTGTTCCTCCTTGGATTTCCTAGCTTTCAACAACTGGTAGATATCTATTCCACCTTGGCCTGGTCTGTGGTGGTTCACATTATCAGCAGTTGCAGCAGTCCTTCTCCCACACTCCCTTGCAAGGTAGCTCTGCTCACTGTATTCTTGCTGAAACTGCTGGTTTCTAGCAACCCTCCACAGCACCTGACCCATTTGCACACCTGGAAAACGACAGAAATGATACCCTTAAGAAACCCACAAAATGTATTTAGGCTATTTATTTGCAATGATGCAGTCTATCCATTGCTAAAAAGAAAAAAAAAATCCTATCATCATCTCCATGGAGTATTTTAAATTTTGCTCAACATCATGAAAACAAGGACTGTAATGTGTATTACTACCTGTTATTTATTTTAAATATCACATTTTACTAAAACCTTCTAAAAGCTTTCAGGCGAATAAATCATGTGGTGGATATCTATTTTCTAATCTTTAATAAGCCTAATAATAGAGTGCATGAAAATACTGATGTTGAAAAAGCAGTTTAAACAGATTGATTCAGCAACTTTAATGAGGATAATAACTACCTACTTCAGGATAAAATATTTATTTTGTTTTTCAATCCAATCGTTGTTTTCAAACATTAAAAACTGAGAGATTTACTGTAGGAAAGTAACTGAGCCAATGAAAAAACAGTGGCCCTTGTCAGACTCGAGAGATGACATTGATACTATGTGTCTCTAGTCTGCCCACTGAACTGTAACAAGGGGGCACTGAATGCTTCGCTACTTAAAAAAAAAAGAAAAGATTTGATTATGTACAAATTAAACATATTTTCTATTGAACTCATTTAAAGTAAATGTCAAATCAGGGTATATTGTGGTACACACATAGGTGATCATTTAAAACATTCTTCTTCTTCTTCTTATTTATTTCTTAGCAGACACTATTATCCAGGGCAACTAACAATTGTTACAAGATATCACATTAATTTTACATACAATTACCCATTTATACAGTTGGGTTTTTACTGGAGCAATCTAGGTAAAGTACCTTGCTCAAGGGTACAGCAGCAGTGTCCCCAACCTGGGATTGAACCCACAACCCTCCGGTCAAGAGTCCAGAGCCCTAACCACTGCTCCACACTGCTAATGTTACTGTTAGGAGTTGGTGTGGATTATTGTTTACTTCACTTTAACAATAATTACTATTAAATGACAGACTTGAATTACAAGGATACCAGTTTAGTGCTATAATATCCCAGATCGAGACCTAACCATATAGTATAACCTAGTCCACACATCTCAAGAGGGGGGAGATCTCAGGGAACAAGAGCTACAACAGAATGTGCACTAATAATGTGCATTCATTAATAATAATAATAATAATAATAATAATAATAATAATAATAATAATAATAATAATAATAATTATTATTATTATTATTATTTCTGCTTAAATGGGCCAGAACTCTGGGAGATGCTATTTAGGATGTCACTTTGCTTAATTGGGATACAGTGTTTTCAAATGATGAACGGAGATCGCTTCTTGACCAGAGGGTTGTGGGTTCAATCCCAGGTTGGGGACACTGCTGCTGTACCCTTGAGCAAGGTACCTTACCTAGATTGCTCCAGTAAAAACCCAACTGTATAAATGGGTAATTGTATTTAAAAATAATGTGATATCTTGTAACAATTGTAAGTTGCCCTGGATAAGGGCGTCTGCTAAGAAATAAATAATAATAATCATAATAATAATAATAATAATTATATGGAATTTAGATAGCTGTGCAAATATTGTGTCCTTGAGGCCCTCATGCCAGATTGTTTGTTCCTGCTTATTAAATGCACTCTAGTGCTTAAAACTGCAGCTTTCTGTCTAATTCCTGCCGGGCCAGTAGCCAGTCAGGGCCATAATGCTAACCTGTCACATGTGGTGTTACAGGCCTTAAAGGCTGCCACATGCCTTAAAACTGATTTATTATAGTTAGGGTTTGACCATGGATTCAATGTTAAACTCACATTTTTGCCCTTTAATAACGTTAGAGTCGTTTGACAGATTTGCCTGAAACATCGTACGCACTTCTCCCCTGTGATAGATCTCTTGATGTGGAAAGTAGCTTTTTTTTTGCAATTTTTTCTCTCGCCCTGCGCCAATACGGTTTAGAATTTTAAACGGAATGTTTTTGTGGTAGAACACGCTAGGATGACTGGATATACCTGCGTTTTGTTTTGTGTAAAAATATTAATCCGTTCAAAGATTATTCACATTTTCATCCCCCATTGTTTTCAACTGGATTTCCACTTTTCTTGGATAGATGTCTGATACAAAAAGTGTAGTGGTTAGCATGTCTGCCTAGCACATCAAATATCAGTGGTTCGAAAACTGGTGAAAATCTATTTTTTATTTCCCAAATGCTAACAGTTTATTACATTTTATATATTAAATATTTTAATGGTTACAGTAAAATTAAACGTCCTCACTTGAAAACTATCAACTATTACTAGCTGTATTATATCCCAGCCCTGAGTCCATGTCTTTTATTTTTGTTTTTTTTTCTGAGCCCACTTTAATGACTAGACGTAAAATATATACATGGGCGGATCCAGGGGGGGTTCCCCTTCGTTAAAAATGTCAAAATATTGTTTACTTTAACGGTATGTTTCATATCAGGTATCCCCCCTTCATGAAAGTCTGGATATGCCCCTGATATAGGTTCTGTCTACTCCACTGGGATTAGAAAAAAACAACAAAAAACGTAGCAAGTTAGTATTAGTGGACAGTCAATCAAAACACAAATTCCCAAATCACAGCTGACAGATTGTCTATCTGGAGGCGGGACGCAGAGCGAGTGCTCTGGCAATAGGTCAGTGTTAAGGTCATGTGATAGCTCTCTACAGAACGATATTGGCATGTTGGATTTTGAAATGTCAAATTTTTAAATTGTTGTCAGTTTTTAATTAAGTATGGACAACTAAAAAGTGGTATGTAATTCAGGCTTCATTCGACTCCATGAAGCAAAATGATTTAATTATATAGGGAGATGCAAAACTTTTGGCCATAGCTGTACTGCTAATTCACTGTATTCTAACAGATACATTACAACTGTACATGCAATACTGGCAGAATCAATAAACGTAGTGTCGATTTACAATGGTCTGTACTGTATTGCAAGATGTGTTTATGTATTTCACCCATAATATTAATGTTATAGTTTATTACATATGCTGTAACTACTGGTTGGAACTCTTTGTCTAAACAAAATCTCCACAGTGCACAAACAGCATTCCCAAATCGCTGTCAGCCAAAAGACTGAATGTGTCTGAGTGTGCCTGCCTCACACAATTCCATTAACTCTGAATATTACTAACGGATGGTGAAAATTCTGTATTAAAAAAAACAAACAAAAAAAAAAACATGCTTTTTAATTTGTTAAGTTTGTTCATATAATTATGTTTTTTTCTTATGAGTTGTAACGAATGCATTTGTAATGTGGGCTAGGCTTTTTTTTTTTTTTCATAGAAGCGTTTTAGTACTAACTTTTGTACTTGATAACATTAATTTAAAAATCCAAATGATGCATATGATTAATATGTTTTAATACGTTTTGTGACTAATTTGAAGATATAATGTTTCAATATTAAGTAAATTCAAATTCATTCATCTTGTTACGCAATTGATTTATTAACATGTTTGGATATACGGTTACTTGATTGATTACTGTCTTGTTCATAGTCATCTTAAGATAACGTCACAATATGTTTTGTTGAAAAATAATACTTTTTTGACGATTCCGATTTTGCTGCTGATGTATTTATTTTCAAACAGTTTTCTTTAGGCTGTACTGCAGCAGCACTGTACTTTCTTTGGGGGTCTACTTCACCAGGGCCCAGTAAATTGTAGCCCCGGTGTCGTAAACAATTGTGCCTCCCCGATGATTGTGTCTTTTTGCTAACTGCGCATGTGCAGAACTTTGAAGACATGAGCAGAGCGGAAGAACAGGGAGGCTGTATTGTACAGTGTTTCTCGGGAAAATGAATAGACTGATCTTTAGATCTGTGCTGATTTTGCATTTTTTAAAACACTCAGTTGGAAGGGTTTTTTTTTTCTTTAAAAAATAAATAAATAAAAAACTCAGTGTCAAGTTACACACACACCTTACATTGGGGCTTCTGGTTTTCGGTGTTTTCGTCTGACTTTTCGCCCCTCCTTTACAAATCAATTTCACAATGAACACATTTCTAAGTTTTCATTCAGAAACCAAAACACATTAAAACAGTGTTCAGAGTAATTTTAAAAGGAAAGTAGTTAAACACAACAAATATATATATATATATATTATTCAGTGGTAGCAGTTTGAAGCCTATTAGTTTGTCAGATTACATTTTGAAATGAAAACAACTGATTTTGAAGCATTTTGATAGTTAAGACTAAATCAAAGTAGTTATTTTAGCGGTATAAAACTAATGTAGCTTCATAAAGGTAGGTTTATGGTGCATCTCTCGACTTACGGCGGCACTATAATATGTGGAGACAGGATTGGATGGGTTTATTCTTATAATGCCTCCAGGAGGCACTATCGTACGGGGAGACAGTATCGGTTACGACACCGGCACTGGGCGGTCTAAGATTTCAATGGCATAATACAGTCTTTTGCAAGGGAGGAAGGGGTGATGGGCCAGCATTAGCATTCATAGTAACATGGATAGGGGGAATGGGAGCACTTTAAGAACAGGACACCCATGCAACAGATGTATGACACAATGATATTGTCACCTGCAAAAATGGAAGGGTATGAGGTACACTGTTATGAAACTGTGTTTACATGGGCGAGTGGAATGTGCTGTGTCATGTCAGTTTCAAAATTTTTCAGTGTCATACTGGATGAGCAACAGAATACAGCTTAATGGAAGGGATGGTTTCAACGTCACAGTTGGGCTGTATACGTTTACCAATGTTTTAGGACTATGTTGGCAGACAGCACACACATGCAATATCTGCAGAGAGTTGTATGTTGTTCGTCTTAACTGATGGTGGCTGTCTGTGGCTGCTTGTGTTGCCTTGCCCCTTCCACTGCTTGTATGGGGGTGAGAGGGAATGCAGAGTTAGGGCTAAAAACCCTAATATCGCATTTCCGTACTTTTGTTGTTTTTAATATCAATCCTAACTGATGCATAAACAAAGTTTTTTGCAAAGAATATAATTGCATACATATAATTGCATAATAATACGTTAGGCTGCCATCTAAAACAACGAATAAAGATTGAAAAGAGAGGACCTATTTCAGAAAACTTGTCATGTTATGCAATCCAGATCGTTTGTCAACATTTTCTGTTTTACAGCATTACAGTGTTTGACTTTTACAGGACATTTCATTCATGTGCCTCTCTGAGACTTTAGACTTGCTGGACTGACAAGAGCTTTTTTCTGCTTTTTATTAATTACAGTGTGCTTTTCAGCTCACACCAGTGCTATTTTTCAGCTTGTATTAATTCCACAGCTAGTGTTCCATCGTTTATACCCAGTAAAACATTCCTCAGATGTTTCTAATTGCCTTAGATATGTGAAGTGGGTTGAACAGGCTAAATGCCATTGCAGTAATATAGTCCAACTTGTTGTTCAACATTCTATTCTAGGAAATTGAGGAATGTGCTTGGTGAACTACACGCCACACTCAAATAAATACAGTTTATTTGGCTACGCCAGTGAGAATTTACATTCAAATACAAAGTATTACTTGACAATGATAATTATTTAACAATCCAATACTTTCAGTAAAGGTGTTTTTTAATTACCACAATTTAGTATTTTTATAGTTCTGATTGATCTTGTTTTTAGTTCAGCTCATTGCATTAGATATGATAGGTCACAAAAATAAAGTATACTTTGATGTATTAAGTATATATTTAACTGTTAATGTTAAAGATTTTGAAACATGAGCTCTATATGACCTTTGGTACTAATAAGATTGATCCTTAGCCAGCAGTACCACCTGGTGGACACAATTGCAACTGAACTATTTTAATTTACAAAAATCTTTAAACACAATCCTTGCTACAATGTTTACAACATGCTTACCATAAATCATTTAGCGCAAACAAATGAAAAAGTAGCGTTTACTGTTATGATTCACTTAAATACTGCAATTTAGAAATGTTTACTTGTAAAAACAGGTTGAACAATTTTATTTACAGTAGTTTTTGTAGACAAGGACAGTCCAAAGGCTCCAAAAGTTGACTTGCGCTCCACTGTCATGCTTATGATTTTTTTTTTTCATGAAGGAATGGATATCTAGCATGTCCAGAATGGCACTATATGTTTTTAGTATTGTTCCACAAAGAAAGCACCCCCAGTTAGCTGTATTTGTGACAAATTGATTTTAGCATGTGGTGTCGCTAAAAATTTACAGTGCCTTCGAAACTCAATTCAATAAGTTAACCAAAATTTACTTTACAGTCTAATGCAACTTGACCTCACCTCCTATTTCTTTATTGTAAGTTTTCAAAAACTCTTCATCTCACAGGTCCCTTAAGTATAATTTCACAGTGTACCAAGTTTTCCCTTCAGCTTCTGTTTTAAGAAAAGTCGATGTTTAACAGTAGAAAACTTATATACTGTAAATTGTAGGATATGTACTGTATATATTTGATGAATAATTTGCAGTGGTAAAACATTTTCCATTACAGTGAATTCTTGTTAAAACAAACTCAGATTAGACTAATTTCTGGATAGTACGGATTTTCTATAAGGTCCTGGCAAAATTTAGCAGTCTCTCATTGTAAATTACTTCTTATAATACAAATTAATTTAACATTTCCTGTTAGTGCAAATTATTTTGGAGCCCTGCCACGGAAAAATGTGAATAAAGCAAACTGTGGATGCAAGTCGTCAATGTTTCTGATTTGTTTAATATCCTGACGTTGAGGACACCCTGCTTTTGTGGTTTAAAAATGCTTGTGATCAGAATGGGACATGTAGGTTTCACAGTTCATTTGCCATGTACACTTTTCAAAAGTTCACTTAGCCATATTTAACAGTCTCTCTGATTCATCATACTATGCATTTTAGTACATGGAGAAGAGCGCACGATACAACGTGAAGGCTGTGTGGTCCAGTGGTTAAAGAAAAGGGCTTGTAACCAGAAGGTCCCCTGTTCATATCCCACCTCAGCCACTGACTCATTGTGTGACCCTGAGCAAGTCACTTAACCTCCTTGTGCTCCGTCTTTCGGGTGAGACGTAGTTGTAAGTGACTCAGCAGCTGATGCATAGTTCACACACCCTAGTCTCTGTAAGTCGCCTTGGGTAAAGGCGTCTGCTAAATAAACTAATAATAATAATAATAACGTATACAATTGATACAAACCTACAAAAAAAACAAAAAAAAAACCTGGCAGTTTCATTTTAAAATAGGAGAACAAAATAAAAAAAAAATCGGGTAGCTTTTCCTTACTGCCTAGTCTGGCACGAATCTCGTAAACATCAAATCGGAATTCCAGCTTTTAAACTGCGGTTTTAAAATGAATTAGTCCCGGATTCCTTCAGTTCCGTCCCAATTCTACCACTACGTAAGTGAGTCCATGTAGTCAAAGCACAAACTTTCATTGTTCTTTACAGGACAAAATAAATCACAGTGAATGAAATGCTCTGAACTTCATGCTGCACTGAGGAACGAACAGCGTTTTTCCAGCGGCTGCACAACTCATTGTCATTTTACAGAGTACAAAGGAACTATGAAATGCTCTTGTCACGTTCTTTTATGAATTTATACTCTTTTGACCAATCTTTATTAAATTTTGAAGCATATTTAATTTTTTTCATGCCGTGAACAGGAGACTGCTTGCCATTTTGTACTTACGTGCCTGACGCTACTGCAAAATTGCATCATTCAACTTAACCCATGTGTCAATCATATACTCTCAGCATATTGTGCTACTCATCCAGAAGGACTGGTTCCTTTATGTGGCCACCAAATGGCACATGTCAGAGAACCAATTTAAGGTAGAAAAAACAAGTTAACATATATAGAGACGGGGAGATTTCTAATTTAAACGGGTCCCGGCGGGAGATTTTTTCTGACCAGGAGGTTAGTCTTGAAAATGGGAGTCTCCTGGTCAAAACGGGAGACTTGACAGGTATGGTCCAAGAAGATTCGGAAGAGGAACAATTAACAAAATAATAAATACATGTATTATTTTAAAAAGAAAGATTCGTCTCACTATGATTTGTGTTTTTCAAACACAGTCGTGGCTGTACAATCCTACTTTAATACTACAAGCTTGTGTAACTAGAGCTGCAGCTTGTCAGGGAGGCATTTATATAACAAACACTTATAGCACTGTCTACTGGCAGTTTCGCTTTACCGTTCTGCAGTGGAAAGAAAACCGTCAAAATAATATAAAGGTGCAACACATGAATATCTGCAAACCAATTCAGAATTTAGGAAATCTGCAATCTGCATGCACGTTTTTTCACGTGGGACTAAGTTTTCCATTGATTAAATGGGAATCAGAGTTACAATGCACTTTACTGTTTGTGTAAGTAAAGGGTAGGGTCTTACATTTAAATATCTACATGTTTTCAAATAAAATATACTTTTTTGTCTTGCTGAAACAGTATGTTTATAACCAGCTTATGAAAAATGTTTATAATTAACAAAATCATGTTGTAAAATTGTATTTTAGCCTTGTGAAGTTGTAAAAGGCAGACAGTACCTATATTACAAATTCTATCAGTGACAGTGTTTTGTTTGTATGTCATTATGGCTTGCATTGGAAACTGAAAAGCTCACCTACCAGTATATTATTTGTGTTTAGGGAAACCTGTGGTGAGTGTGGTGTTTAGGGGACAGGACTGTTGGGCACAGTTACAGTCAATATGTTTATTGTGTACAATAAAACAGTTTCACGGTTTTCTTTGATAGATGAAACGGTAGCCCTATTAGTCCACAGATGACAGACAAAGAGAAGGAGATGTGATACCTTTTTATCAGACTAACTAAATAATAATTATTTAGTTAGTCCAATAAAAGGTATCACATCTCCTTCTCTGTCTACAGTTTTCTTTAATATTCTTTGGTGTGGCTTAAGTTTTTCCAGTGTGGCTAAAAAATGCTCAGCCACAGTGGCTAACTAAATAAAAGTCTTAAAGGGAACGTAGCACTTTAAAGTCTGTTTCAAAGCTCTTTTCAAAATGGCCGCTCTAATGCACTGATAATGCACGGATTATTGCTCACATTGTCAAACAAGTAACACAGCAATACTTTGCTTTTTATAGTGTGTTCAATTGTTAAAGTTTCTGATTGCGCCACTAAACAAACCTGGTTTCAAACCTGTCATCAGAATAGCTTCGGCGAATATGCTAATGATACCGAAAATTATGCCGACCTGTGGCATTCAGTACATCTAATGTATAAATACCCTTTGCTGGTACGCTGCTTTTGTTTTGTTTAATAGTTAATAATACACATTCAATTGAATATTATTGTTTTTGCAATATTTACATTACAGAAAACATGACAGTTGTTACATACATTATTAATAGAATAGCATTGTCAAGTTTTACAGTATGATTATCCACTCATAATATTGCTATAACTGAGTAAGACAAGTTCCCCATGAGCATGCTATGGGTATGCGGAAGTGTCTACTTACATAGTCATGCTATTCTTGTTGCTTTCTTTGATTGTTTATGTATTTGTTTAATTGTTCGCAGAGTCTTATACCACTAGGTACAGCACAGAGTAAGTGTGACCAGCACTGAGAATTGAAATGACTCTCCAAAGCCTATGTGCATACCATAAATTCCCTTTGACCTAACACTTGGATAACAACAATTTTAGCCACTTAACTACAGTAATCCCATTAATTCAATCCAATATTGACAATTTATTCAATACTCTGCATAACATTAAAGTGGATTTATGTCATTCAGTCCATCAAAATACTGATCTACATCATCGCACATTTTAATTTAAAAAAAAATATACAGTAATGTTTACTATCTACTAATACTTTACTTTTTTGTTGTTGCCAATTTCCAATTCTGACAATTATCTGTCAATGTTAGTTTTTCAATGTAAAGTGAGAGGGGGTTACACTTAATTTCACCTGTAATATTACAAACAATTTCTTATCTTGCGAACATTATATTGACGATGAAAACAAGAACATATAATTTGATGGGTCGGTGTTATTGCAACACGAGCACACGATACACATTCTTTAAACAAAACAAAAAAGACTGAACCAATGAAGCTAGTATCTTCTTTGCTCCCAAAGACATCATTGTTAGATTGTTTGCTTGGTAGTTTAATGGTTAATGTTGTCATAATAATATATTCCTTTATATGTAATGTTGCACAAATGTCATACAGTAAAATCTAAAACAAAAAGTTTTGTGAGCCTCAGTATTTCTTAGACGTCTTGTAGTTCCTATCAAACTTACTAAATGGACAATATTCAGCACAAAATGCCCCAGATTGGTTTACACAAACAGAAAACAGAAAATTGGATAGTCTGATTGGTTACGCTTCTTTTCAATCAATTCACTGAAAGTACAATAGGTTGAGTTACTAAATGCGCGCCACCTACCTGTTAAATGTAGAAGTTCCGCCGCCGCCGCCGCGACGACACACAATTTGAGTATTACTAAAAACTTTTGCAGTAATATTTCCCGTTTATCACTTTCTAAAACGACCCATTACAATACAACTAGAGCCCGAGAAGCTCCAGAAATGGCGACCTGTCTCTTCGTGTAGCCGCACCACACTGTAAATGGCAAGGCTGAGTTGTAACCTGAAAGTAATGCACCTAATCCTTCCTATCTGTAACAAGCTCATCCAGTAGTATCAGCAGCTGTTGTTGGTTTTGACGTTTCTAGTTGTTGTTGGTGGAAATGACGTACAATGTCAGGTAAATCTAAAGTAATCATTTATATACGGTAACGTACAAAGGGAAAAAAAAAAAAAAAAATCCCTGATTTTCTCAAAAACTAAATTAATTAAACAAGGCCTGTAAATGATAATAATAATAAATAATTGAATATATATATAATGTTTAATATAATGGATCAGGACTATGGATTGCATGTGTCCTGTGTGTCGAATGTGCGTTCCATGAATGCATGTCTTTTTTTTGTCGTTGTCAACATTGAGGCTGCAGCGCCCAATCAAAGGTCTTCTGAACCCAATCGCGCCTGTCTTTCTGTTCAACCGGCAAATACAAACTGAAAACTGTATCTAAGGAGAAACAGTCTCTTTCAACAGGAAAAAGCAAAGCTGGTTTGAGCAACCCAATAACGTTTACTAGTATAATATTCAGAGTACGAGTTAATATTCATATTAATTTAGTAAATGTGGATTTATCGTGTGACTGACCAGAAACAACTTCTTCTGTTACCATACAATTGCTAAAGATTCAATTTCTGAGGTGAGTAAAAAAAAAAAAAAAAAATCTAGGGCAAGTTCTGGTACAGATAGTTAAATTGCCAAAATTTATTCTGTTCTGTATACAGTTAAAAATCACTAGGCCTAGATGTATTGTTGGGGGTTTGTGGTTTGTCTAACTTGTAACCAATTTTTAACATGATTTTTGTATTCTGTGTACTAACTTAAGATGCCCAAGTATTTAAACGATCTTCTGTTTAAAGTGAACTGCTATAGCTGCCCTGCGTTTGCCTCACCCTGTTTTATACATTAAATATTAATGTTCTTGTTTAAACATCTTTCTATTCAGGTATTCAGTCTATTAGATACAGAGGATGGCAACAGGAGATCTGAAAGGATGTCTTCGAAAACTTCACCAACAACTTCGCTCTCTGAACTATGACAGAGATGTAGATTATGCTGGGTAAGAGGCAGGATTTAACAATACCTTGCCGTTTTGGGAGAAATGGAGAACACAAACACCTGAATAGAATTGCACTTATTTTGTTAAACACAAAATAAAATAAAAAGGTATAAATTGTCAAAACGTATGGTACACTGCTGCATGACATCATCTCCCGATCATATAGTTAGTTATATGATGGTGAAAAAAGTGCTTTAGCTTATCTTTTTTATTTTCATAAAATTATGTACACATACACATTTTGTAGTAGTTCATAAAAAGTGAATTTAACATCCCATTATATGCTTGCTTTTCGATGCAATTTCTGCAAAAGCATTTTCTGTGACTTTACCTTACTGCTAGAGCAGGCTTCTGTACATGTTCTTGCACATTTTATATCTACAGTTACTCAAGTGGTCAGGTGTGTTACAAAAATTAAAAACTGACTAATGTGAAGTACTGTACCTGTACTACTGACGTCAATTTAGCGGTCAACAGATGTGCATTACTAGCCACCACCTAGAATAATAGTGTTATGATAATGCTTTATGTTTAACCAGCTTGTAGATATTAAGGGGATGCATTGATAACCTAGCCTTAATAACTTTAGAACACTCATTGGTGGTACTGTATGTAATAATACTAAACTAAATTCTATGACAATTGAAGACATTGAGTTTATTTTGTTCAAGTTTTGGATGTGTGTCTGATGTCCCCTTACTTATAAAGGACAGACACTGAGGGAGGCATTAGGCATAATATTTTCTAAAAGATAGTCCCTTTTACACTTTTCAGTGAGAGCAATAGAAGTTCAATTTGTAGTTATTTGAGAAGATAATATTTTCCCAAATGTATCAAGTTGTTGTTCCTTGTGCTTATTTTGACAAAAAGCCAATTAGAATTTGAGTTTTGAAGCAACAGAAAAAAAAAAAAACTTATTCTGTACAAAAGAAAGAACCTGTACAAACCGAACAAGATCCTAAAACATCAGTAGAGCAATATAATAAAATTCATCCTTGGTTGGCAATTGGCCCTATCATTACACTAGAAATGGATTTACCATTGGAAAAAATAAAATCATGTCTCTTAGTTATTTTTTTCATGCTTTAACCTAATGCAAACTTTCCCTGACCTTTAAGCAAATATGTAGAAAACTGAGCAGCTTCCTCTTAATTAAAGGACATTTTCTAAATCATCTTAAGGAAAGGCTAACATTAATCAGCTCTATTCGCTAATAGGAAACAGAATAAAACCTCAAATACTGTGATCCTTTGAAGCTATTTTTGTACTGGAAATTTCCCTGGTAAAAAATTTGATAGTCTGTAAACAGATGTAGTCAGACTATAGGGAAATCTTTTGGAAGAGTAATACATTTGTTAAAAGTGTACATTTACTGCACAATTAAATGTAGCCTACATTTGTGTTGGCTTTAGTTAAACTGTACTAGGTTGAATACTGTTAATAATGTAGGCTTTTTAATTTATTTGGGCCTAAATATTCAAATGTATTATACCAGGAGCTGTGAATTATTTCATACCATGACATCACATTGACTTTTTGCCATGTTGTGTTAACCAAGGTTTTAAAATCAATTTACTTATAAAGCACAAACAATATCATCACTGGGGGGGTGTAATTATGCCAAAAGATAATGAAAAGTTGGTGCTGCTTCCTGTTACTAATCACTGTGTTGTATTTAAAACTCACAATGGTCAAATAGTAATCAAATGCTACTGTACAGGGTTGTATTTTAAATATTTGCATAATTATTTAAATGAAGCACTAAAATATTCTCATCACAATACAATAGTGATCAGTGATGATGATAATATTAAAGTTAATAAGACATAAGACAATGGATCACACAGATATGTATTCCAGCTTTTACATTGTTCAATTACAATCTTTTTTGCAGACCACATCAAATTTAATATAATCTTACCATGTTACAGTAATAGCATATAGATTTGGATGGGAAACAAATCTGTTAACAGGGGAGTTTATGACTGTGAGTTGTCAGTTTCAGATATTGTTATGTATTTAAATTTGTTTAACATATTATCTATGTTCTGTTATACAGTCTAGCAAGAGGAGATCCTGCTTCTCTTTTACCAATCCTGAGCCACGCATTCATTTCTTATTCCTCATATTTGGCTGAACATCTTGTTGGATGTAGAGTGGAACTCGCAGGAAAGAATGATCTACGTTTTATTGAAACTGTCTATAAGGTAAATCAAGTGCACCAATAGCTTGTTTTGAGTTGAAAGCAATTTAAAACTGATACTGGTACTGTAGTTTCCATTGACAGTAGAGCAAAATCAATGTAATTTGAACGGAGACTGTCTGACAGTAGGAGTTTGAAGTACAGTACTGTGCAAAAGTTTTAGGCAGGTGTGAAAAAATGCTGTAAAGTAAGAATGCTTTCAAAAATAGACATGTTAATAAATTATATTGATCAATTAACTAAATGCAAAGTGAGTGAACAGAAGAAAAATCTAAATCAAATTCATATTTGGCGTGACCACCCTTTGCCTTCAAAACAGCATCAAGCATCAATTCTTCTAGGTACACCTTCACACAGTTTTTGAAGGAACTCGGCAGGTAGGTTGGCCCAAACATCTTGGAGAACTAACCACAGTTCTTCTGTGGATTTAGGCAGCTACAGTTGCTTCTCTCTCTTCATGTAATCCCAGACAGACTCGATGATGTTGAGATCAGGGCTCTGTGGGGGCCATACCATCACTTCTAGGACTCCTTGTTCTTCTTTACGCAGAAGATAGTTCTTAATGACTTTCGCTGTATGTTTGGGGTCATTGTCATGCTGCAGAATAAATTTGGGGCCAATCAGATGCCTCCCTGATGGTATGGCATGATGGATAAGTATCTGCCTGTACTTCTCAGCATTGAGGAGACCATTAATTCTGACCAAATCCCCAACTACATTTGCAGAAATGCAGCCCCAAACTTGCAAGGAACCTCCACCATGCTTCACTGTTGCCTGCAGACACTCATTCGTGTATGCTCTCCAGCCCTTCAGCGAACAAACTGCCTTCTGCTACAGCCAAATATTTCAAATTTTGACTCATCAGTCCAGAGCACCTGCTGCCATTTTTCTGCACCCCAGTACCTGTGTTTTCGTGCATAGTTGAGTCACTTGGCCTTGTTTCCACGTCGGAGGTATGGCTTTTTGGCCGCAAGTCTTCCATGAAGGCCACTTCTGACCAGACTTCTCCGGACAGTAGATGGGTGTACCAGGGTCCCACTGTTTTCTGCCAGTTATGAGCTGATGGCACTGCTGGACATCTTCCGATTGCGAAGGGAAGTAAGCATGATGTGTCTTTCATCTGCTGCAGTAAGTTTCCTTGGCCGACCACTGCATCTACAGTCCTTAACGTTGCCCGTTTCTTTCTGCTTCTTCAAAAGAGCTTGGACAGCACATCTGGAAACCCCTGTCTGCCTTGAAATTTCTGCCTGGGAGAGACCTTGCTGATGCAGTATAACTAACTTGTGTCTTGTTGCTGTGCTCAGTCTTGCCATGGTGTATGACTTTTGACAGTAAACTGCCTTCAGCAACCTCACCTTGTTAGCTGAGTTTGGCTGTTCCTCACCCAGTTTTATTCCTCCTACACAGCTGTTTCTGTTTCAGTTAATGATTGTGTTTCAACCTACATATTGAAATGATGATCATTAGCACCTGTTTGGTATAATTGTTTAATCACACACCTGACTATATGCCTACAAAATCCCTGACTTTGTGCAAGTGTACCTAGAAGAATTGATGCTGTTTTGAAGGCAAAGGGTGGTCACACCAAATATGGATTTGATTTAGATTTTTCTTCTGTTCACTCACTTTGCATTTAGTTAATTGATAAATATAATCTATTAACATGTCTATTTTTGAAAGCATTCTTACTTTACAGCATTTTTTCACACCTGCCTAAAACTTTTGCACAGTACTGTATGTACTGAGAGAATTTGCTCAAGACCAGTCTCTGATGGAGAAAGTTACCAAATAAGCACCCACTGTGAATGCAGATTTTAACTGTGGATTGCAGAACAACATTTAAGCAGAACAGAAGGTTACATAGAGACAGTATCCAACCTTTATGTAACATTCAATTGAAGATTGGATTGTAGACAGAAGATGGAACCAGTGGCAGTCCATTTTGATATTGGAATGAGATGGCATCCAATTTTAAAGATTGTTTCACAGTGCAGATGGAAACCTGGCATATAATAAATATTGTACAATACAAATATCACAGACTTACCAGGTCTTTATTTGTCAGTTAAGGACTTACAGTACATTGGTCACTAACTCTTAAAGATCCAAGGAGTAGTACCAGTTGTGTATGTTCAAATTACATTTTATATATCCAGTTCTGCATGAGAGGGATTCATAGTTTCAGCTGAACCACACACTCGTTTAAGTACTTCCAAGCATGAAAGAGTATTATGCACTATGGTAAAGATTGTATACCCAATCCAGGTGCTGCGGGACCAGTTTCATTATAAACCAGTTTTATCAAAGCAGCAGATTCTCCAGTGTGGATATGCAGAAAGAAAGATCAACATTCTTTGTGACATTATCAGCTTTGTGACAAAGAAGCATAAGGAACTCGCACATCTTGATAAGGTAATTAAAAAAAAAAAAAATAATAATAATCTAGTCAAAATTGTATGGAAAATGTAAGATCTTATAATGTATTATACCCCACAGGGCATTAATAACCACATCAGTTAATTAGGTGCCCAATCGGCGACTATCAAGTCAAGATCTGCTTGTAGATTTTATTGTTTCTGATGTACCAGAGGATATTTAAACTGAAGGTATGATGAGGCACTTGGTAATGTGTTGGTATACTCCTACTATCTGTTTCAAGCTTGATAATTACCTACATTTTTCAAAATAATTGCTTGCGTGGACTTGGTTGTTAGAAAATGTGTATCTAAACACAAGTAACTTTCCCTGTTTACAGACAGGCAACCGTCTGGGGCAGACTGCTAAAAAGACAACTATATTGAAAGATAGACAAATAACCTTAAGCTGCTCATTAGTTTGATTTTAAAGATTTACCTTGAGATGGGGCTGGGGTCTGTACCAGTTGGGCTGCAGGCCAAATGATGCATTTACTGGAGTAGATAGATAATGTTAAAGATGCTTTGTCTGACAAGAATCATTAGGCTTGTCCCATTTCAGGAATGCCCAGCTATTGTAGAAATCAAAGACAAAATGGATTCCATAGGCATACATACGAAATGGCAATTACCATAAAAAAAAGGAATCTGAAAAACATTTTCTAAAAGCTCCTTCTGGGTTCAGCTGTCAATTATCCATACTGGACATGACAGATTGGATACATCATATCATATCATATTGGTACATTTTTGTTTTGAAATCTGGCCACATTTTTGTATCTTATTGAAATTCATTTTCAATTGCTTCTGGAAGTTGTTATAACAATAACATACTGCAAAACAAGTTATTGTATTTGTGTAACTCTTGGTCTTTATTTAAAGAAGTACTAACAAGCAATATTGTCACTGGTCCCTTTTTTTCTAGAAGATCTTTTGGTTTTTTGCTTGTATTTTATACCTTTCATTTGTATAGATATTTCAGACATTGCTGTTTTGTAGATACAGCAACAAGTTCTCCCTTTTTGCAGTGTTCTGTAGTTTAAATTCTTTCGAGTGGTATAGCTGTACTCGGACCATTATGTACAGCAAAATCACAGAATACAGCAGTGTATCTAAGGTATTGTATTTGAAATATTTGGATAGCCTGGATTGTGTTGAAAATAGTTCTATAATATCTTTACAGGCTAAGGTCCAGCCAAAGAAGAAAGTGTTTGCCTCCTCTAGTGTTCAGCCACAGACACAAATTGTGTTTCCTGAAACTTTACAGCCTACAAACTTGAAAGTAAGCCTTTTATGTATGTATGTATGTATGTATGCACCCATGCATGCATGCAAACAAAATGCTTAAAGCTAATTTATTTTTAATTGTTTTTTAGTATGATTTTTTATTAGTATGATTTATTTATTTATTTATTTTTTTATTTTTTTATTTTTTCCAGACAAAACCTTTTGTGGAAAGACATTTACCAGTAAGCCTTTCTGTAAATATACAGGCACCTTCATCCTCAGTGAGTTGTGACTCTGAGGGTTCTGATAATGATTCCTGCACATTTGAGGAAGCGATTAATACAGAACAATTGGTGCAAAAAGTAAGTATACATTTGTTTCTTAAGATCTGTACATCTTTAATTATGGAATGTGTCAATTATCTGATGGCAGTGATTGTATGCTGCACTGGATTATCATTCAGATTTTCAATGCAGATCCTCTGTGAAATTGAATTGAAATAAATTGGATCAATATTATAAATGGATCATGTTATAGTGCAGTAATGTGTCTGTAGTGAATGATGTAAAGAAGCATAGAAACAACAGATATTCAGTAATCATAGGGCAGCAGTGTGGAGTAGTGGTTAGGGCTCTGGACTGAAGGGTTGTGGGTTCAATCCCAGGTGGGGGACACTGCTGCTGTACCCTTGCGCAAGGTACTTTACCTAGATTGCTCCAGTAAAAACCCAACTGTATAAATGTAAAAATAATGTGATATCTTGTGACAATTGTAAGTCGCTCTGGATAAGGGCATCTGCTAAGAAATAAATAATAATAATAATCATCATTTGCTCCTCTGTCACGTTCTGGAATCTCAGTCCAAGTTTATTAATTGTGTTAATTTTCACAGGCTGCAATTGAAAATGTTCAATTAAAGTCCCTGGAACTCCAGCTTGCTGAATGTCAGAACAAGCTACAAAAACTTTTAGTGATGGAGGAAAGGCTCAAGGCTGTCGAACAAGAGATGACAGGAAAAGTGATTATAGATAGGAAGGACTGGAACAACCTTGTAAGCAGAGTTGTTTTACTTGAAACAGAGTTAATTTTACGCTCCAGAAAGGTAAGTTCAATGGCCATCTTTACATTATTACTCTTTTCAGAGTGGATAAAGTGCCAGGACACTTGTCTTGGGGTACTATTCTGGGGAAAGGAGAATCCACTTTGATTAAGGTTCTGTACGTAGCACAAGAAAATTTGCAAATGAGAGGCCATTTGGACGGTTCCTAGAAACTGATTAATTAAAAAAAAAAAAAAAAAAAAAACATTAAGTTTGGGTCTTAAAGGATCTAAGGGAATCTGTCTCAACAACATGACTAGGTAACCCATTCCATACCCCTACCTTTGTTGTCTGCCCTGAGGTCAATCAGTCAAACTTTTAATTATCTTTATGTTGAATAGTGTGCAAGATTAAACTTGCCATATCCGCTACAGATTTGGTTTAACTTGTAAAGGCTTCAGTAAGTTTCAGGCTCCTCTTGTGGTCGCAGTGATTTTTCATTTTTTATAATTATTATTATTTTAAGAGATTCCTCATTAATGTTGATGGTGGAGAGCTGTGTGTGTCTGTGTGTGTGTATGTGTGTGTGTGTGTGTGTGTGTGTGTATATATATATATATATATATATATATATATATATATATATATATATATATATATATATATATATATATATATATATATTACAATACACACTGCTCTTTTTAGTGGACACCACATATAAAGTAGTCCGTGTGCTAAAGCTTCAATTTTATTTATTTATTTTTACCAGGATGATACATCCCCAGATATGAAAGAAGGGGATGCCTCTAAATGCAAACTAAATAAGGTTTCAATTGGTAAGTTATTATTATTATTATTATTATTATTATTAGTATTATTATTATTAGTAGTAGTAGTCGTAGTAGTAGTAGTATTATTATTAGTAGTATTATTATCTAAATTAGTTTAATGTTAAGCATATCTAGAAAATAATTTAATAGAGGCTACTATTTTTACAGTATTTAAATGTACATCCTGGTATTACTAAAAAAGTTGAAAATTATAGAAACCTTTTATATATAATATATTTGTTAATGAGACAGGCGTGTAAGTGACATTAATTCCCTGCCACAGCTGTAAAGTCAAAATTAGAGCTATTAGTCACCATGACTTAAATCTACTGTGTGCACCTGAAAAACTGTCAGTTTGACAAACAGATGGCTTTATACACCCTCACAATATCGGACATACAGACAGACCGCTCCATAAATCCCCAAATTTCCGAAATTTGTGCTAAGCAAGGTCCTTAGATAGTTTTGTTACAATTGGACAACTGGATCTCTAAAGTGTGATACAGACATATGCCCCCACCCCCACTCAATATCTTCCAGTGGGGAAATGCTACAATTTGAAATTAGAATGATTTAATTAATGACATGCCCCCACATGAATTAAGGCAGTAATTTTAGATCTGCTGTTTCCTGATAAGTGTGGCAAGGAAAGCATTATACTTTGTGTTACTGACAAAGTTATTTTCATCATTACCTTTAAAGCATCTTGTAATTATACTGTACTGTTAAAATAGTCATTTTTAATGAGTAGATGACAGTTTTCAGGTTACAGGTTCCATCATTTTAAAAGACTCATTTGTCATTTTTGTATGCATTTCTTAAATTGTCTCGTAGTTTTTTAGCTGCATAATGGCTTGAGCAATGCATAAAAATAAGCAGTGAAAGAAAAATAAAACTATCCTCCTTTCAACTGATACTTTTTTCCTTTTTTGTTTTTGCCTAAACTATAAATCAATTTTTTTTTTTTTTTTGTTAAATACAGAGACAAGATCTGAGACGCCAGAGATTCTTCATCATAACTCGTCTGGATATAGCTCAGTCCTATCCACAGACACATCTCCTAACGCCACTAACATTAATTATCTTGTTTGGACAGAAGTTTCAAAGGTGAGTATAACTGGCAGCAGCTTAGCTGCATTCCTCTGTGAGGTCAAGGGTACAAACTGACATTACACTCAGTGATATACACTGCTGGGAATCTCAGAACTATTTAACAACATGCTTTACAACTGTGTTCGCTACATAGATTGGCTTCAGTTGACTTTTTGCTATTTGTTTGTTGTGGTTTTGTTTTTTTCTCCTTTGTCTTTTTAACTTTGCCTATAAATTAGTATATAGATTTTTAGTAAATAATCAGTGATTTTTATTTTACTGCAGGCTACTACGAAAGAAAGACTAACAAGAATAAGCACAATGTAAGTACTGGTATCTAAGGTTTCAGTACCTACTAACCTTGTTAACTGTAGAGTTATGTCATTTTAGGTTGAACTATGGTATGGGGCAGAATGTTGTAATTTTTTTATATAAATATTATATAATCATCAATTTTTGTTCATCTCCTGACAATGTATTTTCTTTCAGGATGAAAGAAACTGAAGACTTGCTGAAGTGTAAAGAAGATCCTTCTTAGATCCATAATCAGCCATCTTGCTTTATGAGTAATATGCATTGTTTTGGAATAAGGTTAGAAGTGCATATTTAAATCTTATATAAAATATTATTGTCTAACATAAATAAACCCGATTTTTTATGTGCATCCCTTGTTGTATGATTTAAATGATGTATGATTTAAAATATTTGTTTTCTTAATCTTAAACATTACTGTCGTGTTAGAGTGATTGAGTTACACTTTCATCAAAACAAACAACAAATTCATTTTCTGAGAGATTAATTAAAAATAGAAACATTGCAGGAAAGGTAACTTACGATTATAATTGCACTCCCTCAATATCTCTGTGGGTTGAAAGTGGCTTCTCGTGTATTTTGTGAGACACAAGTCCTGCAAAGTATTTACTATAATGGTTTGTTCTTTGATGGTAGTGTGTTGGAAGATTTAATGACAGAAAATATAAAAGGAATCTAGGTGTCCTTTTTAACATTTTCAGAATTGATTTATTAATTGTTTATTCTGTTGAGGCCACTAATTTTAATAAATAGATGTTAATTGGAAGTTTACAGGAACACGTTTTGATTAGTAGTTATTTAGTAAAGTATTTTTGGTGCCCTCTTCTGATTAGTATACAGAATGTGAAAATTGTTGATATTCATTTTTACTTGAAGTCTTAAGGCCCTATACAAAATACAAAGTATGTACTGTATCTGCTGTTTCGTAGTAAAACACATTTGCTTTTGTCTTGCTCTTTTTTTTCTAAAAATAAGCAGTCCCAGTGGATGAAAAAGGAATGTTTTGTTTAAATAGTTAGGAAGCATGGTAATAATCTAAGCAATGCTAGGATTATGGAGAACGCAAAGTAACAGGATGTTAAACCGGTAACATAAATAAATAAATAAATAAATAATGATAATATGACTGATTTGTAAGTAATTCATTATCTGTCATAATGTTTACCTTATATTTTGGAAGTCTACTCGATGTATAAAACAGGTTGTTATATAAATGTACCGTGGAAAGAACAGACAGGGAAAGCTTTTATATTTGACTTAGCTGAGGAACGTTCTGTTACTAAAATGTACTTGCTGAAAATAGCCTGAACATGTCGTACCAACTTATTTTAGTTCTGGATTTCTTTAGACTGTTCAGCGCAAGTTATCCTGAATCAATATCTACTTTGTTGCTGCATAAAGTCAACATTCAAATCCACTAAAACACCATAATGATCATACAGACCACCCAAGAAAATGATATATATCATTTATAAAACGCCCGATGTGTAGGGTGTTATTGTTTATATGCTTAAATATCACAGCACAATTAACTACAATTTTTATTGATTTTAACTGAATTTATTTAGATTTTCCTTTTTTTTATGCATCCTTCACCATAATAAGCACTCTAAAATGAGCGTTTTATATAGTCAGCCATAACAACGATCTTTAAAATGAGTGTACAAAACAGTGTTTTTTAAAACTGGATACTTTTATTTGAATAAACAGAGAACAAAAGATTGTGGGGAAAAATGTTTTTATTATTATTATTACTACTGTTATTACTATTATTATTAGTGCGCAATTGTAATAAATAATTATTATTATTATTATTATTATGTATTATTATGTATTTATTAGCAGACGCCCTTATCCAGGGTGACTTACAATTGTTACAAGATATCACATTCTTTTTACATACAATTACATTATTTTTTTTACACTTTTTTTTTATACAATTACCCATTTATACAGTTGGGTTTTTACTGGAGCAATCAAGGGTACAGCAGCAATGTCCCCCACCTGGTATTTAATAATAATAATAATAATAATAATAATAATAGTAATAATAATAATTAGTCTTTTCCTTGGTAATTGATTTGAATATTTCCAGATATCGAGCAGTTATTAAAATGCTTCCGGGATTTTTTTTTTTTTTTTTTTTGGCTGTCTTCCAGTTCATTTAATTGTTTTTCATCCAAATCGGCATGTCTTCTTACTACTTTGGGATTTTTTGTAGGTAATTGGTCACTCAGTTTCATAGTTACAGCTGTACATCTGTAACTGTAAAAGCAAGACGGCTACCATCTGATGCTTTAAATTCTGTGAGGTAGCACAGTGATTCAGAATATGTGATAAGGCTACAAATGTCTGGACAGCTGGAACCTTGCTCGACCAATAACATTGCTTGTTTCACATTCCATTGCCAGCCCTGGCTTTTAGAGAGAGAGAGAGAAAAAATGACAAAAAAATACATATAGCCACAGAGTAACTATTTCAAACCAATGAAAACAGCAGCAGCACTATCATGGTCCATTTTCTTTGTTTTTTTTTTGTTTTGACCTTTTAAAGAGCACATTGAGCTCCCCCTCCTCGCTCACAGCACACACCCAGTCCCCAATGCACCAATGGTTTTTAAAACTGTCCAAGGTCCTGCACCATTTGATAATAATAAAAATCAATCTTAATCCTGGAGACCATCAGAATTCTGAAAACACTTAGAGTGTTACTAAAACCAGTGGCTAAATTGTTGTTCAGGATTTTAAAATGGCCAATTTCGCCTGACCCAGTACAAAGCTGACCAGTGAGCACTTGTTTCTTTGTTTAAAACTATATTTAATGTTAAAAACAAAGAGCTGTTTCGTAAAAACAATTCCCAAGGAAGCCAGCCAGTTCTCTAAATCGGAAAAAAGGGCTGCAGCCGGGGGCAGTCTGAAAACAGATGGAAAACTGTCTCCACTGCGGGACAGAAGGGGCACTCATCACTGACCCCCGGCTCCACACGACTCAAGTACTGGTTTGTAGCTATAATTCCATGCAGCACACTCCACTGCAGGTCTCCGGAGAACTCGGGCAGGGGTAGTTTATATAAACTCTTCAGACAGGGGATTCATCATCAGGAGCACTTAGGTGAGTTCTCCACTTCGTGTCCCCCAGGTCCTTCAGCTGATTATAGTGACGCCTTTTAATGCTCATTTCATACAGCTGCTTTTTCTCTGCTGTGTGGAAAGCTACCTCTGCCACTGTCTTCAACAGCAGTATTTTGCCAGGTGACTCCTCCTTCTCTGACACTGCAAACTGCTCTGGAACCAAGAGCTCTGACAAAAAACTAGTAAGGAACTGGGACATAGCTGGAATAAAAGAGGCCTGTAAATCACTCAGGATCTTTTCTACAAATCACACTGATTTGATGTTAAGTGCTCTGGCTAATTCCCTGCTGGCTTTCCATTTAAATAGAATAAAACCAATCAGCTGGCCAAGCTTAGCAAAACCTGCTTTATAAAACACTGAAAACATATGTGCAGAATTAAAACTCTCACATTTAAAAATGGGATTAAAAAACAGGGGCGCTTCAAAAACCCATTGTGTGTAGAGTGACTCCTCTGATCTAGTGTTTTTTAAAATCCTCCATGCATTAAGCAGGTTTTTATAAAAACTATCCATCCTGCTATCATTGAGCTGTTCTGGGGATCTTAAAAACAAGTGCTTGTCAAGCCCCAGCCCTCCTGCTCTCTAGGCCTCTCCAGCTCAGCTCTGCGGCATAGAGCAGCTTCTGGGCAGCCTGCAGCCTGAACACTGCCACCCTGCTGGGGATATCAATCAGTCCCTGCCCCCCCACCCTCCTCACGGGGGGGTACAGTACGGCCGGATGCAGCCAGTGATGCCCACTCCAGGAAAACTGGACCAAACACTCATGAATCTCATTTAACAGACCCAAGGGAGGGTACAGACACACCAGCCTGAGCATAGATGCCACCAGATTGTTAATAACGAGGACCCTCCCCCTAAATGAGAGTCGTGAAAGGAGCCACTGCCAGCTTTGCAGCCTCCCTTCCACTTTATCTAGCAATCCCTCCCAGTTCTGTTACATGAACGCTTCTTTTCCAAAAACTACTCCCACTATGTTAACCCCAGTGTTTTCCCAGGTCAGCGCTGGGGGCAGTGATGGGGGAATCACTCCCTCCCAGCTACCAGACAGAATAGCTGCACTTTTTGCCCAGTTGTCCCGAGCTGAGGTGCCCTTTTCATAGTTCTTAATGCAGGACTCCAGCACAGCGATGTCCCTGTCATTAGTAACGAAGACATTAAGATCATCAGCATATGCGGAGAGCCTGATGGGGGCGCTATTGGGCGCAGCTGGCATAGGCATCCCTGTCATCTTCTCCCTCAGCTGGTGCAGGAAGGGCTGTATAGAGAGGGAGTAGAGCATCCCTGAGAGGGAGCAGCCCTGCCGTATCCCCCTATGCATAGGGAAAGGGACACTCAGATCATTGTTTACTTTCACCAGGCTAGAAACATTCTTATAGAGGAGTCTAATATTAGAAATAAAAACAGGTCCAAAACCAAATGCCTTCAGTGTATGAAACAGATACTCATGGTCAACTCTATCAAAAGCTTTTTCCTGGTCAATTGAAATTAAACCGATATCAATCTTAAAAAGTTTGGACACATTGAAAAGGTCTCTTATTAAAAACAAGTTATCAAAAATGGAGCGCTCTGGCACACAATAGGATTGATTGATCCTTATGCACCACCGATCCTATTTGTGTCCGCAGCCGATTTGCCAGCGCCTTGGAAAATATTTTGTAATCTGAGCACAACAATGAGACGGGGCACCAGTTCTTAAGGTTGCAGAGGTCTCCTTTCTTGGGTAACAGCGTGATTACTGCCCTGCGGCAGCTCAAAGGCAGCTCTCCATCCTGGCTGCACTACTCAAGGCCCTTGTAAATGTCCTGTCCGATACAGTCTCAGAACCGTTTATAAAATTCAGCCTGCAGCCGGTCAATCCCAGGCACTTTCTGGTTGGATAGCTACATGACGGCAGCAGTGAGCTCCTGGAAGGTCAGCGGGGTGTCCAGCCTGCACCACTCCTCATTCAGACTGGGGAGCACCTGATGCAGTCGTTCCATCTCGGGGGCATCTCTGGGACATAGCTGGAATAAAAGAGGCCTGTAAATCACTCAGGATCTTTTCTACAAATCGCAGTGATTTGATGTTAAGTGCTGTGGCTAATTCCCTGCTGGCTTTCCATTTAAATAGAATAAAACCAATCAGCTGGCCAAGCTCAGCAAAACTTGCTCCCGACAGCTAATTTTGATTGACTTTAAACCATGTGTATTGTTTGCTGGTGGGATGAAAATTCCTCCAGATGTCAACCGATCAAAAGTGTTTAATACAGTGGCCAGCTCCCTAACAGATTGCGTGCACTGCGGGGGTGGGGGTGGGGGTGGGATTCCGCAAATGTGCCTACCCTAACCATGCGATCACACACACCTGGAGAGCACGTAGCGTGTACCAGGGGGACACAAGGCCAAAGCCGCGGTGGGCGAGTTGAAGCAGACAGCAAAAACAGTAGAAAGATAGAAACAGTAGAAAGATAGTATAGGGGAGAGCACACTGAGGTGGCGGGCCTACGCAGGCGGCAGGGTCTACTCGACAGCGGGGATACGGCAAGGCCTAACCCCGTGGAGGATCTGTGTACTATCAGAAGAAAAGACAACCACTCGCGGATGACTGCACAGGCAGTCGCTCACACACGACAGACAGATACAAAGAGTGGCCTACCATGCAAGCGAGGAGGCCGCTGAAAGACAGCGTTGAAAGTCGTTGATTCTGCGAAAGTGGCGAGCCAGCTTTCAGCACGAATGTAAGGGAAATACAATCGACTCAAGAAGCTCTTTTCTATCAACACGCTCAGCTCAACACAGAGGTCTTACCGTACTATCTTGAGAAGGAAAAAGAGAAATGGCTTCCTTTGGATGAGAGTTTTTTTCCCTCAGTAGGCGGGACAGAGTGGATCATCCCAGGAAGGGGCCTATCAGCAATGGGCAGGCATATCCCATAAATAATGTCATTGGTGTTCATCTTCGAATTGAAAGGGAACCCACTTACAGTACCATGCTGTACGTGTGTACGTCAAGTTTCTCATTCTATTCTATGATCCGTTTCTCAGTCTAGTCTATCTGTGGGCGTTTAGAAGTCTGAGATATATTGTGGGAAGCCATTCAACTTTTACAAGTATATATATATATATATATATATATATATATATATATATATATATATATATATAGTGTTTTAAATTATTATTTTTTGTTTTATTATTTGTTTTACTTGTTTAGTTGTAGTTTATATAGTTTTTAGAGAAAGCTAAACATGGCAACGTACATGGTCTTTCTATAATGAGCAACGGGAGTGATGCTGGTTCGGAGGATTTTGATACCAGCAACAGTGATGCTGACTTATCACTCAGCGATGATGATGAAGAGGATGTGGAGCCAAGAACAGCACAAACTGCACAAGAGCATGCAGCTACTTTACAGGTAAGCCAGCAGCAAACGGGAAGCTGTTTGGTTTTAAATGGCAGTGCTGTGACAAAATACTATCAAAACACAGTACTGGGTACAAGGCAATAAAGCAGGCGTCTGTGGCAGCCAGATCCATCACAATGCCTGTGCAAAGTAGCTCTGTACACGCATTTGTGACTCTCCCTCCAACACAAGGGAAGCAGAGACCGCAGAAAAGGTGTAGGGTCTGCTATAAAAATGAAAACAAAAGAAAAGACACAAGAAAAATGTGCAGTGGTTGTGAAGGCAACCCCGGGTTCTGTTGTATTGAACATTTCAATAAATGGCACAGTGCAAGTCGATTAATGGCACACGTTTTGATATTGTTTGATTTTGATTTGATAATTACTGTTTACTGATTATTATTGTTATTAGCAGCGTTTTTTTCATTGTTAAAAAACAAACAAACATGTTTTTATCTCTATATTGAACATGAGTATGTCGTACACAGGAGCATAAGGGGTTAATTAAAAAACACAGTTTAGGTCATTTATTTGTGTTTTATTCATCATATGTTAACATTTTATAGCAATTACAGGTTTGAAAACATTATTATTATTATTTTCAAAATCTGGTACCTGGGAAGGGGTTTCATTTTTACATCTAGAGTTGAAGTGGTTAAGTTGTAAAACCAAACATACATTTTATTTTCTTAAACCAAATATTATACAACTGTACTTTGATTAAATAAAAAAGTGTATTATATGTATTGTAATAGATTGCTCCACTCACGGGTTCGTGCCCCTTTAAAAATTCGACCCAGAACACAGGAATGGATTTTTACAGTGCTGGTGCGCTCTTTTTTTTAATGAACACACACAAAACAAAACAATACAAAAGAAAAAACCTAACTCCGTTTGGAGTGCTTACTACACAGGTATTCCCTGACTAACTTGTAGGACGGCTAAGCCGTTTACCTGGCACCAAACCAAAAACCACACAGGTTTACACAGCACCTATGTTTTATGACTGCTCGGAAGCAGAGCACCTCTCTTCTGCTTCCCTCTACTCAGCAGCCTTGAGCAGACTGACTGCTCCTCTTAAATACCCTGCACCTGGTACTAATTTAACAATGGCTCCCAGGTGCAGGGGATAATTAATAATAAAACAATTCACAACTCAATTAAACAATAAAGTAACAAACGGTGCATTTTCTCTTCAGGGAGGTTTTAACCCCCTCCCTGCTGTCTCACACAACCCGCTGCCTTACAGTATACACTATTTACCATTATGAATTTACTATTCATCAATATTACAAAATCAACTTGGATCATCAGGCACCTATATATAAGCCATGTTTATCACACGTAAATGTCTGATAAACAATGAATCATTAGTTGCGCAGAAATCCACTGAGCACCAACTGCGGTTCTGTTAGTGCGGTTGTAATACACACACACAGTTAGTGCACATTAACTAACCGAACTGAATTAATAACCACACTCAATACTTGTTCCGAACAGGATTAACTACTGCAGTTGTCACTGCCCTTTGTAACCGAACTGTAAGTGTATAAAAACGTATTTATTTATATGTTTATTTAAACTATTTCAAAGTTACTGATACAGCTCACCACTCACACAGTTCACTGCTCCTTGCTCACAGGCCCCTCCCACAATCCTGAGAGAGAGAAAGAGAGAGAGAGAGTTTTAAAATCCCTTTATTGAAACAAAAACAAAATATATAAAACAAGATAGCCACAAAAGGAAACCATCACAGCAAAAACAGCAATTAAGCAGTCAAAAAAACAACAAAAGTTACAATATAAATCTGTTTAGCGTGACAAGGTTAAAATAACAAAATGAGCTCCCCCTCCTCACTCACATCACACAGCCCACCCCCCTCACACCACCTCTGTTTAAACTTGTCCAAGTCCTTTACCAAACGGTAATAAAAAAAATCTACCCGAATCCTGCTAACAGGCTAAAATCTTGTTTTTTCGAGATTTATAAATGGCTAACTTCGCTTGACCAAGGATAAAATTAACAAGCACACATTTTTGACGTTGTTTTGATTTGTAGGTGATACTAAAAACAAGTAACGTTTTACTAAAAATAACACCAAAAGACTCCAACAGGTGTGTTAAATGCTGGAAAAAGGGTAGCAATCGGGGGCAGTCAGTGAACAGGTGATACACAGTCTCGGAGGCAGGGCAGAAGGGACACTGTTCACTCACTCCAGGCTCCACATGGCTCAAGTAGCGGTTTGTGGCCACAATGCTGTGCAACACACGGCACTGCAGGTCTCCTGAACGCTTGGGCAAGGGCCATTTATACAGAGAGCGCCAACTCGGGAGCACGACCTCGCTCACCCCCAGGTGTGCCCTCCACTTAGTATCCACCAGATCTCTCAACTCGGGGGAGCAGTGAGATTTAGCAGACAGGTGGTACAGTTTTTTCTTCTCTGTGGCATGAAAATGCAGCTCAGTGAGGTTGTGCACTGACAGCAGCCTCCCTGGCTGCTCCTCCTCCGCCAGCAGGGCCGAGAGAGAGACCAGCACTGTGGGGAACAACGGATTGGGTTCGAGGACCACACGCTCCTTCAGACACCTCTCCACAAACCCAGAGACAGCCGGACTCAAGGAGGCCTTCAGGTCAGCCAGCATCTTCTCCAGGAACCTCTCTGATCTGATACCCAGCAACATACTCAGTTCCCTGCTGGACCTCCAAATTTGTGAATTCAATAAGATGGCCCAGTTTTGTAAATCCAGCATTTAAAAACACACCACACATAGTGACAGAATTAAAATGAGCGTGATTAACTGCAGTCGGAAAGCAGCCACCCTGCAAGAGAGGTTAATCAGTCCCCCTTGTAAGGGGGAAAGTACAGCACCATGGGGTGCAGCCAGTGATGCCCGCTCCAGAAAAACTGCCCTCTCAAAGGTATGTATGCAATCCTGCAGGGTGGCTACATCTCGGTCTCCAGTGACAAAGACATTCAGGTCATCAGCATAGGCAGAGAGTTGTATGGGCAGGACGTGGGGCAGTGCAGGCACTGCCAGGCCAGTCAGGTGCAGGCAGAGCTGATGCAGCAGGGGCTCTATGGAGAGGGAGTACAGCATTCCGTGGGGACAGCATCCCTGCCGAATCCCCCTCTGCACTGAGAAGGGCCAACTCAGGCTGTTGTTCACCTTAACTGTACTAAACACATTAAAATACAAAACATTAATAGAAGAAATAAAAACAGGACCAAAACCAAAAGCCTTCAATGTGGCAAATAAATATTTGTGATCAACCCTGTCAAATGCCTTCTCTTGGTCAAGCGAAATTAAGCCAAAGTTCAGGTTAAAAAGTTTGGATACATTTAAAAGGTCCCGAATTAAAAAGAGGTTGTCGGCGATGGAGCGTCCGGGCACACAGTAAGATCCCGGTGCACCACCGACGCCAGACAGCCCCGCAGCCGGACAGCCAGAGCCTTGGAAAACAACTTGTAGTCACAACAGAGTAGAGACACTGGACGCCAGTTCTTAAAGTTACACAAGTCCCCCTTTTTAGGCAGCATGGTGATGACAGCACGGTGACAGCTCAGTGGGAGTATTCCTTCCCTGATACACTCAGTCAGCACATGGTACAGGTCCTGACCCAGCAAGGGCCAGAAGTGCTTGTAGAACTCTGGCTGCAGTCCATCGATGCCGGGCGCCTTGCTGTTGGACAGCTGCATAACAGCTTTGGAAAGCTCTTGAAATGTGAGGGGGGAATCCAGTTCACTGCTCTCACCCTCACTCAGTCTGGGGAGACCTTGATGTATTTGGGCCGTATCCAGCAGGTCGCAGCCTTCAGATTTATATAATTCACTATAAAACTCCACTGCCGCCTGGCGCAGCTCCGCCGGGCTGCTCACCTCCTTCCCACAGGGCAGCCTCAGACAATGCATCTGTCTCTGTTCTAGCCTCCTCTTCTCCAGGCTGAAGAAGAAGGATGTGGGAGCATCCATGTCTCTTAGCTGAGTGAAGCGGGCCCTGAGCAGTGAGCCCTGCACCTTCTCCTCCAGCAGCCTGCCCAGACACTGCCTCCTCTCCCGTTGGCTCTGACACGCTGTCTCACTGCTCTGGCCATCCAGCTGCCTCTCCAACTCCAATATCTCTCTCTCCAGCTCACTGACTGCCGCTGCCACACACCTAGTGGAGTACTGAGTGTACTGTTGGCAAAACACTTTAATCTGTATTTTACCAATGTCCCACCACTGTCTCAGGCTGTCAAAGTGACGCATCTGTGTCTGCCAATTAGCCCAAAATTTTTTAAATTTTCACAAAACTTTAGGTCTTGAAGGAGTTTGATGTTAAAATGCCAATAAGATTTAACAGGAATTTCAGAAGGTAAAGAAACAGTGGTGGACACAAAGTGGTGATCAGATAATGGCGAAGGGGAAATATGGCAACCAATAAACTTACTGCTATGAGTTCTAGGGGTATACAATCGATCTAACCTCGCACCAGAAAGCTGACTATGTTGTAATTTAATCCAAGTATATTGTTTAACATTGGGATGAGCAGTTCTCCAAACATCCACTAGGCTGTGTGTATTTACAACAGCAGTCAGTTTACACACAGACTGGGGATGGGGTTCCCGTGGTTGCGATCAAGATTAAAATTCAAAGTACAATTAAAATCCCCCTACCACAAGTAAATGTACCGGTCACACTTTCCCAATAACTCTGATAATTTATTAAAAATAAAATCCGTTCTCCCCTAGGTTAGGAGCATAAATATTAATAAGATCAATAAGAGTCCCCCCAAGCTTAACGTGCACTCGTAAAGTTTCCCTGGTAAAATTTCAACAATTGATAAAATCTCTGCGCCCAAGCCAGGAGAAAATAAAACAGCAACCCCACCACTGAGATTCGAGCTGTGGCTTAAAATACAATCGCCTTTCCACTCAGACAGCCAGTGAGCCTGGTTAGCGCTGTCTGAGTGCGTCTCTTGTAAAAAAAACTATATCTGCCCGTTTTTGGTTAATAAAATCAAATAATTGGGCTCTCTTTTTAAAATCTCTACAACCATTAATATTAAAAGTTGCTAAAAATAGTTTCTCCATGGATAATAAAGTGAGGCATGCATTTAAAAAAATAAAACAAGCAAGGATAAAAGTATGCACTGTAAAATAATCCATTTCAATGCTTGGTTTTAGTTAAACATTTACGGGAACTACTAACAAATTTTTTCAAACGATAACGTTTTTTCTGATCAAATTCGGCCAAAGTTGTTTTCCTGAGAATAATATTGGCAGACAACAAAAACAATTTCAAATCCGGGAAAAAGGATGAAACGTCAACCCCCCTCTTACCTTTTGTCTTACCTAAAAAATCGTTAATCTGAGCAAGTGTATATAATTTTCGCTTGGAGGTTTGGCTGGCCGGGAGGTCAGAGAGCTGCAAGAAGTCAGAAACCTCTCCGTCATCCTCCTCTTTCTCTCCACACTCCGACATCCCCCACTCCTCGTTCCACTCGCCCTCTTCAGTCACCTCCGATTCTAGGGTTGCCTCCTCAATCTCCTGGTCCGCGACCAACGCCGTCTCTGCAGCTCCAGTCGGCTCAGAAGGAGCATCCAGGGTTAAGACAGCGACAGCACCAGCATGAGAACCGGTGCTCACGTTCTCAGCCTTCCCTGAACAGGAGGGTTCGCCCCGGCCAAGATTAGACTCAGCCTTGGCGCTCCCTCCTAGCTCCGAATCACCCGGAGCGGCAGTATGGGGCGGGTGTGCCTGACCCTGACTGCCACTGTCCACGGAGATGGAGCTCGGCCCCGCCGCACACAGGGGCTGTGACCCTCCGCTGCTGGCTTGGGAAACCGAAATAGGGCCCCAGATCGACTACTCCCCGCTCCCCGAAGCCGCCGCAGAATCCTTTTTTTAATTTTTATTTTTTTAATTATTCCTGTGAACATGCCGTCACGTTCAGTCACAGTAGCACTGACTGCGGAAGTCTCTGGGGCAGCAGTCTGCACGGCGGGCTCCTGCACTTCAGCTGGTCTCGATCGTCAGGGTGGGGGTTCAGGTCGCTGTCTCACCGGTTCTTGCTCCTGAGCTCCCCGAGCCTCCCCGGCTGCCTCGCCATCGCCAGCGGCAGCACTAGCAGGGGGGTTCGGTTGTAATTTGGGACAGGTATGTTTAAGATGCCCCTGTGCTCCACAATTAAAACATTTCATGGTGTCTGTAGTAGCAAACACAACATAATCTCTGCCGTCAACACTAAATTTCCAAGCAACATTAAGCTCAGTATCGGGGTTGTGTAACAACACAAACAGTTGCCGCCTGAAAGACATTACGTGTTTAATTTCCTCTGTTTTACAGCCCAGCGGAATCATCTTAAAAGGGGACATTATCTTCCCATATCGAGACAATTCTCTATCTAACAGTGCATTATCTATAAAAGGAGGAACATTAGAAATAACAACTTTAGTGAGGGGGGTCGACAAAGGCATCGCTGTAACTAGGGAATTGCTAACTGAAAAACCCTCCTCTACTATACGATTTACCAATCGCTCCTGACTCAGGAAAACAACAAGGGCCTTATTCATCCTCGAAGCAGATTTAACATTATCAAACCCAACCACTTCTCCCACCGCTAACAGCACCTCTTCCAGAGAAATGGAGCTGTCAGGAACACACCTGAAGCCATGTCTCCGGGTTAAACCACCCATCACACCCGAGCGAGAACCCATCAGGTTCTGCAAGTCTATCAAGTTGTTATATAAACAAACAAACAAATATATATATATATATAGAAAAAAAAATAATGCAGTGAGCACCAACTAGCAACAACTCACACACGCTCCCAAACTCACACGCCCCTCCCACAACCCACAATCCTCCAAGAGAGAGAGAGAGAGAGAGAGAGAGAGAGAGAGAGAGAGAGAGAGAGAGAGATGGGCCTCAGCGAGTTACAGGAAAATAATTCCATCTAGGTTTTCTGTGACGTCATAAATTACGAGACCGAAGGTCGAGTCATTTATAAATTGTCACAGAAACCCAAGATGGAATTATTTTCCTTTAACTCACTGAAGCCCATATATATTTTTTTTTAATGATACATGGATATTAGCATCTGTAATAAAACAATACAATAAACGGGTGTTAAGGTTCAAATTACAAGTGAATTTAATGAATAATAATAACGTACATTAAGTCAATATTAAAGAATCTTAAATATAATGTTATTTTTTGATAATTCAGGAACGGTGATTTGTGCCTGTGTGCTGTTGTGCCTTGCATGCAGCATGTGTTTTCCTCACATCAAGGCTGTTTTATATGCTGTTAATGTATTTTTGTTTACGACTGAAAGTCGCCCTGGATAAGGGTGTCTGCTAAGAAATAAATAATAATAATAATAATAATAATAATAATAATAATAATAATAATGAAATATTGCTTTGGGTAGGGCATTCATTCTCTCTTTATTTCACTGACTTACACATAAAAAAGGTGATTTTTGAAAACAGCAAATTCTTGAAAGAGTTTATTGTGAAATACTGTGGGAGCACTGTACCCACATTTGTTATACCAGTAGTGTGTTACAGTAGCGTATTATACAAGTGTATGTAGACATTCTGAAGGTTATGGATTGTATGGAAAAACTGGTATTTTATAAGCAGTTACAAAATGACTGCCAAGATTTGGCAATTGCACATTTTCAGAGAATGTGTTTTTGTTTTTTTTTTGTTTTGTTTTGTTTTCCAGCCATTGGCTGTTGTATTAACTATGATTAAGCCTTCTTTAGCTATAAGAAAGACAAATAACATTTATTATTATTATTATTATTATTATTATTATTATTATTATTATTATTATTAGTTTTTTAGCAAAGGTGTCATTAGTTCTTCTTGATTAGGAGTGAAATACTTAAAATAAAGTTACCTGGTCTTGTTCGACATTGCCCACATTTCCAACTAGAAAGCTCAATTAATCAAAACTGCTTCAGGGCTCACAGAAAAACAGATAAAGGAAGCAAACCTCGAATATTTGAAGGCCCTTGCACTGCACTTTCCTCATGCCCCTTTGCTCAGTTCAATGCATGTGAACTCAGCTATGTTCCAAATGTATTAAAGCTAATTTTCACCCTAATTAGCTGGACCTGAAGAATGTCACTGAACTCTTTAACTTCCTGGGATGCCAAGCTAAAACATTACAGGCATTTCTGTTTCACTTGTTCAGATTTGAGGCAATCATTCAAGATAATGAGTGGAGGCAATCATTCAAGATAATGAGTGGAGGGTTTTTTGTTGGATGACAACAATTCTGAGAGCCTTCTTAAAAATGTAAGCTCAGTTGTGGTGAGGACCACATTTTTGTAGCAGATTTGAGTAAAAAAACATTTGAACTCCTTATTTGTTTGGTTAAATGTCTAATAAGCAACTGCTGCCTTTATACTGGCACATGCAAAAAAAAAAAAAAAAAGCTACATGGAACCCCAACACACACACACACACACACACACACACACACACACACACACACACACACACACACACACACACACACACACACATCCCTCTATGGTATGGTGTATGTTTAAACATACACAATAAAAACTATTGTTTTTAAAGGCTTAAATAGTAAGTAAGATACAACAGGACAAATGCATGTTGTAAAAAAACATGAAAGGTTAGACCAAACCAGCAGATGGCGCTGTGAACCTCAGGCTCTACTTGAAACAACGAAACAGCTTGACTTCCTGTTGTGGAGTGGTGCCCACGGAAATCTGAAAGGTAAGCTTTCAAAAAAAAAAAAAAAAAAAAAATCCTCCAGGTACGGTGTTGTGGATTTTTTGTTTAATATTTTGGTGCTTAAGATATTAATTAGATATATTATATTTTGTATAGCTACTAAATTAAGTAAATATGCATACGTTCATACCGATTTCTAAACATATACTGTACACATGTCTTGTAGGGCTTACAATATCTAATACAATGAGTAATCTATCTCCTCATTGTAGGTAGCAAATAGGATGGCTGATATAAAACTCTCTATGTTTTATGGACGTAAACAACAAACTGCCTGTATTCCTCCAGACAGTAGTGATCAGGAAAGTGAGGAAAATAGCTCTGATGATGAAACAGGTGAACAGTCAGTTTCTTCTAACAATGTATTATTATTAGCATTATTATTATTGGTGCTAATACTTTATTATTTGTAGTAGTTATTTGTTATTAGTATTATTATTTAGTATTAGAGATGCATTACTACTACGACTAATAATAATAATAATAATAATAATAATAATAATAATAATAATACAAATAATAATGCATCACTAATACTAAATAATAATAATAGTAATAAGTGGTAGTAGTACTTTTTATTATATGTGTATTTTGTCCAGCCTTAAAAGTAACATCCAGTTTATTTATTTAATTACAGAGTCTAATATATGTGATGGCAGTGAGAATGAAGACATCGGCCCTTCCTCACAGGCACATGATCCAGCAGACACAGCATGTACTCGGCCTCCTCGAAATGACAATGAACAACCTTTAACATCCACAGGTCTTACAGCAAGACAAAAATCAACTGATGTTGATTTGAAACGTGTGAAATGGCACGTTAACAGGTCTGTGCACTTGCTGAGCACTTTGTGGAAGCATATCCAGAAACCCATGTTGTAAACATACAATGTATGTTTAAAAATACATGTTCATATTTTGATAATAAAAAGAAAAACATAATAGTAAAAAATGTGGCCAGAAAAAATGTTGTTGTATTTTTTATGGTGTGTACTATAGAGGGATTATATATATATATATATATATATATATATATATATATATATATATATATATATATATACTGTATATATATAGTACATATAATATAGGTAGTGGACAAGGGACACCAAGTAAATTGAAAGCAAGAGCTTCCACACAGGTGTGGCTAATGCATTAATTAAGCAAATAACATCCCAGCATGCTTAAGGTCATGTATAAACATGCTGGACAGGCCTGGTTGCCTATAATTATGGCTAGCATGGCTGCAAGAGGAGACCTTAGTGACTTTGAAAGAGGGGTGATTGTTGGGGCGCGTTTGGCAGGAGCTTCAGTGACCAAGACAGCTCAACTTGCTGATGTTTCACGAGCAATGGTGTCTAAGGTGATGTCGGCATGGAACTCCGAGGGAAAGACATCATTAGCAAAGGGCAACAGTGGGCGGAAGAGCATACTCCAGGAGCATGATATCCGTACATTAATTCGAAGTGCATGGCAAAACAGGCGAGCAACTGCAGATCAATTGACTGCAAATTTCAACCTGGGGCGCGAGTAGCCAGTTTCATCAAAAACGGTCCGCGGAGAACTCCACAGAGCGGGATACCATAGTGGCTCAATGCCCTAATATGTATGGGTCAGAATATATTATCACATAATATGCCTTGAGATGGTTTTGGGCAGTACCAGCCCAAAACCAACAAGTATCTCTACTGTTGCTTTGGTCAGTTTACTGCATGCAAAAGTTAGAGATCTTTTTGGAGATCTTTATAAAGTACTGGTCTCTTATATTAGTATATTTTGAGCAGTAGTGAAGGAACTGTTCCTCGTCTTCGATTTGATTCATGTCACACTGGCCACACAGTCTTCTCTCCGCAGGTTTCTATTTCAGCTGGTATCGGCCTGCTTCTATTTCCAGGTTATGGTCACTGACTCAGTGATAATATTGCGTGCGTGTGTCAGATCTATATTATTAGTTCTGGTTAGTTCTCTGTGACAAACAGGTGGCCTATGGGGAACTAGGCTCTGATTGTTTTTACCTTACCACTTGCAAATAAAATTTGCATCCTGAAATACCAGAAAAGCACCATACAAAATACAGTATCTACCTCACTTGGGCTATTCATCCTCACATGGCTTAAAAAAGAAACCATTCCTCCTTTTTGTCTTAACCTTCTTGTCTTTGTTTAACATACAAACTGCACTTGGTGTATAGTTTTTACGATAGTTTTGTTTTGCCTAGGATTTCTTCAGTTGTCTTTGAATCTAAGTAAAAGTAATGTATTATGCTTTGCCAAAAGTGATAATGCTGACATCATTCTGACATCAAGAAAGCGTTACTATTATAGTTTCACTACACTACAACTACAGCTATTTTCAGACAGCACAAGAATTGTAAACTTGGTTGCTTTTCTGCAAGGCAAATCCGCCCCTAACCAACATGTCATCAGCAAGCGCATAAAGGCCTGTGTGTTATTCTCTCATGTCGCTTCTTTTGTTTCTGCTTCTCAGTCACGCGCTGGGAGGCCGAAACAGGAGTCGACCACTTAGAGTCTGGAGGAAGGGCTACCCTCAGCCACGGATTCCCTGAGGTTTCCCCCTACATCAAAAATTCAAAATATGTGAGTAGTGGGGTTTTCCTTACCTGAGTGCTGAGCGGTCCGTATTTAGTTCTGCGGGGTGTGTGGTCGGGTTGGACAGGCTGGGCTCTCTCCCCCAGCGGAGTCATGCTCTGGGGGACGGGCTGTTTCTCAGCTGCTCATTTTCATTAATTTTTCAATATTTTGGGGGGTAGGTGGCAGTGCGTCACTGTGGGGTGCGTTAATAATTATTATTTTTCCATTCATGGTTTGGCAGCCTCGTCTTTTGGGGGGAGGTGGCCCATAGCCACTTCCTATCTGCGGCACTGCGATGCAGGTAACTGTTCATGTTTTTCCAGCCAGCCTCGTGCAGGTAGACCTCGAGCACCCACGGAATTTATCATTCACTCAGCTCCTGAGCGCCCCTCACAGTTCATTAAATGATCTGCAATTGCAATCAATAAATCTTCATTCATGGCTGATTCTTCTTGCTGAACAAGTATTTCTGTTATTCTTGGATGTTATCAGTTATAATGTGTATCTTATTATTTATGTGAAATGTCAAAACGATAATGAGAGAGAGAGAACTAAGAGAAAGTTTTGTTCACACATCTGAATGTTCCCTGCTGTTTTCAAACAGAACTGGAAAGAATTTATTTCCTTGCCAACTTCACAGTTTTGTTTAAGAACACTTTTTTATGTCATATTATTCTTGGCTACAGTCCAAGTGATATTTTCTTGCCAATTCCAGCAACATTGTGTTACCAATAGGAAGTTATACAATAACATCATGTCAATGGACATTCTACACAAAATGAAATAATTTACTGATGACTAAAATAGATTAGTCTGTAAATCTACTTACTGGACCTGTCAGCCTTTCCAAGGTCAGAAACCCCCACTTAGAGTATAGGTGTATAGAAAGGCATAGTTTGACATACAGAATTGTTGTTAGGAGCTATTTTGTTGCACAAAGTGAACCTTTCAATATTTGCATCTCTGAACCACAAACTTTCCACTCTGACCTGCGTTAATGGGAATACTAATTCTCTATCTACTTTTGCTTGCACTTACTGATGCAGTTGTATCTAGTTTTATACAGTTATACTTCTCTTTTTTGGACCTTAGTAAATTATTATATGGCTGCAGATTATATGGCTTTTCTAGAGCTACACTGTTATAAAACACCATGTTGCTTTTCCCACCATCATTTTAAAAAATCCTTATTTTTAAGAACCTCTTTTTAAACAATTGTTGACTGTTGTGCACTTGTGCTCTTCCGCTGTTTACCAACCTAGTATTCAGAAAGGAAGAAAAGTAGGACCTTTTATAAATATGTTTCTGGATGCTACATAATCAACTGAAATGGAGTAAACTTTGAGTAATTTCAAAAACTTTAATTCAAACTTTATTTAAAGACATGCTTTATAGCCTTTCAATTGAGAATTTGCCATGGCCCAACTGAAGATATTCAGTTTATTTTACAAATTATTGTTGGCCTCTTCACCTTGGCAGAGCGAAGTACAGACATTAGTGAGGTCACAAAGGTCATAGTTAACAAGTAAACTAATAGAATATTTTCAGTATATACAGTTTTGTTGTTGTACAAATGTACATATTTGTATTGATTTTATTCCCCTATTATATGTCTCTTTCATGATCATTTATTCATGTTTCTGCACACCTGGATAACATGGATAATTGGCATGTGCAATAGAGTCAATAGAATTCATGCAGTCTCTGAGGCAAAACAGAATTTTATATATGATGTTTAATTTCAATCAGGTTTACTTTTCTGACACAGAGGCTAGGCTATTACGTTTTTGAGTAGGTGCATAACATAACAAAAGAGCTCTCTTTTAAAGTTCCGAGGAACATTTTAGGAGAGGAACCGTTACAGTATGTATTCCTGTTGCTGGAATGTTTAGCTTCATTTTGTCTCTCTTCTTAATTGTATTACTGTTTTAATGCAGTCTGCTGTGAACTGAAGCATGTTGTACTTGTATTTGTGTACGGCTAATTCCCAGGACCTCCTAGGAAATGAGATTACTTAATCTCAAGGGCATATCATGGTTAAATAATTTCACAAATAAAAACCAAAAATGTATTCAGAGACCAAATTAAAGAAAAACATTCCTGTTGTAAGAAAAAGGTACCAAACGAAAACAAAACAAAACAAAGCACAAAAAAATAAAACAAAACAAAAAACAAGTAATAATACCTCCATCCCTCCAAACAGACCACCCAAAATGTATAAATATCATGGAAAGATAAGTACATTACTGCAAAAATAAGATTTCCGTGCTACTAACTAATTTTATACCTGGAAAGCATCTGCCTATAAACTATAGCAGAGCGCAGAACATGTTTAAAGGGACAGATGAATGGTTTCTAATTCAAGAGCTGTCAGGCCCCATTAAAAATAATGGGACTGAAGTTAATGAGGAAAATAACTGTGGTCTGAGACTTGAAAAGTTAATGAGGTGTGTATATATTTTACATTAATTTCAGTTATACGCCATGGTGGTCATTATTAATAAAACACTCTGAAACACACATGTTTACCATATATATATATATATATATATATATATATATATATATATATATATATATATATATATATATATACACACTACCGTTCAAAAGTTTGGGTCACTTAGAAATTTCCTTGTTTTCCATGAAAACATACATGAAATGAGTTTGAATAGGAAATATAGCAAAATGAATAGGAAATATAGTCATTGACAAGGTTAGAAATAATGATTTTTAATTGAAATAATAATTGTGTCCTTCAAACTTTGCTTTCGTCAAAGAATCCTCCATTTGCAGCAATTACAGCCTTGCAGACCTTTGGCATTCTAGTTGTCAATTTGTTGAGGTAATCTGAAAAGATTTCACCTCATGCTTCCTGAAGCACCTCCAACAAGTTGGAGTGGCTTGATGGGCACTTCTTACGTACCATACGGTCAAGCTGCTCCCACAACAGCTCAATAGGGTTGAGATCCGGTGACTGTGCTGGCCACTCCATTATAGACAGAATACCAGCTGACTGCTTCTTCCCTAAATAGTTCTTGCATAGTTTGGAGCTGTGCTTTGGGTCATTGTCCTGTTGTAGGAGGAAATTGGCTCCAATCAGCGCCGTCCACAGGGTATGGCATGGTGTTGCAAAATGGAGTGATAGCCTTCCTTCTTCAAGATCCCTTTTACCCTGTACAAATCTCCCACTTTACCACCACCAAAGCACCCCCAGACCATCACATTGCCTCCACCATGCTTGACAGATGGCGTCAAGCACTCCTCCAGCATCTTTTCATTTGGTCTGCGTCTCACGAATGTTCTTCTTTGTGATCCGAACACCTCAAACTTAGATTCGTCTGTCCATAACACTTTTTTCCAATCTTCCTCTGTCCAGTGTCTGTGTTCTTTTGCCCATCTTAATCTTTTCTTTTTATTGACCAGTCTGAGATATGGCTTTTTCTTTGCAACTCTGCCTAGAAGGCCAGCATCCCGGAGTCGCCTCTTCACTGTTGACGTTGAGAGTGGTGTTTTGCGGGTACTATTTAATGAAGCTGCCAGTTGAGGACCTGTGAGGCGTCTGTTTCTCAGTCTAGACACTCTAATGTATTTGTCCTCTTGCTCAGTTGTGCACCGGGGCCTCCCACTCCTCTTTCTATTCTGGTTAGAGCCAGTTTGCGCTGTTCTGTGAAGGAGTAGTACACAGCGTTGTACGAGATCTTCAGTTTCTTGGCAATTTCGCATGGAATAGCCTTAATTTCTCAGAACAAGAATAGACTGAGTTTCAGAAGAAAGTTCTTTGTTTCTGGCCATTTTGAGCCTGTAATCGAACCCACAATTGCTGATGCTCCAGATACTCAACTAGTCTAAAGAAGGCCAGTTTTATTGCTTCTTTAATCAGCACAACAGTTTTCAGCTGTGCTAACATAATTGCAAAAGGGTTTTCTAATGATCAATTAGCCTTTTAAAATGATAAACTTGGATTAGTAAACACAACGTGCCATTGGAACACAGGACTGATGGTTGCTGATAATGGGCCTCTGTACGCCTATGTAGATATTCCATTACAAATCAGCCGTTTCCAGCTACAATTGTCATTTACAACATTAACAATGTCTACACTGTATTTCTGATCAATTTGATGTTATTTTAATGGACAAAAAATTTGCTTTTCTTTCGAAAACAAGGAAACTTCTAAGTGACCCCAAACTTTTGAACGGTAGTGTATATATATATATATATATATATATATATATATATATATATATATATATATATAATGTACAATTATTTATTTATGTATTTATTTCTTTCTTGCTTTCTTAGCAGACTTCCTTATCCAGGGTGACTTACAGTTGTTACAAAATATCACAGTACAAAGTATCACATTATAAAATATCACATTACAGAATATCACATTACAGATAAGAGCAGTTATAAAGTACAATAAGATCAGTAGCAGATAAGTAAAATAAGAGCAGAATAAAGAATACAGCAAATAATTACATTTAAGAGTGAGTTTGACTAAAAGCAGTTAACTTATAGTAAAAATATTTGCTTTATACGAGTAAAGTCCAGTAAGAGCACGTAGTAAGTACGATAAATGGGTGAGAATGATTTTAAATATGAGCAATTACAAAAAAACGTGAATATGGCTACCTTTAAGAGTAAAATCAAGTATAAGATACAGGAAGTAGTTATAATTAAGAGCAGTAGTAGAGTACGGCAAGGTATGGAGCAGTTCAGTGCAAGTACAATCTGATGCAAGTGCTGGTACAATTGGGTGCCATATAGTCCAGTATAGTCGAGAGTTGTGAGGTTTACAGATGCTGTCTGAACAGGTGCGTCTTGAGGAGGTGCCGGAAGGTAGTCAGGGGCTGAGCAGTCCTGATATCCATGAATAGGTCGTTCCACCACTGAGGGGCAAGGGTGGAGAAGGAGCGGCCTCTGGGAGCAGAGTGAGTTACAGTTAATCTGCCGGAGGTGGAGGAGCGGAGGGGGCAAGAGGGGGTGTAGGGAGAAATGATAGTCTGGAGATAGGAGGGAGCAGAAAGATCAAGATAGCGACAGGCAATATTATTATTATTATTATTATTATTATTATTATTATTATTATTATTATTATTATTATTGAACAACAATAACAGATTTAATATTTACTGCAGCTTAAAATACCAAGGTAAATCCAAAGCAATTTACACATAAAGGGGCTGATGTAAGGGTATGTGCAAAATATTGCGGCCAAAATCGGCGGGACTTTAGCGGTCACTTAAAATCCGGTGTATGTAAACAATGTTTTTCACCTGCCGTTCTGCACCCGCTATCAAATTAGCACTTTGCCATCATTAATTCATTTAAATAATATTGAAATGTATTCAAGTAAAGAAAAGAGCGGAGATCTGAAATACTAAGCAGCCACAAACATTATAATGAGATGTAAGGATTTTGCCTTGCACTTGAGCAATTGCTGATCCTCCAAAAACTTTGCACCTCCTCTTACAAAGTGCAATCCATTGTAGAATAATTAAGAGCTGTATAAAACCACACACCCTCAGAGACCTGTCATTGGCCTCAGGATGGCAGCTGTGGTTCACTTCCTGATGTGGCGACGCTTGGCTCTTGTTGAGGATAGGCCAGAAAACCTTCGGAGGAGAAGGGCATATTCAAACCCAGGGTCACTTTGTTTGGGATGCTAGAGGATGTGATGGTAAGGCGTTATCATCTCACTCTGCAGGTCATCCCAGACCTAATAGCTGAATTTCACCTTTTTATCACCTGGTTGACTGTCCTCCTGCTAACAGTGACGGCATTGATTTTCTCCACTATAGAGGACCATATGGCCTCTTTGGTAACATAACTGATGTTGGCTGAGGCTTTTCCAAATAACTCAATTTCATGCTGAGTGACCTTAGCCATAAGGACTCTCAGCTCCTCCTCAGAAAACTTTTCTTTTCTGTGCGCCAAGTGAACTTTGCTGCCCTTCCTCTGACATATGTTTTTTTGGTTTGGTTTGATTTTCATTCATACAGTGCCTACTGCTCTCTGAACTCCTAACTCACCTCACTGCTGTAAGTGCGGCTGCTAAATAGCCCACTGCACAGGTGGCGTTCATTGCGACCCTCATTATCATGACTGCAGCTCCTTATTTGTGCGTGTTGAGTAATTTGCATTGCTTAAGCTTACATAGGCCGCAGTGCAAAATAATTGACTGGCTGCTAGGCAATTTGTATTTTGCAGCCGCAATTGTTTTCACTACGCCTATCCTTACATCAGCCCCAGAGAGTCTTAGCATGACCAAGAATTGAACTAGCAACATTAGTGATATTTTAATTTGAAACAATATGTCCTTAATCTGGACTTGCTAGATTTTGGAACGGGATTCCAAAGTTAGGTAAATTAGGGACTGAAACCATAATTCATATACTATATATAAACAAAAAATATCTTTCTTCTGATTTTCAGATTCTGTCGGTGATTAAGGAGTTTAAGTATTTTTCACTAGTTTTGTCCAGAAGATGGCATGCTATTCCTATAGTTGAATTAATTTATTTTTTCTTCTTTTAAAAAAATGTATTGAATGGAATGCTGTAGCTTAACAGCACTGTCATGAAACACCTAATTTTAGATGTAGAATGTAACTGAAGAGTTAAATTGGTAGTTTAAATGCTAAGATAACCAGACTGCACTTAAAAATTGTAATTTAGAATTTTCCTTCGTGTGCTGGGCTGTGTTGAATTGGGAGGCTGATTAGAAACGTGTGTTAAGTATACGACTCCAAGCCGACAAGATAGTATTAATTGGCAAACAGTGTCTTAGAACGCCAGCTGTTCTAAGCGCCACATGACCAAGGGCAGTCTGAGCTGTGGCAGTCAGAGCGTGGACAGGTAGAGTGAGGACCTTTTCCAAACCTCTCCCAATGGCTACTAGAGGCCTCATTCCCACCTTGACACCTAATGTCTGGATCTCCTGGACAAAGCGTGCTCACTCTTTCTTTCTCCTCTCCTAGAATGAACACTGGTAAGTACTTGCTTCAGCTACCATTACTAACTCCCTCTCCCCCTGTACTGTCTGCTACACACTGTAAATTCTCCTTCCTGAATTGCTGTTCTCTGACTAACAAATCTCTGCTTCTCAACAAACTTATAACTGATACTAATCTTGATCTTCTCTGTCTAGCAGAAACCTGGCACTCTGTAAATAATAAACACTCAACACTTCTATCCACCCTAAATGGCTACTCGGTCTTTGACAAGCCAGGCTTCAGTGGTAGAGGCGGGGGCACTGTTGTTATTGCTAACTCTGTGCTTGCTGCCTCAACTCTCTCTTTCCCATCCTTCTCTTCCTTTGAGCATCTCGCTATCAAGCTCCCATCTCCCATGTCCCTCACCCTTGCTGTTGTCTATCATCCACCAAAGAATAACTCTGCTTTTATTGCAGAGTTCTCGCAATTCCTCTCCCTAATTTGCACTTCAACTGACAAAATTCTACTCCTAGGAGATTTCAACATCCATGTTGATTTGCCTTCTTCCCCTTTAGTGACTGACTTTGTCACGCTCCTGGACTGTCTTGGACTCTCAATCTGAGCAGATCCAGTGGACACACCCTGGATCTGCTCATCACCAGGGGTCTTGATATCTCCAATCTCTCAGTCACGGATATCTCTCTATCTCTGTCCATTTCTTAATCACTGCCAATATTAATTTTCCTGCACTTTCAGCTACTACTGATACAATTATTTCTTTCCATCCCAAAAATCTGCTAAATCCTACAATACTATCGGAATGTGTCTCTTTTTCCCCTCTGACTGGCACTCTTCCGCATTTGGTCGATGATGCAGTGTCCCTCTACAATGCCACCCTTACTCGGATCATCGACACAGTTGCCCTGCTTCCAATCAGAACAGTGGAGAAACATTGCAACTGTCGATGGTATACCCTCAAACTTCGACTGCTTAAGTCTGCCTGCCGTAAGTCCGAGCGCAAATAGAGGTCGCCTGGACTAACAGTTCACAGAGAGATTTGGACCGATCACCTCAGTAGCTACAGACATGCGCTCGCTGCTGCCAGGATGAAGTACTTCTCAGAACTCTTATCTCTGGGACACGGTAAACCAAATATTCTCTTCAAAACCATTGACCAAATCCTGCATCCAGCCATTGATAAATCCACCTCCCATTCATCCTTCTCTCTTACCTGCAATGACTTCTCCTCTTTCTTTCAGAACAAAAATCGACACCATTTATTGTACGCTCTCCTGCCACAAACCCAGTATAGTGGTTGACCACCTTGACTCTCCTCCAATTGCCCCTCCTGTTCTCTCTTCCTTCTCTCCTCTCTCCATTACTGATGTCTCCGGCCTATTGTTGAAATCAACTACTACCACGTGCCCTTTGGACCCCTGGCCAACAACTCTTGTCCATCTCTGTGCTTCTGACCTTGCTCCTTCCATTATGCACACTCTCAACCTGTCCCTAGTTTCAAGCCTGGTTCCTCCTGCCCTCAAGACTGTCCGAGTATGCCAGTGCTCAAAAAACCCTCCCTTGACCAGGCTGTCTTATCTAACTTCTGTCCCATATCCAATCTTCCTTTTCTCTCCAAAACTCTTCAAAGGGATGTAGCCAGCCAGCTGATGAAACATCTCACAGATAACAATCTACTTGAATCTCTGCAGTCTGGCTTCTGGCCGCATGACAATACCAAAACTGCTCTGCTCTGGATTGTAAATGATCTCCTGTTCAATGCTGGTGCTGCTGCTCCCTTTGTCCTTGTCCTCCTTGACCTAACTGCTGCTTTTGATACCATAGATCATACCATTCTTCTTGACCACCTTCAGAAGTATGCTGGGATCTCTGGAACCTGTCTCTCCTGGCTGACCTCTTACCTATCTGGACGCATGCAGTCTGTTTTCTATGATGGAAGCAGTGCTGGCCTTAAACCCGGTCACGTGCGGTGTACCCCAAGGTTCTCGGGCCTCTTCTCTTCAACATCTACATGCTTCCCCTTGGGTCACCTTATCCGCTAACATAGCCTCATTTTTCACTCTTATGCTGATGACACCCAGCTCTACCTAAAACTAGACCCTGGATGTCCCTCTGCCATGGTTCGGCTCTCAGCTTGCATCCAAGACATTGAGGCCTGGATGTCTGCCAATTTTTTTCAGCTCAACACCAACAAATCTGATCTTCTTTTAGTAGGATCGAAAACTCAACCCAAGAATCTCAATATTGCTGCCTTGAATCTCAGAAACTGTCTGCTGCTGCCTTCCCCCACTGTACGAAGCCTTGGTGTACTTCTGGATAGTAACCTCTCCTTTTACCACCTCCGAAACATCTCAAAGGTCCGTCCCTACCTTTCCCTCCCGGATGCAGAGATACTCTGTCATCTCCTCTCGAATCGACTACTGCAACTCTCTCTACGGTGGTCTTCCCTCACACGCCTTAAACAGCTGATTCAAAATGCCGCTGCTAGGATCCTTACCAGATGTAAAAAACATGATCACATTACCCCCTGTTAAGTTCAGGATTACTTTCAAAATTCTCCTGCTTGCCTACAAGGTCCTCCATCACACAGGTCCAGAGTATCTCTCCAACCTGCTGACCCGCTATGTCACTGCCCGCAAGCTGAGGTCCTCTGACTCAGGCCTGCTGGTTATACCCAAGCAAAAGCGCGCCACACTCGGAGAGCGCTCTTTTAGCTTCATGGCCCCGACTCTCTGGAACTCTCTCCCAGCTAGTGTGTGCAACTCCCATAATCGCTCGCTTCAAATCAACTCTCAAGACCCACTTGTTCTCTCTTGCTTTTAATGCTCTCTAAGCCTGGTATCTGTTATTAGCTGTTGTCTAAATTGCTATTTCAGGTTTTTTACTCCATCTTATTCATATGATTCTGCTTGACACACGCATCCACAATGTTTAGAATTCACATCCTACCCTTTGTGGTCCATTTATTCAGCGTGTCTCAGACGTGTCAGGTCCAATTTATTTTTACACTCGCAGTTTATTTTAGATACACTGTTTAAAAGTATTTTTTTCACAGTAAAACAGGTTTAAAAGGCACTGCATATCAACAGGACACTCAGTACTGCATCTCCAGCCCTGCCCCACCCCTTGTTCGCTGTATTTTTCACATACCTCTTCATAGTCGTGCATACTGGAACCAACTCCCTAGTAATGTTGTTGAAGCTGACATCCTGGGATCCTTCAAGAAGCTGCTTGATGAGATTCTGGGATCAATAAGCTACTAACAACCAAACGAGCAAGATGGGCTGAATGGCCTCCTCTCGTTTGTAAACTTTCTTATGTTCTTATGTTCTCTTATACTGATAAATCATCTCCTGATCACCAAACTCCTCAATAATGCAATCCAAGTCATTATTTTATTACTATAACATCTCAAAAAGCTCTGCAAATGTCTGTGATATTCTTTGAGCGCTGGATGCAGACGCAGCTATCTTGTTTGTTTGTGGCCATGTTATTTCTGTGGTGCTGGGGCTATGTGTATTGCTCAGATCCGCCCCTTTTTTCGGCTTCTCTCGACTCATATTGGTCTCACTCGGCGATTGAATGGTTTTCTCTGCTTTTTCCGGAGAAAAAAACTACTAGAGACCTGTGCTTTACGTCTTTTTGATGATGTCGGACAGGTTCCGACATCGGACCGGAAAGGGAAAATTGTAATGTCAGACGTGGTCCGATTAGGACCGCAAAGGGTTAATGTATTTGTCATGGGTGGGGTGACCAGGGGTAACCACAAGTAAATAAATAATTTGAATAGTACCAACTACGCCACCTTGAGTTTGAAAAGGACAAGGACCTTTATGACCGAGTAGTAATAAGCTTCCCTGAACAGGTTCTTTTGATCCCCGGGGGTCCAATACACACACTAAAGGAAACCCAGGTAGGTTAAAACAAATTTTTCAACAGGGTAAAAATGCTCTTTAAAAACCACACACAAATTTGCAATAAATAGAAACAGTTAAAAATAAGGGAGAACCTAAAAAAATACAAATAGAGATAATCCCCTCCTGTTGGTAAAAGTCTCTAAAAAAAAATATAAATATATATAAATAACTTTCGTGTTTAGCTGCCACACAAAGAGTCCAGTAAAAGTATTGGAAGTCCGATTAAAGTTGGTTCCCAAATCGCTCAGCTACCCACTCGTCCCAACGTCCACCATCCCACGTATTGAACCGCCAATGGACCTCACTGCAACGATACGCCAACCCACTGAAGAAAATGAAGATGGAGATCCCGGGGAACCTGAGAGGAGGAAGGGAGGGGAAAGAGGAGGCTGTGTGGTCCAGTGGTTAAAGAAAAGGGCTTTTAACCAGGAGGTCCCTGGTTCAAATCCCACCTCAGCCACTGACTCATTGTGTGACCCTGAGCAAGTCACTTAACCTCCTTGTGCTCCGTCTTTGGGTGAGACATAATTGTAAGTGACTCTGCAGCTGATGCCTAGTTCACACACCCTAGTCTCTGTAAGTTGCCTTGGATAAAGGCGTCTGCTAAATAAACATATAATAATAATAATAATAATAAAGAAGGAGGATGTCAGGAACGTATACAATGGTAAGCAAAGCTTACTTATACACGCCTGTGTTCCAGCTGGTTACTTCCCCTTAGCTTATCTCTAACTCTCGCGTATCTCCCTCTCTCTCTCCGGTTCTGTAACCCAACTGTTGCACCCTGGACTGGACCACTGAACTTCGACCCCCAACAGTGGACAGGTAAGTATCACCCTGGAATGGACCCCTGGACCTTGATCTCTGACGTGGAACCGATAAGTATCACCCTGGTGGGCTTCAGGTGTACCCTGACAGAACACAGCCGACTCATGGTGGGTAAATATAAGTTATGGAGATACAGTTTGTAATATTAAAGTCTCAACAACAAAAATCCCAAAACAACAAAACAAAATAATCCAAATCCGTTAATTACCCTACAGCCAGAATCCTTCTTTCAGGGTAGCCAAGACTGTCTTCTTTTTTTCTTCTCTTCTGTCCATTTAACGATTCCAGCAACCAGCTTTCCTTCAGCAGCCACAACCAGACTGCTTCCCAACACCGCTCCCTCCTCCTTCCTGTCCTTCCTCTTTTATATCCCCCTGGATACTTTCATTCGCTGGACTGGGTGTGGGGCGGGACTTCCTACTAATGTGGTGAAAGTGCACATGCAGATGGTAAAATAGTGAGCACACAAAAATAAACAGTGATTTAAACATGCAGATTCCAAAGTGCAACAACAAAAAGAAAATACAAAAGAAAAACAAATCAGGTAAAGGTACATCGTAAATGGGAAACACAATAATAAATCATTTAAGTGCACAAAATAATAATAATTAATAAAACGTCACTTGTGACATATTTGCATTGCTTTTTTAATATTGTATTTAATGTACTATGCCTTGTATGTCTTTGTATTTAATGTATAATGCAATGTTCCTCACTATCTTGTAAAGTGCTTTGTGATGGTGGTCCACTATGAGAGGCGCTATATAAAATAAATATTGATTGATATTGATTGATTGAATATCTCATAACAATGTGACAATAATACACCCAAAGAAGAGAAAGCCTACATTTGCAACTAAAGGATTAAGGAGTGCCTTCACTATGTTTTCCTCTGTGGGGCATTATAAGCATAACAACATTATAATACAAAACTTGTATTGCTTTTCCAAGTTGGAACAGTATTTAAAAGCAAATGGCTCTTTTTGTATCAGGTAGTTTCGGTTAGGGATTTCAATAGTCTGTTTAATAAACAGAATTTACTAGATCTTTAATCATTCAGCATTTGTTTGTGCTACAACACAAACAAACGCTGTCCTTGACAACACAGTGATAAGAGCCTATTTAAAAAGCAGCTGGGGATTGAAACTACATTTCACTGGCATGCAGTCAGAATCGACCAAAGCACATAAACGTATTTATATTAACTTTTTTGGGGGGCTTAACACCATAATTGTATTTCACTTTAATGTTAACCTGTTTTTTGGAGCACATGAATGAACTGATATCCATGAAATTAGTATCACCTACTTGAAAAAAAAAACTTTTCTAATCCCTTCAGACTGGTCTGTCATGCAAGAGTATTGAATTAGCTCTTTAAACATTTATACATGTACAAAACAAATGTACATGTATGGGTACAAATTCTGAAACCTTGTCATTGATCAGGAAACCATTTAATAATTGCTGATACTCCCTGGAGAGAGTTGCCTGGGTGTTTCGGCATCTTATCTTGATTGTTACACAACTGTGCTCATAATTCCATTGTGCTTGCCCTGTAACCCTATCCATCTGTTCTACTGCCTCAGCTTGCTAAATTACATTATCATTCATAGCAGTACATTTTCCCAGTAGGCTCCTTTGCATTTGTATTTTATTGTACTCATGAATCATGTTGTCAAACAACTAAAATGACAAGATAGTTTGTGATTCCCTGCTGAAAATTCCAGGAATTGCTGTATATTCATTTAACCATACAGTGGCAAGCTTGAAATACAAATGTCCAAACAGAACTTCATTGCCTAATCTGAAGATGATTTTTTCAAAAAAATGTCAATGACAGTGGACTACGTTCATTTATAAGAATGGGATGCTATTCAGCAATGAGATTTGGAAACTTGTTATCTTTACGAAAGGAGACTCCACCCATCAATCTCATACAATACCAATTTAACCAGTTAAATAAGTCTCTCTGCCCACCAGCCCCTGTCATTTCTTTGTTTGGTACGCTTACAGGGCCAAATTAATGCAGGGGCATTAGGGGCTGCAGCCCAGGGCCTCAGATTTTGATATATATATATATATATATATATATATATATATATATATATATATATATATATATATATATATATATATATATATATATATATATATCTATATATATATATATACAGTATATATATATATATATATATATATATATATATATATATATATATATATATAATTTATAATACAATATCTAAAAAATGAATATGTAGCGTGTGACTGTATGGATCGGAACAACATGTCTGTTTTACCTTATTGCATTGGAGGAGCAGGGACTGCCTGATCATATGACTTGACCTGCGATCAAGTCACGTGCCTCTTTTATCAGGTGTGCTGCGGCGTGAACGTGACGCAGATCAGAACCTGTAAATGTCTGACAAAGCAGCATCAGGATGTATGAGAGCGACGCTGAAAAGCAGAAACACAACAAGTACAATGTCATTGCGAGGAAGATCTGTTAAACAAAACACCAACACTGACACACTATTTTAATACAATACCAACAAATGTATGTGAAGGTACCAGTACTTCGGAAAATACATTGGAGAGAAATCAACAGGAGGAAATGACCTAGGTTTATATGGATTATAGTGGGGCAATCTCCATGGAAAAATAAAAACAAGTCTCACCTTTTCTGACTCTATTTTGGTAGTAGTTTCGGGTTGTGTGTGCTTCTATGTCATTTTCTTTTAGACTGAGCAATTCTCCTTCCAAATGCAAATAAACTAATTCACATTAAAATACCGGAGTCTATGTTTGTGCCAATTTGGTCTTGCACGACTTACTGATATCATACAGCTTGCTTAAACCGGGTTTCCATTAAGTTTTTAGGTTGTCTTAAAACACAGCCTGCCTAATTTGGTCCCCAAAAATCAATAAATAAATAAATAATAATAATAAAAAATACATCGTTCCTGTGTGTGCATCTCTGCTGATTCTGCTGACACAAATAATAATATAAAAAAAAAACATTACATAAGAAAGCGCTGTGTACTATCCTTGCATAATGTGCAAAACATTTTTTGACTGCATATGTATTTACTACAAACCTATTGTACACGTACATACTCATAAGAGATATGGACAACACATTTCCAGATAACTTGCTATTACGAGAAAAGAGTCTGCAGTTTGCGGGCTCCCGTGTGGCGCATCCGGTAAAGGCGCTCCGCGTGGAGTGCAGGATGCGCTCTATTGCCTGGACATCGCGAGTTCGAGTCCAGGCTATTCCACAGCCGACCGTAGAGGGAGCTCCCAGGGGGCGGTGCACAATTGGCCGAGTGTCGCCCGGGGGGAGGGAGGGTTAGGTCCGCCAGGGTGTCCTCGGCTCACCGCACACCAGCGACCCCTGTAGTCTGGCGGGCGCCATGGCTTGCCTGTAAGCTGCCCAGGGCTGCGTTGTCCTCCTACGCTGTAGCTCTGGGTGGCTGCATGGTGAGTCTGCAGTGTGTAAAAGCGGTCGGCTGACGGCACACGCCGGAGGACAGCGTGTGTTCGTCTTCGCCCTCCCGAGTCGTCGCAGGGGTGGTAGCGGTGAGCTGAGCCTAAAAATAATTGGCCATTCCAAATTGGGAGAAAATAATAAAAAAATAATTGGCAACGACTAAATTATTAAAAAAAGAGTCTGCAGTTTGCATTTCCAATTTTGTATTTGAAACTGCCAGTAACCAATGCTTCCACTTTTTCAAAATTGGAGCTAATTCAAACATCGAATCAGGTAAAATATGGATCAGCTAAGACTGAATAATTTGACATTAATGGCAATCGAGTGGTAGTAAAACAATAAAGGGAAGCAAATGAATATGCAAAGAGGGACCCCCAAAACGATAATAGCCCCAGGCCCCCATTAAACTTAATCTGGCCCTGTACGCTTAGCTATTATGGATTCGACTCCTCGATCTGAAAGTCGTGTTTCAGCTCCTGAGAGCCTAGATACTCCAGTTCGGCCTAGCCGCAAGAGAACGTCTCAGCTGTCTCAACGCGCTGCACCAATAAAAAAAATGAAATATCAGTCATGGAAAATTCCTTGGCTTCTCAGTACTCTGTACTCCAGGAACATTTCTTACAGCACTGGTGCTTCCCTCGAGGATCTCATCTCCTTGCTAAATCAATCCGAAGCATCAACCTCCAAGTCTCCGGTCCCGTCTGTGTTTGGCGAGGCCTCCACCGTTCAAGCAGCCCAGTCCGGGTCGGATTCTCCCGACATCATCTTAAAGTCCCCCATTCATGCCAGCTCTGTCTCCAACGTGGACATCCTCCAAGCCCTGCAAACAATGCAAGCTTCAGTCTCCGGGCTGGAAAAACGTCTCTCCTACCTTGAATGCCATCCCGTACCTCTCGGTCCTTCTGCATCGGCTTTCCTCGCCACTCCATCTCAGCTTCCCACTGCGGTGCCCTGTTCAAGCCCACTCAATTCCGGCCCTTCTTTTAATCTTTCTACAGCAGTAGCCAGCTCTGATTCCCACAACCCAGCCTCTCTGCTGCCCAGACCAGCCTTTGACTCCAGCAAACTCTGTACACAAATTCAAGAAGGTAGGGACATAAATCTAGTTCCCTCGAGGTGCATGATAACAGAGTGTTAGACTGCGGAGAAGTGTCCATTGTTTTAAAATCCAAAGACCCTCGGTTGTTCAAAAAACTTACTTTGGCAGAATTTGTTACTGCATTTAGTCTTTACAGAGACATTCTCTGTGACGCATTTCCTGTGCGCCGTCAGGAGTTGGACCCCTATCTTAGCCTTGTGACCGATTTGTCTGAGATGAGGTTCAGCTTTTTACGACTATCACAAATCTTTTCAGCTAAGGCCGCTGCAATTCTGGAACAATTTAATATCAGAGTTAACTGGGTCATCTTAGACAATGAGCTGTTTTGTTACCACTTGTATGGTTTGCAGCTCCAGCTTTCACAGAACTAACCCCTACCCCCTTTCAGCCCAGTCCACTTTAAATGAGCAAATGCAATGTCATGTTTCGCCGGAAGTTCCAAGCTGTAGTTCCTTCCAACCTCAGTTTTCAGTTAATTTACCTCACCAGTCACGGGTTCCTCATAATCCTTCTCTGCTCATTTACCCAGCCCAATCTAACGACAAACGAGGGAGGCAGGTTATCTTTTCTGGTGGGAGACAAATCTGTAATAACTTTAATGAGAACGTCTGTGCATATTCCCCATGTACTTTTCTCCACATCTGTAGTTTGTGCGGCGATAGCCACAGCAAATGCATCAGTCCCAGACGCGCCCGCACTGCGTCTGTGCAGAAATGTCTAAGCCTTCCGTCCACCCCCATTAATATAGTAGCAGTTTCTCTCATAGATCACCCAGATAGAGTTTTCGTTAGATATATTATTTCAGGTCTGAACGATGGTTTCCCCACTGGTATCTTAACTCCTCCCTCTGTTTCCCACTTTTGCAGTAATCTAAGATCTGCTCTAAACGATCAATGGAAACAACAATTCTATTTCTCAGTTTGCCTCATGTTTGGTTGTAGGAGCAGTCCTCACATCTTCAATTCACTATCTGAAGCATCGTGTTGGATTCTACTAAATAATTTCAAATTGCCATTTGTGCTCCATCTATTAGACAACTTTCTATTAGTGGACTTTAAGGATCAGCCCCCTGCTCGTTCTATTAGTATTTTAAGAACTGCATTTTTCGAACTCAGAGTTTCTCTATCAGAGGAGAAAACCTTGGGACCTACCACCTGCCTGGAATTCCTCAGGATTGAACTGGACTCATCCAAAACAAATTACATCAAATTTCAGATGTCTTAAAATCCTTTCAGGACAGAAAATCTTGTACTAAACACAAACTCCTGTCTCTACTGGGTCATCTTAATTTTGCTACATGGATCATTCCACAAGGTTATTCATTTGTTTGTTATCTTTTAAAACTAGCATCTTCCGTAGTTGAACTACAACACCATGTTAACATCAATGCGGGGTCCCGGGCCGAAATCAACCTATGGTCCCACCTCCTCTCCAACTGGAACTGCATTTCCTTATTTTACAATGATTTACCTACTTCTGCAGACTCTCTCAGTCTCTGTACCGATGTTGCCCCCTCTTGGGGCTTCGGTGGTATCTCAGGTTCCAAGTGGTTCTACGGGAATTGGCCCCCTGAGTTCTTGTCCCTACCTTCCACAGAGCAATCTTCAGCGTTGTTTGAATTGTATACTATTATTGTTGCAGCCATAATCTGGATGGCATAAATGGTCAAAAAGGTCATAACATTTAATTGCAACAACCTCTCTACAGTAGCTATTATCAATAAGGGCAGACCATCTTCCCCTACAATCATGAAGCTTATGAGAAAGTTCACCTGGGTTTCAGCGCTGGGAAACTTTAGAATCCAAGCAAATCACGTCCCGGGTTCAAAAAACATAATTGCTGACTCTCTCTCTCTCGTTTTAATTTTCAGAAATTCCATGCACTGTTTTCAGGAGACCCCCTACTGCATCTATGTCCAGGGTTCAAGGACCTCATATTGTATTAAATCAATCATCTCCCACCATCCAGAGCTCTGAATCTGCAGTTAATCTCATGAAACAATCCGTCTCACAAAGCACCAGAGCAGTTTATAATACAGGCTGGCAGTCTTACATCAAACATTGCTCCCTGTCACATTCATGCCTTACTTCTGAATCTTCCATCATAGAATTCATTACTTATTGCTTTTTAAAACGCAATCTCTCCCTTTCCACCATACGTCGATACTTGTCAGGACTACAGTTTCACTCTTGTTTGCTCAGAATTACTTTCCCTCCCCCATCTCATCTTCCTTGGATACAAATGCTGCTCCAGGAACATTGCTCCACACCTAATCAAGGCTATGGGGAGATGGACTTCCGGTGCACACAAACTCTACATTCGAAAGAATGTCTCAGACTTATTATCGGCACAAAAAATGTTATGTTGGTAATCATGGATTATTGGAGCCGTTATTTTAGAACCCGGAGGAAGGGTAACGCTCTACCATGGATTCCCTAAGGTTTCCCCCTATTTCTGGTGAGTAGGGGTTTTTTCCTTACCTGAGCACTGTGGTTTAGATCTGTAAGGTGGGAAGGCTTAGGTCGCCTCGTTCTTTTGGGGGAAGGTGGCCTGAGTGCCACTTGTCCTGCCGCTGACATCCACATCCACCATAAATACATATCATGCTTGCAAGTATTGGGCAGCGTCTTAGCTCCTTGAACCAGGCAGGACCAAAAGTAATTATCATGCACTATTACAAACAAAATATCATTCTATCTTGCATCACGTCAGACTGGGCTATTGGTCAAGTGCACAATTAATTTTACACATTATCAATGGACATTACCCGTGTTCCTCAAAAAACACAGGTGATGGTTAATTATGTAAACAATTGGCGGCGGCCTTATATTTGGGGGAAGGTGGCCCCAAGTGCCACTTGTGCTGCCCGCTGGCCAACTCTTAATCACTGTATTGCATTCATCTTAGCTTGGCCAGCATAGGGGCGGCTATCAAGCTCCAATGGATAAGGCCATGGGACAAATTATAAAATTGAATGTAATATGTATGTCAGCTATCATGTTTATGTCGGGCAGTAACTGTTTGCCATTTGTTCATGGGCCCATCAGGGTATATCTATCGCAATCAGGGCAGCAGTGTGGAGTAGTGGTTAGGGCTCTGGACTCTTAACTGGAGGGTCGTGGGTTCAATCCCAGGTGGGGGACACTGCTGCTGTATCCTTGAGCAAGGTACTTTACCTAGATTGTTCCAGTAAAAACCTAACTTTATAAATGGGTAATTGTATGTAAAAATAATGTGTAAAAAAATAATGTAAAAACGATGTGATATCTTGTAACAATTGTAAGTTGCCCTGGATAAGGGTGTCTGCTAAGAAATAATTAATAATCAATAAATTGTTATTTTCTACTACTAAGTGGATGTCTACTTTCTGAAACACTGTTGTCTATCCAGTAAGACTGTGATATTTTGGTCTTTGAAAGTTTGTAATCAACACCTTTCATATTATGATACAGATAGCAAATATTTTCCTTAAAAAATAAATTATTCATCTTTATGTATTTTTTTTAAATAATGACAATTTCATGAATTATGCATAATACTGTTCTAAATATTAAATAATGTATGTGATTTGTGACGTTCACTCAATCCCATACATTTTAAATATAATCAAATTGTTCTGTACTAAATCTAAAAAAGTGATAAGTGCATTTGTGTTCTTAAAAACAAAAAATGCCTCACACCTATAGTGCTGAATTTTGGTGTTAATCTGCAAATGAGCAACTATCAGACTTTCTAAGACCTGATATATTGAAAAGCACAATGTCAGGGCCCAATGCACTACTCCAAATTAGCCTCAACTCCTTTAAATGTGCACATGCTTTTCTTAGATGTCTGAGGTATTATTGTAAGTTCACAAGTCCAAGCTTACTCTGTGTTAATGTGTCTTACGTCAGTAATTGAACTATAGATAAACACAACTGTTCCTGTTTCTTAATAAAGAAACCTACTTCATTTTCCTGAGCTTGGTCCTTTTAAAAGGAAACACAAGCTCTCAAGTACCCTAACTAAAGTACAATGTAAACACCCAGATAACTTTTTAAAAGAATTGGAATCAGAGTTTGGTCAACGCCTGTTGCTATGTGTTTCTGATAGGAACACCACTCTAATTAAATGACTTTATTTCTGTTGCTACCAGCAACACATTTTCAATGATCAAATGATAGTATGATAGATTAAAACAACATCTGCCAACTATGAAAGTGGATTTGTTAGAAATGTTTCATTTACCCACACTGGGGTCAATTCAAATGTGGTGAATCTAAATACTGACATTCTTCTCTTGTTGAATTTTACTTGATCCATTGCTTAATAAACCCTGAATCCACCCACCTTTTAATTCAATGTATTGCCTGATTTCAGTTTGGGAAATTAACCAGTGAGGATCATTGATTTTGCCTCATCTTGACTTTTGAAATGTAATACTGTGTTAGGAAAAAAGGCAACAGATTCAGCTAATGTATTTCTCCACCTTGATTGGTTGAGATGGTCTATGAGGTATACAATTGTGTTACTTTAATTGGAACCACTGAATTACAACATATTCACTGTCCGTGTTATTCTAGTAAACGGTATGTTCTGAGGATAAGGTGATGACATTAGATATTTCAACAGTCCATGTGTTTCCTTCCTTGTCTGTCTGAACATTTGTGGTCAGTTTTCCTGTTGTTGTACTGTATAACAAGATGAGTAAATGTTTCTAAATTTTTCTAATGTTTCTTATCCAGGGCGACTTACAATTGTTACAAGATATCGCATTATTTTTACACACAATTACATTATTTTTTTACACATTATTTTTACATACAATTACCCATTTATACAGTTGGGTTTTTACTGGAGCAATCTAGGTAAAGTACCTTGCACAGTGGTACAGCAGCAGTGTCCCCCACCTGGGATTGAACCCACGACCCTCTGGTCAAGAGTCCAGAGCCCTAACCACTACTCCACACTGCTTCCCCTATTATAGTGGTAGCTACTTTAAAATCGAATACTGTACCTAGGAAAAAAAAAAAGTATAAATGACAAACTATTTGCACTTTGAAAAACTCAATTAAACTACATACATTAGGAATACTGTCCAGGTATACCTTGTAATTCAAGGATTGTATTCATTGTAATTGTAATCCCCATTATATAAACAGGTATTTTACTGCAGATGTACCCACATGACATGCGTGTATTTATATATATACTTAAACTAGAAAAGAAAAATCACGAGACTTCATGCCAGACTGGTTTAGACAGACAAGACTTACAGATCCTGCCAGATTCCATAATAGACTGGTTTCCGGATTGTACAGGGTATCATTGCTTTATTTTCAATATGGATTTGGTCAGGAACGCCAAATTTTGCTGCTACAGAATGCTGTTATGTAGAAGGGCAGGATTATGCAGGTTTTAAAGTGTATTTGGGTACTGTTTCTTTAAATAATAAAAACACACTAAAAAGTACTCAAATCTAAAGGGTACTAAGATGGGCCAATCGCAGTGCAAACATACTGCAATTTGCATTTCTGTTGCAACAATTCGCAAAGTATACATTTTGTCGTATGTACTAAGAGAAAATATGTTAATAAAGAGAGCTGCACAATACTAATTTAAATATTTGTTGCATCATCTTAGCGAGATCTCTAGCATTGCGAGAGTCGCGCGTCATTTTTTCGAATAAATAATGAAAGGCTGTTTAATCCCATCAGATTCTATAGTAGGGCCTATCAAAAAGCTTTTCATAGTCATACAGTAGCCCCTCGCTAAACTGCATATGTTTGTCCGACATAAGGAGGTGTCGGGTTTAATAAAATACAATAAAATCGCACACACACATACATTTATAGTGCTCAATGTATTTTAAATGTATAAATCATTACACTGAAATAACACTAATGTGTTTTGGGTAGGCTACACATTACATTATGAAAAAATATTTAAATCTGTACAGTACACCTATACAGTATACAGTACAGTAGTAAAATCAAATGAATACCTAGCCCACTTTGTTTTTACTTTAGCCTGTAGGCTACTGGTAACACAAAATAAACCATTCCGCTGCATTGTACATAGTGGTGTACAATGCGAATAAAAGATTATTTTAAATTGAAACAAAATTATTCTTACCGCTTCTTAAATAATAATAATAATAATAATAATAATAATAATAATAATTATTATAATAATAATAATAATTATTATTATTATTATTATTATTATTATTATTATTATTATTAACTTGGCCTACTTAGTAGCCTAGACAATTAACACAAAATAGATCATGGTGTCGCATTGAAAAGTTATGATACTTACAGCAAGACACTTAATTCTCGTTAATACAAATTTCAAAGGACCAACAACAAAGTTTGCATTATACCACTAATTCGTATTATCATGAGTAAGCCAAATGTATACTGTCAGTTTTTATTTAAGTTAGTCAGTGGTGCAGTGCTAAACTGTGCACAGTTACAAACCACCTGCACATTAATAGAATAGGTGTGTTTCCTATTCCCATACAGATGCTCAGAATGAGCTGGAGGGGTTAGTGGCACATGTGTGCAGTCTTTTGTTCCCAAAACTTTGGGGAAACCAGAATTGTCATAGAAATGTGTTTTCAAGGCTTGTAAGTACTACTTTTAGAATGGGAAATGCCAGCAGCAACTGAGACTGTTTAAAACATGCTTTCAAAAGTTCTTAACAAATTGATGCAATTGTAAGTGTCGTAATTGCCGGCAGCTTTAGTACATCGCAGTATAATATTTGAGAACCCTCGTTTGCACTATCTCCACCCCCTTTTTCGAATATATGCAGAAACGCCCATAATTACATATTCATCTAAGGCTGAACAGCAAAGAAAAAGTGCTGCTGCAAAGCATACCCTAAAAAGTCGCTAACAGCATTGTGCATGTTTAGTACATTTCACCCTAGACTTCCCACTCATTTGCGAATATTGCACTTTAGTACATCTACCCCTAAGTTTTGTGTCGTTAAAACTTGTATTTACCTAATGCAGGTTCTACAATGCTTGAGTTGGATGGCCTTGTATACATTTTGGTTTTCATACCAACATTTATCCCACTTTAGCTAAGGCGGTGCACAGAATTTAGATTGAATCTACCCTCATGTTAAAGGAATCATAAAGCCCTTTGACCAATACCAAGAGTGTTATTAATTACTATATTAAATATAGTATATAATATATTAAATAAGTCTACCCTTTAAGTTACAACAGCAATGAAAAAGCCATGTAACGAGTTTCTTATTTGCAGGGGCAGTTCTGCCATAAGGGCTTAAGCTATTCCACTTTTTTTTTTAAGCCCATCGTGCAGATTGTGTAGGTAGCTGGTGCAATCCAGGTGATAATCAGTGATAATCAACTTGTTATTGCCTAATCTGCACTGTCACTGCGCACAGCTTTGTTGTTAGTTATAATTACTGGCTAGCAAGCGAGAGACAAGTATTTTTCTCTCTCTCTGGTAATTTGTAACAATTGTAAATGTTCTAACGTCATCACTAGTAATCAACAAGAGAGCACACTGAATTACGCGACAGGTGTCACAGCCTAATGCTAACCCCCGGCTAACCTAGGCTAATTCTCACCTCCGAAATTTTAGGGGTGAAAAGGAGAGAATGAACCTGGGCTAAAATTCATCATACTGCCCCTTCCTATATCTCCAATCCCTCGTGTCTCCTTATATTCCCTCTCACTCTCTCCATCATCCTCTACTGGCCGACTTGTTCTCTTCCCTTGTCCCCGTGGTGGAACCAGCTACCGGTTAACCTCAGGACTGTTCAATCTTTTACTGCTTTCCGCTGTCTTCTCAAAACCCACTTATTCAATCTTGATTTGTAAATTCCTATGTATTTTCCTTTATTTAAATTTATTTTGTATATATTGTATATATGTGTTTGTTTTTGCATTTCTATTACCTGTAATTTATATACTTTTATATTTTGCTTTGGATAAAAGTGTCTGCTAAATATTTACAGAGCCCTAACTCTTGACCGGAGGGTTGTGGGTTCAATCCCCAGTACGGAAAACTGCTGCTGTACCCTTGAGCAAGGTACTTTACCTAGATTGCTCCAGTAAAAACCCAACTGTGGGTAATTGTATGTAAAAAATAATGTAATTGTATGTAAAAATAATGTGATATCTTGTAACACTTGTAAGTCACCCTGGAAAAGGATGTCTGCTAAGAAATAAATTATAATAATAATACTGTTTCTATTAATTTGTATATGCATCATTATAGTCTGAGCAATTCAAATGCTATAGAAAGTCTACACCCCCTTTCAAAATGTTCACCTTTTGTTGCCTTATAGCCTGGAATTAAAATGCAATCAAATAGTTTTTTTTCATTTATCTACACATCCTACCCTACGGCTTCCAAGTGAAAAAAATATTCTAGAAATTTGTAGAAAATTAATTAAAAATAAAAACTGAAATAGCTTGTTTGGATAAGTGTCCACCCCCCTTGTAATAGCAATCCTAAATTAGCTCAGGTGTAACCAATCACCTACAAAATCACACACAAAGTTCAGTGACCTCCACCTGTGTTAAATTGTAGTGATTCACGTGATTTCAGGATAAATTCAGCAGTTCCTGTAGGTTCCCGTTGCTGGATACTGCATTTCAAAGCAAAGACTCAACCATGAGCACCAAGGCGCTTTCAAAAGAACTCCGGGACAAAGTTGTTGAAAGGCACAAATCAGGGGATGGGTATAAAAAAATATCAAAGGCTTTGAATATCCCTTGGAGCACGGTCAAGATGATTATTAAGTAGCAGAAGGTGTATGGCACCACCAAGACCCTGCCTAGATCAGGCTGTCTCTCCAGACTGGATGACCGAGCAAGAAGGAGACTGATCAGAGAGGCTACCAAGAGGCCAATGGCAACTTTGCAAGAGCTACAGGCTTTTATGGCCAAGACTGGTCAAAGTGTGCATGTGACAACAATATCCCAAGCACTCCACAAATCTGGCCTGTATGGTAGGGTGGCAAGAAGGAAGCTATTACTCAAGAAAGCCCATCTTGAATCCCGTTTGAAGTATGCAAAAAAACACTCAGGAGATTCTGTAGCCATGTGGCAAAAAGTTTTGTTGTCTGACGAAACTCAAAATGGAACTTTTTGGCCTAAATGCAAAGCGTTATGTTTGGCGCAAACCCAACCCAGCGCATCACCCAAAGAACACCATCCCTACTGTGAAGCATGGTGGTGACAGCATCATGTTATGAGGATGTTTCTCATCGGCAGGGACTGGGGCACTTGTCAAGATAGAAGGGAAAATGAATGGAGCAAAGTACAGAGAAGTCCTTGAGGAAAACCTGCTGCCCTCTGCAAGAAAGCTGAAACTGGGAAGGAAGTTCACCTTTCAGCATGACAACTACCCAAAGCACATAGCCAAAGTTACACTGGAGTGGCTAAGGAACAAAAAGTTAAATGTCCTTGAGTGGCCCAGTCAGAGCCCTGACCTAAATCCAATCGAAAATTTGTGGCATGACTTGAAGATTGCCATCAACGCTCCCCAAGGAACTTGACAGAGCTTGAACAGTTTTGTAAAGAAGAATGGTCAAATATTGCCAAATCTAGGTGTGCAAAGTTGGTAGAGACCTATCCCAACAGACTCACAGCTCTAATTGCTGCCAAAGGTGCTTCCACCAAATATTAACTCGGGGGTGGAGACTTATCCAGTTATGATCTTTCAGTATTGTATTTTTAATATATAATTTTTTTCTCAATAAAAACTTTTTTCCCCCTTAAAAGTATGGTGTGTAGGCAAGTGGAAAAAAATCCTCATTTAAATGCATGAAACTCTGCGGGACTGACACAACAAAATGTAAAAAAAGTTCAAGGGGGTGTAGACATTCTATAGGCACTGTAAGTCCAGAGAGTTACGTTTTTCGGAATGTAGATAAATAAATTAACCAGACACAAGGGTAAGAATTCATATACATCAGTTTACTTTCATGAGTTTGATTTTATCAGGTTCGTGTTCTTGTGCTTTTTATATACAAATTTACATTTTGTTTAAATAACTAGCTAATCAGATTTGTAACCAATATGTGTGTAATGCATTTTAGCATAGCCATTTAACGATGTAGGCAAATCATGTAAACCTATTTTATGTTTTAACTATTTCAACACTGCATGTATACAGGTCTAGGAAAATAACATAGCAGTAAACTGATCTCATATACTATGTGTATATCTATGGCTGTTTTCCTTTTTTTCCAGTATTGATACTGTTTATTTAATTATCCTATGGTAGTGTAACTCCTTAGTGGCAGTATTGGTGGACATTTACTCCAGAAATGTTCTGAAAACTGGTTAAGAATGGATGCAATGGAAAGTTTTGCACAGTGAAAAATCTTATACAAATTTTAAACACAACAAATGTGTTTTGTTCATTTCATTTTAGTTTAATAAGGTAACGTAATGCATTTACTTGTAAAACAAATGGTGTCTTTTTATTTCTCTTTTGTACCTTGTGTGGCACAACTTAGCATGTGTTGATTTAAAGTTATTTCTCATATAAAACACTAACAATAATACAGCACATTATACAGGACCAGCGACATTATCAATGTATGCATTTACATTACTGCTCGGTCATGACAACTGCTACAGAAGCAAAAATGAAGCTGTTCTGGGTTGTCAGAGCTTATTATCCCAAAAATGTTCTCCTTGGCTCCCCCACCACCCCCGACTCCCCCCGGAATTATTTGTGGAGCCGCCCCTGCTTATTTGCCAGGCATTAAATGAAAGCTTGTTATTAATGTAAGTGTAATGTCTCCCATTGCGATTCAAAGTTTGCCAGACTCTTTCCAGCTAGAGAAGGTCAAAATTGTGTTTAAAATATTTGGGTGACAGCCATTTGCTTTCATTTTGGTTGCAACTAAACACATGCTGATTCTTTGGTTAGACAGACTCATTTGTATTCCGTCTTAAATGGCACTGTTTCTGATTTCATGCCACAAAATGATTACCAATTTCATGAAACAAATGTTGTTGCTGCGGACATAAATTAAACAGAATGTTTTGCATAAATCTTGAATAGGCAGTTTCATAAAGTATTTTCTAATCGAGCCAGGCCTGGGAAAGAGGAGCAATTTCTTTCTCATATGGGTTGTAACAGAATAACCTTGAGTTACTCCCACTTTTGATCGTTGGTGAAGAATTCCTGGGTTTCTTAACTCATCTAATGATTTCCCATGTTCTTTTAAAATGCTGTTTAAAATCAGCAAAATACTGAAAAAAAGTACATATTATTGAGAGCAATTTAATTCTCTAACTTTTCAATATTGATTCAAAATGTTGCATTTAAACATACTTCATCACAGTTAACATGAAATAAGACATAATTAAAATGATAACTTAATAACTAAAAATATCTGAAATGTTTATTCTGAAACTACAGATTTTGATTAACAATTACAGTTAAGAAAATAATTTAAAAGTATACATTTTTTAAATCTTATATAGAATTTTCGATACAAATACATCTTAATCATAGTCCAAACAGTAATTAAGTTTTAACTATAGCTTGTATTTATGTATAGTGGTCAAACTGCACTGCATTGTTCATGCAGACATTGGTTCATAACTCTGAAAGTGGATCCCTTTAGATGTGGTAATTTTCATAACTGCTCCATTCAGGCTGTTATCATTAATGATCTTCAGCATCCCTTCAGCAATTAACGATGGCCTGAAACACAGGAAAATGCAATAGTTTGAGTGGGGCAATTTCCATGGAAAATAAGTTGTACAATGTTTTAGACGCGCACTTCCTATAGAGCAGAGGTGGCCAAACTGCAACGCCTTCCAGGCAGTTCAAATGCTGGGTGACGCACACTTTGTGGCTCGAATAAACTGAAGAAAGAACAATAAACAAAAATGAAAAGAGAAAAAAATAAATAAACACAAGCTTATTATTTTTGTTCTATGTATTAATTTGTGTGTATATTTTTACATAATGTAATGTGTAGCGTACCCAAAACACATTAGTGTTATTTCAGCGCAATGATTTATATTTAAAATACATCGAGAACTGTAAATGTATGTGTGTGCGATTTTATTGTATTGTATTTAAACCCGACCTCCTTATGTCGGATCGGACAAACATGTCCGTTTAGCGAGGGGCTACTGTATGATTATGAAAAGCTTTTTGGGGGTGAAGGTTGGGGTGCCACTATAGGATCTGATGGGATTAAACTGCCTTTCATTTTTTTATATATATACATGAAATGAGTTTGAATAGGAAATATAGCAAAATGAATAGGAAATATAGTCATTGACAAGGTTAGAAATAATGATTTTTAATTGAAATAATAATTGTGTCCTTCAAACTTTGCTTTCTTCAAAGAATCATCCATTTGCAGCAATTACAGCCTTGCAGACCTTTGGCATTCTAGTTGTCAATTTGTTGAGGTAATCCGAAAAGATTTCACCCCATGCTTCCTGAAGCAACTCCAACAAGTTGGAGTGGCTTGATGGGCACTTCTTACATACCATACGGTCAAGCTGCTCCCACAACAGCTCAATAGGGTTGAGATCCGGTGACTGTGCTGGCCACTCCATTATAGACAGAATACCAGCTGACTGCTTCTTCCCTAAATAGTTCTTGCATAGTTTGGAGCTGTGCTTTGGGTCATTGTCCTGTTGTAGGAGGAAATTGGCTCCAATCAAGCGCGTCCACAGGGTATGGCATGGCGTTGCAAAATGGAGTGACAGCCTTCCTTCTTCAAGATCCCTTTACCCTGTACAAATCTCCCACTTTACCACCACCAAAGCACCCCCAGACCATCACATTGCCTCCACCATGCTTGACAGATGGCGTCAAGCACTCCTCCAGCATCTTTTCATTTGGTCTGCGTCTCACTTAATGTTCTTCTTTGTGATCTGAACACCTCAAACTTAGATTCGTCTGTCCATAACACTTTTTTCCAATCTTCTTCTGTCCAGTGTCTGTGTTCTTTTGCCCATCTTAATCTTTTCTTTTATTGGCCAGTCTGAGATATGGCTTTTCTTTGCAACTCTGCCTAGAAGGCCAGCATCCCGAGTCGCCTCTTTACTGTTGACGTTGAGACTGGTGTTTTATGGGTACTATTTAATGAAGCTGCCAGTTGAGGACCTGTGAGGCGTCTGTTTCTCAAACTAGACACTCTAATGTATTTGTCCTCTTGCTCAGTTGTGCACCGGGCCTCCCACTCCTCTTTCTATTCTGGTTAGAGCCAGTTTGCGCTGTTCTGTGAAGGGAGTAGTACACAGCGTTGTAATGAGATCTTCAGTTTCTTGGCAATTTCTCGCATGGAATAGCCTTCATTTCTCAGAACAAGAATAAACTGACGAAGTTTCAGAAGAAAGTTCTTTGTTTCTGGCCATTTTGAGCCTGTAATCGAACCCACAATTGCTGATGCTCCAGATACTCAACTAGTCTAAAGAAGGCCAGTTTTATTGCTTCTTTAATCAGCACAACAGTTTTCAGCTGTGCTAACATAATTGCAAAAGGGTTTTCTAATGATCAATTAGCCTTTTAAAATGATAAACTTGGATTAGTAAACACAACGTGCCATTGGAACACAGGACTGATGGTTGCTGATAATGGGCCTCTGTACGCCTATGTAGATATTCCATTACAAATCAGCCGTTTCCAGCTACAATAGTCATTTACAACATTACCAATGTCTACACTATATTTCTGATCAATTTGATGTTATTTTAATGGACAAAAAATTTGCTTTTCTTTCGAAAACAAGGACATTTCTAAGTGACCCCAAACTTTTGAACGGTAGTGTATATATATACTGTATATATATATATATATATATACACAGTATTAAAATAGGTAAAATGAAGACGGAACGGAATGCATTGCTCAGATGACGTTTACATTTAACAAAAACAATGTTTTTGTGATTCTTGCACCCTTGCATGTATAGACGTTATCCTTCGGGCACCCTCTGCTACAGCAAACCACAACTCAACTGCCGCTATTGTATTTGAAAAAATGTCGCACAACTCTAGAGATCTCTCTAAGATGATGCAAATGAAATTTAAATTAGTATATTGCAGCTCTCTTCATTAACATATTTTTTCTTAGTACATACGACACAATGTGCACTTTGCGAATTGTCGTAACCAAAATGCAAATTGCGGTATGTTTGCACTGCGACTGGCCCATCTTAGTGTATCTACCCCTTAATGTTTTAAAGTATGTGTCTTGCAACTCTTCGCCATATGAAAATGTTGGTATGCGACTCGTAGGCTCAGAGGAAGTTTGGCCACCCCTGCTATAGAGCATGGTATGTGCGTGTTACGTCACATAAATAATGACTGTGGAGAGAGAGTATCAACTTTCTAAGCTGCATGGAAACACGGCCAGTGATGCAATGGTACTTTTAGAACTAACTACATTAATATTGTTCCTCCTGAGAGTCGTGAATATGACACAAATATTGACTGGAGTTGAGGCTAAAAGTTCCCCCAAGGAGGTCAATTTCTTAACCCTTGGGATGATAGTTTTCACTATAACATGAAATCTCCTGTAAATGTATTTTGTTCAACCTAAGATGTCTGGGTGCAAAATATATCACTTTTTTTACTATTAGCAACTGAGTGACATTAGAGAGCAATAGCACTTTCAGTATTGACACTATAGTGACTAATTGCCTGTTTTAATGGGAAACAGAACAAACTATTTTTGGTCTTGGGGTACTATATAAGTCAATAGGGATGCAATGTTTAATAGAAAACATTTCAGTTGTCTTGCTCACTGAAATCCAATAGACTACAGGCAATAAACTGCTTTAATAAACAGTTAACACTGGCAGATTATCAACAATTATGTAATATAAATAGTTGATTCTGAACGGCCAACTTTTATCCGCATGTTTATTCTGAATCAGGGGTGAAATTCTCAACAAATAAGTGTAGTTACTCATATGCGCAGCCGTGTGTTAACTTTTAAAAAATGGAGACAATTTGAGTGCCAATGAATAAATACTTTTAGAATGTATACATATTGGTACAGAAGGAGGTCTATTCAAGGATCCTGTATGGCCTAACAGCCAATGCAGGATCACAGAAGCCCACCTGAAAAAGGCTTACATGGCCGAAGCGCAGTTGACACGCCTTGCAAACACAGGAGGCCTCTTGCCGGCCTACCTGGATGGCATGCTGCACTGTTTTCCTTCCCAAGCCGCTAGAGCTACGCGCAGTCTCGGGCACTTTATTGCAAATATCGGGGTTTCAAGGGCAAGCCCTGGACAGAAGCCTGACAGGCTCAGTGGTGGCACGCAGACAGCTGTGGCTGTCTCAGGCGAGGGTCCCGGATGCGGGCCATATTGGACGTGCCTATCTCCCCTGGCCATACTTTTGGACCAGCGGTAGAGGAGATACTGCAACACTCGCAAAGAGAGCGAGAGGCGTCCCGACACACCTCTAATAGTTAGTACACCTCAAAGAAGGACGACGGCCTTTGCCCCATCCTAGACCTGAGACACCTCAACGGGTTCTTGAGGGAGAGGAGCTTCCAGATGGTCAGACATTGCCACATCCTCCAGTCTGTCCAGCTGGGCTACTGGTTTTACAACAGTGGACCTGAAGGACGCGTATTTTCACGTTCATATCAGTCCAGCGCACAGGAAATATCTCAGCTTCGCCTTTCAGGGGAGCACCTTTGAGTTCTCCGTGCTGCCATTCGGCCTATCTTAACCCCCCGCAAGTTTTCAAAGTGCATGGATGACATCCTCGCTCCTTTGCAGCTGCAAGGGATCAGGGTGATGAATTACCTGGACGACTGACTGATTTGTTCCCAGACCCAGGCAGGAGCAGTGGCCCACACAGCGATTGTGATGGAGCATCTGTCAAGGTTAGGTCTTACCCTCAACGATGCAAAAAGCCAATTAACACCGGTGCAGAGTATGGTTTATTTGGGTCTCCGGCTGGATTCCCTTACAATGCGAGCCGACCTGTCGGATGACAGGGTAGTTGCTATTCGCAACTGCCTGGCCCTGTTTCAACCAGGGTCTGCAGTGCAATTAGTGTTGTGCCAGAAACTACTGGGTCTGGGGTTACTTCACATGCACCCACTTCAAGCGTGGCTCAATGCCTTTCGGCTACACCCCAAGTGTGACAGACACCATCGGCTGACAGTGTCTCGTCTGTGCTGGAATGCGCTACGCTGGTGGAGGCAAGCCCCTCACCTGAGTGAAGGTGTAAGGATGGTAGGTATTTACAACCGTCAAGTGGTGATGACAGACGCATCCAACTCCGGTTGGGGGTTGGTCTGGGCAGGCAGAGAAGTCAGCGGATCCTGGTCGGGCCGCTGGACATCCCTGCACATAAATGCGCTAGAGCTGAGAGAAGTCCACCTCGCGCTTCAACATTTTCTCCCTGTGCTCCGCAACAAACATGTCCTTGTCCGCACAGGACAACGTGTCAGTGGTTGTGTATGTGAACCACCAGGGAGGGCTTCAGTCCCCGGGGTTACACCACATAGCCTTTTGGCTACAGATCTGGGCACAGAGGCACCTACTGTCCCTCTGGGCTGTACATCTCACGGGAGTGGTGAACTGGGTGATGGACCTCCTCTCCAGGGAGGGTCCTCACCCGTCAGAATGGCGACTGCACCCTCAGGTGGTGCAGCGCATTTGAGAATGCTTCGGAGAAGCCCAGGTCGACCTCTTTGCCACGGCAGAGATGACCCATTGCCCCCTGTGGTTCTCCCTCCGCAGCTGCGGATGTCCACAAGGCGTTGACGCCCTAGCGCACAAATGGCCCAAAGAGCTTTTATACGCTTTCCCACTGTTCTCCTGGTGGCCCCCAGACGGCTCAGGAGAATCTTGTTTTCAAACCTCTGCCAGCTGCTGCAGGGCCAGCCCTGGGAGATCCCGCTGCGCATGGATCTCCTCAGCCAGGCGAAAGGCACCCTCTGGCACCCAGAACTGGACAGACTCCAGCTGTGGGTCTGGCTCCTGAATGAGACTGTCTGTCCGTCCTAGGGCTCTCAGAGGCAGTAGTTAGTACACTGCAAAATGCTAGGGCTTCTTCCACAAGAGTGTTGTACGTCTAGTGGAAATATTTTCAAAACTGGTGCATGGCCAGAGGCCATGATCCTGTGTATTGCCCTGTAGCAGTTATTTTACAGTTTCTGCAAGATCTACTAGAGGCAGGTAAATCCCCTTCTACTTTGAAAGTGTACCTAGCAGCCATATCTGCTTGCCACGTTCCCATCGACTCAGTATCCCCGGGCGCTCATATTCTGGCAACCCGTTTTCTAAAGGGTGCTTGGCGGTTGCAACCTCCTATAAAGGACATCCTCCCCGAATGGAGTGTAGACATGGTACTAGAGGCTCTCACGAAGGCCCCATTTGAGCCCATAGATACCACAGAGCTGAAATATCTCTCTATGAAGACAGCCTTTCTGTTAGCTATCACCTCCGCTAAGCGGGTCAGTGAGCTACAGGCACTGTCCTGCACAGTTCCTGTATCCGCGTTTGGGACGATGGAAACAGGGTATCGTTGCGCATGAACCCTGCTTTCCTCCCTAAGGTGATTACAGCGTTTCACTTGAATCAATCTGTGGAACTAGAGGCTTTCCATCTCCCACCCTTCGTGGAGGAGTCGGATTGGAGATTAAATTCCCTCTGCCCAGTTCGGGCATTGAAATGCTATGTGACTAGAACGAGAGCGCTGTGTCAGTCTGACCAGCTCTTCGTTTGTCATGGTGAACGGACCCGAGGTCAAGCCCTCTCTAAGCAGCGACTGTCCCATTGGATTGTGGTCACGGTTTCAACTGCGTATACTAATGCCGGCCTACCCCCACCTGGGAGGGCGGCCGTGCACTCAACCAGAGGTGTGGCTACGTCATAGACCCTCTTCAGATGTGCCAGGTTCTTCCGACTTAATGACTTAATGTCGTAGATCCCTCTATACCTTTAATAGCTCACACCAAGATGTCCCTCAGAAGCTGTCCGCTCATTCTCCATCACGACAGCTCTCGTATACGTTCCCAAAAGTATTCAATTTGGCGGTCATCTTCGAATTGAAAGGGAATGATAGGTTACGGATGTAACCCCAGTTCCCTGAAAGAAAAGATGACCGCCAACCTTGTGAGGTCACATCACTCGCATTCGCGGGTTCAATTCAAAAGAGACTGATTCTCCACTGAATGACTATTTATTACCTCTGTGAGGCGGGACAGAGGACGTCACTCCGCGGAGGGGCCTATCAGCAGCTTTGATATAAAATGCTCAGCGAATACCTGACAAGCAGGCATATCCCAAAAGTATTCAATTTGGCGGTCATCTTCTCGTTTCTGCACAATAAACAAAGTGTCAAAAGACACATTTTCATAAAGTAATATCTTTACTGTGGTTTACTTATGCTTTTTTTACATACAAACTCAAATGTAACTTAAATAAACTCTTCAAAAACGTTTTGAAAAGAGAGCATTGTATAAAGAAAAACACTTCACCATTTTGGTTTGCATTTATTAGTCTTCATAACAGAAAATACTAGGATCAAAACAAAACATTGATCACTATACTTAACATGTACCTTGCAAGTTAGGCCAGCATTTGGAAAGAGTGAATACATCTGTATTCCGATTCTGACTCACTTTCCAAATCTAAAGCAGCACTTTGTTGATCCTGTTTTTTTTAATTTTAATCCCTACTGTCCCACACATCACTTGCCATATCTGCTTTTAGAAACTTTCGTACAGATTCTGGCAAGGTGGTAAATCGGTGCAAGGCAAAACGCGTTGTGATAATTATTTCTAATATTTATCAACTCTGTAATTTATGGCGGACACTGACGTGGATTTGTGCCTTCAAATTCAAGTGCAGCAATGGTCGTTCGAATATTCAGAGTTTCTCCGCCACACTAAAAATAATAATTACTCCATACCACTTTTCACATTGCACTCCTAAGTCTTCTCTCGTTGATCAACTAATGAACACTGACACAAAGCGAAATGGGCAGAGATTTGTGATGCATGCCAAAATGAAAGCTGAACAGAATGAAAGCTCAGCTAATCAACATGCAGTGATTATACTGATGTTAGTGCTGGCCAACAGCAGCTAAGAGAAACAGAAGCAGCATGAGGAATCAAATGCAAGCAGCATGGACTGTGCTGAATGAAAGCTTTATAGCGGCGCCGATAAAGGTTGCTACTGGGGGGCTGCTTTGGCCGCACAACATCTTGCTGGTGGACGCATTTGAGAAACGTTGCATTATTGGACTGTGTAAGTGTGAACAGAATGCATGCGCGTTGGATAAAAAGCAGGTAAAATAAGTTCCGGTACCCAGTACCACCATTAAAATAAGTCCCGGTACTGAGTACCGGTCAGTAACAGGAACATTTCACCCCTGTTTTGAATATTTTCCCAAGAATAATAACAATAATACAAGACTGTGACTTTGCTATTTTATTCTGAATCTCATTGACATTTTTTGAGAGCCGATATCAAAAAGCCCTTTACAAGATCAATTGGGTTTGAGTAGTCTGAATGAAAGGGTTTTGATGATGATTCTGAACTACAGACAGTGATTACTAAACTACAGGTATCCTGATCAATGCAGCTGGTATTCATGAAACTGTTCTGACTGTTGTTAGGTTATTTAACACCAATCTAAAATAGTTTAATGAATATCAAACTTAATTTTATTTATATATTTAAAACAAACAAACAAACAAAAAAAACCATTTAATTAATTCATGGGTTAAAGCTTTTAGAATCGGGTTCAATACAGCATCTTGGATGGAAAGTGAAAAATTATGCAATTTTAAAATACTAGAAATGTGGTAAATTGCACCTATTCTTACCTATTGTTAAAGAACCCAACAACCTCAATAAATAACACAGGTAATAGGGTTAATATATTCTAATCGATTACTTACTTTAATATCCCATAAATATCCATTCTGTGTTTTATCTCATCCTTGTGTTTGTAAAATTTCCCCATCTTTTCTTCCTGATCAATTGACTGGAGGAGTGGTGTATCCACAAAAGCGGGACAAAGCACATTTATCCGCACCCCATAGTTTTCTATTTCGGATGCTTCCTGCAATAAATAAACACAAACAAATAAATCAAAACGTGTACACCTGATTGGCAGGTATTTTGTGTTTGGGAAATGACATTAGAGATAGAAAGTAAGGGAGTAAGGAGAGGACAATATTTTCATGACATAAGAAAAAAATAACATTAGTGGTATGCTATATATGTGTGCGTGTGTGTATGTGTGCATGTGCGTGTGCATGTGTGTGTAAATTGTTCGGTGCTCCCTACATCAATGGCGCCATAAAAATGTCATTTTGTATTTATTGTCTATAGTACTTAGACCAGGATATGTATAATTAACCAGATAATTGCACTGTAACACTGTTATACTACTGGTATGTCAAAATAATAAAATATACCAGTAGTACTATTCAACTCACACCACTGTAGCTGCCTTTGTGCTTTGATTGCCCAGAAGCATTGCCACGTAAGATCATTTAGTAAGAATAACACAAATGAACTGTAAACTAATCCTACTCAATTGATTGGATCATTCTCCAACTTGTTACGTTCAGTGTTCAACTTTGAAGTAATTCTGGTTTACTTCCTTTATTAATTCTATTGCAAAATTCTGCACATCTCTCTTAAGTGCTGAGTATTTTTTGTAGGAAATTGTGGTTGTGCTGGTCAATACTAAAACAAGCTGATTCACTGATTAACATTTTGTAAGTTTCATGTGCTTAACCATCTGTAAAACAAAAGACAAAAAACAAAAGGGAGGGAGGAGGAGGAGGAGGGGGGGTCAATCAGAAATGTTACATGTTACAAAGCTGATGCCCTAATAGATGTATTCATTAAAGTATTATTATTATTATTATTTGCTTATTTAGCAGACGCCTTTATCCAAGGCAACTTACAGAGACTAGGGTGTGTGAACTACGCATCAGCTGCAGAGTCACTTACAACTACGTCTCACCCGAAAGACGGAGCACAAGGAGGTTAAGTGACTTGCTCAGGATCACACAATGAGTCAGTGGCTGAGGTGGGATTTGAATCGGGGACCTCTTGGTTACAAGCCCTTTTCTTTAACCATAATTCAGCAGAGTAGTGTTGTGTGTAAGTTAATGGAAATAGCGTATCAGTCTGTTGTTGCTACCGACATGTACTACGATGTACAGGTTAATCAGTAATAACAGAGATTGCCTTTGTTTTCTATTTGCTCAGCGAATATCTGAATATGAACTTTGTTATTAAATAAAAGTTTTACTAGCAATGTATGCGTTTTGGGAGATAACCAGAAGGCCTAGGCTAGTGAACTATATTTTTTACCCACACCAGGCACTAATGAAAATGTCACTTGCTAATGTTTTATTAAAACAAAAACACATTGACAGTATTCAAGTCTGATCGCTCCAGAATGTGAAGTTAAATTACTGACAAATACAAACAGTTCTAAAAAAAAAATCTTCATATGCAGTATATTATCTATAGAACTTGTATCTTGAGTTCATGTGCAGTACAGACAGGATAAGGATATCTTGTAAAGCAAGTTTGGAATTTGTACTTACAGCTATGGCTCTTGTAAATCCAACAACACCATATTTTGTGGCTGTGTATACTGGTTGGTGTGGGGAATGCAAAAATGCTAAAAGGAAAGAAAAACAGCATGCACATTGTTAGCCACATATGAAATCACTTAAACTACATGGTTCTTAAATTACAGTGAAACTACAGTAAATACTTCAGAAAGACAAATGTAGCGTGGAGTAACTACTATAATCTCATTAAAACCTACTCTTGTGTTTGTACAGTATATCTGTTGTATTATTTGCCTCACTGAACTGAAAAAAACACATCAAGTAATAGTAGGTGTCAGGAGAGAAGTACTGTTTGTTTGGACAATTGTGCAACATGTGGTGAAAACATTAAAAAACGAACTAAGGCTGGGACCAAATCAAAACTTTGACAACCAGCTAATCACACTTAACAAAACTGTATTTAATAGCGTTTTCTTTTTTTTTTAGTATCTTATTTCTTCTACTCATAAAAAGAAAACACTATTAAATACAGTTTTGTTAAGTGCGATTAGCGGGTTGTCAAAGTTTTGATTTGGTCCCAGCCTAAGTCTCAGATATCTTGAAGCCTTGAAGCTAATATGACTTTGATTCATATCAAACCTGCCACTCCTAACAACCTTAACAATATTTCCATTCCCTTTATTGACTGATGTGCAACTCCCAAATCCTCAATCTACAAGTTTAAAGCATCAGTACACTTTGCCATTAGTGTTACAGTCTGTACCAGACTATACAACTACAATGTAAAACATTTGTCTACATTGATTTAAAAGTCAACTTAATCAACCTTTAGCCAGCCGGGATAAGCCACAGATGGATTTTCCTTGAGCACTTTACAGGATTGGGAATCCCAGGATTAGTCCTAATAATATGTGGTTGATGAAATCCAAGTTGATTCCCCAATGCTGTACAAGGGGTACAAGTTGATTAAATCGACCACCTAGGTTGTTTGAAGTTTTACCTCTTTGATTAAATGTTTTTGAAGTTGGATGGACTATAATGTACTACTTAGTAAGATGATGCCATATGAATAAGGTCCAAACATTTAATATGTAGGGAATGTTATCAGCTTGCTGACTTGACTTGATTATATCCGGAGTCATACAGTACATATGCATTAATTTAACTTGCACCTATGTATCATTAAATATACCGACCCTGAACACCCTTCACATGTATTAAAGGTTTCATTGCAAGTACTGTGCTTCATAAGTCACACTTTGTATGCCGACTATAAATATGCAGGGGTTAAAATTACTATGCCTACTGTTTAATCTACACTTGCTTACAAGACTTTGTATCTCAACGTGGCATCGCACCGACGTCTTTAGTTTATTCATGCAAATAAATGTAAATTAATTTGGGGTGAAAAAAATAAGATAGGCCAAGCTCACTGACAGATCGGTGTAGCATTCTACGGAAATTCAAGCAAAACTTTCCTCCTGGGAGAGGAAGTGAAAGTTGTTGTTGATGATAGACATATGCCTGTGAATTGATCGAAAGGCTTGAATGGGCTGAATGTTACTTGCTGACAAACAGTACAATTAAGCTCCAGCAAGGGTATGTAAATAAACTGTGTTTTGAAATGGAATACGTCAGACATGTTGGGATAAGCCACAACTAGATTTTACTGGAACAATTTAAAGCACTGGGGAATCACCCTGGATTACATCAACCACTTACCATGGTTATTCTGGGATTACCCCTAAGTATTGTTGCTCTGGGGTGATTCCCCAGAGGTATGTATGGTTTTAATCTCCAGCTGTATTAATGATATACACTCACTTTCAGATAGTGTATTCTAAGATGCTCTCAATAATGTTCCATTACATGTGGTGTCCAGTAGAATTTAACTTTCACTGCCATATTGTTTTAACCCCTGGATATTTACACATATTTATTTATGTTTACAAACCATTTGATCTAAGATGACCATGCCCCTGTGAAGGCTTTGTTTATGTTCACAAAAATTCACATTTCTTTTTGCAATTGCTTCAATATGCCTGCTGTTTTGACACACAACTGCTTCAAAAGTTTTCACTCTGCTAAAATAATCTAAAACAACTGGCAAGGATCCCTGAATATTTTGTTGACGGATTCAAGCTGTCTCTGAAGTCAAATGTTCTAAAAGTACCGTAAAAGGCTGTGGATGGATGTTAGATTTCTTACAAAAGTTTCAAGCAACCATTAACTTAAGTCTAGCTGAAGATTGATCATCTAATAAACAGTGTGTATTATCTTATAAATCATACATTATTATGTGACAGCAGTTTGAATCAAGGAATATCTTCAGTGGATCAAAACTGCTATGTCAGACCATCGTTATACAATATGTAAAGACTAAGGGCCTCATTTACGAAACAGCACTAAACATTCTGGTGTACCATAATTGCAATTAGTGTGAACGTTCATGATTTCCGTATTTACCATTGCAATTGTACTCATTATCGCGTGAAATAGTGGGCATATTATGGCGCACACTGATTTTATTGTGCCACACTATGGTAATTAGAATGAATATGTGATTTGTATGGTAATGCATGATAATGGTTTTAAATGAGGCAGGCCGCTCAATGCGATGAGCTTTATTCACACCGTATTTTCTAAAGGGTGATAATCGTAGTGAGCGATAATTAGTTTGTTTGGAAACCAGGCTTTAACCACTGATAGGCGCACTATTTAAACCTATTTCTCTCGGCTGAAATCTTTCTGGCATCATGGAGGCATTACTTGCATTAAAGTTGTCACATAGAGCAGTGAAAATTACTTGTAAATAATAGGTTATATTAAGCATGAATAAACATGAATTAATGTTATCATTTCTTAGATTTTATTTACAGTTACAGATGTACAGTAACTATAAAACTGAGTGACCAATCACCTGCAAAAAAATCCCAAAAGTAGTAAGTTGACATGCCGATTTGGATGAAGAACAATTAAATGAACTGGAAGATAGCAAAACAGAAAAAAAATACCACAAAAAAAAACAAAAAAACGATGTCTTTACACTCACTCACCCTGACTGTCACTTCAAATAATGTCTTTTTAGCAGTTTGTAAATGCTACAGAAAAACACAGACCTTGAAAAATTACTGGAATCCGAGACGTCATTATTTATTTATTTTTTACTCCTGTTCTGCTGAAACAATAGCGTCTTGCACTCACAGCACCTCAGCATTGTTAAACATTAATGGTTGATGGTAAACAGATAGTGTGGTGTCACAAATCGATCAGTCAGATGGCATCTACTTAGTAAAAGAGTCTACAGGGGTTGTGCAAAAAATGTAGGCAGACTTTTGTGTAGACTTATGCAATCCCTGACTCTGTAATATAATATAAACAGTAAAAACAGCATGTTCCTGCTTTAAGTCCTTTTCAGTCACGGTGGATATAAACCCCATAGACATTTGCGATTTAAGGTGGCCTCAGGGCAGCCTTTTCTCATATGTGAATGCTCCAAAAAAGAAAAGGCAGCCCAGGGCCGGCCTAGATTTATATATATATATATATATATATATATTACAACAGAGAACTATTTGTAATATTTGAAGTAAAAAAAAAGTTTGTTGTTTGTTTTATTGATTAATGGCACTGGTAAGCTTGTATCTTGCTTAGAATTTGGAAGTGTAACGATTTGTATTTTCACTGTAATATTTCAAGGCCTGTTATTGTGATTATTACTGTTAATGTTATTCTACTGGCGATAGAGCAGTACTAGTAGTTTATTATGTATTGTGCTTGTTGTTGAGCAAAGTGTATTTGATATATGATGGTGTATTGCTGTATTTAGATTGGGGCGCTTCTCTTAATGAAGTTGCCGTAGCTACATGTGGAACAAGGGTTTTGTTTTAGAGCCATATGTTCGGTAATCTTCCATAGAAGGGATAATGCTGATGCTCAGTCTTTACTTGTAATGGTTACAGACCAGAGAATAATAATGACAATGATAATAATGAGTAAACAACAGAATAGTTTAACAATTGTGTTTATAAACAAAGATGGTATTCATGCAGGTTAAACAAATACGCATAACTGAGAAGAAACATGTGTAATGTAAATTATAGTATCCATTGCGAAAATAAATATTATATATATATATATATATATATATATATATATATATATATATATATATATATATATATATATATATATATATATATATATATATATATATATATATATATATATATATATATATATATATATATATATATATATATATATATATATATATATATATATATATATATATATATATATGTATATATATATATATATATATATAAAATAAACATCTGCTACAAATCAAGATCTAAGATTATTGTATATCCCAGTAGCTCTTCCATTCTGAGTGCAGGCTATCGTTCCATTTAAAAAAAATAAAATAAAATAAAAAAACAATCTGGCACGTTTTAGGCCTGCTTCTCAGTCACATGTGTGAATGCACAAAGGCGCCTTAAGCCACAAATGTGAATGGGGTTGCAGACCTAAATATGTGGCGGCCCTGAGCCAGCAGAGAAGTGTGAACAGGCTCATAGTAGCAGCTTACAGATTTTGCCAGAGGCTGATAGTAAGTGCCCTGTTATTATTCAAGACCACACAATTGCTTCACAAGGAACAAAAGTCAAAAACCCGCTTTCTGAGAAGAGTGTGATTTCACATCAAGATTTTTAAAAAGTTTTTTTGTTGCTAAGTTTTTCTTCACAAAACCCCAAAAACATTGACTGCTGAGAAGTTTTATTTTTCATTCACTAGATAATTATGTGTGAAGTGTCAGATTCAAAAGAATGTAGACTTATTTCTCTAAGAATTTTCCATTTCTTCTCAATGATGTTTGAACATCTCTTGAAAAACAGTATACACTATGTACTTGAACAAACATAACACTTTTGACACTCTTATTGCAATTAAACCAATTTACCTGCCATTGATGAAACATTAATGATCACGCCTCCTTGTTTGCCATGCTCTTTGCTCATGTGTTCTAGACCAAGGTATGTCCCTTTTACCACAGAAGTCTGTTAAAATACGAGACAAATACAAAGAAAATAATGACTTAGTCATTTATAAAATGCATCACTTTTTAGTAATATGCATATCTTATCACTCATGTACAGTAAACTAAGCTAATGCTTCTTGTTGAATGCTTTCTGATAATACTGTATCCTCCATTCCAAAAACTAGTGCTAGTGCTGTAGACTTTCTGTGAAAAGCAATGTTCTTAAATGTTCACGTTTTAATGATCCAGTCATGTGTCAACTGTCTGATGTCTGTCATTTGTGATGAGATGGATCCTGAACACATCAATATTATCACTTACCTATCTGTTCTTTGAACATAAATCCAGTTTACATTTGAAGTGAATAGTTTAAAATTGTATTATACTTTATACTGTGCACTTACTTTTTTATGAGATATGCAATCATTCTAAGTGTTATTTTTGTGCATACTTGAATACCACTATGTTGTGTTTTATTCACCTTTTAATATTGTTATTAGTCTGTGTTAAGGTGTTTTAACCTAAGTACTACAACTGCTCCTTAATTTTACTTGTCAGATTTGCTTTCACTTTAGTCTAACACAGACTAGATCAACCAAAGTTCTGTATTGCAGTACTATCTAGTGAACAGATACTGTGTATGCCATGAATACAAAAGCAAACGTGTTCATGGTAGTTTTTCACTAGATGTTGCTGGTTTTTAAAATCACCTTAAAATAGACTACAGTATGTCAAAAGTGGAACAAAAACCACATTGTTTGAATAACTGCAATGGGAACCAACCAGACATAAAATAAATGTGTAACCACTAATAATTTGCCCTCAATCATTCCCAAAGCACACACTTAAAAGATAAATCTTCAAAGCACAGATTGCTATTATAGGGAAATGGCCTCCTGGCTAGCTTAAAATCAGTGCTGCACTTTGCTGAAATTTCTAATGTGTATTCTTTCAAAAAAGTTACATTTTAATGAAGAACGTTCAAACAAAATGTTTACCAAATTAACTTCAATTGTCTTCTCCCAGTTTTTCTCGTTATTGATGCCAGCATTGTTAATAACAATGTCCAACTTTCCAAAGTGTTCAACGGTCCTCTTGAAGGCATCTGCAAGCAATTAACAAAAAACAATCTTACTGTAAAAAATACAAAGTTGTTACACATGCTCATTGCCACTGTGAAGTTAGTGAACCAGTATTTAACCAGTATTTATATTTGGCCAAAAACAATTTTACACAAAAAAATTGCCACCTCTATACATGTGATACATGAACAGAGTCAAGTTAGACAAGACACTGTTTGCCCCCATCCAACATAAATGACCTGGTAAACAAGACACAGTGAGGCAACATTGCCACAAAGGATGAATGACAAATCTAGGTTTATAAATCGGTGGGGCGCCCTTTTTTAATAGCACATATTATTGTAACTCATTGTTCTCCTTTTGGCTTTTATTTCAAGGTATAAAGGCAAACTAAATCAAGAAAATAAACATATTGTGGTGGATCAATAATACCACTGTCGGTAACATTCAATTATCAACTATCTTCTATTTTAAATGAACAAACTATTGCTGTATATAAACACATATGATCAATCAATCTGAATTTGTAATGCAATGTTGATCTTGAAATTCTACTAGAAACGCTTATCTTTCACTATTAGTGTGACTTTTAGACTTTCCTGCAGAATACTTTGTAATTTGTGAGTCTGGGGACATGTCTACTACAGATTTGCTGAACTAATCACAATATATAAAGGAGTGCATATGTAAGTCCTTTCTTGGTCTCCGTTCTTCTTTTGGCAACGAAAGATGTTATTGAGTGCTGGTTTTCTGAGTGTCAATGTCTTTTTTAGTGTTTTTATGATCTCTTGTGCTTTCCACAAACATTCTTGTTCTACTGTTAAAATCAGTCCTGCAGTTTACAGAAAGTATGCCTTTTTCCAACATTGCTTGGAATTATATGAGACTATGTTGTGGTCCAAGAAGCTAGAAATTTGCATGAAAAAATTATTATTTTTTTTTTTAACTGGATTTGTAGGGATTATCGCACATGCACCCATCATAGATGGTTAAGTATGTGAGCTTGCCTCTCGCATTAAATGCATGGCTGCCACCCACAGGGCTCCCCTGGGTCCTAAACCCTGCCAGCTACACATGGGGATTGCAGTTACCACAGACTGTACATGAGACTGTAAATTTATGATTTTAGTACCTGAAATGTTGCAGAAATTAAAGCTTTCTTGACCTAAAGGGGTTTAACAGTAGAGTTTAGAGCAAAATACGGGAGAAAATCTGTCCCGGCAAATAAGGGAGAGTTGGCAGGTCTGATAAGTACTTCTACAGGTTAAAGGTATTCATATACAATCAAAAGTTTATCGGATTGTAGCCAAATGCAACCTGAAACGTGTATAGGAGGTTAGGAGTGTATGACACAAGTTTGGTGAAAATTGGTGCACAATTAAGGCAGCTGTTGTGTTAACGCGTTTAACAGACAGACGAACAAACAGATGGACACATCAATTTATAAGGGATCTTTTAGTGCATGAAAAGGGTCAATATATGCTGCTGGGGATGACAGATTGAGCGGTCTTTTGGTTATTGCGAGCTAACATGACAAGCAAAAACATTACACTTGCAAATAAAGGCTGGTGTTGGCATTTGCCTAGATGAAAGCGAGACGCTACCTCCTTTTATTTTAGTTTATTCGTTATTATCTGTGTAAACATGTTATTTGAAACTTTGCTACATATTTCTACTTTCGACATTCACAGGAATGTGGTGCTTATTTACCAATTTATGTTCATTGGTTTATAAGTGTCATTCTTTGTGGAAAGTTGGTGAAATGCATCGGTTGTAAGAATGTATCAAATCTGGTGAGATGTATTCGGATGGACGCTCTAAAATAAAGTTAAACTGCGTTCTCACCACTGGTTCTTTTTGTAAAGTTCATGCATGATCTGAGAGTAGTCGAATGTCCCTAGCTGCTGTAAAACGATTTTTAAAAAAAAAAAAAAGATGTTGTACCGCTATTGTTTAATGTACAGTATGTAACTGAAATGTTTACTTAATATCGAAAGCTAGCAGCAGGGCAATTCGGTTAGCTTTAACTTTGCCCACTATAAAAACACAAGTTTCAGTGAAAACGACGACCGTAACGTTATACACTTTACTACTATAAAATGAGACTTAGTGGAACGACATTTTCGAGTCTGTTATAAACCAGTGCCGTGTTTTAAAAATACGTGCATTGCACATTTTGTGTAGGCTAATTTATTTTAAGAATGAGAACGCTATCTCGTTGTAAACTGACCCAATTATCGACTGTTTCATTATTATTATTATTATGATGATGATGATGATGATGATGATGATGTATTCTTTCTCATTCGTGGTGCTATTTAGGACAGAGAATGTTCAATGTTGACACAACTTTGGCCCCCTCCCCAGAATTTCTCAGAAATGACGCCCCTGCTTGCAGGCTAGTGTCAAAGGGTCATGTCCTTCAAGAATTACACTTGATTACTAATTTATACTCATAAAGAATGCATGCATCTGTGTGAACTCAATAATTTCTAAATAACACATTACGCAATTTGTACATACCAATTCCTTTCAGGTTAAACGAGTTCCTCATATTTCTCACCAGTTGCAATTCTTTTCTAGTGTTGACAAATGACATCTTTGAAATCTGATACGTCAAAGTTTAACTCACTGGTAAAACGATCTTATCAGAAGGAAAGTACTACTTGAAAATGCTGTATGTTCTCAGAGTTAAACTACTTGTGTTTGATAAATAGACCAGAGGAAGTTTGTGATATATGTGGAACAGACTTTGCAATCGACTTTAGCAACGTCGTCTAAAAAAGTGGACTTTTGTTCGCTATAAACAAAAACATTGTATCAATATACCGATATGTTGTTCCTGTATTTATTATTATTATTATTATTATTATTATTATTATTATTATTATTATATCAAACATCCCAACATCCAATCAAAGGTTCTTAATTGTTCTTACCTTGCAGTTTCTCTTGGTCAGTAACGTCACACTGAATAAACAAACAGTTGTCAGATCCAAACTCTTGGTCCAAGCAGGTAATACATTGTTCTCCCGTCTCCTGATTAAAATCTACAAGAGAAATCTGAACAAATACAACAAAACAGACCTTAATAATACATTATTATTATTATTATTATTATTATTATTATTATTATTATAACAACATATTATCTTTCACTAGTAAAATCTAAATCTGTAATAAAACGATAAAAAAGACAACAACCAAGAACAGGCAACACAAGGCAGCAACAATAAACCTAATATAAAAAAGCACAGCTCTGTGATTAATTCCTTAAAAAGTGTACTTTTATACTCAACAAGACTTTCTTAGAAATACGTTTGCCTCTCAGCAGCATAGCGATTACATAACTTTTAGGGTGTGCATTAAGAAGTAAACTAGTTAAAATGTACCTTTGCAGCATTTTGCAGTAGAGCCTCAGCAACTGCTCTTCCGATTCCTTGAGCTCCCCCCGTCACAAGAGCAACTTTTCCAGCTAGTGCCATGTTCTGTGGGTTCATTTGTTGTGTCTCAGTCTGTCACTGTACTTTGTTCACTGAACACTGAGAGGGCGGTAACTAAACCTAGGATCACCTGTCTTCTGTATTCTTGCTGTGTAGTATTTACATAAGCCCTGTTTTTTGGTCTCCGTGTTCTACATAGGACTGATTGATTTCTGTAGCAAATGCAAATCTTACAGTGAAACAGTTGTTAACTGTATTTTCTTATACTCCGACGCAATGCCCAGTACAGAGGAACACACCATTTTTGGTAGGTTTAACATTTCTTTCTGACTCGTCTGTCGTTTTCTTTTGTTTTTACTGGCTTTAACATTGGGCAGTTTTGACACTTACAGAAGCGGGTGGATTTCCGGTGTGGATTCATATCATAACACGTCTTACTTTGCTTATTCCCTCGGGCGCTTGCGTTTGCTTCATTCGGGATTCTAAAGGCAACTGTTGTATTTTGTTCTGTGATAAGTACTGCTGAAATACTGCTTCGTTAAAAAAAAGACCACATGTGAGCTCTACACAAAAGGGTCCCTAGCCCACCCCACCTGCTACTGAAAAAAAAGTTAACAGACCCATACCTGTCAAACATTGAATTTTCAAAATAAGGGAGCTCTTGTAAACTGTAATCTTATTGGCCTGAATTCAAGTAAATACAGTACCTACATAAAACGAAGGCATACAACTATTTCACTTTATTACTTAGTAGAATGATAGACTGTGATACTGTGCTCCTTCTACTTGCTTTTAAAAAAGAAAAATATTAACAAAAAATAAAAAACAAAAATAGAAAAACATGAGGTGCTTCACAATCAAATTATCTCTTGGCCCCTGTGGTTCTTATTGTAGTTGTAGGAGGCTGATTTGACAGCAGCCAATACTTTGTGAACAGGTCCACTGTAGTTGATTTTGCACAACAAAGCATACATATGCAGTTGGTGTTGTTCCTTTCCTCACACAACAAACCTAAAGGCTGAGTTTGGTACTGTACCTCATCATCAAAGGACAAGCTGTAGCACCTACATTTTTGAAAAAAAAAAAAAAAACGTTAATATCTTAACATGTCTTTTTTCCAGATTTAACTTAAATCTTGGATTTTTTCACCAGATTTATAAATGTTGTGAAAATAAATACATTTTTTTTAATGTGTACATTCAGATATCATTTATAAATCTTAAAATATTTAGCAAGTTTTCAACATTTACATGCTAAATCTTTATATATATATATATATATATATATATATATATATATATATATATATATATTGTAACAGCAGCGGGATGTGTGACACAGCAGGGAGGGGGTTAAAACCTCCCTGAAGAGTAAAATGGAAAAAAATGCACCTTTTGTTTATTTAATTGTTTTGCTTTTCTGTTAATTAGTTTTGTTAATTGTTTTAGGGTTTAATTTAACTGTTTTATTATTTAATTATCCCCTGCACCTGGGCAGTAATTAGTAATTGGGACCAGGGCAGTGTATAAAAGAGGATCAGTTAAGCTGATCGGGGCTGCTGAGTAGAAGGAGGCAGAAGAAAGGTGCTCTGCTTCCGAGCAGTCCTAAAAATTAGTAAGTGCTGTGTTAAGCCTGTGTGGTTTTGAGTGGTGACAGAAAAATGGTTTAGCCGTCCGGCGAGTTAGTCAGGGAATTACCTGTTTAGTTAGCGCTCCAGACGGAGCTAGGTGTTTATTTTGTGTTTTGTTTATTTGTGTGTTTATTTTTTAAAAAATAAGCGTGTCAGCGGAAAAATCCATTTCTGTGTTCTGGGTCGTAATTTTTAAAAGGGCACGAACCCGTGTGTGGAGCGATCGTTTTACAATATATATATATATATATACAGTACTGTGCAAAAGTTTTAGGCAGGTGTGAAAAAATGCTGTAAAGTAAGAATGCTTTCAAAAATAGACATGTTAATAGATTATATTTATCAATTAACTAAATGCAAAGTGAGTGAACAGAAGAAAAATCTAAATCAAATCCATATTTGGTGTGACCACCCTTTGCCTTCAAAACAGCATCAAGCATCAATTCTTCTAGGTACACTTGCACACAGTTTTGAAGGAACTCGGCAGGTAGGTTGGCCCAAACATCTTGGAGAACTAACCACAGTTCTTCTGTGGATTTAGGCAGCCTCAGTTGCTTCTCTCTCTTCATGTAATCCCAGACAGACTCGATGATGTTAAGATCAGGGCTCTGTGGGGCCATACCATCACTTCCAGGACTCCTTGTTCTTCTTTACGCTGAAGATAGTTCTTAATGACTTTCGCTGTATGTTTGGGGTCGTTGTCATGCTGCAGAATAAATTTGGGGCCAATCAGATGCCTCCCTGATGGTATTGCATGATGGATAAGTATCTGCCTGTACTTCTCAGCATTGAGGAGACCATTAATTCTGACCAAATCCCCAACTCCATTTGCAGAAATGCAACCCCAAACTTGCAAGGAACCTCCACCATGCTTCACTGTTGCCTGCAGACACTCATTCGTGTACGCTTCCAGCCCTTCGGCGAACAAACTGCCTTCTGCTACAGCCAAATATTTCAAATTTTGACTCATCAGTCCAGAGCACCTGCTGCCATTTTTCTGCACCCCAGTTCCTGTGTTTTCGTGCATATTTGAGTCGCTTGGCCTTGTTTCCTTCTTTTTGGCCGCAAGTCTTCCATGAAGGCCACTTCTGACCAGACTTCTCCGGACAGTAGATGGGTGTACCAGGGTCCCACTGTTTTCTGCCAGTTCTGAGCTGATGGCACTGCTGGACATCTTCCGATTGCAAAGGGAAGTAAGCATGATGCGTCTTTCATCTGCTGCAGTAAGTTTCCTTGGCCGACCACTGCGTCTACGATCCTCAACGTTGTAACGTTTCTTTGTGCTTCTTCAAAAGAGCTTGGACAGCACATCTGGAAACCCCTGTCTGCCTTGAAATTTCTGCCTGGGAGAGACCTTGCTGATGCAGTATAACTACCTTGTGTCTTGTTGCTGTGCTCAGTCTTGCCATGGTGTATGACTTTGACAGTAAACTGACTTCAGCAACCTCACCTTGTTAGCTGAGTTTGGCTGTTCCTCACCCAGTTTTATTCCTCCTACACAGCTGTTTCTGTTTCAGTTAATGATTGTGTTTCAACCTACATATTGAATTGATGATCATTAGCACCTGTTTGGTATAATTGTTTAATCATACACCTGACTATATGCCTACAAAATCCCTGACTTTGTGCAAGTGTACCTAGAAGAATTGATGCTGTTTTGAAGGCAAAGGGTGGTCACACCAAATATGGATTTGATTTAGATTTTTCTTCTGTTCACTCACTTTGCATTTAGTTAATTGATAAATATAATCTATTAACATGTCTATTTTTGAAAGCATTCTTACTTTACAGCATTTTTTCACACCTGCCTAAAACTTTTGCACAGTACTGTATATATATATATATATATATATATATATATATATATATATATATATATATATATATATATAGTATATATATATATTTTTATTAAATATTTATTTTGAGAATCAAGATTTAGCTGTTCGGAAAGAAATCTGGATTTTGTGAACTTAAATATTTAAGTAAATCTTAAATCTCTAAAAATATTTAACATTTAGCTAAATATTTAACTACAGTGGCTCTCAAAAGTTTTCACCCCATTTTATTGTGTTACAACATGGACTCAAAATGGATTTAATTAGGAGTTTTTGCTACTGATCAACACAAAAAAAGTCCATAATGTCAAAGTGAAAAATAAAATCTACAAATTGTTCTAAATTACAGCCACGAGTCTATTTGGATAAGTCTCTACCAGCTTTGCACCTCTGGACACTGCAATTTTTGCCCATCCTTCTTTGCAAAATTGCACAAGCTCCGTCAAGTTGGATGGGCACCTTTGGTGAACAGCAATTTTCAACTCTTTCCACATATTCTCAATTGGATTGAGGTCCGGGCTTTGACTGGGCCACTCCAGGACATTGACCTTTTTGTTTTTAAGCCACTTCAGTGTGGCTTTGGCTGTATGTTTGGGGTCATTGTCCTGCTGGAAGATAAATCTTCTCCCAAGTCCCAGGTCTCTTGCAGACTTCAGCAGGTTTTCCTCCAGGATTTTTCTGTACTTTACTACATCCATTTTGCCCTCTATCTTCACAGGCTTTCCAGGCCCTGGCGCAAAGAAGCATCCCCATAGCATGATGCTGCCACCACCATGCTTCACGGTAGGGATGGTGTTCTCAGGATGATGTGTGGTGTTAGGCTTGCTCCAAACATAGCGCTTAGCGTTGAGGCCAAAAAGCTCTACTTTGGTCTCATCAGACCATAGAATCTTCTTCCACTTGGTCTCAGAGTCTCCCACATGCCTTCTGGCAAACTCTAGCCGAGATTTGATGTGAGTTTTTTTCAACAATGGCTTTCTTTTTGCCACTCTCCCATAAAGGCCAGTTTCGTGAAGCACCCGGGCTATTGTTGCCGTATGCAGTGTCACCCAGCTCAGCCGTGGAAGACTGTAACTCCTTTAGAGTTCCCTTGGTGGCCTCCCTGACTAGTGTCCTTCTTGCCCGGATACTCAGTTTTTGAGGACGGCCTGTTCTAGACAGTCACAGTTGTGCCATATTCTCTCCATTTCTTAATAATGGACTTTACTGTGCTCCAGGGGATATTCAATGCCTTGGAGATGTTCTTATATCCTACCCCTGATTAGTGCTTTTGAAGAACCTTATTCTGGATTTGCTTTGAATGTTCCTTTGTCTTCATGATGTAGTTTTTGTTAGGAAATGTACTAAACAACTGTGGGACCTCCCAGAGACAGGTGTATTTAACCTGAAATCATGTGAAACAGGTGGACTGCATTCAACTAATTATGTGACTTCTAAAGACAATTGGTTGCACCAGAGTTTATTTAGGTGTGTCATAGCAAAGGGGGTGAATACTTATACAATCAATTATTTTATATTTTAATTATTTTATATTTGTAATTAATTTAGAACAATTTGTACATTTTATTTTTCACTTTGTGTTGATCAGTGGCAAAAACTCCTTATTAAATCCATTTTGATTCCATGTTGTAACACAATAAAATGTGGAAAAGTCCAAGGGTGGTGAATACTTTTGAGAGCCACTGTCAATTTTAAATTTCTTAACAAGATTTAACATTTAACTAAATATTTAACTAAATCTTAAATCTCTTAACAAGATTTAACATTTAGCTAAACATTTAACTGACCAGCTAAATCTGGAGTTTGTATGCAAATAAGCTCTGCCCGCTTTGTGCTTTATGACAGCGAGGGGCGGGCGAAATACTGTATAGCCACGGTCTTTGGTCAGGCTCACGTACAGACAGACATCATGGCCGATTCCAATAATTTACATTAAATTATCGCGCATGCAGTTGCTGCTGGTGTAGCACCTGCACGCTGGATAATTTAAAGGTTACCATAAACAGGGCGATTTTTATCGTCGGTGAATATGTCGTCAGTGATTTATCACGAGAACCTTCTCACCATACACGGGCAGATTTTGTCGCCCAGTGAGAGACTGGTGGTTTTATGTGCTTGTGCAACTCTTGCTTTGAAAAACAGTTAATGTAAATGGGGATGCAGGTTTTACATATATATATATATATACATATTACTGAATTACAAATGGTACATTGAAATTTCGTTCTGTTTGATATTTTATTTTAAAACACTGAAACTCAAAATCAATTATTGTAAGGTGACATTGGTTTTATGTTGGGAAATATTTTTAAGAAAAATAAAAAACTAAATGTCTTGCTTGCATAAGTATTCAACCCCCACACATTAATATTTGGTAGAGCCACCTTTCGCTGCAATAACAGCTTTAAGTCTTTTGGGGTAAGTATGTACCAGCTTTGCACACAGTGTCGGAGTGATTTTGGCCCATTCTTCTTGGCAGATTTGCTCCAGGTTGTTCATGTTGGTTGGACAACGCTTGTGGACCGCAATTTTCAAATAGTGCCACAGATTCTCAATGGGATTGAGATCAGGACTTTGACTGGGCCACTGTAGGACATTCACCTTTTTGTTCTTGAGCCACTCCAATGTTGCTTTGGCCTTGTGCTTGGGATCATTGTCCTGCTGAAAGGTGAATTTCCTCCCAAGCTTCAGTTTTTTAGCGGACTGAAGCAGGTTCTCTTGCAGTATTTCCCTGTATTTTGCTCCATCCATTCTTCCTTCAATTTTAACAAGATGCCCAGTCCCTGCTGATGAGAAGCATCCCCACAGCATGATGCTGCCACCACCATACTTCACTGTAGGGATGGTGTGTCTTGAGGCATGGGCAGTGTTAGGTTTGCGCCACACATAGCGCTTTGAATTTTGGCCAAAAAGCTCTATCTTGGTCTCATCTGACCACAAAACCTTTTCCCACAGCGCAGCTGTGTCACTCTAATGCTTTCTGGCAAACTCCAGATGAGCTTTCAGATGGTACTTTTTGAGTAACGGATTCTTTCTTGCCACCCTCCCATGCAGGCCAGTGTTATGCAGAGCTCTTGATATGGTTGACTGGTGCCAATAATTCTCTACACCAACCCATTACCACAAAAAAGTAGCTCGAACATAGTCCAACAGTGGCAGGTGATAATAAAACAAAGTCCCAAAAAAACACAAAATCCAAAGAAACAAAAATCCATACAAAAATATCCCAACCAAGTCCTGCTGCAACAAAGTCCCAAATAGAAAAAAACCCCAAAAACTCCAAACACTTTCCTTTTTTCCTGCTCCCAAGAGTGTTCTCCATGCTGCTGTTCCTTTCCAATACTGCTGTCTCCTCGCTATTCTTCCAGAGGTGTTGTGTACTTCTTCCCAAAACACTCCTCCTCCTCCCTGGTCCCTGTTCCTCCCTTTTTATAGTCAGCCCATGACTATCATTGACTGGACTGACAGGTAAGGCGGGACTTCCTGTTGACTGTGGGGAAAGTGCTTAACCCAAACGTCAGTCACAGTGCACAGGAGAATTAGCAGCACTTTACAAACAACAGATTCACTAATGAAACACACAACAAAATTACAGGTAGTTAAAAACCGTCACTTGTGACATTTATGTACTAAGGCCAACTGTGAGAAAACACAATGCTATTTTTTACGGCAATGACCTATCTATTTAAATGTGTGTTTTTTAAACTGGACACCTCATTTTCTGTCTCCTGACATGTCTGGTTTAGCGAGGGATGGACTATACCTTTTTTAAATGTATCTTAAAAATGTATTTTCTAATAGAGATTGGCTGGTAGGTCTGTCCGGCCTGGGCTTTTCACATCTAAACATCAAAACCTCACCTGACATGTTAATCTCAGCGACAACTTCTTCAGTTGCCTTGCTCCTTTCATTTTCATCATCATACTCTTTATGTATTATATAAACATGGATATTTCTCATAGAGATCAATCAGTTTCTCAATGCAGTCCCGTTGCCACGTAACTACAGACAGCATTTGAATGACCTTTACCACGTGACATCAACAGCCGCTCTTATTGGTTGATTCCGAGCGACTTGTCGCTCAGAATAGAGGGGAGCGCTATTCTCTGACAACCTGTCGTTTCTTGCAGACAAGAAATTTATCATCATAGACGGGACAATTTTGTCAGACCGACATATCATAGGCGACAAAATCGCCCCGTGCATAGTGGCCTTATTGTAAATTATTGGAATCGGCCATGATGTCTGTCTGAACATTAACCTGACCGAAGACCGTGGCTATACAGTATTTCGCCCACCCCTCGCTCATTTGCATACAAACTCCAGATTTAGGAGGCCAGTTTAATATTTAGCTAAATGTTAAATTGTGTTAAGCGATTTAAGATTTAGTTAAATATTTAGCTAAATGTTAAATCTCTTTATAGATTTAAGATTTAGTTAAGTATTTAAGTTCACAAAATCCAGATTTATTTGCGAACACCTAAATCTTGATTCTCAAAATAAATATTTAATAAGAAAAATAAAGAATTACCATTTCAATGTTGAAAACTTGCTAAATATTTTAAGATTTATAAAGTATATCTGAATGTACAGATTTAAAAAAAATGTATTTGTTTTCACAACATTTATAAATCTGGGGAAAAAATACAAGATTTAAGTTAAAATATGAATGCTTTTTTACACATGGCACCCCATAATATATATATTCAATTCAAACACAAAATGTCTCATTTTCAATCACTCGACAACACCCACAATACAGAAATGTTCATCAATGATCAACAAAATGTGAATACGTTAACACAAAAAAAGATGTAAAGCTTGGACATTTGTATCTCAGAGAAACTAAATGGATAACGACATAGAACGTCTGTTCAGCACTGAAAAACACTTTAAAAAAAACCCTGAACTGTACTGCTGAACCTCGTCTTCTTTAATATTAGCATCACAAGGGTATCCATGTATTATAAAAAATAATAGACAGGCCTCTTCAGTGAGTTACAGGAAAACAATTCCATCTCGGTTTCTGTGACAGTTTATAAATGACTCAACCTTCAGTCTCGTAATTTATGATGTCACAGAAACCCTGGATGAAATTATTTTCCTGTAACTCACTGAAGCCAGTCTATTTATATTTACAACAACATGGTATTGCAACGTTATTCATTACCTGCATCATAGGTGAATGTGGCCACTGAATCTGAAATGCTGTATGAGCCTCCTTCATTTCCACGCAACGCTACAATATTCTTGGCTGATCTATGAAATGGTGCGTGTTATGACTGGAATGCAGTGCTGCAGGTTACTGTATACGTTTCTTATTTAGCTTTGGTGTCGCAGAGGATACTGTTGCAGAGTTTTCCATTAGTCACTGTTCAGCAATTAACTTTTTACTTCCACAGTTGTAAGCCTTTCAAAAGCAGCCTCATACAGTAGTATCCTTAATGCAAAGCAAGCAGGATTTATCCATTTGGAGTACTGTAACTGTTAAAATTAGGGTCGAGTAAAATGCCTCCAAGTCCTTAACAATATGTGTTTAAAACGAGGCAAGAAGGTTAATCTTTTCTTGGAATAAACAACAAATATTTTATTTTTCAAAATTATGCCAACTTCCTCCCAATACCCGAAAAAGACTGAAAAATTTGCTAAACTTACACTTTACACAGGTGAAACGAAGACTTTACTGTATTTGCCCATTGCCACTTTAGACATGATTTGATTTGATTTTTTTTTTTGAATGGGCACGAATGCAATTCAAGCCCACTAAATCAAAGAGCATCTCTATAATTAAAGGTAAAGTAGTAGATAAAACGTTCTTCATTAATGGTGAGGCAATACCAAGTGTCTGAGAAGCCAGTGAAGAGTCTTGGGAGATGGTACGACGGGGATCTGAAGGACACAGTTCGTGTGGGAGAAGTTAGACAACAAGCTGTGGAAGGGTTGAAGAGCATAGACAGCAGCGCTTTACCAGGCAAACTAAAACTCTGGTGCTTTCAGTTTGGTCTACTGCCGAGGTTGCTGTGGCCACTGACTGTGTACGAGGTTTCTTTGACAACAGGAGAGAAGCTGGAAGTGTTAATCAGTTCATACATCATGAAATGGTTGGGAGTTCTACGCTGCCTCAGCAGAGCGGGACTTTATGGTAAAGGAATACTGCAGCTACCAGTCTCTGCTCTAACCAAGGAGTTTAAGTGTGCCAAGGTCAGACTGGAAATGACATTAGTAGAGTCACGCGACAAATGCGTAAGGGATGCATCACCTGTGTTGAAAACAGGAAGAAAGTGGGCGGCAAAGAAAGCTGTGGAGGATTGTGACAGGCTGGCTGCAGGGAGGAACTCAGACCAGAGAGAGAAACACACAGACAGACGGTGGTGATGAGAAGCTGAGTGCAAATGGTAGCACTCAGCGTTTATTAACAAAATAAAAGGTTTAAACAGAACACAAAAACACAGGACACGGCACTTGCGCCAAAATAAATAGACAAACAAAACGAACTAACACTTAACAAACGGTGCCCGGAGACAAACAAACACGGTGAGTAAAATAAATGGTTATTATTATTATTCTTTCTACTATTCGTTCTCCTTCTCTCTCACCCGTTCTCCACTCTCGAACACCCAACCCCGAGTGAGTGAAAACATGCTGTTTTTATGCAGTTGTACCAAGACTCGATTGCTAATCAATCATTCAATCGGAGTCTCGGTACAACTGCACGTGAATTAACTAAGTGCAATCCCGTGACACACATTATACACATTTTATCTGCATGTGAAGTGATGTGCAATCCTCGTGCCTAACTACAATTATACATTTTTAAACACACGTGAAACACAGACCCGTTTATATCCCGTGTACCAATACCTATACACCAACATTTACACACAACACGTAACATACAATATACACGGGGGGGCACTTTGCCACAAGGATGTAAAGGCTGTCCTTCGAATTGGTGATATCATGGGGCAAGTTTAGCATGGAAGAGGGGGTCTTGGTCTCAGTTCAGCTCCTCCTACATGGCACAAGGCAGCCCCAGCTCAACGGAGGAAGCTGGTAGCCAACGAGGTGCAAAAGCAGGAGGAGAGGATGAAGTGTATAAAGGCCATTTCCCAGGCCAAGCAGGGAGAATGGATGAGATGGGAGAGTGTGGAACAACGCAAAATTGGCTGGCAAGACCTATGGTCAATGGAACAGAGCAGGATCAGTTTCCTCAACAGGTCAACATATGATGTTCTCCCATCACTACAGAACCTAAACCTCTGGGTAGGAGAGGATTCCTTGTGTCCTTTGTGTTCATCACCTGCAACATTAAGGCACATTTTGACAGGATGTAAGGTGGCTCTTAGCCAAGGGTGGTTTACTTTGCGCCATGACCAGGTGCTGCGATGTTTTGCCTTAGCATTGGAAGACAAGCGTAACATGACCAATAAGTTGCCCTCTGTTCCATCAAAACATTACACACAAAAGACAACAGTAGAGCATGTTATTACTCCTCGCCCAGGACAACTGGAAGCTGCTAGAGACTGGAAAATGCTGGCAGATGTTGGTCAACGGCTTATTTTTCCACCTGAGATTGCCACCACTAACCTTCGACCAGATATTGCCTTGTAGTCTGGATCAGCACGTATTGTTCACCTGGTAGAGTTAACAGTGCCATGGGAGGATGCTCTAGATGAGGCGTATGAGAGGAAGAAACTGCGGTATGCTCAACTAGCCACTGAAGCAGAACAGCGAGGATGGAGAGTCTGGGTTTACCCAGTGGAGGTGGGTTGTCGAGGATTTGTGGCACACTCTACAACCCGGTTTCTCAGAGACATCGGATTCAGTGGCCAAGAGTTGCGTCGCAAAGTGAAGAACTTCTCTGAAGCAGCAGAGAAGAGCAGCAACTGGCTGTGGTTGAGACGGAAAGATTCTGGCTGGGGATCTCAAGCACAATAGAAAGAAAGAAACGCTGATGTACGGGTAAGTAAGCTAGGCTGAGTTGAGTGGGGGACAGAGGGGGGTGATGCTGGGGCGCCAGAATCACCGTCGAGCCCTCTTGAGGTGTCGTGGGCTAGTCGACGAAACACCGAGGATGGAAGGTGCCCACTTGAAGACCACAGAGATGTAGCCTACTTAGCTCAATCCAGACGGTTGTCATGCTGATGCGCTGGGGAGACCGCACTGTGGTTGATCCCCAGAGCCAGCATCGCAGCCGTCTACTCTTGTGTAATGGAAATCATTATTTTAAAAAATAACCAAATACTTCAATTCTTTCAACACTGAGTAACTTTAGCGAATTACATAGTTCCAGTGTATTAAACAGAAATGAGTCATATAGAAATTATAGAGCTATATCGAAGACTGGGTTTACTGACATTAAAGAATACACTGGAGATGATGTGATTCACCAGTAAATATTTATTTACTTTTGATACCATATGTATCGCTAGAAAATAACAGTCGATACAAGAATAACCTCTGCAATGTGAGTAAGATGAGGCAATATATCAGATGTGTCTTTGGCTTTCATTGAGTTTCCGTGTCCTGTTGATCCCCACATATATTTTAGGAACAGCAGACGGTTAAAAGTTGTTGAGAAATACTATGTACATTTGACTGAAACCTACTTGGCCAAAAGGCTTTTCGTAGTCAGTTGGTGAGACAGTTGCAACTCGTCCATTGCATTGTAAAATAACTATTATACAATAGCAAGGATCTTCCTCTCATTCATTTCAATGGGCTTTGTGATGTCATAGCCGTGGCGATATCTCAGGACATCTAAACGGTTCTCCCTAAAACTTTAGTTGTTTTTAATTTCAAATTACCTCATCTGGGGCCCTGGTGAGTACAAGAGTTTTGAACTGGATGCGAGCGGTGATCGGGAGCCAGTGAGCGGAACAGTGGAGTAGCGTGGGAGAAGTGAGGCACAGAGAACACCAGGCGAGCAGCAGAGTTCTGGATGAGCTGGAGCGGACTGGTGGTGGATGCAGGGAAGCCGGCCAGGAGGGAGTTGCAGTAGTCTAGGCGGGAGAGTACCAGGGCCTGGACGAGGAGTTGCATGGAGTAGTTGATGAGGAAGGGTCGGATTCTTCATATGTTGCTCAGGAAGAATCGGCAGGTGCGTGCTGGAGTGGAGATGTGCCGGGAGTAGAAGAGGCAGGGGTCCAGGGTTTCTCTAAGGTTCTTGGCTGAGGAGGAGGGAGAGTGTGAGTAAATTCCAGAGGAATGGAGATAAGGAGATCAGAGGAGGGGGAAGATGACGAGGGGAAGAAAAGGAGGTCAGATTTAGAGAGGTTGAGTTTGAACAGGAGAGGACCCATGATCCTTGGGGGACTCCTGTTGAGAGAGGGTGAGATGTGGAGGTTGAGCAGTGCCAGGTTACCTGGTAGGTGGGGTCGGAGAGGTAGGAGGAGAACCAGGCCAGAGCAGTGCCAGAGATCCCAGGTCAGCGAGAGAAGATAGGAGATAGAGTGATCGACAGTGTCAAAGGCATCAGAGAGATTGAGGAGAATTAGGACAGAGGAGAGAGGCAGCACGGGCAGAGTTAAGCGAGTTAGTGACAGACAAGAGAGCAGTTTCAGTGGAGTGAGCCTCCCGTTGGGTAATAAACAAAATGTGAAACATAACACATGTGAAAAGCCAAACTAATATACTAAATACAAAACAAAATATAATGTGCACAACCCCAACCAATTATAGTCACTTGTGGCATGAACTTGAGAGGTTTTAAAATTATATAAAAATTAAAAAATTAAAAAAAAACTCTTAAAATCCATATTTACCTTTAAAAAAAAAAGCTTTGTTAAATTCTTACCTCCAGAAATCCCTGAGTAAGAAATAAAAACCTCTAAATCTGGAGGGAAATCCTCTGATCTGGCAACACTGACAGCAAGTCTGCAGCGCCGAGATGGGCCAATCAAACTTGAATGTGCATCACTTATTCCCGCCCCTATATCCCAGAAGCCATGATAGGTCAATAATTCAAAAAGACACATAGCATTAAACAATTCTGAGCGATTCATTGGTGGTTACGGCTTCGAAATACCACCTCAACATTTTTTATTTATAATTTTTGTTCATCCATGGGCATATTTGCTACCAATTGGGTCGGTAGAAAGCTTGCAATTATTAATTTTGTAAATAAAATAAAAAAATGTTGGGGGCCCCCATGAGCTCAGGACACCTGTACAGCTGCCCAACCCTTCTATCCCCCCCCCCCCTCCCCTCCTTGTAAGCACTGGATATTGCCACTTCTCTGGTGGTTGTAGGCACTTGGCTTCGTCTCATGCCTCACAACACACCCTGTTGTTCTATATTGTTTAATTATACCAAGTCATAGCTATGTTGAAAAAGGGGGGGTAGTAGGTTGAGAATGTAAGTGAAACCAAGGAAGATTATGCATCAGTGTGCTTTTTATAATTATCTAATTTTGTGGGAAAATGACATGTGTTGACAAGCTGTCACTCCTCCCAAACTCAAGTTTCGAAACTCTGTTCATTTATAAATGAATGAGATAGAAGAGGAACAGAGAAGAAACAGTTGAAATGTTCAGAAATGTAAACATTTCAGAAAGAGAGCTTACAATAATATGCCACTTCTCTTTACATAAATCATGTCAAGAGAGGAGGAAACAGCTGTTGTTGGTGGAAAGATATGCTTAAGGATTTCAGATGTGTTTTCTTTTTGATAACTCTCCCTGTCTCTCACGGTTATTGTGTTTTTGGATAAAACACTTGTTCCCTCAGGAAGCTTGTGATAGTGTGGTTCCTACAAATTTCCCTTTCCGTTACAGACTTAATTTAATATCTTAATTGTTTTTAGGTTTTTTTTAAGAATTTATACTAAACAGAGTATGTATATAAATGCTGTCCTTTCTTTGCACTTTACAATAACTGCTTAAATAATGCTAACCATGTTTACAGTATATGAATGCTGTAAAAAAAGAAAGCAAGATATCAGGCTTGCATCATTCTATTGAATCACGTCAGTATTGAATCACGACACTACAGTGTTGTAGCTATGGGTGTTGATTACAGGATGTACTTCTAGCATTTTAAATTCAAAATTACAGGAAATCTTAAAACAATTCATTTGGTTCTTAGATAATGAGAGCAAAAACAGAGCAAGTACTGTATGTGAACTAAAAACTGGTATATGCAAGTCTGCAAAGCTAGTCTTTTATTATACAAAGAACGTTTATTTTCCCTTTTTTTCAGGTGCTTCTAGTCAATAGCTATACAGAGCTAAGCTACCACTTTCCTAGCCTAGGTATTCATTGGTTTAAATCAGTCCTCTGACTAACTGTTTGCCTGAAACACGTGTAGCTTGCTTCTGTACTGAATTAACCCCCATGACTGTAAGGATAGTGCTTATGAACAGCTGTAAAAACACTGACATTTTCACTTAACATTGAGGGATATGACAGCTCATCCTGAGGGTCAGCAGCCAGGTGCTCTGATGAAATTACAAAAGAGCTGTGAAAATGTAAACACGAGAGATCCATCACTCTTTAAAACATTTAAAAGGAAAGGAAAGTGAGAGCAAAGTTTTGTGAATAGGGCCCTTCTCATGTTTCCAGTTCAAATAACTTGAAGCCTAATCAGGCTTTTTTAGAGAGTTCTTTCTGAGTAATTTCTGAAGTAAAGACAGGACAAGAAGAGTCTGGCCATGTGCATTGTGTGTGTGTGTATGTGTATGTGTATGTGTATGTGTGTGTGTGTGTGTGTGTGTGTGTGTGTGTGTGTGTGTGTGTGTGTGTGTGTGTGTGTGTGTGCATGTGCATGTGCATGTGTATGTGTGTGTGTGTGTGTATGTGTATGTGTATGTGTATGTGTATGTGTATGTGGTGGGGCAGTAGGATGGCGGTATGTAAAGTATGTGCAGGTTTCTCCATTATATCTCTGAAATGCTACCATGCAAATAATTTACAAGACATTCTTTCTTTCTGTAAAAGATAAAATAAAAAAATAAGGATGCTTTTGTCTTGGTATTGTGTCTAAATATATTAAATAACCAAAGAAAAATGCTAACAAGCTAGTGATTATTTGAAGCCAAGTAGGCTTCAAACAAAGATATCTCTAGTTGGCAGTTAAAACTCATTTTGAATTTTTGTTGCGACTCTTAGCAAAGTAAACATTTTGTTGTATGTACTAAGAGAAAACATGTTATTGAAAAGAGCTGCAATATACTAAATATTTAAATATTTGTTGCGTCTTCTGCGAGATCTCTATTGCGAGAGTCAAGTGATCTTGTTGAAATAAATAGCAGGAGTTGAGTTGTGGTTTGCTGCAGCAGAGGGTGCCCGAAGGATAACGTCTATACATGCAAGGGTGCAAGAATCAAAACAACATTGATTTTATTAGGCGGTATCGGGCTTAAAAATACAATAAAATCACACACACACATACATTTATAGTGCTCAATGTATTTTAAATGTAGAAATCATTGCGTTGAAATAACACTGAATTGTTACACATTGCATTATGAACAAAAATAAAAACCTGTACAGTACTCCTATACACTACAGTAGTAAAATCAAATGAACACCTAGTGCACTATCTTTTTACTTTTGCCTGTAAGCTACCGGTATGGTAACACAAAATAAATGGTGTACAATGTGAATAAAATATTATTTTAATTTGAAACTAAATGATTTTAGTGGGTTTTTTGTATTATTATTATTATTATTATTATTATTATTATTATTATTATTATTATTGGTAGCCTAGACAATAAACACAAAATAGATCATGGTGCCACATTGAGAAGTTATGATACTTACAGGAGGACAGTCAGTTCTCGTTAATATGAATTTCAAGGGACCAGAAACAAATTTTGCATTATACCACTAAATCGTATTATCATTTGTATTCTATAAGCCAAATGTATACTGTCCGTTATTCAGGGGTGCAGTGCTAAATTGTGCACAATTACAAACCACCTGCACAGTAATAGAATAGGTGTGTTTCCTATTCCTATACAGATATTCAGAATGAGCTGGAGGGGTTAGAGGCACATGTGTAATGTCTATTTCTCCCAACATGTTGTGGAAACCAGAAATGTCATAGAAATTTGTTTTCAAGGCTTGTAAGTACATTCTGGTTTTAGGGAAAAATAGGTATTTGGCTGTTTGCCTCAAAAATGCATTGAGCACAACTGGCAATGCACAAAAATGCCAGCAACTATTGCAACTGTTTAAAACACGCTTTCAAAAGTTCTTAACAAATTTATGCACCTGTAAGTGTCGCAACTGCGTGCAGTTTTCGTACATCTCATTATAATATCTCTGCCCCCTTTTTTCGAATTTATGCAAGAACTCTCATTACATATTAATCTACTCTTGAACCGCAAACAGAAATTGCTGCCGCAAAGCATTCCCTAAAAAGTCGCAAATAGCATTGCACTTATCATTACCAAATTATCAAACCCTGCCCTAATGAAGCCCCCTCCCTGTCTTCAATTAGTTTTTAGTGTTTTGTGGATGAGTGTGAGTGGGTGTGGCAAAGTGGTTTGTAGTGCGCAGGTGTAGAGGTGATGCAATGCTCCAACAGATGACAAACAACAAAGTTCACGGTTCAAACAATCCTTTAATGTTTTATAATCCTGGTCGTTTGGCGACCATAAATAACAGCAACTGGCAATACACAACAATGTGTAATGCACAGTTAAAACCATGGGGTTCAGTCCCAAAATAATAAACAGAGTATAATCACACAAAGAACGCAAACACGATCACAAGTCCAGAGTGAGTGCTTTACGTGCAAGTGATGAAATACAATTTATTAGTGAACAGTAGTGCAGTGCTGTCCGGGTTTGGTGCTGGCCTTTAGCGACAGTTCCCAGATCGTGTTAGCCATCTAACAATGACAAACGAGTACAATTAGAACGACAAACAAACAAACACAAAACACTCACGGTTATTTTACAGTCCTTCAGTGGTTCTCTTGCAACCATAACAAAGGAACAGTTCACTTTGCCACATCCCCTTTTGTACCTCCAGCCACGCCCCTTGGTTAACAAGTGCAATCGCTTTTCCTCCAATCCGTGATTGTCACATCGCCGCCTGTCTGGGGCGATGACTTGGCGTACTGTGGCTCCACCCCCTTTCTAGATGGCCGACTTCCACCTTTCCCTGGAATGAATTAACAAACCATCCACTCTGGGGCACACTGTTCCCATTACACAGCGCCCACACAGGTCAGGAGGGAGATTTATGACCAAGATTCATTCTTGCTCTGTCACAGTAGGTCATGTGAGTAGTCCAGACACAATGAGAAACTATTACCATGTTGCTAAGGAATATTTATATATATATATATATATATATATATATATATATATATATATATATATATATATATATATATATATATATATATATATTAAACATGTCTACTGGCACCAGAATTTATTGTTGCTGGCACTATATGAAGTACCCTTAGCGCCAAATTTGCACCCCTGCATTACCATTTACTTCCCATCTCAGCATAATTATGTGTCCATTTAAAATGTTTACAATATCAAAAACATTAACCTCAAGATAAAACTATAATAACTAATAATAATAAACTTTTTATTAAATCCAATATAAAAATGATCCGGATGTATTCTATCAAACACCAAAAACAAATTCAACCAAAACAAATTTAACTGCAAATGCAGCCGCGACTAATAAATAAAACTAAAACTGTGAGTATTCTGATTATTATTTATGTTTAACAGAGCATTTATACTTCTAGAAAATGCAGAAAGATTGTGCTCACTGATTAGTATTCAATTATACGACTAGTTGAAAACTGTAACGTTCATGAGCAGCAGTCAGCACTCTCCATAGGTAGGCTATATTGCTTATTCAAAATAATTTCCAGTGTTTAAACACATCAGGGGGATTTTCAGACATCAGCGTTATTGTATTGAACTCGCGGTATAGTAACGACAGCTTTAGTAGCAAGTGATTTTCAAACGGAATTTGTTAATAAAATCAATCAGATAATGCTTTGAAATTGAGTCGATGAGGTCGTTAATAAACGCATTTCTCATTAAAAAGCTTAATTGTCGCCGGCCACATACATCACTTCCTGTCTGAATGACTCGATAAGGGGAACTTGTTAATCAAAATGCATGTTAACGAGATCAAGAGAAATGAATGGAAGCATAATTCGCTGTTATGGAAACTACTAGCGTACAGGGAGACGGCTCTCCCACCAGCGAGCAGCAGCCAAATGGAATAATGGGACTATATATGTTGTGTATAATTTGTAAGCTTTATTTAAAATTGTGATTTTATCATCCAGAATGTACATTTATTTAGAACACTTCACCTATAAAATGCTGATTTAAAAAATTGGACGGCACAGATTTAAAAAAAATAAATAAATACAAAGAAAATGCGTTTGAAGTGCCATTTGTGTTTGTAGTTGTTAGTTATTATACATGTATACCATGTATGTAACATTTCATTATATATTTAAGAACATAAGAACATAAGAAAGTTTACAAACGAGAGGAGGCCATTCAGCCCATCTTGCTCGTTTGGTTGTTAGTAAGCTTTTAAAATTCTGATAGAACTCCCTAACAAGGACGCATTGCAAATCTGCAATCACCTGTAAGGAAACTTTATTGTAATAGTGTGCCGTTTTCTACACCAAGATTTCATTATTTACTCTCAGGTTTTTATTTGTATAATTCAAATAAAATCTACAGTAGAGGTCAGTTGTCACATAATGTACATAAAAGTTTTAAAAATGAGTGGCTTGTAACAACATAGGAGTATAGAACTAAAGGATTAAATAACGGATGAATAAAGAAAAACAAATTATTAAGGACTACTGTAGCTCTTAAACATCTCATTACAAAAATGCAAAAAACTAAGTTTTGAAAGTTTTAAGCCATGCTTAAGATACAGTATTTGAAAGTATATATTAATGCTATTGCAATCTGTATTGTTTATAGTGATATAATATAAAAGTATAAAGTGTATAGTATAAACTAAATGTGGCATTTTGACTTTTTAAAATGAGTGGAATTTCATGGAATTAAATTATATTTCCTTTCATTCCAATTCAAATTCCAATTCTGTATCCTGAAGATTTTTTCAATTCAAATTCCAATTCAAATTCTTGAATTGAATCAGAATTTACCAACAAATTCCAATTCGATTCGGAATTGACCCCAACCCTGCTCCCAGCAAAGCCATACTGTAGTTTGTTTATCCTATTATTTTTTTTTTTAACACCAAAGAACTTAAATATTGTTTCAAGGTGAATTATATACTTTTTCATTCATTAAAACCCTCCTTTTCCCAGTGCAAATAAACTCCTGATAAATTATGACAATTAACACAGATTTCCTTTTAAATTCCCACACAAACAAAAGAAACAGTCTAAAGAAACACTGCTCATTAAGATATTAACATTGTTTCATAAATCAACACAATTTCGGAAATCACATTTGCACGATTATTTAATAACGAAATAGACATAATGACTCCATGAAAATGCCAAAATCAATGCTACATACCAATTTGTTCATTAACACTGGAGTTATCAATTACGAACTTTTAAAAATCCCCCCATCTTGTTTTACTAAATATTTTTTAACTAATACTCTGCCCATCCATTTGCCATTTATTTGTAACATTACTGTGATCTCAGGCTGTATACACATTTGACAGTCAGGGTTTTTAAACTATGTGCCACATATGTTTAAGTTTCTCATTGGTCAGTTTCCCTAGTTAGAAGAAGAAGAAGAAGAAGCAGCTTGTTATCTGAATGTTGGGTAGTGAGTCATATCCCATATACATTGTTTAAATGACTTCAAAACAAATTAAATGTTTGTTTTGTAAAACAAACAAAAAAGATAATTGCATTTACACCAATAAAGAATTTATTGATAAACAATATTAAACAGCTTTCTACAAAGTGTTTGTTTAGCTTTAATAGCCTACGTGAAGACTACCTATGTTTTAAGTTCCACAGTTATTAATTGTATTATTACTTGTACTGTGATCCTTGAAATGTATTTTTGTTTACAACTGTAAGTCGCCCTGGATAAGGGCGTCTGCTAAGAAATAAATAAATAAATAAATAAAGTTATTTACTCCTTTGACAGAAATTACATGAAATGGTAACACATTTTTCAACATTTTTTCTCTGCATCATTAAACGTGAACTGTAATGTTGGTGAGTATGCCATGACTGTGATATTTTCCTGAGTAGTATCTGGTCTAACATATTACTATTTAATAATGCTGGCAGTGAAGACATTTTGCCATCCAAGGAAGAAGTCTGCCACCTTGTGGTGACCCCTTGGTTTCTGTGACAGAGATCGAATGATTCTTGGTGTTAGATCTCCTTCCCGACCGGTGAGGGCACTGTGTAAAGGGAACAGAGTACCCTGGACTGGATGGCCCGACAGTTCATTCCCAGGGTTAGGAGAATGTCAGCCATCTAGAAAGGGGACTGAGCTATGGTACACTAAATCAATGACCCGGACGGGAAACGGCTTGGCATCCGCGGATTGGAGGAGCGGGTGCGCTCGTTAACCAAGGTGTCTTGGTTGAGGGTATTCAAGGGGACATAGTGATGTGATCTGTTCCTTTGTGAATGGTTAAAACTGGTAACTGTGTTATCATGAGTGTTTGTTTTGTCGTTATTATATACTGTTTGTTGTTATTTAGACAGCTAACACGATCTGGAGTTGTCGCCAAAGGCCAGCACTAAACCCGGATCAACAACACTGCACTTTGTTTAACACTAAAGAACTGTATTCACCACGAGCACTAGAGCACACACTGTGGACTGGTGTTTGTGTTTGTGTATGTGTTATATGTAGGTGAACTAAAAGGGGACTGTTATTATTTCGGGGCCAACCCGTGGATTACAAATAAGCAACACACACTGCTGTATTGTTTCATTAGCATTGTTTTTATTTACTGTTGTTTTGCCATCAGGCCATTGGATTTAAAAACCATTAAACAACATTGCACCTGGATTATCGTTGTCTGTCTGTTTATTAATCACTGCTACATTACCTTCACCTGCACACAGTTTACCACTTTGCCTCATTTCCTATGAAAGAAAACCATTAGAAATTGTACTTTAGTATGTCTTCATTTTAATGCAATTGGCTTTACACAAGCTGATATTGAGGACTAAAATATGTTAGTTTATATCATCCTCCCTTGTTATTCAAGTAAACAATGTCTGGAGAGATAAACTTCTTGCGATTTGAGTAAAAATGTATTTCATGCTTTTAGTTTGTATAAATGAAATATTTTAATAATATAGAAATGTCACCATGTCTGCCTTTGTGGACCTTTGATGCACAGGAAGGGGACATAAAGCAGTTAGGAGAGAAAAAACATATATGAAAAATATATGTTTTAATTTTTAATTTGAATGGCTGATTGTCTCCATATGTTGCTGACCCAGCTGGTCTATTATTGAGCAAATTCCCTTGCATCAATCAGTGTTGATTTCCAGATGCTCAAAGGTGGTTACTGGATTGGCAACCTCTCATGAAAGGCTGTGCCATTACAGGTCTTATTCATTACTGTATAGATCTTTCAAGGTTCTGGTCAATAACCAATAGTGACATTTCATTTTGGGTGCATGCATAAATGGACATCCATTGGAAAATACAGAATTAATATGTAATTAATATGTAATTCCTCTTACACCAAGGGGTCATCTTCAGTGTTTTGTCGACTAGCCCATGACATCTCAGGAAGGCTCAAAAGTGATACTGGCAACCCAGCACCACTCCCCTCCATACCCCACCCAACCAAGACCAGTTTACTGACCTTAGAAATCTATTCCTTTTCATTTGTGTTAACTTCCTCCATCACTTGCCTTAGCCACCTGTTCCTTTTCATTCGTGTTCTAATTTCTGTAATGTACATTTCCATTGATGTATTAACTTCTGTAATGTACATTTTCAATACGACTGATTGCATTCCACCACAATGAGTTCTGACATGTGAAAAAAATAACATCAGAGAATTATTTAAGAACGTCTGTGTTGATTAATTTTATTTTTATCTTTGAATTTTAAATGATTCATACAGTAGTTTTATTTAACAAATAAGGGTTTTGAATATGTACATCCAATATTCAAACTCTGCTAACAACCACAATTAAAGCATGTATTCCTGTTAACAGCTATGCTTCCAAATTCCTTAGGTTTTTGGAATCAATTCTGTACCATTTTCTGTGTTGTTCGGAGGCGGGAGCTAGGCTCCTCCCTATCCTTTGATCCCTAACTCCATCCATTCTTCAGCTCCACCTGAGCAATCTACAAGGGAAGACATATTTGGGCGAAGAATCAGATATGCAGGAGGAAGGCCAATCTGTAATAATTTCAACTCTGGTATATGCTCTTTCAGACAGCACAAAAACATCCATATGTGCAGTTTCTACGGGGACGTCCATTCTAAAGCCATCTGCTCAGTAGCTCCAAATTGACTCTCTCCAACACTTAAAGTCTCCACTCCCATAAATATTTCCATTTTAAAACAAAAACTTCTGAATCTTTGTTAATTATTTAATCAATGGACTTGAGAATGTTTTTTCAACCAGACTCAAATCCATCCCTTCTCCTTCCAAAGCAAAAACCTCCATTCTGCTATTCAATAGACAGTATAGTCTCTTATTCAAAAACAGATTAAAAAAGGATTTATGGTCAGCCCATTTGCAGCTCCCCCATTTCCAATATTTAACCCCATAGTGTCTCATCATTGACTTGTCAGCACCATGGGGATCAAGCACCAGTAGTATCAACTTGCTCATTCCTCATGATCAATTTTCTCTACAGTACATTCCAGCCTTCCCATATCTAAACTCAACCATATTCATTCTTATTCAGAACTTTCAGATCAGCAAAACGATCAGGAAACATGCACTGCTCTCTTTGTTGGGGCAATTCAATTTTGCAATTCGCATTGTCCCCCAGGGACGGACATTTATATTTCGATTACTTGCTCTTTCATTGACAGCAAAAAACGGACTCCTATATCAATATTTCATCAGATGCCAGGAAAGACATTAAAATGTGGTATGCTCTCATACAGCATTGAAACGGCCTGTCTATGTTCTATGATGATTTCATTTTAGCACCTCACAACCTGGCTTTATTTAGGGACGCTTCATTCACGGGATTCAGAGGTATTTTAAACAATCAATGATTTTCTAGGACCTCGTCCTGTTGAGGGCTACGTCTCACCCGAGGGCTTGATCCCAACGGTGGTCGACTCTCCGGGAAGTCAGACAACATCTCTACAGGTAGCCTGACTCCCGTCCCGTGAAATATATTCTGTAAAGCTACAAGAATTAAACCAGCGAAAACTAGTGCTTTATTTCTTCATCAGATCGTGACCTGTCACTCACTCCTGGAAACAAACTCCCTATTGTGTAAAATAAGTATTATATTATACAGTGTCTGTCATTTGCTCTTATATGGCAGATTTTAAGCAAAACTAAACCGTCCACATATTGATTGTTGTTTCTTTTCCCAAGTGACAAGTGTTTTGTAAATAATTTGTATATAAAAGGCATTACAGTTTGATCAATTACAGAATCCATCAACCCTTTGATGGTATCTTACCAGTCATTAATAAAATCATAAATGATTGTAATATATTTTGACTATTACGACTAAGGCTGTACCACTAATAAAAATAGTGCATGTTACATGACATTTAATGGCTTAATGCTTTTTGTTCATGTTGAAAACCATATTATAACATTCCAGCTATCCCAATGGAGGGAAGTCTGAGAAATTGGAGCCATCATGTACATTTACAGTCACAGTGGGGATTTTTATATTATTATTATTATTATTATTATTATTATTATTTGTTTATTTAGCAAACACCTTTATCCAAGGCGACTTACAGAGACTAGGGTGTGTGAACTATGCATCAGCTGCAGAGTCACTTACAACTACGTCTCACCCGAAAGACGGAGCACAATTAGGTTAAGTGACTTGCTCAGGGTCACACAATGAGTCAGTGGCTGAGGTGGGATTTGAACGGGGGACCTCCTGGTTACAAGCCCTTTTCTTTAACCACTGGACCACACAGCCTCCTATACTAAGTAACCTCCTTTTTACTATAGGACAGATTTCACGTTAGATAATTTCTACCTGTAAGTAAAAGGAGAGGAATGCCTTAAGGAGGTACTAGAATGCAGGGGTAGCCATTCACATGAATGGAATCAACAAATTATGGCCATTGAATGGTTCATTAACGGAGGGATACAATTTACCTGTGCGTTTCTCTCTAATCACTGTTAATACAGCTAGATTTAGGGCAATAGAATGAAATACCTGTATACACAACTACTGTCTCTTATTACATCGATAATTTCAACTTCTTGATGCCCTTTTAATATTAAACAGTATATATAATTTTATCCCTTGCTTACTGAATCTGTGTGGTTGTTTAGTGTTTACATCAAGGCATCAGTGTTTAGCAATCTCCTTGTCAGAAACTAACAATGTCAGTCTGACAGCCACATACATATTCATCAGCACATTGCACTGTCATGTGGGGCATGTCTTTTAGTTATGTAGGTGTCAGTAAGTATATATATATATATATATATATATATATATATATATATATATATATATATATATATATATATATATATAATGTGTGTGTGCCCTGTCTGTACGTCCATATGTCACATTTAAGTTTATTACATACATCTAAAGAAACATTTATTCAATAAACTTGGCTTGGGCATTCTTTAATACAAATAATTGTGAGTATCAGAATACGGTGGTATGTGGAGTTATCAGTCAAGGCTTGAATTTCAGCTCGGGCCCGCGGGAATCATGCATTTTCCAAGTTGCTCCCGCATATCTGCAACTTTCAGTTGCAGAGATATTTGAAGACACCAAGCTACTGTATTGTTCACCCAATTTAGAATGGCTGAAACGCTTCAACAATCTATAAGGAACTGGGAGTCAGTGACGAAAGCACTATGAGCCACATTCTGAGTACTGTATAACAAGAACATTTTGCGAACAAGAAATGTTTGCTATATTTCATGTGCCATGAAATATATTATTCATACATGTGCCGTACATTAAAAGAAAAAGAAGCGCAAACATTTATTGCAGCAAAAATGGACCTTGAAGGCCATTAGCGAAATTAAGTTGCCGCAAAAAAATCCTGAAATCCTGTTTTACAGTATTTCTGGTTAAAATAAATAGATTAATAAAAGTAGCGCTGGATATTTTAAGTGCCGCGAGACTTTATTCTCGTACGTGATTCTATCTTTAAGCATTACAGAAACTCAGTACACTGAAGTATGTAAAGTTTTGAAAAAAAAAAGATGATATTAAATCTATCTAGGTGTTGTTTTGCAAGCGGTGACTTTTGCTTTAACTCTTAAAACTCAGCTCTATTCATTTTGGGGCACCAGCGCATCGATGGTTACGCACATATTACTCAGGCACCTCAAAAGCCACCTACCTGGTATTCGTATTCAGTGTGTGTATGCGGTACTCCTAGCCGGAACTACGATCACCTGAAGTTGAGCCTCTCATCATGTGACAGAGTTCACAGCTTAGGTTTTTTTTTTGTCTTTTGCTCTGTCATTGTAGCAGCTAGACTGAAAGGGGTGGTATCGTTGGAAAGCCATCTATGATTACAGTATGTATAGCAGTGACCAAACATTATTTTTTTGGAAAAGTGTTTATTTTTATTTTTTACATATATTCTCATCTCTACCACATAGTATGTCTGGTCCTGTTGCAACTTACATAATATGAAAGGACATTTTGTGGCCTTTCATTTGATATGTTACATGCATGCAGTACAAACTATCCAGTAGTTAAACATGCCTAAATGAAAGCAGTGAAAAACAGGTGAAAATATGGCTGAGTTAAAATAGTTAAAAAAAAGAAATGGAGCGCTGGTTAAAAAGAAAAGCACCTTTTTCTTCTGCCGCATGCAAAAACTTCACGTCAGGCAATGGCAAAAGCAATGGAGAGTGCTCTGTCTCACAGTGATGAACAGCTGTTAGGTCTCCTGAAAGCAGCTTACTTTAAAGCAACACCAGTGTAAATTATATATATATATATATATATATATATATATATATATATATATATATATATATATATATATATATATTAGTCCAGGTATGACAATGTAATAAAAACAGCTCTGGAGTATTTTCACGTTTGAAAGGACCATAAAAACAAGGCTTGTTATTTTATTTCAGCAAATGTCATATTAGTTATGTAACTATGAAGGTTTACACTTTGTGGTGCTCCTAGATTGTTACAATATTTTTTTTACTGGGAGCAACTGTTAGTATTAGTGAATACAATTGTTGTCAGTTTACAGGAGTATACACTGCCTGGAATTTTGCAGGCAGAGCTTGGGTCAAACTCAGTCTTGACGCAACTGCAAATATACAATAAATACAGTCTACAAACAAAGAATTTTCCTACAATTATTTGTTTTTGAGAAATTTCAACAAATTATACATTTCCATTGGGGTATGCAAACTTTTTACTACAACTGTGTGTGTGTGTATATATATATATATATATATATATATATATATATATATATATATATATATATATATATATATATATCTTTATCTCAGATGATATCCAGTCTTATCTCTGTATCTGGTTTATTTAATAAATGTCCCATGTTGATAAACTGTTAGTGAAGATGTCTACCTCAACTGTGATTGTGCCAGAAAATCTCATATAAAAACAAAAGAACTGCATTAACTTCATATAAACTGCAATATACATACATTGCAACTGCATTGTAAAATAAGAAAAATGACAATGCATCAAATTATTATACAGTATATCATAATTTATAATACAGGGCTCATAATGGAACATGAAACAAGCAATGTGATTGGTCGAGCAAGGTTCCAGCTGTCGTATATTGGATGGACACAGTTTGAGCCTTGTCACATATTCTAAATCACTGCGCTGCCTCACAGAATTTAAACTCTAAGTTATCGGTAGCCATCTTGATTGCATGAAGAACAATTAAATTAACTGGAAGATAGCAAAACAGAAAAAATACCAACAAAATAAATAAATAAATAAATAAATATAAATCGCTGTCTTTATGCTCACTCACCCCGACTTTGTCAGATAATGCATTTTCTGCGGTTTGTAAATGCTAAAGAAAAACACAAAAAGACACTTGTCCACAATATCCACCCCTCTCTGACACAGATTTTGAATAAATTACTGAAATCTGAGACGTTGTTGAATTTATTTTTATTCCTCACGTCTGTTGTGCTCAGTGTGTCTGCACTGACAGGAAAAAATCAGTGCTGTCTCAACTCCGCCCCCTGGTGTATTTTTTCCAATGGCAATGTGCACACTATAAAAAAAAAACGATTTACTTTCATGTACATGTTTTAATTGAATTCATTTACTCATCTTAACTTAGGACCGGACCAAATCAAAGTTAGCACTTATGCAAACGAGGACGCGAAAACATTCGCGGTAACAAAACACAAGAAAAATTCCATGCGAAACCAAAACAAGCCCTTTCCGCCCTTGTTGACAAGCGGGTTGAGAAGGGGGTGCGGTTTGCTATCGCCCGACCAAATCTACTCAATTTCAGCTATAAATCATATCGCAGGACTTTATAGTCAACTTCGAACTTGTCAAACGCTATCGCGTATTAAGCAAATAGTAAAAAAACAAAAACACTAAACATCCTGATATTTGCACAAAAAAAACAGTACGTGCCTCAAGACGCTCCACTGACCTCGTATATCGAACACTTGCAGACAACACTGAATAATTTAAAATTAATAATTTACAGTATCAAATATTCGTAAATGTATTATTCCTATCATTATCATAATATATGTTGTATTTGTTGCACACTTAATGAAACACGCACAAGACTTCTTTAGCCTACTTTTTTTTTGCCACAGTTCTAGTTAAATGTTTAATAAAGCAATACGTATTATTTCTTTAATACGTACAACCAGTAAACTATTTTCTACCCACGGAGAGGTTTGCTTGAAGCAGTGTCTTTCAGTGATGGTAAAGCTTTTTAGATATATTTTCTTTTATTTCTTATCTTTGTAGTAAGCTACAATTACGGACGGTACATTTTTTTTAAGTCCATGGACATATTCACACGTTATCTGTGACGTCACCTACCTCTGTTCAAATTATTCATTTCTTAAAGGCACAGTGCTCCATTAAATTGAACTTCGATCAAACTTAAGGCTAACAAATGTAAACAAACTAGAATACTAATAAAGAACGTATCAATGTTTTAACCAATTTAAAGATATTAACTTTTAGGCTAGGACCAAATCAAAACTTTGACAACCCGCATCAAGCACTTAATAAAACTGTATTTAATAGAGTTTTCTTTTTATGAGTAAAAGAAATAAGATACTTACAAAAAAAGAAAACACTATTAAATACAGTTTTAAACATTTGGTTACTCTTGTAAAGTACTTCAACATGTTGGACTACACGGAAACATTATGAAGCCCAAATTCTCGGCATGTAAGAACAAGCCCACCGTTCCAGCACAAGGGAGCACATTTTGGCTATACCGTGTATACCGTGTCCCCTCGAAACGTATAAATCCGTGTAGATAACAAAATTACGTAATACCTATAAAGTTAATCTCAGAAGCATCAATATGAAGTTTTAAAATTTGCTTTGGGTTTTCGACAGAAGAAATAATAATAATAATAATAATAATAATAATAATAATAATAATAATAATAATAATAAAATACAACTACCCATTTAAAAAAAAAAAAATCTGTATTCAACTATTCATTCGACTTCTTATTGAATATAATATGTACCGGTACTGATCCTGGCGACAGTGTTACATTGGTTTTTGGATGTTCTATTCACCCCAAGTTTTTTTTTTTTAATCAACATTTTAATTTTATAATACTTGCACAGTTTCTTTGTTAACCTTTTTTTTTTTTTAAATCTTCGTTCTTGTGCAGTTACTATACAGCCTTGTGCACAACAGGGCTCTGGGCAGCACCGTGCCAGTCGGGTATGAGGATGCTGGCATTGCATGGTGCTGACACAAGCCAGGGTACGGTATGGACATTTACAAAAATCATGAAAACAATGTGGCACGCTTTCATAACAGTGACAGAACGATGCTGCAGATGTCGTGGAAATGAAGTAATTGCCAGGTGTGTGTGCGTGTGTGTGTGTGCGTGCGTGTGTTTTCATTCAAACTCACGTCTGTATTTTTCAATATTTTACATAATAAAAATAAAAGCAGGTCATTTTTGTTACTATTATTAAACATATTTTTATTATTATTACTACTACTAGTAGTTGTATGTAATAGCATTCATTCACTGATTTTCAAACGAAACAGTAGTACAACACAGACTTATTTATTTTTTTCTTCCCTGGCTGTCTTCGCCTGCCTTTTCCCATGTTACCGCCTTGTTTCCGCCTTGTTTCCGCCCCTTCAAAATGTCACAAATACCGGCTGGGGATTGGTCAACAGCTGTTTTCATGTTGCTTTCGGTGGTCCCTCCTACTCCTGCGAAACTTCTCTCCGCCCATTTTGCGGATTGGAAATGGCTAGTTTTGGTTTCGTGATAAAGAAAATGCGATATGCGATATTATCGCATAAACACTCTTTCGCAAGAGCGATCAGGTTTTGATTTGGTCCGGCCCCTAGTGTGTAGTTCAAAGTTATACATGGGACTACTTGGCAGTAATTTGTTTCTAAATGGCGATGTTTTTTAGTTTTATTTTGTTTTTTTAACAGACACATTTTTTTTGCATACCTATTGGAATCGTTTATGGTTATTTACTGCTGTTTACATAATAAATATTTAGTTAATACATTTCACATTTCTCTTTTTTTTTATTGTACACTATGTGGCAACATCCAGGCAGTATTCTTCGAACATGTAAACACATATTTACAAACATTTTACTCCAAGCAACCAAAATATCACCAATAAATTAAGCATTTACTGTATTTGCAAACATTATTTAAACATTCAGTAACAAGTCTTAGCAGAAACAGTGTTTTGTGTGAAACTTCTAGGCAATAAATCTAAGAAAATTGTAGGTCTTTGTGACAGGGTACGCCCACCCCTATGTTTATTTGTATTTTTGTATTATTATTGTGATTATTTAAATGCATTTTGTATTATTGTTGGTGTGGTTTTGGGTTGGCAGGGAAGCAGACAATTATAACACGTGCAGAATGTTGCCGTCTTCAAATTGATTAATTGCTTGCCAATTTGAGGATGGCCACATGTATATAAAGAGAAGCAGCTGAGCGCTCCAGGAGGAAAAGGAGGACAACTGCGACTCATGCTGGATTTAGACCAGCACAATATTTGTTGGTTTATTGTGCTTGTTTATTTCGTGCTGTTTCGTTTGTGTTCGATTTGTTTTATTTATTTAATAAAGAAAGAGAACATTTGCATCTCACCCCACAGTACTGAGTCTACTTCCTGGTTTGATGACATCACCCACCCAGTCATCTGTGACAGTCTTTTATATGAACTGTAGATTATTAACAAAAAAAAATGATCATAGAGTGTTAAAGTTGTTACTAGAATACTAAATCCTAAATAGACTAGATATGATGTGTTAGCACTGTGAAAACAACAGCAGTAAATAGAGATAAAAGAGAACATTCTGATTTCCTTAAACTATCATGTTGCAATCCGCTGCGCATTACTGCTGTTGCATCACAATGGAAGGAAAGGAATGCTCATTTCCTGTGAAGCGTCAAGTGCATACATGTTAAAACGCAAAAGCTTAAGTATGAAAATATTTATAAGGGAGTTAATGAGAGGTATTTCAAGTTCTTGATATATGATCTGCCGTCGAGGAAGAACTGCCTTTCAAAAAGGTTTGTAAAAGCCTAATTACATTTTTTTGTGTGAATTGGCATAAAGAATTAACACAGACACATTAATATAAATATTCCAACTGAAGTGAGGCTATGGTGATAAAAGAAGTTACTGAACGACATGAACAGTGGAATTTAATGAAGGTTAGAGTAAATAAACTTGAATTTTAAGGAATCCCACATGAGAAAGAACACAGCCAGTTTACACACACTCTTGACACAGACAGTAGGGAAGATGGAACTGAAAGAGAGGTGATAAAAGGAAAATGCATTGTCATTAGATGAGGAGGTAGTTAAACAGACATGATACATAACAGTGAAAAAAATGCATACAAAACAAATAAGTAAATATAACATAAAATAAATGTTTAATGCAATGTACTGCTGTACATAAAATAAAATAAAGTACTCTTGCAGTGCTAAACTTGTATCGCTTTCCACTGCTTTCTTAGTTTACATGTGTAAGTACAGATATTTCTTTTTTGTTCTGAATTTACTGTAGCATACTGGTAGTCATTTTAAAGTTTCCTATGCTTTTCCCATGCTTATATTACACATTTACTGTGCTTTGCCACGGTTAACCACGGCTTTTACAATACATATGTTTGTTTACCCATGCATCCCTGTGTTTGTTTACCCATGCTTTCTCTATTATATTACTATACTTTACATCACTTTTACCATAGTGTACCACAGTAAACATTTAACAGGGTTGTTGCCCTTACATTTTAATAATAGTGGCATTTAAAATTCACAAACAATTAGACACCAGTATATTCTAGTTTTACATTATGTATTTACATGCAGGCTGTTTATCACGTGTGGCTTACTGTGGCTGTAATAACTTTCAATGCCACCCCTCTGGAATACAAAACCTCATGATTTGTAATTCTCTACTGCTGACGTGTTGGATTACAGTATTTGTAGCTAAACTGACTAACGCCCCTGCTAACTTTGTTTTGGTAAACATTCAAGGACTTACATCTATGTGTAAGAGATTAAACGTGTAAATGGTTGTTCACCATTCAAACTGTATTCAATGAAAAACTAGACTTGCTCTAGTATTTATAGGAATCTTTAAATTTTACTTTTGTATTTATTTTACATTTTTCACATACAACCTCAAACTGCAGTGGTTTAGAACACATCAACATACTACTGTATAAATGATTAACCAATGCAAGATCTGCATCAAACAGTACATTTTTGGTTAAACATTTAATAATATACTATGACATTTAGGATTTTTATTTTCATTTACTGTTAAAACATTTAAAGCCTTAGTAACAGCACTGTAATTGCAAGAATGAGACGTGAGAGCACAAAAGCAACATTTGATCTTTTCCATGTCTATTCTATTGATCTAAACTGTTGAGGATCTCAATACAGCCGTCATTTAATTAATCATGTATTTTTACACAGAGAAATCTGGGATTTTAAAGGGGTGACATGGTGAGGGGTGTGAGCAGAAGCCACAAATAATAATTAATGTTAGCTTATTTTTATGTAAGAACTCAAACATGAAGACAATGTAGTTCCGGCTTTATCAGCTTATTCGGTGAACAGTGCAGTGTCTTTATCACTGGAATAAAACTTGATGGTATTTATCATCATCGTGATCAGTATTTTAAAATAATACTGGTGTATAGCATTTTATTGGTCAAATATTTGAAAACACATTAGTGTGTATGATCCCTAGTTGAAATACAACCCCATTGTTAAATTCAGAAATTAAAATCTGTGCATCGCAATGGTGGACTAACAATACTAAGGCTGGGATTAAATCAAAACTTTGACCCACCCAGTAATAGAAAACTACAAACCTGTACTCAGTGGCGGCTTTATTTTTTGTCAGATGCTTCTTTCTATTTGATTTAATCCGGCCCTAAGTCTCTAGGATCACAATGGGATCCTAACAGTTTCTATTTAAAATAGTTATAATAAAACAACACCTAAATGAATAAGACTCATTTTCATAATATTTTGTTTGTGGGGCAGAATTGCAAGTTGCACCATTTTGTCAAAGGGAAATAAAACAACTGCAATCACAAAACTAGTAAAAAGAATGAGGTTAATTTAAGAAAACTAAATTGTTTCTACATTGTTTGTTACTAAGACTACTATGGTTTCAATAATGCACTTTCTTTTTTATCCCTCAGAAAAATACTGTTCTACGTAACCAAAATGTGTGAACATATATTACAGAGAACACTGGCAGTTAAGCTGTAAGACACACAGTTTAGACTGAATTGGTATACAAGTCCTGATTATCCATTTGTTTTAAGCAGTGAAAAAGCCATAATTAATAACTTTTTATATGCATTAGGAATTTAGAAATCATTGATACCTGTCTCCTTTGGCTTTGCATAGTTAGCTCAATGTCTTCTCTTGGATGGTTGACTTCTATTGCTGGTGTACATCCTCATGCCAAAGGATTTTATAGAGAACCCAGTAAAAAATATTAAAAAACAAGAAGGCTAATGGGAAGCCAGCACGGGATACAGTGTCAATCTTTTTTGCCCGATCAATGAACAGCTTTCTCATTTCCTCTTGGGTTTTTGCTGCTGGTGTGGTGGAGTTGTTGGGCACCTTTGGGGTGACTCCATCCTTTCCCTGCAGACACTGACCCACTCCATAGGCTGCAAAGTTGAGACGACTTTCCCTCACATCCTCCTCCTTCAGAAAAACATATAACAAAAACAAAACACATGTTTTGAACTTTTTTTATGTTTGTTCAAATTGGGGGGTTGTCTTTCTAGATGTATTTAACATCAAACCTGTGTTTATTGTAAGCAATATCCCAAAAAATTTAATTTTTTTTGTTTTTTTATAATAAACATTTTCGACATGTTAAGTTCCGGATATTATCACTGGCCCATTGACTTTGGGCCTAATCAATTTTTCAATTATGATATATTGCATTCCTTTTTTATTTTTTATTGTTCCAGCTGTTTTTAATTAATAAAACTGTTCATTTATATAAATTTTTTGCTGGAATTTACCAGTTCCTGTAGAAGTTCATAGATAAATTGAATACTCCAAAGAATGAAAGTGATCCCCATCCCCAATGTAAAGCAGTGTTTACAATTGGCAGCTTCACAACTTTTTCTCATTCAGATCTAGAGGAAGACTAGGTTGGATAATAAATATACTGTCTGTGTGAAGGAAAAGCACAATAAACTGATGATTGTTTATAATTGAGCTTATTATACTGCTGGAAATGTCAAAGACCTCATTTGGATAGCTGAGGAATAGCTTTTAATAGCCAAGGCTATTAAATAGCAAAGGCAAAGCACAGGGAATCATAAAAAATATGTTAAAGGGAACAAAAACCTTGCTAAATCACGGCAAACTGCAAAATCAACAGATGCAATAATGTACATTCACCACGGTAAACTTTTACAAGTGTTATTACTAATGTGATTTCTGCCTGTGATTTATAAATGAATAGAATTATACATAGGGCTTCTGATTTTCAGTTTTAACCGATAAAACCTGATAAAACACCCCCGACACAAAAAAATTCAATCGGTGGATAGCCAATAAACACCGGAAAACACCGGAAAAACTGTGGAAATGGTTAATCTATTCACGTTACCTTACCCTTTTCCCATTAAAAAGAAATAAAACATAATAATAAATAATAAAAAAATAATAATAAATACATTTCCCAGTGCTACTGGGCAATATCCCGCCTTCCTGACTTGTATCTGTCATTGATTCGTTCTGAATACTTTAAACCCGCCCCAACTACTGAGTGACAGCACATTCCTACATTTCTATTGGAGATTCTGCTTGCAAGATTTAAAATGAGATTACAATCAGGATGGAGGCTTGCTAGTGGGATTTAAAGCTGTATTACATTTAAGATACAGAGGATTTAAAACAGAATTGTGGCAAAATGTACAAAAATGCCTACACACAAAAACCCCAGAAGAATGTGGCCGTGACCATAGGGATTTTGTTGTGGAAGACAGCAAAGGAAAGAAGGTAACTTAAGTGTGCAAGTTCCGTTGAGTTACTACACATATTTTGACACAAAAAAAATGCTTAAGCATTTTGGAAAATAACAGAAAACACTAATTTCATACAGTATATCAAAAACGAAAGCCCCGAAAAAAAATGATTTACATAAAACTCGAAAATAGCTAAAAATAAGCACCGAAAAATACAATTAATAAATCCCGAAAAACAGAAGCCCTAATTATATATAATATAATCTGAATCTGTAGTCTGTGACATCTACATTCATTAAACACAGGTGTAACATATGCCATTGACTGTTTTGTGAAATTTAGCACAAACAAAACAAGTTCCAATAGCAAATTCCAAATGCTGACATTCTGGTCTCGTTGAAGATAGTACATAAAGGAGACACCAATGTCATTTTTTAAAGTTTGATAACTTTCCACAAATGTTAATTTATACATCAAAGAAGACAACAAGATATTACTTAAAAAAAACAAAGAAACAATATATTTGATATTCTGTATTGATAGTCACACACACACACACACACACACACACACACACACACACACACACACATATATATAGGAAACTAAACAGTGACAACTTTTTAGTGGTATACAATGGCTTTTGCAATGTTGCGTGACTACCCTTAATTGCTCAATAAATATTTTGAATCGTCCCATCTTTAAAGAAATGCAAAATATTTTATGAAGCAATATGTCCTACAAGCACTACATTCAATGTGGTACAAGTTACCATTGCAGAAACCCATTTTTGGGATTACATTTTATACAGTATATACTTAAGTTTTGTAGGTTTCCAATGGTTATAGAAGACATCACAGAACAAACCATTAAGAGGGAATAACAAAACCAAAAGGGGACGAGAACAACTAGGACAGATAGCCAGGTCCTTGACGGAAAAGCACATTGTGACATAAAGGACATTAGCTACTGGTAGGTATTTTACCCTGAAATTTGAATTGTAGATTTGAGCCAAAGTTCCGTATATAGGTTCAGCACTTCTCAAACCATTGCTACACCGCAATGATTTTATGTTCTCATTAAGCACACCCTCAACATTCTTTCATCAAAAAGCAGAGGAAGACCAAAAAAAAAGAACGGAAAAGGATTTTAATTTGGCACTTATTTATTTGTATAATTTTCAAATTTCAAGCTAGTAATGCAAGTAACATTTTTTGAATGCTCATGTGTTGTTTATTAATATTAAAATTAAAATTACCTGGAAAAATGGAATTTTAGTTAATATATTTTATTGCTGTTAGAAACTAGACCAATAATGTATAATGTACCCAGTGTCCTACCCCCAGTTAAAAATGCTAATCGAAATGGGCCCAACATGTATCATAATATATTAATTATTCCATTATTTCACCATACTTTAAGGATTTTGTAGATGGAACCATCGCTAATACAACTAAGGAAAGTACTGCAGAACTGAACGAAATAACAGAGGGACTTGTTTGTTAAAGACACTATAGGCTAATGATTATGTTTTGTAAACTTATTCTAGGGTAATTTATCAGTTTGTATCAAATACACATGTGTAGTTATAAAATAAAACAAAGACATGGATAAATATTATCACACATATACAGAAAGAGTATGTTTGTGCAACTAAACAGATATTGTAAATTGACTGTTGTTCCATTACAGCAAATAACACTTTTGCACAAGTTAAATAAAATGTCCTTTTCAATGTCTAATCGTCCCCATTTTCATTGAAATATTCTCAAATATTAAGTTGTTATGTAACTTACTACGTATTTAACATTTAGAAAATTACCCTGAAAATCTCCTACTTCTGAAGCAGAATGTTATAAATCTGGAACCTAGATCCCTCTGTTTATGTAAAGATAAAGTGGTACTGGCTTGTGTACCGTATGCTACACAATTCATTTTAAAGGTGAAACTATGCAGGGTCATTGCATCTTAAATATGTCATGAGGAAAATGCAATTTTCTATTAAAATAATATTTATTTATCTCATTTATGGCAAATAAAACTGCAGATATTTGTGAATAACAAAAAAACGTGAGTGCATATCACTTACTGGGCATTAAAATGGGAGCATGCACACACATTTCTTACCATTTCCCAGCAAGAAAATCGAACATGTTTTATAATTAGGGCTTCTGATTTTCGGTGTTTTACCCCGACTTTTCTACTCTACTTTAAAAATGTAATTGATACCTGTTAAACCATTCGTGTATCTCAATCACAACTGAGAAACCTGTTCATCGTGAAATTGATTTAATGTACTTTTTTCTGTGAAACAATTAAATGGGCTTTTAAATCGTAAGTCTTACTTCTTCATTTCATTTACAATTTTAATAATAATAATAATAATAATAATAATAATAATAATAATAATAATAATAATAATAATTTATTTCTTAGCAGACACCCTTATCCAGGACGACTTACAATTGTTACAAGATATCACATTATTTTTACATACAATTACCCATTTATACAGTTGGGTTTTTACTGGAGCAATCTAGGTAAAGTACCTTGCTCAAGGGTACAGCAGGGTTCCCCACCTGGGACTGAACCCACGACCCTCCGGTCAAGAGTCCAAAGCCCTAACCATTACTCCACACTGCTGCCCTAATATAATAATAATAATATGTCCTACTAAGTTAAACAAGCTTTATTGCTTTATTTTCATTTTTAAATAAACCCTAGCCTCTTCAGAGCAGAGATACCTCAAGATTCAAAAGCACTGCCTATCCAAAGCCAAGATCAATGCCTGAAGTATTTTTCTTATGTTATTTTTGGTCATTATTGTTCTTCACTCCAAAATAAACTAGACTTTTAAATGAAAAAAATGACATTGTTTCAATGTGAATCTATAACACTGTTAAACACCACATGTTTCTGTTTTCTCTTATTCTTTTTTTACTTATTTAATTATTTTACCTTGTTCTTCTTTCTTTTGCGACGGAATCTGAGCAGCTCCTTATGCTGCCTGGACACAAAGTTCACGGCAGCATATTCTAACAGCGCCGAAAACACAAAGAGCAAGCAAACTGCCATCCATATGTCAATAGCTTTGACATAAGACACCTGCCAAGAAAGAAAAAGTATGAACAAATGTATTCATCAATCAATCCTTTAATCCAATATTTTCCAGTTGACAGCTGGGTCAGGCATAATATGTCTTATTAAAAAAAAAAATAATAATAATAATCTCCGAACACTGCCACTCTCAAAATTGCTTTCTTACTAACCATGGTATTTGTTACATTACACAACAGCTTTGCAATAGTTAACAGGTACTGACATTTCAAAGTTATTGCTTTTTTCTTGTTATTTATATTTTATGTAGACAAGGGTTTCAAACCATGGCTACAGCAAAGCTTAATACTTCTGTAAGAAACACACCGGGATTTGGAAGGTTGGGCAAGGGAGCACAAAAGTAGTAGAGCTGATTAGCCAGGGAGGAAGAAAAGGAGGCAGGTTTGAGACAAGACAACGTTTGTTAATGTTATGGGAAGAAACCCGTAGGACTTGGTTGGCAAATGTATAAATCTGGCATCACTCCCAGATATTACAGTGTTCAAGTCAGGTCTTGTTTCATTTGGATACAAATTCTGAATTCAAAACTGGATTAAACACAGGAGGGTGTCAACTGCTAAATATAATCCCAGAACAAGACTTTGAGACTCTGACACATAATTTGACTTGAAGAAACCCTCATATTTCCACAATAATTGCCTCATGTCCTATGCAAAAACAATTCCACTCGAAAACAAACCAACCATCATCAAGCAGAGGAAATAGAAATGGTTTGGTACACCATCAGAAAAATCTGAATGTCAGAAATCTGGACAGGCATTGAGATACAAAATGTACGTGTAAAGTACTGTAGAGTTCTGTGAAACCAAAACAGCGCATCTTGAACTTGCTGTGTAGCTTTCCAATGGTTCCTCTGTGTTACAATCTGTTAGATTTGCTTTGCTTTCCCATTCATGGTTCATGCATGTTAGTTATTATTAAACTGTGTGTTAAAAACACCTTCTTCAACAAGCATCAGCAGCAGCCAAATGCTTTTAAAGTTAGGATAAGGCTTTTTTAGAAATACAGTATATGCAGAGGTTAACTTGAATTGCCTTTTTACTGTTATTGATATTGCTATTACAAAAAAAAAGTACATTTATGCTAGCCACATTGCCAGTTAGTTCAAAATTTTGATCATGACATTGAATCGGAGGTTTGTCACAATTTAGTATGGAACCCGTCAGACAGATATTTTAATCTCTGGAGATTCATTCTAGTTAAAAGCCTACCATAAGGTTTCAGTAGAACCACATTCTAGCATTTAAATTAAAAAACAAATGTGTTATATCCTACCTTTGGGAGAGATGTCCGCGACCCTGAACTCTGTGTAGTCATGGTCAGCACTGTTGTAATACCTAAAGCCACTCTAGCAGGAGCTGCATCCATGTTGATCCAAAATGACACCCAAGAAAGAATGACAATAAGTAGACTAGGGATGTACATCTGAATAAGATAGTAACCCATCTGTCTCTCGAGATGAAATCTCACTTCTATGCATGTAAACTTTCCTGGTTGAACAAAAACAGAAATTCATAAATATCAAGTTAAGGCTGCATTCATGCATATTAAGGTAAAGCTGCATTACCAAAAACTTATGTAGAAGATCCAGTATGTACAAAGATCTGAAGGAGCAGTTTGTTAACCCTCACCTGCTAAACAGGTTTGGTGCTTGCTACAAGATAAGTGATCCGAAGTTCACAATTTAACCATAGTTCAGACACTACAGAAGTGCTATACCTTGTTGAAATTAATAAATAAAATAAGTTCAAGTTAGTAATTGTTGCCAACAATATTTTCTCTTCCATAAATTAATTAAAAAACTTCTTGGTACAAAAGATCACAGACAAAATTACATTTGGAAACTGAAACCAGTGATATGCAGTGTAGCTAATCTCAGATATAGCATGCTATCCCATATGTACTTGCTAGTTACAAAGACTCTTTAAGGAATCCACTGGGAAGCAAATTGCTTGTACTGGAAAGGCAGGTTGAAAGAGATGCTCCAAGGCTAACCACATAACCATTTGGATAACTGCCACAGCGTAATACATGTGTCCTCTAGCACCTTTGTTGATGTAGTAAAGGTAATATGTGCCATGATTACACTCTACTGAAACATGTGTAGTATTTATTATCTTTGATCGGCACAAAAATCACTTTGAAAATGTCTGGGTATTTTAATCATCTAGACAGTGCCAGGTTTGAATACTTCAGCCCTATTAGCAGCTGTGTTGTGGCCATCTTTTAGCATATTTGTATTTGTTTTGCAACCTTTATAAGGAGGGTCAAAAAATCATCAGTATTTAGATCATTAAAATGAAAGAAAAAAACAAGGTGTGATGTCAGTTTGGCTGTGCTTGAAACTTAAAAGTTAATCCAAGAGCTGGTAACTTTGTATATGGAGCAAAATGATTGAGGCAATGCAAAACCATGGTACTGGAAGAACATGTTATACAGGTTATCATTTGGGCTCCCAGATCAAAAAAGGAAACACAATAGTTAAATAAAGTAAAATAAACAATTTGCTTCTACATACAACCCATGTTGCAGGGTCTTTGTTCTCACATTTAATTCTGTCAGTCCTTTGTCCAACCCCATGCCATGGCCCCTTTGGGTCAATAACATTTTGAGATTCATCCATGAATAGGTAGAACTATATCTTTCTTTCAGTCTCTTTTATCTGGCCTTCAAAGTTTGACAAGATTCAATATGACCAGTTTAATCAGCTGCACTGACAAGCCTAAAGCATATAATGCCCTCCTGAATTATGAGGCTACATGAAGACCTAGGTAACCTAAAAGAAATTGGCCCAGTATGTGAGGAGACACAGAGGGCATATGAGTGGCTGAGTTGAAGCTTCTACATATCAGCAAAGAAAGCTGGAGGCACTGTCAACATCAATGGCTGTTATGCAAAAAACAAAACAAAAAAAACATACGCATAAGAGTTTTCCATTTATGACTTATAGTCCTTCATTGATTGTCCAGAGGGACAGTTATCTAGCTTTGCTTTGTAGTACAGCCTTCATACCAACGGAGCTGCTACCACAACCAGACAGCAATGGTTGACTTGTGGTTGTTTACAGCCTGTGCTGATGAGTCAGTTCTACAATTTCTTAAACACAGCTCAAGGGAAATGCAGAACAAACTAAGTTATATGAAAAACAAATCTAACATCAATGACAGTGCATCAGGGACCACCAGAATTAATATGCACCTTTACATTTCCTAATTCTTTGAGAAAGACTAATAGTCAAAACATTTATCATTGAATTAACAAAAAAAACAAAACATATTTTAAAATGTTATGTATACATTTTTTCATGTTTGTTAATTTACTGCTATTGAAAGGTGAGGTGACAATGGCTCTGTCTACCATCACTCACTGAGCCAACAGGCACCACATAAGCTTCTCCTCCTAGCTCTGTGTGTCACTTGTATCAAATTGTGTGGTTGTTTTATGATGTGAACTCCAGTTGAGAGCACCAAACACACTGATCCGTGTTTGAACTCAAATCTTCAGGCATACAAGGCAAACTGATTAGTTTTCCTTTCCACAAAATAAGAACATTTAGCACTTTTTTTTGTGGTGCTCGCATAGACAGCTTTTAATCACCTACATAATGGTACCCCACCAATGATCTGCATTTAAATATAAGTCATGAGGATTCACACTCACTGAGTAGTCCAATGTTATATATTGTCACATGCATCTAGAACAGATCAAGAAGGAGAGAATCAATATTTTACTACTGTAAACTACTAGCCCTTAGACATATTCCAGAACTTGAAGCAATAGCCTTACCTGTATTGTAATGTTTAGTACAGTATCGTAAATCTGACTCATCTTTCAGAATAAACTGTGGCAGTGTAAGCCCTTCCGCAACCTGAACTGGCCCATTATCCTGCCATTCAAAAATGAGATCATTCATTGTGTATCCAACTGTAAGGAAATAAAAGAGCAAATTATTGAGCAAACAGATGGCCACATTTGGATCACAGTTCAGTTGCACAACATAAACACTCATACCAAATATAAACCATTCTCAGTAGGACCTTAAAAAATAGGTAAGTGCCAAGTTTTAGTTTGTTTGGTTAAAATGGCATCTGTCTTGTAGCTAAAAGGGACAGTACACCAGACTTGGAAATTTAACATAGGATCTACTGAGCTCGACCGCATCAATGTATAATGTCAGTGACATAAGATGGGGTTGAAAAGCTCTATAACCACGAATGCATATATGATGCTTGCTTGTGGTGTGTGGAGTTGCCGGTTCGCCCCTAGCCTCCACCCTGTTACATATGCATAGGGAACGTAAATTATATACAAGAACGTAAATTGTATACTATTAAGAGCCAGTGGTGCTGAACTCAATGAAACCTCAGTGGCTTGATTTATATGAGACTCCTGATTCTCTCCCCATTGTCAAGAGAATATGACATACTACTATACAGTACATGTACAGGTAGTGGACAAAAAAATGGAAACACCTGGGTAAATGAGGGACACCAAGTATACTGAAAGCAAGGGCTTCCACACAGGTGTGGCTCATGCGTTAATTAAGCAAATAACATCCCAGCATGCTTAGGGTCATGTATAAAAATGCTGGACAGGCCTGGTTGCCTATAACTATGGCTAGCATGGCTGCGAGAGGAGACCTCAGTGACTTTGAAAGAGGGGTGATTGTTGGGGCGCGTTTGGCAGGAGCTTCAGTGACCAAGACAGCTCAACTTGCTGATGTTTCACGAGCAACTGTGTCTAAGGTGATGTCGGCATGGAACTCCAAAGGAAAGACATCATCAGCAAAGGGCAACAGTGGGCGGAAGCGCATACTCCAGGATTGTGATATCCGTGCATTAATTTGAAGTGCAAGGCAAAACAGGCGAGCAACTGCAGATCAAATGATTGCAAATTTCAACGTGGGGTGCGAGCAGCCAGTTTCATCAAAAACGGTCCGCCGAGAACTCCACAGAGTGGGATACCATAGTGGCCCAATGCCCTATTAAGTGACTTTACATTGGTGTTTCCATTTTTTTGTCCAGTACCTGTATATGGTCACAAGACCTTGGCAGCAAAGATCTCATTTGTGCCATAATTCCAGCACATGCCACTTATTCTTGGAAGTAAACCCAGCCAGTGAAAGGGGTTAAAAAAATAATTTATCGTAATCTTTATATTATAAAAATGTGAAACTGTTTTTTGTAAAGTGCCTACTGTATCAACATTTTATGTACAGCATAAGCAGTATGCAGAAATTCAGTTGTTAGTTATTTAAGAACATAAGAACATAAGAAAACATAATATTGAAAAGGTTATTTTATTCAGCTAGCCTGTGGCAGGGCAGAAGCCCTGCGTGTAAATAGGGTGTGGTTTGTATAAATAAAGATTAATGTGGCTGGGGCCTTGATTGAATAATTGATGATCAAGCCCCAGCCACATGCTATATAAAGGAAGACAAAATCTTTGTTTAGTTGGTGGAGTTTGGGGAGAGTGTTTGGAGAACCTTTAGTGAAGGCCATGGCCCAGCCTCAAGGCGAATATAGTTTGTGTTTTGTTTAATCCTTTATTTTGGTCTGTGTACCGTGTTTATTTGTTCCCGTCTTTTGGTGTGTTGTTTGTTAATAAGCATGCGCAACAGCACTTTAACTGCAGCTCTCTGTCTCTGAGTCTCCCTCCTGCCAATTAACAGCCTTGGCCTTGATGCTATCATGTCACACAGCCCAGCTGCAATTTCACATTATAATACTTGCCATGAAGGTGGTGTCACCTATATAGTTTCTTCCTAGAGTGATTTTGTTATATTTGTATACTCCCTGAAATGAAATATTGCATTCGCCTTTGCACTTGCTTCAGAATAGGACTCACAAAGTTTCTGTATAACATGTCATCGGTCAATTTCTGTAAAAACCTACCCATAATGAGTTACTTTAAATAGACTTTTATCTATCTTTAAAGAGCAGCTGTTTTATACTAAGTCAGACCGCATGTTCCTGCCTTAATTACTGTAGAAACCAAAAGGCCTTTCCAACTGTAGCACATAATAAAATGATAAGAAACTGACAAATGAAGACAAATTAAGTCTTGAATCATTAGAGTGCCAGAGAAAATATCCCCAGGGCAGTAACTGCACTGGCAAAAGTATGTGTGTGAAAATGGTTTTAATCACTTGTCAACATAATTAGAAGCAATATCTGTATTTGACTTATTGCATTTTACATTTTTTCTAAGTCTTTTCACTTACTACAGAGTCAGTTGGTGAAAGTGTGAATTTAGGAAACATTGAAAAACGTAAACACATATAATATGTAATAATATGTCATATAAAATAAGTGCTCATAGGGGAGCTAATTACCTCATTAACTGCATTTACTTTGTGTCGCTATAGTCATTTTGCTGAGCCCTAAACATTTAAAACATAATACTACTGAAAATATTTCCACAAGGTCCATGAAAACCAGATTCATACATTTTAGGGCAGCAGTATTAAGATCTGACACTAGAGATTATTACAAATGAAAGCTGCTAACTATAGAGGGATTAACTCTTTTATTAGTAGACTGATTGTTTGTTCTTGATATATGTACATTGGGAACATGGTACTGAAGCTGTCTGGTGTGCACTGGTGTTCCTAACATTAACTTGAGGATTGTCAGGGTTAAGCAACACAATGCACAGACTATGACTGGGGCTCGAAAGTTGTACCTTACCAGCCCAAATCTCACCCACTGTCCAAAGTAGCCAGGCTTGTTTGGACATGCAGTTACACACCCAAAGTATTTGTCTTACTCTACAGGTCACCCCCCAATTTATTTAGCTAATACAAAACTCAAATGGTTTCTGATAAGGTAATAACACTTATAACGAAATCCACATGAGCAAAATATCATGGTCAAGTAGGTCAAAGTTAAGGTCAAGGTACAAAATCCGCATCTGAAAGGGCTCTGAGATATGAGGTGTTGAAAGTGTAGCGGTAGATTTACTAGCCAATATAAATACCAAAGTATTGTGTCAGATTACAAAAACAATACCAATGTTGTGTGCGTATAAAACTGAAACTTACATTTGATGCAAAGGAAGAATTTCAATACAGGTATACGAGACTATAATGGAACTTACAAAGATGATTTGCTTCTAAACACATTTACTATGGAAACAAACCTGGGTAATTAAATTAACATTAGCTAGTTCAGTTCCACAGTTTCTGAAACATTTGCCTTTGGTTGTACATGTGCAATGACCCATGCAATGATCTTCCAGACGTCATTTAGGATTTCAGTACTAGCAAGGGCTTACAACTCAAGAAATACGATTTTCTGTGGTCAATTATTAAACGCTGTGATGGGTACTAATGCTGAACTGACAAAACTACGGTGGCCCTGAAGTGCAAAACACAAATGCCAATTGGAAAACACAAATACAAAGTGAAAAAACACAAATACAAATAAAAAAATGCAAATTCAAATCAAAAACGCAAATACAAATTTAAAAAATGCAAATATAAATAAAACAACACAAATAAAAGTAGCCCACAATGCAACGGAAGTAACGATTGAGGCCACTCCCCCAGATACCCCAGCTCAGTCTCCGACTGTCCACCTGTTTCTGGAGAAGTTGAAGCTGTTTAGAAAGCGCAAGTTGAGTCTTTAGTAACTTAGTTGGCCGTGGTATATTCTTGTCCGTGTTATAATTAGTATCGCAACGGAAAGCCATGCCCTCTCACTTTTTGACAAAAGAAACACAGCAGGGAATTAGGCACTTGTATTATAGCACACAGGCGCAGGAACAACCAGCGCTACAGGTGCTACAGCTACTGACCCCAAAATAACGTGCAAAATGCATCAAGTAGACTATTATTATGACATGATCATATGTTGATAATTTCAACACCTGTTAAACCATCTTTCTGTTAAACCAAAATATCTTGTACTTTTTTTTTTTTTTTACAATAGGCGTGCTTAAATTTGAATTTATCCTGCAAAGCTATAATTTCATTTAAATGTATGAAAATTAGCCATGCTTAATTTGTAGAGAGAGGTGCTGGGGCGCAAACAGAAAGTGTAGTGTACTACTATGTTATAAGTTGGTTGGCCGTGGTATATTTCTGTCAGTGTTATAATTCGTATGCAACAGTAAGTATCATGTTTACCATAAATGAGTTTGTGTACAGTAATAGCGTGTGTGTTTTTTTGTAGCTCAAAAAATTCTGGCTTCAATGCCTGTGAATTTCTAGCTTACTCTACTATATACACCATTGGTATTGCTTAACATTTCTACAATGATGACCGCACGGAAGATTAACTTTATAGTACTGTACATCTAACAGCATATAGTATTTACCCAAAGTTTGATGACCTTAATGTCATCGTGTAAAACACTTGTGATGCTTTTTGAAAACAACTCGAAAATTCAAAAGGCATCAAAGCCAAACTTTTTTGTGCTAAAAAAAAAAGTAAAATGTAGTTTTTAACCACTAGTATTACTGTACACAAAACTAATTTATGATAAACATGATACTTACCATTGCGATACCAATTATAACACCGACAGGAATATACCACGGCCAACTAAGTTACTAAAGACTCAACTTGCGCTTTCTAAACAGCTTCAACTTCTCCAGAAACAGGTGGACAGTCGGAGACTGTGCTGGGGTGTCTGGGGGAGTGGCCTCAATTGTACTTCTGTTCTGTTGTGGGCTTTTTATGTTTTTTGATTTGTATTTGTGCTTTTTTTATTTGTATTTCTGTTTTTCAAGTTGTATTTGTGTTTTGCACTTCAGGGCCACCGTACAAAAAACAACAAAACACGTGAGGAATAACTATAAGAAAATGTTAAATATCCTCAATTTCTGTATATTTCACAATCCAGTAGTTAACCTAACCCTTTGTCCCAATTGTCTCCAGGACTGATTTCCAGTTTTAAATTTTGCACTCACCAAATCAATACAATCATATAATCATATGTGCCAATGGAGGTTTCATGTATTTGAATTCACATGTACTGCCTTTTCTAGACAGAAGTATTAAAATTGACCAAAGCAAACAATTTGTTTACAGGCTTAAAAGCTTTGAGGAAGCAAAATGGACACCCTTGGAATAATACTTGTACCATCCTTTTTCAGACCTGTAATGTGAAGCTAATCTTAAGGATGAGAAACACATCTGGTTCTCCAAACCCATGTGTACAAAAGAATGACCATGTTCTCAGTTCTTCACTACTCACGAAAGTTGTGAAAGTTAAATGTTAGCTTATTGTCTAAAGAAAGCTCTTGTCATATCCAATAGAAAGTCAAAGACATGTACTACCCACGATGAACCACAACCTCACGCAACAACAGTTTAAACATGTTTTGGAGGAGAACTCCCAACACCCCCCTGGTTTTGTGCGGAGTGTATTGGCCCTCAATTTAGCATACAATATTTAGGTGTCTTATTTTGGCTTTGAGAAACCAATATATCTTTTATTACCAAAGAAAGTCAAGCTTCCAGCAAAGGTTAAAAGGAGTCAGGAAAACAACAGGATGCAATATCTTTTTAAGAGCCCTTTCACATTTTTATATCGAAAATAACACAAATGATCTCTGCAATGTTTTTTAAACAGTAATGTATCTTATGATAACTCAGGTTGCCCTGCAGGAAGTGGCTTATTTTGCATGGGGGAAAAAGCTAAATCAAACACACAGCATGAAAACTCTTTCAAGTAAGGTAAAATTGTTCATAATGAAAAGCTGGCTGTACAAAACGCTGAATGTTAAATTATGGTAATGTACTAGCTCTTTACCATTTTGCATTACACTTGATCAGACAATTCTTTAGAAGAAAACGATTATACCATTACGTTCTTTACCATAAATGACATCTGAATAAGTTCCAATCAGCCTCAGCAGTAGAAGCTGTACTTCGTAATACTGTACATAATTTTTTAATGGCACTATGGAGGATCTTAAAATGATATATTAAAATGTACTACTTACAACTTTCCAACTGCATTATGCAAGTCTGCACATCCATTGGGAAATTTTTAAGATTCATTGGGCAGGAAAGTGTTAATGTCAATCTGAAAAAAAAGGGTTATATTGGCCTTAATAAATACAACAGTTTGGAGTGAAGTGAAATCAATATAAGTGAACATCAAGGATATATTATATATATATATATATATATATATATATATATATATATATATATATATATATATATATATTTATATTTTCTTTACAATTATTTTGATTAATTTTCAAATTTTCTCAAATGTCCAATTATTATTCAACCTGGCTCACTGCTGCAACCCCAGACTAACTCGGAGAGACAAAGACGAGCACTCTCGTCCTCGAAGCAGTGCCATCAGCCGTCTGCTTTTTTTGCAGGCGCCCGGCCAGCCACACAGGGGTTGCTGGTGTGTGGTGAGCCAAGGACTCCCCAGCCGACCTAACCCCTACCCCGCCCAGGCACAGCTTGGATGCGAACCGGCGATCTACAAGATGTAGGGCGCAGTGCCTTTACCAGATGCTCCACTAGGGAGCCCCAACATCAAGGATATTGATATCATTAAATTAATTCTACCATATGGAGATATTTTTAGAAACAGAATGTATAAAAAAGGGTAATAAACTGGCATTATCAAGCCAAATATAAGTAAAATATGTTAATTGCAAGAAATGTTAGCAATCAAACAAAGGTACAAAAAATAACTGCCAGAAAATATATGCAAGAAACAACAAACAAAAACGTATATACAAAAGTCTTTTGGGAATGCTGCACAAGTCGCTGTCTGTTGTTTTTCAACCTTGTCATGGTTTGTGAAATTGTACAGCAGAATCTGTGAAATGGATTTGGCAGTTGTAAGTAACAATGTTGTTTATTTGCATTTCAATTTGAGTCAAAGGCTCTGATATGGATTGTGTACATGCAAGAGATATGAAAAGCTACATATATAAACTGGTGTACCCTTACACATTGTATATATATACCACACACTTTATCAAGTATTGTACCACCCAAGAATGTAGGAGGGGCAGCAAAGAGGTATCCTACTTTGGCTCAAGTACAGTAGTACACAATTATTAGTCCTCAGTTGCCTTGGATGATTGCAGAGAGCCTATAGATTTCACATTTAACCACATGCTTATATGTTAAGGGTAGGATGAATACCATTCCTCACACAGTGCCATTTAGCTACATCCCAATAAAGTTAAGACCATGGCTCTGGGGTGGCCGTGGCAAAAGACTGATACCATTATCCAAGAACCAGTGCGAGTTGCATTTTCCATTGCTGAGAGCCTAGCTGTCCAGAACAAAGTACACCTCTGTGTTTCTGAGTCCATTGATGGTGATGATTTATTCCAGTCTAAACCAACTGAATTGGTACACAGGAGACTAGGGTAATCCAAAATCCTTTCAAAGGTAATCTTCCTAAAACAAGGCGTAAGGATGGGTTACTCCACAGGAGACTCATTAATACATTCCAGTGGTGGTGCTCCCCACAAAAAATAGATGAATCCTGCCACACTGGTTGTTGTTAAACATTATATTTTTGTCTTCTGGCGCTACTGAGTTTCATGTGTTGCTTAAATAATATCCTTATTATCACACATCTATCGTCAAACCACAGGATATCTTTGATATTTTTTGTTTCCCCTTGTAAATTACTTATGTTAAATAAACATAAAGTAATTTAAGGGGGGGGGCCCTTCTGAATTCCTTAATGATAAAATGCTTCAAGTAATCTTACTATTTTGAAACACTACTTTTAAAGATGAGAAGCTGTTTGTGATTTGGCCATGTTTTTTGTACAATCTTAGAAAAAAACTCTCTCTTAGATAAGTTGATATGCATTTGAAATGCAGTAGAAATACATTTGATTTATTATTTTAATGTCTGCAACATGGGAGGTCAGATTCAAATGGAAATGAAAAAATCAGTAACTCACAATTAACAGCAGTAATGATCAGTTGCCGGAGGGTCTTTTATAGTAAGCAACTTGTGCTCAATGCATTTTTGAGGCTAACCGTCAAATACCTATTTTTCCCTAAAACCAGGGAGCAATAGACTGCACACATGTGCTGCTAACCCCTCCAGCTCATTCTGAGCATCTGTATAGCAATAGGAAACACACCTTTTCTATTAATGTGCAGGTGGTTTGTAATTGTGCACAATTTAAAACTGCACCGCTGACTAACTTAAATAAAAACAGACAGTATACATTTGGCTTATAGGCTACTCATGATAATGCAAATTAGTGGTATAATGCAAAACTTGCTGCTAGTCCCTTAAAATTCTTATTAATGATATTTGACTGTCCGCCTGTAAGTATCATAACTTGTCAATGTGGCACCATGATCTATTTTGTGTTAATTGTCTAGGTTGCCAAGTTAATAATAATAACGCTAAAATCATTTAGTTTCAATTTAAAATAATATTTTATTTGCATTACACCAATGTCTGCAATGCAGCATCATGAGTTATTTTGTGTTACCATACCGTTAGCCTAGGCTAAAGTAAAAAGAACGTGCGCTAGGTGTTCATTTGATTTTATGACTGCACTGTATAGGTGTACTGTGCAGATTTATATTTTTTTTCATAATGTAATGTGTAGCATACCCAAAACACATTAGTGTTATTTCAGCACAATGATTTATACATTTAAAATACACTGAGCACTAATGTCAGACAAACATATCCGGTTTAGCAAGGTGCTACTCCAGTATGATAATGAAAAGCTTTTTGATAGAAACACATTTCTTATTTGGAGGTGAAGGCGGGGGCCCCACTAAAGATTAGGATAGGATTAAACTGCCTTTCATATATATATATATATATATATATATATATATATATATATATATATATATAGCAGCTTGACTTCCTCAGCAATCTAGTCACATGTAAGCTCAGCATTTCAAATACTACAAACATTAATACATGGTGAGAGACGTGGTACGAGACTGGAAATCTGTCTTGATTATAAGTTAAGTTCCACTATTAGGAGAATGACTGGAGTTATGAAACACAAATCACTGAATGTGAGTTAACCTTTTCAATTCATACATCCGTTCATCCCCAACCGACATAGCAATAGCCCTTCAAGACTAGCTTCTTGCGCCTGGAGTGGGGGCTACCTGACCGCCGGGACCACCAGAGGTTTTCCCCTTCTAGAAATGTTTTTTTTCCTCTCCACTGAGCGGCAGGTAATCACATAACCATACCGTACCACAGTAACACTCTTCAGTTTGTTTCGTATGTCCCCTCCTTTCCCGTCTTTTCCAGCTGTTTCTTTTATGTTATGCACTGGGGCGACTCTATTGTTTGTCTCACAGTGAGGGTCTCTGTGGGGAGCCGGGGGGTCTATCCTTTGGGGGTTAAGTGTGGATCCACTACCCGACCTCAGGTCAGCCACGCTACCTTGTCCTCGGACTAGGAGGGTTCTCACCAATTGAGTCAGAGGGGACCCCTGGCCACACTATCCTTACGCAGCTCATGCTGCACGTGAGGTGCTGTCCTTCCTTCGCTCAGGACGTGGCCCACTTTACGCTCTCAGTGCCCAAGTCCTAGACTAACCCATCTCTCTCTGTTGCAGGTTCCCTGCAGAATGCCTTCCCGCTCCTGGCTTCGGAGGCCTGTGCCTCACCTCACGCGAGGGCAGCACCAGACCAGTCAGGGAACCCTTTACTATCGCTCCTTTCAGTCCTAAGCTGTTGGACTATTCCTATCGCCCCGAGAAGCACCTCTGCCGAGCAGAGCCCTTTTATATGTTTTCAAATCCTCAGGAATGTGACCTTTGACCAAGCTCTGTCCGCGGCAATAGGAGAGCTCATCGATAGAGATCTCTTTTCTATCCTAATTTGAAGCCTGGGCCTCTCTAAGCCCACACCTAATTCCGAGCTATGGGCTCATCACTCTATCCTTGGCCGAGCGTCCTCCGCTCGATACTGTCTAACAGCTGCTTCCTCTGCTCTATCCTTACAGCCCCAGCGGACACCCCATGAAATAAAGTGGTATTAACTAAAGCCCAAATTGGCAGTATTCTCCATGCTAACTATACAAATCCCTTATAAGCGTGTCCAGCAGTTCAGTCTGGTATTTGAACACAAACTGTCGGTAAATACATTTTTTATTGGAAAAGATTAGTGCATTCATAGTAAAAATAAATAAATAAATAAACACTTGTAGAGGATTCGGTTGAAAAAGCTTCATTTTATAACAGGAAACTCATAAGACTGACGTCTTAGTAATGGGGAAAACCAACCAAGATTAATTCAAATGTAGTCACGTGTCATTGAAGTTGAATTCCCTTATAAATCACTCACATATTCAAATAAGAATACTCACCTTTGTATTCCTCTTGGCATTTCTTGCTGTTTTCAAACATGTTTAACAAGTTATAAGCAAAAAGAATTTTTGTTTTATATTTACCAAACAAACTTCACAAATAATATATTAAAAAAGAGTAGTTAAAAGATAAGAAGGCATCTCTACAACAGGAATAAAAAAAAGATATCCATTTTGCACTAAAAAATTTATTACGGAGTTCACCTTTAACCAGTTACTCCAATATAGATGTCTAATAGGGTTGTTAGTTTCAATTTAATTTCCAAAGCCTTTTAGGATTTAACAGATACAAAAATAAAAATAATATATTGGAAATGTTTGTAACCAATCAGAAAATTTATCAGAAGTGCTCCATCATTATCCAAATTTCGGTATTTATCTGTTTATATTAATTAAATTGGCCTATGCTGTAGATCTACTATATTCTATATATATATATATATATATATATATATATATATATATATATATATATATATATATATATATATATATTCATTAGTAAATATGGACTGGAGAGGAGAGCTAGTGGGAAATTACTGACCCGAGGGAAGACTATAGTTACTGACAGGGGGCTATAATGCCCGAAGCCGGAGGTGGTAACAATAGTCTTCCTGAGGGGCATTTAATTTTCCACTATGAGCTGAGTCTGCAGTACATATTTAATATATGAGTCAGCCAAAATAATGAGGGGCAATGTTGGATAGTAAATATGACTTTATATACTGTAAAGCCATAAATATTTGCAAGCCTTTTATTATGTGTTTTTTGAGTATGAAAAAAAAAAACTAAACATTTTTGGCACAAATATCTCAGTGCTGTACGTATAATGAAGTAATATACTACTACCAGTGCAACAGGTCGCCAACATTTCTGGAGCAAAATAGGTTTTATTGGTGTGATTCGCCAAATATTTTGGTCGCAAATATTTATGGCTTTACAGTATTTTGTTTAAATACAGCTGATACAGCATAAGTAAATAAGTAAACAACATTTTCTTTTAAGGCAGAGAATCACTGTTCAACAGTTTTTTAATTTATTCAGCTATTTTGTCTTGTTGTTAGAGTGGAGGTGAAGGATGTTCCTTTGAAAAGGGGCGGGACTGACAGTGATGTGAACCAATCGCATGACAGATGGAGACTATTGCCCGGTGGTGTAAGGTTGTTAGGGCAATAGTTCAATTTATTTTTCCTCCTATGATGAGGTTTTAACCAATCACAGGTCAGAATTTACAACCACTGACTCATATATATCCTTCCTGCATAGTTTTGATGGTTAAATACTTAGGCAAAATTTTAAATGTTTTACACTTGGATAACTTGTAAACATTTTAATCATAATAGCTATTGTGGTGGTACACTGTACAATACAAACTTCTAAACCCCCACCAGTAAAACCTGTATTTACAGCCACCTTTATCTAACCTTTATCCTTACCTTATTGAGTAAAGAACATTTCCATTTTTAAATATTCTTAAAAGTTTGTTATCTGTGGTAACTTCATGAAAATGAGCTCCTTTCTCGTTTGCAAAAAACAAATCAGGTTTCCAGATAGAATCTAACATCGAGGGATCCAAATCTAGAGAGTCATCGGGATATTCACTATAAGCCAGCCGGGGGTCATTCCACTGCTGACGAAGAAAGATGTTCACTCTGTAATCCTGTGGGAAACAAAGAGCACAGAACTCTTATACCTCCCTTAATAATACATTATAGAAATCATATTATTTTACTTTGTTTGCTTAGAACATGTCTTCTTCAAAGAATTGTTGTTATTGACACACAAGATCAAAAGGCAACAGGAAAGAACGAGAGACCTATGAATTGAGGTTTTTCACGTATAAATATTTGGTTCCAACCAAATTAATAAGTAAGTTGGTGGGTAAATTCATCTTATCTGGCTTTCTCGATCCAGTGTAAGCCTCACAACTGGTCCTCAGGGCTAGAGTTAATGTCAGATTGGTTACATTTGTTGTCAGTGAAACACAAACTGAATAGTTATTGGTGACAGGCTGTTGACATAGTGAATGCTGCACATTTTAAAGGTTTAATCTAATGTGTTTTACAATCTTACATTATTGGCATGGTATTTAAATATTGAAGGCTGAGATGGCAGATTAAATGGTACTTTTTATTACAGTGGTAAAATATGTATCAGGAGCTTCAATTCAGTTCTATTTACCTGCCATATGTATCTGTCACATAGCCTAGATCAGCATCTTTATAGAAGTACTACAGTCACAAGTTTACATTTTGTTATACCTTTGTGATCATAATGTTTTTTTTTTTTTTTTTTTTCATTGCAATTGCATTTGAGCCAAGTAGAACTCACTCATTATTTTATTACTCAAGAATTGTAAAAAATATATATTGCAACAAAGGGGCTGGCGACGGGACTGTGTTATTGCATTTGCATTCTGCAGAGCTGTGTGCAGGACTGGGTTGCACGACCCTGCGTGCAAACAAGGTTTCCCTGCTTGCAATCCTATTCTCCACTCTGTGACTATACATGCAGCTATAACGGCACCCTAGGGATCTCTAGCTATAAAGGCACCCTAGGGATCTCTGGCTATAAAGGCACCCTAGGGATCTCTAGCTATAAAGGCACCCTAGGGATCTCTAGCTATAACGGCACCCTAGGGATCTCTAGCTATAAAGGCACCCTAGGGATCTCTAGCTATAAAGGCACCCTAGGGATCTCTAGCTATAACGGCACCCTAGGGATCTCTAGCTATAACGGCACCCTAGGGATCTCTAGCTATAATGGCACCCTAGGGATCTCTAGCTATAACGACACCCTAGGGATCTCTAGCTATAACGGCACCCTAGGGATCTCTAGCTATAACGGCACCCTAGGGATCTCTAGCTATAACGGCACCCTAGGGATCTCTAGCTATAAAGGCACCCTAGGGATCTCTAGCTATAAAGGCACCCTAGGGATCTCTAGCTATAAAGGCACCCTAGGGATCTCTAGCTATAACGGCACCCTAGGGATCTCTAGCTATAAAGGCACCCTAGGGATCTCTAGCTATAACGGCACCCTAGGGATCTCTAGCTATAACGGCACCCTAGGGATCTCTTGCTATAACGACACCCTAGGGATCTCTGGAGTTGCTGCTTTGGAAGATGCCTGCGTCAAGGCTTCTTTCTTTTTTCTTCACAATATTTTGGCAGATTTATAACTTGGTGTAAGAGCAACAAAACCAGGAATGTGAGTAAGGAATTGCAAAAATGCATACTTCATGTGTAGCAGTTTGAAAATGTTAGGGCAGAGCAAAATAATTTGGAATAAACCAAAATATTTGATAACAATATCATTTGCTGTAAGAAGCTCTAGAAGAGCCCTGTTTGCATATATGTGAACAGCTTCAAAACAAAACATAGATTTAAACTGACAGTAGCCAAGTACCCTTCAGATACCAAGATGATCTTAAGTTTGGAGCCTCTGTCTAGATTAATTTGGAAATGTAATTGTTAAAGTCAGCAGCCCTTATGAATTCAGCGTCCAGAATTGTTTATATGGATTTTATGCATTATGCATGTGTCTTGCAGGCTTTGTCAATGATTAATGCAGATTGCTTGACATACTATGTATCATGCTTTATTTCAACTAAGCAAAACCCCAGAGTCTGCCTGTTAGGATTACAAATATGGTATTTAAAACATATTACATGACTGAACAGTATCTGCCCAAGGAACCAGACCTCATAGAAGGTGCCCAGCAGTTTAAACCAATTATTTCTTCATCTATTAATAGCCTATATACTCCCTCAGAGGTATGAAATGTTAAAGATTCACAATACATTTGTAAATAAACTTGACACACAGCACTAACTCTCAAGAAAGGCAGCTTGCCACAGGGAAGTTAGATCTAAAATAGTTTAAATCCGAAACAGCATATTCACTTCACTTTTGATCTGTATATTATAATGAATTCTGTGTTCTCTGTAATTTCTGGATTTGGTGTGGTTATTCCTGGTCATCAATGTGAGGGACTGTTTCTTTTACAAATCTGCATCAACAAGATTCATATGGAGATAGATCATAATTCAATCCCTTGAAGTTAAAACGAATTACTGAAGCCATACAAACTTTTTTTTTTAATTAAATGCCACCAACAATATCAACTTGACATTAATGAAAAACCAAACACCCTTAAAATGTTTTGTGGAATAACTTAAAATAAAAAACAATTAAAAAAACAGTTTAATCAAAAACAGAGTGAATATCAACTGGGTTATTTCCCCCCACTAAATAACAGTAAGACCCAGATCAATGGAGTTGCTAAAACATTGAAGTCACAAATTCAAACTATTTAGCAAATCACTGAGGTGTTTCAAATGAAAAACAGTAGTTTGTTGTCCACTATTGTTTGTAAAGCATTTACAGCTATAGTCAAAAGTCACCCTATAGAATGAAATAATTTTGCTGAATAAAGTCAAATAAAACCTGACGAATAATGTTACTATAACATATTGAATAACATACCGCTTTCCATATACCGTACTTAACAAAAAACTGCAAACATTGAAAAATGTGACGTTGAAAAATCTAACATGAAATACTGTACTACTACCGGTATTATGGCTTCTGGTAGATTTTTACAATTTCATTTTGTAGATTCTTTGATTACATAATGTTAAATAAAATATCTAAATTATGTTCACATAGTTTATTTTTTATTTTTTATTGTCTCAATCCTACAATTCTAAATGCTACAAAACTTTTAGCCATAACTGTAGTAATTTCTAGCAACTGGGAGTTTAAGAATGTAAGAAACCATGGGTGTGTGATTGGTAAGTACACTGATATGAGTTGTCTGTCTACATAAAAGTGAAAGGGGTTGTTTTAGAGATACTTTAGATATGCATTATTTATGTATTTCACAATATGAAAGTATTACACTCAAAGGGTATGAGGACAAAGCCAGTACAGTGGTGCGCATTACACAGTCTCTCATCTGTATACACCTGCCATTTGAAAGGGAAAACAAGGCTGCTGTGTTCAGCTGAGACCATCTGCCAAAAAAAGATTCAAAGCAAAATCCAAGGATTAAGGTGAGCAATTGTATTTCTATATACTCGCGGGAGGACAAACACTGCAATGGAAGCTGCACTAATAAAAACTGTTATGGCTCTGGCAGTAAAATGTGTAAGCTGGGTAAATACTGTACATTTACAGAAACGTAAAAAAGAAGAAAAAATTCATCTTTACTTTTTGTTCAGAGTTGTGAATGTTGTTTTTCTGATTTTTCAAGGTGTCAAAAACTTAACCCTATACTTTCCCAGTTAAAGCCCATGCGTGCTAACACATTTCTGAAATGACACATTTCTGTTTATATATATCTATGCTGGTAATATTATAGTATTGCATAGCCTTTCCATTGCGTCTTCATCTTCTGACACATCTCAGATGCCGCAGTTTCTCTTTTCTTCAGCAAACAAAATTACTTTTCTTTTAAAAGCTGCAGTTCACTGGTACTGTACCGAGAGTAATTACTGTAATTACTGTAGTGGGCAGTACTGTGTACAGTTGGTCTTGTTCAAGCGCACCAGAATAATTGACATGCGCAAATTTAAATTGGTACCTAACTAAAACCTCTAATCAAGTCACTCCCCCCAAATTTGAACTTGTATTTTGGCCACAAAAGTGCAACTTAAATACAAGTAAATACAGTATTTCTTGCTTTTGACTAAAACTAGTTTTAGTCAAAAGCAAAAAATACTGTATTTAAGTGCACTTTGTACAAAATACAAGTTCAAATTTGGGGGGAGTGACTTGGATTAGAGGTTTTTAGTTAGGGTACCAATTTAAATTTGCGCATGTCAATTATTCTGGTGCGCTTGAACAAGACCAACTGTACACAGTACTGCCCACTACAGTAATTACAGTAATTACTCTCGGTACAGTACCAGTGAACTGCAGCTTTTAAAAGAAAAGTAATTTTGTTTGCTGAAGAAAAGAGAAACTGCGGCATCGGAGATGTGTCAGAAGATGAAGACGCAATGGAAAGGCTATGCAATACTATAATATTACCAGCATAGTACTTGTTGAAATGATCAACGCGGGTCCGGCTTCAAAATGAACAATCATTTATTTATATATCTTTCTTTCTCTATCTGGAGGAGCACAAGAAACAGGAACACTAAGGTATGTACTGCTTAATGTCTTTTTTGACAAGAAATAGATGTCTTCAATTATTTATTTCAGCATTTTTTTTGCAAAACTCCAAAAATGCTAATTCAAATGTATTCATACACTGACAAGGGAATGAAATGAACAACTAGTTGAGGCACCTTTAGCATATTAGGATATTAGGATATTTGTGAATTAGCTTTTGGCATGATTCTTTTGTGATTTTTGACCATTCTTCAAAGCAAAATTGTCCCAGTTCATTCAAATTCCAAGGACTTCTCTTGTGCACAGCCTTCTTCAACTCATACCAAATATTCTCAATCGGATTTAGAGCAGGACTTTGACTAGGCCATTCCAGAACCTCGATTTTATTCTTCTTTAACCATTCTGTTAAAGTATTGTTGTTGTGTTGGAACGTCCAGTTTCACTTTAAACCAAGTATTGTAGCAGAGGGTTTCAGATGATTGGCTAGTATCTTTTGGTATACTATAGAATCCATTTGACCATGTATTGGAACTAAATTTCCTGTGCTATTAGAGAAAAAAAACAGCCCCATAGAAGGATATTACCACCTCCATGCTTGACAGTAGGTGTGGTGTTCTTTTCTTTGTACGCCTCACCAGACTTTCTCCAAATATAACGACTATCAGCATGACCAAATAGCTCGATTTCTGTTTCATCGCTCCACAAAACCTTGACCAGAACTCATATCCATCATTCAAATGCCGTTCTGCAAACTTCAAGCGATTGTCCTTGTGACGTTTTCCTAAGAGTGTCTTTTTCCTTGGACTGCGACCATTGAGACCTTCACCATGCAATACTCTACCTATGGCTGAAATGGAAACCCCAGTCCCACTTGCAGCCAATTCACTTTGAATATCTTTGGCAGTCAATCTCAGATTGTTATTAACCTTCCTCACAATTCTTCTACTTATTCTTGGTGAAAGAACCTTCTTTATTCCAGACCGAGGGAGTGTTGTGACAGTACCATGAGTCTTGTACTTATTGATAATAGAAACAATAGTTGAAATAGGGATACTCAAATGCTTGGAAATCTTTTTGTATCCTTCTCCAGCTTTATGACAATAAATAATTTTCTTCAGATAGCTCTTTACTTTTTCCCATATTGACTTATTGGTAATGACAGCAATCATCTTATGCCTAACCCTTTTATACTCTCTAATAATGTTCACCTACAATCCAGCATTTTCTAGACTTTTCTAGAATTAGGTTCTGCATTATCATATTGAAATTTCTAGCACCATGTAGACAATACTACCACATCATCAAAGGGTATGAATACTTCTGAATTTGCAATTTTGGAGTTTTGCAAAAAAAATTACTGAAATAAATAACTTCTTTCTTGTAACTTTTTTTGCTACAAAGATGTTTCCAATAATTCTTTTTTTTCTAGAAATTTCTACAAGTTATACGTTTACAACTTTGTTATATATACACACACACAAAGTTGTAAATATATATACTGGTGCACCAAAGGAATGCAACACTCAGGTCTAATGGATTTAATCAAATATTTTAAACATAGACATCAAACAAAATCACAGAAAATGTGAAAAAATATGGATCAATGAATCATAAGTTTTCTGTATGAAAGGTGACACACTGTCAAAATGAAAACATTACAAAGTTAGTATCGGGCATGACCTACCTAAGCATTAACACAATCCTGGCAGCGTTGACGCATAGACCTGATCAGCCTCTGGCTAGACTGCTGTGGGATGTTCCACCACTCTTCCTGTGCAGCTGCAGCCAGCTGGCGAAGGTTGGCTGGTCGCGGTTGTCTCCTGTGGATGGCACTGGCGATTTGGTCCCACAGATGTTCCATTGGACTCGGGTCAGGAGAAAAAGCTGACCACCGCAAGATCTCAACATTGTTTTCTTGAAGTTGTGCAATTGTAATCCTAGCACTGTGTGGTCTTGCACTGTCCTGCTGGAAAATCGACACTTCCAGGTTGGCGTGCAGGAACGAAAAAACTGTTGTCTGCATCAAAGACGTTCTTGTGTTAAAGGAGATTCCTCCCCACATCATCACACTTCCACTGCCCCACCAGTTGGCTTGAACAATGCAACAGTCAGCATAATGCTCACCATGACGTCTCCACACACATTGTCTTCCGTCAGGTCTGTCAAGGGCAAAACGGCATTCATCTGTGAATAACACACTCCACCACTCTCTCTGCCACCACCTCAGATGTTCTCTGGCCCACAGAAGACAGCGATTTCATCTCTCAGCTGTCAACATGTTACCTCTGAACGGCCTCTGAGCATGCAAATCATTTTCATGCAGACGACGAGCTACAGTCATTCTGCTGATGCGCAGGTTATTTCTTCATGGAATTTCTCATGCTGTAGCCGCTGCAGTTTGAAAACGATTACACAGATGGATCGGTCAGATGTGACGGTCCTGGGCCGGTGTGGTGACCCTCTGCCTTCCAGGACATGACCTGTCCCTCACAGAGCCGGTTTCCTGGTTTCTCTGGACTAGTCTGCTGAATTGTTGAAGTCTGATTGTTGAAGCAAAACATCTCATTCTCTGAGCAACTTCTCTCACAGACAGGCCGCCTTCAATCATGCCTTCAGGCGGGGCATGGTCTTTCACTGTTCTTGTGTTAATTTAAATCATGTCTTTTCGAATGGCTATTTATATAGATTATTAATCAACTCATTTTGGCAATTTTAACTCAACTCAAATACCAAACACCGAGCACCAGGCATTTTTATGAAATCATATGACTTGAGCTCAGTATTTTGTTATCCCAAGGCACAATACTACTCAAACAATCAACAAACATATCTGCTAACTATTTAAAATAAAAATAACATTATGTATGTGCCCAATGAGCTACTGGTGTAAAACTTAGACTGTTGCGTTTTCATTGTGAATCAGTATATATATAGTAAACATGGACTGGAGAGGAAGGATATAGTGGAGAATTATTGACCTGAGGGAAGACTATTGTTACCAACAGAAGGCTATAACAATAGTCTTCCCAAGGGGCATTTCATTTTCCACTATGAGCTGAGTCTGCAGTACATATTTGATATATGAGTCAGTCAAAATAATGAGAGGCAAGGTTGGATAGTAAATATGACTTTATATACTGTAAAGCCGTAAATATTTGCAAGCCTTTTATTTTGCGTTTTTCGCATATGAAAAAAAACATTTTTGGCACCAATATCTTAGTGCTGTACATATAAAGTAATATACTACTACCAGTGCAACAGGTCACCAACGTTTCAGGAGCAAAATAGGTTTTATGGGTGTAATTCGCCAAATATTATGGTCACAAATATTTATGGCTTTACTGTATTTTGTTTAAATATAGCTGATACAGCATAAGTAAATAACTAAACAACATAAATAAATAAAATGTTATTTCTTATGTGTCACAAAGACGACTGAGCGGTGACGTCACGTCAGAAGCAGGAACAAAAACAACAGAGAGGAGTTTGGTGAAGCTGAGCGACTGCTTTCGCTCAGCATTTAATGAATAAACAGAACAGAAAAATAAACGGTTGTAACAAAAACACACAAAAACAGGACACGGCACTTTCGCCAAAATAAACAGACATAAACAAAAGCGGACTAACACTAAACAAGCGGTGGACGGACAGACACACAAACACGGTGAGTAAATAATAAAACAAGTACCGTGCTGGTCCTACCAGCACGCGATAGCAATTGTTCTATATATTTCCTATCTCTCTCTCTCTCTCTCACCCGTTCTCCACTCACGAACACCCAACCCGAGTGAGTGAAAACATGCTGTTTTATGCAGTTGTACCGAGACTTCGATTGCTAGTCAATCATTCAATTGGAATCTCGGTACAACTGCACGTGAATTAATTAAGTGCACTCCCGTGACCACACATTACATTTTAACTAGCACGTGAAGTGATTTGTGCCCTCCGTGCCTAAATATAAATCTACATTTTTAAATCACAAGTGAAACACAGACCCGTTTATATCCCGTGTACCGATGACTATACACCAACATTTACACACAACACGTAACACAAAATACACACGGGGGCACTTTGCCACATATACCCCCTTGTGCAAAGCACACATGGCCTCAATGGCCACCTCCCCCTCAGTCCCAAAGTCCCGGAACAGGGGAAGCAAGTTGTTTCTGGGGGTGGCCATGGTGAAATGTCTGGCACCCCCAATTCTTCGTGGCTGGCAGCTCCCTCTTCGGGGCTTCAGCCACACTATCTCCTGCGCGAAAGTGCAGCTGGGGAGCTGGTCTCCTGACCTCCCCCTTCTTCATGGCCGGCAGTTCCCCTCCGTGGGGCTCCGACCACACAATCTCCGGCAGCGAAACTGCTGCGGGGAAGCTGGTCTCCTGACCTCCCCCTTCTTCATGGCCGGCAGTTCCCCTCCGTGGGCGCCGGCCACCCATTCCGGCAGCGAAACTGCTGCGAGGGAGCGGGTCTCCTGACCTCCCCCTCCTTCGTGGCCGCTAGCTCCCCTCCGTGGGGCTCTGGCCACCGTGTTTCCTGCCACGGAAATGCGGCTGGGGAGCTGGTCTCCTGACCTCCCCTTTCTTCATGGCCGACAGCTCCCCTTCATGGGGTTCTGGCCATAGTGTAGCGACCCCAGGTGAAGCAGGACCCTCGACTACCCCAGGCGAAGCAGGATCCCTGGCGACCCCAGGCGGCGGCAGCGGACCCTCGGGAGGCGGCGGCAGCAGCAGCGGACCCTCGGGAGGCGGCGGCAGCAGCAGCGGACCCTCGGGAGGCGGCGGCAGCAGCAGCGGACCCTCGGGAGGCGAACTTCGGGAGGAGCCCCTGGCCATAGAGGCGGCAGCGGGAGCTCCACTTCTCCCTCGTACCCTGTACCCTGTGTGGAGCAAAAGGCAGCCCCAGGCGTCGCGGAGCAACAGGCAGCCCCAGGCGTCGCGGGCGGCTGGCAACCCCAGGCGTCGCGGGCGGCTGGCAACCCAAGCGTCGCGGGCGGCTGGCAACCCCAGGCGATCGCGGGCGGCTGGCAACCCCAAGCGTCGCGGGCGGCTGGCAACCCAAGCGTCGCGGGCGGCTGGCAACCCAAGCGATGCGGGCGGCTGGCAACCCCAGGCGATGCGGAGCGACAGGCCACCCCAGGCGATGCAAGGCAAGCATCCTTAGGCGGCGAGGCAGGCATCCTTGGGCGGCGAGGCAGGCATCCTTGGGCGGCGAGGCAGGCATCCTTGGGCGGCGAGGCAGGCATCCTTGGGCGGCGAGGCAGGCATCCTTGGGCGGCGAGGCAGGCATCCTTGGGCGGCGAGGCAGGCATCCTTGGGCGGCGAGGCAGGCATCCTTGGGCGGCGGGGCAGGCATCCTTGGGCGGCGGGGCAGGCATCCTTGGGCGGCGGGGCAGGCATCCTTGGGCGGCGGGCAGGGAGTCAGGACTAGCTGGGGTGCAGGTGTTGGCCCTCTTCTCGGCCTCTGCGGCCGGGCGGTTCTTCCCGTGCTTCCCTCAGCAGCCTATGCAAGGGCTGCTGAGGACCGCCAGCATCTAGTCCTGGTCCTTCTGGTGAAGGGAGAGGCAGCTCCTGCTCCTCTCCTCGTGACGGTGGGGAAATGATACCAGCAGGCATTCCTCCTCTGCTGGTGGGGAAGTGATACCAGCAGGCATTCATCCTCTGCTGGTGGGGAAGTGTTACCAGCAGGCATTCCTCCTCTGCTGGTGGGGAAGTGATACCAGCAGGCATTCATCCTCTGCTGGTGGGGAAGTGTTACCAGCAGGCATTCATCCTCTGCTGGTGGGGTTGGCGGAGGCAGAGGCAGCTCCTGCTGCTCTGCTCCTGCCGATGGAGGTGGCGGAGGCAGAGGCAGCTCCTGCTGCTCTGCTCCTGCCGATGGAGGTGGCGGAGGCAGAGGCAGCTCCTGCTGCTCTGCTCCTGCCGGTGGAGGTGGCGGAGGCAGAGGCAGCTCCTGCTGCTCTGCCGATGGAAGTGGCGGAGGCAGAGGCAGCTCCTGCTGCTCTGCTCCTGCCGGTGGAGGTGGCGGAGGCAGAGGCAGCTCCTGCTGCTCTGCCGATGGAAGTGGCGGAGGCAGAGGCAGCTCCTGCTGCTCTGCTCCTGCCAATGGAGGTGGCGGAGGCGGGACCAGCAGGAATTCACCCTCTGCTGGTGGAGGTGGGAGCTGCAAGCAGTCCTCCCATGGCAATGGAGGTGGACCCAGCAGGAATTCACCCTCTGCTGGTGGAGACTGGGGCTGTGGACGCTCTACCTTCCGTGTCTTGGGCCGTGGACGCACCGACTCCTCCCTCTTGGGCTGTGGACGCACCGACTCCTCCCTCTTGGGCTGTGGACGCACCGACTCCTCCCTCTTGGGCTGTGGGCGCACCGACTCCTCCCTCTTGGGCTGTGGGCGCACCGACTCCTCCCTCTTGGGCTGTGGGCGCACCGACTCCTCCCATTCAGGCGTGGGACGTTTGGGCTCCTCCCATTCAGGCGTGGGACGTTCGGGCTCCTCCCACTCAGGCGTGGGACGTTCGGGCTCCTCCCACTCAGGCGTAGGACGTTCGGGCTCCTCCCACTCAGGCGTAGGACGTTCGGGCTCCTCCCACTCAGGCGTGGGACGTTCGGGCTCCTCCCACTCAGGCGTGGGACGTTCGGGCTCCTCCCGCTTGGGCTGTGGACACTCAGGCTCCTCCCACTTGGGCTGTGGACACTCAGCCTTCCTCTTCCCCTTTCCCCTTCTCTGCCTCCTCCTCACCTTCCTCTCCTGGGCCAGTTCCTCCTCTCCCTCTTGGTAGGGGCAGCGCACCACCGGGTGCCCGAACTCCCCACAGGCAAGGCACCAGCCTTGGTCCTCTAGACCACCGAGGAGGACCTCCAGATCCTGGCAGCCATCTCTCCAGTTCCAGCCTTCCATTTTTTTTTTTTTTTTTTTGTTGTTGTTGTTGTTGTTTTTTTTTTTTTTTTTTTAAACCCCAAATTGCGGTTCCTGCTCTGGCCTGAGTCCTGGAGGCGCTGTAGCTCCCGGTTCTGACACCACGTGTCACAAAGACGACTGAGCGGTGACGTCACGTCAGAAGCAGGAACAAAAACAACAGAGAGGAGTTTGGTGAAGCTGAGCGACTGCTTTCGCTCAGCATTTAATGAATAAACAGAACAGAAAAATAAACGGTTGTAACAAAAACACAGGACACGGCACTTTCGCCAAAATAAACAGACATAAACAAAACGAACTAACACAAAACAAACGGTGGACGGACAGACACACAAACACGGTGAGTAAATAATAAAACAAGTACCGTGCTGGTCCTACCAGCACGCGATAGCAATTGTTCTATATATTTCCTATCTCTCTCTCCCTCTCTCACCCGTTCTCCACTCACGAACACCCAACCCCGAGTGAGTGAAAACATGCTGTTTTTATGCAGTTGTACCGAGACTCGATTGCTAGTCAATTATTCAATTGGAATCTCGGTACAACTGCACGTGAATTAATTAAGTGCACTCCCGTGACCACACATTACATTTTAACTAGCACGTGAAGTGATTTGTGCCCTCCGTGCCTAAATATAAATCTACATTTTTAAATCACAAGTGAAACACAGACCCGTTTATATCCCGTGTACCGATGACTATACACCAACATTTACACACAACACGTAACACAAAATACACACGGGGGGGGCACTTTGCCACATTATGTTTTTCTTTATTTTGCAGTATGTTTTTTAATTCATTTAATTCAGAATCACCATTCAATAGTTTTTTCATTCAGCCATTTTATGTTGTTGTTAGGAGTGGAGGTGGTGGGCATTCCTTTGAAAACGAGTAGGACTGACAGTGATGTGAAGCTAAAGCTTTCCAAACTACAGAACTGGATGAAATTCCTACAGAAGACTGAAACTCCAGTAGATTGTTCAATGCTGAAGTGGCTTAGTTGGAGAACAATGTAGCCAAGGATGCTGCAGAATCAATGGGAAAAGTGTGTGGTGAACTGATGAATGCAATGGCAGTCATGCATTAATCCTATCAAAATCATTGAATCCGTTTTCAAAATTGCTCTTCAGAGCAATTATCCATTTCTGGTAACGCTGGAAATCGCCTGCAGGTTGTGGCTCACCAGACAGCTTTAAATGAGTCAGATCCCGTTGGCTCAGCTTCCACGTATACAAGTTGAGTTTACAGACGAAGACATTGATCTGGGCAACCAGGTTGCTTACGCACTAGTCCTTTCCCTGTAACTGAGCGTTCAGGTCATTCAGTTGCTTGCTCACATCGGTCATAAAAGCCAAATAACGTACCCATTCAATATCTGTCAGAAATTTGTCACATTGTGAGGTTTTTACTATCCAGAAATTCCTTGTTCTGGGGAAGCACTCAAGAACGTTCCCTCTACTCAATCACCATACTTCAGAGTGCAGAATCAGATCATATTCTGTGTCAACTTCCTCCAGAAACTAAATGAATGGCCTCCTCTTCCATGTCTCCATATAATTGGTTTAGGGCTAGGATGGGTGGGATGTATACTATTATAATTACGAGGACGCGTCACAGATGCCGCCACTTTAGCTGAGTTCACTGCAGATTCTTAGACACTAGTCAATTTAAAATGTCTGTGTCTCTGGTTCTACAAGTCCAGGAGTGCTGATCGACAATTCATTTGAAAGGTAAGTACTTGGACAAACTCTTGTTATTTTATATTTTCTGCTAACTTTTTATGTGTGTGTGCGTGCAGGGCAGGGCAGGGCAGGAAATAACTTTAAATAGATAGACAAGACTAACTACTGTACCAGCATCTGATCATTTATTTTTATTTGTATTATTGTTATTTTTAATTATATATGTATTTGTTTTTTCCTTTTTTGAAAATGTTTCTCCACAGAAGATGGATGGAGCCTAAACTAAATACCTACATCTGATGCCTAACTAGCTGTCGGGTAATTTTTATTATTATTAGCCATGTATTTTATTATTACTTTACTTTTTCTATGTTTTCTTTGTTTCTGTGCATGTGTGTGTATGTATGTGTATGTAAAAGGATGGAAAGTCATTATTATTAAATTTATTACGCTATGTATTTTATTATTATTAGTTTACTTTTTGTTTCTATGTGTGTGTGTGTGTGTGAAAGGATGAGTAGTCATTATTTAGCTGCAGTTATTATTTTTTTTATTATCAGTTTACTTTTTCTTTGTTTCTGTGTGTTTATTTATTCTAGATTTTAAATTAAAATGTTGTTATCAAAGTTTTGTCAAGTTGTAAGTTGCTTCTTTTTGAATAAAACAATGGAATTACTCAACATCTTGTGTGGTATGTCTTTACTTTTGGGACCTCTATACTCATAAATAAATATACTTTTATAACAAACAGGGTAATAATGTTTCCATTCTCAGTTTTTGGAAAGTCTTAGAGCTGGTCTGCATTTGCCATTTCGGAGGTTTGTTTTCATAAAATACCATGCATAGTAAAACCTTGTGTAGCTCTGGAACTGTACAAGACATTTCATTTCTGATTTCTGGATTGAAATCATTGGAAAATTGCACAGCTCCTATATACTCACATTTTTTTTATATACATATAACTTGGAAAGAGGTTGAAATTGGCTCGTCCAATAGGACGGACTTGTCCGCATCCGGGACCCTCGCAAGAGAAGCCGGATATCTGTAACAGAGACCAAGCGTAGCTCTGAAGCTAGTGGTTCGGGGGAGGGTTACAGATTGCAGCATGTGTTGGCCAGACGCGATGCTTGCACTTTAGCTCGGTACACCTTCTTGAGGTGGGCTTCTGTGATCCTGCATTGGCCGTTAAGGCACACAGGATCCTTGGACAGGCCTCTTACCAGGGGGGCTTGCACCAAGGACACTATGGTGGAGTCCACCGGCAGAAACTGCTAAACCCATCTCCTCTGCACCTTCCAAGGAGGCCAGTGCAGTCACACTCAAGGACACACTGGGCAACAAGGAGGATTTGACCTCCAGAAAATCCAGGAACACCAGAAATAGCTGGGGGGGGGGGGGGGGCAAAGCTTGCACTGGTCTGAATACAGCTTGAGGGAGGGACCACTCCAGTCTCTCAGAGCTGGGGCCTGTCTCCTGGGTCATCTCTTGGACCTCTGGCCTGTCTCCATCCCAGGATGCCTCGATAGATAAGGCATCATGTTCCTCTGTGCTCATCACCTTGTCTCTCTCTGGAACAACCGGTGCGACCGCCAGAGGAGAAAGGGTCGGATCCGGGGCAATTGTTAGAGGCGGAGCTTACGCGAGTGCCAGAAGCGGAGCTGGGGCAGGAGCAGGGTAAAGGCCTGCTACCTGGCTAGGAACTCTAGGAGCTGTGCCATCTGGCTTTTTAGGTCCGCAATGTCCTTGGCCTGCCTCGAATACCTTAACTGCCTGCTGCTCCTTGGCGGAGAGCTTGAGCAGCTGCAAGCTTGAGGGGCTGGAGTCTGTGTCCAGTCTGTGCTCCACACTGGGCTCGAAGGTAGGTGGAGGGGGGAGAACTGGGTCCCCGAGGCTGAAGACAGTTCATCTGGGCTGACCGCGGAGGTCTCATCTGTGAGCTGTGCTAGCCTGTTGTGCAGTCTTTTCCCTTCACCCTGCGCAAATGTCGCAGAACGTCCTATCTGCTAAGGCAGTAGATGCGTGCTGTATCCCCAGGCATCTGGCACACAATGTGTGTTTGTCCTGTGGAGTCACACGCACTTGTGAGGCTCTAGAGCACTGAAGCACCAATGCAGGAAGCGTTTTAACCACAAAGGTATCGAAGCACCGAGGCGTCAAGGCTATAGCGCACTGAAACCCTTGAGGGGATTGAGTCCACCAATGCAATGAGCACTTAAGCACTGAGGGCGTTGATACACCAAGGCGTTGAGGCCCTGGGGCACCGAGGGTGTTGAAGCACCTAAGCTCTGGGGCACTGGGGTCGAGGGTACCGAAAGACACCAAGGACACCACTGTACGGAGAGTTAAAAGCTCTGTAGGCGTCGAAGCACAGAGGAGTTGAGTTCGTGAGGTACCGAGGACGCCGAAGCACAGAGGCACCGAGGCTATGCTGAGTGTAGAGCACCGAGAATGTCGAGGCACTGAAGTGTCGTGTCCTCCAAGCAGCGAGGATGCCGAAGCACCGAGGTACGGTGGGTAAAACTTTAAGGCATCGAAGTGCCGAGGATGCCGAAGCACCGAGGCATGAGGCACCAAGGATGCCGAGGCTATGGAGCACTGGGGCACTGATGCGCAGGGCTTAAAAGCCTCAAAGGCATCGATGTGGCGAGGCCTAGAGGCACCAAGGGTGCCGAAACACCGAGGTACCAAGGCTATGGAGCACCAGGGCACCAATGGCACTGATGCACAGAGCTTAAAAACCTTGAAGGCACTGAGGCCTCGAGGCACCGAGGAATCCAAAGCACTCAGGCTATGGAGCACCGGGGCACTGATGCAGGGGAGCGCTTGAGCACCAAGGGCGCCGAGGTGTCGAGGCTGTAGGTCATTGAGGCGCCGAAGCACCGAGGCTCTGAGGCACCATGGACCCAAGGGTACTGTGGGCGTCGAGGCCGAGACACTGGGGCACCGAAGCACCAAGGATACTGAGCTGTGTGTCTTTGTCTGGGATGTTTGCAGTCACACAACCAAGAACAGCACATAGCTTGCAATGGTGTTGAGCGTAGCCTACAGAGAGTTGCAATCTGGTCTGCGTGCATTCACACAACCGGTGCAGCGTGTAGCTTGCAGCGGGGTGGCACAGCCTACAGACCTGGAGAGAAAGAGACAGAGAGAGTAAGAAAGAAAGAAAGAAAGAAAGAAAGAAGACATTTTTACTGCAAGACAGAAGCATACACAGACACTCAAAAGCAAGCTGGAGTGTAAGGGTCCCTTTTTTAATTTTTTTGGAACTAAACTGCTTTTTGGGTTAATGTTTTGAAATGTGTGGGGTCTACTCAACAATGGGACCAGGTAAAACCAAGCCTATGGAGGAAGCACACGGTGTGCTTGTTTTTTTTTTAATATATTTTTTATTAGTATGCAAATATAGCTGGTTTAACAAGTTCAGTCTTGAACTCAACACTGATTTTCTACCCTAATATTATATTATTACAGGCATTTGATATTTAATGTAATTTAACAAAAAAAAAAAACATTAGACTCCAAATATGAAATATATGTTGAAGCCCATCTATCATAGCTCAGAACTACATGCTAATTACCTCTTGAATCCACAGCAGATCCTAAACCTGAGTCCAAGACCTTAACTCTGAATACAATAGCTGAGTAATTGTAATAACAGCTCAGAATTATTGCAACACTAAGGGGTTCGTTTAAAAAAACTAAAGTGATTTGGAATCTTTTTTTGTTATTTAAATAGCTGAGGGGGAAAAAGTACAGTATCTACATACATGTTTGCATGGTTTAATACATTCTAAAAGCAACCTGACTTGAAAAAGGACACCCATAAATATAATACCAGCATTTCTTTGCAGTTTCTCAAGTCAAAGTCCATACCATAATACAGTTTGCAATACAGCATTGGTACTGACCTTTATTTTACTACATGTCTAATTCTCTTTTAATAGAATCAATAAAATAAATACATGACATCGTTAAACTATATTAATCAAATTTAACGATACATACCATGGTTGTTTCTGCAATTGAACCAAAGCTGTTAATAAATATGTTGCATGTCACATTCACAGGAGGACCTGAAAAAAAAAAAATCTCCATGTTAAACAGTGGATTGCTCTACCAACACAATAAAGACAACGTGAATATTTATCATGTATTGTCCTTATACAGTTTTAAACATAACTTTTGATTATTTCATAAACAATGCAATTTTTATATAGAAAAAGTGTTTTCGAAATGAATGTCAAGATTATTTAATATGCTTCTGCAACACAATAATTGGGAATAAGGGTGAGACTGTCAAATGCAATCTAACAAAAAGCTCTGGGGTCTAATTTGGTTTTTAAAGAACATTTATAAGTTTATGACATATCCAGTTGGCATATGAGATATTTGCTTATTCCAGGCCACTGTGAAAAGTTCGACTCACATTTCAACTGCCCTTTTCAAGCATTTCGACAAAGCTCTGCCCTTTAAAACATAATTAAACAAACCTTTAAACTAATACAAGTAGCCTGGTGTATCAGTATAATACATATTAAATTGGAGATCGATCAGACTGCTCCACTTATGAAAAAAGTTATCTAGGGTATAACATTAGTCCCCTAAGATGGAATTAGTCCACTAAGATGCAAACAACTCATTCAGAGGGACAACCAGATGACAGTGAAAGGCAAATAATAATAATAATAATAATAATAATAATAATAATAATAATAATAATATTTTTAAATGGCCTTTCCCCACCCAAGATGGAAAATAATATGTCACTGTGCCCCAGTATCTTCTATACTTCACATTCTTTAACATTTAGACATTGTTTTAAGCCGATGTACCTTTAAAGTTTGGTCTGATTCTTGCATCATATCCTGATGTCCTTCCCATAAGCTTGTCCAGGAAATCGGACGGGGACATTGGAATGCTGCGACTCCGGGCTCCTTCGGGTTCCTTTGATGCTACCAAACTGGAAGCAAACAGCAAATGTATATATTTAATATTCCTATTATGTAATGTAAAGATAGGGGTATGGGTTGTGGGTTCAGATTTATACATGTATGAATGTTAGTTATATATTTGAGAATATATTTGTATTATAAGATTTCAAGAATGTTATTTAAAAATGTAATACAAATATTTAAATAAAAAAGCAATATAAAGCATAAAAATGTGACCCTCTAATTTAGTTGACTGTAACAGAAAATGTTACCAGTCTAAAAAGCTTTTGTGCCATAAAACTGAATATGTTGCAATCAAATATTATCGTACTTACACTGACCAGGCAACTAGAACGGAATTCGTAACAAGTATATTATTTATACCCACTAGGAATTTCAGAATAACAAGCTTTTTATTCTTGCAGAACAGTATGCAAGCACTCATTTTTGCTTCTAAGAAATGCTTAATCGTTTAGAGTGGTATTGTCCATAATCATTCATTTTGAGCAGAGGATGTTGTAAAGCAAACATACATTTGACAGAAAAGTCAATACAGGCTAATATTCAAACATGATTAAATACTAACAATACAGTATATTTTCTAACTCTACAACTCATTAAATCAATATTTAATTTCTTCTCAGACAGTTTTAAACAGTTTAAACATTTGTGATACAGAATGTTAATTAAAATATTCAGTGAAGAAGAGCAGAGCTTGCTGCAGGCTTTAAATATGTTTTCATATGTTAAATAAAACTTTTGATGTAAGCAGCTTAGACATGCCCAGTAAAACTGTTTTTTAAATGTAAAACACAAATAGGACCAGAATAATCAAAATGTTTGCACCAAAATGCAATTTGCATTTTTTTTGAAGAATAAAGTTAGCTACAAACGACAAGCCATACAGTACTTTAATTTAATACAAAATTGTTTTTGCAAAATTCATTTTGTGTAAAGACCTTCATAAATCAGTCCCATTTGTGAGTTTGCATGTAGCCCTATAATATGTATTCTGTGTTTCTTAAAAGGAAACTGTGGCCACTTTGTGCCATGATTAATTAATGTCTTTTGAATAATTAAGTGCACCTAATTTCTTAATTAAACTTTTGTATAAGTGTTGATTGTAAAACAAGATCACATTTGTTGTGTTTTTCCCCCCTGTAACTTGACTAAAACTTTCATTCCGTTTCACCGCTAACAATGCGTGTTTTTGTTATTATTTTTTTAAAGACAACTTTTTTTTTTTTTTTTTTTTTAAATCAAACTGAAACCAAAAAGCAAGCAAAGTTAAATTGCTTTAATCCCCATTCTGAAATCCCGTTATGCAAGTTTTCTCTTAATTGTGTTTTGTGAGTATCAGTGAATCAAACAGAGCGTGTCATTCAAATTACAGGAAGGAAAAAAAAACACAAACAAAAGCGATCTTGTTTTACAATCAACACTTCTACAAGAGTTTAATTAAGAAACGATGTCAGCTCAAAACAAACTTAAAGGGACATTACGTCATCAAAAAAAAAAAAAAATGATGAAAACAAAGAGCCCTACTTATAGTAGAGCTTTGTTACAAAATACAGCACAGGACTGGACTGCGCAGTATATATTATACACAGTATAAGTGAAGTTTGTGTAACCAATCTGTTTTTCACTTTGCGTTGTGTTTGATTATTTAGTGTTGAGGTGTCTGCCTGTTACTGCTGCAATAATGTACACAAAAAAAATAATGTCAACATCCTTTATTGACAGCCTCTTATAATTCTAAGCATCACTGACTCAGTTTACATATATATATATATATATATATATATATATATATATATATATATATATATATATAAAACAAATATAACATATAAATTAGTCCCCCGTGAAAAGAGTGGCAAATTTTTCCAAATTCTGCGGCAAGGGTCATTGATTTCTGCAACAGAAATTCTTGAATTCTGCGGTAGCCTTTTAAATGTTAAAACCAACCCTGTTCCTTTGTTAATTTCTTTTTTTTATAGGGCTGTTTTCAAAGTTTATTACAGTACATGCTGAAACGAATAGCAAATGAATACACAAAAACATTTATTGAAACTTTAATAACTTTTATTTATTCCAAAAACTAAATTGTGAGGCCACTGTCAGCAGGTAGAAAATGATCAAATAAATACTGGCCTTTTGCAGTTTTAAACCTTTACTGCTATGAGGGGAAAAATACTTTGAAAGTGAGCAACTGCAACTAGAAACTATAAAATTGACTGAAATAAAAATAAAAATAAATTAAAAAATTGTTCTCCATTTTCTCAGTGCTTTCCCATTGAAGTAGAGGAAACAGGGCTCTGATAGTTTCTTCAGAAACGACATGCACGGTCTGCAAACAGTTAACCCCCTTCCTCATACAAGAGTCTCGGTTATTCCCCAGCACGATCAGCGGCTGTGTTATTTCCTAAGTGATTTTGCCTCCAGGCACATGTTTGCTCTTAAAAAATGTATCCGTGTTAGCTGAGGATTTGAATAGCCACAGCACGTCAGTGTCTAAAACAAGTGGATTGCTTTTCCTAAGAGCGGGTTGAGCAAGATAAGCAAAGCAGAGGTATTCAAAAATCTCACTGCGCCACCTTGTGGAATTTTTAAAAAACTTGAATTTGTTCTTATGAATGCAGTCAGGCTTGTTGCCGTGGAAAATCAATACTTCTGCAACACAGAGTGCATTCCATGAAATCGCACCGCGATCTGCAATTGCGTTCTTCGCGGGGGACTAATAAATTGACAGCGAAATCAAAACTATATTTACAAACATTTGTGTAGAGGCTTTCTCCTCTTTATAGAGATTTTAAAACAAAGACAAATAAAACAAACACTAAAGAAATATTGAAAAACAAAATACAAAAATATATATAAAATACATGTATGAAGGCTATATTTGCATCCTGAGCCATTCTAAAAAAAAAAGGAATAAAACAGTAAAAACAGTAGTGATGTCAAAAAGTGATAATTCCTCTAGAGGAAAATATACTTGAACTTTGACCCATTCGACTCCTCGAGACCATCACTTTCAATTAAAACACGAAATGTCTTGTTTTCAATCACTCGACAACACCTACAGTACAGAAATGTTCATTAATGATCAAAAAAATGAGAATACGTTAAAAAAAAAGAAATATGCAAAGCTGGTACATTCGTATCTCAGAGAAACTGGAAAAATGGATAATGACATAGAACGTCTGTACAGCACTGAACCACTATGTTTAAAAAACTGAACCTCGTCTTCTTTAATATTAGCATCACAATGGTATCCATGTATTATAAAAAATAACAGATGGGCCACTTCAGTGAATTACAGGAAAACAATCCCAATCTCGGGTTTCTGTGACAGTTTATAAATTACTCGACTGTAATTTATGACGTCACAGAAACCATAGATGAAATTATTTTCCTGTAAGTCACTGAATTACTAATTCCATATATATATATATATATATATATATATATATATATATATATATATATATATATATATATATATATATATCTTAATTTAATATTTCAAGAATTCTGGAAATGTAGTGGTGTTGATTCGAATTCTTTGTAAATGTTCCACAAAGCAGTCTGCTGCATGTATTTTAAATACTGTAGGCCTAAAAGGTGTTTAGATCAGAGGCACTAATTCATGATTCACTAATTCCATGAACTAGTTACATGCACCTCTATATGAATAACAAGGACCTGGGGTCACAAATGGAGATTAGATAAAGGGGCATTCAGAACAGAAAATAGGAGGCACTTTTTTACACAGAGAATTGTGAGGGTCTGGAACCAACTCCCCAGTAATGATGTTGAAGCTGACACCCTGGGATCCTTCAAGAAGCTGCTTGATGAGATTCTGGGATCAATAAGCTACTAACAACCAAATGAGCAAGATGGGCTGAATGGCCTCCTCTCGTTTGTAAGATTTCTTATATTCTTCTTCTAATAGTATACTGCATAATGTGCATAAAAAATGCAACAAACTGTACATTGGGGAAACTAAAAGACGCTTAGCAGACCACTTTGTGGAACATTGATGAACCAGTCGATATGAATGTTTTTTCACACTACACATTGTGATCCGGGTAGGAGCGCCAGTGTGAACGGGGCTATAGGCGGTTGCAAAGAGGCCATAAACAGGGTTCAATCTGCGTTGAAGCATAGAACTGTATACCAAGATCAGGAAGCATCCTCTATATAGTCAGCCATGTAGTCAAAATAATATACTTTCATTTCAAGTCATTGCAAATCCTTCGGTCATAGCGTTCATTTTACACCTTTAAGTTAACCGAATTTCAACCGAGTTAATTCAGCTTTTTAATAAAAAAGAAGAAAAAAATAACATGTAGCATGCATCACTAGCAATAAGGCATGAAGTCTTCAGGGTATAGTTGAGAATGACAGAAAGTATTCTATGGCGAGACATGTGTCAAAGTTGCTAAGCATTTACAGGGATACTCTCTGACTGGACATGAGATTAACAGAAAGCAACAGCACACAGTCAAGCAGGAGCTGGCAGATGAAATCTAATTGGTTATGACAGTGCAGAATCCCTAACCTTCATCATTAAAAGATATTTAAGAAAAATACAGAAATACTTGACACTGATTTATGTAGAAAAAACACAATTTGTTAACTTTCAAAGAAATGCAACACAGCCTTAAAATAACACAGAAAAAAATGTAAACTAAAAAAGACAGAAAGATGAAACTGGATTTCTGGATTTTTGAGCACAAAAAAAGAAAGAACAAACAAACAAATCAAGAGAGCATAATGAAACAACATGTATGCACAATTTCACTTTCTGTAATGTTTCATGAAATTATCTTCAAGTATTGGCCATTGGTTTCAAAACAGGCAGCAATAATGGGCTGTCTTAATAAAGTGTAGCAATTGAAAACATACATAAAAAACTGTGTGTAACCCTAACCTGACTATTATTATTATTATTATTTTTATTCTTTTATAGTCATAACCTCTATTCTATGAGACTACTGATAATCTGAGTTATAATCCGATTTACGGATATAGTTTACCTCAATGTGGCAGTTTCAATGGAAACGTTTGGGTTGTGTGTGTTTCCATGTAGTTTTCTTTTAGCCAGAGAAATTCACCATCCAAATGCAAATAACCTCATTAACATTAAAATATGGGAGGATACATTTAAATAGGTTTTGTCTGAGTTCCAATTTGGCCTTGTGTGACTATTGATATCGTACAGCTTTCTGAAGATGGGCTTCCACTAACTTTTTAGGTTGTGCTGACGCACCGTAAGTACAGCCTGCCTCATTTGGCCGCCAAAAATATGTAATAAAAAAACTATGGGAAAGAAAACAAAAACCGAGATAGCGTTACACAAATACATAAATAAATAAATAAATAAATAAATAAATAAATACACATTCCAAAATTGCTTCATCCACGTGTATTTACTGCTCCATTTGCTAACTGTTACTTTACCGGTATATCCACTGTAATGACTTATGGTGTTATTTACTTGTCCGATCTGGAACATAGTGTTTCTTATTCAAGTTTGTATCCTCGTCGCCATACGTTATATCTTGACCGAGTAATCTACGCAAGTTTGCTGATAACAAATAACTTATTTTGAGCAATGATAATACAGTGCGGCCATCTTAATGTATTTACGTGTGGATATACCCATAAAGCGAAGCCATTACGAAAAAAAGCATATCATAAGTATAGTGTATTATCCCCCCCCTCCACACACTCAATTTTAATACTATATATGACTGTAAAATGTATTGCAATTTCTTTATGGGTGTATCCACACGTAAATACATTTCTAATAATAGAGTCTCCTAATGACACTTAAGGAATAAAGTGCGTTATTTTGAGTTTTCGTTCACATAGCAATACTAACATTTACTTCAAGTTATTTATTATTTTTGTCTTCATATTTTCAATTCATGAAAGAGGTATAAGCTAGGGTATTTGTATATGTTCAGATATATTGGGCTTGTAGCAAACAAATAAATACATAAAATACAACCTACAGCTAATAATTAATCCCCACAACAATCATGTAGAAAAGTTTTTGTTTTCAGTTGATTGACATTCACATTAGCCAATGAAATCATAGGATATGCAAACTTAGAAATGTGATTGGCTGTTACGTTAAGTCCCAGAAAAAATGCTGTCTGATGGTTGACAGAGAATTTCATTGACAGAGGTTTTCCGTGACTCGAAATTCGAGTGACGGCGGACACAAAATACAAATGATACCGGATACAAATAATGGCTGACATAAAAAACACATGAGGGATGACAGAAAAAATGATTGAGAAATGACGACTGATCGCCAAACTAAATGATCCATGACAAAGAAATTCCTGATAATTGACGCTGAGACGTGAGAAATGACGATGTCCTAATATGGACACCTGTGACAAGATGACTGGGCGGTGACGTCAAGGCAGAAGCAGGAACAAAAACAACAGAGAGAGGTGGAGTTTGGTGGAGCTGAGCGAATGCTTTCGCTCAGCATTTAATAAATAAACAGACAGAAAATAAACGGTTGTAACAGAACACAAAACAGGACACGGCACTTGAGCCAAAATAAAGAGACAAACAAAACGAACTATACAGACAAACACGGTGAGCAGATACTTTCATTAATACTTTTCCAATGATCACCTCCGTCTCCAAACCCGTTCTCCATTCACCGAACACCCAACCCCGAGTGAGTGAAAACATGCAGCTTTTATGCAGTTGTACCGAGACTCGATTGCTAGTCAATCATTCAATTGGAATCTCGGTACAACTGCACGTGAATTAATTAAGTGTACTCCCGTGACCACACATTACATTTTAACCAGCACGTGAAAGTGATTTGTGCCGTCCTCGTGCCTAAATACAAATCTACATTTTTAAATACACGTGAAACACAGACCCGCTTATATCCCGTGTACCAATGACTATACACCAACATTTACACGTAACACAACACGTAACACAAAATACACACAGTGGGGGCACTTTGCCACAACACCGTACAAGTATGTTGAAAGCAAGCGCTTCCACACGGGTGTGGCCAATGCGTTAATTAAGCAAATTACATCCCAGCATGCTTAGGGTCATGTATAAAAATGCTGGACAGGCCTGGTTGCCTATAATTATGGCTAGCATGGCTGCAAGAGGAGACCTCAGTGACTTTGAAAGAGGGGTGATTGTTGGGGCGCGTTTGGCAGGAGCTTCAGTGACCAAGAGAGCTCAACTTGCTGATGTTTCATGAGCAACGGTGTCTAAGGTGATGTCGGCATTGAACTCTGAGGGAAAGACAACATCAGCAAAGGGCAACAGTGGGCGGAAGCGCATACTCCAGGATCATGATCTCCGTGCATTAATTCGAAGTGCAAGGCAAAACAGATGAGCAACTGCAGACGAATTGACTGAAAATTTCAACCTGGGGCGCGAGCAGCCAGTTTCATCAAAAACGGTCCGCCAAGAACTCCACAGAGTGGGATACCATAGTGGCCCAACACCCTATTAAGTGACTTTACATTGGTGTTTCCATTTTTTTGTCCACTACCTGTATATATATATATATATATATATATATATATATATATATATATATATATATATATATATATATATATATATATATATATATATATATATATATATATATATATATATATATATGGTAAACCTTGTTATTTCAAACTTAAGGGCACAAATGAAACTACAGTAAAAAATAATTAATATACAGTGAATGTGATTTAGACACTGTCCTGGGGCTAATGATATAAAAGCATCTCCTTAATCTCAACATGTCTTGCATTCTGTTGTACTGAGCAATAGTGTTGTCAGCAAGCTAATAAAAAAGCAAACTGGTCCACTTTGGTTATTTAAGCAAAAACATTCCATGCATACATTATTTATTGTCTATTTAGAATTTTTAAAAAAAGTATCTGGGCAACACTTATAAATAAATAAATAAATAAATAAATAAATAAATTAGCAGAATATACAGAGTGGCCAGTGGAATAACTTTGCACCAAATTTTTGCAGACAAAACAGAGCTCACACTTATCTAATATTTAGTTCTAATACTTAGTTATACTATATAGTAGACCCTGGTATTGGTGATACAGCCATCTGCAATTTCTTTGTGTCAGATAGTTTGGTTTGTATCAGATGTTAGTGACGGCACATTAAGATTTATTACGGTTGAGCATTGTAACCTCTCATACAAATGGAGCTCAACCCAATCTTGTCCAGTTTTACACAGTGTGTGCAGTAAAGCTAGTAAGCCATACCAACCTGATTGCCTCAGAAGCATCATAGTCTATATACCCCTAATATAGATTCAAATATATTTGTACTGCAGGGCTGAAACACTTCTAAAAAACAAATTTGCGTTGTTTCATATTTTGGATTTTGTACACTCTAGATTTGGATACATTGTTTATTGAAAAGTGTGTCACCAAGAAAACTAATTTGGGAACGGCAGGAAGTTATTTTCGAGGTTGTCCTAGGAGACAGCAGGTACCAGATAACCAAGCACAGTGCAAAAACTAAATGAAAAGTAAGCAGAGCATCTAAAATAATATGAAATAGACATAATTAGTAAACCATCAAGGACAGTATATATAAATGATCAACTAATTAAGTAGAACACATTTTTATATTATTACAGACCAAAAAACTTTTACACTGAATGTACTTGTTTACTATGCAGAAGTTACAGACTGTAACACAGCATAACCATGGACAGCAGGCAATGCCTAAATTGCTTACATGGCTTAACCAGAGGATCATTCTGACTAGCTATATGAGCAAATAAGCTCTCCAGGCTTCAAGCTAATGGCATGTCTTTGGAAAAAGGAAATGCTCAGTTTTCATCTGAAAAGCCAGGTTTTTGATCACCTATGAGGAGCTAATCTCCACCCTCCAGGGTGCAATCTAGCAGCCAGCTCCATCCTTGCTCTATTGTGTTGGACTAGAGTGGTATAATTGCATTGTTGATTTTCAGCACAAATACACTCTTCAGAACAGAGTTGCAACCCAGGTACATCCCTCAAGTAAGAACTTGAGTAGCGTGATCTGCGTGTGTTCCCCCAATGTGCGCGAAAACCACTAGCTAAACTAAATATATGCAATTAACTGTAATTCTACTGTGTGACTACTGCCTGACCATAAGTCACCCTGTTACAAGAATTTAAGTCTCCCTTCCTATACTGTTGCTCTAAAATGGCAGTTACATTCCACTTACATTCTATTTTATTGGACTAGTACAGGTGGCCAGATTGGGATGTTCTTTTTTCTCAAACCCTGTCATTGTCCTGGTCTTCATAGGTTATTATGTCAAAAAGCGCTCCTCCCACCAAATGACCTATCATCACAGAAAACTCACAAAGTTTATTTTAGGGGAATGAATCTCAATGTCTGTACGATCACAATATGATATGTCTGAAACTTTGTCAAGTGTTGGCATTTTTATGCAAGGACCTGTCCAGTTGTACACCCTACACAACCAAACACAATTGGATAAATGAAAACCTTAATGGGAATTTTCAGGTTTCAGGAGACATTTCCTTAAATTTCTCATTTATAAAAGATATATTTCCAGATGAAGACCAATACAAAAACATTTTTTTAATGTGACATATCTACAACATTTTAAATGAAAACTGTTCTGTAAACTGTTGCATAACAATAAGAATACATACAGCCATTTTACAGGACTCTGAAACTGCTGTAATATGAAGTGCACCAAAGAAACTTTACAAATCTAAGTTGAGAACTGTTAGCTGAAAGCGCTTGATGCTCAGGGAACAGGGAAGTGTCAGGGAACAGAAATCAAGCACCTGCATTGAAGTAGGAGGGAGTTTTAGTTTAGACAAAGTCAGGATACAAGAGGCTCATGATTGTGTAGAAAAATATATTGACGAGATACCTACATGGCAGGAGACATCAACGGGAAGTAATACACTTGTTGTAACACTACTGGGTGTTCAGTATCGCTAAGATGCATTGGACCCCATTTTTAAGAAAATGCAAATACATTTCTCTCAGAATTGGCCTGTTTGTTCCCTTCCCCTTGATTCAGAATGATATTAATTAATTACATTTATTCTAGATGATTTCCATTACATGAGAGTAGATGTTAAAACTTCATGCTGATTTGAACTTGGCTCTCGCCAAGATAAGCACCAACTAAGACGTAGCTTCACAGTAAACTAATGTGATCCATATGTGTCTCCATCCATTTGCGCTTCCTTCCATATGATGATGTAGATATCCTTCTGTCTGGTGTTGATGGCTGAAGTGTAATGCTGGCTCCAGGGATCAGCTTATTTTGCCTCCCTAGCGCATCAGCACACACACGGCTGCGATGCTGGCTCCGGGATCAACCATAGTGCGGTCTCCCCAGCGCATCAGCATGACAACCGTCTGGATTGAGCTAAGTAGGGTACATCTCTGGGGTCTTCAAGTGGGCACCTTCCATCCTTGGTGTTTCGTCGACTAGCCCACGACACCTCAAGAGGGCTCGACGGTGATTCTGGCGTCCCAGCATCACCCCTCCGTCCCCACTCAACTCAGCCCAGCTTACTTACCTGTATATCAGCCTTTTTTCCTTTCTATTGTGCTTGAGATCCCCAGCCAGAATCTTTCCGTCTCAACCACAGCCAGTTGCTGCTCCTCTCTGCTGCTTCAGATAAGTTCTTCACTGTGCGACGCAACTCTTGGCCATTGAATCCGACATCTCTGAGAAACCGGGTTGTAGAGTGTGCCACAAATCCTCGACATCCCACTTCCACTGGGTAAACCCAGACTCTCCATCCTCGCTGTTCCGCTTCAGTGGCTAGTTGAGCATACCGCAGTTTCTTCCTCTCATACGCCTCATCTACAGCATCCTCCCATGGCACTGTTAACTCCACCAGGTGAACAAGGCGTGCTGATCCAGACCACAAGACAATATCTGGTCGAAGGTTTGTGGTGGCAATCTCAGGTGGAAAAATAAGCCGTTGACCAACATCCGCCAGCATTTTCCAGTCTCTAGCAGCTTCCAGTTGTCCTGGGCGAGGATTGGTTTTAACACCTTTTCTTGGTGGTTGCTCTCCTGGGCGGAGGAATGTTGTCTTTTGTGTGTAATGTTTTGATGGAACAGGTGGCAACTTATTGGTCATGTTACGCTTGTCTTCCAATGCTAAGGCCAAACATCGCAGCACCTGGTCATGGCGCCAAGTAAATTAGTAAAATGAGCAGGTGAGAGTCAAAACCCTTTGAGAATAAGCTTTGATGTGTGTTAATTAAAACAAAACATGACAAATGAAAAAATTCTTAGAAGCAGTAAGGTAATCAATCTATGCAGATGGGTTGGGCAAACAGTTAGAAACATCTGCCATATTACTGACACTAAGGGAATACTTATTCAACATAATACATCTGCAAGATGTGTTTAAACTGTACTGAAGGAATACATAACAGTTACAATACAGGTCAGGAATGTATGCTAGGACAGCCCAGTTACACTAAAGTGCATTCCACAGATGGAAGGTGTTTACAAATCTCTCTCAAACGTCTAGTCCAAGTTTATTTCTGTCTGTAAACATATGCCACATTTGTGGCAGCAAGGTTGCTATTTTAATGATTTAAACAATTACTTTGTTCAGACTTGCCACCAATTAGATTAAATGAATAGACCCTGTTATTTCAAAATCTAAGTTTAATTTCATTATCGGCTTTTGTTGTGATGATTGGCATACAATCAATTCTAGCAGTCGTGGAATATGTAATTGTGATTTTCAAGTAATATCAGTCAATTATTGTTTGTCTGTTAGTCCACCGTTTGTTTAGTGTTAGTCCGTTTTGTTTGTCTATTTATTTTGGCCTCAAGTGCTGTGTGCTGTTTTTGTTTAAATCTTTTATTTGTTTCGTTCAATAAACACACTGAGCGCCGCAGCGTCTCAGTTTCACCTGCCAGTACTGCCTGTCTGTGTGTTCCTTTCTGGCCTGACGTCACCCCTACAGCCAGCCTGTTCACAGTTACCCATGCACAGAACTGTGTAAAACGTAAAAGGTAATGCAATTTAGCAAAAGATTTTAAAAAAAAAGCTTCCAGAATTAAAACAGTATCCAAAGTCAGTATTCAAAATTGCAGAATATAGTGCTTGATAAGGTCCTAATGTCACAGATGAAAATGAAAGTGCACAAAATTACATCACAGAATCTAAAACTGTTTAATGATTAACTGTTTTACATTACCGTAGCTTGTCTCGTTCACTTTGTTTTGGCTGCATTTTTGAAACAGGAGGAAGCATGGTGTAAGAGCACAATAAAAACAGACTGAAAAAAAAAAACAACTGGTGACAGAATCAGAAATCGCGTGTGATGCTACCACTACCACTGACTGACTCGCTGTGTGACCTTGAGCAAGTCACTTAACCTCCTTGTGCTCTGTGTTAAATCAATATCATGTTGTAAGTGACTGCATATAATGCACAGTTCACAGCCTACCCTCTGTAAAGTGCTTTGCGATGGTGGTCCACTATGAAAGGCAATATATAAAAATAAAGATATATATAATGGGGATTGGTTTTATTCATAATACAAGGACGGTAAAACACAACTGACATGCATCCGAGTGCTGTAATACATAACAGGTTATATTATATTGTACACTAGTGCAGCAGAATATTATAGAAAAGAGAAACAACAAACTCATGCATTCCTGCAAGAACAAAAAACATACAATACCCAGTCAGAAGCACATGTCCGAATGAGGCTGTTACATGTGTTTTAGCCACTACTAAAATATAATTCCCAGATTCTTACAGTGAGCTGCCAACTTCACATAATTTGTGATTAGTTTTAGATTAGTAATATATAGTATTCTCTCTAATGCTATATGTAGTGAACATAATCTACATTGTGTAATACTGTCACTCATCATCTATGGTAATCCAAAAATAATCCTGATTTGTTGAAGTATCCAATATCTGTTTTCAAGTTTCTCTTGCATAACATTTTTGACCTAAACATTTTCATATTGCACTTTTAAAAGTGCAACCCAAAACATAGTGGGTGTGGTAAACTGCATTATGAAAAATGTAAAATTCCTGAATATTCAGCAGGCACACGAAGGAAATTAACAATACAAAATCAGTAATCTGAACATTCTTCCTTCATTTTTTAAGCAATTGCAGTAAAAGTATAAGCATGAGGAAACCACTTTTAATTGTTTGGATTGAACATTAAAACATGCATCAACCAAAGCCAGTCCACAGAGAATCAGATCTTGACTCAAATATTGTACTGAGTATTATGTACAGCTGTACAAAGCTGTAATGAAACCATGTAGGGAGAGTCAGATATGAGACAATCTCTGTCCATTGAACCAGGGTTTTTTTCTACTTTAGGGGTGAGTCATGTTACCAGTAACCAGTTTCCTTGGTGTTTCCATGGCAATTAAAACAAATATAAATAAATGCACACTAAAGTCTGAAAGTTGCTAGAGTTGACTAGTGTAACATATGACTGAGATGGAGAAATTGAAGTTGGATAAGAGCTATTTTGATTATACTGTATTTATAATACTTTGTAAGTCAAAAGGTCAAAATATCTTTATCCAAAACATATCTCTAGGCCACAGATTCCCACATACAGCCTCAGCTGCGTAGCACCTTGCATTGTGTAGGAGGCCTACCTATAACAACCTCACTTTTTTGTCAAATTAATCAGTGAGCATTTAGTAAAAGTTAATGCATAATCCAAAAGAAAAAACCTTTTCCAAGGACAAGCACCTGTCTCCTGTGCAACATTCAACTTGCAAGCCTTTCTGTAGACATTAGATTCTGTCATTCCCTGTGTCTTACTGGACACAAATTCAAATTATTATACATCTAGCCCCAGGCACCACTGGCTTCCCTCTCTTTCTTTTCACAGAAAATGTATACAAAACCTTATGTCTGAACTCGAACCAACAAAACAGAATATGGTTAATATTTGTGAATCAATCATATTCAGACATTTATTTAGGTAAATGTATTTCAATACAAAAATACAAAATACTCAGAAAAATGTATCCAAATACAAACTACTGTATAAACACTGTATTTTCAATACAAATACAATTCTATTTGGAAAACAGAATTTTAAATTACAAAGTACCTTTACTAATACAAACCAGGTTTTCTTAGGTCACCCAGAAAAATCTATTTTGTCAATAAAGGAACTGAAACAGTTAACACTAGTTTCAAGCTACATTAAGCAAACATGCAGTGGGTCCTTGGTTCCTTTGGCAGCAATCACAGCTCAGGCCCTGTTACTAACACTGGCCAAACATTTTGATAGATATCTGGTGGAATATCATGCCAATTCTCCTTCAGAGAGTGACATTTCTGCAAGAATTGGTGGTCTGATGCCTAAGGTGGCGTTCCAAAACATCCCACAGTGGTTTGATGGAATTTAAGTTGTCACTGGGCCAGCCACTGCAAATGATGAACATATTTGTCCATGAACCACTGTCTAACACCTGGGCCCATACGCATAAAGATGGTGGTAATTTCCGGCCATTAAAAAAAATGACACACAATATTTAACATGCGATTTAAAAAACTACTGCTTTGTTGTTTTACCGGCCAGTAATGGGTTTAGATGTGATTTGACGTCAGGGATTGTTACCAAGAGATTGGTATGCAAATGAGGTGTGTTCCCTACTTGAGACGTCAATGACATACATCGCCTGTTTACACCGTCACATTAAGGCTACGGGACATGTCTGGAGGCAGACAGGTTGTTCGAAAGATGTAAAGTTTTAAAAATAAATTGCACACACAGATACTGTAGTTGATTGAGAGGTTAGGGGCAGTGTAAGCTTTTTGACAAAAAAATATGATATGACATTTTGTCAGTAACAAATTCCGATCCGTTGGTTTATTGAACACAGTAGTTTGTAAGGTGATGTTCTTACCTTTAGATATTTCTAAGTCTAAAAAATGTATTATATCGAGATCAGATTCATATTTCAATTTTAAATGACTGTGCGGAATTAATATAATCCACAAAATGATCAAGTTGAGTCTTTGATCCCGACCATATTAATAAGACATTATCAATGTACCTAAGCCATAGAGAGATAAACGGTAAAAAGATGTTATCATTATTGTAGATGCATTTCTCCTCCCAAAATGTCATATACAAATTGGCATAATTAAGTGCAAATGCTGCACCCTTTATCTGGGGAAAAATATTGACCTTCAAACACAAAATAATTGGAATTTAAGCACAAATCAAGTAAATCTATAATTAATTGAGAGGCTGGAATAACCTCAGTGGGTCTGGAATTTAAATACACAGTGACAGCATCAAGGCCCCTGTATGTGGGATGTTGGTGTCAAACTAGTGACATCAAGTGACACAAGAAAATTATCGGGGACCATCCTGATTTCATCAATACGGTTAAGAACATGACATGTATCAGAAACAATTGAAAGGAGTTTACGTACAAAGGGTTGAAAATAAAAGTCTATAGAGTGACATTTTTGTTCAATAACTGAACCTACACCTGCGACAATAGGTCTTCCGGGAGGATTAGTGTAATATGATAATTGATGTTGAATCAATGATGTTGAATCAACAATAATGTTTAATAAGATTGTTATGTAAATGCAATGTGAACTGAATGCATTGACTGCAAGATTACTATTTCTAGTAATCAGATAATGGTGTTAAATGACAATGAGTACCAGGTAGATTTAATAGATCTAATGAGTCCTGCTTTCAATACGCTCTGATGAAGCCAACATGTCAAAACATGTCAGCGTACCTGTTTTCACCTTGTTTTAATGAATAAAGTATGAATAATTGAGAGACACATTTGGGATTTGGCATCCTTTCTCTTCAGCGATGGCAACATCTAAGATGTGTTTCCTATATATATATATATATATATATATATATATATATATATATATATATATACAGTCACCTCCAAAATTATTGGCACCCTTGATAAAGATGAGCAAAAAAGACTGTATAAAATAAATAATACCAGTACTGAGCTATATTGTAATTTTCCAACATGTGGAATATATTTGACTTTATTAATGATTCGGACGGAATTGGATGTGCCTGGCACGAGACCGAAAGGCAGACCGATTGATTGATTTGATTGATTAATGATTCAATGGAATCAACCAAAATTACACATTTCTCAAATTATGAATTTATTTCCAAAAAAAATGACGTGCCACAATTATTGGCACCCTTGTTTTCAGTACTTTGTGCACCCTCCCCTTGCAAGGATAACGGCACTGAGTCTTTTTCTATAATGTTTAATGAGATTGGAGAACACATTGGGATTTCCGTTACACTAGAGTAGATGTTAAAACGTCATGCTGATTTGAACTCGGCTCTCGCCAAGATAAGCACCAACTAAGATGTAGCTTTACAGTAAACTAATGTGATCCATCTGTGTCTCCATCCATTTGTGCTTCCTTCCATATGATGATGTAGATATCATTCTGTCTGGTGTTGATGGCTGAAGTGTAATGCTGGCTCCAGGGATCAGCTTATTGCCTCCCTAGCGCATCATCACACACAACGGCTACGATGCTGGCTCCGGGGATCAACCACAGTGCGGCCTCCCCAGCGCATCAGCATGACAACCGTCTGGATTGAGCTAAGTAGGGTACATCTCTGGGGTCTTCAAGTGGGCACCTTGCATCCTCTGTGTTTCGTCGACTAACCCACGACACCTCAAGAGGGCTCGACGGTGATTCTGGCGTCCCAGCATCACCCCCCTCCGTCCCCCACTCAACTCAGCCCAGCTTACTTACCCGTACATCAGCGTTTCTTTCTTTCTATTATGCTTGAGATCCTCAGCCAGAATCTTTCCATCTCAACTCTCTGCTGCTTCAGATAAGTTCTTCACTGTGCGACGCAACTCTTGGCCACTGAATCCGATGTCTCTGAGAAACCGGGCTGTAGAGTGTGCCACAAATCCTCGACAACCCACCTCCACTAGGTAAACCTGGACTCTCCAGCCTCGCTGTTCCACTTCCGTGGCTAGTTGAGCATACCGCAGTTTCTTCCTCTCATATGCCTCATCTACAGCATCCTCCCATGGCACTGTTAACTCTACCAGGTGAACAAGGTGTGCTGATCCAGACCACAAGACAATATCTGGTCGAAGGTTAGTGGTGGCAATCTCAGGTGGAAAAATATGCCGTTGACCAACATCTGCCAGCATTTTCCAGTCTCTAGCAGCTTCCAGTTGTCCTGGGCGAGGAGTGGTTTTAACACCTTTTCTTGGTGGTTGCTCTCCTGGGTGGAGGAATGTTGTCTTTTGTGTGTAATGTTTTGATGGAACAGGTGGCAACTTATTGGTCACGTTACGCTTGTCTTCTAATGCTAAGGCAAAACATCGCAGCACCTGGTCATGGCGCCAAGTAAACCGTTCTTGGCTAAGAGCCACCTTACATCCTGGCAAAATGTGCCTTAATGTTGCAGGTGTTGAACACAATGGACATGAGGGATCCTCTCCTACCCAGAGGTTTAGGTTCTGTCGTGATGGGAGAACATCATATGTTGACCTGATGAGGAAACTGATCCTGCTCTGTTCCATTGACCATAGGTCTTGCCAGCCAATCTTGCATTGTTCCACACTCTCCCATCTCATCCATTCTCCCTGCTTGGCCTGGGAAATGGCCTTTATGCACCTCATCCTCTCCTCCTGCTTTTGCACCTCGTTGACTACCAGCTTTCTCCGTTGAGCTGGGGCTGCCTTGTGCAATGTAGGAGGTGCTGAACTGAGACCAAGACCCCCTCTTCCATGCTGAACCTGCCCCATGATATCACCAATTTGATGGGCAGCCTTTGCATCCTCCACAGCTTTCTTTGCCACCCACTTTCTTCCAGTTTTCAACATAGGTGCTGCCTCCCTTACACATTTGTCACGTGACTCTACTAATGTCATTTCCAGTCTGACCTTTGTGCACTTAAACTCCTCGGTTAGAGTGGAGACTGGTAGCTGCAGTATTCCTTTACCATAGAGTCCCACTCTGCTGAGGTAGCGTGGAACTCCCAACCATTTCCTGATGTATGAACTGATTAAAGCTTCCAGCTTCTCTACTGTTGTTAAAGAAACCTCGTACACAGTCCAGTGACCACAATGCAGTGACCACAGCAACCTCGGCAGTAGACCAGACTGAAAGCACCAGAGTTTTAGAGGGATCTTAGACCATTCCTCCATACAGAATCTTTCCAGATCCTTGATATCCTAAGGGCTGCGCTTATGGACTGCCTTCTTCAATTGAAACCACAGGTTTTCAATGGGGTTCAAGTCTATAGGCTGAGATGGCCATTGCAAAATGTTGATTTTGTGGTCAATTAACCACTTCTTTGTAGATTTTGATGTGTGCTTGGGGTCATTGTCTTGCTGGAAGCTCCACTTGCGGCCAAGTTTCAGCCTCCTGGCAGAGGCAACCAGGTTTTTGGTTAAAATGTCCTGGTACTGGGTAGAGTTCATGATGCCGTTGACCTTAACAAGGGCCCCAGGACCAGTGGAAGCAAAACAGCCCCATAACATCAAAGATCCACCACCATATTTTACAGTAGGTATGACATTCTTTTCTGCACACGCATCCTTCTTTCGACGCCAATCCCACTGCTGCTGTGTATGCCCAATGAGCTATATTTTCGTCTCATCTGACCATAGCACCCAGTTCCAATTGAAGTGCCAATGCCGTTTAGCAAACTCCAGGCGCTTACATTTGTTGGTTGCTCTCAATAAAGGCTTTTTTTTTGGCAACCCTTACAAATAGCCTATTGGCATGGAGGTGGCGTCTAATTGTAGATTGTAGATTAACCCCAAGTTCTGTAATTCTCCAACTGTGGTCCTTGGATTTCCCTTTGCCTCCCGAACCATCTGCCTCACTGTGCGTGGGGGCAAGATATACTTGCGTCCTCTACCAGGTAAGTTTACCACTGTTCCAGTGGTTTTGAACTTCTTAATTATTGCCCTAATAGTGGTAAGTGGTATATTTAGTTTTTTAGCTATTGTTTTGTACCCATTGCCTGATTTATGAAGGTCAACAACTATTTGTCTCTTTTCATTTGTGAGTTCTTTGCCTAGGTCGGCCAGAGTGTCCTTGGCTCAACACGCACCAGCGACCCCTGTGGTCTGGCCGGGTGCCTGCGGGCTTGCCTGTAAGCTGCACAGGGTTGCGTTGTCTTCCGACGCTGTAGCTCTGGGTGGCTGCATGGTGAGTCTGCAGTATGTAAAGAAACGATCGGCTGACGGCACATGCTTCGGAGGACAGCGTGTGCTCATCTTTGCCCATCCCGAGTCAGCGCAGAGGCGGTAGCGGTGGGCTGAGCCTAAAAAATAATTGGACATTACTAAATTGGGGAGAAAACAATTTTTAAAAAATTGAGGACCAGTAAATTTAAAAAAAAAAATGTGTTAGTTACACATAAATAAAATACTTTTTTTCAAGTTAATCTAACCCAAGACATGCTTGTAATGCAGCTTGTAATGCAGACACTGTAACTTTCACACCACGAAGTTTGTACTTCCATTTCACAACATTTGCAAGTAGTATAGCAGTAAAGTTACAGTTTTTAACAAGTAACGAGATGAACAAGATTTTGTAAATAATGTTTATGTATTATCCCTATTGTATTGAAAGCTTTCATCTGATTTTGTAAACTGTCATAATAAGCTTGATCTGTTCATTTATTATTGTGAACTGTGAGGACCACGTAACAACAGGATTGCTGTTTGTCTGTAGGAGTGCAGAATGAGGTGCCAGAGATCTGGAGTGAAAAATAATAATTGTTTTAATTTTTCAAATGAAAACAATAAGCAGCACACATCTGTTGTAACAATAAGAAATAATAATACAGTCCCGAGCTGGTGTCCCAGGTTTGTGGCTACTGCAGATGTGGCCCCTCAGCCATAGAGTTCCCAGGTAAGTCTTTGTTGTTGTTTCAGTTAGTGGTACCCGGTGTTTGGTTTGCACTTTGGCTTTTGAATCTTTTTTCCGGGTTCCCAGAATTGACCACCAGGTGGCGCTGTGAGGTCAGGACCACCAGGTAAGTAGCACGCCAGGTTGTTGGGCTTAAAGTGGCCACCAGTGGTTCGCTGGGGTACTACAATGCAACTGGCTTCCAGACGTCCCTTAATGGAGGCAGAACAACAACACTGCTGTACAGGTTGGTATTTGTCCAGTACTATGTTTTCAGGAACCCTAATGCGTTTATAATCCACAGTTCTTCTTTTACAGGTAGCACTTCCCCACCTGGAATTCTGGGGTAAGTATTCTATACTTGTGTTTTTCTATTAATTTAGACTCACGTCTCGCCTCTGACACTCTCCTCCCAATAAGCCTGGAGTGGGTCTTTTTATATTCTGTGGCTGAAGCCTTAATTACCTAATTTGATACAATAATTACCTTAAGGCTCCAGCCACATTCCCACGAGGGTTCTAGGGAAAGGGTTTTAACCCCATCCCCACCGACTTCACATTATAAGACCGGCTTTTTCGCCGGTCTCAAACAGTAAATAATAAGACGGATGTCTTTGTCCACCTGCAGCGGCCATTACCGAGACCCCTACTCAGGATACCCAGCCGACAACTCCACAGGAATTCTTGTCCCTGATAAGCAAGGATTTTTTTTTCAGTAGCTGCAAGAGTTTGAAAGCTCAAGACAACCTGTACCTCTGCAAAGGGTAACACCAGTGGCTGACACAACCACAGCAGCTTGGAGTGCACAAAACCAATACTACTGTGCTGACACACGCAGTACGGGAGATGATGATGTCACGGACTCCGCCCCTGATGATGACGGGTCAGTAACTGGAGAAGGTGTTTCAATGGTATACACTAATGCAAGAGGCAGTTTCGAAAAGGATGTTCTCCTCTCTCAATGCTAATACCCAGACTTTAGTTAAGGAGGATGATTTCCTGAGCATCTTAGATGCAAACGATAAACAAGCCTTCAAAGCTATTCCCTTTCATGAGGTAGTTTGGAGGCCCGTTGAGGCTTTATGGAAAAAATCTGCATGTGCTGCATCGTATATACACAGAGTAGATCAATTCTGTAGAGTACCTACTGGACACAAAGAACATATTTTTAAGCAGCCCAAAATAGATACCATAATGTCTACACCAACCACCAGTGCATCTTCCAAATCCACTACACCAGTGGGTGCAGACAGGAAAATTGATACCTCCTTGAAGGACTACGCTGCCTCCTTGCAATATGTGCATCAACAATTATCAAATCCACACAGCCAAATATCAACACAAGTTATATTGCCAGGTGTTTGCTGCCTTACAGACCCCTACTCCAGAGAACTTGAACTCGCTATGCAGCTTGCAGAAGAGGGAAAAAATACTGCAAAAATCCAGCTGCAGGCCACACGTGATAGCAACAATTCTAGGGCTGTAGCAAGTGTTGTCTCTGCAAGACAAGTTCTTCAGATGAAGACATCCTCCTTAACTGCTTACACACAATCCAAGATCACTGAGTTACCATTTCAAAGAGACTTACTATTTGGCATTGAGTTCAAGGATTATCTAACAGAGATGAAGGAGGCAAGGCAAGCCATTAGATCCTGCTCAACAACAGGCAGAGGCATACCCCCTAATAGAAGGTATTTTAATAGGCAAAGGTTTTTCAGGCTTCAGCCAACACAATCAACCTTTGGAGCGCAGAGCAGGTTCCAAAGGGGACAAGGCTCCAGGCCATATGGATCCTACCATGGCTTTGCCAGAGTTAGAGGCAGACCCTCTACATCATCCTGACATTTTCCCGGTCAGCAACCGGTGTCAGTCCACCCCTCACTTCTGCCAGTATGGGGAAGAGTTTAATATTTTTTTTAAAAACTGGCAGAAAATAACATCAAACCCCTGGGTCCTGGGGCTCATACAACACCGCTACAAAGTACCATTCCGGTTCCAACCACCAGAAACAGGGATCATCTGGACTGGACTGGACTGGACAGGTCCACAAGGGGTCTTTCTACAGGAGGAGATAAGATCCATGCTCCTTTCTCGTGCCATATAACTGGTCCCCTCATCTTCGCAGAGGCAGGGCCACTACTCCAGGTATTTTTTTAATACTCAAAAAGAACGGGAAGTTAAGACCCATTTTAGACCTCAGAGGCCTGAACAAATACATCTTAACAGAAAAGTTCAAAATGGTATCTTTGGACACTGTCATAAAGGCAGTTCAACCCAGAAACTGGATGGTCTCTGTATTCAAGGATGCCTATTTTCATCTTCCCATACACAACAATTACAGGAAATACCTTCGGTTTGCCATCAAGGATGGCATGTACCAATTCAAGGTCTCCACAGCTCCTAGAGTGTTCACCAAGGTAATGGTAGAAGTCGCTTCACATCTACAAAACAAGGGCATCCACGTTTACCCCTACATCGACGACTGGTTCATATGAGCCCCATCCAGGGAAAAGGCATTAGAACACAGAGACACAGCCCTTCAACTGTTTCAGGACCTGGGCTTGTTGGTAAACAGGGAAAAATCCTCACTCTCCTTGGGGCCCATTTCAACATGATATCAGGAAAGGTGTATCTCTCACAGAGGAGAAAGTGACCACCATTCGACAACTGGCGGGTCATTTCAACGTGGGAGCCAGGCTATCAGCACATTGTTTTCAACAGTTTTCCTGGAGCACATGGCAGCAGCAGTTCCTCTGGTAAGAGATGCAAAATTACACATGAGACACATACAACATTGTCTCCTTTCTTCATGGAACCCAACTCTTCCAGACTCTCGAGTAACAGGCGGGCTACAGCTGTCTCAACAACATCTGACACTCTGCCTGTATACAGACGCCTGCCTACTAGGGTGGGGAGCACACCTAAAGTAAGCTCAAGTACAGGGAACCTGGTCACCAAGACAAAGAAACCTCCACATAAAACATAAATCTACCAACATTTTTATCCTACCTGTGCCACCTATTCCATAAAGGTATTGCACAATATCGAGCATTTTACCTGGATAGGAGGATCACCCGATAGGTTCTCACCCCGCGGTGTCCAGATTCCTCAGGGGGGTTAACCACCTATGGCCCCCAAGGAAACACATCCTTCCACAATGGAACCTCAGTCTAGTACTGAATAAACTCATGGGGCCACCTTTTGAACCCATTGAAACATGCGACCAAAAATTCCTCACATGGAAAACGGCATTCTTGGTAGCAATAACATCAGCAAGAAGGGTAAGTGAAATACAGGCACTGGTCATTGATGCACCCTATTTCCAGATCTTCAGGGACAGGATTGTCTGCAGACCTAATCCTCAATTTCTGTTCCATCTAGATCAGATTATAACTCTTCCTGATTTTTTCCCAAAACCGCATATATTAAAACCAGACCAGACAGCACTTAATTGAGTCAGAAGAGCACTTACTTTCTACATTCATAGAACTATCAACAAAAGACCATCAGGACAGCTCTTTGTAGCTTTCAATTCACAAAATCAAGGTAAACCTGTCTCCAAAAAGACAATCTCCGGGTGAATTACATATTGCATCGAGTTTTGTTACAACCTGGACAAGAAACCGGTTCCAGGACCTGTAAAATCGGACTCAGCGAGAGGGGTAGCTAATACATGGGCACATTTAAAATCTGTCCCACTTCTAGACATTTGCAATTAGGCCACGTGGGCCTCCTCTGAGACCTTTACAAAACACTACAAAATGTGTTTAAATGTGTCTTCTTCTCAGCCAACTTTTGCTCACTCCGTATTATCTGTGGCTTTGGACACTACTATCTAACCTACCACCCCTTTTCTACTTCCTATGGTAGGGTTCACTCTGTGTGTGGGGTTCATCATATGAGGTAAGAAGATGAAGATTACCTGTAATATGGTTTCTTTGTAGAATGATGAACTCCACACACCTATATCCCACCCGCCTTCCAGCTTTTCTTGGTTTCACTTTGGGTAGTAGGTTTGTAAATTTGGACATATGTACTCTAGGATTTTTAGAGGAGGGACATTACTTGAAAAAAATATATATATATAAAGGATCTCTGGGAAAGAGATCAACTTTTTTCCTGACCCAAGCGAATGGAGACTGGGAGTTCACTCTGTGTGGAGTTCATCATTCTATGAAGAAACCATATTACAGGTAATCTTCATGTTTCTTTTGAATATTCATAAACTGATTTACATTTTTCCTCCATTCCTCATCCACTAAAAAATATAATATTTTCGTTTTTGATCAAGCTAGTAGTTAGTATGCACAGCAATTGTCACAATAATTAGACTTTGATTGGCCAACATAATCAAGTGATAATGTGTTTGTGAAGTGACAGAGAACCACGTATGAATATTATTTGATCCTCTGACGTCTAAACATACTTGCTGTATCCTAGGATACAGTGTAGAGCTGCTTATTACAATAAAACAGAATTTTAATCAAAATATTGTGTATTTCCTCGAAAATAGTGCCAGGAAAATATCGAATAATGGACAAAAATCGGGTATAAATCAGTAAAAACAGACATCCAGTTAAAAAAAAAAAATCCTGTAATTTTTCAGTAAAATTCAGAATAAACCGGAAATGCGATACACTAGTTCTAACCATACATATATAACCATATAAGGTATAAACCACGACGGGCTGTGCCGTTCCCATGATATATACAGTACCACGTCTGGAGTGGTGATAACCACCCCAGATGTGGTATATATCATCGGAACCGCACGGCCCAAAGTGGTTTATACCGCTTATAACATGGCTACCTGTCATTTGTGGGAAGAAAAATCGACCATATAAGGTATAAACCATGATGGGCTGTGCCGTTCCCATGATATATACAGTACCACGTCTGGGGTACTTAATATATCATGGGAAGGGGAGCAGCTGCAATGGAGACTGAAGATGGATCTTGAAGTGAGTTTGTTAACTCATTATATGCGAGGCACACATATCCTAGTATGTTTTCATCCTTTTGGATCTCAAAATATGTTTTTGTTAGTTGTCGGACACCCTCGTGACCAAGTCGTGGAAGATTAAGTTGACGATCTAACCAGATGTCAGGGGACAGTACCTCAGTTTCCCGCAGACACTTCAAATCCATGCCGGTAATTTGGGGGGTGGTGTCTGGCCTTGTCTTTACCTGCTTTTCTAAGAGTTTTCCTGACTGACAGGAATACATTATTGCTGGTTTTAAACTCGCTGTCAACAGAGATGTTAAAAAATGTATTTAGTCCAGGTCAGCGTTATAAAACTGGAGACTGAATACTGGTCACCAGTTGAACTTCTTGCACTGGCACAAAATTCCCTTAATGTTGTTGAGATTTTTTGGACTTATTTCCATAAAATGAATGTCCATTATTTTTTTCCTTAAGTACATTAACCAGCCCATGCTGTAGTTTCTTTTGTGTGTTTTTTTCAATCTTTGTTTTCTTCTATTTCATTTAGCTATTCCTCATCTACTGTTATGTGTCTACTCTTGCTGGTGCACTTATTTTGTTTATTTTTTTTTCAGATGGACTGCTGTCTTCACTCAGAAAGTTGGTGTTGTACCAGTTATGTGGAGGTTCACCCCCAAATATATTAAAGGAAATAGGTGAAATGTAACTCATTTTTGGCTGTGGTTTTGTAATTAATAACAAATAAGATGCCAGTTTATCATGGAATTTAGAATGTAGTGGTGCGTGGTGATTTATTCAGCGTGAAGCGGCTCATTAGTATGCAAGCCGTGCTATACGCTATATATACGCATGGTCATGTGATGTTGTTTAACCAATCAGAGGTTGTTATTTTTTGAAATTGTAGATACACATGTTCCATGTGATGTTCCACTTAATGCAGATTAAATAAACAGTACTGAGCACACACAGTCTGACACAGCTGTACCCTCACAACAGATGTGTACCTGTTTTACAAGTCGTGGCGACAAGCCTGGCAATTCTCATTCAAATTCTTTGTGAGTTTTCTCAGGTCCTACAGTACATCTAGACATACCTTTAGTTATAATTATATTTGATGGGAGACAACTCAGACTAACATTCAAATCAATCAAATGAGAGTTCGCTAATAAAACCACTATCACAACAATTCCACAGTCTTTGGCTGTGATTGATACTATCCACTCTTACTCACATGGATATTCTTATAATAGAATTACAAGGAATGGAATGGTTCTATGCAATGCAATGGGGGTGTCTCAGTGCTGTTTCCAGAAGTTTTATAGACCAAATCAGTGTTTCTACTTTAACTTGTATGACACAACATTAAATGATAAACATCTCAGTGATTTTAAACTCCTTTGTGCTCAGATTCTACCAGTAGAAGTAAACTCATTATTTCCCTTTGTTGTTACTGGATATCAGCAGATCAAACTGCAATAAACGAGGGTGGCATTATAGTGAGGGTCAAAAAAAAAAAACACACACACACACACAACCTTCTATGTTTGTAATAAATTCAAACATTTTATTTTTTTAGTTATACAATTAAAGTTACTTTTGAGGAACAGTTCATAGTTAAAATAAATAAATAAATAAATAAATAAATAATAAAAATAGACTAATTTAGTGTCAAATCACCCAAACAATTCCATAAAAACATAAAAGCGTACGATTTTTTTTTTTTTTTTTTAGTGTTAGTGGCACGTCTGTAAGTCTGCTGAATACTATCCCCATTGAACGATCCCATCTATTTATTTCGCAAAGCAATTTAAGCTCAGCATTCTTTTTTAAGCATTTAAAAAAATTTGAAAATGTACAGGCAAACACTTTTTTTTAAAACTAAAAAAAAAACGATTCTGCTGTTTAGAAAACTGATGCTTTAGTTTAAGTCAGCCTTCATTTGTGCAAAACTTGCACATAAACAAACCTCTTACTGTACATTTTTTTAACATTTACTGTGGTTTACTTATTTTAGACTGTGTCATGCCTTCTTCAGGTTAAACAGATTGATCTGTTCCATCAAGGTAAGCCATTTGTTTTTATCCATTAGAATGTTTCCAATTGTCCTTCGATTAACAGTATATGCCTCACTTAGGCGAGAAAACATTTGCAATATCTTGCTGACTTGCTTTCTTATTTTCAGATGCATACATGCAGATTTTTTTCTTTCGTTCTGGTGTTAAATGTAGGGTCGACTCACCATTTGTACTTTCTGTTTTGCTTTGGGAGCGGGAGTGTTGATGACATTGGTATGAACATTCACTTAACAACGAATTAGGAAAACGAGTCAAGGGTTAACTGTATAACTTTGTTGTTTTAATTTGCCATGATTATTTCGCTGGCGCTACAATGAGGGAAACTACAATGCTTACATTTACGTTTGCTTGGCTGGGGAAGTTGGCAGGTGGCGGACAGCAGGGTGGCAATATAAAGGGTAAAAATAGCATTGTTTTTATATTGGTGACATTTGTTCAGAGAGAATAGCTGGTGGTATGCGAGGGTGGCGTTATAAAGGGGTGCAGTATAATGCAGGACTACTGTAATAATACATCTTTTTTAATAATACATCTTTTTTATCTTATATATTCAAGCTTGATGGATTTAGCTTTTGGGCATTATTCAATCTGATTGAAACAAAAGTAATGAAATGAAGTGCCAGCAAATTAATCAATATATCTCTTTAGTAAAACTATCCCTGTGCTTAAGATTAGCATGCTTCATACTACACATAAAAGATAAAAAGTATATATAGTAAATAAATATGATATTAATGGAGAGGCTGGAAAAGGTTAAGCATATGTGTTACTTCAGGGTTTCATTTTGCCAAAGACATTTTGAAAATAGAGAAATGGACTGAGACAGACAGACAGTGAGAGGGAGAAGAGGGGAGAGCGGGCCGGGGGGTAATAAATCACAGATCATGTGACAGTCACATCAACCCACTCCTGCCCAGAGGTCATACAATATGCCCTGTTGTGTAATTTATTACACTGCAGACATTCTCCATTTAATTACATTTAAATGTATATGTTTGCTGATATATCCTAAATTTAAGAGCTTTATCTGTTGCTTGGCTCCAGCATGGATGATATTCACCAGTAAATGCCAAGCCATCATAGAAGAAGCTTCTGATTAAAAGAAAATGGGATTTGGTTCAAAATTATTTTTAACAACATTAAGTCCTTTCACTTCACACATACCAAAAATGAAGACTGGGTTACCATCTGTAATCTGAATGGTCTCTCTTCATGTTTTAAAATGTTACTGGAGATGTAGCTTATTCCACCAGCTAACTATATTCAGTTAGGCGATGCAGCCTCTCATTTATATTGTGTAACTGTATATATTTCATATAAATGAATAAGTGCATTTTAGCTATTCATATAAAATTCACACGATAAATTAAACAGGGACAATTTTTTTTTTTTTTAATTTAGCAGACAGACTTTTTTAAGTAACTACTTGAATGATTAAAAAAACTTCGTTAAATAACTTTGTGCAAAATCTTGGTTCAAATACTAGTCAGGCAAGGTTAGTTATGTTGTACTGAGAAAAAAAAAAAAACATTGAACCGTTGCATGTTTAGGCTTTAGTTCCATGTAAATGATCACAGCCAGTAGAGTCAGTGAGCAGATCCCAGGCATGTTTACCTTGCTGTGTATGCAGTTTGTGCTCTTCTGATCCAGTGGAGGGAGGGAGGGAGGGAGGGAGATACTGTTTAATATAGAGGGAGGAGGGATACTGTTTAGTATATATATATATATATATATATATATATATATATATATATATATATATATATATATATATATTCTTTGTCTATATATTTGAGTCGGTTATGCCATGTGTGTGCTTTGCCAACACAATAATTTTTATTGTCATGTCAATAAAGCCCATTTAAATTTGAGAGAGAGAGAGAGAATCTGTACTCCAATAGAAGAGCCATTTAATCTGCTGATTCCTTTAATACTGTATTAAATACATTTTTGAAACAGTATACATTCTCTTTTTTAATCTGCAGCTTTTAAAATGTGCCAGCTCTATATCACCACAGTATTACACCTTATATTTATTTATTTACTTACATGTTTTCCTGTTTATTAAGTAGGCCTATGCAGGAGTTAAATGCAGTTGTTTATATATATATATATATATATATATATATATATATATATATATATATATATATATATATATATATATATATATATATATATATATCAGAGAGTGACTAAGAGTTCATTAAACTAATTCGGCCCATCGATTTTTGCAACAGCTATTATGTATTACTGTAATATTCGTATTTCTGTATGAATTTTAACGGTGTGTCTCCTGTAACCTACTGTATAAAGTACACTAATTATGAAACGGGTTTGTATCAATGTAATACCTGCTGTTTCACTCTTAATGAATGACAGTGATACAAACACCTGATACAGTACAGTTTCCAAATATGGACCAGTGTTTGCGCACCCCATAGTTATTCAACAGATTTCAATAATACATGTTCTCGCGTATTTTGCAAGCGTAATTTGAAATTATGCTGCTGGTGTGCTCATTCGTCTTTCTTGAACGTTGCGTTCATTTATTTGATCAGCAAAGAAATTAACTTTTTTTTCAAAAATTGCAAATACTGTACCACACAACACACGATTAAACGACGAAATCCATGTTAATTTAACACAGGTTGACTTGAGAAATGTTCATTGGAAAATAAACGTTGAAAAATGACACAAAGTTTGCTTGCAATATTAAGTGCAAGCTACCCCCACCCCCATCCCCCATGGCAATTGTTTTGACATGCAAATAATGCAATCACCGGACACAATGTGTAGTTTTTAAAGCACTGGCAATCAATGCATACCAAGTAAATACGTTACGGATAGAAGGGAACCCCACCAAAAAAAAAAGAACTATTACCTATGTATCACATAATTGTTGTTGCTTACCTGAGCAGAACTGCTGCTTCCCACACGAAGAATCCACAAAGGCGCACAGAATACATGTTTTTCTGAGTCATTTTCAACAGTTCAGTTGTGAACACATTATTATAAACAAAATGGGGACAAAAACGCCAGTAGTTCGAGGCGCCTTGGCTTCAGTACCACGGACAGCACCGGAACCCTCTATTCTATTCCTAGTCCAAAAGAGGCACACAAACTGTTTATGTAAAAATCAGAAATATCAGTTTGTTGAGCTCCATATCATCTTTACAATTTAGAGCCCCATTCGTTCAGCAGTCAGAAAACAAAAACGACCTGCATTGCAATGCAAGCAGCGCTTCTTCTTGACACATTCACCTCAACATTCCTGAGACTTGTGGACAAATTGTAAACCCGCCCACAACAGAAGGCATGACTGACATAAAATCCCACCACTGGTGCAAAACAGAAACGTGAAAACTCGTTCTGCACAGAGAAAGCATGACAAGAAGAGGTTTTTTTGTTTGTTTGGTTTTTTTTTGTCTGAAGACTCTAAGAACATGGACACTTAAATTGTGAGTCATCCCAAGTTTTCAGTCCAAATAAATTGTATATTGCATATTTCTAAATGTAGTATTACCAGAGAAATGTGTACACACTCAATCAAAATGTGCAGTAGATGTTATTTGATAGTGAAAGAAACCATATTTTGAAATAATATACTTGGTTTAGATTGATGAACTTGCGATTAAAAAAATGTGTTTTGCCCATCAGTGAGAATTACACATTCAGCCTCTCAGAAAGGCAATGACCTTACATGAAGGACCATTTCTGTAGGTTTGCAAATGTTTATTTTAGGAGCAACAACTCATTCTTTAAAGGCTATACGAGATCACATAGGAGTGTCGTATATCCTTGCTATCCAAGAATTAACCCTTTCATGGTGAAGGCATTGAAGCGATGGATTCAAACAGACCTTTGGGACAAACTGAAAGACCAATATAGTCCATTTCATTTTGCATTTGTATTCTCCAGGGAATAACTGGAGTGTTGAGTGTTGCACATACACAGAGACTGGTGAAATAAGGTCACAGGGAGGCTTTATGTTTGATGTTCACTCACTTTAGAAAAGGCACAGAGAAGTTTATTGTTTTGCACGCTTGAAAAGTGACAGAAACCTATGGACTATACCTGTTACAGAGCTTCTATAATGTCTTTACTAAACACGTCTTCTATTTTAACTTCCAATTAAACACGTAGCATGTTGTGTTGAGCCTGTTGCTATTCAGAATAAACCCCTTTTCAGAATCTTTAACTCTGTATATATGCTTGAGTATTATAGATTCTGATGACGTCTTTTGATCTGAAATGCAACCTATTACTCTTTTTCATTTTTAATTATTTAGATGCTCTAGCTCAACATCTGGTTCTGTACATGTTGTGGTTATTCTATACTGTAGCTTTTTCTAACTGTATCAATATTTTTCTCATGCTACATTTTTTAATGAGCCATGGGCATTGTCTGTTTTATGCAGTATGTAGAATGTGCCTCCATTGATAGTGAGTGTTATTGGAAATCACAATATTTTAAAATTGCTGCTTGCAAGAGAAAATGCTCATTTACAAGCTCAATTCAATTACCTTTGCAATATCCCCTTCCTTTTCTGATGATAAGAATCAATTAGAATATTATTATTTGTTTATTTAGCAGACGCCTTTATCCAAGGCGACTTACAGAGACTAGGGTGTGTGAACTATGCATCAGCTGCAAAGTCACTTACAATTACGTCTCACCCGAAAGACGGAGCACAAGGAGGTTAAGTGACTTGCTCAGGGTCACACAATGAGCCAGTGGCTGAGGTGGGATTTGAACCGGGGACCTCCTGGTTATAAACCCTTTTCTTTAACCACTGGACCACACAGCCTCCTTGATAGCCTGAGAATACTTGATAGCCTGAGTTTTACAGGCTATCAAACAAACCATTTCACTAAAATATAAACATTTAAAAAAAAATAAGAGGTGGTCATTTGTTTTACAAAGTACTGACAGGGAACCTTCTGTGATTGTATGTGTGAATTATTGATGTCAAGTGGCAGTATTTACATATTACTAGTCAAATGACATCAGTATGTGACCTAAAACGCAGAAGTGAACACCTGACCCAAATGGATATACATTTTTTTTAATCTTGTTTCTACATTATTGAAAATGTTAAAAGACACCTTCAGCAAATTATACTTCTCTTTAGCTGACCCATTTTGACAGCTTCTTGAGTTAAATTAATTACATTTTGTTGAAAAGTAATAACCTCCAACTGCTTTGATTTTTTAAAGAATGGATTACATGCTGCTATCTAATTTAGCTAAGTTTATACATTTAATTAAAAAAAAACCTTAAGTGTGTGTATTAATTTCTCTGTGTATCTACAAGAGAATTCATGCATGACAAAAGTCTATAGTATTGAAAGACAAATGAGTCAATTATATTTCTTCTTCATGACTTGCTATCAATATTCTTGTTTACTGTATAAACCTCCCAGTTTATTAAAGAAGTGTTGGTCCTGTGGAAAGACAAGGTTCAGTAACTGATCTATTCATCAAATGCCAAGCTAGGCCCAGATGATTACATAACTGCTGCTGTTTGATTTCTACTCCAAAACATTGTGTTTACAAGTCCACAAAACTGCCATTCATTTCAATCAGTATTCTTTCCACATGCTGACAGTTAATTGGTAGTAGTTTTGACTTCACAATGACCGATTCAAGGCTGAAACTTAAAAAGAACAGTGGTTTCCACTCAGCAGCAAGTGATATTACTTCCATAGTAAATCAATAAATCAGTGTTTATTGCCCCTTTTAACATTGAACCATTCCTATTATCTTGTACACTGCTGTTGTGCTGTATATGGAGAAATTGCTTGAGCTGTATAGGTATTTATAAACTACATTTTATAAGTTTAAGAAGGCTGTTAACCAATAAGACCATGTTAAAAAGAATATGAACTTGGTGTTATTGTGGAAAAGACTAACCTATTTGGAAGATGTAGAAGACAGAAACCAAGGAATTATATTAGAGTGTGACATTAGCACTTGTTGCACACATCAGCAATTCATTGATTACAGTTGTGTAACTCATTTTAGATATATTAACTATATAGTGGGTATTAGTTGAGGAACAGTTACTTTTACTAAATTAACATAAAATCAATCATATCTATGTACTGAGAACTGAAAGAATCCAATGACCTTCAACGACAACTTTTACTGTGGTACGCTTATGATAACTACGCATATTGTAAAATCAAACAAGACTGCAACTTTTAAGAGAATTGAAAGTCAGTTTTATAGCAATGGTTGCACAAGGGCATCTATAAGGGTTTATGAGTCACAGAATTGTACCACAGCCATAAGTGAGATTTTTTACATGCCATGGTATGAGCAATACACACTGGTAATCCGCTGTAGTGCCATATTACATTTCCTAACAATCTGTTACCACATCACTGTGAAAGATTGTATCCAAAAATCCAGTGTTTTACCATTTCTGCCATGGTGTTATTGGCTAATGGGTCTACTAGGGTTTATTTGGAGGTAATATATGTATCTGTAACAGGGGAGATCTGGACTGACTATTTGGCACATCCGTATTATTGCAGGTAGAGGGCAGCGGTATCATGGGACCCGCCTGTCAGTCATGGCGATGACACGGAGAGGTGGGGAAGAGGGTGTGTGTGCTTTCCTCTCTGAGTGGCTGAGGGAGGGCCTTGGGAGACTGCTCGGCCCATAAGATCTGGCTTGGTTGTGCATTCGGGTGGCCGTGTTGGGGAAATACTGTGTCGCTGGCAGAAGAAGCCAGCGTGAAACAAGGAGCAGGCGAGCCCGCTGAGGGGGCAGCCTTTCCTGAATAAATAAATACGCACCGAGGGGACGTGTGTAGAGGTACATGGGAACCCTGGCCAACCCCAATGTATAGGCACAACTGAGTGTAGGGACGGAGACCCGTGCTGACCGGGCTTAGCGGCAGTGGGGGCACTGCATAAGCAGCACTTTGTTTGTAGTTTTATTACTGTGTTTTATTTTCCCTTTTTCTTTCACCACCTGTTTTCATTATTATTTGGAGCACTTGAAGGTGCACAGATTGGGATACCTGTGTTGGTAACCCCGTGGTCCTGGTTTACTGTCGGCAGTATCCAGACCACGGACAACAGCCTCTCTGGGCTAAACTAAATAAGTAAAATAAATAAATCTGGGCACCTGTGCGGTGTTTTGCAAATAAAATCTTCTGTCTCCCGTGTCAGTGAATACCCCCACCCTTCCACAGTATCCTAGTTGTATTTTTAGAACTATCAGTACCTTGTAGTTTAAATATTTAAATCTGCATCTGGATCCAGCATGGTACAGTACTGTACAGCTATGGCCAAACGTCGAATGCAACTTGCTGAATAATGTTAGATAACATATTGAATTACTACATATGACTTTCTAGTTTCCCATATACGTAACGAAAAACTGACAAAAATATGTGACATTTCAAGATCTAACATGAAATACTGTACTACTATTATGGCTTCCGGTACACTTGTGTGATATCACTTTATAGTTTATTTGACTACATGATGTTAAATAAAATATATAAATGATGTTCATGTATTATTATTATTATTTTTATTATGTCTCACTCCTACAATTCTAGGTAATGCAAAACATTTGGCGTAGCTGTACTGAAGGCTAATCTCTCTTCAGAATCAGCCAGAAACATAGTTGAGGTGTGTTTGCCTTAGCATGTGGTTCTGTTCTTACTATCATTGAGTGCATTTCATTGCAAATACTAAAAGGAACTAAATAAATTCAACAACAAATGTTTCAACTAGAAGTAATTCTATTTTCTTCAATATATAGGTATTAGCAGTATGATTTGTCCTCTTAATTGAAAACATATGGAAGACTTTCCTAAAGATGTTTCAATGCTTTAGACAAAAGAAAAAAAACTATATTTAGCGTACAGTGACTGACAATGATGTCCCAGATGGCTACATCAAATACTGGCTGCTGAATTATTGCATTGATTCTGTTTTTGCATCTCCTTCATGTGTTATACTTGCAGTAAACAAATCTTTAGAGATCAGATCAACAAAACAAGTCTATTAAATAAAACACCCCTAGGCAAAACAACTAGATGAAGAGGCATGCAATGATTACAGATTTTACTGTTCTGAGCTATCGATTTCCTATCATACAAAAACACAGCCCAATAAAGACAGAAGGAACTGTATTAGTCAGGCATACAGACAAATACTGGTAAATGCATTTCCTTCAAATTATCCCTTGGTGCAGTGTAAATAGCTTTGAAATAAACAATTAAAATGAAGCTATTCATTTCAATCCAATGTATTTTTTGATATGTGCCTGTCTGATTTACTCTTACAGCTAAAAAAAAAAAAAGTTTAAAATCCTAATTTTCTGCAATACCAAATAACTTGCACCAAATAAAGACCCCAAAAATTAACTCAGTTCATTATTAAATAATGGTATTTATTGAATTAATGTACATTTTTATTCAGATTAATGTGTGATTCCAGATTTTGATGTTTCTGGCCTATTTCATAATCAAGATAAATAGGCAGTACTTGTATACATGGCAAAACATCAACACCACATTATTGCATTTAATTAGTGCCACCTATTTTATTCAGTTGTATACAAGGAGAAGGTTGAATGCTGTTTTACACAAATGTCCTGGAGCTTTAGTGGTGTCAATATCCTGCCTCCTAAGATTTAAAACTTTTTCTGTGATCGTTGGCATGAGTAACTTATTTTACTAAAGGCACCTGAGGCTGACTGGCAAACTATCATCACTCAGGTTTAATCCTTGCAAATTCCAGAATCACTGAGGAGCATTAGGTAAAAATAACATCAGCAATATAACCTCTACAGTGGATGGGAAAAAAAAGTCCTCATTTTTTTTTACTTTTAGCACATGTATACATAGCAATTTTATAATGAAATGACCTGACTTATAAGTAAATGCATACTATATTTTTATTTGGGCCAATGCATAGTAGTTAAAGATCCAGTATCATAATTTAACCTTTATAGTGTTGTACATGCATTCTTTTTTCAATTCTCATATTGTCATACTGGGTCACCTGAGCGAATCCTTTGTGTGTTTTTAATTTAGGTCCCAGAAATAAAATTCCAGCTATCAGAAAATCGAAAATCTAAGACTAGGAATCAAAATGTACTTGCTCACCCCAATAGAAGTAACATGTAATTGAAATACTGCCACCTTGTCAGAAGAGGAGACCAAAACTCAGGTTAGCTTTTTTACTCAAATGATTAGTAACAATATAAGTTCTGAGAATCATGTTTGTGATAAAGATTTGCAAATAATTTCTTAAGAGATGTGATTTCAAGACCCGTGGTCCTGACCACAGATGAGAATAAAAGGATATCTATAGATAAAATAAAATATAAAAGATAATGTCTTGAATCTTGTCTACACATTCTCTTGAGAACAAATATTATAAAGCAGTCATTTTAATACACTTGACCAGGATACTAACAGCTAATTTATATTACATATATACATGTTAAGATTGGTATAAATCCTATAAAACGCAGATCCAGAATAAAACACTGCCACACTCTAATTAGATCATTACATTGGTTGAAATAAAGATCGATTTAGTATTCATATACTATCTGCTTGGATTTTGAGTGCCTCTTGCTTTCTCTGTGTATTATGTATCAATCTTTTAAATAATGTATTTCTGACATCACAAACAAAAATAACATGAATTAGCGGTCCAAAAATAGTTTGGTGGGTTTTTTTGTGTGTTTTTTTTTTTAACAGTTTCCATTTAGAAACATTGATCCTACATATTTTTTTTATGCTACAGTAGAATTCATCCATTACTATTAAACACGAAATACTTCTATATTTAGAGGAATAATGGTTCAAAATTATAGTGTTTTAATCAAAATGTTTGTCATTGAATTTATTAAGTGTCTTTTAGTTTTTTTATACATCACCTAGAACTCTCCTTGACTGCTTCAATATATTGCAACATGCATGCCTCTCTAAATAGGCACTGTAGTACACTGTTCTGTATTTGCGGTAATATTTACGAAAGGGCACTAAATGTGGAGTTGCATGGAAAGTAGTGCGCCTAATGTGTGTGATAAATCTAAATTTACTGCCCCATTTACTAACAGAGAACGCATTAATTTGCAAGCACAGTATTTGGATCATTTACATACCATAAAGTGCACACTACATGTATTGTGAGCGATAATTTAATGTGCATGATAATGTCAGAGATATATGACCACCGTGAGATCAGAAGTCCCAGCAGTCCAGGCGTATCTTTTGGTCAGTAGCTTATTGTGAAGGTGGAGGTGGCTTACATTGACCGAAAATGAGCGATCAACAGACACAGCACTCAGCAGCAGGGGACAGGCAGAGGCAACATAAAGTGAAACTGCACTGCTTACCTTTTATTCTCTTCCTTGTTGTCATTCTCACCCTGCAGAGCAGGCTCCATGGATCGGGGTGACAGTGCTATGTGAGTACAATCAATAGCACCCATCACATTGGGGAAGCCAGCAACCTGGTAGAAGCCCACTTTCACTTCCTGTAAACCTGTCCTCTATTTAATATAATTCCCTGTGAGCTTTAGCATGTTGTATTATACATATGAGTAGCTACAGCTTTTAATGGCAGGGAGCGTGTGAATCCAACTAAACATAGATGTGCAGTTAAAGCAGTGAAAACTGCTATTTTTATTTGATTCTTATTTGTGTTGATGGATCTTTTCACACTCTTTTCTTATCTCTTCCTTTCTCACTCTCTCATACTATACTCCCAAATCAACTTTCTTCAATTGGCGCGAAGCACTCCTTTTAATGGACGCTGACTCTGCCCACTAATCACTCATTGGCCCATTGGTATCCCCTCGCATTCAAACACAGACACACACATAAACTGACAGGCAGGCAGGCTGCTCAAGGAAAGAGGAAGAGCGACACAACAGCACACAAACATCACACCAACACAGCAAATTCCCAACCCCGTGAGAGGGGTATTGCAGTGTGTGCTCTAGTGCTCATGGTGAATACAGTTCTTTAGTGAAAACAAAAGTGCAGTGTTGTTGATCCGGGCTTAGTGCTGGCCTTTGGCGACAGCTCCGGATCATGTCAGCCATCCAAATAATTACAAACAGTATTATTAACGACAAACAAAAACAAACAAAACACTCACGTTTCACAGCACAGGTTCTCCTTCTGGTCATTTAATGTAACATTTAATGTAATGTAATTCACAAAGGAACAGATCACATCACTACGTCCCCTTTTTATAACATCACCCATGACCCCTTGGTCAACGAGCGCATCCACTCCTCTAATCCACGAATGCCATGCCGTTTCCCGTCCGGGTCATTGAGTTCGTATACCGTAGCTTTGCCCCCTTTCTAGATGGCTGACTTCCACCTACCCTTAGTCTAGGGTACTCTGTTCCATTTACACTGCACCCTCGCAGGTCGGGAAGGAGATCTAACACCAAGAATCATTCGATCGCTGTCACAAGGGTGAATGAAGCACAACATAAATTACGAGTTGCACATACAGCACTACCCTGTGTGAGCCTTCATTCTGCAGCTGTATGCTCTTGAACCCTGTCACCAGTCCATTATCAAGTCCATATTTTCACCAGTCGGTTGTGTTGCGGCTGCCCCCCTGCTACAATATGAATACAAGGTAGTAAGAAATGTATCAGAACCCTGGAAGTCTCGCTTGCTCCCACGACAGACACATACAAAAAGATCTATATTTCTATTTAATTGCAACTGGCAGAATAAATAACACATATTATTGCTATATGTGCGATCCTCTCTACATAATCCTGTATAAAAAGGAAAGCAAGAAATCGACTATTACTTCGATTATTATTCGACTATTATTCATTTCATACACTATAGCTGCTACTTTTTTTTTTTGTAAATTGCAGGTTATTAAATAGGTTGCAGTTAAATCTGAATTACATAATTTAAAATAAATAGTTAAGGATTTTTTCTTAAAATGTAGTATATTTTATTTTATTTTAAGTGTATACCATTTCATGTGTAAGCACAACTAGAATCAATTATCTGTCTTTTCTGGCCTTTATCCTTTCAAACACATTTTCATAACCAAGTAATTCAGCGAGATGTATTTATTTCGCATTAGTGAATCAGTGAATCAAACAAATCTGTTGAATTGATTCACTAAACTGAATGAATCAAATGAATCATCAGTAAACAGAACCAAACTGCACATCACTAGTCTTCAGACCAGAAAAAGAGGTTTAAATAGCACGCCTATCAGTGATTAAAGCCTGATCTTCATACTCACTAATAAATGATCACTTTAAGGTATGCACTAAAATTATCGCCCTTTAGTAAATACGATGTGAATGAACCTCATCTCATTATTCAGAGTGGGGTGCCTCATTTAAATACAGTATCAAGCATTACCATACAAATCACATATTCATTCTGATTACCATAGTATGCCACAATAAAATTAACGTGCACCATAATATGCCCACTATTTCGCACAATAATTAATAAAATTGCAATAGTAAATATGGAAATCATTAACGTGCACAGAAGTTGCAATTATCGCGTATAATAAAGTTGAGTGCCCTTTTGTAAATGAGGCCCATAGTGTGTGTTTTTTTAATATACCTGTAACATAATGCACATATTTCTATATAAATTCTTTAAATCACTGCAATGAAAAACCACACGCATCTCTTTCCCTGGAGTAAGTTTCTAAAGTCAGTATCGCAGGCATAATATTTAATTTCTGGTTAAAGTCTCATATCATTAAATCCTCTCCATCAAGGACCCCAGACACTACAAACAAAACTGTTCAGCCATTCAGTCATAGTGATTCTTATTTATCATCATCTCTGAAAGAGTAGAGGAAAACTACTCTGGTCATATTGTCATCAATGAACATGTTACCTTCATTCTTCTACAGTCTATTTTCATTAAAATGTGTCTTTTTTTCCCCAGAGACTTTTACTGATGGTTTTCATTAAAACTCTATATTTCATTAGCTGAAATACCTCTGATATGTTATGGGTAATATCATTAGTATCCTTTCATCATAGCTCGCTTCACTTCATTTTCTTATAGCTGCAACTAGACAAGTGCCCTCCAGTTTTCCATAATGCATTTCTGAGTAAATTTGGTCAAAACTATAGAAATAGATTAACTGAAATATTGTTATTTTTTGATATCGCTGACATCTATGGATTCCTGTCGCAAGGTAGCTTTGTGGGACCAGGAAATGAAGGACACAGTATGGTGAGTGAAGGCGCTGCTGCACAGATTTTAATGGTAAATAAAAGGTTTAAATGAAACAGAAACACTTTACAAAAAAAACTGCACGATGGCCAAAATAAACGGACAAAACACACATGGAACAAACAAGTATTGTGCTGGTGTAAAACCAGCACGGGTAGCAATTGTTTTCTCTATAATTTTATTCATACTTTATCTCACGGTGTCTTTCAAAAGGTAAAACCAGACGGTTTTGAAAGCCTTGACACTACTGAGAGAGAACAGAACACCTCATAAATACAGCCGACACGGGGTGAAACAGCGGACCAATTGAGAACAATGGATCGTCTCGGAACGAGAACAATCAATGGGAAACACCCCACGTGGACTTGGGCACAGCCCAAAATAGACAAACTATCCAATCACTGGGGTGAAGAAAGAATTACAAAAACACAGGCACAACATTCAAACAGGGCTCCCGACACGAAATCCAAAGCTCTTGACATACAAACAAGTCTCTGAACTTTGACAATCTGAAGACCCAGCCTGCGATCAGCTTGAACAGAGATACCGTTTTCAGAAACTCTGATACAAAATAACTACTCTAGTGTTTGCCTTGGTGTGGGAGTCCGCAGCGTAAGACGTCTAAAATCCTAAACATGCTAGTAATCAAATCTGTAACTTACCCCTGATTGATCACCGGAGAAAGAGTTGGATGAACATTTGAAGTTGACAAAGATTGACATATATTCAGTCTTTTATTAAGCTAGCAGTGCCGGAGTTTGTGGTGGAATATCCCAGACATAACTGGACGAAGAGTGCACATCTTGTGGAGGATTTGCTGTTCAGTGGAATACCTAAATATTTAATGGCTATTGTTTTCAGTCTAAAAAAACACCTCTTGTAGTGTGACCGGGTGTTACGTCACGTGCGTGGATAGCCGCTGTTTAGCAATACAGAGAGACAACTGGGGGTAGAGTTGAAACGCCGGCACAGGCGCGCAGGATTTATTAATACAAACAGAAAGGAAATAAAAGGTGGTCATGTGACGTTACCAGCGATGGTAACGCACAGAGGACACATACAGCAAGCTGTACAAAAGGCAAAATAAAACACAGTACAAAAACTACAAATAAAAAGTGCCCCAGAGGGCGAGCGCTAGCCTTAAAACGAGGCGTCCCGCTCCAGGAACCGGCTACACTACGTAACCCTCGCTATACATCATATGGGATCACGATCCCCTAACTAACCTACTGATGAGCCGGTATTCATACAACGACTCGTGCTGCTTCATACGGCCTTGGCTGGGCATTGCCTTCACAAGCACCGCTTGCAGTCTCAGGGTTGCGTAGCGATCGTTCGAGCAGAGCGGACCCTCTCCTCCCAAGTATACGCCGCTCCCCTCTGGCATGGCGTTGCAGTCGCCTCGAACCATCTCCCGCGGATGCTTTTGAACTGACGGACACTCGGTCAAGACCCGCCCACCTGCTGATTGAGGTCCAGCACAGCCAATCACTTGCTGCCCTTCCCCTCAACCAAGCCTAGCAGGCAGCAAGTCTCAATCGAGCGCCCGTCTGTAAACAATAAAGTAATTAAACAAATCAACTCCAAAACGACACACAATAAACCCATCTCCCCATACAAATTATACCAACACTAAATACACACGTGCAGGGCAATCGCCCTGCTACATACCTCCTTCCTTAGGATGAACCCTAAGGGTTCATCCGACACCACTATTTAATATTACTATCATTAAATATACATTAACAGACATCTTACATAACCCACACAGTCTAAACACCCAATCTAAACAAAAACAAACAAAAAAATTACTCTTTACATCTACTCCCCATCCCCAATTTTTTTTTTTTATACTATTCTAAACACATATGGGTGGGTGGGAGGGAACATTAGAGCCCAACCAGCCTCAACCAACCACCAGACAGCTAACTGGCTCCAATGTTAATCATCACAATAACTATACTTTATCATTCACTTATTTGCCATCATTATCATTTATCAATATTCCTATCACCATAAGTATTACTTTAAATTTAACCATAATCCTTATTACTATTACCATCACCATACACATCACTAATTTACTATTATCATCATAATTTATCATCATTATTATCACTATTTAACTATTATCATTTAACCTTAATTTATCATTCCTATAATTACCATTACTAACATCACTACCACAATCATTTCACATTATCAATTACTATCATTCATACCTTAACTCATTTACCAATAATCAACTAACATTTACTAATTAAATTTACAACTATTCACCAACACTTATTCTCACCCCTGGGCTTCTATGAGGGGGCGCCCATTCAACCCCGCTTACCCCCTAAACCCAGCGTCCCTTCACGGGGCTCCTCTCTGGAGGATTGTCCCGCCTCCTTCCGAGACGATCTCCCACGAACGACAGGTCCGCCTTCGCTAACGCTCGGCAGGCAGTTCCTCCCGCTGGCTTCCGGGCAGGCAGTCTCTCCGGCTCCTCCCTCGCCAGCTTCCAGGATCGGAACTCCTCCTTCTGCAGCTCACGGGGACGGACCTACCTCAGCTTCTCTGACGTTCGGGATCTCGCGGCTCCATCCATCTCCAGCAGCCCCTCAGGATTATCTGCGGTCTGCCCTTGTCCCCCCCCCAAAAAATTTCAGAGGTTTGCTCCTCCATGTCTCTCTGTAGTGATCTAGCCTTGCTTCGGCAGGATGCAGCGGAATCCCCTTCCGACACCATAGGAACGACAGCTACGCAACCCTGAGACTGCAAGCGGTGCTTGTGAAGGCAATGCCCAGCCAAGGCCGTATGAAGCAGCACGAGTCGTTGTATGAATACCGGCTCATCAGTAGGTTAGTTAGGGGATAGTGACCCCATGTGATGTATAGCGAGGGTTACGTAGTGTAGCCGGTTCCTGGAGCGGGACGCCTCGTTTTAAGGCTAGCGCTCGCCCTCTGGGGCACCTTTTATTTGTAGTTTTTGTACTGTGTTTTATTTTGCCTTTTGTACAGCTTGCTGTATGTGTCCTCTGTGCGTTACCATCGCTGGTAACGTCACATGACCACCTTTTGTTTCCTTTCTGTTTTGTATTAATAAATCCTGCGCGCCTGTGCCGGCGCTTCAACTCCACCCCCCAGTTGTCTCTCTGTATTGCTAAACAGCGGCTATCCACGCACGTGACGTAACACCCTGTCACATGTAGTTATTATAATAAGTAATTTTCTCAAAGAATAGTATATAATACTTTTAAACAACATACCCATGTGTCTTAATACTGTCCAAACATTCAGAGGATAGTATTCATTCTTCAACTTCAACAAACACTGTAACACAGAATGCCAAAAATCAATCCATTGATCCACAGTTCACATTTAAATATAACAGGGTCTGTATTGTGAGACATTCAACCAGGGACAGATTAATTGGCGAACCACTGTGGTTTCTGAAAAGTAGATGCCTAGTGCTTCATACCAATCTCTTCTTATTGTTTTGTTTTTAAAACATGTCATTTGTCTTTGTGTATACCGTATTTCACCTTGATAAAGGAAAGAAGTGTCACTTTCTGTAAGGCAATCTAATGCAGTCACATCAGAAATTATAGGCTCAGTCCAGAAATAAATACTAGGCCTGAGAAACAATATCAATCATGTTGTGCAACTCATACACAGCCTACATACATTATACAATATTTCTTACTTCTAAAAACAGAAGTGACCCAACAGTATGTACAGATTAGTAGAGAATAACAATTGGCAATGACATGTTTAATCACAATTCGATCAATTATTCTCCAGATGTATGCAACACTAAGTGTGACATACTGGGTGGCTGTATGAATGGACAGACAGAGACCCCCATTAATCTCCAGAATCTGATATTCTCAAAAATGTGTGCTAAATACAGTGATGTTAACATTGGTTGCAAAGGTGGGTGATATGGTGGGGGGACTTTTACATTGTAGATCATTGGAAACCTGCTACTTCCATTTTTAGATTATACAACTAATAATAATAATAATAATAATAATAATAATAATAATAATAACTAGAACTGCCAGGCAGTTTTACGGCTTTCAAGATCAGTACCAGTTGGACATTTTGGCAAGCTGTAGCATTGCAGCACTAGTGTCAGCAACAGATCAGTTTTATGGAGCAGTTTCAGTTCAAAATACTGCATATGTTCATTATCTCACTATACTTAATAACTTTAAACACCATAGTAACCATGATCCTATCTACACACTGTAAGGAGTTATAAGCTAGTTTTACATTTAACCTTAAAGAAAGGCCAAAGGTTACGATCAAGATAATTTTTGAATAGAGCATATATGGGTTCCTAAATGTGTTATATAGTAGCCATTAACCTATATACACTCTGTAAGGAGTTTTAAGCTAGTTTTACATTTTAACTTAAGTGGAGGTCAAAGGTTGCAGGCAAGGTCATTTTTGGATAGAGCACATATGGTTTCCTATATGTGTTCCATAGTAACCATGACCCTATCTGCACTCTGTAAGTAGTTATAAGCTAGTTTTACATTTGACTGAAGGCTTTTAAAGACATCCGTCAGGTGGCCATATTGGTTTACGCACAAATTTTAAACACAAATTTTGAAAAAGTCAATTGTATTGACACAGGGATTGGAGTTAATCAAATAAACCATTTTTCAACTTAAGTGGTTTTAAATTTAAGAAGAAAATGTAGGTCTGGCGGCCATCTTGTTTAACAAAAGATCACCATTTTCCCTATTTGAATTCCATTGTCCCCAGCATGATGCATACCGAGTTCAGAGTTAGTTGGTTAAACGGTTTTCAAACAGAAGCAGTTTGATGTTTGGGATGTGTTACAGTGAATTTGCTGGCAGCCATTTTGATATTAAAATTTACCGCAGCAACTTCTGCTTTGCAAATTTGAAGCAGGTTTGGTTATTGAGATCAATCACTTCACCGGTTCCCAAGAAGAAGATTTTAAAAGGTTTTTCAAAAAAATGCATCAGGCCACCATCTTGGTTGACGCATGAGCAGAATATTTTAGCATCTGAATTGTATTCAACCCGTGATGATAACTGCCAGGTTTGATGTTGATTGGTTAGATGGTGTTTGAGCAGGAGCAGTTTGAAGTCTTGGGAAGAATTTGGGAAGAATAAAAAAAATAACAAAAATCTTTACAATAACAATAGGCTCCCCAGCCATTGTGGCTTGGAAGCCTAATAATAATAGATATGAGAATCATGTATGGTATAAATAGTGTTCCACATTTTCGGTTTTTATCGTTAAAAAAAAAATTCTGGGAATCTTTTGGAGTTTATTTTACATATATTAAAATAGGGATACAATCAGTACAAAATAGTTTTTAATTGAAACATCGGTAAAAATCAGGGGAAAAAAATCTCAGAAAAAAACACATGTGGAAAATGATGAGTAGCAGTTCTGGTTTCCGATTAATAATGTATCTGGCATGTATGATGAAGCAGAATCTGTGCAAGTCGAAGCCACATTTTCCCAAGTTAGCTGGTACTTTGCGAACGTTTGGGCAATCGCTGTGCTGACTGAAATAGTATCTACAGAAGGTATGAACATGACATCAGCACAAAACAAGCCAGGTTTATTTGCCTTGAAATCATAAAAAAGAAAGCTGATTATTAAAGCATCACCATTTTCTGTCAAATATTTACAATTAAGATTATCGGCGTTAGGCAGTGTTTTACTCCAGACAGTACTGTCACACAAAGTCACCAATACATACCTATGGTGTCCATATTACGACATCTTCGTACATCAGGCAAAAAGGAGTCATTATGTGCTCCCTCATCTGTAACTCCCTCCTCCCTCCTATGAAACTCCCTCCTCCCTCCTATGAAACTCCCTCCTCCCTCCTCTGAAACTCCCTCCTCCCTCCTCTGTAACTCCTCCCTCTTCTGAAACTTCCTCCTCCCTCCTATGAAACTCCCTCCTCCCTCCTCTGAAACTCCCTCCTCCCTCCTATGAAACTCCATCCTCCCTCCTTCGTAACTCCATCCTCCCTCCTCCGTAACTCCATCCTCCCTCCTCTGAAACTCCCTCCTCCCTCCTCTGAAACTCCCTCCTCCCAACTCTGAAACTCCCTCCTCCCTCCTATGAAACTCCCTCCTCCCTCCTGTGAAACTCCCTACTCCCTCCTGTGAAACTCCCTCCTCCCTCCTCTGTAACTCCCTCCTCCCTCTTCTGGAACTCCCTCCTCCCTCCTCTGAAACTCCCTCCTCCGTTCTCCCTCCTCCCTCCTCCCTCCTATGAAACTCCCTCCTCCCTCCTCTGAAACTCCCTCCTCCCTCCTCCCACCTCTGAAACTCTCCATGCTCCCTCCTCCCTGGTCTGAAGAGATCAGCCAATAAAGAACCGTTTCCAACTTATACACGTTTTTATTGGTTAGATTAAATACCAGTCATATTACCCGGGAGACCAGCTACGTATTTGAATGGAACGTAGCTAACTAAACACATTCAACGTCTGAGAGCTGAAAAAAGTAAAAATAATAATAATAGTGTGTATTTCCTAGAAAATAGTACTGGGAAAATATTGAATAATAGACAACAATCAAGTATAAATAAAGAGTAAAAACTAAAAAAATCCTATAATATTTCGGAAAAAAACAGAAATGCGGAACACAAGGTATAAACCATACATTCATTATTTTGTGATTAGGAATCCCCTATAAAGAATAACATGGATATTCAGAGAAGCATGTTTAGTAAATTGCCTATAACCACTGATGCAGAAGTACTTGCACACACAGGAAGATTGGGGATTTGAGATATTGTAGAGATTAGAGGTTTTCTAATACTGTTTTGATACTTTAACAGTACATCTGCCTACATGTCAACAAAATCACTATTTAGTGCCAGTACATAATGTGATCTAATAAGTCCTGTTAAATAACTCATGGAGAGATTTTGATAATTTGTTGATTGCAGTTTCTACTTCAGTGGCAGTTACAGGAGCGTTAATTGGTTCTGCAGTCTGGTCTAATTTGGATAAGCTGCTGGAGTGTCTGGGAGAGAGAGTAGAGCTGACAGGAGGGCAGCAGACAGAGAGTGGGATAAGAGAGGCTCAGCAGGAGCTGAAACTCAAGGCAGCCAATTGATATTACAGAGGATTTAAAGGTATATTCCAAACTTTAAAGGTATACTTCAAACACTGGCATCAATTGCAGTTGGAGATTGAAAAAAAAAAAAAAAAATTCTTACATAAGTTACACACACTCAAAAATGCTAACAAAATTGAATATTATTGTATCTAGTAACACAGCGATCCATCTGTTATTGTTACTACCATGACACTGTTTGCAGACATCACCTTTTGTTTTGCCTAATTTTAGAATTCATGTAGTAATTTCACCCAAGGTGTCAATTTGATCATCCTTCTTAAGGAGGTCTTGATACAACTTATGCACCAGTTTTGTGTGGATAATAGTGGAATGAGGAGGGAATTAGATTTTTGAATTTTTTATATTACCTTTTTATTAAAATATTGTAGTGTACAGTCAGCACTCACATATCCAACCCTATACAATTTTGACTTCAGTGACGGTTAAACGAGTGTGACGCATATCTGATTATTTCATTTTGACCCGTTCCACCCTTGTCCGTTTTTCAGGAAACACCAAAAAGATACAAATGTCAAATACATAGCTGAAAGGCCTGTGTTTCAAAATAAATAGGCTTTCATTTAGATGTACTATAGTTTGTTACAGTACTATTTTCAACAGTATTTTAATTAAAAACGATAACATTTTGAAAAAATCACTTACCAAAAAGAGTCAACTGTAGACATATGGACTGTACAGTACATTCTTTTAAACCCGGTACGTATTAATTTGTAGCAGTTTGTAAAATTCCACATTACTACCCAATAGCAAAATTAAATAAAAATGTTACCCATGCACAGAATTGCGTAAAATGTAAAAGGCAATGCAGTTTATCAAAAGATTCAGAAAAAACAACATTGAAGAATTGAAACAGTATTCAAAATTGCAAGTGCTGCTCAATAAGGCTCTAATTTAACAGTGCACTTGTAAATGAAAATGCACAAAGCAAGATCATTGATTAAAAAATAAATAAAAATACATCACAGAGTATCTTAAACTGTTTAATGATGAACTGCTTCACATTACCATAGATGGAATCGCTCTTCTCATTTGTTTATAACAAAACTTGCTGAAGCTCTGTATAACCAACAAAGTATCTCTGCAGCCCTGGAGCGCTACACTGACACACTGTCCTGACAAACAGTCATGAGCACGGACCGATTTACGCATGAGAGAAAAAGAAGAAAAAAAAAACCTGGGCTGTGACGGATAATCAAATACATTTTAACAGAGATGGGCGTCATATCAGAATTTGAGCTATAACATTTGTTTTAAAGTCTGGCCAAAAAAATAATACTTCACTGAAAGCATGCTGAATAAGTGAAAGTAGGTTAAATACACAAATCAAAATACATTTATTACAGTATTGTATCAGCAATGCTAGAAAACACCCAGAAAACAAAAACAAAGCCAGCACTATTTGGTAACATCTTAAATTGAATGTGATGTATTTAATTCTATAGTTACACAGATGAGCACACCAACAATAGAAATTGCAGGTTGGCAAAGTGAACGGCATCACTCAAAGAAGGGTTTCACGCAATGGCGATGTTTGAATACAGAACAAGTGGCTTCCGGCTAAGAAATCTTGTAGTTTTGTATCATAGTACCTTGGCACCATTATGTGAAGATAAATGCCCACCCTGCAGTGAAAAAAAAATTATATATATATGCTTCACAGTTAAGCAGGCATATTAGCGCTCGTAAAAAATGGATAAACTTGAGACACCACACATTTATCAGCTTTAGTTTCACGATCATAATAATAATACCCCTACTTTAGTTTTGTAATTACCCCTTGGCTCAGTGACAAATCTAGCATGTTGGATTGTAATATGATGATGGCTGACTTTACCTGGAGAAAAATACAAGGATCCCTGTGAAGTATAGGACTTGATCACATTCAGTAGGCGACTGCAGCAGCTTCACTGGAGGAATGAATTAACGTGATTTTTTTTGGTGCTAGTTTCGAAAAAAATGCCAAAATCAATAGAGTTTGAAACATTTAAAACAGAAGTAAACATGTACATTGCTATAAAATAAATCAACAGACAACAGACAAGTTAATAATTTATTATTATTATTATTATTATTATTATTATTATTATTATTATTATTATTATTATTATCATTATTACTAACAACTTTCTCACACAGTGCTCGTGTTTTAATCCTAATTGTGGTTGTCTTCAACTGTGTTTACTACTCATGGCCGCTAGGCTGAAGCTCCTACGCGTCCCTTGCTTTCAGGCATGGTGTCTCCTCATCTTTTGCCATTTCAGAATGCTAATATTTTCCGCGTATCTGTGGGAACTCCTATTTTTAGCTAAACCACGCCTACTTTTAATCCTGCGCACCCTAAAGCATGTATCTGTGCTCCAGATGTGTGCGCGCTTTTCTCACTCTCGTTCCAGAATGCAAATAGCAGCTCCGACCCCGCGTAAACCCTTCTTCATGAGCGTAAATACCCATACAAGGCACGTAAGTCCTTTGAGAATATGCCCCTAAAATATTAAGGAAAGTGGGCATTGTGTTTGAACACAACTGTATTTTATTTTAGTCACTTCAAAAGCACATGCTATTCAAACAAATAATGCCATAAACCCTACAGATGGTCATATTTTTAACTTTCCTAATACATACACTGGGCATCTACTTTCCCTCTGCAAAGACAGGGTAACCAAAGCCATACATTTTGTTTACCAATGAGACAGACATGGCAACAAGTGTATCTTGAACAATTTTAAAGAGTTGACCAACCAGTGGCTTCAATGGCATAGAACTTTCCTCAGGTTTGAAGCAGTTATAATATACAACATAGAGGTAGAAAAGGTCACAATGATTAGCTTGCGTTACCTTGATCAACAATGGCACCATGTTGCCCAACAATGGCACCATGTTGGGCCAAAACATGACATTTCTGAAAACCCTTATTCTTGTAGATCAACAAATAGGTTTGAATGTTATTTAGAATTCTTGGCAGAAATCAGACAGATTTATATCTATAATTTATCCACTTTCGACTGACAATTCCACTGCATCATCAGTCATTGGATACTAAAGATCTATAATGCATTTAAGAACATAAGGACATAAGAAAGTTTACAAAGGGGAGGAGGCCATTTAGCCCATCTTGCTCGTTTGGTTGTTAGTAGCTTATTGATCCCAGAATCTCATCAAGCAGCTTCTTGAAGGATCCAAGGGTGTCAGCTTCAATAACATTACTGGGGAGTTGGTTCCATGCCCTTACAATTCTCTGTGTAAAAAAGTGCCTCCTATTTTCTGTTCTGAATGCCCCTTTATCTAATCTCCATTTGTGACCCCTGGTCCTAGTTTCTTTTCAACTATCTCACTGACCTTACCTTTCATGAATAGCCTTTTGCTGTCTGAAGAGAATATTAGTAACAACATGTTAGTGCTATACAGAGAGATGACTGTCTGATCCCTGACTATTCCCCAATGCCATACAAATGAATGGCTGCAGTAACCTTCACATGGATAAAAAATGGCTTCACTGCAGGCCCATGGAGCTTTAAATTAATTTTGAACTACAGTATATCATAGATCTTTCTGACAGTTGATATATCCAAATAGAAACCTCCACACTTATTGCCCGGAGTGAAATCATGTACCCTTGGTAATGACTAGGTAAGGGTGTGCTACATGTTTGGGTTTCACTACAGTTTCAGAGTTGCTGAATTATTTGTACCTGGATCTTTTTGGGTAATCATTAAAAAAATAAAAATAAAAATAATATATATTAAGGTTTTAAGTGCATGATATATATTTAAATGCTATATGTATACATGCATTTAGTCCCTTCAGATCTGTAGACTTGTGTAATCTTTTTCAGTAATGGAAACATCGAAATAATAATAATAATAATAATAATAATAATAATAATAATAATAATAATAATCTTAGTTTAAATATTATTAATGTTAAATGTGCATCATCCTGCAGGATTATTTGTGACATATATTGGCCATATTTCATTGTTGTTGTTGTTGTTGTTGTTGTTAACATGGCTGTTATGTTCGGTTTTAAAACTAATGCAGTAGCACAGCACCGCTATTATGTTATGGACTGTCACAATAGCTACCATAAATTGAGTCAGTTGGGTTTTGATGGCAGTTGCAAAAGAGACATGTGCATCTGTTTGGTTAACAATGAAGTGCCGTTCCTGATCATCACTAAATTCCATCTTGTGAATACATAACAATGGCATCCAAGCAAAGCATTGGGTGGAATTTCTTTACAAAGCAGGAGAATATGGAATATGCAAACTCTGCCAAGGAAATATTTCATTTGAAGGAGGAGGCACACTTACTTAATGTGATCCACATTATTTTATTTTAATTTTTTTTTCTTATTTATTTTTAAATATAGGCTACTTATTTGATCTTTTTGGTAAGAAACTAGATCTGTGCAATAACTGTAGATAAAGCATTCCGTATTGGAAGCCACACGGTTATTATTAATAGATCACAGTTATCACTGACATAAACCAGCAGGATATGTGTTATGTTGTTTTGTTTCCAATTTAGTTCCTGAAAAGAATAGTCGTCGTAGTTATATTTATTGAGGTTGTCTTTATTACGCCGACCAGAGACCCGCACTTGTCATATTTTCTACATTTTCTCAATTAATAAATCGAAACCCGGGTAGTAAAGAGAGACCCGGGTAGCATTGGGTAATTTAAAAGCATAAGAAACACAGTTTACTTTTATTTAAACATATTTAACCCTTTGCGGTCCTATGTCGGACCAGGTCCGAGATTACAATTTTCTCTTTCCGGTCCGATGTCGGACCTTAAAATAAAGCACCCTAAAATTTAAAATAAAATAAAAAAAATATTTATTAATAGTCTATATTAAATAACAATGAAAATAAATACATTTTGTTTTGGTTTATTTTATATATTAAGGTGCTTTATTTATACCGGAGTATTACCGTGCAAATGTCCCGTTTAAACTTCCATATATAGAAACAAGCTTAGTTTTATTTATGCTTTCCGTTTTTGGGGGCCCTTTCTTTTAGATCTACGTTTTGGTTTGTTTTTGCTGTGCCCAGGGTCTGCGCTACGTTTACCAGAGCACATTCAGTTTGTCCTGTTTTTTATTTTTTTATTTTTTGCTGCTTTATTTTTTGTACGGTCATGCCATTTTTTTAACGTCAAGTGTCTGTTGCCAATGCTTACAGTGTCCCGTGAATTTATTTTGTTAGTTGTTTCTGTCCATGTTGCTGTTTTTAATGTTTTTTGGCCCTGTGAAGCGTTAAATAACATTTTTTGATTTTTTTTTCCATTTAACTAACTAACAGGTCAATTTCTTCTTTGTTGAAATTTGCTTTCCTTTTCTTTTTGGCCAGTGCCATAGTTGCATCAATGTTGGAGGCTGCAGAAGCCATAGCTCAATCCTATTATATTTACCTACTACTTCTTCCTGTCCTCTATACCACTCATTTATCTTCCCGAAGGAAATTCTAAACCTTGACTTTCGACGTTGCAAATCTATTTATAACAAGATGCAAATTCCAATCTCTCTTGTATAATGAGCAGTAATTTATGCTGTTCGTAAACTTTGGTGATGCTACGGTAGCTGTTCACAAAAAGCTGTTTAATACATTGCACTCAAAAATGCCCCACCTTGACTCATCATTGTGACATGTATGTAAAATTAGGCTGGCTTTCACTTACAGACCAAAGGCTTTATTATTGGTACTGTTTTGTGTTTAAGCTTCTTAAAGGATTGGTGCCTTGTTATTTAACTGCTATGGTTAATAGGTATGATACCAACTGTAATCTGCATTCCTGTGATTCTGCCAGCCTGGTCGTTCCAAGGATTGGCACATGTTTGGGTAAAAGGTCCTTTGCCTATTGGCTCCCAAAAACTTTTAACTCTTTTAACCATGATATAAGGAGTACATTTGATAGTATCTCTTTTAAATGTTTTAAAAATAATCTTTGTGAAGTGTTTAGAGCCTCTTGTAAATGTTTTGATCCTGATTAAGGATCCGCACATGTTCAGGTGAATGTTCTTTGCTTATGACTCCTAAAATGATTAAGTCAGTACTACACATGATATTTTTGTTTTATTGTATATGTTTATTGACAGAACCCCTTTGTAAATGAGATCTAGGTCGCAATGGGTTAAATTCCTGTATAAATAAATCAAAAAATAAAATATTTATTTGCAATCAAGTACTCACCTCTCCTATTAAATTGAAGCTGCAGTGAACTGCTGTAATAGCTATTAATATATGAATTAATTAACCAAGGTGCCCTATTTACACAATTGGCTAAACAAACAAATACAGGTGAATTAAATATAAATCAATACTAAATTGTGCACGTTTAATTTTGTTCCCAGCAGTGGTACATCTGTCAGCGCATGTTTGGTATTTTAAATGATGCTTCTCCAGGAGCTGTAATTACCCACTGTTCAAATCCAATGAATCACTGAGCCTGAAAAAGAAAACGTATTGTTAGAAGTGGTGGAAATGTAGCTTTTGATGCTTTGGCATCTCCTTGTCTCTCAGGGTGTATGTCCTTCCTGTTACAGTTGTTGGCTCCACTGATGTCAGCACATCCCCCATGTCTTCAATAAATTGATCTGGATGGTGTGGGAAACAGAATGATCGTGCTGGCCCATTCGGGTGCAGGAAGTTAATTTCAGCCTCCGGTTTCTTCTGATCAGCATACACCACCAGCCCGAGCCACCAGTGACTGTCATACTGAACAGCAACATATCCTTCCACATGGTCAAATGGTAGGACATCCTCTTCGACTGCGATTGATTCTTCTCTTTGTTTTGTTGACTGGGAGAACTCTCGTACAAGGATTTTTACTTTGGAAACTGGTTGTAAGAAGTAGAGATGCTGTGTGCCAGGCACAGTTCTTACCTTGAGGAATCATAGCTCCAGAAAATCTTGCTCAGCTTGCCTTTGTGCTATCGTGAAGTATTTTATTTCAAGATCAGGAATGTTGTCTTTTGCAAACCTGTACAAGTTTGGATCTGGTCATGGTATGGACTGCAAACTGGCTTTTGTTGCCATTCGTTTAATGGTTCCTCTTACACCATTACAGGGTCCTTTGCCATGAGTTGTTGCAAAGAAGTTCCACTCTCCTTCCACACCAAAATCTTCCAAGTGCTGGCAAATGTTATTATATTTTTACAGTAATTATATTGCCCTGTACACCCATCAGAGAAGTAATACATTTTTCTTGGGTGCCTCCAAAATTTGTTCGCCAAGAACCTAAAAAGATGCTTTTGAAAGAGATAAACAGCGACTGTGTCATGAGTCATGCATTCTGATATTGCAATATATGAGATGTGCTGAAAATTCCCATCTTCGTCTCGCCAATAGCAAACAAAATAATGTATGGTTGCCTGAGAGTTGTTCCAATGGTGTGATTGTGCTTCATCTTGCATGATGCTTTCTGCAAAATCACCAACTAGGAATTTATTTTCTTGAAGGAGTTCATCCCTCAGCTGTTGATAATATGCAGTCTGCATCTTTGCAATGAAATCATGTAGACGAAGACATTGGAGATGGCTTGTGAAAGTCTCTATGAACTGATCAACAGGTTCATTGATTATCTGAAGGGTGGATCTGTCAGTTGTAGTCCACTTCAGATACTCCACTGTGTCCACAAGGCTATCTTGAAAAAGCATTTGTAGATAACTCTTGAAATCTTCAAGTGATGGACAATTTTTACACTTTCCTAGGTGGCGATCGACCACAGGCAACGCGTATAAGAGGCTTGGGGAGGCTAAACATCCCCAAAATAAACTGCCCAAACCCTCACAAGAAATTGTTCTGACCAACACAAAAAAAAATATTTGTGAGAGAAAGATTGATTTTCTTTCCCCGCAGGCATACAAAGCAGGTTTAAACGAACATAAGAACATAAGAAAGTTTACAAAATGAGAGGAGGCCATTCAGCCCATCTTGCTCGTTTGGTTGTTAGTAGCTTATTGATCCCAGAATCTCATCAAGCAGCTTCTTGAAGGATCCCAGGGTGTCAGCTTCAACAGCATATTTCTCGTTTTCGTACTGCGCAACCGCCAAACTGCTAGGGCAGCTGGGATATCAAAATCAACACTGTAGTACAGATACATGATTTAGTTGCATTTCAGTGTCATTCGAGGAGACAGTGCTTGGGTGGTTTAATGTCAATTCTTCCCACCGATCTGAGCCCCTCATACCGCTGCAGGAGGCAGCCGATGAAAACTCTGCCACAACTCTGACTTGTGGCAAAATATTTTGTTCGTCTTTTTTCACGCACCACCGTTTTGTGAGAATTTGATTACTGTGACGCTACAGTCAGAACATACTTCCTTCGACTGTTTGAACAAATGCCATCTTTCAGAGCACTGTTTGTGGTGCCAGATTATGAATGTTTCTGAAGTTTTTTCTTTAGATTTTTCCAGTCCTTCACTCCATTTTCAGTGAAAGCGGGGTCTTTTGAACTTCGGAAAAAAGTGTCTGCAAGGAAAGCAGAAAACTGCATCTGCCTGCTTACTGTATTCTAAATATGGAAATATATTTTAATATTCTGATAAAAATGAATGGTTTTGCATACCAGAGACAGCTTCAGATAAACAGGTAAACAAGGCTATAACGGTCCTGTTGCAGTATCACCAAGATCCAAAATACAGGATTTAGTTGCATTTCAATGTCATTCGAGTTGACAATGATTGGCTGGTTTAAAGTCTATTCTTCACGCCGATCTGAGCCCTATATAGATATTCGAAAGTTTACGGTTATTTTATTTTTGCAAATATACCTTATGAAATACATTGAATGCCCCTTTATAAGTATGATTAAGTGTGTGTTTAGAAGCTTAATAGTCAGTATTAACAATTTATTTAAATTGGTTTGAAGTGATGGAAATGGTGTTCGAAATTGGTGTAGTTACTGTAGGACTGCAGAACAGGTTAATGGATTTAAAGGTTTTAAAAAACAGTGCAGCTTGTTATACTTACTGTTTTTCTAATTTGCTTAAATAGGCATAACATGTTTTAAAGTACAAGCTAGTGCTATGTTAAACTTAATTTATTTGGCTGCCATATGTTGTCAAGTAGACTGCAAAACTGCAAGAATTTTAGCTACAAACATTTAATGTCAGTGTCAGTATTGATCTGTATTTAATTCACCTGTGCTACACTTTAGTCACATGTGTTAATAGGCCAAATTGGTTAATTAATTAACATGAATTTGTTACAGTTGCACCAGTTCACTGCAGCTTCAATTTATCAGGTGAGTATACTCAATTACAACTAAATATTTTTGTTTAATTGCTTCACTTAGAAAATTCACCTGACACTCTGCATTCAACTCTGTGCTGTACCTCAACCAACGGCAGGTACAACATTAAACTTGCAGGAAATGTAGATAAGGGTCTAGGCTACAATCTATCAAACACTAACAAAAACCCAAGGTTACGAGATTTGACCTGGGTGAGGTCAAAGGTCACAGAATCGAACGGGATGTCACTCAGGCCTAAAATTTACAACCACTTCTCCCAAAGGAGAAATCAAAGGTCGAGGTGTTTGGTGATTGATATAATATGGAATGACCCCTATGTTACTTGCCTCCCTGGGCCACAGGTTTTAAGAAGACCTTGTAATACAGTTTATACATAAAGGGACAGTATTACCACGTGGCTAAATTAGACTACAATTATGCATTTCATCTGATTGCATGTTGAACCTTTCCTGCCAAAAGAGGAACAAAATGTTCGATTTTTGTAGCATCCCACAAGCAATTAGACATACAGTTTCCTCAATAATAGTTGAAGGGTGTGTGTGTGTGTGTGTGTGTGTATGTGTATGCACAGTATGCATTTATTTACTGATTCCAACAAATGATGTCCCAGCCTACATGCTATGGAACCTTCCGTGAAACACATGTAGATTTCTACCTGATGAACCTTTAAGAAGAATGTGTTCCCATACTGTCCCAATACTGCATGCACGTATGTACAGGAGTGGATATAAGAGCAGCTCTATTATGTAACCAAAGCATGCCATGTGGATCCACAGCCAAAACTGGGAACTCAGCACAACCAGCATTTGAACAAGAAAGATGCTGAATGTATGACTCACCCTGCACTCCACATAGTAGGGCCTTTACTGGATGAGCCACTGGGGCTTTTAACACAAAACATTGAAAAGGAAGGGAAGGATATAGAGAGAAACTATGCACTTTATCACTTGGAAGAAGTAGTTTTAGTTTATTACTTTTAGAATACAAATTTTAATAGTGAAAAAAAAGAGAATCTGTCTAACTGTTCAGCACTATTCAAGTATTAAAACAAAATACTTTTTTCACACAGTTTACAAAAATTTTGAATTTTGAAAAGTAAAAGACATGTATTAACTAATGAACTGCAGGGTAATGTTTGTGTTTAGCACTGTATAGTAGAACAGAATTATGTAATTTAATTTCCGTCCATACTAAGTGTTTTCTTGCTAATTTTGAAGCATTGTAATTGTCGCATTTTGTCTTTCAAAAGGACTCAAAACGACAAGCTGCAACATTGTCAAAATCTAACAATGAATCTACTTATTATTTAAGATTACTATCCATTACAAATTAATATACATTAACAATGAGCGTTGATATATTATACTGCACTCAGAATCTATGTACAGTGTAAACAATCCATACTTGTATGTAATATTTTGTACATCTGTTTGAATTTATCTGTAGGCAATAGGCATGGGATATGAGCCGTTTATGTTATGTAAGCATAAAAGCTCAACTCGGAAGCTGTGTGTGTGTCTGTGTGTGTAATACATGTGTATGAAAAAACGATTAGCTAAATAATTAAAGAATTTTAATTACCGCCTGCTTTCTGAATTTCCTGGGCATCAATCAATGGTACATATAATGGTGCAAAAATCTTGTATAATTTATATAAATTAGTTTTTTGAATAGTTACCACAGGGCCATATACATTATTGTGGAAAATGACAATAAAAAAGTTAGTTGCTAGTTGAAGTTGAAACTACATGATGCCAACTCAAGTAAATGGAGTGACATTTAAATTAAATTAATTGGCATAGTAGTCTCCAGCTAAGAGAACACCCCTTGGGAAGCCAAAGTATTATAGCCAAAGTGTTCATCAGACACATTATGACTCAATCAATAAATAAATACATATGCATTATTTATCATGACGCACATGCATCAACATATGAAATTACCTGAATAAGTAAAAGCAAAACAATAGGCAAGTGTATGTTAATAAACTATAATAATAAAGTAACAGACAAACTAACATTAGTAGAACCTTGGTGTATTTCGGAGGGCTGGATCTGGGGCTCCTCCCTTGTGTCATCCCGCTATATTACCTGTCAGTCACCCTATTTAAACTGTAGCCAGCCCCTAATTCACGTCTTTCTTTTCAGTTTGCGGTTACCACGCAAACTTGCAGACCCAATCTTAAAACAAACCTTTGTTTAAAATGACTACTCACTCTCGACAGCCAATCTCTCTCTCTCTCCTCAACTGAGACGCTTAATATTATTGAAGGTAAAGACGTTAATTTGGTCTCTATTCTTCCAACCTCAGAATTTCTGGATCACAGGGTAGTTGACTGTGAAGATCTGTCTGTTGCTGTAAAATCTCAGAACTTACTCTTGGAGGATTTGTGCTTGCATTTTCTGTTTTTGCGATGTGCTTTGTGAAGTTTATGCTCACCAACGACAAGAACCGGACTCATGTTTATTTAACATTGTTGATGTCTCGGTCAGATATGGTGGTACCATTTTTTATCATAGTATCATAAAGCTTTTCAGCCAAAACAGCTTATCGGTTAGCATTGGACACCAACCCAATCCTGATCTCTTTAATAGATTCAGCAGTCTCTGTGCTAATGCTTGCAGAGTTTGTGCTTCCACTGCCTATTCTACCTCTTTGTGTCCAAAAGCAGCCTCCTCTTCGCCTCCTCATCAGCCTCAAATTGTTGTTCCCCTGCTTCTTCCACTTCTGTTATTTTTTTTTTTTTACATATGTGCAGTTTCTGTGGTGATGCTCATTCACATTCCATCTGCTCTCCTTCATCTAAATGCCATTCAACATTACTAATCGCCTCTACCCCCATCAACGTCCCGGCTCTATCAGATGCTCTTCAATATCACCCTGATCATTTTTATATTAATTATCTAATTTCTGGCCTTACTAATGTTTTTTCTACTGGTTTAAAATCCATCCCTTCTTCCTCTATTGCTTGTAAAACCCTCCAATCTTCTATAAAGGAACCAGAATTCATCTATTCTCTCATGAAGTCTGGAGATGCAGTACTGAGTGTCTTGTTGATATGCAGTGCCTTTAAAACCTGTTTTACTGTGAAAAAATACTTTTAAACAGCGCGTCTAAAATAAACTGTGTGTGAAAATAAATTGGACCTGACGCGCCTGAGACGCGCTGAATAAATGGACCTCAAAGTGTTAGTGGAGGGCCCATTTCCAGCCCCTCGCTCCCATCAATTCTGCATCAATCCTATTGGAGTAGCTACAAGGAATATGTCAGGCAAGAAGCGCCTCATCATTGACCTCTCTGCCCCTCGCGGCTCTTCTGTCAGCAGCATTAATTCTTTCATTCCCTCCGATCAGTTTTATCTTCATTACATCACCATATCTGATGCTATCCATTCCATCAAAATATCTGGATGGGGATTCTGGTTAGCTAAATCAGACATTTCCGACGCCTTCAAAGTCATGCCTATACTCCCTTATCTCCGTCATCTTTTTGGGATCTGTTGGACGGGGCAATTTTACTTCGCCACTAAACTAATTTTTCGAGGCCACAGCAGTCCTAAGATCTTTGATGACCTCTCTTAAGTCCTCTGCTGGATTCTACTCAATATTAAATCGCATACCCTTTCTGCTGCACTTATTGGATGACTTTCTCCTTATTTCTCCTCCATCAGCTCCAGCTAACAGATAAAAATCTCAACTCTCACATTAATATTACAGCTGAAGCTCAGAAATACATTAGGATGTGGTCCTCTCTCCTATAGCACTGTAATGGCCATTCTCTGTTTTACGATGACTTAATTTCTGCCCCTCGCTACCTCTCACTCCACACGGATGCTTCTTCAATCAGTTTTGGTGGAATTTTTCTTAATCAATGGTTCTCAGATGTCTGACCTCCAGAAATAAAAAAAAAAAACATTCCTCCTCAGCTTAAATCCACAGCCTTACTTGAGGTATTCTCTATTGTCATTGCAACCTTTCTTTGGGGCCCATTTTGCCAGAAAAAATATATCTTAATCTTTTGCGATAATCAATCTACTGTTCATATTATTAATAAAGGCCGTTCCTCTTCCCTTCTAATTATACAACTTCTCCGCTGGCTATTCTGGATTTCAGTCATTAATAATTTTATTTTGAAAGCCCAACACCTTCCAGGTATCACTGATAACACTGCTGATATTCTTTCTTGTTTACAGATCATGCAATTCAGATGTCTGGCTCCCTCAGCTCAACCTTTCCCTCTACCCATTCAGCAAACTGATTTTCAACTAAATTCATACATTTGCAATCTTCTGTTTTCAGCTCAAGAATATATGGCAATGCCCTCTCTCCTTCTACTGGCTGCTCCTACTCAAGTGGCTGGTCCACTTTCACAGCCTACTGCAAGCAACATCACATCTCCCCATCTCCCTTCAACCAGGATTTCATTCTTTCTTTTCTCATTCATGCAAAAGACAAGATTCATCTCTCCCTGGGAACTATCAAATCTTATCTAGCTGGAATTCAGTATCATTATCACCTATTGTGAACTTCCTGTTCTCCTCTCTCATCTATTCCTTCTTCTACTCATCTTTCCTCACTCATTTCTAAAGCTGGTCTTCCTCCCCAATTCATATTCCCCCCATTCATTCTGTATATATGAAGTAACATCAGCAGCCAGTCCTTAATTTAAAAAAAGGGCTGTTAGTCTTCCTCTGCAGTAGAATCTTACATTCACTCTTCTCTCCTTGATATTATTTCGGCTCAACAAAGTATTGCTAACATGTCCGGAGTGGGTCCATCTCTCCACCAGGACCACCAGAGGTTTCCTCCCACAAAAGTTTTCTCTCCACCAAGCGGTTAGATTAACATTTCTAACTAACAATTTTCTTTTTTCTTTGCATTGGTGGCACAGTTTCAGGGAGCCAGGGGTCTTCTTTTGGGGGCAAGTGAAGCTCATTTCCCAACCTTAGAGGCCGACAACGTCATCTCGCCCACCGAGAGGAAGGTTCCCACTGGTCAGAGGGGACCCCTGGCCAAAACTTTTCTAACTACATGATCGGTTCAGTGAGGGTGGTTCTCTGAGTAGTCAAGGAGAAACCTCTATTCTGTTGCTAAAGTCACAAGCACATAGTCTTTATTCTAGTCTTTAAAATGCAGCAGCAATATACAAGACATGCACATTATTGAACAGAATGGTGAAGCAACTCAGCAGAATGGGAAACACTAAATTGCTTCTAATTCAGAATTTTTTCAAGAGCTCTAACAATTTCCAACAGCGGCACATTTTGCCATTTGTTTACATGCCATTTTCTAGCGATGACATGCACGTGTGGAAATCAGAATACAAAACAATTCAATGACACAATTGTGGTTCTGGAAAGATTTAATAAACCAATCAGTGTGCCTCAAGCCACTCTCTTGGTGACAAGGCGCTTGAGTCATCAGGTTGCAAAACAGTACTGTATCCGTTGTAAACGAATCGCTATTGGTGCCAAGAAAGTGTTCCTTTAAGCGAAGTTCCTGTTCCTTTAGCCGGAGCATTTAAAATGGGAAAAATTTGTTTCACCACAAGGGTGTTCCCATAGACGAAGTGTTCTCTTAGGAGGTGTTCCTATACACAGAGACTACTGTATAATAATGGGTGACTGACATTCATATTTAGAAACACCCTTCAGTGTTAATGCTCAATGGTGGGTCAGAATGAACACTTACAGTTGGTGAGCACTATCATGGTCATAAGATTCCAAACAGACCTTAATAATGGTATGGCTCAGTTTCCTGTTCTGTAGGAGATGGTTTTTCCCCCATTTCTTTTTTCTATGTTTATGGCTCCAAGTGTGTCTCTACTTTGAGAACATCCTAAGGTAAATTGTTATTGTGATTAGAGCTGCATTCTGTGAAAAAATAATGGCAATATCTATTTTGTGTATAATTTGTAAACTTAATTTAAAATTGCACATTTTGTCATCCAGAATGTACATTTATTTAGAACACTTCCCATATAAAATGCTGATTTACGATTATCTGGCATGCGGGTAAAAACTGGACAGCATGGATTAAAAAATAAATAAAATTAAACCCCACTAGTCATGTACCCTCATTTGGGGGAATCTTTTGCCACTAAATATAACTCTTTTAATGTGCATTTTCAAAAATGTTTTCAAGTATAGAAAAGGCTAAAATATTTTCACTACAAATATAGAATTATCTAGGTAGTACAACACTGACCCACTTATATGCCATCTGGTGTATTGGGTCTCTGAAATGATTAAACACAGTGGATTGTGTCAAAATGTAAGTTATGACAGGAGCCAGTGAAATATGCACATATGTTCCAGATGTTATAGGATGCATCACAAATCATCTGCACGCTTAGTGAATGGAACCCCTTCCTGTTCACATATGTATGCATGATGCTGCGGTGATTTGAGTGGACCCATTGCTCCATTAAAGTGGGATAGTGGGACAGAGGCTGTGTGGTCCAGTGGTTAAAGAAAAGGGCTTGTAACCAGGAGGTCCCCAGTTCAAATCCCACCTCAGCCACTGACTCATTGTGTGACCCTGAGCAAGTCACTTAACCTCCAAAGCCATACTCACACCAAAGGTTTACTTTTTCTCAAAACAGAGAAGAACTGGGGATTCAGCTAGGGATTCCAGGTAGGTGGGAATCCGTTAAACCATCATCTGTAAGACAAACCTTTACTTTCAGTTTCCACCTTTTACCTGAAGAGACCTTTGTGGTCTTGAAAGCTAGTGTATTATGTTTAAACATATTTTAGCTGATTCCACTATTAAATATCAACAAAAAACATGCATGCGAACCAGCATGGCTTCTGCTCCTTAATCCCATGTGCACTTTTAATCAACCTGTGTTGGGTAATTGCTAGGTCCCAGCGGAGGAGTTAAAAAAAAAAAAAATTTAATTCTGTCTCTAATTAAGTACTATATCTGGCGTGTTTTTTTTAAAAACAATAATTTCTGTTGGGAAGGGTGTTAATCAATTAACAGACCAACTCAATACGAACTATTAAAATTGGGATATATGAAAAATGTGTTCTCCTTTTTCAAGATAGTTGTCTGCTTTTGCTCTTTGTATGATATGTTCCTTAGATGGAGCCTGAAATACAGTATCTGGGGTAAACAATTGCATGTTGTTAACCATAAGGATTCATGTTGAAAACAACGGCAGGATTATCCACATTTATCTGATAAAATAATGACTCCCTTTTGTTCTGTTTTTGTGTAGCCCTTCGAATATACAGAGCAACATAATTAAAAAAAAAAAGTTAAAAGGACTTCATTTGCTGGTCAGACCTTTCCCCCAGATTTTGAGCACATACTCCAAATGTATGTTTATCCATTACTGTAAACACCTACAAATTCATATGTGGATATCAGTTCCAATTTTCCAGAAGTTGTTCACTTGTGAAGACTATAGCCTCCTGACATAAGCCACAGTTATATTTTATCTGAGTATTTTACAGCACCAAAGTGGATAGCATCAACCACTTATTTTAAGAGGTAATCTTGGGATAACCACAGAGATGTTTTATACAATATAGGGTAATTTCTCAGTGCTGTAAAATGCTCTAGGAAACCCAATCTGAGTATAGGTTGATCAAATCAACCCATTCATTTTTTATAGTTTTGAACATTGCTGCCCTTTAAGACTATAACACGTTTTTTTTCCCAAAATCATTGAATTGCAATTTCACTTTATATTGTTTTTAATTTTGAAGTGACAGTGAATAAGTAGTCATTGCATTTCTCTTTTTTTACTCAAAGATTCAGAGACAAGCTGTCATGGGAGATCCTTCTAGCTCAGGGCTTGCCACTCCATTGGCATTAAAGCTAAATCTCTGTGGGTAAAAGGAGTATGAACAGTATGACAACTGTAGTAAGTGTTTTGAGGGCATTTAGATAAGGGTTTTAAAAAATAAATTATATAACTTTTCTAAGTACTTAACATGTTAAAAGTTATAATGTCTGCAAAAAAGCATGTCCCAGCTGAAATCTTTTTATTTAATTATAAGCCCTAATGAATAGAACATTTTGTAATTTTTTCCAACTTTAAGGTTGCATACATTTCATTATTCATAGATTTAAAAAGTCCTCTTTGCAGCTGAAATTTAATCAAAGTGGACATAGTAAGCTTGAATGCAAAACCATTAAATTGCCAATGTATTTATAATCTACTGTATCAATTATGTTGGTAAATGATAAAGTCAGCTGCAAATTTATTTCCCCTTGTCACTAAGGAGTGACAATTGTAGGAAAGTTTTGTTCCCTTTCCCTGGTCGGTGAGTTTTATTTATTTCTTTATTTAATTTTTTTGATACTGCGTTTCATTAGCCCTTTACCCTATTTGTTCTGAAGTCGTGCTATACGCATTTGTTAACACGAGACTTGCAACAGGGTTACAGGAGGTAAGGAAATGTATTTCTGTCTCAGTAAGGTGACGATTCTTTAATTTGTTCCTGGAATTTGATACATTTTGACCTATGGAATGTTTTTAATTTAACCAAACTGCTTACCCACTTCATGCACTCTATGCATTTCCAAAATTCTAGAAAAAGAATGTTCCATTTAGGGTGCCAAAAGTTATAAACATAATTGTTAATATAGAATATATAAACACAGTTTAAAGTATGATTAATCCTAGTAAGTATTATTCTTTGCAGTAGCCCTTCACTTTTAGCATACCAGAGGAGCATTTTTACGATAGGAGCATGTTTTACACGAGGCTCTGCATTATACAAAGGATGCACGTAATACAAGCGATGTTAAATTAAAATGCTCTGTCACCCACATGTAATGATTTGGCATCTCAGCACATTGAATTTAATGGAAAGGTAAGTGTGTCTTACCATTCAACTAAAGTTGACCAAGTCATCGCCCCAGAAGGGAAGTGATGTGGCAACCGCGGATTGGAGGAGAAACGGTTGCACTCGCTAACCAAGGGGGCGTGACTGATGGTACAAAAAGGGGATGTAGCTAAGCGATCTGTTCCTTTGTTATGGTTGCGAGCGAACAAAAAGGAGAACCAAAATGTACCGTGAGTGTTTAGTGTTTTGTTTGTTTGTTGTGTCTAATTATACTTGTTTGTTCTTGTTATACGGCTAACACGATCCGGAGCTGACGCTTAAAGCCAGCACCAAACCGGGACAACACTTCACCACTGTGCACAAATAAATTGTATTTCACCACTTGCATGTTAGCACTTACTGTGGACTTGTGATCGTGTGTGTGTCTTTGTGTGTGTTATACTGTGTTTGTTATTTCCCACTGTAACCCGTTGTTTGGAACAGTGCAATACACATTGCTGTATTGCCTGGGATTATTCTTTGCGGTCGCCAGAACGGGTTTACAAAATAAACATCTGTTTGGATCGTGAACTTTGTTGTCTGTCTTCTGTTTCGTAATCACATCACTTCTACACCTGCGCACTGCAAACCACTTTACCATCCTGGGAGACAGTCAGCATGGTTTTAGGAAAGGGAGATCGTGTCTAACTAACCTGCTTGAAAATAGTGAATAAAACAAAGGTATATGTTTTTTGTTGTATTTTTTAATGTTATTTTATTTCTAACACTAAAATGGGGAAAAAACAGAGGTACAACAAGTTTTGTTATGTGTAATTTCAGAAAAAAATAAAATTAAGCTTTTTACAAAAATAAAATAAGCTTGAAAATGTTAAAACAGTTTGTTATATTCTTTATATCAGAAAAATAGAATGAGCAGTAAAATTTTAAAAACAAAAAGGTTGCGTTGAAAAATAAACAATCCAGCTCATCCAGAACTCCGCTGCTCGCCTGGTGTTCTCTCTGCCTCACTTCTCCCATGCTATTCCACTGTTCCACTCACTCCACTGTCTCCCGATCACCGCTCGCATCCAGTTCAAGACTCTTGTACTCGTCTACCAATGCCTTGACCAGACTGCACTTGAGCTACCTCCAGACCCTCATCTCTCCCTACACTCCCACCCGACCTCTCCGTTTCACCTGCACTGGAAGACTGGCTGTACCTCCTCTATGCTCCCCTGCCTCCTGTTTTTCCCCATTTTACTGATAAAAATAAAATTACATTAAAAAATACAAAAACCTTACACCTTTGTTTTACTCACCATTTTACGGTACTAAATTATAATCACATCAAAACACACGCGACAGGAAGGGAGGGTGAGATTTCTGTAATTGCAAAAAGCTACAAACACATGACAGGATGGGAGGGTGGGGACTTCCGGTCGAGGTGAGGTTTTAACCAATTACAGGCCAGAATTTCCAATCACTGCTTCATATATATATATATATATATATATATATATATCAAGCAATGTGACTGGTTGAGCAAGGTTCTAGCTGTCCGTATAGTGGATGGATACGGACAGTTGGAGCCTTGACACATATTCTAAATCACTGCGCTGCCTCATAGAATTTAAACTAAGTATCGGTAGCCATCTTGCTTACACTCACTTACTGATATACAGCTGTAACTATGAATGAACTGAGTGACCAATTACCGCAAAAAATCCCCAAGTAGTAAGTAGACATGCCGATTTGGATGAAGAACAAGTAAATGAACTGGAATATAGCAAAACAGAAAAAAATACCCCCCCCCAAAAAAAAAAAATATATATTTTTTTTGGTTTATAAATGCTAAAGAAAAACACAAAAAGACACCTGTGCACATTATCCACCCCTCATTACTAAAATCAGAGACGTCATTGAATTTATTTTTATTCCTCACGTCTTTTCTGCTCAGTGTGTCTGCACTGACAGGAAGAAAAATAAATAACTCTGTGCCATCTCAACTCAGCCCCCTGGTGTATTTTTTCTATGGCAATGTGTACACTATCAGAAAATGTTTTTTTTTTCTTTTTTTTCCAATAATTTAGTCATTGCCAATTATTTTTTATTACTTTCTCCCCAATTTGAAATGGGCAATTATTTTTAGGCTCAGCTCACCGCTACCACCCCTGCGCTGACTCGGGAGGGCGAAGACGAACACACACTATCCTCCGAAGCATGTGCCGTCAGCCGACCGCTTTTTTTCACACTGCGGACTCACCATGCAACCACCCAAGAGCTACAGCGTCGGAGGACAACGCAGCTCTCGGGCAGCTTACAGGCAAGCCCGCAGGTGCCCAGTCAGAGTACAGGGGTCGCTGGGCGTGGTGAGCCAGGACCTAACCCTCCCTTCCCCGGGTGGCACACGGCCAATTGGCGCCGCCCCTGGAAGCTCCCGTCCTCGGTCGGCAAAGGAATAGCCTGGACTCGAACCCGTGACGTCCAGACTATAGGGCACATCCTGCACTCCACGTGGAGCGCCTTTCCCGGATGTGCCACTCGGGAGCCCCTTTTACATGTTTTAATTGAATTAATTTACTCATCTTAACTTTGTGTGTAGTTCAAAGTTATACATGCAACTAGTTTATTTGGTGTAAGGATATTTAATTTAATTTAAAAAAAAAAACTAATAATTTTTTGCCTTAAACATGATTTATGCTTTTTTTTATTCAAATCCACTGTTTTACCTGGACTATAAATGTAAGGCCCTTTAGGGCATCCATGTACGTTGAATATACAGACTTCGAGGGTTAAACCCCCGAGACGTCCGAACAGAGGTAACCCTAGCCTCCAAATTGACTCTGATTATCAAATTCAGACTAACAAACGTCAAGAAATACAGAGTGAAATTATTTACTCTGTATTAGTAATTAGTAATTAGTAATAAGGTACCTTACTGGTCCTGGTTGTTTAAATGTGTGAGTTCTTTAATGTCACGCTGCCTTTCTCTCCCTGTAGTCTGCACACTGAATGCACAAGTTATTTCCAGCCAGCCAAAAAAAAAAAAAGGTCCTGCCCAAGAATGTCTGGACAAGAATCTCTTTCCTGTTTATGTTTGCAAAAAATAATGTATAATTAATGGTAAATGGTAATGGTAAATTTTTGATAACAGGAAAACACCCATCAGATTGCAATTGATTGCACCTGTACCAAAATCTGACAGCGTATCACTTGCAATCTGACAGTGAACCACTTTCTGACATTACACAGGTCAAGTTTTGGTACTCGAACCACATTCTGATGATGTACCACTTTCTAACACTACACCGGCTCTATAGTCCAGATCACGGCTTCTATCAAACTGAAAAACAACGTCCACAAACTTGAACTTGAAGCTTATCTATAAATTCAGGTACATTCAATGTCGCTTAATGTCAACAGTCGGCACATTTATCACTAACATGCACTGTAAAGCAGACAATAATAGGCTACATTCAAAGCAAAGATATGGACCATTCGGGGGGGAAAAAGAGATTCACACCAATAACAGAAGAATTTAAACAAACATTTTTAAAAGAGCAAGAAAATGAAAATACAAGAAAAACCGCACAAAGTGGAATTTGCGTTCAGTGGGAGAAATGAGAGAATTTCACCAGATATCTGAAAAAGACCTGGACAAACACCTTTTGAATTTAATCTTATCAGTAAAACAAAAAAAAGGGGACAACTTTGAACCAAGTTCTCTCCAAAGCATTCTTAGCAGTGCTGCACAGACATAATTATGAATGCAGCATTTTTTACAGCAGCGCGTTGCAGTTTACAAAAACAAAATAAACTATCTCAGCCAAACAAAAATAGGTTAAGAAAGAAGGTAAGTAACATAGAATATATAAAATAATAATATGGGTCAGAATATATTACCACACAAAAATATCTCTCGTTGGTTTTGAGGTAGTAAGGCAACCTGTGGCTGTGCCACTTGTGCATTATGGCTCTAATATAACTCAATACATATTATTGTGTGGTAATATGTTCTAACCCATATAGTATTCTGTTTATATATGGACAGGGGAACCTGCTTTGAAATTCAATGAACACAACTCGATATGGTCCATGAATATGTAATTTATCTGTGGACCCACAAATGACTGAATACATTATATTGATCTCAGACCAGATGAAACAAGCTATATATATATCATATATTATACTTCCACCTGCCAAAGTAAAGAGCACATTAGATTGTAAATATTGCAATTGTCAATTACGTTCACCTTTTGAGTTTATAGTGTTCTGATGTCTAAACAGGCTTAGATGTGATGCTTGAAAGGAGTGCATTAAACATGAAATTATCTTCAGATAAAAGAACAACTGCCTTTCAGAAACCACACCATGTACAGTTAAAATACCACTATATATACCCGGATGTTATATTTAATGCAGCAGCACTTCAAGTCTTTCCCTTAAATTAGTTATCATTTTAAAGGTTTAAATATTTGGCTGAAACAATCTGCACTATGAATAGATATTATATATACAGTGCTCCTCCCGCTAAGGCTCTCGGTTATAACGCTACTACAGCATGTCCCCCAATTCCCTATACTAGTGATTCATGCAATATTTCTACAGTAAATACAGTACCGGTGTTCAAACTGTAAACAACTTCTCAGTCTAACTTCCATTTCTGTCTCTCACTTTTGATACAGTATCTGAACTGAAGAAAAGCTGCGCTGGCACTTTACACCACAGACATCTTATTCAGCATTCATTGTATAACTAAATAAATATTAGGCCTATAACATTATCTTTCCTTATGTATTTACCTTTTTGCTGCGAGGGGAGCTGCAGTTTTCTCTGGGAGTCGAGACGCTTCAGCTCCGCTCTGGCAGCCAAACCTGGGGCAAGCCCATTCCCTCTTCCCCTCTCCAGACCCGCTCTCCTTCTCGCACTTGGTTTGCTTGTCTGTCGCTTCAAACTGAACTCCTGACCACCATTTAGCCAGGCTATTTATAGTTTAAAAACTGCTAATTAAAATTATCAACGAGTGGGAATGTTACCTTTTTTTCTGTAAAAAATCTAGCGTTGCTTACATGCCGCTTTATGCATGGTTAATTCATGGAAAGTTACATCTTTGCTTCACTATATGTGCATTATATAGAGGGAGTTATTTTATTTTTGTATTTTAGTCAGATGTGTGTTGTTACGTGACCTGCAGTGCCCCCCACACCCTCCCGTTTTATAACGCTTTTCGGTTATAACGCACATATTGTGTGTCCTCCTAGACCCACGTTATAGCGAGGGAGCACATGTATTGCTATGAATGCTAGTTGCACTCACTTTTTATTATTGCGATGCACTTGTACTAGTCATTAATGGTGGTTTGCTAAGGCAGAGTTTGGTTTCGACTGGATAGCATAGGGATTGTTAAAAAATATCAGTGCTTTGTGCAGTTTGTTGGTTGCTCATAAACTGAAGGTATGGATGGTTCTGTATGATGTTCTGTGCTGGAGCGCTGGATTTGTTCTTCCATAGCAATATAGTGGGACAGCAATTCTTGACAAACAAGGATTTTGCAGTAAGTTTGCCTGTTCTGTACATTGTATTTGCACGCAATATGTGATGTTGGAGGCAAAGTAAATACATGACAGTATTAATATTCCCTCTCCAGTAAACAATGATAAACAATATGCAACAATAGCTAAGATTGATCAGGTCTTTGCACCAAAATGCATTCCAATTGTAAATATGACAAAACTGTTAAAAAGATTATCTTGTTCATTAAAAAAAAAAAATGTCACTTTCAAATATAATGCATTTATTTCCTGTGAAATGACATTTGAGTAGTTCTCAATACTCAGTGTTCTCCATAACCCTTACATTAAGAAATATATTGACAAAGACTCATTGAAGGATCACTTTAATGCTACTGAATATGTTATGCTTGGACGTTTAACGTTATGGATGGTTTCCTAAACCCTGCCTCAGATTTGCAGAATCACCCCTAAAGCATGCTTACACGTTGAACCGTCAACCTCTTACCAGCACTAGCACTAAACTGACCCTTCTTACCCCATGGCAGTCTCCCTTCTGTCACTAAAACTTGGGAGGCCATAACAAATTTATGTTGCTTAACATGCTGTTGTGGCTTTGAGATTTCTTCTAAAAACAGGACAGAGACATCTTCAACTAATTTCATAAACAGTAGGCCTATCAATAAACTTCTAATTATTATAAAACAGACTTTCAATTAAACATGCAACACAGAGATTAAATATCTGCATCAATCAAAATATCGGACGAAGAGCCATATATGTGCACTTTTTTGCAATATACATTTATTTTTAAATTTTAAGTGCCTGAAACCACTCCAAACTATGAATCATTTTTACTCTTCTGTTAATTTACTGTAGTAGCAGATATGAATTTGATCTAAAGACAAAATGATATATTTTTAGAATCAGAATTAGGGCTTTAAGCAATCTTTGCTAAGAAAAGTTAGATACTTTAATCAGCTAATGTTCATTCTAGCAGTCACAGAATCTTGCTTGTATTCTACAATGTTTTGGAGTTGGGTAAACTGAATTTGTTTTAAATTGTTACTGAACAGGCTGTAGGGTTTAAATTGCAACACATTGATATTTTTATAAACATATCCCTGGTCATGAATCAGTTTTGACTAGTTCTATTGTTTCATAAAACAATCAAAATTCTGAACTTTGGGAGCGGAGTCGGGAACCAATTAAATGTTTCTGATTGAACAGGTTGAATTCCAGCTGCCGATGTTGTGAATTCAGAAGGCATGTTGATGGATGTGAGACAAAAAAAAAAAAATAACTGATCAAAACTGATTTATGACCAGGGATATGGTTATAAAAATGTCAAAACAAACACAATTATGCTGAAAAAGATTTTGCAGAAATAAGTACAACAAAGCAGGAAACTAGGGGAAGTATGTGTTTTAAACCTTACAGCCTGTTCAGTAACACTTTCCTGAAGGAAGCATCTGTCACTAACATGTATGCTAACATGACACAAGACAACATATTCAAATCATGTTTGAATTTTGTAATAAAATGTGGAAATCATGTTGAGTCAAGTAATGTGGTGTCTTATCCTGATTTAAGGACCTAGCAAGTAATCTATTTCTAATCCCTTTCCAAACAGATTTCTCAGTCATTTAAACCTAGTAATCTATGATAGATAATCTAACACAAGTAGTGGTACACTAGCTCACTAGTACACTGTTCTGTACTATATGAAACAAGAATGGAAGTATGTGTATCATATCAAGTATAGTAGTCCTATGAGGAAAGCCTGTATATTCTCCTAGTGTGCAAACTGAGCAACTAACAGTCATATTTGGGTCAAAACAAAAAGGTATATAAGTTGCAAATGTGAATACATTTACTGGTAGCAATGAACTCAACCAGCTCATCACAAGACATAGGAGGCTGTGTGGTCTAGTGGTTAAAGAAAAGGGCTTGTAACCAGGAGATCCCCGGTTCAAATCCCACCTCAGCCACTGCCTCATTGTGTGACCCTGAGCAAGTCACTTAACCTCCTTGTGCTCTGTCTTTCGGGTGAGACGTAATTGTAAGTGACTCTGCAGCCACTCTGATGAATCGTTCACACACCCTAGTCTCTGTAATCGCCTTGGATAAAGGCATCTGCTAAATAAATTGTAAGCAAGGAAGCTCAAACAGCTCAAGAAGGTTTACAACAAATTTTGGCACCCAGAGTGGAATGTTCTTTTTTAGATGTTATTATACTGTCATCATACTGTCATTTTCTACATGTTGGGAATGTGCATTCCAAGCGTGAAATGCATTGAGGGGGTAGACCAGTACCAGTTTTGCACGATTAACATCGTTCAAGGGACAAATCCCAGGGAAGAATCATCTTACTGGGAAAGAAATACAATTCCTTGTCTCCTGTAACACCATTGCAAATCTTGTGTCAAGAAATGCTTATTGCACAGTGTAGCTCACCTCGCTATACTTTATGGGGATCTACCATCCCCGAACTAATCTTTAATTTATCAGCACAAACCCCGACTCCGGCCATCGGCGGTTTTGGCTTCTTCTTTTGGCTCCAATCCCAGTTCACCATCACAGCAATCTGAGGATTCCAGCAACGTATTTCGGTCTCTACCACGTTAGGGTAGCATGGACGATCTTCAGCCCGTTGTCCGTGGCTTTGCAGCCTCCCTGAGGTGAGCAAACAGGACCTCTTTATAACTGATGCCGTGCTGGAACACACCTACACGCTGATTATCCACAGCTGGCAATCACACACAGCAGGTAGGCTCTCCCAGGAGCGTCAGGTACTGCATTAATCATTTACAATAATTACACACATTTATGCAATACTATTTACAATATATACACACAACCCACTCTTCATGTGCAGGGCTCCTGCCCTGCTACACACAGTTTCAGAACAAAAACTAAATAAATAAATAAAATTTAATAAAAAACCCAACCAGGGAAGCTTCCCCATGACTGTCAAAAGTACAGTCTCAGGAATTTAACAGCATACTTCCTCTGAATAATTTAAAAACAGGTAATCTGTTTATATATATATATATATATATATATATATATATATATATATATATATATATATATATATATATATATATATATAAATAAAGTACATGTTTGAGATATACACATCTTCAGGCAGTCCCTGCTGACAAAACCACTGACATCTCAGAAGCAAGCTAAACTCTCCATGCAGCTCAATCAAAAAAGCCTTTGGTTGCCGTCTTTAGCATTGCACCAAATCGCATTTTTTGGAAAACTGAATTACTTTGGAGTTAAGAATCATATGTCTTTTACCAGACATGTTTTATTTTAACTAGAAAACTACTGATGGTTGCAATTACTGTATAACATGTTCAACAATTGAACTTAAATGGAATCAGCAGTACCGGTAATGACACAACTTTTGCACAGCAAATTAACAAATCTATTTTGTGCTACAAGGGAATCTTAAAGGAAACATTTAACAAATAATTCCAATAATTAAATGTAACTATCCTTGTCAAAATAACCGGTGATAACATATAAATTACTTATGGGATTCTAAACCAAGGCTTTTTAAATGGTTTTCAGCAGCAGGACTTCTGGCTATGAACCTTGCTGGGCTTAACCTTTTTAATGTGAAAAACAGAGCATACACACATTGGAAACCAAATAACATGAATGACATTAGGTTAAGAAAATAATTCATGTTTTAAGCCCTGACAGTTTTCCTGCTTGGAACTGTATGGTTGATGTTGTCAGCTCTATGGTTGACTGTATGGATAGAATGATCTAGGTCATGTGAATAAAACATTACGTTAAAAAAAGATATTACAGGAAAAAAAGCACAGTAGACACCAGCAGTGAGTAATGTGTTTTGATGTAAACTCTGTTGCCTGTTAAGCAACACTTTAAAAATGCTCATTGTGAACAAAATCATTTAGAAAATGTATTCAGTGCAATGCAATGACGTTGCTTGGCATTACCTGCCCAATTATAATACAAATGCATCCATTAGACTAAAGCTTTGAATGTGTTCACATCATAAAACACATCACCACTTTCAAAAACTGGAAGAGTGCTTTCTCAAAAACTGGAAGAGTGCTTAGGCCCTGAGGCTCATGTTTAATTTTTTAAGTCATGTTTGATATGGTATTGTAGGTACTGTCTACCCAAAAATGTTCAATATAATTAAAAATAAATAAATAAATAAATAAATAAAATAAGCTGTTAAACAGGACAAAGACAGTTGTTTTAGTGGAAATGTTTATAAAGCTGCAAATATATATATTATACACACACACTTATTGTGTGCCTCTGTGTACTGTAAATTGTAGAGGAAAGTAGTGGCAAATAAATAATCAATGATCAGAAGAAAAAAATTTAAGTACAGAAAGTGAAGATGATTTCTCATGACAGCAGTTTATGCACTTAATGCTTAGTGCGTTCACAGAGGGTGCATCCAAAAAACCCTGTTTCTCAGTGGTGGAATTTACATTTTTTTTATATTCCTTGTATTGCAAATGTACAATCACATTTAAATGAATAAGCACAAATACAGTTTTTTGTTTTCCTTTACGTGTAATTCAGCATTGGTCCCCTCTAATTGCAAGATCTCTAGAGCCCCTTCCACACAGGCACTCCTACCCGAGTCACAATCCCGCGTAGTGGGAAACCACGTACCTGGCTCGTACCTGGGTTGACACGGGTTGCAGCGACCCACCTCGGGATTGGTTGGCTGGGTCGAGCAAGACAAAATGCATGACAGCCATTCATAACCCGACAAAATAGCAAACAGCCACACGTGTGAAGGTTTCACTTCTGCAAGGAACATTTCTGTTTATTCTGTTTAGCCACATATTGTTAACTGAGACACAAAGAGGCAGATTGCAGAAGAAGAATTTGCTGTAATCAACATTTGGGCCGACGGTTCAATCCAGAGAAGCTTGGATGGAATCGTCCATAACAACCTGCTTCCGGGGCATTAATATGCGCATTGTGTACTTGCTTCTGTCACCCAGGTCAACCCTGCTTTATCAAAAGCAGTGTGAAATTGTGTAGCCGACCTGCACGACACTGGGTCCTGACCCGAGTAGGTTCCAACCCGGGTTGAGCGTGCCAGTGTGAAAAGGGCCAAAGTCAAAGATTATTCAACCTAATATTCATAGCGGGAGGAGGTGCAGCACAGAGAAAAGAGGCTTTGCAGTGGTTAGCAGCAGTTATAGATTTCAAATCCTGCCACTGATGAATATCACCATGTTACAGTTTCTGTCTAACACACGCTTTGTGACTTACATGTAGACAAGAGTGGCAAGGTTTAACTATTGCAGGGGTTGGGACCACGATCTACACACTGTCCTCACTACCCAATACCATCAAAATGTAGTCTGCTGAGCTATGCCACCTAATGAGTTATAGAGCATTAGGACCCTCAACCTGGTAATTAACAGTCTATAGTAGATCCGATCTCCTCCATTCCCATGTTCGTATATTCCCAACCAATCTAGAGCAGTAGTACCACCCACCTTCCACCAAGAGAGACACACTCAAGTACCTGTAACAAGATTTTTTTTATTTCACAGGTTTGAAATAATGTTTGACTGCTCAAAATAACAGGTCATTTCCAGTGTTTCCATCAGATACTGCAGTTTGGTTATTTTTATGAATCAAAGTGATTATTATTGTTTGTTTGCCATATATGAAGACTTTTTACTGATTTAAAAACAATCTAAAAGACTTTATAGTTGATTGTCTTTGACATTGTTACATATTGTGTGCGATGATGAAGTCTATGGCTAAAAGGGGTGATTTGTCATTTTTATGATCTTACACAGTATGGAATTCTTGTTGGAATAATCAGAAGGGACAGTTTAACATTTGCAGATGATGGCACATCTCAGTCTACATTTCAGTTTTAAACTTAATGAGCAAAAGTAACCCAGGGTTTGAATCAAGGATTGTGATTCCATGTGCTATAATTATATATATATATATATATATATATATATATATATATATATATATATATATATATATATATATATATATATATATATACACAGCAGGGAGGGGGTTAATATCCTCCTTGCCTAAAAACGTGTAATTGTTTTATTGTTGTTAATTATCACCTGAACCTGGCTATTACTGTAAATTAGAGCCAGGTGCAGGGTATTTAAAGAAAGCAGCCAGTCCCTTCAGGGCTGCTGCTGTGTGAAAGAGCCCAATTGAAGGTGTGCTCAATCATAATGCAAAAGCTATGCTGTGAAAGCCTTTTTGTTGTTTTCTCAAAACGGTGTGTTTATTTTAACAGGTAAACAGCTTAGATGTCCTGTTTGTTAGAAAGGTTCCTGACAAGTGTGTAGTCAGTGCTCTGAAACGGAGTTAGGTTTTGTTCTGATTTATTTTGTTTATTAAAAATAGCACGTCAGCGTGTTTAAAACTCAATTTCTGCGTGTGATGGGTCATTTTTAAAGGGGCAACAAACGACCGTGAGTGGTGGCTGTGTTACATATGGTGGCAGCGAGTGTGGATGCCCCTAAAGACACAGAAATGGAAAGCTTAGAAGAATTGATCGCAAAGATCAACAGAAATTCCGCTGCTCAGGTGGAGCTGAACGAAAAGTGGAGACTAGAACTAGGGCTGCTGGAGCTAGAGCCGACCGAGCTGGAGCAGCTGCTCCAAAAGTGGGAGCAGGTGAGAGAAGTCCAGCTGTCTCCAGCTTAAGAGCGAGAATTCCTGCTGTCTCCAGCCCTAGAAGGGGAAGCCCTGCTGTCTCCAGCACACAAGGAGGTGAAGCCGGTGCTGTCTCCTGAGCCGGAGGAGCCGTTGCCGTCTCTGGAGCCACGAGCTACAATCAAGGGGGAGGGGGTGAAGAGTGCACCTCAACCTCTGCTCAAACCTCCACCCCTGAGAGCTTGTCCAGCAAAAGAAAATGCAGACCCTTGCCCCATGCTCTAGGACCTCCTGTCGCTGGACCTCGAGCCCAGGAGTGTGATCCATCAGGCACAGTTCCTCACCTGGTTTCCCACTGCACTCCCCCTGCAACCCCAGACATCGCGACGCAGGGGGCAGATGTCGTTTGGGCTCCCCCTGCCTATTGCTGTGCTCCCCCTGTCGGTACAGAGGTCGCTACGCCAGTACCCACCCACAAACCTTTGCCTGCTGCACCACCAACCAGGTCTCCGGTCGGCACGCCAGTCGCCCTCATTACCACGGTGGGGTCCCTCATCGTCGGTTCTCAGTCCCTCCTTGGAAGCGCCGGAGGGACCGACCCACCCTCAAGCTTGCCCATGGAGAAGGGCGAAGATTAAAGAAATTGGACTTGAGGACTTGGGTGGTCTTTTAAGGGTGGAGGGAAGTGGCCTTGGGATGGCCAGTGTCTTGTAAAGACTAAGGGAGGATATCTAACACAGCAGGCAGGGGGTTAATATCCTGTCTGCCTAAACGTGTAATTATTTTATTGTTAATTATCACCTGCACCTGGCTATTATTGTAAATTAGCCAGGTGCAGGGTATTTAAAAAAAGCAGCCAGTCCCTTCAAGGCTGCTGTGTGAAGGAGCCCGATTGAAAGTGTGGTCAATCGTAATGCAAAAGCTACGCTGTGAAAGCCTTTTTGTTGTTTTCTCAAAACGGTGTTTATTTTAAAAGGTAAACGGCTTAGCTGTCCTGTTTATTAGTAAGGTTCCTGACAAGTGTGTAGTCAGTGCTCTGAAACAGAGTTAGGTTTTGTTTTTTATTTATTTTGTTTATTAAAAAATAGCGCTGTAAGCACCTCCAGTTTTGAGCCCTGGGTCATTTTTAAAGGGGCAATGAACGACCGTGAGTGGCGGCTGTGTTACTATATATATACAGTATATATATATATATATATATATATATATATATATATATATATATATATATATATATATATAAAGGCGCACATGGAAGGACTTTGAGTTGACTGAATCCAACTTGTCATCCTGCTTTTTAAACCAAAAAAAAATGCAAATATGATTATCTAAAAACTAACTTATTTCCTTTTAAATTTGTGAAATAAACATCAATTCAGGAGACAACCAGTACAGTACATACTCATATTTGGGGATATTTAAAAAAAATAAAATAAAAGTGCCAATTCATTTGAATTTAATTGTGAATCACGTGCATGTTTATACAAAAGAATACTGTACTTAAAAGGGGAGGAATTATTTTATAAAAGATGCCCAACCTCCTTATGGCCCCTAGGACACTGATACAATCCCTGATTAGCAGGCTTATGGAGCTTCATTTTAAATTAATGATGGGTATGTGGAAATAGAAAACCATGTGTAGGAATAAAGTAGAATTCAAAAAACAAAATGTCAAATCTAACAAGCCAGAGCTCAAAAAAAGTAAAGTCAGAACAATAACATTTTAAACATGTTTCTCACAAAAATAATGTGAAGTACAACATTTCAGATCAGTTGACCTTGCACTTCTTGACCACATTCTTTCCCCAGTGATGGGCAAATACAGCTGTGTGAAGTGTGTTCAATATACCAAACCCTTTTCTGTTTCACATGTGACCAATTATTTTTTGTTTTCTGATAATGGCAATTAAAACATATCCTATCAAGTATTGTGTCTGTGTTTAAAAAAATATAAACATTGCGATGAACAAACCTAGTGGTTTATATCAGAACACTGAATGAAAGTCTGGTATTATTATACATGTATTTCAGTATTGGTACCCTTAACCCTTGCCTATGTCAGTGACTATGTATGTATGTAATATTACAGTGTAATTTTATCTCCAGATGGCTGATGTAGGAGATTGTTATGTTCTTTACTGAAATACAATTTTAATTCCAAAAGCTTACAGATTTACAGGGTCTCAACTATTTTAATCTTCATGCCAAATCAATGACTCATTTTTACCCAATCAGGATTTGTTTATTAAAATGATAGTTTATTAAAAACTATACAGAAATGTATTTTTTATGGTAGGCCTACAGGTAGTGTTTCTAACGGTATTTCAACAGGATTTGTGCACAGCGTATTAATGCATTAAATGTATGAAACTACATCCTGGGCTCTATGCCAAACCCTCTGAAAACAAGAGCTATCCAAGTTCATTTTCAGGAGGCTAAAAATAGAACTGGATTCAGACATGAAAAATATACAACCATACTGTAATGTACTGTAATAAATAATATTCCTAATCCTCCAAAGTGAAATATAAGATGTAAAGGTGATTTATTGCCTAATTATAGTATTTATGGTTAGACTTTTACTTACTGCAATCTGTTACCACAATGAAGTGCCTTGGGGCATTCATACATAAACATAACATGTCCTTTGTACTGTGGCACATCCTTCAGCCTCAAACCCATTTTGAAAAGTCTTTGAATTACACAAATTGAGATGTCCAAGCACTTCCAGACTTGCTGTATGTAATCAAAACCTAGCACCAGGGTTTACAGTCATACTGAGATAGATGGAAACATTGGGCTTTCCACCCAAGTCTATATCTCAGTGTGACCAGATACCTTGACATCTCTTCTCGAGCTTATAAAATTGCTTTGTGTTGCAAAAGTTTCAAAAAAACGTTCATAGTGAAACAATTACACAGCTATATAATGCTATAGCCATTTTGTTATTTGTAGTAATCGACGTTACTTTTTGGTCAGGTTCTAATCTCAATGGGACTGCAGCAGGATGTCAGGAATGAGATTCTGAGCCAAAAAGCTGCAGTTAAAGCGCCGTTGAGCACCTTTATTAAAACAGACAAAAACACCGGAACAATCAAACAGAGGCCAAAATAAAAGGTGTAAACAAAACTAAACACACCCTGATGTCAGGCTGGACATTTGCCTTCACTGATTGATACACAACACAGCACAGTTTACACTCGCCTACACACCAACCAACAAACAAACAATTTTTCCTTCCATGTGGCTGGACCCTAATTAATCATCAATTATTCAATTAAGGCCCCAGCCACATTCCCACATGTATTCTGGCACACACACAATTTACATTAAGGGCTTTCACCCTGCCACAGAGTCTCACTACAATAACAGTATAACTCTTATTGTTCTGCTGTTCATATTTGTATTGCAGGTGTTTTTTTTTCACTTCAGGTAAAGTCTAAAAATGTAGTACTAGAGGCACAAAACGATTACACCCCAAAAGTAGACAAATCTAAATCTAAAACAAAATGGCCAAAATGGTTTAATAGATCAATTAAAAAAATATTCAGCGAAAAAAGGCACTTTACAGAGCGTTTAAAAGGGACCAAAAACAAAGTACACAGAAAGAGTACTTGGAACTGCAAACACAAGTCAAAAAAGAAGTTAGAAAGGCCAAGAGAGAGATAGAAATCAATATTGCTAAAGGGGCTAAAACCAATTCCAAAATATTTTTCCAATATTATAACAGTAAGAGAACATTCAAAGAGGAGGTCAAATGTCTAAGAGACACAAATGGCAAAATCATAGATGAAGAAAAAAAATAGCAAATATATTAAATGATTACTTTTCACAGGTTTTTACAAAGGAGGACACGGACAACATGCCCCACATGTCGACCTGTTCCTATCAATTTTAAATAACTTTAGCATAACAGAGGCAGAAGTGTTAAAGGGACTAGGAGCTCTTAAAATAAACAAATCCCTGGGCCAGATGAGATCCTCCCAATAGTACTCAAAGAAATGAAAGAAGTTATTTACAAACCGCTAACCAAGATCATGCAACAGTCTCTTGACACAGGGGTTGTACCGACAGACTGGAAAATAGCAAGCGTAATACCGATTCACAAAAGGGAGACAAAACCGAACCAGGTAACTACAGACCAATAAGTCTGACTTCTATTATATGTAAACTTATGGAAACTATAATAAGATCCAAAATGGAAAATTACCTATATGGTAACAATATCCTGGGAGACAGCCAGCATGGTTTTAGGAAAGGGAGATCGTGTCTAACTAACCTACTTGACTTTTTTGAGGATGCAACATTGAAAATGGATAACTGCAAAGCATACGACATGGTTTATTTAGATTTCCAGAAAGCTTTTGACAAAGTCCCGCATAAAAGACTAATTCTCAAACTGAACGCAGTAGGGATTCAAGGAAATGCATGCACTTGGATTAGGGAGTGGTTAACAGGTAGAATACAGAAAGTACTGATTAGAGGAGAAACCTCAAAATGGAGTGAGGTAACCAGTGGTGTACCACAGGGATCAGTATTAGGTCCTCTGCTATTCCTAATCTACATTAATGATTTAGATTCTGGTATAGTAAGCAAACTTGTTACATTTGCAGACAACACAAAAATAGGAGGAGTGGCAAACACTGTTGCAGCAGCAAAGGTCATTCAAAATGATCTAGACGGCATTCAGAATTGGGCAGACACATGGCAAATGACATTTAATAGAGAAAAGTGTAAAGTATTGCATGCGGGCAATAAAAATGTGCATTATAAATATCACATGGGAGATAGTGAAATTGAAGAAGGGAACTATGAAAAAGACCTAGGAGTTTATGTTGACTCAGAAATGTCTTCATCTAGACAATGTGGGGAAGCTATAAAAAAAAGGCTAACAAGATGCTTGGATATATTGTGAGAAGTGTTGAATTTAAATCAAGGGAAGTAATGTTAAAACTCTACAATGCATTAGTAAGACCTCACCTAGAATATTGTGTTCAGTTCTGGTCACCTCGTTACAAAAAGGATATTGCTGCTCTAGAAAGAGTGCAAAGAAGAGCAACCAGAATTATCCTGGGTTTAAAAGGCATGTCGTATGCAGACAGGCTAAAAGAATTGAATCTATTCAGTCTTGAACAAAGAAGACTACGCGGTGATCTGATTCAAACATTCAAAATCCTAAAAGGTATAGACAATGCCAACCCAGGGGACTTCTTTGAACTGAAAAAAGAAACAAGGACCAAGGGTCACAAATGGAGATTAGATAAAGGGGCATTCAGAACAGAAAATAGGAGGCACTTTTTTACACAAAGAATTGTGAGGGTCTGGAACCAACTCCCCAGTAATGTTGTTGAAGCTGACACCCTGGGATCCTTCAAGAAGCTGCTTGATGAGATTCTGGGATCAATAAGCTACTAACAACCAAACGAGCAAGATGGGCCGAATGGCCTCCTCTCATTTGTAAACTTTCTTATGTTCTTATGTTCTTATGTTCTATTTAATTTTGCCACAACATTCTATTTGATATAATTACTTTGTTTCCTCTTCCCAATCACTTCCTGTGTTACTGATAGTGAGGTTATCCTGTTGTAGCAGAGGGAAATGCTCCAACTTTTATTTTTACTGAAACCTTTCCATAAGCACATGATTGCCTATAACTGCTCGCTCACATTGAGACTCTGTACCATGTTTCATCCTTAATGTGTTAACAGCTCAGGGAGAATTGAAAAATAAATTACTGTTTGACTGGTGACCATTTTGGTGACAATCAAATTGATTTCACACCATTTATTTTTCATACACTTTAAATTAAAAAATCCACTTTATTAACTGGCCGGCTTCACCAAGAGTTGAGAATTATAAATGAAAATATAGGGGAGTGATAGTTGTTTTAGAATTTGAAAAGTTTTCTTGGCTTGCCTCCAGTAGTGATTATCCATACAAATTATTGACAAATTTACATCTGAAACTTAGTTAAGCTACTGGCCCCATACAAATACTAGGATGATAATCCTTGATAATGTCCCATTCACTAATCATATAACAGTCAGGTCAGTTGTCATTTTATATACAATACATCTAAATATTTTAACAAAGATTACATATTCAGTGGTATGTGTTCTCAGATGTCAGTAATTTGTAATCATATTAAATTCTCAGAGGTGTACAGTAAGCTCTAGGAAACAGTCCAAGTGGCCCTGTAAGTTAAAGTAATATTCAGATGGATCATTTCAGCTCTCTGAAGTATTGTAATTTATTCTTTCAGGGTGTTGTTCTATTACAGAATATTCCGTGATTTGGAAAGTCAACATGTTTAATTATTGTGGCATCAATATCAATATAATCAGTCCTGCCAAAAACATGGGAAATAATAAGCAAGAAAAAATAAGAGCAAGTTTATACATTTTTGATACCGCAAGGCAGCCTGCGTTTGTGGATCTCAGCAAGCGCCCAGAAAAGGCTTCAGACAAGTGGGGAGTTTTGAAAAACATTTACAGTAATCATGAGATTTAGTCAGGGTTCTGAGTGGGGTAAAATCAGGGAAACATGTAAATATTGGTAGATGACATATTTTAAAATGTATATAAAGAAATAAACAAATAGATAAATAAACAAACAAACAAAGAGTGGAGCCGTTGTGCTGCTTTGAAAAATCCCATTCCAGATCTGAAACGATTTGTGTATTACTGTATGTCCTTCAGATGGTTTTATTCATTCAAGCTCTACTAATAAATTCACCTGAATGAGTTTGCCACCAGTGTGACTGAAAAACAAGCATCAAGGGTTCAGAAAAAAAGGTCAGTTCCATAAGAGACACCCATGTTGTGAAGCCAAACAGGGTGTGAAAGAAATGTTGCCAGGTGGATATTAACTTGTGATATGGTTGGTAGAGAAATTAAACAAAACAGAGTGTTCTTTAAAAAGGTCAGGTTCTCTATTTTATTTAACATAACAATTCAGTGCATTTAAATCATTTTCAGATATGGGATAAGTTTACAATATATACTGCTGATCTTCCTTGATTACAACGAGGGTCTCTAGATTAAAATCTAGCATGCTAATATTTAACAAGTGGTTACTACCAAGTCAACTGCCCAAACTTGTGCAAGACTATAATTGGAGTAATGAAAAAAAAGCAAGCAATAGTGGCCAATCTGGGGAAAACAAGCAAACACAAAATCAGTATAAATATACACTATCAAAACCAAACACATAAAAGAAATACACAGCTACATTATCAAAATCAAATTACATTGTCAAAAGAAACCACAAACAGCATGCAACAAACATATTCCTTAATCTAATTCATAGCACACCATTTTAAAAAGTATTAAAACATTTTCAAACAGCTAAATTACATGGCTTACCTGAAGTATCCTTCCAAACAAAGCTTTCCCAATGCAAGAGGTGTTCTCAATTTATACAAATAAAAATCAGTGTGTGCCCACCAGAGGGAAGCCCTAACTTAACCCCATTTCTGCCACTGGCCACAGAAATATGTCTACAAAACTAAAAATAAAAGTAATGCCTAAAGCAAAATATATTCAGTCCTAATAATCAGTTGGACATAGTGTAGTTGACAGAAGAATGTAAAAATGTTATGTTTTGAGAGCCTTTGTTTGCCTCTACCATTTCATGTTACTGGGAGCAAAAGATGAGACGAGAGATTCTCAAAGCTGTCTACTCATAATTGTTATTAACACAACTTATTTCAGAACCCACAAATGTATCTGACCAGAAATAAACAACTTGGACAATTACAGTAATTTATGAGCGTTTAAGTTGTGTGAAGTCGGTACTCATCAAATATTAGTTTATTTAGCAGATGCCTTTATCCAAGGCGACTTACAGAGACTAGGGTGTGTGAACTGTGCCTCAGCTGCAGAGTCACGTACAACAGCGTCTCACCCAAAAGGAGGTTAAGTGACTTGCTCAGGGTCATACAATGAGTCAGTGGTTGAGCCGGGATTTGAACCAGGGACCTCCTGGTTACAACCATTTTTCTTTAACCACTGGACCACACAGCCTCCTTCTTCACTGTGAGTAAGCAGCAACCTCTTGTACTTGAGTCTTCAGTATGATAGTGCCAAAAACAATGGCACATATCAAGTTGTCAGTTTACATGTATATTGAAATATAATTTTTCTAATCACATATTTAAATCAAAATGAATTCCGAGATGTTTGAGATGCTTGGTGTACCATGGTGCAGAAGAATAGCTCTGTGGCTGGTAATGGATTGCTAATGTAGGGCCTGTGCTGGGTTTGCAGGAAGGTTACTTGCTGTTGTATTCTTGTTGGTTTGGTGTAGTGGCTGCTGTACTTTAATTTCTCCTATCAGTACAGCAGGTCCTCCAGCCTTTTTTAAACCTCCTGTGAGAGCTGCTGTTTTGCAGCTGGTACGTACATTCTTGAGTGTGCATATTCAATATTAACACAGCCGATTACTTTTTCGATTACTTTTTCTAAACTTTGTATCAATGTAGATGGATTTTTCCTCAATATATTTTAGATTTTTACTTAAAATATTTTTTTATAGTATCGTATTTATGGGTTTATCTATTTATGCATTAAATATTTAAAAAAAATATTCATAATTTTATTTTAATTTAATCAAAACCAATAAAAACAATCCTAGATGTATTTTTGCTTCCCTAGATACATTTGTAAATCCTTCCCCAAATACTCCCACCCTTAACATTGGCTCCTGTTACAGCTGCAATGACTTAAATTATTTTCAAAATAAAATTCTAGACATCAGAAATCAGATTCTACAGAATCTTTGTATTATGGAGGCTCATAATTGTACCAATTAGACCTGCCAAAGCTACAATGGAGACTTTTTCCTTGATTACCTTACAAGAACTGACAGAGCTAGTTGAGCATATGAGACCCAGTACACGTGCTCTTGATCCCATTCCTACTAAACTATTAAAATATGTTATTTTGTGTTATTAATACTCACATTAAAAAAAAATTATAAATGTATCACTTTCCTCCTTTATAGTTACCTTAACACTTAAGGTAGCTGCAGTAAAGCCATTGCTCAAGAAAAATAACTTGGACCCCAAAGTCCTTAATAATTATAGGCCAGTGCCCAATCTGCCATTTTTAGCTAAGGTTCTACAGAGTTATATCATATATAATAGCATATATCGTTATCTGTTGATAAGTTCTGACGGGGTTTCCCTCAATTTTAATTCTTCTAGATCGAAGTGCTGCTTTTGATACTGTGGACCACTCCATTTTAATGAATCGTCTTGAAAGCTCAGTGGGATTGACATGAGGTGTCTTATCTTGGTTCAGCTGTTATCTTTCCAATAGGTTTCAATTCTTCTCTGTTGGGGAGGTGAAAGGCATTGTCTGAACTTGTCTGCGGTGTTGCACAGGAATCTGTTTTAGGTCCTTTGTTATTTCCGTTATATATGTTACCTTTAGGTGACATTATCCGCAGATGGAAATTAGCACCCAGCTATTGACCCCATATACTCCCAATCGCAGTCTTAGATCACAGGATGCAGGACTGCTGGTTATTCCTAGGGTGAATAAAGATAGTATGTGAGGAAGGGAAGCTGGGGCTCTTTTATCTTCATTTTCCTATTTTACAATCAAAACTGCATTTTGTTTTTGTCCTTTTTTATATGCCAATTTATTAATGTTTTAAGATGTTTTTAATTGTTCTATTTTTACAAACTTTTTACAAGTAAATGGTATATATTTAAGTTCCAATTTTATAAAATGTTTGTTTTAGACTTTTTTTAATTGTTCTATTTTTATAAACTAACTTTTTTAGAATTAATTTCTGGTTTATTACATTTTGTTTTAATTTAATAGTTTAATTGTAAAAAAAAAAAAATGTGTGTGTGAAGCACTTTGGGATCCTTGGAATGAGAGTCTATAGAAATGTGAATTGTTGTTGTAGATTGATTTTATTTGACACAGAATGAAAGTATAAACTGTTAGGTTACGGATGTAACCCTGGTTCCCTGAAAGAGAAGATGACCACCAACCAATACTTTTGGGATATGCCTGGCGCAGGTCAAGTATTTACTGAGCATTTTATATCAGAGCTGCCGATAGGCCCCTCTGAGGAGTGACGTCCTCGGTCCCGCCTCACCAAGGGAACAAATAGTTACTCCACGGATTATGCGAGTATGCAACCTCAAGGACCCTTGAAGGCATAGATGGATATACCACATTAAGTCGGTAGAACCTGGTGAAAGTATGCAGAGTAGCCAGGGAGGAAAGCGGGGTTCCATCATCCCAAACATGCATACAGGACTGTGCACAGACAAAGCCTGCAGCTCACTGACTCACTTTGCGGAGGTGATGGCTAACAAAAAGGCTGTCTTCCTAGAGCGATACTTCAACTCTATGGAATGCATAGACTCAAACGGGGCCTAAGTGACAGCCTCCAGTACCACATCTAGACTCCACTCGAGGAGGGCGTCCTTTCTAGGAGGACGTAACCGCCGAGCACCCTTGAGAAAACGGGTCGCCAGGACATGAGTGCCTGGGGACACTGAGTCCACTGGGACACTTTCAGTGCCGAGGGGGATTTACCCGCCTCTAATAGTTCTTGCAGGAATTGTAAAATTACTGCTATAGGGCACGAGATAGGGTCATGGCCCCTGGTCAGACACCAATCTTGAAAATACCTCCATTTGTAGGCATAGAACCTCCTTGTGGAAGAGGCCCTAGCGTTCTGCAGTGTACTAATGACTGCGTCTCAGAGCCCTAAGGTGAACAGTCGGTCCCATTCAGGGGCCAGACCCATAGCTGGAGTCTGCCAGGTTCTGAATGCCACAGAGTGCCTCTCACCTAACTGAGGAGATCCAGGCGTAGTCGGCTGATCTTGCAGTAGCTGGCAAAGGGTTGAAAACCAGATTCTCCTGGTGAAGCCACGGCCACAGACCCAGCAACTTCTGACACACCAGAGGCACTATCGATCCCAGGATAGACACTTCTGAATGGTAGCCACATTGTCGTCTGACAGGTAGGCCCGCATTGTAAAGGAGTCCAGCCGGAGTCCCAGGTAAACCATATTTTGCACTGGAATTAATTGGCTTTTGGCATCGCTGAGGGTGAGACCCAGCCTCGACAGATGCTCAGTCACGATTGCCGTGTGGGCCTCTGCTCCTTCCTGTAACTGGGAACAGATCAATCAGTCGTCCAGGTAATTCAACACAAGGGGGCCAGGATGGCATCCACACACTTTGAAAACGTGCGGGGGGGGCTAAGGAGAGGGCAAATGGCAGCATGGAAAACCCGAAGACGCTTCTCTGAAAAGAGAAGCAGAGATATTTCCTGTGCACAGGGTGAACAGGGTCATGAAAATACATGTCCTTTAAGTCCACAATAGTTAACCAGTCGCCCGGCCAGACAGACTGGAGAACATGATGGTGTGTGACCATTTGGAATCTCCTCTCCCTCAAGAACCCATTGAGGTGTCTCAGGTCTAGGATAGGATAAAAGCCGCTATCCTTCTTTGGCAACAAAAAATACCTTGAGTAGAACCCCTCATCTTGGGAGGTGGGTTTCAGGAGGCGGATGGCTTGTTTGAGAAGTAATGAAGCTATTTCTCGTTTGAGGGCCGAGACCTGGAGAGGGCTTTAAACAATTTACTCAAACAACCATGGATGTCCAGGTGAGATTCTCTCATGTATCTGTTCTCTGTGCATGGAAACCACATTTTCCCGAGCTGTCTGCGAAAACAGCACGAGAACTCTATACATTGCTAATTTGCATATGAGCCTCCTCCTTTCCCCTTCATTTGTATGACATCAGGTGAAAAGACTTCTCAAGTAAAATAAACTGAGCCAATGGAAATGTATAGGGCAATTTTTCATTTGGCTCAAGCACAATGTCTCGATTACAAGACGTTGTTGCTAGGTAATTCACTCCCATTGGCTCTAGCAAACAGCACAAGAGTTTAGAAGATTATTAGTAATTATGTAATTAATTTAGTCAAACTGTATATATTTATTTTCAGAAAGCCAGTCATTAAAGCATTTAACAGCTCAATTTGTTTCTTTGGTGGTATAAATTTAATTTTAGTTTTTTTCTAGTGCATCAATGTTACATTTGTAGTAAAGAGAGACATTGCGTGTAGTAAAGTAAATACTGTCGAAAAATATAAAAATATCCACAGTTAAAAATTAATGACGAGTCAGCTTCACAAAATGACGGCTGATACCAACTAAAGGAAGAAAATAAAACTGAATGTCTGACAACTGGATCCAACTGAAGTTATACCAAATGACTGGTATGTACTACAAATAAAATACCAGAACAGCATCTTGTTTAAAATAGCAAACTGATTTGTAGTGCCAATTAACATAAACTGGAAGATATGACAAGACACCTTGATGTCTTCAGTATCTTCCATGACAGCAGGTATTTTGACAGATGTTTTCTTTGATTTTGGTGGTGCAGTGATACGTGGTTAAGCACAGGTGCAGTGATTTGCCTTTGTTCCCAAGTAGTTCCTAATATTGTAACGGCTTGGAACACTGAAGAACCAATCAGCATGCAGCATTCTAACACTTAGTTTAATAAAGTTTAATAAATTAACACAAAATGTAAAGGCACCCTCTTGATTAGTAAAATATTTTTTAATCATTTAAAATATTTTGTTGTACAGTATATTTTTAAAACATTTGAATAAACATTTTTAATATTTTTTTTTTTTTTTTTACTGAAATATTAAAGTAACGGTTCCAAAATAACAAATTACGTCAATGGAATGTAAAAGGTTCCCATCCACCATTTGGAAACATCCTGTTAAAATTACACTATGCTATAATCACCTGCAGGAAGGTGGTACAGCAGAATTCCCGTCACTCCCATGCTTTACATTAGGCCCAACTTTGCTAATGAGCAGATGTACAGACTGTTTTGAAAAGCTGTACCTCCTTGAAAATTCCTCATCGTTATAAAATTCAAATGGATTTAGTCTGTCTCTAATTTGTCTTTGTGAAACTCTTTACTGTAACTCAATCCACGTGAGCTATGCGGCCATTATGTGCAATTTAAACCACTTCCAAGGAAGGTTTAAATGTAATCCCCCTTTCACAGTTAAACCTGGATTACATTTTAATCTTGGATTAAGAAATGTTTAACCTTTAGTTAGTTTTAAACAAAGATTAAATATAAAACCTGGTTTAAAGTTGTATGCAACTTGATTAAAATGTAATCTTTGATTTAATCTGGGTTAGTGGTTAATCCACCTTGGTGCAATCGGCCCTCAATCTCTTAGTCAGACATTGAAACTACAGACATTTCATAGAACAAGAAGGTGTGCATTAAACTCACATAATGGCTCACCTGAGGTGTTAAAAGGCCTGAGGCAAGAAGCTTATGAGCATAATGCCAGACCTTCAACATGATGGACCACTTCAGATGGAAATGTGCATTGAATTGTAAATGATGGTAGAGATTTGAAACAGGTTTGACATTTTTATATACCATTTATTGAGGTGGTTTAAATGTCCTTGTCTTAATTACTCTATATTAAAAGAGTCTGTACTAATATATAGTAGGTACATCTAACCAAACCACATGATTATGTCTACTGCATTCATATACACATATTTGATATTACTGAATATAGTTAAGTATCAATATTAAAACAACATAGTTCATCTTAAAATCTGATAGAAAGTAACTTCAGATTTCTTTATATTTATAACCTTCAACATGGTCAGTATGCACCACTTCAGATGGGATAAAGTGCTAGAGCAGTAAGGAACAACCCAATTAAGTCCAACAGTCCCGGCATTGCTTAAACTAGAGGACTTCAGAGCTATACTGCAAGATCAGTGATAGGTGAACAGTGTCTCCAATTAATAATGTCTGTATCATATGTTTGGAAGAAAATAACAAGTCTGTATCAAATAGGAATGAAGACTGTCAAATCAAGTAATGTGAAGATCCTTACTGAAACAAAGAAAGTTATGCATCAGTGGTGTGTGCACTGCACAGCCATGTGGGCGGCAGCAGGGGCAGCAGTGTGGAGTAGTGGTTAGGGCTCTGGACTCTTGACCGGAGGGTCGTGGGTTCAATCCCAGGTGGGGGACACTGCTGCTGTACCCTTGAGCAAGGTACTTTACCTAGATTGCTCCAGTAAAAACCCAACTGTATAAATGGGGAATTGTATGTAAAAATAATGTGATATCTTGTAACAATTGTAAGTCGCCTTGGATAAGGGCGTCTGCTAAGAAATAAATAAATAATACAAAATACAAAACCCAAGACAGTGAGGTGACAGTGAACTTCATAAATGAGAAAATCTGTTTCTACCCATTGGAACCTGAGGGTGAAACAGCTTCAAAAACTACAGTATCAATCATTATATAGCACTTGGATTTAAAGAGTAAGTAGATGGGTTCCGAAAAATATAGCATTACACGTCCCCACGTGTTGCTACAACTGTTTAAATAACGTACGACTTTGAAAAGAGCTTTGAAACAGACTTTAAATTTATAAGCGTAAAAAAGTTGTCAGGATGTTAACAATGAAAAAAAAAATACAGGTTAGTTATTTTAACAGTTGTAGCAACATGTGGGGACATAAAACACTATATGTTTCGGAACCCTGCTACTTACTCTTTAACAGTATCCACAATCACGGCTTCTGGAGACAGTGCCATCAAAATGTTAAATAAACATTTTGAGGTAAGTAAACAGTACAATACACCTGGCACATGTAATTCCCAATTCCAGCAAAAAATGCAAAGAGCTGGTTTCACACATATACAAGGAAGAAGCAGGCGGTAGTTTGGTACTTACTAATTAGTATAGTTTATCCTGCGTAAATTCATTTTCTAAAATGGATTGACTGACATACAAACATTTTAAAACATTTTTAGCTTCTTTACTGTTAAATTAATTTGGACCAGGCAGGGTTCGTAAAAAAATCTTTTGGTAAAAGTATTACTGTAAAATTGTATATATGCCCACCCTCATATAAGAAACCTCCAGAATGATTACAATACAACCCCTGTACCTTTATCAAACAATATAAATACAAGAATGAGGTGGTTTTATACTGGGCAAGCACTTAGATGTCTAGAACACAATACTCTATGCTTGGTGAATATAACCAATTGTCAGAGATATACAAATGAGTTGTGTCCCCTACTTAAGACGTCAATTGCATACTGTCTGTTTACACCATTACGTTATGGCTACAGAACATGTCTGGAGACAGGCAGGTTGTCTGAAATATCGAGATGTTAAAAATAATAATAATTGCACAAACAGGTGCTGGCCGTGTGTGAGAGGTTAGGGTAGGTGCAGTATAGGCCTACACTTTTTGATTTTAAAAAATATATACTTTTTTATATAGCTTATAAGCACATTCCTTCCTGAAGAACTGTAACCACCAGAAATGTAATGCGTTGTCACAGTTCATAATATTTCACTTTTGGTTTAGAAAAAAGGAGCTAAACAGCACACAAGTACTGTAGAGATCTGTGCATTTGTGTTTATGTACTGTATTCTCTGTCTGTTTGCATGCTGTGTGTTATTCCCTCCCCGCTGTATTACGCCATTGCTTGTTTACCTTTTGTGTGTGTATTCCCGTACCATGTGACCCGCTGTTTGTTTGTCTGCCGTGGTCCGTTCTCATTGGTTGTTATCTGTACATCCTCATTGGTTGTTGTTTGTCTGTCTATGCCCATTGGTCCTGGTGTGCGGCTAAGGGCCAATGAGATGTGTCCGAAGCCTGGTAATCTATTTGCATAAGGTGCGGGCTAAGTACATAAGAAAGCGCTGCAGCGTCGTTCAGACAGGGTTGATGTGCTGGTTGCGTGTGAATCATGTGTTGCCAACAGAGCTGGGTCTCTGGTCTTGGTGCTGAGAGAGCATCCATAGAAATAAGTAACGAGTGTCAGCAAGCTCCAGTTATTTTCTCATAATATTACGTTTAAAACTTTCATTTGAATGACAAATGCCTATGCGATTTTTCTGACATTCAATCCCGTTTGACACGAATATGTATTTTCAATACACAGCTATGACCAAAAGTTTTGCATCACCTAGAATTTTAGCATTGAGACAATAAAAATATGAACATAATTTAGATATTTTATTTAACATCATGTAATCAAAGAAACTACAAAATGATATTGCAAAAGTCTACCGGAAACCATAATAGTAGTACAGTATTTCATATTAGTTTTCAGAATGTCATTGTTCAATTTTTGTCCATTTTTCTTTAAGTGCAGCATATGGAAAACTACAAAGCGGTATTAAATTCAATATGTTAACCTAACATTATTCAGCAGGTTTGATTTGAATTTATGAAGCAAAATTAGTTAATAGGGAGATGCAAAACTTTTGCAGTGTTGGGGGACTTAATGAAATATAAATTATATAATTTACTTTAAAATGACGCTGCCTCTATCGGTAGATGGAATGCCATGAAAAATATGTAAAGCTAAGTAGCCTAGCTTTCTGCACACAGCAGTGATGAATATATAGGAACGAAAAATAGTGTGTTTTTTTTCTTTTTTTTCTGCAAAACTTGCCAACATCAGAATCCTAATCATGCATTGAGTTAATATGCATTAATTTTTATTTTATTTTATTTTTTTTATAAATTTAGTCGTCGCCAATTTTTTACCCCGGTTTTCTCCCCAATTTAGTATGCCCAATTATTATCTGTATCCTCGGCTCACCGCTCGCAACCCCCACACTGACTTGGGAACAGCAGCTGGAGCACACGTCCTCCGAAACGTCCTCCTGCCAAGCCATCATTTTTCGCACTGCGGATCCACAGCGATGCCACCAGACCTATAGTGCTGGAGAACAACACAGATCTGGAGGCTCCACTGCAGAACCACAGGCGCCCTATCGGCCACTGGGGTCGCTGATGCGCGGTGAACCGTGGATTCCCTTGCCGACCTAAGCCCTCCCTACCCGGGCAGCGCTCAGACAATTGTGCCCCGCACCTTAGGAACTCCCGGTCACGGTCGGCGGTGACATAGCCTGGATTCGAACATGTGATCTCCAGGCTATAGGGCACATCCTACACTCCGCGCGGAGCGCTTTTACTGGATGCGCCACTCGGGAGCCCCTCTTAATATGCATTAATATGGGGACAGCCTTGTTTCTAGCAGTTTGACTCTTCAGTACATGTTAGTTCTCTAAAAAGGTGAATAATCGTGCTCCTGTCAAATCGATACCTGCTACGAATCATATCATCAGAGTAATAAAGAGCAAGCCGCAGCTCAAATCTGCAGGGTTTTCACTCTTCTGGATCATGTTCCAAGATATCTCCCTCCTCTTGATGTACAGTCCACACAAGCACACCGAACCCTGGCATTTTCTTAGATCAACGAATAGGCTACATATACGTGATTTAGGTTTTCCAACCAGTAAGTAGCCTATCTATCCTGTTCAGACAAGTTAACAATGCACTTTAATGTATGCTTGGATGGGAGATCACCTGGAATACCAGGTGCTGGTTGATAGCTGATGTAGTCCCCTTACTGGTCATTAAATAGGACTACTACGACTAATAATACAACATAAAAGTTAACTTTACAAAAACTAAAACAATGACTGCTAGTAGCAGACAGTTTGTAATTTACATTCTTACCAATGAAGTAGAAGAATGAAGATCTTGACCTTTTCCCTCACCATGATGTTCAGCTTAATACCAACTGTCCAGCTGTGACTGATCAAAAGAGATCAGACCCGGAATTGCATATGTCCTTGATACCTAGCTGATTTGAATCAAGGAGGTCACAGGTGTCACAAAATTAACAAGTCAGTGACAGAGATCAAACCTGTCCAATTGATCTAAGAAGCATCCCTTTTCAACAATAATCAAAGGTATTTTTTTCACAAAGTATTATCCATTGAAGGAAACAATTATAGTTAAGAAAATAATAAAGAAAAAGTATAAATGCATGTATTTCTATCTTAGACTTACAGACATTCTCATCACGTATTGAATGTATTGATTTTAATAACAAACATTTAACGAATGATGTTCTGGGCAGTATCTACATTTTGATGGTTCAGATAATTGTACTATGCTGTATAGTCAAAAATAAAAACGCTTCAACTACTAGCTTTTTAAAAATAGAACAGTGGTGTTTTGTGCATATATCTGTGCAAATGGACTGTCATTCCCTGATGTGATTCATTTGTTATGCAAATTAAGTACCTATAATGTATTTGGTAATATATTAAGATGAATCTTCCTGTTACAATTCAGTTTTAGTGGTCATGGTCAACACACCCGATCTAACAGACTGATTCAGATCTGATAGCATAAACTTTGAAGCACATATAATATCAAACTTGACTGGTCATTTTGGAGAATTGCTGTATCTTTAGACAAAGTAAACACATTGCAGTAATGTGGAAGCAATACTGCCCTAGCCCTATGCTATATTGACAATCTAATGGCCGGTGGTTCCATTTTTATTTCAACATCTGTAAACATTTTGCAGGTTAACCACAATACTACAACCACAAGAAGACACAAATACAATATCTCCAGAGACTGACAAGGTTAAACCTAACATATACAAAATCAATACGCCAGGACAGCAGTAACTAATCAAAGCCCAGCATCCTCTGTTATTATTAACACTTGTAATGGAGTAAGCAACCTTTTCAATGTGACACCATTCCCCTCTAAAGGATTTAGACATAATGGCTGTCTACCACAGCTTGGCATCTCCCTTCCCTGCCAAAAAAGTATTATAGTAGACTATAGTAGTATTATAGTATACTGTAGTAGTACTATAGTATATTTTAGTAGTACTATGATATACTGTAGTAGTACTAAAGCCATTTTTAGTAGGGTTCTGACACTAATATCCTCACTGAGACTAATACAACATCATTGCTGGTGGAAGAAAGAGATAATACATAATGGATTTAGTACGATATCTTGCCTCTACAATTTAGTTAAGTGGCGAAACCATTATATAAATGCCTAAAGATAAACACAATACTGCCTGATTGGGGCTACACCTAATTAGTGGTAAGAGTCATGTCTGGACACGGTATTTTCTTTAGTAATGTAATTATGTATTATTAAATAATATGAGTAATTTGTGCATATATTATGATTATGATGTCCCCCGGGAAAGAAATGATACCAGCACCAATGGATTTCACCTTGTAAAATAATGGAAATGAATGAATAAATAATCAGGTGTCAGGTGTGTGTGACGAGTAAGTAGAAATCGCTGGACCTTAAAAGACCACCCAACAGTAAAACCAAAAGATAGATACAAAGATAGATTATATTTTCTTCCACAGAAGGTCATGGGAGTGAAATTGTAAGATTTAGATTCCTAAACATGCGTAAAATATAATCTTCTCAGATTACAATTTCAGCTATGATTTGCTATCTTTTCAATGTTTATCTGCTCTATCGGTATGCCCTCCTTGCATATGTCTGTGTTAGGTAGATGTATAGGATCATTCCTTTTGATAGATAACGGTACATTTTGGATTATTGTAAGTAAAACAAATTATTGGCACCTAAAGTTTCTTATATGAGGAATGCTATGATGCAGCCAGTTCGATTTATTTATTGCATTATTGTTATATTAAAAAAAGGACATTTAATTAAAAAACCTTAGACAGGGTTTTGAGGTCAATTTATTGTGACAGTTTACAAAATATACACATCATGTGATTGAGTGGTATCTTTATTAGTCATTTATCATCAGACAGCCCCAGGGGTAAAGACATCAATAACTATTTACATGACAACCAGTGCCAGATCTCATTGGGCTCTTTTGGAACAAAATGAAAGTCACTCAGTACAAATTAAAATGTGTTCCTGCTTCCTTTTTAGGTTGGATATTTAACAGCTCGTAGATGTGATTGTGTGACTGAGGAAAGCAATGAAGATATTCATCTGAAGAAAACAATGATGTATTTTCCACCAAAATTCCTTCTGCTTATAGGGACATGAGGATCCCCATCAAATAAATATATTGACATGTGGAGTTTTGTTCTCCTTCAGTCGCCAAATAGTATTGTATAAAAGTATATACTTCACACAGTCATTGGAAATGAAGATTATAAATGTACAAAGAACTGACATCTAGGCTAGGAGTGTGCAGATACTCTGAGCATTGGGGAAATTTCCCTTTAACATGTTTTAAGTTAATTGCCATTGACTGTTACACAGTTGTATGAAGTCAAATGAGAGACAAGCAGAGTTTCTTGTTGTGAAATGAACACATTTTTAACAGTCTTGTTTCAGTTTCATCTTAAAAAACATGTTAAAGGGAATTACTCAGATTTTCCAAGTATCTGCACACCCATAATCAAGGCATTAAGGGGGTGATGTAAAGATACGTGCAAAGTAATTTGCAGGTGAAAAACCCCCATAATGCTGCCGTAAATCATGGTCAGCAGCCGTAAAGTTTTTACCTGCCACTAAAAATGCGACATATGTAAAGAATGGTGTTCATATGGCTTTCTGCACCTGCTATCAAATGTGCACTTTGCCATCATTAATCCAATTAAATTATATATGCTCGCCCCTCCCCTCCCCAACCCTGGCTCTCCTCTGTGCTCTGCTCAGCAAGAACCACACTGCAATCTGCTGAAAAGAAATGGAAGAGAACCAAACTCCCTGCTGCCCTAGACCTCTACTGCTCTCTCCTCTCCTCCTTCTCCTCTACTCTCTCCTCTGCTAAATGTTCTTATTTCCAATCTATAATCCAAGCCTCCACTAACAACCCACGTAAACTATTCTCTATCTTCTCCTCCCTCCTCTATCTCCTCTGATGACTTTGCCTCTTTCTTCTCTTCTAAAATCTCAGATATCCGCAAACTCTTTAACACCTCTCCCTCCTCCCCACCCCCTCCCGCTCTAACACCTACACCCACTGCATCCTCTACTAACTCACCCTCCTTCTCCACCTTCTCTCCCCTCTCATACTCTGACCTCTGCTCCCTGCTCCAGGGTCACAAACCCACCACATGTGCCCTGGACCCCCTCCCCACTCACCTCTTTCAAGCTGCTGCTCCTGCTCTACTTCCCTTCATCTCCTCCCTTCTCAACACCTCTCCTTTCTGGTCTCTTTCCCTCTGCCTTCAAAGAAGCCTCTATCACTCCCCTCCTCAAAAAACCTACCCTCGACCCCACCTCCCTCCAGAGCTACCGTCTCCCTCCTACCCTTCCTCTCCAAAACCTTCGAGCGGGCTGTACACTGCCAGCTCTCTGCTTTCCTGTCCAACCACTCTCTGCTCGACCCTCTCCAATCTGGCTTCCGCTCTGCTCACTCCACTGAAACCGCCCACCTGTCTGTCACTAACTCACTAAACTCTGCCCGAGCTGCCTCTCTCCCCTCTGTCCTAATTCTCCTCGACCTCTCTGCTGCCTTTAACACTGTCGATCACTCTATTCTACTATCCTCTCTCGCTGACCTGGGAATCTCTGGCACTGCTCTGGCCTGGTTCTCCTCCTACCTCTCCAAACGCACTTACCAGGTAAGCTGGCGTGGAGCAACCTCCACACCTCGCCCTCTCTCAACAGGAGTCCCCCAAGGGTCAGTCTTGGGTCCTCTCCTGTTCTCTCTCTACACCCGCTCCCTGGGCCCCCTCATCGCATCCTATGGTTTCTCATACCATTTCTATGCTGATGATGCTCAGATTTTCCTCTCCTTCCCCACCTCTGACTCCACCATCCCCTCCCATATCTCTACCTGTCTGTCTGCTATCTCCTCCTGGGTGCACTCGCATCATCTCCTTTTCTTTCCCTCCTCCTCCTCCTCTGATCTCTCTATCTCCATTCCCCTGGAATCTACCACACTCTCTCCCACCTCCTCAGCTAAGAACCTGGACCCCTGCCTCTCTTATTCCCAGCACATCTCCACTATGGCACGCACTTGCCGATTCTTCCTGAGCAACATACAAAGAATCCGACCCTTCTAGACTACTGCAACTCCCTCCTGACTGGCCTCCCTGTGTCCACCACCTGTCCACTCCAGCTTATCCAGAACTCCGCTCCAGAACTACCTCCAGACCCTCATCTCTCCCTACACCCCCACTCGACCTCTCCCCTCCTCCTGCACTAGGAGACTGGCTCTACCTCCTCTATGCTCCCCTGCCTCCAGAGTCCGCTCTTTCTCCACCCTCACCCCGCAGTGGTGGAATGACCTTCCTACAGATGGCAGGACTGCCCAGTCCCCGCCCACCTTCCGGCACTTCCTCAAGACTCACCTTTTCAGATAGCACCTGTAGAACTCTTCTTTTCCCTCTGGACACTTTATCACTCTTCCTTAATGCGCTTTACTTGCTCTTATCTGCTCCCTATTTTACTGCATGTCATACTGTACTTTAGTCTGTCACAAGTGTTATTTAATCTGTAGTATTTTGTATTTAATTATATCCTGATGTAACTATCACTGACACTGTTATCTGCTCCGTTATTGAATCGTATTTTGTCATATACTTGTACTTGCTAGAACTGAAGTCATTGTATTTTATCTTGCTCTTAATTGTATTAATATTTGTACTGTGATTCTTGAAATGTATTTTTGTTTATGACTGTAAGTCGCCCTGGATAAGGGCGTCTGCTAAGAAATAAATAATAATAATAATAATAATAATAATAATAATAATAATAATAATAATAATAATATTGAAATGCATGAAGAAAAGAGCATGGAATTGGGCGGGATATGTGATGTAAGGATTTTGTCTTGCACTTAGGCAATTGCTGACACTCCAAAAATTTTACACCTCTTCTTACAAGGTGCAAACCATTGTAGAAGTGAGAAACTAAGAGCTGTATAAAAGCACACACCTGCAGAGACCTGTCATTGGCTTCAGGACGGCTGCTGTGGTACACTTCCTGATGCGGGGTACTTGGCTGTTGTTGAGGAGAGGCAGGAACACGTTTGGAGGAGAAGGGCAAGACAAAGCAGACCCTGCATATTCAATCCCAGGGTCACTTTGTTTGGGATGCCGGAGTATGCAGTGTTAAATTGTTATTGGCTCACTCCGCAGGTAATCCTTGACCTCACCAGCATCAATCTAGGGACCGCTATCCCTGCACATGTGAAAGTGCTGTGTTCTCTGCCTCTGGTTTCTTTCAGACCACAGTTGGAATGTCTGGACGGATAACCCAATTCACCTTTTCCACAGTGCCAGGCAAATTTCTGGTCATGTCATGCAAAAAAAGGCAGGTCAATACACAGGACTCGAATTACTGGGGGGGTTGGGTAGGTCGAACCCCCTCACCTGAAACTCGCAACCTCCTTGCTATAACATTATTTTGCGGTAGGGGGGTTGAGTTTTGATGTGCAGGTCACCACTTATCTTGTATTATTATTTACTTTTATTTAATTTTTCCTTTTAAAACAGTCCGGTGAACTTGACAGAAAATGCTTTATAAATATGGCTGATAATGTTCAAAACTATGTATGAGCTTGGACGTGTCACATAGAATACAAACGTATTGCTGGCTTTGTTTTACAACATATAGAATAGTAGGACCTCAATAATATTTTTGTTTGTTTGGTGAATCTTCACAAAACTTTGCTTTATGCGTGTATAAAGAACAACTTCTTGTCACGGATTTGTGCCACAGAACAATTTAGTGAACAAAACGTTATTTATCATAAAAACAAACAAACAAACCAAAAAAAAGCCATGATGCATCAGATCATGGGTGAGTGTTTGAGCCGTCTCTATAATGAATAATTATACACATAACAAGGTTGTGTGCCATGGCAAGACGCAAGACTTTTATTTAGTTTTTCCTTTTAAAACAGTCCGGTGAACAGATATGGTTCATAACCTTTAAAACTATGAGCTTGGTAATGTTGGGATGTGTCACATAGAATACAAATGTGTTGCTGGCTTTGTTTTTACAACATATAGAATAGTAGGACCTTCAAAATACTTTTGTTTGTTTGATGAATCTCTTTATGCATATGTTCACTTTATGCACATTCTTCTTGTCACAGATTTGTGCCACAGAGCAATTTAGTGAACAAAACGTTGTTTATCATAAAAGCAAACCAACAAACCAAAAAAGCCATAGCTTAAAATTAGTTTTTTTTTGTGTCATTTTTAAAAGCCAGCAAAAGTGCACATTTTTCATTTAAATGCTTGATATATAGACTGCATGTACGGTCCAGTTTATTTTTGCTTATTAATAAATCAATTTTTATGCAACTTGAAAGTAAATGTCTAGGTGCTGCTAAATACACCACATGCAAGCCACGACTACTGGTCCTACATAAAATGATTAACTTGTTTTCAGGCGTGATGTGTTTTGAGGTGTGTGTTTGACGTGTTTCAAGGGTGTTAACCTTGCTTCTGATTGGTCAGTTTCACTCCAGTCGTGTAATGAAAAAAAAAAAATTGGAAACAGATTCTATTTTAGAGAGGCGAAATTTTCTCAAAGTGACGTCGCTCGCTGCTGGTGTGGATACTCCCATCTGATTGCATTGACTTCTAAATTATTCGTCCAGTGTGGATGCAGCTTTAGAACTAATTTAGTTTCCTATAGCGTGCTATTTATTGTGATGATATGCAAATGTGGGGGCTAGGTTATCTAAAAAGATATTTATTTGTGCATTGTAGCATGAGAATGTGGAATGACATCCCACTCGCGGCAGGGTGCTTGGGATCCACAGGGTGTGCTGCATTGGCTCCTGTGCTAGAGCAGGGTTAGATATGAATGTTATGCAGACATTTAACTGCAAGGACAATATCTGTAGTACAGATTTTTAAGTTTAAATGTTTAGCCTGGTTTAGACATTAATTATTAAAAAAAAAACACACACATACAGTTCGCTCACAATAACATACTGTGCTGTGATGGTTGTTTGCCAATTTGGGTGCCAGGCAGGTAATGCTAAACCTACCAAAAAATATGAATCTCTAAAACAACCCATCTAGCATAGACTTTAAATCTCTTCTGAGCCACAGATACAGGAGAAAGAGAAACAACCTTAGCAAAAACACTCTTTAGATATGTTAATAGAGAATAAAGACATGAAGAAAGAGAGTTATTATAAAATGAAAGCCAAATAAACAGATAGCCAAATCAATTTACTTTGCATTGATAACATAAAACAACCAAATTACAAGCTCACTTTTCATTAAATGCACAAATACAATAAGTGCATCTGGCACAGTGCTGTACCTTTTTATTTGTTCATAGTTTTACTAATTCAAGTATATAAAAAATAAGATGACAGGCATCAAGGTACTTGTGATGCTGAAAGGGCAGCCCTACTCAAGACCTGTGGGGTCCAATACAAAAACATAGCAAAACATATAGCAACAGGTACCTATACCAACAGTAGAACTTAAAAGTTATGAACACATCAGGAATGCTGGGATCCACAAGTCTAAATAGTCAATTGTTAAATGAAAGTGAGGTACCTCCTTTATTGGGATATTTTGCTTTCTGCTAGATTATGTGCTCAAGTACGAAGAAAAACGTGTCATGAACCATCCTGAAATGTTTCCTGTACATAGTCTGCACATTTAGCATATCAATGAGGTGAGCATTATATGTTTTTAGCATGACATATTAAATCACGAAAATACATTGTCGCATGGGATTTTCATGACACATCATCAAAGCGTGCTAATATCATTAGGAACTTGATTTTCATGCTACATGTAAACATCACAAGTGAATTGAAATCAATTAGATATAATTAAACTACTTCATAGTAGACTGCATGCCCTGCCCAGGATGTTGCAGTACAACTCAGATATCCAAAGTACTATAGTAAACCTTCATAACCATTGAAGTGTAATTTATAATGAATGCAAGTAATTACTAGTAAATGTAGCTAACAGAAATGAAAATGATTTTCTACATTCTCATGGTACTCATTACTGAAGACACGCTTCATCTGTTTCACAATGGCCGTATCTAATTTATAACAATGGAATCTATTACTTTAATAACCATTCACATTTCTTATATGTTTTCAGATTGGAAATGAGATACTAAATGTACACAATCATTGACTAATGTGGGAGATGACTTTCAAGTATTCCTTAATTCTAATTTTCAAAATGCCAAAGTAATAATAATAAACAAAACACATTCTGATGAATTTCTATGTTGTTTATACTACTAGTTTTTTTTGCTTTTTTTTTGAATAAGCAAGGTATTCCTGTCAGTTAGGAAAACTTTTAGAAAAACAGGTAAAGACAAGGCCAGACACCACCCGCAAACTACTGGTCTGGATTTGAAGTGTCTGGGGCAAACTGAGGTACTGTCCCCTGACATCGTGGTCAGATTGATGCGTAAATCTGGTTTAATAGTCAATTTAATCTGGCACGACTTGGATGCGAGGGTGTCCGACAACTAACAAAAACATATTTAGAGATCCAAAGGATGAAAACGTACTAGAATATGTGTGCCTTGCATATAACGTGTTCACAAACTCACTGCAAGATCCGGCTTCAGTCTCCATCGCAGCTGCTCCCCTTACTTCCTTAGTGTCATTTGAAACTCCGCCCATCATCACAGCTTGTACTCAGTCCTCCAGTTTCTAGTGAGATGGCACTTTCGATGCAGAAATTCACAATAAAGTAACGTGTGCAATTTATTTTTAATAAGCGAACAATCAGGCCCGGCGGCAGCATGAACGCTGTGGGTGGGTGGGTGGAGGGGGCGGCATCCGGTTATTTAGAGCGGGCTCGTTTTGGAAAAGACAAATCAATGAGCTTGTATTCTCTACTATTTTACTTCACTGTGATGACAATAAACAAACAAATAAATAAATAATATGACAGCACTATATTATGAACTATCCACACAGCATGAATTACCACAGCTCTTTACAAAAATTATTATTATTATTTTTTGAATTATTATTATTACCGCATTAGCCACAACGGGGTGTCTGAGCAACAATACTTGAAACGAATACAATCATACAGTGAGCAGGCCCTCTACAGAGATTGCAATAAACAAATTCCCACACACACCAAATTACTGTAAAGTAATGAATGTACACATAATGCTTACTTTCAACTGACTGTTCAATACTGAATCTAAAAAGCATACGCTTGTGTAAACAATCCGACAAGGCGGCCCTACAAAGGGGTTTCCAAAGACCAGAAGTAACAAGACATTTTTTAATTATTATTATTTGTATTGTGATTGGCTTTACTTTAAGTAGATTAATGATTTCTCATAGATTTTTTATTTAAGCGATAGTGCTCGTCGATGATGGTGCTACCAATACCATGTGATAGTTGACCGCGACAGGAGTTATGCGCCCCAAGTTGAAAGCGAGGGCACTAACGAAAGTCAAGGTCAACTATCACACGGTAGAGCCATCATCGAGAGGGCACTATCTCTATTAGAAAATTATTTTACCATTTTTAAGTAGTAAATCGATTTAAATGTTTTATTAACTTGATAGGGTTTTAAAACCCTATTTATAATCTGGACATTGCCTGAGGAATGAACGGAGCAATTACTGGACAGTCCGTGTACAATGGAGTCTGAACTACCAATACAATCTGTCATTAAACAACACTCTAAAATGCCTCCTAACTCACCATGTTTCTACCTTCAGCCAAAGCCTTTTTCTCCTGAATCTACATATGAATGGAGCAATATTACTGAACTGTCCGTGTCTTGCTTTGTTGTTGTTGAAAGATGCTGTGTCTGTGCTCCAGCCGACCTGACAGTCTGTGATTGGCTCTCGGCAGTTGCAGATACAGGATTGGTTGATTGGCTGGTTTTGGGGATAATAAAATTAATTTGGACCAATTGTGTCTTTGTTAAGTATTTACTGTCCAATAGTGAACTACGCTTAAAAATACAGCAGTCATTGCGCGGATTGATTTATAATTTGATTCACAGTTGGTACTGAGACATTCCAGCGGGCATGTACTGCGAGAACTGGAAGCTGACGGTACTGAATCAATTTAGAATCTGAAACTGGGGAGGCACTGGACCTAAACTGGACGGGCCAGGCCCCCTAAGGCCTGCCCATAACACCGGGCCTGTGAACAATTAATTAAATTAAATTAAATGTGGGTCTATATTACTCTGCGGATGTATACACAATAAAGGTTTCTGGTTTTGTCTTAATTTCAATGTTTAATTATTTTAATTATTTTTCTTCCCACAAATGGCAGGTAGTCGTGTTATAAACAGTATAAACCACTTCGGGCCGTGCGGTTCCGATGATATATACCACTTCTGGGGTGGTTAAAGGCCCTCGGCTGATTCCTCGGACCTTATCACCACCCCAAGCGTGGTATATATCACGGGAACCGCACGGCCCGTCGTGGTTTATACCTTACTTGTAGAATGTCATAAATTGCTTAATAAAAAAAAAAACATGTATTGTGATATGTATAGTATCGTGGCTTGTGTATCGTGATGCATATCGTATCATGAACTTAGTGTATCGTCTCACCCCTAGCTGTAATCCTTTCACACTGGCATGCTCTACCCAGGTCAGAACCTACCTGGGTCAGGACCCAGTGTCATTCAGGTCGGGTACATGATTTCACACTGCTTTTGATAAAGCAGGGTTGAACTGGGTGACAGATGCAAGTGCATGATATGCGTATCAATGCCCCACAAGCAGCTTGTTACAGACGCTAATATCCAAGCCTCTCTGGATTGAACCGTCGGCCCAAATGTTAATTGGAGCAAATGTTTCTACATCCCTGCTGCAATCTGGCTCATGCTGAGTCTCAATCAACAAAATATGGCTAAACAGAATAAACAGAAATGTTCCTTGCGGAAGTGTAACCTTCACGCAGGTGTGGCTGTTTGTTATTGTGTTGGCTCACGAACTGCCGTCAAGCATTTTGTCTCGCTTAACCCGGGTCACAGCGTGTCAACCCACGTCCTGAGGTGGGTCACTGGGACCCAGGTACATGGTTTCACACTATGGGAATTGTGACCCGGTAGCCAGAACCGGGCTGGAGTACCAGTGAGAAAGAGGCTTAAGTCTTAAATGATAGATCAGGATCAAAGATGACCCACAAATTATTCATTTCTAGTTTAAGATTTAATGAGAGATTACTACAATCGAGCTCATTTGCCTAGGGTAGCAAAAAGAAATCTAGGATTATTTGTATTTGTTTCAATTAAATTAGAATAATATGATGATCTAGCCAATGCCAGAGCCTTCCTATAATTAACCAGGTGGCCCTTCCATGCAATGTAATGAACATGCATTGTAGATTCTCAATGTAGTTTAAACCAGCGCAATAGTATCTAAGATACCAATCAAGGAGGTGTTGTAGGTGTTAACCAACTCATCTACCGATAAGTTTGCTAACTGACTCCAGAAGTTGATGTAGCAACAAATTAAATTGCACCTCTTAAATATTTACAGCCAAGATATTAATCGGTATATATTTAGTTTATATGCATTATATACACTTTAAAACAGAAGCATAAAACATCTATATTCTTTATACTAATATATTCTGTACGATAACGTATTACAAACATAGAATGTGCATAATAATTAATATTACCAAATGTTTAAGGGTTTCTTTCCGAACACAAAAATCACATAATAAATTGCTAACAAACAATTATGGATTTGCAGCATTTGACTGATCATTTATGTTCATAACCCTCATTCCATGTGAACTGAGATGCACAATACATACAGTGAATTTTGTATGTGATTTACCCCAGCGTTTTGTTTAGATGTTGAAATCCCTAGTTAACGGAGTTACAAGTATCTAGGAGATCCTGTTGTTCATGTATATGTGTATAAGGTATCTAAAATGTGGTCCTACTTGGAAATGTTTGCTATAATAGGAGATCATTTTTCTTATACAAAAACTAAGTTGCACCATAAATAAAAAAATTAAAAAAAACAAAGTAAACCAAAAACTTATTTTAAGATATACAGAGAGGACTACAATTTAAATGGAGGGATCCACTTTCCATTGCATATAAATATCATGTTTTAAAATCAGCCTTCCAGTGAAAAAAGAATGGATATTAAACACAAAAAACTGCGTTTTACTTCACAGTAAGAGCTGACAATTCCGAAAAAGACTGGAAAATGTCAGGTAAGGTCACCACTGCGCCCTTACCTGGCCTATGTTCTGATAAGGCTTTCCAGCACACACTGCTTAACTGGTACAGTAGGTGGGTTCACTTCAGACAACATAGTTTATTGTGTTTAATAAACTTTAACTCTGACCTTCTAATGATATAGTGCTGTCATTCAAAGTGTAGTGGTTTTATTACACACGTTTAATTTCTATACATGTGCTGAATGTTTATACTGTAGCTTCTGGGTATTTCAGTGGAGCAGCAACAACATTGAGAATTCTGCATTTCTTTTTTTCCTGAAACTAAGATCATGTATTCTGTTTTGTTTCATTCTTAATTTCTCTGAGGCACAGAAGTATTTATTTATTTATTTTGTTAACATTTTAATGGCTTTTTCTTTCATTTCCCCTACTATCAATAACAGTTTTCAGCATGTCTGTCTGCAGGGACCTAAAATCCACTATGAAAAATTTCCAAAGGGTTGCTGGATAAATATTTTATTACTCGTGTATCATGCGATGCTCTGAAAGCAATCCTTATTCACAGCAATTCAAGGCTCCCTGAAATGTCTCCCTAGGTTTCCAATCTCCACATTAGGTACAAAAGTAGACCCAAGCCTGATCCTTATTTAACATAGAAACTTGTTAGAAATAGCTCTAATATAAAACTTGACTTATCCATTCTTTAGTAAACTGAACATATAAACACCCATAACAAGCTGTGACTGGGATGCTCTTGTACTATATATGCTATCTTGTCCTTAAATCACAATTTATGGAATGCCACTCTCAATTAATAAAAATACATACAGTATGTGTGGTCATTTCACAACTATTAATACACAACCTAACAACAGTACATTTTGTCTATTCTCCTAAATGGATTTAGTTTGTAAATATTCAACTGGATAAGAAACAAAACCACATCAACTCATTTTGGAATTGTGTCCAGGTGTATTTGTCAGGAAATATAGAAACAAAGGGAGCAAGTTCAGCATATTGCAGGTGGATCTCAATTAACTAAACTGATAATTGATTTGGTAACTAGCCAACCAATCAGTCACCAGGTTTTCTTCACATGGCTGGAGTGAAGGGAAGCAGTTGAACAATTTTCACTAATAACGTGACTGGGGTCACCTATTTGCGACTGTGCAAACAGCTTTCATCATTTTTTTTGTTTGTTTCTTATATAGCTACACGACTTCACTGGCACATGTTAAGAAATGTACAGTATAACCAGTATTCATTGTGCATCTTAAGCCCTGTTCACACTTGCATTTTTTACCAGTATCATAGTGGAACAGTATTGCAACACATTGCAAAATGGTAACCAATTAATATGGGTGTTTGTTTTATGAATGTATTGCTTTTTATATTTGCAGTGCTTCCCCTTTATAATACAGCCCTTTATACTGTGGAGCAGGTTATAAGGCGATATGGCCATGGTTCCCATTTGCCCGATAATTTATTTTATTTATTTATTTTTATTTAGGAATTTTTTATAGCGCCACTTGCCACCAGGCATCGAAGCGCTGTACAAAACATTAAGGCTTTAAAAACTCTAGACCAATAATACAATTAAAAAGAAAACATCATAATAGAAATAAAACATAAAATAAAATACATCTCATTGTTGCACGTGATTGTCCAGTCATAAGTCAGTTACAGTTCTCTCTTAGCTTATTCAAATGATCTTTTAAATAGCCAGGTTTTGAGTTGCTTCCTAAATTTCAAGAGGCTAGAGGAGACTCTAATTCTGCAGGCAACAAATTCCATAAAAAAGCTGCTCTAGCCTCGAAGGTACGGCCTCCAAAATGAACTCAAGAAAATCTAGGAGGTGAAATTCTGAAAGAATCGGTGGAGCGCAGCATCCTTGTTGTATTTCTGACATTAAGAACAGCTTTCAGATAGTCAGGACCTATTCCATTTAGGGCTTTATAACAACAACAAACAAAGGATTTTGAAATTTATTCTCTCTTGGATAGGGAGTCAATGCAGTTCTCTCAAAAATGGAGTAATATGGGAACACAGCGTAGTCCCAGTTACAAGAAGAGCTGCCATATTTTGTATTCTCTGAAGTCTATTCAGCTGACAAGATGGAAGACCTGAATAAAGAGAGTTACAATAATCAAGTTTGGAGTTCAGAAGAGTTTGCACCACTGTCCGAAAGAGACTTTCTGGCAAAAATTGTTTAATAACTTTTAGATTGCGTAAAAGAAAAGTGGCCAAACTCATCATATTAATTTGGGGAATAAAAGAAAGATTATTATCTATAATAAAACCCAAATTTCTAGCTTTATTCACTAAAATTGGTATATAATGCCATTACACTAACACTAGTAGTCTCGTTATAAGACGGAACACAAACAGCACAATCTCTTAACAATGGCTCACGATTACAACGTTATAAAGGGGGAGCACTTGTACATAGAAGTGGAATTCGATTAAATGGTAACATACTAAAAAACATATGAAAGCTGACATCTAATACAAATAAATTCCATTTTATAATTGCACCTGTCTACTCTGTACTGCGAGAAGTACTCATCTCTGTTTTCTATGCATGCACCATCTCTGCTACTGCATTCAGAAAAGTGCATTTTTCATATCAATTACGCAACCTGGTCTCACTAGAAAAGCGTCGACTCAGTAGCGCAATTTTTCTTCCAATTTACATTCCTGGGTGCACGCTTTCTTGCCACTACCACAATGCCTCACGGCTGTTCTTACCACGGAATCTTACGATTCAATGCGAAATGAAATGAAAATCAGCCATATTCCCCGCTGCTTCTCACAATACCGCTTCTGATTTTGGAAATTACTAGGTAGCTATATTTTAATTCATTATCTCATTCATATTCTTTTCAGAATTGTATATTACAGTATTGTTTCATCTGAGGCTTGGCCGAAACGTGTCATGTTTGGAAATTGCTAGGTAGCTATATTTTAATTCATTATCTCATTCAAATTCTTTTCAGAATTGTATAGTATCGTTTCATCCGAGGCTCGGCCGAAACGTGTCATGTCAAATGTGAATAAAATATGAATCATATAAGTTATTGGAAGTAAGTGGGTGGTGCACGTAGCTATATGAATGATTTCACGGCTCCCGAGTGGCGCATCCAGCCTGAGATCGTGTGTACAAATCCAGGCTATGCCATTGCAGACTCCTGTGGCTGGCTGGGCGCCTGAAGGCCTGTGGCAGTATCACCTGATCTGTGTTGTCCTCCGGCACGATAGCTCTGGTGGCTTAGCTGTGGGGTTTGCAGTGTGAAATAAAGAGAGGTTGGCAGCGCACGTTTCAGAGGACGTGTGTGTGTTTGCTCTGTCTCTCCTGAGTCATTACGGGAGTTGCAGGCGAGACGGTCCCCTTTTAATCCAAAATTTTTTTTCAATCATAAGAACAATATTTTAAATCTTTTTTCCTAGTCTTATTGCAACTAGAAATGAGACTCAAACAAAATTTAGATTTTAGCACAAATCTTTTATTGTTTTTTTTTGTTGTCCAGTCCAATGGACATTGGGAGTAAACAGCAGGCAAATCAGAAAAACGTCAATGTCAGGGATATGTGTACTTTTTTTATTCACATGTTGAAAACACATCTTAGAACATCTCAGAACATCTTAGAACATTTCCTGAAATTAAAACATAATAGAAAATACACAAAATAATGCTATTAGAAAAACAAAGATACTATCATAGGCCCTCGGTCTAGAATTTTTACTTGGGGTGAGCAGCCTTGAAACAATTTCTATGTGGCACAAAACACAGGTGCACTTTGCATTTATCGCAGAAGACATGGGTTTTGCCAGTGCAGAATGGCTGCTTGCACCTTGTAGCTTCTTTCTTGTCATCAAAGTTTGGCATGTGGTCAACCATGTCTTTTTGAACTTTAGGTAGGGGCCTTCTCACAGTGGTTCCTTGTTTCAGTGGTGGCTCTTCGAGTGGCGTTAGTGTGGATGGGATGCTTGGCCGCCCTCTTTTCTTCAGAGCCTGTGGCTTTCCCAGTCGCACAAGACACTCTGGCACATTCATCCTGAAGTGCAGAAGGTCCAACACTTCTTTGTTGGGGATGCCAGAGTGCTGGGCATCTCTTCTGTACTCCAGCCAGCTGTTTACCACTGCCACATCAAAGCCATGAGTGATCATCTGTAGCGTCCTTTTCCAGGACTTGATTTCTGTGCGGTAGAGGCTGATAAGCTGGTCCAGTTTGTCAACCCCACCCGTGGCCTCATTATACTCATTATACTATATTATATATAGGTCGCTTGATCTTCATGTATCTTTTCTCTTTCTTGTCCCACCTCTCAACCTCATCCTACTCTCCCACACCAACAAAGTTGGAGGCCAGCAGGACAGAGCGGTTGTTTCCCATCACGACTAGTCACCTGATCATGATTACCTCTTTCCTTCTTGGACATCTCCTTGTCTGACTTGAGAGGTGGATTGGCAAAGCGGCAGATTCTTGCTGTTCCTGCTGCATGGATCCGCTTGTCTGTCAGCACTTCTATCACATTATATGTGGTGAAGTAATTGTCAAAGTAGAGCTTGTGGTTTGGATCACTGATTCTTTGACTGAGGTGTAGAACCACTGCAGCTCCATGTCCCATTCTTTTCTTGCTCTGCTCCGAGTGCTCAGTTGTGGCACCTTGGTAGAGCAGGAAGTCATAGGCAAGGCCACTTTTGCCACACAGGAAAAAAATTTTCACCCCCCATGGGTTTGGCTTGTCTTTGACATACTGCTTTACCCTAAGTGTGCCCTTGAAAGGCACTATCTGCTCATCTATGCACAGATCCTCTTCAAGTGGAAGCTCCAGACAGCGCTTCCGAATGCAGTCATAGAGTGAACGCACCTTGAAGAAGACATCTGTGTTTCCAGCTGGCCTCTCATGGTTATTGACCACATGCAAATTTGAGCGAAGCTGGAAAAATCTGTAACACGGCAGGGTATCCTTGAAAAGGCCGATATTCATACTGGAGTCCCAGTACATTCGCACTCGAGGAAAATTCAGTACCCCCATTGCCAAATGTAGGCCAACTAAGGCTTGGATTTCTTGCACTGATGCATATTTGAACCCTCTTGTTGCATTCTACTCTGCATACAAGTTTGTCATACAACCACAATTTGTGGTTGTATGAACAATATGGTAATGTTATGTTGTGTATAACCGTTTTACAGACGCGTATTCCAGCACATCAGCGAGTCAACCAAGTACGTCAGCAAGTCCGCCAAGCACATTGGCAAGTCCTCCAATCCCTGAGGATATTAGTGTTCAACCAGAAATAGGTATGCACTGTTCATAAATGCATTAAAAAGTGTATGTCTTTTCTCCAAAATTGTACATTACATCGAGTCTTGAGTGTAAGCTGTGTTTATGTCTGTTTCTTCCTATAAAAGATTTCCAACTACAGCAACTTGATGAGCTACTAAACAGTGTTACTGAGGAATCCGTGGACTGTGGACAGCCAGGATCTGCACCCTCTGTTTATTGGGGCATGAGACAGTCTTTGTCCCAGGAGAGGTGGCGGGAAGCAAGGCCATTCCTCCTGGACAACCTGCTGGTAGCAGAGAATGTGTCTCATCAGCTGTTTCATCATTGTCACTCTCAACAAGCTGTTTTGAGATGTAGGGAGTGCTTACCAAAGCTGTTTTATTGTACTGATTGTGAATTATTCTCCACAAGAATTTTGTCTTGCACAACAGTGACACAGTGTTGGATGGTTTCTTCAAACCTTTACCTCCAACATCAGCCATTGTCCAAGACAGAGATGGTAAACACATCATTTGTGAACTGGGTAAGTATCATGCATCTATATCCATCTATATCCATTCTCAATCGTGTTATTTTACTTATTACTGCATCTTTATTAGGCTTCCAAGCCACTGGCTGGAAGGCTATTGTTCTTGCTGGTATTATTATTATATATTTTTTTTCTGCCAAATTTTTCTGGACAGCAAAACCATTTGATAACATTTTCCAAATTGCTATGCAAATTGGTAGGCATGGTCTGACGATGTGCATATTAATTTTTATGAGATCTCTGCATTTCGTCAAATCCATTATGGCTGCCAATCCGTTTTCCCATGATCGTGTACTTGTTCTGAACCACACAGTGCAGGAGCTTGAAATTCAGTGTGCATGTCTAACTAACCTGCTTGACTTTTTTGAGGATGCAACATCGACAATGGATAACTGCAAGGCATATGACATGGTTTATTTAGATTTCCAGAAAGCTTTTGACAAAATCCTGCATACAAGATTAATTCTCAAACTGAACGCAGTAGGGATTCAAGGAAATGCAGGCACATGGATTAGGGAGTGGTTAACATGTAGAAAACAGAAAGTACTGATTAGAGGAGAAACTTCAAAATGGAGCAAAGTAACCAGTGCTTTTCCAGGGGCCGGTTGTACTAACAAGATCAAAAAACAGGATCGGATCCGGGCTCACTGGAGCCGGATCTTGAAAAGGCGTTGTACTAAACGGATCAGGTTCTGGCTCCACTGATCCGATTTTTTGATCTGATTTTTAAGCAGCGCGAGCGGTAACTAACAGGGTAACTATACAGTGGCTATGTTTCCATTGCAGTGGATTTATTCGCTAAAAGTTTACGGATTAAAAGAAATATGCGACAAGCTCAATGGAAATGGGTATAATTCGCAAAAACGTGTACATTTAAAAACTTTTAAAAACCCTAGACCTTAGGGTTTTAGGAAAGTCGATATTTTCAGAAAATGCGAATTAAGGTGCTTTAATGTGCATAACTTTAAATGGAAACAATTTTATTTGCATAAAATAAGCGAATCCCCCAAAGTGCACTGCTGCTCCTAAGGAAGTTCCTTACTGGGAGATAAAAATGGCGACTAACAGTAACAGGTGCAACTGGGAGACTGCATATTCTGCACAGCTAGCCAGTTTATACAGAGTGATAGCAATTCTCTTTTCTGTTGGTAAAGGTGATCTTGGGCTGAACTGTTCTGGAGCAATATACGGGTCAAGTTTATTGCACAGTTAAGTTTATTGCACAGTTCGTTAAAAGCTTCCCTGGTCATCCTGAAATGGGTACACCAGTGTTGATCATTAAAATGATCTTGCACAATATATTCCCAAAATAATTACAATGCTTGTACACCCACTTTCGAGGCAGATTCCGTTTTGTGGTTGTGAGTAGTAATCGCTCAATGTGATACAGCTGCCTTCTAGATCTTCTCCGTCTTATAACAATACTGATAACTGCTGAAGCAAGCTGGAGTAACAGCATCAGTATTATTTGGCCTTGTTCAAGAACATCCTGAAATTGAGTGTTTTTCTGCTAAAACCATTTTGCAGAAACCAATATTGACAGCTGTCAATAGGTAAATGTCTAATTTTATATGGAGTACATAAATGTATTGGGTAACGTTAGTAATTAGTATAAAAATACTGGAATATTATATAGCCTAAAAAATGAATAAATTAACAGAAACATAAATAACGAATTTCACTAATATTTTATTTCAGGATTTTATATATCAGATAGAGAACATTATTCTTTTTTGTTTCAATTTACTAGCCTCGGACAAAACAGTACTCTTGGGGAAATCAAAACTAAATTTTTAGGACAGGACTACGTCTTCATAGTTACTGAAGGTAAAGCTAATTATTTTGAATGCGGTTGTAATGAGACAATTTTATAGAACAATGTATTGAACAACTTTTTTTCCCCCATAAGAACCAAATATATTACATAAAAACCATACTGTTAATATATAAATATATTTTATTTCATAGATACACAACAGACTGAACATAGTACTCAGAAAGAGAGGATAAAAAAGAAGACGACAATAGAGGATGACATTTTAATATTAACAAAAAGGAAATTAGAACTTGAAATTGAAAAATTAGAACTAGAAATAAAAAGCTGAAAGAAAATTAATAACATGTAATACAATGTAGTTGTTGTTGTTATTGAAATAAATAAATAAATACGAATGTTATTGAATTCTGCAATGTAGATGTTAATAAATAAATACATTTGGAAAGGTAACTGTTAATTCACCAGTAAACCTGACCAGTAAAAATGTAACTGTTTATTCTGTTTTTAAGAAAAATAATTTTCCACAATATAAATCCTCATAATTTGTCCTGCTCGTAAATTATCACTGATTTCTTCATTTGCATCTGCATTATCTTATGGAGGAATTGGGTCGTTGGACTCGATACATATATTGTGCAGCACCGCACATGCTAGCACCACATTCGCAGTTCTGTCTGGGCTAGCCTAATCTCCCCATGAAGACAACCAAAACGCCTCTTAAGAACATAAGAACATAAGAAAGTTTACAAATGAGAGGAGGCCATTCGGCCCATCTTACTCGTTTGGTTGTTAGTAGCTTATTGATCCCAGAATCTCATCAAGCAGCTTCCTGAATGATCCCAGGGTGTCAGCTTCAACAACATTATTGGGGAGTTGGTTCCACACCCTCACAATTCTTTGTGTAAAAAAGTGCCTCCTATTTTCTGTTCTGAATGCCCCTTTATCTAATCCCCATTTGTGACCCCTGGTCCTTGTTTCTTTTTTCAGGTCAAAGAAGTCCCCTGGGTTGACATTGTCTATACCTTTTAGGATTTTGAATGTTTGAATCAGATCACCGCGTAGTCTTCTTTGTTCAAGACTGAAAAGATTCAATTCTTTTAGCCTGTCTGCATACGACATGCCTTTTAAACCCGGGATAATTCTGGTTGCTCTTCTTTGCACTCTTTCTAGAGCAGCAATATCCTTTTTGTAACGAGGTGACCAGAACTGAACACAATATTCTTGGTGCCAATTGTTTGTTCAATTTTCACCCTGGTTCTGCTGTGTGCTTTGTTGTACCTATTAAAAAGCACATAATTCCTTTACACTGTATTCCGCCAAACTTATATGAGGGCCACTGATGGTTTTGAATAAAACAAATTGCATTTAGTTCCTCCATTTTTCAAAAGTGGGATCAAGTTCTGATCCTGCTCAAAAGCAAGATCAGGTTTGAGCTCAGATTTGAGCTCACATTGAGCACTGATCCGTTTAGTACAACACAACTAGGAACAAGATCAACATCTGGAGCCGGATCATGAAAAGGCATTGTACTACGCGGATCAGGATCAAGCTCCACTGATCCGAAATCTTGATCCAATCCTGGAGCTGCGTAGCCGTAACTAGGGAAACTGACCAATGAGAAGCGAATATGCGTGGTACAGAGATTAAAGATTCTGAATGTCAGAAAATGAAGTGTATTTAATTTAAACGACATAAATCAGAAGCAACTACTGTACGTGTATAATTAAAACTCTGATTCTATAAAAACAGATGGAGTATATTAATACCGGTATCTGTTTTTGTTTTGTTTTTTAACTACTGAAAATGTTTTAATAAATGTTACCGTAATCATGGTCGTGTGTATTTTCTGACGGACACACAAATATTATTTTACAGCGGTACAGCCACCATACACACAAATAGCTAGCTGCAACGTTGGTTGAGGGCAAATTATCAACACATTTTGAGCAAATGTAATCAAGTGCTGACAGACAGCTGCAACTAGAAAATGTCGCGGACAGGGAGAGATTGAGGCTGTCAAAGCTTAAGTTATTGAGAAAAAGGAATTGTAAAAAAATGACCGCCCTATGCGTTAAAAAAAAGAGATTTAATTAATAACATGATAACGCCAGTAGGACTGACGTAGAAAAACGTAGAAATAATATTTCAAACTGAAGGAAATATTTTTGGATATCCCTGCAAGCAGGTTTTAAAGTTTATTAAGTTATAGTTTCAGAATGGTGCTTATTTAAATATTATTTTAGCAATTTTGATGATGCATGGTCCATTTTAAAAATGTTCGATCAAGCTCTGATCCGATTCTGTTCTTGGTCTGACGCAAGATCGAAATAGGATCAGATTTTGTGCCAAAACTGAGCTCGGGCCAGTTGTACTAACGACATCAAAAACAGGATTAGATCGGATCGAGAAGTGAATATTCGTGGTGCAGCATTTAAAGATTCTGACTGTCAGAATATCAAGTACATTTAATTTAAAACGACATAAATCCTGTCCATACTTTTTTTTTTATTCCGTCCATACTGGAACCTATTAGAAGCAACTACTACATTTATAATTTATAAATCCAACGTTTCTATAAACAGATTTAGTATGTTAATATCTGGTTGCTGTTTATTTTTTAACTTCTAAAAAGTTTATAATAAATGTTACCGTTCACGGTCGTATGTATTTTCTGACGGATACACTCACAATGCTGTATTCTTTACAGCGGTAAATTAGCCACCAAACACACAGCTAGCTGCAGCATCGGTTCAGGACAAATTATCAACACGTTTTGAGCAAATTGAATCAAGGGCTGATGATAGCTGCCACTAGAAAAAAATGTCACAGACGGGGAGATCGAGGGTGTCAGAGAAGGTAACGTCATTAAGAAATAAGGGAATTGACAAAAAAAAAAAGACGAATGTTCAATCTGATTAAACCTGATTGAATTTTAATCGCTAAAATGACAATGGCAGTATGACTTTGTCAACACACAAAAAGTTTTTTAAGTTACCGTTATGTCGATCAATTATATAAATACAGTGTGCTTACTGAGTGTGCTTATTTAAATCCTTTACGTATTATGAAAATGTATGTCAAACATTTCCGTTGTTTAATATATATTACGGTTTAATTTGTTTAATTTGCAACCATCCACTGTAGAGCAGGATCAGATTGGGATCAGAGCTGAGTTTTAAATGGAGAAATTACATTATTTTGTTTACTCCTTTGTTCAAAACTAAAAACATTTAATTTCTCAATTTATAAAACGTTCATTGAAGCTCTAATCCCACTCTGATTTTGGTCTGAAGCAAGATCGAAATAGTATCAGATTTTGAGCCGAAACTGAGCTCAGGATCAGCGCTGATCCTTTCAGTGCAAAACCAATACGTCACAGGAGCAAGATCGGAGTCTGGATCCAGGATCGGATCTATTTAGTACAACTAGAACCAGAAGAAGGATCTGATATCAGCTACTGCAGAACCAACCTGGTCTCACAAAGAAAACGTCAACACAGTAATGTCTTGCCGAGGCTCTGAAAACGTTACTCAGTTAACGTTTTGCTCGATCTACCACCATGCTTTCCAGCTACGTTACCACAGAACCCCAAATCTGTGTCTCTTATGTCACCTTTTCACTACTGGATTTGTTTCAAACATAGATTTTTTTCCTGTTTTACAACCTTTTCAGTACTTTATTGTTTTCAAACGATCATTTTTTTTTAACATATTATGAATGTACTTACTGAATGTGTTCTTAAAATGTATTACATGTGTAGAGAGATATAAATTATGATAGGTATAAATAATAAATTTGGTATGACCTAATTGGTGTCAGTTTCAAAAGAAATCAGTTTTTTGCCACCTTGTTCCCCGTGTCCCCTAATGCCCAAATACAAAATTTGGGGGGCCTATGACTTACCTATCAAAGGTTATGGGGCAAAATCCACGTGTGCTCCATAGCACCCCTTGTGGAAGGGTTGAGAGTTCAAAAATGCACACAGGTAAAGAATAGGGTAGCACCTAATACTCACGTGTTACCTCGTAGCTCAACGACCCCTGGGACAACAAACTCGAGGGTGGTCTCTTTAGATGCAGTAGGGTCCTGTAGTGTGTGTGCATGTGTAGTGCGTGTGCATGTGTAGTGCGTGTGCATGTGTAGCGTGTGTGCATGTGTAGTGCGTGTCTGCATAGGTGCTGCATCTGAACCTAAAAAGCCAAGTTCTTGAAACTCAGTACACACTTAGACAGTGTTAGTCTGATACCAGAACACTTGAGTTTCTATGCGCGTTTGTTGCAGAAATATAAATATATACTGTATGTTCGAGAAAACGTGAATGCATTTTTTGGTGCCTGTTGCTTTAAATCCGCGCTTGCAGCTCACAGAAGCAGAACCAGACTGTCAACTTATAAAAACTGTTATATTTTAAAAAGTACAAAAGCTAAAATTCTGAAATTGTCAGATGTTGTTCCCAAATTTATTATTTATACCTATCATAATTTATATCTCTCTACACGTGTGATACATGTTAAGAACACATTCAGTATGTACATTCACGATATATGCTTGTTAGGTTTGCCTCAGTATTCTTGGCTATAAGCTGATTTACACAATGGAGCTTGGCAGCTCAGGAAGGTCTATTCACACTTACAGTGGTGGTCTGAGCCTACAGGAATTGCATTAGCATTAAGTTTAAGTGCCCATTGTTTAGCCTGCTCATAGACGAGTGATTGGTTGAACCAAACAAATTGATCATATAGAGGTGGTCCATCAAGGATGGCCTTGCAGGGTATAAAAACAGAATATACAACAATGCTTTCTGTTAGATCTGTCTTGTTCCCAGTGTATTTTGTATGCCATGTTCTGCCATCACAAAATTCAAAGTACAAAATTCAAGCAATCAATCAATCTTTATTTTATATAGCGCCTTTCATAGTGGACCACCATCACAAAGTGCGTTACAAGATGCAGTAACAAGAAGAAAATCCATAATACTTTAAATATAGAGAAATATGCATAATACATGATATACAGTAAAAAAAATGCATAATACATTGAATACAGTTCAACTGTTAGTCCCCACGTGAAAAGTGTAGCAAATTTTTCCAAATTCTGTCGCAAGGGTCCATTATTTCTGCAACAGAAATTCTTGAATTCTGCGGTAGCCTTTTAAAAGTTCAAGCCAACCCAGTTCTTTGTTAATTTCTTTTTATTTATAGGGCTGTTTTCAAAGTTTATTACAGTACATGCTAAAACAAATAGCAGAATGAATACACAAAAACATTTATTGAAACTTTAATAACTTATTAATTCCAAAAACAAAATTGTGAGGCCACTGTCAGCAGGTAAAAAAGTAAAATAAATTATCAAATAAATATTGGCGTTTTGCAGTTTTAAACCTTTACTGCTATGAGGAAAAAATGCTTTGAAAGGTGAGCAACTGCAACTCGAAACAATACTGAAAGTATTTTGCTCAATTCCCTCAAATGTCATATTCCTTCAAATAGTGTTGATTCAGAATATAACTGACTGAAAGAAAAAGAAATTTAAAAAATATTCTGTGTGTCAGGTGTTTAAAGTCCTGCTTTCCCATTGAAGTAGAGGAAACAGAGGGCTTGGCAGTTTCTTCAGAAAGTCCCTGGTACTGATCAGTCACTATGAGGTTGTAGAGACTGAAGCTTCTTTTAGCATCTGCTGAATTTGTCACAGAGTTAATGTACTTCACTGCCAGTGCAGCCAGCTTTTGGAACCCTGTTAGCTGCGGATGCCCAAAAGTCATGCAGATTTATCTCCATGTTTTTTTTTAAAACCACAGGAACAAGTGTTCTGGGGTACAGCTCTGGTAATTCTGGTACATCCATAAACCCTGGTATTGCTGCATCATACTCTGCCCTGTCATGGGATATGGGACACATTTTAGTGGGGTTGAAAATGCTAGCAGCCTTCAAGAAAGGCATGGCAGGTTGTGCACCATCCTGACATTTAAAGAGCTCCTCTAGTGTATCTTCAAATGCCTGCTTCATGGTATGAAAGAGGGCTTGTTTTACACCAGGAGGCAAGTTATCAGCATTGGCTGCAAAGCTGCTATACTCCATGGGGGATTTTAATAGCCACAGCACGTCAAGTGTCTAAAATGAGTCGTTTGCTTTTCTTAAGAGTGGGTTGAGCAAGATAAACAAAGCATAGGTATTCAAAAACCTCACTGCGCCACCCTGTGGAAAGCTTAAACTTGAATTTGTTCTTATGAATACTAGTTAGCCATGGAAAATCAATAATTCTGCAACCCAGGGTGCATTCCGTGAAATCCCACCGCGATCGGTGATCGCATTTTTCACAGGGGACTAAACTGTAATGATTTCCATTAAATGAGAGTAGATGTTAAAACTTCATGCTGATGTGAACTCGGCTCTCGCCAAGATAAGCACCAACTAAGATGTAGCTTTACAGTAAACTGATGTGATCCATCTGCGTTGCCATCCATTTGTGTTTCCTTCCATCTGATGATGTAGATATCCTTCTGCCTGGTCTTGATGGCTGAAGTGTAATGCTGGCTGCAGGGATCAGCTTATTTTGCCTCCCCAGCGCATCAGGACACACAACAGCTGCGATCAACCACAGTGCGGTCTCCCCAGCGCATCAGCATGACAACCATCTGGATTGAGCTAAGTAGGGTACATCTCTGGGGTCTTCAAGTGGGCACCTTCCATCGTTGGTGTTTTGTCGACTAGCCCACGACACCTCAAGATGGCTCGACAGTGATTCTGGCGTCCCAACATAACCCCCCTCCGTCCCCCACTCAACTCAACCCAGCTTACTTACCTGTACATCAGCGTTTCTTTCTTTCTATTGTGCTTGACATCCCCAACCAGAATCTTTCCGTCTCAACCACATACAGTTGCTGCTCCTTTCTGCTGCTTCAGATAAGTATGATTAATTGCAAGTCATTCAGTGTGAATGTATGTGTAATTTGTGTATAATCTACGGAGAATGGCCACATAGAACAAATCGTCTATTGGTCTGCTATATAATCAAATTACCTACCATTACATACAAGTACCAAAACCAGTGTCTTTTTATAGCATTCCTCACACTCCTAATTCAATCTTTGTTTACTTTGGTCTAATTGTATTTAGTCTCGCCGTGACACCAGCCAGGAGAAACCAATTGATAATGTATGGATGGATTTATTCAATTTAGTCTCACCACTGTGGTCACTTGACTGGGCTGAGACACCTTTCCAGGGTCATTAACACCTATAAAACCTTTGTCTGCCAACAGTGCTCTAATCATGTCAACATTTCCTGGGCCTTTGTTGAGTCAATAAAAGCTTTGCTGATCAAGTTAGCACAGGACCTTAGTGACCTCGGTCAATCATTTTACAACCAACCTTTTTTTTTCGTAAGGGAGATTATTAAGTCATTCAGTTCATTCCATTGTCATAATTCTGCCTCATCTTGGATGGTGACCTGATTAAGTCAATGCAGTAAGTTACCTGAGGGGGATGAATACACATAACAGCTATAACAGTGGTGTGCCATCAACAGACCAACTCAGTCTGCACTAGACTAAAAATATTAATCAGATATGACTGAGAGTAGCGCGTTGTCTACATTGATTTTATTTGCTGAGAATCACCAGGAGCACAGCCTGATTCAATAGTAAGGCCACATGCTGTTCAGTGTCAACTTTCCCAGTTTGCAGCCATTTGCCATCATACATGTATAAGAAGAAGATTTAAAGGAAAGTTTTGTTGCACACCCAAATGATTTTATGGGGAAATATGGCAGTACCTGTATTAACAAGCTAGCTACAAGGGATTCAGAATGAGCCTGCAACAAGTCTGTCATGTCATTCCATGAAAAGTCTTGTATTATTCAATGAGATGCGCCAGTAGACAGTGGTGCATGGAGCAGATACAGATTTCAGAAAACAAGTATGGAATAGTATGTTATCTGTTGTAACTTGCTTTGCTTTAACGTTATAGCTAGCTGCACATGACACGAGGACTTCAGATATGGAGGAAAAGAGTCATCTCAGTGGTATTTTAACTGAATTTCATTGCACAGTACATAACCAAAGATATTGCATGAAATATCATTGACATAACACACGGTAACTAACTTCATTTACTGAATAATTCGTCAATAAATCAAGTTTAGCTTAACACTTAAGTCTAAAACCATTACTATGTACATGCATGTATTAGAATAAGAGTGAAAAACCTTTGAGGAACAAATAACTATGCACACATGGAAAAATACCCTCTGTACAAATGACATTTTTGTTACAAGAAGCATGTTTATTCTTTTCTGACATCAAACATCTCCAAACATACACATTAAAATGGCTTGTTTCACGAGCATGACAATGTGCTGTAGAAAGTGGTGTAATAAAACATAAACCAGAAAACAACTGTGAAGGTAGATGAAACAAAATGTGTATCTTTTTAAAAGAACAGCAGTGTAGTGAAAGTGGTTAGGTCACTGGACCTGAGGGTTGAAGGTTAAAATTCTGGGTGGGATGTGGAATGCACACTGCCACTGTACCCTAGAGCAGGGGTTCTCACAAAGTGTGCCCATTAACTCTTGCTGGTGGCCGCACTGACAGTTTTATTAAATTCTTAATTAACTTCAGGAAAAAAAAAACATAGATATGAACATATACAGTACAATCACTCAATTATAAAGGAACATGTCTCCACTGGACCTAATAGAAACACAAATAAGGTGATTTGCGCATTCGTACCTTTTTTTTTGGTAAAAGTTGGATGTATAACAATACTTAACTAGATTTAAAAAGCTTTTGCATAATAAACATTTTTTGCCACAAACAATCTCAACCTACCCAAACACTCCGCAGTGATCATGAAAATGAAATTGGTCAAAAGAAAACCTTGCCTATATTGTTAAGCTCTGCGTGCTCTGTACTGTAATACTTACAATAGAAGGGAATGGGTGTGCATTATGATTCATGACTTTTACAAGGCAACTTTAATACTTAACATCTCTGTGATTGTTGGGGCGGTTTGGAGGGTGTTGTGGCCACAAAAAAAAATCCACTGGTGGCTGCATGAGAACACTGCCCTACAGTAAGGTACTCCATTACTCCTGTAAAAGTAGGTTATAGAATGTAAGATGAAACAATAAAGAATTGTGAGGTAGTACCCAGGAGTGATGAGGCAACAGACAGGATAGTAAAGTTGGATTTATTAAAATAAAAATGAATAAAATATTTAAATCATTAAAACCAAGAAGAAAAAAAAAAAGTTTTATTTTTGGTTGAGAAAGTCCTCTGGCTCCCAGGAATCCCTCCACTTGTTCCCACTGAAACAAAACAAACCAACAATCTAAAGAATAATAAACATTTATTTCTAAAACAAACAAACAAACAAACAAACACACACTCAATTGTAAACAATCATTAAACATTTTTTCAAACATTACATATGTATGTGTGTAAAGAATGAGAATAATTTCAATAGTAACATGTCTAGGAATAGTTGGGGAACAATTGGGTTAATTAACAGAAAACTCAGCTACTAAGATAAATAACAGGGAGAATGGTGGAACCACTGTACATAAGTATACATACCATGAGGGGCAAGGTAGCCATTTGATGAGGATCTCTTTCTTCCCCTTATTGAAAGGAAAAGGCACAATAACTTACAGCACTTTGAGCAAATGCACATGACAATAACTTTTAATTTCCTATTAAACTACTAAACACTTACAGTCTGTCTTCTAAATGTACTATGTCAAAGATTTCAACAAATGTATCTACTGTGAAATCAAGGTAAACATCAGCCAAGAAATGGCATTTTAGAAGAGTTATTCTCTCAAAAGAGGGCCCTTACATTTTTTTTTTCTCAAAGCCTTTTCTATAATTTTGAATATGACAGCAAAAAATAGTGAAATATGATTACATTTATTAAGCTGTTGAATTATAAAATATTGTGTCATCAAGCATATACCGCACATGATAAGAAAGACTGTGACAGATATAGGCAGTTCCAGATAAGAATAAGTTAATACGCTTCAATGACTCTACAGTTTTAAAATCTGAAATTGCTAAATACTTGTGACACTTTTTACTAAAAATTAAAACGTGACAAAAACAAGGCAAGTACTTTTCTGTTTTATGACTGACTAACCTGCCTCACGCTTTTCTGACCCTGAATGGGTAGAACACTCTGCTGGAAGATTGAAATAAATAACTCAATAATACCAGGCACAGGTGTCAGGTGTGTGTGTGTGTTGTCGTCAGTGTGCGTGGGGTCAGGTGTGTGTGTGTGTTGTTGTCTGGGTCTGTGCAGTCAGTAGTACTGGTAGGGTCAGGTGTGCCAGTGCTCACAGGTGCTGTCCCTGCCTGCATTGAGGATGCGATTGTGTAAAACAAATACTACATATTAAAAATAAGCAAAACATTTTTTAAATGAACCTACTCTAGCTCTAACGTAATATACATCTTTATCTATATATCTATCAACATTATTATTATACAGCATACACATTAGAAATAATGGTTACAATGGAGGACCTTTGCCTGAACCCACCCCCCCCCCACCTTAGTTTTTTTGGCCACCAGCAGCAGAGGGGAAAAATCCAGAGCTCGCAGTTTATCCAGTTGAAATATATAAATGCATTCAAATATCAATGATTGTAGTGACAGAACTAAGTAGAATATTGAGTTTTGATTAGTTGTATTCTTTAAATACATTTAAACACAGTACTCACAAAAGAAACATATTTGTTTAGATTCTTAGTCACTGCAATGAAACAGAAAACTAGAAACTGGACGTACCAACCATCCATAAATGGAAAAAAAAACTGTGAACGAAATATACTTCTTGGAGAAACTAGAATTAGATATCAAGAACACATATTTGAAAGTAGATGTCTAAAACTATATACAAACAATGCCCCTCTAGTTGAAAATGAATCATGATTAAAATGTGATCTAAGTAGCAGCCTAGTGAGCTTTGTACTTTATTATTACTTTTTTTTAATGGTTTATACCTTGTCTCAGTTAAGGTGAGAGGTAAGGGTGCTAGTTAAATCATGGGGCTAGGCTCATAAAAGTGGTTAACAAGTTATGTCATTCATGTTTACATGATTTTAAACTACATCCATTTAACTATCAAAGGGTGATTCTGTGTGGGCTAGACAATATTTTACCATGATTTAAGAGTTTGTACAATGAGCTCCAGCTTGTTGGTTTTGATCAACAGATTTCTTGGATGTTTATGCTTTAAAATTCAGAATCTTTCCCTCAAGTTCTATTCCCATGTTTTAATTGTGTGTGTGTGGGTGTGGGTGTGTATGCGCCATAGCAATCCAGAATGTAAGAGGGCAGGGATGTCTCAGCCTAATTTAATGATGCAATGTATGGTGGAATGGAAAGTAATGGGAATTATCTGGATTAATGTATTTTTTTTATGTGCTAAAAAATACATATTACACATGTTTCAACTTGCCCTGTATATGTTTCAACTAACTCCATAAAAGCTGTGTAATTATTCCTCATTTATTCCTCATTTATTAAAATTTGACAAAGGTTTAGAGGCATTACAGGCAGTTGTCTTTGCCATGTAATGTATCAATTTCAGTAAGATCGGAGTTAATGGGAATGAGTTCTAGCCCTCTGTAATAGTGTGGTGCATTTAGCCATGGTTTACCTTACTTACCAACAGATAAGAGGAATCTAAACCGGTGGACCTTTCTCTATTCTTCACCTTAGAGTTCCTCCATTCCTCTTTGTTGCTCTAGAATCTTTCCCTCTGTTTGTTCAGCCTTCCCTTGTAGGGCTGCTCTGCTAAACAATGAGGGCATTTCCTGTAGGCATTATTGATGGCTTGCTGGCACCCAGGGCATTACTTAGTTGTTCCAGGCATTTCTGAATGGATACGAGTTAACACAGAAACAATGACAAAATATTTATCTTTATGTGTAAAAAAATGTTTTTGGCCTGATACAATGATCTCCAACCTTTATGTGCCTGTTTCTGACAGATAACATATTAATAAAGCAAGTCACATATCTGTTGAGGTATCTTCACTGAAATGCTCTCTGAAACAATATGATTACTAAAACGAGTATACAGCAGCAGACGACGTTACCCTTAGCTACCCTCTTTCGTTATACAGTAAAATGCCATTGTGAAATAATTCATATAGCTATTCTCACCTTCAATTTACAAAACAAAAACAGTAAAATTCCATTGTGAAATTATTCATATATATGTGCCCCTCTTCACTAATCACCGCACATCCCAAATTACTCTCAACGTCGGTATACAATTTGATTTAAATCTTAAATACCTTAACAACTCTTTTGGTATACAGTATAATGCCATTGTGAAATCATTTTTTATTTTTTTTATTTGGTATCACCAATTATTTTACCCCTGTTTTTCTCCCAATTTGGAATGTGCAATTGTTTTTTTAAGACCTCGCCTGCAACTCTCATAATGACTCGGGAGAGACGGAGCTAACACACACGCGTCTTCAGAAACATGCGCTGCCAACCTCTCTTTTTTTTACACTGCAAACCCCAGAGCTAAGCCAGAGGACAACATGCCGGAGGACAACACAGATCAGGTGACACTGCCACAGGCCTGCAGGCACCCAGCCAGCCACAGGAGTCGCTGCTGCGCGGCGAGATGAGGATTAACCAGCCGACTTAAACCCTCCCCACCCAGTCTGCGCTCAGTCAATTGTGCACCGCCACCTGGCAACTCCCGGCCATAACCTGGAGTCAAACACGCGATCTCAGGCTATAGGACGCATCCTTCACTTGGGAGAGTGCTTTAACTGGATGTGCCGCTCTGGAGCCGTGAAATCATTCATATAGCTACGTGTGCCCCCCCACCCACTCTCACTTTCCAATAACTTGTATGATTAATATAAATATGAATGAGATAATGAATTAAATATATTTGGAAAAAATTCCAAACATAACACGTTTCGGCCGAGGCAAGAAAGCGTGCACCCAGGAATGTGAATTGGAAGAAAAATTGCGCTACTGATCAACGCTTTTCTAGTGAGACCAGGTTGCAATTACGGTACGTTATCATTACCACAGATGTAAAGTAATACCTAAAAGAAAAACCTCAAAAGTAAACTATGTGGTGCAGCACAGTGACCAACAGGTTGCCACCAATTCCAGCAATATATGACTGTGGCAAAGTACCCCCGTGTATATTGTATGTTACGTGTTGTGTGTAAATATTGGTGTATAGGCATTGGTACACGGGATATAAGCGGGTCTGTGTTTCACGTGTATTTAAAAATGTAGATTTGTATTTAGGCACGAGGATGGCACAAATCACATCACGTGCATTTAAAGTATTAGTATGTGAACACGGGAAAGTGCACTTTAATTTATTCACGTGCAGTTGTACCGAGATTCCAATTGAATGATTGACTAGCAATCGAGTCTCGGTACAACTGCATAAAAGCAGCATGTTTTCACAATGACACACGAAGAACAACATTCCTCCGTCCAGGGGAGTAACCACCAAGAAAAGGTATTAAAACCAAAACTCGTCTTGGACAACTGGAAGCTGCCAGAGACTGGAAAATGCTGGCAGATGTTGGACAACAGCTTATTTTCCCACCTGAGATTGCCACCACTAACCTTCGACCTGATATTATCTTGTGGTCTGGATCAGCATGCCTTGTTCACCTGGTAGAGTTAACAGTGCCATGGGAGGATGCTGTGGATGAGGCATATAAAAGGAAGAAACTTCGGTACGCTCAACTGGCTGCTGAAGCGGAACAGCGAGGATGGAGAGTCCAGGTTTACCCAGTGGAGGTGGGTTGTCAAGGATTTGTGGCACACTCCACAACCCGGTTTCTCAGAGACATCAGATTCAGTGGTCAAGAGTTGCGACGCATAGTGAAGAACTTATCTGAAGCAGCAGGGAGGAGCAGCAACTGGCTCTGGTTGAGATGAAAAGATTCTGGTTGTGGACCTCAAGCACAGTAGAAAGAAAGCAACGTCGATGGAAAGGATGTTAAGTAAGCATGCTTAGCTGACTGGGGGATGGAGGAGGGTGATCCTGGGACGCCAGAATCACTATCGAGTCCTCTTAAGGTGTCGTGGGCTAGTCGATGAAACACCAAGGATGGAAGATGCCCACTTGAAGACCCCAGAGAAGTACCCTACTCAGCTCAGTTCAGACGGTTGTCATGCTGATGCGCTAGGGAGGCTGCACTGTGGCTGATCCCTGGAGCTAGCATTGCAGCCGTGTGTGTGCTGATGCGCCAGGGATGCAAAATAGGCTGATCCCCAGAGCCAGCATTACACTTCACCCATCAACACCAGGCTGAAGTATATCTACATCATCAGATGCAAGGAAACGCAGATGGATCACATTCGTTTACAGTAAAATAAGCTTTGTCTTCATTGGTGCTTATCTTGGCAAGAGCAGAGTCCAATATCAGCAGGAAGTTTTAACACCTACTCTAATGTAATGGAAATTGTAATCCTGGCACACACTTGCTTGATACATAAACACTGTGCTTGAACTAAAAACTCTTACATATTAAAAAATGCATTCTATTTTACTTCCCATTTTGAATAATTCAAAGGCCGTTATTATGCCTCAAAACAGTATTTATACATTTACCATTCTTTGAAATCCTTTTCTCAGGCCTAGCAAACAATGTAAGAAAAAAATGAAACGCACAAATGGAAATGCTATTGCCAATGCAATTGATTGTATAGTGTGACAACTGAATCAGACTTCCCATTCCCGTTCAAATGCAATATTTTAGTGGTTAGTGATTTAAAGACACTAACTTTTAAAACACGCATTCTGGCCATCAGAAAAGCATGCTTTGTCTTGCACAATCCTCCCTCGTTATAATGCCACCCTTTGATGTGCACCAATATAAACCAATGCTATTTTGCCCTGGTATACCACCATCCACTGTGCCATCTGCCAATACAAGAAATGTATACAACTTCAATGGTCTCAGTCATGTTACCCTCAGATAGATACTCAAAACCAAAAATATGTAAAAAATAAATGCTTAATCTTTGACACTTTATCGTCCATGTTGTTTACTGTACAGAGCACACTACTGTCATTCTTGTACTGAAAAATAAAAACAATTGAAAAATAAAAACAAATGCAGTTTTTGTAGTTTATTGGATTTTTAATGACCTTCATTATATGACCACGCTCTCTATCACACCAGTTCCTGGTTCCTGTCCCATGGTTGGCAGTATAATAAGAGAGCACTATATATATAAGTGCAGTGTCACCTGTAAACTAAATTACTACCAACTTTCCCATTGTATTACAGATTAGAAATCTCTATGTTAACCAGTCACAGTCTGGGACTGTCCATTACTGTTCTGTGCAAACAGATCGATTCACAACATATTAGTTCATAGAAGCAACACATTAATACCTAATATAATAACTATAGCACAGTTGATGACTAAACAGTCATTTGTATAATAGGGCTTCAGATTTATATATTTTCCAATTATGTACAATAGCAAAAAAAAAAAAAAGTGGATGCAGAGACGTAAGCTTTGATAAGTCATGGGTTAAAAAAAGGTTTGGTGAATGTGGGCTGTATTGATTTTATCAATGATGGTTTATTACATAATTACATATATGGATTTGTAGGAAACCTTTTATATATTCTAACAGTAGCTGGACAAAAGGTTGAGATTCTGCTTCACAGTATATCAAATAGCCTGTCTTGTCGCTGATTCATATTTAGTCATTTAGAATTGTTCTTTTTTTACTTGTGACCTGTTTCATAGCCTTACATTCCATGTCAAAAACAGAGAGACGTGTACTTCTATACACCTCACAGCCAAATGTCCTTTTTTGTTGTGTTTATTCTGTTCAGGGCTTGTCACTTTTCTTCATATACAAAGGCTCTGATGTAGTTTTAGGCAACTTCATATACCAGAAGCTTCAAAACAAATCTTTCTTTTAGTTTGAAAGGCTGGTTGCAGGTTTCCAAAACAACACATTTCTTGTTTATCATCACATTTTCCCTAATACAGAGTAGCAGTTACCCTTATGATGTTATATTTGAATTCAGCCACCTATAGTTTCAGTGATTCTTCCTGTTTATACCCTGTCTGTGTCAGTATTAAGTAAGCATCGTATGTACTAAACAAGTGAACCGGCATGATCTTGTCATCATCATCTTAATCCTTCTTCATTGCTCTGGTTTAATTGAATCTTGCAAAGCTTGATTTCTGTCCTGCATTTTGGAGCTTCAACATCTGACACAAGCTTGAATAATGCCAGCTTGCATCACAACACCCTGTTTTACCTAACATGCCTAACGAAAATCAGAGGTTCCTAATCATGTTGCAAATGATTTAAAACTACCTAGAATGTATGACTTGTGGTAAATATAAAACAAACACCCACCGAAATAAAGGCATGTTATATTGTGTATCTTTATTCATGTACTGTACGTATATTGTTATTTAGAACTTCCTATATGTTCCTATTAAAATTAAAATGTGATATCTGCAGGGGCTGTAAATAAGTGTTATCATTCTGCCATGTATAATAGCTGACTCCCTTGTGCACGTTATTTTCAAGTGCAATGAGTAAGATACATTTTGTAAATCCAGTTATCTATTGTCTAATGAGCCACACCTTCTGATATGGTAAATCAGGGTAAAATGTACCGTTATGCCTTCCTAAGCAGACCTGCGAGATTAAGTAGACTAAACCAGGCAATACAATAACAGGTTATGAGGGCAATACATTTCAGAAATGGTTCTTTTTAGTCAGCATACATTACTTAAAGGCTTCTGATATTTCAAAGGAGGTTAGAAGGCAAGTGATAAAAAAATAGAAGTTAGTTTTCCTAAATATATGTATTTAGATATCCTGACACCGTTTGAGCGGCAGATTTGCAAAAATAACAATTTTATAAGCACTTCTACCTAGACCCGCCAGACGCGTCATTGTGACGTGTATTACAATACATTACTTTTTTTTTTTTTGTATGTATTTCAATGGAATGTGGGAGGTGGTGTGCTCTGGCTGTAATTCAATGAAACTGTGTCTGTGTTTTACGTGACAGCTTCTAGATGTAAACAAACCTGGGATTCATTTTTTTTAATATATAGACAATGTTATGGAATTGTTTTTGCCAAATCTCGATATGTTTGCGTTTTGATTTGAGAGAAATTAGAAGCATTTGCTCTGGCAACGAGGGCAACAAGGATTTGCCCACAACAATGTCAGTGGAGGTGCGCTGTTGCCACAGAACTAGTTACTGTGCCAAATATAAGGATATCTAAAATATTTAAGCACAGAAGGATTGATTGACAGCGATAAAAACACATAACTTGCACTATTTGCTTAACACAGGGATGTCAAACTCAAGGCCCGCGGGTCGAATATGGCCCCCCAATGGTTTTAATCCGGCCCCTGTAAAGGTGATTTCTCATAAAGTAATTAGGTCCGCGACAACTTGTCAATTAGGAAATTGCATGTGAAAACTACAAATCCCTTCAGCCATTTCGAACATAACGGAAAGAAGTGTGATGTTGGCCTGAGGTAGGACTGCAATGGCCAATCATAGGCAACACAATTCCTGTTCTTTCAGCACTCTCCAACAAAGATAATAATAACAGCAAACGGCCAAGAAAAGAAAAATCGACAAGGAAGGGAGATTGTTTCAGGAAAGGTGGGAGTGGGAATACTTGTTTGTGGAGCAGGGAGAAAAACCTGTATGCCTCGTTTGTAAGGAGACTTTAGCCGTGACGAAAGAATTCAATTTACGTTGGCACTATGAGACTAAACACAAAGAGAAATATGGGTGTTTGTAGCGAGAGCAAAGACTGCAAAAAGTGGCTGAATTAGTGGGTCTGAACAAGGACGGAGGGCCTGCGAAAAAACGGCTGGTTGCTCGGATGCGAAAAAAAAACACTACAGGAGGAAAATTGTCCTGGGACACTGACAACTTATCACTGCATTCTACACCAGGAAGCTCTGTGTGGGAAGGTGCTGAAGATGGATCATGTAATGAGCATGGTAACAAAAACTGTTAATTTTATCAGGGTTTGAGGTTTGAATCACTGCCAATTCCAGGCATTCCTTGAGGAGCTTAACACTGAATATGGTGATTTGTCTTATCACACAGAGGTTCACTGGCTGAGTCAGGGCGCAGTACTCAAGAAGTTTTTTGAACTACGGGGAGAAATTGGACTTTTCATGTGAAACAAAGGGAGACAAATATCAGAGCTCTCAGATGAAAACTGGCTATGCGATCTTGGATTTCTATATGATGTAACTGAGCATCTTAACACCTTAAACGTGAAACTGCAAGGCAGTAAACAGGTCATAACAGTGATGTATGACGTTGTGAAAGAGTTTCAGCTTAAATTACGTTTGTGGGAGAAGCAATTGCAGCAAGGAAATCTTTCCTATTTCCCTACTCAAGCCATCTCCAACTCGCTCACAAATGTCACTTTTCCATGTGCTGGATTCCCTGCAAAACTGAATTTGAACGCCACTTCTCTGATTTTAACAAACAGCAATTCAGTTTCCAGCTCTTCTCTAACCCATTTCATGTTGATGTGGACAGTGCTCCAGAGGACATTCACATTCAATAGCGCACTTAGGGCGAAGTTCGAGTCTGTTGGCGCTGCAGAGTTTTACCCCTTCCTGCCAGTCACATTACCACAGCTCCGCCTTCAGGCTGCTCAAGTCCTCTCAATGTTTGGAAGCACATACCTGTGCAAACAGTTGTTTTCATTGATGAAGATCAATACATCCCCCCACAGATCAGGACTGAATGACAGGCATCTACACTCCATACTACAGGTTGCTTCAGCACAAGACATGACTCCGGACATTGACAAGCTAGTCTCACGAAAAAGGTGCCAGGTCTCCTCAACAAATGAACCCGCTCAGAGCAGCAATTAGGTAAGATACATGTTTTGAATAATTGTAAGTTTTAAAGATTAATTCCAAGTCTAATTGTAACAAATTAATTTTATTCAGAGTGTGGCGAATCTTGTTGAAAGATATATGATTAAAAACAGTGAATAATTATAAATAGGGACAATCAAATATTTATGCGGCCCACGAATGAAACGTGAAGTTATTATATGGCCTGTGGTAAAATTGAGTTTGACAGCCCTGGCTTAATACAAGGAAAACTATTTGCACTCCAATAGGACATGAAATCAAGCTTGCAAAAAAAAAAATGCAGCATTTGCACAGGCAAACGCACGCAATTCAATGCAACAACCAGAACAAACTTCATTTCGAATGAATAATATTAACTGGACAGCATACATTTAGACTTCATCGCCCATGAATGAATTGACCGTAAGGTTGCAATGTTCCGTTTGTTTAAAGCAATCATCCAGTACAACAAAAACAAAAAAATACAAGATGTGGGCTTCAAGCTCAGTAGCAAAAAATATGTGCATTTAAAAAATAATATCCAAGTTAGCCGTCCAGCAAGAAAAAATGATTAAACTGTGTTTATCTTACCCATTTGAAAGAAGTGTAGCAGTGAGATCTTCTGAGTTTTAGCATTCAAATTAAATCTTCATTAGTTTGTAATCCACAAGGGAAAGATAGGCACAGCAATGCAGGTACACAGCTGCAGTGTAGTGAATCATAAAAGCATGTTCAGTGAAACAGAACAAGTCTGTTCTCTCTGAACTAAGTTAACCTGATCTTAACCGAACTTTCTTTATTTTCAAGCACTAATACAAACTATTGATAAAGAAAAATAACAAACAAGCGGCAGTGAACAAGCCTCAAAGCTAGGCAGTCCCTCCCAGCAGACCTGCAGGTGCATTGCTTAATACTGTAGTGAACTTGCCTCACACACTGAATGCATGCCTGCACAGGGCTCCCCTGGGTCCTAAACCCTGCTAGGTTTGACAGCGATTGTAGTAACCACACTCCGGCCATGACAGTACTTTCCTGAGGATCATCCCCAGCTGTGGATTAAGTTAGTTCCAATCTCCAAACCTCAACTGCGGGGTGCTCTCACAAACCAATTGATTCCAGTTCATTGTAGTTCAAAGGAATTATGTGATTAAGCATATTTTCTTTCTGAAAAAATAAATAAATAACAATAAAAAAACATATATGTAAAACATGAAGATAATACATTTTAATTAGTCTAATACAGGGGTTCTCAAAATGGGGGTCACAGGGATGTCTGAAGAGGGACACAATGGATTTTGTAGATTACACTTTTTTAGCTGTTTAAAGTTATTGCATGAGAGTTCTTTGAAATATTACAGTTAATGTTTAATTTACGATATAGAAATACTATACTCACATGTCACTATGAAAAGTGGTGATTTATTAAACTCCTTCGAAATGCCTGGTGTGAGAAGATACCTCCATGAAGGATAGACTTTGTTCTCGAAAATCCACGCATCATTTGTGCTGCCAGCCCATCATGCTACCATGTTGCATATTCGGAGATGATGATCACACACCATCTGGAAATTGACTGATGTGTAGCTATGCCTGTTGAAGCTCGGATCCTTATATTGCCTTTGAAAACGAATACGGATGTGTGTGTGAAGTCTAAGGCCTCAATAAATCTAGGTATTCCAGATGTAGAATAAAATGCGGTGCAAATATCTCGTTGCTCCTCTTCATTGGGCATGACAACATACTGTTCATGAAGTGCCACTATGAGCTTCGAGATCCTGTGAACACGGGAAACGCTTTCATGGATGTTAATCAGACACCCCCCACCCCGACACTGCTGCCTAGGATAAACGATATCGCCTTTTAAACTCCTGTCCATTGTGTATAACAAATGGCTCTTGTAAATAGCGATAATATCTTGATATTATTTGGTCAGACCATACTCTTCGAGTACACAAACGTAACCGTATTCGTCTAACATCTTTGTACCTACCGGATTACAGGAACAATTGACACGTAGGCTAAAGACAATATCCACCGCCATGATTTCAATTTAGCGACCTTGGAGTGACTAATGAAAACGTATCATTGTCGGGTTTTATTAAATTATATTTCATGCCTTATTAAAAATTAAAAGCTCTGCTAAATGTTATTAAAAATATTCCGTTTCATTTCAGAAAACATGGCTTTAATGAGGTTTCTTGTTTTAACTTCAGTTAGTACAGTAACTCTTCTACTTAGTCTAAAGAGTTTGATGGTTTAATTTAGTACTGTATATCAGGAACATTAGGACAGTGTTTGCCAATCCTGGTCCTGGGGGCCCACTGTGTCTGTTGGTTTTGTGTCTGAGCTCTCAATTACTTCTCTAGACTCTTAATTGAAATGATAATTTGCTTAATTAGACTTTACTTGTTTTCAGCTCTTAAACAGTTGCAGAGTTCAAGCTACTTAGCTTGAGTGTTGGTATTTAGATTGATGTCCTAGCCAATCACTAAGTATCAGGCTATTTTTTGCAGAATAATCTGCAGTATATTAAAAAAAACACACGCGCATTAAATTGCTAAAGCTATATTACCCTATATGTGTAGCCCTAATGAAACCTCAGTTAACATCTATTAGACAACAAATACTAAACAAAGGTACAATTCGTCCAAATGTATTTTATTATCCACCAAAACCAGACAATCAACACTTTGTAACTACGAAAGCAACCAATCCCATTTTAAACCAGACTACTGCCACAAATTAACATTTCCTTGCAAATTAATCTACCCATTAAATATGTTGTATCTTGTTATATTCAATATGCATTATATGAAACCTAAAATAAAATGTAATATAGCATTTAAATTACATTTTTACACAGTTTAGCAGCGATGTCTGGAAAATGAGCGGGGAACTACAGCACCGAACAAAAAATGTTCCTGCTGGAATGCTAGCTTTTGACAAACGGTACCTTGTTTGAATTTGTTGTCATTGTATGTTCTGAATGGGTTCCTGGTATTTCTATACTGTCTTCTCAGTATCTGAGGTAATCTAACAAAATTGACTTAAATTAATGTTGAAAAGGCCTCTTGAAACTTGTTTTGCGGTTTAAACCTCAATTAAACCGATTTAAGTGGTACACTGTTTAAGTGGTACACTGCAATTTCCCTAAAACTTCTCAGGGGAATGGCCTCCGATGAATCATTACAAGTTCAAAGTAAATCTAGGTTTTAAAATGTTGTTTTAAAGAAAACTATGAGAACATGTTTTTTTTTCGAATAATGATAGTGCCCTCTTGATGAAGTCTACCATGTGGTAGTTGACCTTGACTTTCGTTAGTGCCCTCATCTTCGGCTATATATATGTTCGGGGCTGTCCAGCAATTAAAAAATTAATCGTGATTAATCTCGCGATTAAAAAAATTAAGCTTAGTTCATCTCAGTTTTAATCACATATTAAATTGATACAATTACTACATCCATCTAATTTAAATTTGTTTTATTACTGATGCTATTATTATTATTATTATTATTATTATTATTATTATTATTATTATTATACTGTAAATAAAATCATTTAAAATGTATTTATTTGATCAGGAAATTTACCCATTGAAACTGTGACCAAAATGTACTAGGGGCAATAATTTAGAAATTACAAATAGAACCAACACAACAAAACATGTGGTTCAAGCTTGATCATCAGCATGGAGATCAGAAAACAGAATAAATAGCATATCTATTTTTAAATGTGATTGTGGACTGAAATAAATTAGTATTTTTTAAATAAACTACAGTAAGCACTTATACTTGTGAAGAGAACATAAAAAAACATATCCAAAAACTGCAAACTAACAAGAAAATTGGTAGGCTTTACGTATCATGAAGTTAAAAAAATGCAGCCTACTAGCGTAACTTGGCTTGGAAATGTGGTCGGACCCAATTTAGGTTGGACCCGCAATGACCAAAGGTCTGACGTCACAGGAAATAGTTTACATTTCAAAAATGATTTAAATCAATTAAAACCATGAATACATCAAATATTTCCCCTGTAAATCCATTTAAAATGTTTTAAGTAAACAAAAAATAAATGTACATATACAGGAAATAGTTTACATTTCAAAAATGATTTAAATCAATTAAAACCATGAATACATCAAATATTTCCCCTGTAAATCCATTTAAAATGTTTTAAGTAAACAAAAAATAAATGTTTCATCACAAAACCTTTGACCAGAACTCATTTGCAAACTTTAAGCAATTTTCCTTGTGAGGTTTTCCTAGGAGTGGCTTTTTCCTTGGCCTGCAACCACTGAGACCTTCACAATGCAATACTCGACCTATGGTTGAAATAGAAACCCCCAAAAAAGACTGAGGGAGCATTGTGGCAGTACCATGAGTCTTGTACTTCTTGATAATATAAACAATAGTTGCTCACATGTTCGGAAATCTTCTTGTATCCTTCTCCAGCTTTATGAAAATAAATATTTTTCTGCCTAAGGGTCTTCAGATAGCTCTTTACTTTTCCCCATATTGACATATTGGTAATGACAGCAATCATCCTATGCCTAACTCTTTTATACTCTCTAAGAATGTTCACCTACAATCCAGCATTTTCTAGAATTAGGTTGTGCATTATCATATTGAAATTTCTAGCATCTTGTGGTCAATACTATCATAGCATCAAAGGGTATGAATACTTTTGAATTAGCATTTTTGGAGTTTTGCAAAAAAAAAATACTGAAATAAATAATTGTAGACATCTATTTCTTGTCAATTTATCTCCTTTCCACAAAATCAAAACTTTTGCTACAAAAGATTTTTTTCTAAAATTCTTTGTTTTCTTTGAAATTTGTAGAAATTATAAATTTCCATTGGGTTATGTAAACTTTTTACTACAACTGTATAACTTGTAATCTAACAAACAATCTTTATAAAAAAAAAAATCCAAAAGTAATTAACAATGTCAAATATTTGCTTATGACAAAAGTATTGGCAGCTTTACATTAAAAGGCTGTACAAAATTAATGGAACTAAATAAAAATATATATTTATTGATTAAAAATAATTACACAGTAACTAAAGTAAATGAAGTCAATAGCCAGAAAAATAGGTAATTGTTTCCAACATCTGTTGAGAAGAAAGTTTTGGCAACACAGCATATGATGGTTAAGACTAAGAAGTTGAATCCACATTTGAGAAAAGCACTTGTAGCAAACTACAAAGGAAACAGTAGCTACAGAACAGCATCAAAGAAACATGGAATACCAAAATCCACAATCAGAGCAATAATCAAGAAGTACCACAGAACAAATTCAACTGAAATGCTTGAAAGAAGTGGACATCCAAAGAAGATGACAGGTACAGCAGGTAATGGAATCATTTGAGTAGCTAAAATAAAAAATAAAAAAAACAAGATTAAAGCCTAGGACTTAAAGAAAGATTTAGAAGCATCGGGCATAATAGTGCATGAAAGAACTGTACTGAGGACACAAGGTCTGAAATGGCCTTCGTAATCAACAGATCTCAATCCAATAGACATGCTTTGGACTGATCTGAAAAAAGCTGTAGCCAAGTATTGTCTATCCAATCTGAAGGAAATATGCAAAACAGAACGGTCCCAGGTTTCACTAACAAGATGTAACATACTGGTTATCATAGAGGTCAAGCTAACAAGTAAAAATAAAGTCGATATTTTCAGTTGGGCCATGGCATATTAGATGTATACAACGCTTCTATAGATTTGCTTTATGTATTTTTATTTTCTTTTTTCTTTTTTGTTATTTCTGCAGTATACATTGGGACTATGCTGTGTCTTTCCACAGTCAACAGTGATTTATGTGTACGCCAGTTTTACTATTGGTTGTATGACCTCAGAAACTTTCATTTCATTGGGTCTTTGTTTCCCGGGGGACGGAAAATGACTAATCCATGACAAAAATGTGCCAGTAGAATCAAACAATTAATGAAAACTACAGTGATGGTTTAAATATATACTAAATATTTTTTAATCAAAAATTACATAAATTTGCTTCAGACTTGTCTTCACGGCATACTTGAAAAGAAAATACAAACCAACAAGGCCTTTTCATATAAATGTAACTTCACTTGCACAGTAGGCTATAAGCAATGTGAAAAGAAATGCACCTATTGAGTGTAGTTGTGCAATAAATAGTAGCCATGCACAGTGGAGAGATTTATTTCCACAATATCATGACATTTTCGTTATTACCATGTGATTTCAATACTGAGTTATCACTGGATATGCAGTGTTTCTGAGACATACCTGCAAGAGCACCACAGGCGGAAATGAGAGAGGGGAATCTGTGCATTTACCACATAAAACCTGCGTTACTAAAGGTAGTGGGGAAAATATGATTTCTGTGAGGGTAAGGCAGAAAGCATACAGTAAGAGCCCCACAATAAGCCAGTTTACATGTTGGTTTGTTTCACGTGAATGGACAATGTGCGTGAAAGGGAAAGCTCGAGAGAATGTCCCAAAAATCGGTCTCAGTATTTTACCTTGAAAGTCTTTTTTTCAGAAAATGCTCATGAAATCAACGCCCACTTACACATGTAAACACGAGTTTCTTGTGAAAATGTTAATTAGCTTGTTCAAGTCCTAGTTCAAGTTCAAAATAAAAGTACACATCACCTGGGCCAAATCCAAGTGGTCATTGAACAGATGTTTGGGCTATTGCAAGGGAGGGGACGGATACTACTGAAGCATACTAAGTGAACCACGAGCTTGTTCACCAAATTATTACAGCCTGCTGTATCCTGCACAATCTGTGCCAGGACTGTAAGGAAGTGTTCAGGCAAGCAGAAGAACAGCTACCTCAGCCTCCAGCAAGAATTGCAGAACAGCGATATGAAAAGGGTCCTGCTATTAGAGATGCACAGCTATCTTACATCCTCATTTATGCTGTACTTGTATGACTGCTTCTACTTAATAAAGAATTGGAATATTGAGTAGTATTGTTGATTCCCGAGAAATAAGTCTTGAAAATTCCACTCCACATTTTATTTTGAGAGTGGGTTAAACAATGTTCATGTTGTGCATTGTATCAAGCTGCCTCATCATATCCTCTTCCCTTATGGATATTAACACCCAAGTCTCTTCATTGCGCCAATGGACGTAAGTGGAGGATGGACACGGGTTTTGCTCAGACATAAGTGACTCGGAGAAATTGCACTGGAGTATAGTTATACAAATTTAAACATAGTTGTTTGGAAAGCTATTTGCAAGTGTATTCTGAAGTACTGTACAGTAGCTGTAACCACCTGACTTCAGAAGCCCAGGATGCAGTTTATCAAACCTTTTTTTTAGTAATAGTTTTAAACAGAAACTTGGTAAATACAATCTGTATGATACTTTACAAACACATTTAGATCCGTGTATGATTAGCGTTATGTAAAGTTCTAGGGAAGACGGAGAAAAAAGTGGGGTTATCTGCAACATCAACCTGATAAAGGAAATACTGCAAACAAAACATTAATTTCCCTGCTGCCATCTTTGGACCATGGTAACTTATGTATTCCCATGTGACTTTTATAGCAGCTTTAGGATAGGACTTGAATGAGCTAATTAACATTTTCATGAGAAACTCGTGTTTACATGTGTAAGTGGGTGCTGATTTCACAAGCATTTCCTGGAATCTCACAAGAAATTGAGACTCCCGGTAAAATGCCGAGGCCATTTTTTGGGACAGTTTCACGCGCATTGTCCATTCACGTGAAACAAACCAAGATGTAAACTGGCCTAATGTCAATTGTGTTGAGGGGAAGTCAAATTTCTTACTGGACTTGGGGATCAATGGATGGGAAATGTAATACAAAGTTAGCCTTAAATATTATCTAACCATGGATATCTAATTCATCTTGAATGCCAAGTGTATTTCAAGGTATTTCACAACGGTAGTGCATTTTCTTGAAATCAAACACTGTGCTGAATTGCGTGGAGCTCTCCAATCACTTCACAAACTTCTGTTGTGATGTGTTTGATGTTTATATCAGATGCCAGGTTGATTTGTTTTTAGCTATAAAGATGCATTTTTCAGAAATGAGTGCCAGCTTGAACTATAGGTTGTTTTATTTTTTTTAAAGTAATCTTTGAAGGTTAATTATATCTACCCTTATACAGTATTCCATAAATGCGTGAAGATAATATTGAAGGAGATAGACTCGACAAAATCAGTTAGTTGGTCACAAAGCGTGACTCCAGGACCACTAGTGGAGCCAAGCATGGTTCATTCCAAAGATTTTAATTATATAATTGCCACTCTGTTACAATGTGTTTGTGGCCTTCCCTTAAACCAGTGCAGGCATATTCAACACGTCATCATTCACAACAAAAGTGTTGAATAATGAAGATAGTTTGTAACAGCTACATATATAATTTAAGACAAGTGTAATATTTGTATTATTGTTCAATGAGGCAGAGTTGGGTACAGTTGAGATGTCGCAACAGCAGTTTTCGGAAAGTAAGAATGTGAGACTGGATGTACAAACATTTGTAAAAAAAATTGGATTACAGCCAAATGTAATCCAGAACCTCTATATGAGTGTATGACAAAGATACAGTTTAGTGAAGAGTGTTTCAAAATCAAGGCATTTATTGTGTTCAACTTTTGAATGGAGATCCTCGATCAGCGCTTAAAGCTCCTAATTTTTTTTCTTCAAATGTATGCAAATTATTTTCATGAGAAAGCCTCATCACAAGAGCAGAATGTTTGTTCTGCATTTTTTTTTATTGGAATGGCTTACAAAGGTATACAGAAAGCAGGTAGTCTGAGGGAGGTAACAAATGCACAACCTTTAGTTCTGTATTTTTTTATCTGTGCCAATCTTGTACAGTCAGAAGGTAGTGTATGTGTTGCAATTGGGCCGCCAGAAGCATTATTGTAAATAATTTATAATGATTTGAATTTGCCACTAAAAGCATACAGTATGTTACACTAATTGCTATATGCAAATGTACTTGCCTGGTAAAGTCCTAGTTAGAAAGCTTATCCAGTCTTTAATGTAGAAGGACTTTGTTTGCCCCTTAAAAACAGACCCAGACACCAAAACGTTGATTTTAAGCACTATTGTGCAGTTTAATTTTCACAAAACAAACAAACACACAAAAAAAGCCTAGCTCAACATAGAGCCTACCTACACTTTAACTGGTCCCTGGCTAACACACAGGACAGCTAAGCCATTTACCTGTCAACAAAAACCTTCACAAACTGCTCTGCTCTGCTCTGCTCTGCTCTGCTCTGCTCTGCTCTGCCACTCCTATATCAGCTCCCTGGTAATCTCCCCCTAATGGAGCTGGAAGCTCTCTTTTTATAGTCTGTGGCTGTTCCCAATTAACACCAATTACCTTGTTTGGGAACAGCCACATTCTCACATGTTTTTGGCATGGACAAGAATTAACCCTGTCCCTGCCAACCACCACCAAAACACAAACATCACCCAAACTATTTACATACAGAGCTCTTGCTCTGTTACTATATATATATATATATATATATATATATATATATATATATACAGTACTGTGCAAAAGTTTTAGGCAGGTGTGAAAAAATGCTGTAAAGTAAGAATGCTTTCAAAATAGACATGTTAATAGATTATATTTATCAATTAACTAAATGCAAAGTGAGTGAACAGAAGAAAAATCTAAATCAAATCCATATTTGGTGTGACCACCCTTTGCCTTCAAAACAGCATCAAGCATCAATTCTTCTAGGTACACTTGCACACAGTTTTGAAGGAACTCGGCAGGTAGGTTGGCCCAAACATCTTGGAGAACTAACCACAGTTCTTCTGTGGATTTAGGCAGCCTCAGTTGCTTCTCTCTCTTCATGTAATCCCAGACAGACTCGATGATGTTGAGATCAGGGCTCTGTGGGGCCATACCATCACTTCCAGGACTCCTTGTTCTTCTTTACACTGAAGATAGTTCTTAATGACTTTTGCTGTATGTTTGGGGTCGTTGTCATGCTGCAGAATAAATTTGGGGCCAATCAGATGCCTCCCTGATGGTATTGCATGATGGATAAGTATCTGCCTGTACTTCTCAGCATTGAGGAGACCATTAATTCTGACCAAATCCCCAACTCCATTTGCAGAAATGCAGCCCCAAACTTGCAAGGAACCTCCACCATGCTTCACTGTTGCCTGCAGACACTCAATCGTGCACGCTCTCCAGCCCTTCGGCGAACAAACTGCCTTCTGCTACAGCCAAATATTTCAAATTTTGACTCATCAGTCCAGAGCACCTGCTGCCATTTTTCTGCACCCCAGTTCCTGTGTTTTCGTGCATAGTTGAGTCGCTTGGCCTTGTTTTCACATCGGAGGTATGGCTTTTTGGCCGCAAGTCTTCCATGAAGGCCACTTCTGACCAGACTTCTCCAGACAGTAGATGGGTGTACCAGGGTCCCACTGTTTTCTGCCAATTCTGAGCTGATGGCACTGCTGGACATCTTCCGATTCGAAGGGAAGTAAGCATGATGTGTCTTTCGTCTGCTGCAGTAAGTTTCCTTGGCCGACCACTGCGCTCACGGTCCTCAACATTGCCTGTTTCTTTGTGCTTCTTCAAAAGAGCTTGGACAGTACATCTGGAAACTCCTGTCTGCCTTGAAATTTCTGCCTCGGAGAGACCTTGCTGATGCAGTATAACTACCTTGTGTCTTGTTGCTGTGCTCAGTCTTGCCATGGTGTATGACTTTGACAGTAAACTGTCTTCAGCAACCTCACCTTGTTAGCTGAGTTTGGCTGTTCCTCACCCAGTTTTATTCCTCCTACACAACTGTTTCTGTTTCAGTTAATGATTGTGTTTCAACCTACATATTGAATTGATGATCATTAGCACCTGTTTGGTATAATTGTTTAATCATACACCTGATTATATGCCTACAAAATCCCTGACTTTGTGCAAGTGTACCTAGAAGAATTGATGCTGTTTTGAAGGCAAAGGGTTGTCACACCAAATATGGATTTGATTTAGATTTTTCTTCTGTTCACTCACTTTGCATTTAGTTAATTGATAAATATAATCTATTAACATGTCGATTTTTGAAAGCATTCTTACTTTACAGCATTTTTTCACACCTGCCTAAAACTTTTGCACAGTACTATATATATATATATATATATATATATATATATATATATATATATATATATATATATATATTTTTTTTTTTTTGATGGAGCACCACGCCTTTATAAATAGATTGGAAAATGGTAATCCACTTCCAAAATCAGTCCCCCCAATGATTTTTGGGGTGGATTGGCAACACCTATTGCATTACAATATACACAAAGGCACAAATGGGTGCAAACAAACTTGGCACCCAAAGTTAGACTTATGCCAGTTTGCCAGTTTAGCAAGGAAACTTGGTGCATTTTGAAATTGAGTTTTTTGGTTAAGTAAAAGCCTAAATCATATTTGTAGTGGTATATTTCTGTTTAAGGCCTAAGTAATTTATTTTTAATGTATAGTTTTCAGCTGTCTTTCTTAAATGTCCATAAATTGGTTGGGCACATACCATTGCAGTGAAACATACTCCTATGCAAAAATAAACTTGACTGCTAAATCATTAGCTTATACTATTTTAACTTAATGTCAAACCAAAGTATATTTGCATGTACATTTAATTTGAATTTGAATTATTAATGTCACCTAATCATACATGATTAAGCTGACTTATTTTAATATATTGGGATTTAAAAAATAAACTATATTAAACTATAATTAAATGATTATAGTTTAATAGTGTTTTTTTAATCCTTAATTAAAATGAAAAGTACTTTTTCAATCAAAACCTGTGTTATTTCCCTTGATAGAAATTATCTATGGAACATTAATAAACTTAATGCAACCTTGAGATCTTGTACCACCAGAAGCCTAAAAAATAAAAGAAGTGACTATTTTTTTTTAATTTACCTTTTTTTTCTCGTTGAATAGACTGCTATGTAATGTGCACGCCATGCAGGATGATCAGTGGTTTTGGGGTTACCATTTGGCCCAAGGATCAAGTACTTTCATGGTAAATGGGATGTGTGCTTTTGCTGGACCTCACACTATGACAAATCTGTTAGTTTTCTTTATTTTCTAGTCCAATTCTTATTTGGGAGCCACAGAATTATTAGTGTGTGTGTCCAATTAAGTATTTGACCTTTGCTTTCTCCCCAATTTGAAATGCCAACCTCACTGCCCATTCATCTTCATTCATGCTGTCTAATCAATCGCCTCTTCTCACCCAAACTCACCCTCTTTAAAACTGTATTCACACTACTCTACTAATGTGCTCTCTTCACATGTTGAAAGCGTGATTCTGAAGGACAATCATGTGTTTACAACGCATGTTTGTCATTGTGGAAGGGTGGTGGACAATTCACTGGCACACAGGAGATTTTATTTGTAACGCTGCTCAGGCGCACTGTTTTATTTTAGCCCACAGAGGGCGCTGTTGTCCGTGGCCTGAATACCGGCAACGGTAATCAGGTCCACGGGAATACCAACACAGGTAAGCAGTTCACAATGCTGTTGCACTCACAGGTGCTCTGAAAATAATAATAATGAATGACAAAAGGTGAAAGAAAAAGGGAAAATAAAACACAGTAAAAAAAACTACAAAATAAAGATGCTGCACTCTGCAGCTTCACCCCGACCGTCGCTACCCGCACGGCCCGGGTCTCCGTCCTACGCTCACTGGTTCCCTAAGTATCTAGGCGTATACTCTCCAGGGTTCTGCCCAAGTCTTTTCCCCGCTACTAAAAATAATCTTTTTTTTTTTTTTTGGTCTTCTCCGGATGTGCTTGGTCTAGTAACAGCGCTTCCGCTGACACGTATCTCGTCTTAGAGGGGCAGATCTGAGGGAACAACAGAGCGTTATTTAAAGGTTCTGCAGTCCCCCAAGGCCCGCCTCTCAGCCATTCAGAGAGAGGGAAATCCAACACACCCTCTTCCCCACCTCTCTGTGTCATCGCCATGACTGACAGGCGGATCTTACGAGGCTGCTGCCCTCTTCCTGCAGGACCATGCAGGTCTCCCCTGTTACATATCTTTCCCCACAGAATGGCACCACTTCTTTGTTGTGAATCATACTGCTGCAGCATTGGCTAATTCCTTCCCAAAGTGAAAAGTGTGTCACTAAGATTTTTTTTTAGGTTTAATCCTTTTCACTGATATGATCAATGAGAGTGGGGAGGGGGCCCATTACCTGAAAATGTTACATGACAAAAAAGTAGTTTTTTCTATTTATGGTAAATAGAATCAGAAATGTTCATCTTGCAGTGATATCTCTTAAAAGGTATAGAGGGGATTGGCAGTATAATGGATTGTGTTCAGGGTTTTTCTATAACTATAACTCTGAAATCTGATTATGGTAATTGCAGCTGGTGCAAGAATTAAAATTCAGGAGCAAATTCCTTTATACATATACCTGTTAATCCTACATTTAAAAATGTAAAGATATTATACCACAGAATTAGCTGGCTGTCCTTATGCTATATAGTTGCTTTGAGTGTGTAGAAGTTACGCTTTGAATGCTAAATATGGATCAGAGAAAGAATAATTAACCAAAAAAAAAGAAGCTAATGTTTAAAAGCTAATGGCACTATAAGAGTGCTTATTTTATCGTTTTGTTCTGCTGGTTTGTTTCTGTTTCCAGTTGTAGTCATTTACCGGTAAAACTTAAGATTGACCAGATTCTAACTTTTACCATAACATATACCGTAAATCAGACACACCACATCTGAAACAACAACGAGAAAACAACATCTCTTTCCAACAGCACAAGAAACTGTGAAGATAAAAAATATTGTCCAATATACTACTGTAAAATGCATTGAAAGCATCAAAAGTATAGTCGCTTTTGTTTTCTCTTCGAAAAATGAAAACAACATTAGTTTCACGGATATATGTACATGGACTATAAAGTCTCCAATAAAATGTAATATGAATTATGAACTAAAAAATATGTATCTACATTTTTAAGCAAAGTGTGTTTTTAGAAAGTATGTCCTTTGGGTATCCTTTTTCAAAGTGGATGTATGTAAGAATTTGATAACTGCAACTCCACTGAGACAGTGATGCATGCCTGGTGTTTTTCTTTGTTCAGAAACATCTGTGCTGATGGTCACTCTTCCTCCCTGGATTGGCTCTGTGTATCTAGACTTGAGATTGACAATCATAACTAACGTGTTGGAACCAGGAGCTGATTCAATGCATTTATCCAATTGAACTGCAGTAATATTACCAAAACGACTTGTGTGTTACTGTGACAGGCTGGCTGCAGGAAGGAACTCAGACCAGAGATAGAAACACACAGAGACTTGGGGTTTTTGGTGAAGCTGAGCGAATGCCTTCGCTCAGCGTTTAATAAACAAAATAAAAGAACACAAAACAGGACACGGCACTTGCGGCCAAAATAAACAGATAAACAAAAACGGACTACACAGACAAACACGGTGAGCTTCTATTTTCTTGACAATTAACAATTACCTCCGTCTCCAATCCCGTTCTCCACTCACCGAACACACCACCCGAGTGAGTGAAAACATGCTGTTTTATGCAGTTGTACCGAGACTCGATTGCTAGTCAATCATTCAATTGGAATCTCGGTACAACTGCACGTGAATTAATTAAGTGCACTCCCGTGACCACACATTACATTTTAACCAGCACGTGAAGTGATTTGTGCCCTCCTCGTGCCTAAATACAAATCTACATTTTTAAATCACACGTGAAACACAGACCCGTTTATATCCCGTGTACCGATGACTATACACCAACATTTACACACAACACGTAACATATAATACACAGGGGGGGCACTTTGCCACAGTTACTCATACTCAGAAAAATTAACATACTCGTTAAAATATTGGTTTGTACTCAGCATGGCCTAGTATAGTGGCTGCAGAATAGGTCAGCACTGCAACTAGTAGTTCATTACCACTTTATTAGTTGCATACTGTTAACATATTAGCTGTGACTAGATACAGTCTGTGTCAACTAAGTCCCAACATTGGTAGCCATATTTTAAGTCCCAGTGTAGGTGATATTTTTGCTTTTGCTCCAAGTCGAGGTTGCAAAGGTATTCATATTTATGTAGATACAAGTTTTAATTTATGTTTTATTTTTTGCTACATATATTGCACGAGACAGTTACATAAGAGTTTCTGGATGCAGGCCGGAGGGTTGCTTGGGCAACTTAAGCACCAGCACTATTTCACCACGGCACAAAAAAGAGCCATGCTCCATTGTGGATCAGTTAGAAAGCTTAATATATTGCCCCACTACCTTAGTTGGTCAGTCACATACATTACAGCCACAACTCCAACCGGGGAACTCCATGCTTTAATTGTGTATTGTGTGATGTATTGTACTATTGTACATAGACTTAAGGATATATTGTTTTCACTATTATGGAGCATCAGTTTTGTCAAAATGTTTCACCACTTCAAAGGCCTGAAAGTCCAAAAATCTGAAACTCAGTTTAAACAAGGCTTCGTCTTCAATGTCCACTTGTTCCTACAATATATAAAGTTCACAATGTTGAAACTTTTTGATCAATGATTACATTTCTAGCAATTTCATTACATATTTGCACATACATTTTAAAACTGCTTTTAGGATAGCACCATAATAAAATCAGTTTAATGAAGAAGACAGTAGAGATGAGATGAGCACATTTAATCCTGAAGAGAAAAAGGTATTGATTTTGTGCTTGAAATGTCATGATCATAATTGGTTTTTTAAAGAGTGTGGACCTGATTTTCCAAAGTTAGTAAAGTTACTCATCATAACTAAGGGATGTTTTGAGTAAATGTACACATTTGTACAATTTTCCAAGGTAAGTAAAGTTATACTTTACATTCATTTTTTTTGAGTAAACGTATTTTATAACTGCCTGCTCACACCAAGTAAAGTTTTATTAAACTTACAGCATTATTTTTCAAGCTTCTTAAGGCCAATTTTCACATAATGTCAATGTGTAAATGTATACCATTGAAGTTACTGGTGTAAATTTACGTGTATCATATAAACCCCTGATGAAACTGGGATTTTGATCAGAGAAAGGCAAGATGGCTATGTTGCTTTTGTTGCAGAGGAGAACAGAGGACCAGACCATACCCTGCTGAACGAATGTTTTGTTCCAGGGTCAGTTTATGGATGCCACAAATGAACAAGTTTTGAGGCATTATCGGTTTGATAAGCAAACCATTTATGATCTTTGTGAATTACTTCAGGCAGATTTGGAAGCTTCCACCAACAGAACACACCCAGTTCCAGTTTTGACCAAAGTCACTTTGGCCCTACATTTTTATAGCTATGGACTATATGTCTAATGTCGCAAGGCAGGGAGTATCCCAGTCTTCATTATGCAAGATCATCAATGATGTAACTGAAGCCTTGATAAAAAGATCTCCTGTTTGTATTAGATTCCTACTATCAGTGGCTGAGCAACAGCAAGTTACATTTGATTTTTATCAAGATGCAGGAATGCCTCAGATAATCAGACTAATTGATTGTACACATGTAGCAATAAAACCTCCTGCAGAGTCTGAAGCTGTTTTTAGAAACAGGAAAAAAATTCCACTCCTTAAATGTTCAGTTCATCAGGGATGCTCGTTGCCATATCACAAATGTATTTGCTAATTTCCCCGGATCCTGCCATGATTCCTTCATTTTACAACAGAGTGAAACTTGGAGACTGTTTGAGAGTGGACAAATCATTGCTTTCTACTTGGTAAGTGACATTATTAGCATATTGTTCTATTTAATTATTTATAATTAACTTGTATCTGTAACTTAACAATTCTGCAACTTGTTGTATGTTATCTGTTTTTTGTTTGTGTGTTACTGTCCCCTTACCTGTTTCTGAAATGGTTCTTATTTTTCTTTTATTTTTTGTGATTGTGCTGACAAAATAAATCCATGCATTTTCCATGCATACAAATCCATTCCCCATAAATGTTTCAAATGTGTAGTTTTGAAAGAAAGCTATGTTTTAGCAAACATGTATTTTCATTTGACTAGCAGATAAGATTCAAGATTCTAGACAGTTGTAGAGAGACACAAAGGCCTGCTGACAACAAGAGGGAGCAAAGTGAACAACTTTACTGCCATTTGGGAAATAATATTTTCATATCTCAGTTGCTTAAAAACAGTTTATAAAGAAATATGTAACCATTTTGTTGTCAGACCCTGATGATTATTTGATAAAGATTCACAATCTCGTCAACCCCAAACCAGCTCAGCTAGTTTTCTAATGTGGCCTTTTCAGTGTCTATAGACACTCTTTTGAAATGTTTGTTTTCAGTTTCATTAAAATATGTTTTTCCAAATGTATTTTTTTTTATCTTATAGTCAATTATTAAATACTAAAGGGGTAAAATCTGCCTGAAGGCCTGTGTGTACTTAAATGCAATTAAAGTCAATAATCTGTAAATTTAAACAATACCTCAAGGGTCTAAAAATCTAATTTTATGTAGTTTCATTTGGTTCAGGCAATATCAGATGTTTAATTATTAATGTTCATTCTGCAAATCTAATCCATCAGTGACATGTTCTCAATGTCATTGATGTGAATTTATTCTGTTTGATTTGTACATCTTTATGTTGAAAAGAAACAAAGATATTCGGGGGGATTTCTGGGGAGGGCATGCTTAGCGTATGATCACATTTTAACAGAAGGTAGTCTGTGCCATTCACAGGGCCTCATTTACAAAAGGGCACTAAACATTCTGGTGCATCATAATTGCAATTAGTGTGCAAGTTCATGATTTCCGTATTTACTATTGCAATTGCATTCATTATCGCGTGAAATAGTGGACATATTATGGTACACACTGATTTTATTGTGCCACACTATGGTAATCAGAATGAATATGTGATTTGTATGGTAATGCATGATAATGTATTTAAATGAGGCACCCCACTCTGAATAATGAGATGAGCTTCAGTCATACTGTATTTACTAAAGGGCAATAATCGTAGTGTGCACCTTAAAGTGAGTGATAATTAGTTTGTTTGGAGACCAGGGTTTAAACTGTAGTGCCCCTCTTAGTGGGTGTGTTATCTGTCAGGTACTATGTTTTTACTGCCACCACCTTTTTATAACCAGTGAGGTCCGGTACTGCAGATTGAAACAACAACAGAAAAGAACCTGAAATAATAATAATAATAATAATAATAATAATAATAATAATAATAATAATAATAATTATTATTATTATTATTATTATTATTATTATTATTATTATTATTATTATAATACATAGAATTAATGCAGGGTAAGGCGAGAACAAGCAATTTATTGAATACACAATGAATGAATATGTGATTTGTATGGTAATGCATGATAATGTATTTAAATGAGGCACCCCACTCTGAATAATGAGATGAGCTTCAGTCATACTGTATTTACTAAAGGGTAATAATCGTAGTGTGCACCTTAAAGTGAGTGATAATTAGTTTGTTTGGAGACCAGGGTTTAAACTGTAGTGCCCCTCTTAGTGGGTGTGTTATCTGTCAGGTACTATGTTTTTACTGCCACCACCTTTTTATAACCAGTAAGGTCCGGTACTGCAGATTGAAACAACAACAGAAAAGAACCTGAAATAATAATAATAATAATAATAATAATAATAATAATAATAATTATTATTATTATTATTATTATTATTATTATTATTATTATAATACATAGAATTAATGCAGGGTAAGGCGAGAACAAGCAATTTATTGAATACACAATAGTTAAAACAATGCTTCACGACAAGAGTGCAATTTCGGTAAATAGTATAGGTCGGAGCTAGACTCTGACCCTTAACAACAAAACAAATATAAACCACTTCAATCCAAAGCAATAAAATGTCAAACTAATTATTCAAAATATGATAAAACAAACAATAAGAAAATAAACCAAGAACCGAAAAAGTAAACCTAAATTACTAATGTCAAATACCACTCAATAGAAAATAAACACATAATAAGAAGTTAGGTGTTTAGAGACCTGCCCTAACCTACTCTAGTACCACTTAATTATCACTAAGGGGGTAGGGAGACTTAAATAAGCAATAGCTTGGATATCTTTATTATGTAGTAAAACCTAATATAATTAATTACAAGTAGAAAAAGAGAATAGATGATTGTTAAAAATATCCCTAATATTCAATTACAAACAATATAATAGATACGGTAGCATTCAGTCTAAAAAAAAAAAAAATTTAAATAAGTGAAAGATAGTAAATATATATATTGTGTAATTAATACAAACAATATAAAAGGTAAGTTCACAAGGTGCACATATGCAATTATAGGAAGATAAGGTCAGAGAGAGTGCATAACAATTATAGAGAAGATAAACTCACAGAGTCACCAGCGGGAGGGAGGGAACAGCAAGACTAGGCAAGAGAACTCTACTTTCCTGAATTCGTAGTCTTTACTGTCTGGCTCCAGTCAAAGTGGCAGCAACATGAATGTGAATCAATTTCAATCAGGGTGGCAACCACTCTCAAACTCTCCTTAGTCAGACAGTGCGCAACAAAAATCCTTTCCTTGAATGTACATTTTTGAACACTTCACATTTCTAATCTCTTTCTTCTTACAGCGCTATACTTTCGGTGTCCTTCACCTTGCTCTCCCACTTTCCAATTTTCTTTTTCCAGGCTATTTTCATACTCACAGTGCATAATTGGAAACACCTGCATTTGCACGAGTCTGAAAATGCCCCCAATCACTACACCGCTGTGCATGAACATTACAATTGTATTTATTAGACACTAAGGCAGTCTCAGAGTCTGTAATGAGGGGTCATTACAAATCACTAATAGGCCCACTATTGAAACCTATTTATGTGGGCTGAAATCTATCTGGCATCACGGTGGCATTACTTGCATACAAAGGCCATATGGGTAGGATCTGAAGAGCTGCAGAAAATGAACAGAGGCATAGGAGGAGGAGGAGAAGGGAGTGCATTTTCAGAGCACAGCAAACTCTTCTTGGGCTCCCTGAGGAGGAGGTTGTGGGAAGCTATTGCTTGAGCACAGATATTATATTGGGTTTGTAAGATCAGCTACTAGCTGATCTCGAGTCAACAACTGGCAGGAGTAATGTTGTGTCTGGTCTAGTGAAACTGCTATGTTCATTACATTATTTAGACTCTGGCTGTTCTTAATCTACCGTGGGTGCAGTTGCTGGGGTTCCCAACCCACCTTTTCAATGCCCTGCTGAAGCTCATGGGGAATTATATTACATTTCCCACACAGAGTACAGTACAAGAAGTGAAAGTGAGATTCTATCAGGTTGCTGGCTTCCCCAATTTGATGGGTGCTATTGATTGCAATATCAGTCTTGTTTAATTGTTTACTGGGTAATTCAGGCTATGGACTAAGACCATGGCTTTTAACCCCTGTAGCTAATGCTAGGAGTCGAGCAAAGTGCCAGTATAATATAGCACACATGTCTACATGCTCAATCATTGAGCAGACATTTGGTTTGTTAAAAGGTCGATTCAGATGTCTAGATAAATCAGGAGGTGTGTGTGGCAGGTTGGCTTGCAGTGGTGAGGTGTGGTGACGTCACGGACCAGGAAGTAACAGAACCAAAACAGTGGATGGGCGGGTGAAGCTGAATGCTACTGCACTCTGCGTATTTATTAACTCATAAAACAAAACAAAAGATTTAAACAAACAACAAAACACAAAACAAAAAGGCGGGATGTCCAAACAAATAAACAGAAACAAGTATATTTTAAATATAGCAATTGTTTTATTCGCTCGCTCTCCCGTGTTCTCCCGTACTCTCCTCTGTGCACTCACCCCCGCAGCACGGACAGCTGCAGGTTCTTATACTCTGGCCGAGGGGTTAACTAGCTGTTAATTATCTTATTACCCCTCGGCCACAGTCTGCATGAGTTTAGTAAGGATGCGTGACTGTCAGCTAGTTAAATAATCAGTAGCTGATCAGCCACGCATCCTCTCAAGGTTTTAAATTATAAATAACAAATAACAAAAGGCGGCTTTTATCTCACGCATAAACAAAAATATAAATAATAATAAATAAATATATAGAGGGGGACACTCCATACAGTGTGTTACAGTATAGTCCTGCAAAATGTTGTGAGATCATTGTTACATGCTGCATTTTGCACAACATAGGGCCTCATTCACTAAACAGCGGTAACGTGTTTTGCACGCAGTAAGCCCCTTTGCTGCGTGCTTTATACACCTGCTGTATTCACTAACCAGTGGCAGGCAACCTAGAGAGTGGAAAAAGTACAGCGTTCGAGTCATTTAAATATAATGAATAATGTTAATGTGTGGAAATGTATGCAAATTACGTCACACAATATCGCAAGGGAGGCATTTGATATGCAAACCATATTCACTTGTGAACTTTACTAGGCGCCTCAGTGTGTGTTGAAAGTACCTCTTATTGAAACCAGGCGGTGTCACAGAACCTGCAGAAGATCTGCACAGGAGAGCAAGAAGAGTCAGAAAGAGAGTATTTCGGACCACGCAGACATTACTAGGGCTGTGTGAGAAGGGGGTAATAACTAGATACAGATTAAGCACAGATTATACAAGCCTTAATGTAGGGCCCTGGAAAATTCATGATATCACAAATTTCACAGAAACCGTGTATTTGACTGCCTACCATGAAAAACATGCATTTTATTTTCCTTACAGTATTTTACATTACTCTTCACCTCCCCTGTTCATTTCATACTTTTATCAAGTAGAAGCAGCACTACAGTTATTATTATTATTTGTTTATTTAGCAGATGCCTTTATCCAAGGCGACTTACAGAGACTAGGGTGTGTGAACTATGCATCAGCTGCAGAGTCACTTACAACTACGTCTCACCCGAAAGACGGAGCACAAGGAGGTTAAGTGACTTGCTCAGGGTCACACAATGAGTCAGTGGCTGAGGTGGGATTTGAACCGGGGACCACCTGGTTACAAGCCCTTTTATTTAACCACTGGACCACACAGCCTCCTTACAGTAGCTGTACATGGTCCAATGTCAATGTCGTGCAACGGGGTCAAACAAATACTGGCTTCATGATTGGTGAATTGCTCATACTGTACAATGACATTTCTACATACTACTATAAATATACAGTGTGTATAAAGAAAAACACAAAAGCTTCATTTTTGCTATTTCAGGTTTGCAGTTAACGTCTCTCCTGTGTTTAATATTTTGGGATTAAAGGCAGTAATATAGGCTATATGGGAATTACACAGTCATTTTAATGAATGTGTCAACAGAAGTTTTAAAGGTTTACAAAACTCAAAAATGTAGCTGAATTTGTCATTGTGACAGAAATACAATGATTCTTGGTTGTAAATCTCCCTCCTGACCTGTGAGGGTGCTAAGCAGCGAGAACAGTTCTTTGGACGGGCTGGTCTGACAGTTCTTTCCCAGGGTCGGGAAGTCGGCCAGTCTGGATGAAGGCGAGATTCCGTTGCAAGAACGCATTGACCCGGAAGGGAAACTATGTGGCAGCCGCAGATTGGAGAGCGGTTGCACCGTTTACCAAGGGTCATGTGTGTGGCATAAAAGGGGACAGAGAATTGCAATCTGTTCCTTCGCATTGGTTTGGTAAACTAGAACTGAGAAGGACTGAGAGAGACCTGTGAAAAAACAGTATTGTGAGTGTTGTGTTTTGTTTGTTTTGTAACTGTCTTGTTTGTCATATATTGCTAGACAGCTAAACACGTTTCCAGAGCTGTCGCCAAGGGCCAGCACTAAACCGGAACATCATTTCACCACTGTCACTAATAAACTTGTATCACCCACCACGAGCACTACTGCATGCGCCCAGGACTGGTGACCGTGTCTGTATTATTGTGGGGCGGATATCGTGTTTATTATTTGGGACTGTAATCCCGTTAGTGTCTACCCCATGCAGTACACATTGCTGTGTATTGCCGGGGGATTATTGTTTTGGTCACCAGACCTGGATAAAAGAGAAATAAAGTCCTTTCCAAACCGGATTATAAATCTCTGTGTGTTTCATTACTGCACTGCATCACCCCTTCACCTACATCCACTCAGCCACTTTGCCACAGTCATTCAACATTGTTTTTAAAAAATCTATTTTGTCTGCTTGTTGTTTTTTTGGTTTTGTTTTACAGCCAACACACACAGACCATTTTAAACAACTTGTTTCCAGCAGGTTTGTTACATGTTTAAAGATTGTTTCAATAATGAATCAAGTCAAAAGTGCATGTCTTTCATGTGGGAACGGCACTACATAAGGAGTTAATTTGCATTAGGTTTTGTGCAACTCCTTGATTTAAGAAAATGTGCTCGCCCTCTGTCCAGTGTGAGGAGGGATTAACAATAATGTTCTGTTTTATTTCTGTAAGAATGTATGGTATCAGTAAAATATGCGTGCATTCAAATTGTATTTAATAATGTTTTGGAAAAATTAATTTCAATAATTAACCATAAGCATAATCTGAAGGTGAAACAACACCAAACATAGATACTATCACATCCCAATATCCTAAGAATTATTTTGTGATATTCAGTGTTATAGTAAGGTAATTTTACAATGCTTTCCAGAATAGGGTTAACCTTCAAACAGAATGGCCAGAATATTTATCTATATATCTATTGACTGAGTTGTTTGTTCATTTATTTCACCAAGCAGTATGCCTAAAGCCAGCAGGAATGAATAATGCATTGAGAGACCAGAGCGATCCAGTTATGGATAGAATACAATTATTTATAAGTTTCTTAAACTGACACTTTGCATGTGTAATGTGTCCTGAAGTTTACACCATAATATCTGCATTTGATATTATATAGTGCTAATAGTACTAAAACATGCATTTGATATGAAGAAAGGTTTTAAAAGAACCTTTTTCCAGAAAAAATGCCATCTCCCAATCCTCAATATGTGAGTCACATCTATGCTCCCAGGAATTGAATTTAACATGCTTTAAGCATTAGAGGTGCTAAAACCAGAACCTGGTAACAATGGAGCAACCCCCTCCCCCCAAAATAATTAATAAGTCTCACCTTTTTCTCACTCTAAAATAAAAAAGCACCCCCTCCAAAAAAAACAACCTAGACATAGCGTTACACAAATAATAATAAAAACAACATTCCGTAAAAGAGCGCTGAGTACTATCCTTGTATTATTTGCTATTTTTTTATTGATTATATTTATTATAAACCTATTATACCCATACATATATAATATATACAGTACATGTTTTCCTACAGAACCGTAGCTTCAGCAACAATTCATGTTTTGGCGCGGTGGGAATCAGGTTTCGGTGGAAAGGATTATGAGATATACAGCGCTTGTTAAAAATGTTTCTATTAAGTCAATGGAGCCGTGTTATATTTTCAAAATATATATAAAAAATAAAAAAAAACGCATCAAACTTTTGAAGTAAATGTCACTTTTTTTCCAAGGTCACTTGAAGAAAATGGCAACATTGACAAATTGTGACAGTACATAAATATGAAAAATGCTATTTTCTGAGCACAGAGAGTAACATCATTTAAATATGTAACATTTGGGTAGCATTGGTAACTTTGGGAATACTTAACATTAAAAATATTAACAAAACAATATATCTACTGGGACGAAGCAAGTCATTGAATCGGGCATCCCATCTGTATGTTGTGTGGTTATTGTATTCTTGAAAAACTGTTACAAAATATGTTTATTTTACAAATCAATAAAGAATATAACCAAATATATTAACATAATATCTTTGATACAACTTTACCCTTCCAAATGCTGTGCTGATAATAGAATATATTTGCTGTCTATGCCGTTACTCAGTATTTCTGCGCATGCATCATATACAGAAAATAGCATTTTTCATAATAATTACATACTGTCATAATTGGGCAGAAGTGAAATGTACTTCAAAAGTTTCATGCATTTTTTTTAACATACCGGTAGCGGAAATTAGCAAAATTTGACACGACTCCATTGACTCAATAAAAACATTTCTCTTGAAGCTCTATGGATTTCATAATCCTTTGTGCAGAAACCTGATTCCCATCTTGGCAAAACATGACACTTCGAGCAGCATAACCTGACCCCTCCCTGGCCAACCATGACCCTTTGCGTCGCAACGTGATTCCTTCCGCGCCAAAACGTGACCTTCACTCGCCGTATTTGACACACTTTTGTCGGAAACGGAGCCTCATACGGATGGAGCTAAATACTAGGGGTGCGTGATAATACCGATATACCGATATATTTTGCGATATTCATCAGGCAAAACAATAACCAGTATTTGAACAAAAGTACCAGTATTTTTTGTTAAACTGATTCAGGGAAACGTCTATTGGAAAATGTTGGCTATTATCTCGTAAGATAATCACTTCCTGGGAGAACTCGTAATGCAAGCTGTGCTAACACAAAAGAAAATATGGTAGAAGCACACAGAGATTTTGAGCTGCTTAAATTCTGCAAAGCAAAGTCACATGTGTGGAATTATTTCCTAATAAAAACATCTAAAAAGGATAGCTGTATAGCATCAAACATGTTGTTTATGCAAGGCTGAAGTAAAATATGCTGGTGGTACCACCAACCTTACATACAGTGGTGTAGTCCTACATTTTAACGTACTGGAACAGCAATTAAATAATTGATTTTTCTAAAATAAATTATACAAATTCATGTTTTATTTGTACATTGAACAAGGGTCTTGCATGCTACTTTTAGGCTACTCCCCCTTGATCAGTGCTGCCAGATTGGTGTTTTTCCAGCCACATTTGGCTTGTTTTGAAAGCTTTTAGCGGGTAAATGTTGTCTTTGGTGGTTTGGTTATTTTTTGGCTATTATTATGATGCATATTTTTTTTTCCTGTTCCTTTCGATTATGAGGTCATCACCAATACAGAATATCGATCACCACGATGCCCTTTATAGTATATCATGCCCTCTCCCCCGTCTTTTTGCGGGAGCTCGGCATCCAATATAATTATGAATCAAACAAACGCTCAGTTATTTTTTATTCGTCACTGTATAAGTGCAATTTTTATAGTTTTTACATTTACTTTTAAAGACTATCTGCCGACAGTTCTGGACAATGTAATTTTACACTATATTTTGAATATCTTTTTTTCTCTGGACCTACCACATTTGATCTCATCATATAAAAACATGTTTAATATAAAATGAAAATAAAGATATTATTTACAATAAAAATTTAAAAATTACATGTAAAATCAGTGTTTTAGAGAATTTTAAATAGCTTTCCAACACTTTTTTTCTGTTTTTCCAATGGGAGCACATGCACATACTTCAGAGGATCCAGCAAAATGTAGTACAGTGGAACGTCACATATCCGACCGTCATTGATCTGACCTGATAAATTAACCACCTCGCTAAATAAATAAATAAATATTAAAAGTAGGCTACGAGAGTAATAGCATTGGCAGCAAATGCAGCTTCCGTGATGAAAACAGAAAGAAAGTCTTATAGCAATCAGCCTTTTGGTGAGTTCCCCTTTAAGAGAGGCAGGCTTGTCAGTCAGCTGCGTGTAGCAGTGACGTTTCAATACACCAGTCGAGAAAGCTTTTTTGTGCAATGTGTTTATATGATGGAGTGCATGCTTGCAGATATTGGCAGCATGTTGTTGTAGCTTTTGAATGCATTTAAATTAAACAAAGCAAGCTTCATAAACACAGTGCTTACAGGCCGTTTGTTTAAAATAGCCAAAGCAATATTCAAACCGAGCTGCTTATCAGCTGTTGGCAATATCAAGAATGAACGCAAAGTACCGTGACAGAGATACTAAGAAAGCAGAACCAAGGAGGCAGGGACTTCTAGATCATCATTTGCAGGTTACTGTACATTTACTGTTTGTTTTGTATTTCTTTTTTTAAAAAAAGCTTTGCATGGAGATGGATTATAGCAAACCACATAGCAACACTGTGTATTTGTAGCCTAATTAATCTGGTTTAAGTTTGTTTACTTTTAAAGCAAAAAATGTTCCCATGATTAAAGCAGTTTGCATGTTGTTTTTGTTCACTACCCTATTTATGGCAGCAGTGTGGAGTAGTGGTTAGGGCTCTAGAGTCTTGACCGGAAGGTCGTGGGTTCAATCCCATGTGGGGGACACTGCGCCCTTGAGCAAGGTACTTTACCTTGATTGCTCCAGTAAAAACCCAACTGTACCCAATTGTATGTAAAAATAATGTGATATCTTATAACAATTGTAAGTCACCCTGGATAAGGACGTCTGGTAAGAAATAAATAATAATAATAATGGATGTGTAAATGCTTTTTTTGTATAGATGTTTGCAAATCCGACTTTTTCACATGTCTGCCTATACCCCAGTCCACAGGGGGTCGAATATGCGATGTTGTACTGTATGTTGTACTCGCAACCCAATGCATTCTGGTACGTTTTACCTGTCTCAGGTACCATTCTTACCTTTAAGAGAAGCAGGACTACGCTTACCAGAATGCATTGGGTTGTGAGTTGAAAAGCCTGAACTATCCCAAACTGTCCCGCTGAACACAGGGCTCTCATGAGACTATCTTCTCAAGTATACTGTAGTAAAATAAGATTCTGCAGTCTTGAGTAACATAACCGTGATCATATACCAAGTTGCTTGCCCACAATGACTTGTTTTGATGTATTGTCCTCAGTGATTGAGCACCATTGACATTTGTATACTGTATTTAAACTGCTGACACGTGGAGCCGCTTTTGTTAATTGTAATGTGACGTGGCCAAGGGCAGTGTAAATGATCAGGCTGGAGTCTTGATTTACAGTTTAAAACCGGTGTTGGTTTTATTTTTGTTACAGTGTGGTGGGGAAACAATCGCTATTAAAACAAACAAACAAAATAAATAAACCTAGCTTTCAGTTTGAGCACTAAATAAACAAAACTTTGTGTGGTCCCTGTGCATACATGCGGGAACTCATGACATAAGAACATAAGAAAGTTTACAAACAAGAGGAGGCCATTCGGCCCATCTTGCTCGTTTGGTTGTTAGCAGCTTATTGATCCCAGAATCTCATCAAGCAGCAACTTGAAGGATCCCAGGGTGTCAGCTTCAACAACATTACTGGGGAGTTGTTTCCTTGTTTCTTTTTTCAGGTCGAAAACGTCCCCTGGGTCGACATTGTCAATACCTTTTAAAATTTTGAATTCTTGAATCAGATCACCGCATAGACTTCTTTGTTCAAGACTGAATAGATTCAAATCTTTTAGCCTGTCTGCATACGACATGCCTTTTAAACACAGGATAATTCTGGTCACTCTTCTTTGCACTCTTTCTAGAGCAGCAATATCCTTTTTGTAACAAGGTGACCAGAACTGAACACAATATTCTAGATGAGGTCTAGATTGTAGTTAGGCTTTTGATTTGTTTGTTTTTGTTTAATTTGTGTGTAAATAATAAAAGTGTGCAGGAAAGCGCTAAACTACAGATGTTGTGTCTGGGTCAACTATTTAAAGGGCACAAACCAGCATTGGCTGGGGATTATATCACATAGGTGTTGTTTCTGCCGAAACCAGGAAGGGAAGAGCCCCAACCCCACAACATTGTTTGGGGGGTGGGGGCAGGCTGGCTACAATGGACATTCTCAAAAGCCACTGGAGGCACTGTTGAGAAAGCCTCAACCAGAATGGGAGGAACCAGAGCAACCAGTGCACAGAAGGGGGAGCCCAAGCTTCCAGCGCCCAAAATGGGAGGAACCGAGCATCCTGTCCCAGAAGGGGGGAGACCGAGCGCCCAGAAGGGGGGAGCCCAATCACCCAGCGCCCAGAAGGGGGAGCTTGAGCGTCCAGTGTCCAGAAGGGGGGAGCCCGACCGTCCATTGCCCAAGAAGGGGAAGGCCGCATGTCCAGGGCCCAAGAAAGAGAAGCCCAAGTCTCCAGTGAACGAGGGAGAGCAGCACCAGTCTCCAGCGACCGAGGGAGAGCTGCACCAGTCTCCAGAGACAGAAGGAGACTACCTGCTGCTGCCACCTCCACCACCAGAGGGAGACTACCTGCTGCTCCCACCTCCACCACCAGAGGGAGACTACCTGCTGCTCCCGCCTCCACCGCCAGAGGGAGACTACCTGCTGCTCCCACCTCCACCACCAGAGGAAGATGTTTCCGCCTCCACCACCAGAGGAGCTGGAGCTACCTCCCGAGGGTCCGCACCTGCTGTCGCCTCTCGAGGGTCAGCTGCTGCCATCGCCTCCCTGCCCTGTCCCCTCCAGGAACAGTGAAGCACAGGTAAGTCTGGGAATTGGCTCCCCCTCCAGGAACAGTGGAGCACAGGTAAGTTGGGGAAATGGTTCCCCCTCCAGGAACAGTGGAGCACAGGTGAGTTGGGGAAATGGTTCCCCCTCCAGGAACAGTGGAGCACAGGTAAGTTGGGGAAATGGTTCCCCCTCCAGGAACAGTGGAGCACAGGTAAGTTGGGGAAATGGTTCCCCCTCCAGGAAGAGTGAAGCACAAGTAAGTTGGGGTTAAGCCTCCCACTCCAGGAACAGTGATACTGCAGCTGGTTTGGTTGACAGATTCCCGCTAGTGAACAGCTGAAGAAATCCCGGGTGGGAATGGACAAAGTAGACCACAACAAACTAACTCGGGTTCCTTGGAAGTGCGGCATAGCAGCTCAAATACTGCCACTACAAACACACTCAGCACAGTCTTTGAATTTAGTCCTTCTTGAACCTGTATGTTGTTGATTATTTGTGCAATAAACAATTCTTCTCTTTCTCACTTATTCTTGGTTCTGTCTCCCCACGGCAACACCTGGTTGCTCTGACTTCCTGCTTTTAAACTACCTCACCCCGCCCTCTCTAATTATGCCGCTGGTGCTTCTGGGACCTGTAGTTTTTCCCTTTTGCGGCCATTCCTTAAAGGGCCCTCACCCTTTCTCTCACATATATATATATATATATATATATATATATATATATATATATATATATATATATATATATATATATATATAACCTAAAATAAAATTTAATTAAACAGTTTAGCAGCAATGTCTGGAAAATGAGCAGGGAACTACAGCACCAAACAAAAAATTATCTTGGTAGAATTCAAAGTTTTGACAAACGGTACCTAAGTTGGAATTTGTTGTCGTTCTGAAAGGGTTCCTGGTATTTCTATACCGTCTTCTCAGTATCAGTAATAATCTAACAATGCACACCCTATGGATTGGGTTGAAAGTATAACAATAAATTGAATCCATGATGAAATCCTGTTACAAATAAATAGTTTTTCAATGTTTTCCAAATTTGTACTATTTTATTTGTATTTCATTTATTATTATTATTATTATTATTATTATTATTATTATTATTATTATTATTATTATTTATTAGCAGACGCTCTTATCCAGGGTGACTTCAATTGTTACAAGATATCACATTATTTTTACATACAATTACCCATTTATACAGTTGGGTTTTTACTGGAGCAATCTAGGTACAGTACCTTGCTCAAGGGTACAGCAGCAGTGTCCCCCACCTGGGATTGAACCCACGACCCTCTGGTCAAGAGTCCAGAGTAGTCCACACTGATACACGTTTCAGTAAAAACAAACATTACAATCAAATTCAACATTATATATACAGTGCCTTGCAAAAGTATTCAGACCCCTGACCAATTCTCTCATATTACTGAATTACAAATGGTACATTGAAATTTCGTTCTGTTTGATATTTTATTTTTAAAACACTGAAACTCAAAATCAATTATTGTAAGGTGACATTGGTTTTATGTTGGGAAATATTTTTAAGAAAAATAAAAAACTGAAATATCTTGCTTGCATAAGCATTCAACCCCCACACATTAATATTTGGTAGAGCCACCTTTCGCTGCAATAACAGCTTTAAGTCTTTTGAGGTAAGTATGTACCAGCTTTGCACACAGTGTCGGAGTGATTTTGGCCCATTCTTCTTGGCAGATTTGCTCCAGGTTGTTCAGGTTGGTTGGACGACGCTTGTGGACCGCAATTTTCAAATAGTGCCACAGATTCTCAATGGGATTGAGATCAGGACTTTGACTGGGCCACTGTAGGACATTCACCTTTTTGTTCTTGAGCCACTCCAATGTTGCTTTGGCCTTGTGCTTGGGATCATTGTCCTGCTGAAAGGTCAATTTCCTCCCAAGCTTCAGTTTTTTAGTGGACTGAAGCAGGTTCTATTGCAGTATTTCCCTGTATTTTGCTCCATCCATTCTTCCTTCAATTTTAACAAGATGCCCAGTCCCTGCTGATGAGAAGCATCCCCACAGCATGATGCTGCCACCACCATACTTCACTGTAGGGATGGTGTGTCTTGAGGCATGGACAGTGTTAGGTTTGCGCCACACATAGCTTTGAGTTTTGGCCAAAAGCTCTATCTTGGTCTCATCTGACCACAAAACCTTTTCCCACATCGCAGCTGGGTCACTCTCATGCTTTCTGGCAAACTCCAGACGTGCTTTCAAATGGTACTTTTTGAGTAACGGCTTCTTTCTTGCCACCCTCCCATACAGGCCAGTGTTATGCAGAGCTCTTGATATGGTTGACTGGTGCACCATTACTCCACTCCCAGCCACTGAACTCTGTAGCTCCTTCAAAGTGATTGTTGGCCTCTCTGTGGCTTCTCTCACAAGTCTCCTTCTTGTTTGAGCGCTGAGTTTTGAGGGACTGCCTTTTCTTGGCAGTGCCTGGGTGGTGTGATGCAGCTTCCACTTCCTGATTATTGATCCAACTGTGCTCACTGGGATATCCAAACACTTGGATATTATTTTGTACCCTTTCCCTAATCTATGCATTTGTATTACTTTATCTCTAACTTCTGTAGAATGCTCTTTGGTCTTCATTTTCCTACAGATTCACAGCCTGACCAATGATCCTTCAACAGTGGGGTTTTTATCCAGAAAATGTGACAGCAACTTTAATGGTTCACAGGTGGAGGCCAATGGTAAGGTAATTGTGTCCTCATTAGGGCCATTTCTTTCATCGGTCTAAACTGGGAGCTTCCACAGCACAGGGGTTGAATACTTATGCAAGCAAGATATTTCAGTTTTTTATTTTTCTTAAAAATATTTCCCAACATAAAACCAATGTCACCTTACAATAATTGATTTTGAGTTTCAGTGATTTAAAATAAAATATCAAACAGAACGAAATTTCAATGTACCATTTGTAATTCAATAATATGAGAGAATTGGTCAGGGGTCTGCATACTTTTGCAAGGCACTATATATATATATATATATATATACTGTATATACTGTATATATATATATATATATATATATATATATATATACTGTATATATATTTGTGGTTAGCATTATACCATGCTGCATGCATGCATAGAGACGCCAACACCATTATAGCTATACCCACCTCTATACATTTTTACAAACTGCTTTTAAATAAAGCAGGTTGGCATTTGGGTAGACACTGTTAATATATATAACACTTTTTCACAAAAATCTAATTTTCTGCACAATACAAAAATCTAAAAGGAAATAATTAAGGCACAGCATGAGCTGCAGTACCTACTGTTTGCAAAACCACTTAAACAATAGTTATTTTTATCACATTTTTTTCAACCTTAATTTTTTCAATGTAAAGAAATGGCATACTGTATGAATATTGTAGCGGTGGTACAACATGGACTGTATCAGAGATTAGGGGGAGGGATGGGATTGTACAGTAAAATGCCCTGCATAAATGTTAAGTGTGAGTCTGTGTTAGAATGTGTGACAAATGCATGCTACTCTCTCAGTTTACTTGGATGCTGACTTGATTAGCCCGCTAGTGCCTGTTGTCAGTGGGTGTGTGTTATCTCTCTTCTTGCTCTCTCTCTTTTACTTGGGTGCCATTTTCATTAGCCCACTACTGCCTTTTGTTAGCGGGTGCGTGTTATCTCTCTATTCTCTCTCTCTTTTACGTGGGTGCCGTCTTGATTAGCACGCTCGTGGATGTTTACTTGTGTGTGTGTGTGTGTGTGAGCGGAGTGTCACGTCATCAAATGGGGAGGAGGAACCGACCACCAGAGCAAATGGCATGTTGTGTTATGAATGGACCAATGGTGTGAGACATGGGTGGAGCTATGGCTATAAAAATGGGCACTGCGCTGACAGCTGGTTGCTGTGTGTGTGAGCAGTCTAAGGAAGAGCTAAAGACCATTTACTGAGGGAGCACGCTGAAAGCGCTTTTCTAAGCATTAATAAAAACAAAAGTTGTAACTGCTTTTGACTGCACGTGTCCCGGTGTTTCATTGTGTCCCGCTACAAACCTGCTTAAGGCTAAACACTACAATGTTTTATGAACATCTCACCTGACATTACTGTAGCTATTTATATATCAGTGAGTATCTTTCTAGATGGAAATACTGTCCCTTCAAAGGTAAAAAACACAATTAAACCTTCTGCTACATGTATAGATTAGAACGAAAAATTGGTTTCAATTAAGCCGCTGCTGATACGTTGATGTTGAAAATGCCTTTTGACACCTTGTGGTAGTTTGCAATTGAGCTCATAGACCGGTATTTTTTAAGACTCATTTTCAGGTTTAAACTTCGGTTAAACCGGTTTAAATGGAACGTTGCAATCCACCCTATAGGTAAATGTAAAATCTTCACACAAGCATTTCATAAGAGATGAACACAATGACAAGAGGATGGTTTACAGTACCAGCTCTTGTATTGGCTATCCTACAGTTTTGCTTTGTATTCACGTGCTGAAAGCAGGTAAAAACAGGCATGGAGAAATCAATCCAATTCCCTCTGGCTTTCTCTTAAGAAATCATTAATGGTTAAGGAGAAATCCAGATTTAAATATTCATGAGTATCATTCGGTCAGATTAATCACACACAGTTTGACTTTGTCTTGAATAACAAATAAATATTGTAGCACTGGATGAAATTGCTGTCAAAAAAAGAAGGCAGGCTTGACAACAGAGCACGGTTCAATAGCCAACAGGCTCTTTATTTGCAGCAGCAGGTTCACAGCAAGTAGCACAGCTCAGAGCACACGATTCTCCACTCCCTGAATCCACACACACTCACACACCTGATGCACCCTCTTTTATTCCCCCTCAGACCCAGACCCAGAAAACAGAAATAGGGACACGGCAGGTGGCTACTCTATTACAAGCATTAATACCCTGTATATTTCTAAACAAGGGATTTAGGGGAGCTCCCTAATAAAAGCTGAATCTCAAAACAATAATTGTGTGAATATAGTAATTGTTACAGCTGTGTATAATGGAATTTAAAACAGGATTCATTCATCCGACTTTTTACAATTCCGCCCTTACTCTGGTCCCACCGCAGTCGGAAATGTGACGGATTACAGTACTTTGATGGGGTGCCAGCTCGCCCCTATAATTTGTGTTGTTGTTATTATTTTTACTGTTTTCATTATGTTTTTTTATTGTGATTCTTGTTTGGTTTGGAAAATACATGTGAGAATGTGGCTGGAGCCTTAAGTGCTTAATTGGTAATTGTTGGTTAATTGGGCTCCAGCCACAGCCTATAAAAGGCAGGTGAAATCTTTTGTTAGGGAGGGGTGGTTTGGTTTTGGAGAGAAGCAAAGGGAGTGTGTCCTGCAAAAGAGTGCATATATATATATATATATATATATATATATATATATATATATATATATATATATATATATTATATATATATATATATATATATATATATATATATATATATATATATATATATATATATATATATATATATATATATATATATATATATATATATATTGTAACGGATGTAGCAGGACAGGGGGCCTGCAATATAAAAAAATGTTTTGTTTGTGTGTTTTGGTGGTGGTTGGTAGGGACGGGGTTAATTCTGCTCCCTGCCAAAAACATGTGAGAATGTGGCTGTTCCCAAACAGGGTAATTGGTGCTGATTGGGAACAGCCACAAACTATAAAAGAGAGCATTCAGCTCCATTAAAGAGAGATCACCAGGGAGCTGGTATGGAAGTTTTTGGTTGTTTTAAAAGATAAGGTAAACTGTTTGTGTTTTGTTATTATATGTCAGGTAAACAGCTTAGCTGTCCTGCACGTTAGACAGGGACCTGCATATGTGTAGTGAGTGCTCTACGTTTGAGCTAGGTTTTTGTTTTGTTTGTTTTGTAATAAAAGTGCACGAAAGTGCTTTATTGTACAGTTCTGTGTCTGGGTCTGTGTTTTAAAGGGCAAACAAGCGGACAACCGAGAGGCTATGTTAGATATGGTGGCAGCGTTAAAAACGTGCCCTACTGACCCAGCACAGTAAAATAAATAAATAAATAAATAAATAAAAATAAAAAAATGGAAGAATTGCGAGAGATGGTCTGGGCAATGAAAGTGGCCACTGCTGTTCAGGAGGAACTGAACAGAAAATGGAGACAGGAGCGGGGACTTCCGGACCCAGAACCAACGGAGCTGCAGCTAATGTTCCAGAGATGGGTGAGGTCAACAGAAGCCCGCTGTCTCCAGCGCCGAGGGAGAAGCCCCGCTGTCTCCAGCCCGAGGGAGAAACCCCGCTGTCTCCAGCGCCGAGGGAGAAGCCCCGCTGTCTCCAGCGCCGAGGGAGAAGCCCCGCTGTCTCCAGCGCCCGAGGGAGAAGCCCCGCTGTCTCCAGCGCCCGAGGGAGAAGCCCGCTGTCTCCAGCCCGAGGGAGAAGCCCCGCTGTCTCCAGCGCCGAGGGAGAAGCAACAATCAAGGGGAGGAGGTGAAGAAACTACTTCCTCCACAGCCCCAACCACCAGCCCCACAAACAACTCCGGCGCTGACTGGTGCGGTCCCTTGCCCCAACGTCGTGGTTCCCCTACCGGAATGCCCAGACCTCCCTCCGCTGGTCCTGACTCCCAGGTCGCAGCATTGCCAGGCACAGTTGCTTACCTGGTCTCCTACTCCGCTCCTCCTGGACTTACAGACGTCACGACGTGAAGGTCAGACGTCGCGTGCGCTCCCCCTTTCCCTCACTTTGTTCCCCCTGAAGCTCCAGTCGTCGCTGCATGGGTCTTCAGTCGCACACCTCTGCCTGTCACTGCTTGCTCCTGGTTGCCACCCTGCACTCCAGTCGCCCTGGTCAAGCCGTCCGGGTTCCCCCTCGCTGGTTCGCGGTCCCTTCCAGAAGACGCCGGAGGGACCAACCCATCCTCAAGCCTGCCTGCAGGAAGGGGCGAAAATTAAAATTTGTGGACTTGAGGGTGGGTGGTTGTGTTTTAAGGGGGGAGGTGGCCTTGGAATGGCCGGTGTGTGTTACACAAGGGGGAGGATATGTAACGGATGTAACAGGACAGGGGGCCTGCAATATAAAAAAATGTTTTGTTTTGGTGGTGGTTAGCAGGGACGGTGTTAATTCCTCTTCCTGCCAAAAACATGTGAGTATGTGGCTGTTCCCAAACAGGGTAATTGGTGCTGACTGGGAACAGCCACAAACTATAAAAGAGAGCATTCAGCTCCATTAAGGAGAGATCACCAGGGAGCTGGTATGGAAGTTTTTGGTTGTTTTAAAAGATAAGGTAAACTGTTTGTGTTTTGTTATTATATGTCAGGTAAACAGCTTAGCTGTCCTGCACGTTAGACAGGGACCTGCATATGTGTAGTGAGTGCTCTACGTTTGAGCTAGGTTTTTGTTTTGTTTGTTTTGTAATGAAAGTGCTTTACTGTACAGTTCTGTGTCTGTGTCTGTGTTTTAAAGGGCAAACAAGCCGACAACCGAGAGGTTACGTTACAAAATATATATATATATATATATATATATATAATATATATATATATATATATATATAATATATATATATATATATATGCTTGTTTAATTTGATTTATTTTTGTTCCGTGTTTTGTTGGAAACTTTTGTTTTGTGTTTATACCTTTTGTTTGGCCCTCGTGCCTTTTTCATTTTGTCGTTTTTGTCAATTTAAAGTATTTTTGTTTCACTGCATTTTCTGTCTCTGAGTCTTCCCTCTGTGGCTATCCTGCCACAAGTACTTATAAATTTTTATAGCTAACTTGAAATCTGCAACTGTTTAAGAGCTGAAAACAATAAAAAAGGTTTAATTAAGCAAATTATCAGTTCAATTAAGGGTCTAGTTAAGTAATTGAGAGCTCAGCAGTCACAGGGGGTCCCCAGGACCAGGGTTGGGAACCACTGGTACAAGCAATCAAGTCCTGCAAGTTAACAGTTCTGGAATGCAATACAGCCACAGACAAAGCCAGTCTGCCTGCCGCTACAATACATTTGGTTTGCTGGAATTTGGAATGGGATTTAATTAACTACAGGATGGACTGTAGTTCATGAACAACAGATGGCTGATTCCACTACTTAGCTTCATTTAGCCCATTGTGATGTACAAAATGATACAAAACTCAGCATTACATTCTTCAAAAATGAACAGCTTTAGTTAAACACATCGGTGGATTCTGTTCATTTTTACATTGTAAACAAACAAACACAAAACAAAACACTGGAATCTCACAGATAGCTTTATTCTTATTCCATGAAACAATGAATTCTAAGAAAACAAGGGACAATCCTTTGCATATTAAGGTCCAGCTTGTTGGAATAATTTGTTTTTTTTTATCCAATACAAGATATTCACTGGTAATCTATATACTGGCAGGTTATCTCTTTTAATTTATTTTATCTTCTGTTTATTGGGGGATTGATCTGGATGGTTGTTTGTCAAGATAACAACATGTCTTTAACTCCCAGCACTGCTATGAAACAGAGATGGATAACATCTGTTTGGTCATATCCCGGGAACCAAAAGTCATAAATAAATCAGGTATATAAATTATAGAATTGATACTCCTGAGACCTTGTGGTAATCCAAAGAAGACTTTTGAGAGCTAGATTTCCTCCTAATTATGTTCTCTGGGTTTTCATTTTGCCAAGCTTGTTTGAAGGCTAACTTTATCTTGATTAAACATATATATCTATAATTGAAAGGAAGTGTTGAAATAAGTGAAGATCTTATCACAGCTAACTAAAATGGCCTTTTTAATGAACAATGGCCAACAGCATGTCAGGATTTTACCTAGATTTTCCTTTAGCACTGTTTTATTATTCCACATTTCTTATATTTTTTTTCCTACAAATATTAGAGAACTGTACTGCATATATACATTTTGCAGGTATACACTTGGTTGGACATGTTAACTGGAAATTGCCTTTCATTTGTGCTTGTTATTTGCAATACAAAGAGTACACCCTTCTGCATAAGCATAAAACAGTGTTTTTTTTTTTCTTTCTACAATGTAACTGGGCAGTAGAAGGGGCTTTGGAACAGCTCTCTGTATTTATGATAGAAATATAAAGTGTACACCATTTTTTTAAATAAAATAAAAAAAATTGAGGAAGGCCATAGACTGGTATGGAATATGTAGTGAATTTCACATTTGTACAGATAATTTGTTTAGGCATTAATATGTCCTGGAGTCTCAACATAATTTTAGCATATTTTATACAATTGAAGTGATGTTTTTTTGTGCATTCTGGTAGTGACGATTATAAGTATAGTAACGATTATAAGAAGCAGCAAGCAATACAAATCTGCCAAAATGATAGAACACAAACAATGTAGTTGCTCAGCAGAGAGCTTATTAAATTAGAAAGTCAGATGTTTCTTTTCTAACTTAGCAAATGATCTCAAGCAACTTGTGAAATATTGTATTACCTGACAAATGGCAGTCGACAGGGGAAAAGAAAAAGAACTGTCCAGGTACAAATTATAGATTAACTTATATATCACTAAAGACACACAAAGTAGCTTGCTTCTAATAATGCTCCTGAGGCTAACTATTGTAAATAGTAAAATCTAAAGTAAAATGTTGAGCTGATGTCTGTTAGAATAATACAATTAAGAAACTTTTATGGATTCTTAATTTTAAGTTTCCCTGTTGCTTTTCTTTTTCTCTGCTGATGCAAGTCATGCAACCAAGAAGGCAACGTTACAGATGCTCAATTAGATTGAGATCCGGGGATTGTGTTGGCCATGGAACCAATGGTGGATGGTAACAATATGATCTTGAAATGCATTGTGTTGTTCAGGATAAACATTCAACATTGTAGGATGGACTCCACTACAATGGTAAAGTGCACACAGGACTTTATTTGAACTTCGAAGAACCCAGTCTAGTTTGCACATCCAAATCAGAGAAGGGCTCAGTGCTAATGGAGTGTGGGGTGCAGTGAGCACAGCAAATCATTATAAATAATGTACATTAGTGCAGCAGATAAGCATAAAAAATAGGCAAGATTGTGCACTTTTTCATACAAATGCAAAACTTTGCATACTTATACAACTTTAGGTGCTGAACATTTTCTGATATAGTGCCAATTGATCCGCACCCCCTCACGGCCTATACCGCCACCTGGTGGCTGACAAGAGCAAACAGTTTACCAGTTGAAGGGTTTTCGTCCATACTTTCATTAAAAATTGGCCAATTAAGCCTCTAAATGTTGGCATGAATGTGAGGATTATCATACAGCAATCAATAAAGCAATAGCTAGTCAGCTCTTGAATTGGCAAGCAAAACAATCACAAAAATGAGTGAAAATCACTGCATAATATTATCTGTTTCATGCACATTCTAGTCTTTAGTTTTCTAGGTTAGAGTTCTAGGTACTTGTAAAGAACTCTAAAACTGCATTGATACCTGTGGAGTAATATGACATACAATATTATCATTTCAAAAGTTTCTGTATTGACCATTTTGCCAAAAACCTAACCCCTATCCCTTCCTTTATCAAAATTCAGAAAATCCTACAAAATGTAATAAAACATGCAAAAATCAATGTATCCCATCAAAAGAGGGGGAAAAATGTGACTCTACTATTTGTAGTATTTCAATGTCAAATTGATAGATTAGCTTCAGTTTATATGATGAATTATATCAATATGTATAATCCAACATTCATATTCCCAAGCATCAGCAGTGCCATCTATATACATACTTTACTTGGAGAAACGGTATATGTAGTGAGGGATTAGGAACCCATTACCTGTCTCCAGTATTTCAGGGGACCCATTCTCATGGGGCACACCCCAGACAAGGCAGGGGAGGGGGCTGGAGTGTCTGTGAGTTTGCCAGACAGAAAGCCAGATTGACAGCAGGTACACCGAGCTCCACATTGTATACCTGGGAAATAAACTGATTCCCGCCAAATTGTTGTTAGTTCAGGTAGGACAGCATTATCAATGTTACATTTTACCTACTTGAAATACTACTTGTTTATGTATTAAAGAAATAGAAAGTTATTTACATAATATGCACACACATGGAGTTAAAAAGTTATCGTAGTTGTGCATTAACATATTATTGATAAGGTCTATTTAATACGCTATGGTGTTATATTGTAAAAATAAAATTTTTTGTTAGTTATTATGATGATTTTCTGAGTATCAATGCTATACATGCAGTTGCTATAGAAGAGCAAATAGAAGTGCTGGGAATGTGAGAATGTAGAGACTGTAACAATTTTTGGCAGTTGAGAGAGAGAGAGAGAGAGAGAGAGAGAGCAGTACTGTCAGACCTGGGCCCTGGCAGTAAACATGAACAAGACCAGTCATGATATTCAGAAGAAAGCCAGATCTCAGGGAAATAAGTACCACTTCACCCTGGGCAAAAACACTTTGGAACACTGCACACACTACACCTATCTAGGCCTAGAAATCAGCACCTCAGGGAGTTTCAACCTGGCAGTGAATGCACTAAAAGAAAAAGCACGCAGGGCATTTTATGCTATTAAGAGAAAAATTCTTATAAAGATCCCAATTAAAATTTGGCTAAAAATTTTTGAAAGTGTCATCCAACCCATTGCCCTGTATGGCAGTGAAATGTGGGGTCCGCTCACAGAGCAGGATTTTACAAAATGGGACAAACACCCAACAGAAGCCCTGCATACAGAGTTCTGCAAAAGTATCCTGCAAATACAAAGGAAAACTCCAAACAATGCATGCAGGGCTGAATTAGGCCAATACCCACCATTGATTAATATCCAAAAAAGAGCAATTAAATTTTGGCTCCATCTAAAAAAATAGTAACATAAACTCTTACCACCATAAAGCCCTGCAATACCAAGAGCAGAGCCCAGAGAAGAGTCCCCTCAGCCAGCTGGTCCTGAAGCTCACTGCACTAACACACACTAACACCTACCAGCTTCAGGACAGCTCCAATCTAACACATACAATCAGAATAAACCAAATTATAGCACAAAACAAACAAGAATATCTTATTCATTGGGACGCACACACTAAAACACAAAGCAAACTGGAATGCTATCGGGCCCTAAAAAGACACTACACCATGGCTGAATACCTGACCAGTGTGAAAAACAGTAAACAGAGACAGACCTTAACAAAGTACAGGCTCAGTGTGCAGAGCCTGGCCATCGAGAAGGGCCGACACAGGCAGACATGGCTGCAAAGAGGACAGGCTGTGTGATCACTGTCAGCTCAATCAGGTCGAGACAGAGATACACTTTTTACTGCAGTGCACAAAATATAAGAATGTAAGGGAAGCATTCTTCCCAAAAATACAAAATCTCTGCATAGATTTCTCAGACTTGCCAGACCCAGAAAAACTCCCCATCCTCCTCGGTGAGCACACAAGCTGTATAGAAGTGGCAGCCCAGTACACAAGCGCCTGCCATAGCCTGAGGGACAGGGAGTGACACTGAGGCTCCTCACACAGGAAGGAAAAGAAAAATAAATAAATAAATAAATAAATAAATAAATGTTATAGAATACATATATCAATGTATATCATTATTCTCATTATTATTGTTGTTGTGATGTGTTTGAAGTACTGTGTTGTTTTTGTTTTATTTACATATCTTTTAAATGTTCATTGTAAAGATGGAATTTACCCATCATTGCTTTGGCAATACTTGTAAAAAATCAGTCATGCCAATAAAGCATTTGAAATTGAAAAATTGAATTGAGAGAGAGAGAGAGAGAGAGAGAGAGAGAGAGAGAGAGAGAGAGAGAGAGAGAGAGACTGCACTAACACACCAACCAGTTTCAGGACAGCACCACTCCAACATGCACAATTAGAGTTAACCAAATTACAGCACAACACAAACAAGAATACCTCACCCATTGGGACACACACACAAAAACACAAAGTAAATTGGAATGCTATCAGGCCTTAAAAAAACACTACACCCTGGCTGAATACTTGACCAAAGTGAAAGACAGTAAACAGAGACAGACCTTAACAAAGTACAGGCTCAGTGAGCACAGCCTGGCCAGCCTGGGACGACACAGGCAGACATAGCTGTCAGCTCAATCAGGTTGAAAAAGAGATACATTTTTACTGCAGTGCACAACACATATTTTCTTCCCAGAAATAAAACATCCCTGCCCAGAATTCCCAGACCTGCCAGATCCAGAAAAAAACTCCCCATCCTCTTAGGAGACCAGACAAGCTCTATAGAAGTGGCAGCCCAGCACACAAGCGCCTGTCAGAGCCTGAGGGTGAACACAGAGGCTCCTCACATACTTGCTTTTTTGTTATAATATTTACTTGTAAACTTGTTTTAAATGTTAATTATTGTATGTGAAAGATGAAAATGTGTCATCATTGCTTTGGCAATACTATGTATTGGTCATGCCAATAAAGCACTGTGAATTTGAATTTGAGTCTGTGAGTTTGTCAGACAGACAACCAGAGTGACAGCATAGTGATATTCCTTTGTCATTCAGGTTGCAATTGAAGCTAGCTGATCTGTCTGATAGTTTTATATATAACAGTCATTACAATGGAAGCCACATGTTTGCCTGATGTTGACATGCACAAACGCAGAAGCGCTTCAAATGTGGTGGATTTTGGACAAAATCAAGTGGTGGGGTTGTTATATTGATGATATTCTTCTTATCTGGTCAGGTACAGAAAGTGAACTGAATATTTTAATAGTACTAATAATAATCTCAAATTACGTATTGCATATAGTAAAGATCATGATAATTTTTTGCATCTAGCAATTTCCGCCATCAAAGACTGCGATTCCGGCTTGGTCTGGGCTCCCATGAGAGACACAGGAACCTGCAGGGCCGGGACCTCCAGTGGCGCTGCAGGTGCTTGCTGCCTAGACAGGAGTTCAAGGACCTGGGCCATCTGTGCCATGAGGTCCATGATGTCTCTCGCCTGCCTTGAGCACTTCACCCTTATCGCTTGCAGAGACGGGGAGCAACTACGGGGTGTCGGCGCAGGAACCTGAGTGCAGGGGATCTCCTGCGAGGGGCTCTGCGATAATTGGAGGAGTGGGGGTGGGGCCCCGAGGGCTGATGACGGCTCCTCCGTGGGACGTCTCCATGGCCCTATTCAGCCTATTGCGACCGCCTCTGGGCTGAAAAGCCGTGCAGATGTCGCAAAAGTCCTCGTCCCCAATGGCCTTGGTGGCATGTTGGACACCTAGGCACCACACACAGAGAGAGTGCCCATCATTATGCGGCATGTTTGCCTTGCAGGACGTGCATGCGTGGAACCACGGTAGGCTTGTCATGGTCAGAGTCACAGGTGTGTCTCCAGTAACAATGCTGGTGCTATGCGTCTGTGTTACAAGATGCACCGGGTACCATGAGCACCTGGTGCACCAAGTACGTAGTACTGTGCGCACTTGGTCTTAAGCGCCACGCGCACCAAGTGAATGGGGTACAGTGTGCACTGAGTATTGGTTGCACCGTGCGCACCGAGCGCTTTGTGTGTCAAATTCTATGTGCACCGAGTACACCGAGCAATGAGAACCGTGTGCACCGTGTACTGTAGGCATCGAGGCGCTATGTGCACCGAGGGCACATCTTTTTCACAAGATGCTCAGATACCAACACAGAGGGTCTTACCTTACCATCTTGAGAGGCAAAAAGAGAACATGGCTTCCATGGTTTGACTATTTAATCCCTCCAGGAAGGGGCCTATCGGCAGCTCTGTATAGAGAGCTCAGAAAATACCTACCAATAGGCAGGCATATCCCATACGTACCGTTTTGGTGGTCGTCTTCAAATTGAAAGGGTACTTCATATACATGTGCACCTGATAAAGATGAGGGGCAACACACCTCCTGGTCTGCATACCATGCAAATAGCTAGTCCCCTAATATTCCGCCTAAAAGCTCCAGTGCATTATTGCCACTGTTTGAAGACTCAGTTCACTCAGTTGCAATGATGCGACATTCAATGACAATTGTACGGAATGCAGTACAGCACTTGAATCCAGGTCAGATCCCCATTCCTGCTTGTGACCAGCCACTCTATGCAATAGCCAAGAACATTTAATGGACATGGACAAATATGTTTGGGAGGATAAATGTGTGCTTATGTTTGGTGGTTTGCACATTGAAATGGCAGCAGGGAAAGCAGCAGAAACCTGGTTGGAAGGAAGTGAATGGACAGACGTGCTCACTCAGGCCAATGTTGCTACGTCAGGCAAAGCAGATTCATACCTTCAAGCAGTCCATCTGACATGTACAAAGTATGCAGGTTACGGCAGCCTCCCAGGACATCCTGCAGTATCAAGCCTATGCTGAATATGTTGAAGAGTTAGAACATTCAGAAGACAGACAAACCTTTGAAGCATGGTGCCATGAAAAGGCAGGGTAGAATCCCCAGTTCAAGTATTGGTCACTTGTTTTGGAACTACAGTTGGCTGCTGTTCTTGTCTTTGTAAGGTCTTGTGGCAAAGTGGTTGATTGTGTACATCCCAAATACCATAATGAAGTACCTAGTTTTCAAGCAAGGTTCAAAATGCATGTGAATTCTATGGTGGACACTTAAAGATCTTGGCAACCCATTCAACAATGATAGCAAGGAGCTGTCATCACTGATGACCAAGGATCTTGCCGATGTGTCTGTTGTTAAGACTGTCAATGAAATCAAAGAGCTGGGACTCCAGTAATATCAAGCATTTGTAAAAGAGAGACTCATTGAACATACCAAGCCGGTTGCTGAGACATTGCCTCATAACAAGCTGGCAATGTTCACAGATTGACCAAAGACGTTGGTGCTTCCCGATTGCTAAGCTGAAGCTCAGATCAGCAAACAATAACTGTCTGTTGTTCTCCAGGCTTTACATAGGGTGTCAGAATCGAGGTTGTAAAATGTCCGGAGCACATTTTCACTCCCATCCCCATTCTGACAAACAAACACAGAGCTACACAATACACATGTAGCTTTTACACATGTTTTTGGTTTAAAGGAGTTTTGGGGGGAATTTTTACTAATCTGCCTTCTTTACTGACTTGTTACTGCATGGGTTCTTTCCCTGCCATAACCATAGAGTTGTATATCTACTCTATTCTTATGTGTCTGTGTTAGCAGAGCCATACATTGTGTTTCACCATTGTAAAAACAAAGCAAATCGTAGCAAACAAAACTGAAGCACAAGAAGAAAAAAACTGAACTGAAAAATCACTGTGCTTTCTCTTTCAAGTTAATTACAAATAAAAACACCTTACAAATAATAAATAGTCATTTTACATTCAGTACATTTGTCAGCGGCTAATACTCACAGTAACTTAAGTGGGAGAAGCGGCAGGTCCTCAAGGTCCTTGAGTTACAGGTGAGCTCAGCAAGAACAATACAGAGACACAAAAATTTGCATCAGTCAGAACAGTACGCTGATATTAATAATGTTCATCTTGGAGAACGAATATCCACACACATACTGTGATCTGCATATACTTGACAGGAAACATTTTAACTGCATGTGTTGTAAGCCTGACTTGGATCGCAGAATTTGACAATACAATCAGCATACTCATTGCTAAGCTTTGCACACATAGCACATCTTGGTGGATGGTGGAATGATGAGTTATCTATTGTGGCCAGGTTCTGTCCATTGCGCTACCATTGCTTGCAAAGTGAAGTTTCGTACACACGAGTAGTACAGTAAGGTACCATATTGTGTGCTTTCCCTGAGTCAGGAGTACCAACTCTAACAAAAATACACGTTGACTCGCATGTGTTTTTAAAAAGACCATTATATTGTATTTGGCTTGGAAAAGCTACTTAACAAAATTGGGCTTTGTAGCACCGGTACTCGTCGTTTTCCTCGTCTTTGCTTTGCTAAAGTTGGGGTATTATGAAATATGAACAATGTCGGGTATATCAGTGTGTGGGCAGTCATTTTTACGTGAAGTGACGGCATGTAAAAAGTGAAACTGGGGAGATCACGTGACCTTACTGCTGGGATGGCTGCTAGCTGAGAGAGATCCTTTGCCACTTCGCTATTCCATTTATGACTGAACAACTTACACTCTTTATATATATGTTTTTAATTATATTTTACATAAAAAGTGTTTATTACCATTTTTGGAAGGCTACTTCATGCAAGGGACCCGTTGCTTTCCCTAAATCCACACCGGATGGAAAGCGTATGAAGAGGTCACTGAGCCCCGATGACTGGGACGTCTGCTTGGCACGCACTTTCCGTGGATCAGTTCAAGAAGCAATTGACACGGCTTTGCAGCCTGTGATTCAAAACATAAACAGCTACTATCCTCACTGCTCTTAAACAGGAGGCTTTTGATATTGCTTCCTCTATGAAACAGCTAACTTCCAGGGAGGATATCACCAGAGCTGTTATTCGACAACAGAAAGACAAAATCAAGCGGTGCAATGCTTGTATTGATTCTATGCAGGATAAGGACGGTCCTTGAGGAGAGAAGTCACTGTAACATCAGACTGGTGGGGCTTCTTAAAAGGACTGAAGGCGATGACCCCATCCACTTTCTCCGGTCATCGTAAAGGTGCAAAAGCTCTCTTTTTATGTGGATTACTCTGCTGTCACCACCGCGAAGAGGAGGGCCTTTGGTGAAGTGAGAGCGTAGCTTCGCTCCCAGGGAGTGGACATTTCTTGGTGTATCCAGCTGTTTTGAAGATTAATCATGGAGGGGAGCATCTGTCTTTCACTACTCCTGAAGAGGTCGATTTTTTCTTTTCAACGTTTTCAGGATACGACAGAGACTATTGACCTCTCTGCGCACAGGGCCCTACTCTTCACATCCCTTAGCCCAGATGGAACGTCGGTATCAATGGACTAACTTAGCTCCGGATTACTATTTTTTGTACCTTCACAGTATGGAAGTGGAAACATTTTGCTCATTTTATGATTGACAGTGACCTATCAGGTTTGCACATTTCCACTTGCTGTTTCTTGACATTAATCTAGTCATTATGTCTTTATTAATTTATGTGACATTGATGTTATAGTTGGTGACAATCTGTACTTTAATTAGTTAGCTAAACACTGAATACATGGGCTACTAGATTATATGCATGCTGTGTACGGTTGTTCAATTTGTCTGTTCGCGAGATTGTTTGGCTCATAGCAAGTCCCCTCAGGGTAATCTGGTTCACATTGATAATTGTTGGATTGGTTAGGAGGGTGGGGAGGGAGGTTCGGGAGGTGGAAGTAGGGAAGGGAAGGTTGGGATTTAGGGATTTAGGGGTAGATAGGGAGCAGAACCTGCGAGTGAGAGGGAGTGTATATGTTAACTGTGGTCTGAGATTTATGATATACAGTATGCTCCCTCTGGCTTTTTTCTTAATTTACTATGTTTTTGACAATTGTTGTATTGGGGGTGGGGAGGGAGGTTAGGAAGGTTAAAGTAGGGAAGGGGAGGCTGAGATTTTGGGATTGGGGGGTAGGTAGGGAGCGGAATCTGAAAGCGAGAGGGAGTAGAGATGTTAATTGTGGCTTGAGCTTTATGATATGTAGTGTGCTCCCTCTGGCTCTTTTATTTATCACCTTAAATTTTTGAAACCATGCTCCCATCTCTGTTTATTTTGCTGCATTTTTGTCATTGCTATGCTGCTGTCCTATAGGATATTGCTATGTAGTGAGTGCCGAGTCGAGGATCTTTCTCCATGTCATATTTTCTTGCTCTCTGAGTGCTACGTCTTTCACTTATTCATTCTCCCTGATCTTTATCTCTATTTTTGACAATGGGTAGTGTTGTCATTAATTCCTGAAATTTGCGAGGGGCCAATCATCCTGTAAAAAGAGCACAGTGCTTAGATTATCTTTTAAGAAAAGTGGTTGATATTCCATGTTTGCAGGAAGCTCATTAGGTTTCAAGTGATGTTGCTCGTTTTTAAAATAAACATTACAAGGTAATTGCATAAGTATCCTGTAATATTTTGCGGTTTGTGAAGTCCACAGAGATCCCAATTATATTCATCTTGAACCATGCCCCTGTGCCATGCACTTTCAATTTTTCATTCTTTTGGAAAGATCTACGATGGCTACACTTAGCCACCACTAATACGATGGCAGCATGGCATGCTGCTGCCGATTAAGAGGCACATTTGCTTGAGTAAGATCAAGTGCATATTATGGCATTTCCCCCTAGGATAACATTGAATTAATTAAGGTATATTCTTTCTTTGATATTTTAGTTTTAATTGTTTATTGTATAGTGTTGTTCTCTTGATATGATGTTGTATTTCTGTATTGTTGTGATATTTTTTTGATCTGTGTTGATATTGTAATATGTTTGCATTTTTCATTGGTTTTTAATTGTAATGTTCATACTTGTATTGCTTTTGTTATTTGTCATCTCTGGATGTTTTACATTACATTGATCTACATGTGATTAAATACATAACCTTTACAGTAAATGCAAAAATACATAAAATATGATTTAATTACAATGTATTTATTAGGATGCAGGTACATATTAACAACAACTAATTAACATTAAAGGGAGGTAGGGATTTGGAAAACAAAAACCAAAAAGTTCAAGCCCTAATTTTACTGAACTAGTGAATTTCGCAAGCATGTATAACTTTACTGTATCCACTATGGCTTGCTAGTTTGAGTCCTAGAAATATCAACAGCACAATATTGATTTGTACCACAATCTGGTGGTATTGTTAAACTGTATTACAGTACAGTATACTGCAGTTTTGATAGACCTAGTCTGTCTGAGAAATATGTCTGGGTGGAAAAAGTGGCAATCCTACTATATGGTGATAAAGCTGAAAACGTAAAAATGATGGGGGTGATGCAATAAATGTGTACACCTCGTGGAAGTCAAGTACTGAAAATAAACTTTTTTTTTCTGTCCGCATTGTTACCAATAGGAATTTATAGTCATAGCTGTGAACATTAAGTTTGTTTTACAGTAGACTAGGCAACAAGAAGCTCATAGGCATGTGTAAGCTTTGTTGTTTGGTAATTAGCTCAACTATGCCCCAGAGCTAACACAAATTTTCTCATTGGTATTTTATTCTAGGAACAAGTTAAGGCCTCACTGCATAAAATAACTGGCACAGAGACTGTTAGCACAATTCTGAAAGTGCCATCATGCATTCAGACATATCTTATTAGAGATGATGTTGTTACCATTTTATCCCAAAGCCATCCCAAAATAGTCTTGTTCTTTTTATTAATTAACAATACTTCCAACTGTGTAACAAAAAACTGCATATACCCTCACATGTGTTTTTTGAAGGGAAACCTTTTTGTTTCTTGTTGATTCTGCAAAGAATCAGTCAGTTACAGTAGCTTATTTGACAGGTAATGACAGGTAATTTATGATGGGAAGTGCAGCATTGAAAAGTGTGCAAAAGATGTTTACTAATAGATGACCATTACAAAATCAAAAACACATTTAACATAATTTGTACATTTTTTGTAGGAACATGTATTTGATTCACTTGACAGGAGCAAGGGCTGCATGGAGGAAGAACCTCAGAAATAGAAACAGGAGAGAAGTGCTTTGTGACTTAGAAAAGAGGACAGGGTTTCCCCTTGACTCGTGGAGAGCTGCTCTCGTGGAGGTGAGACTGAACCAATCGGCCTCCAAGACTGGGAAGCAAGCGTTACTTCCCTCACGGGGAACCAAAAATAGGACAGCGGATGAATTGAAAAGATGAACAGATGTCCAATAGATCTCTCCGGCTTGCAAGGGTTGTCTATGCTGATGCAGGGCGACGTTGTCAGACTTCTATGGCAAGCAGAACTTGCAAAACATGCAAAGAGGGCCTCCGAGGAGTTGAGGCCTGATGGCTGGGCTCTGAGTGGGAACAAGCAGCTCTCCAGGGAAGACTGGCACAGGTGATAACAGACAGATTGGGCAGAGAACAGGAAAATGAAAGAGAGTTAGGATAGTTTTGGCCGGGGGTCCCCTCCAGCCAAAACGAAGAACCTTCCTGGCAGAGGACAAGGCCAGTGCAGCAAGGCCCCTGAGGTTGGAAAATGAGCTTCACTTGCCCCTGTGAAAGGACCTCCAGCTCCCCGCAACTGCGCCAACAATGTGAAGTAAAGAAATAGAGGTTAATTAATAATACTTTTTTTCTATTTTCCTGAATCTGATGAGGAATTAAAGACTAATCTCACCATTCAGTGGGAGGAAACCTCTGGTGGTCCCAGCAGTGAGATAGCCCCACTCTAGGCATGCTAGCAATACTCTGTTGGGCCGAATAGGTATCAAAGAGAGAAGAACAAATGTAAGACTCCACTGCAGTGGTAGACCAGCGCCCCATTTTTTTTTTATTAAGTGCTGGTTAACATAACATTGGCTGCTCAGGTTGCTGCACCTATATGAGGCGATATTGGTATTAAATACCAGCTAGGTACGTTTTAAGAGTCCCCAAGGAGAGGTATAGATTATCATTTGCATGAACTGAGGAAAGGCAGAATGAAATCCTGGTTGATGGGTGCAGGGGAGCCCCAATTTTGCTTTCAGAAGGTTGTGAAGGCAGACCAACCGGTGTTACCAAGAACACAGTCAACCTGGTGATGAAAAGGTGGCAGGACCTGCGGCAGCGAACAAAAGTGAAATTCGCAACGCAGCACAGGCATGCAGCAGGAACAGGAGGAGGGCTGCCATCCACATCACAGCTGACACCGCTGGAGAGGCAAGCGGAAAGGTCAATCCAACCCAAACAAAGCAACCCTGGGTTTGAATATGCAGGGTCTTCACTGTCTTGTCCTTCTCCTCTGAAGGTTTTCCTGCCTGTCCTCAACAAGAGCCAAGCGTCGCCACATCAAGAAGTGAACCAGAGCAGCTCTTAATTACTCGCTCCTACAATGGTTTGCATCTTGTCAGAGGAGGTGCAAAGTTTTGGAGGGTCTGCAATTGCCCAAGTGCAAGGCAAAATATAATGTTTGCGTCCACTTAGTATTCCCGCCCAATTCCATGCTCTTTTCTTTATTTGAATACATTTCAATATTAGTCTGGGGGCCCAGGCCATAAATGTTTCGTAACGTAGCACCCCCCATACAGAAAGCAACAACTATGTTATTTAGAAAGACGTATACCTTAGCTGCTTATCTAGGGTGGATGTGGTGTTATAAAATGGTAGCAAGGTATGCCAATGCAAGATTTTTGTACCCATGTCAAAGCAACATTTTGCACAAGTGAAAAGGCCACAATAATGCACATAAGTTGATTACAAAGACAAAAACACATTTTAGTCATGCAAAGGTTTCTTTGACACAAATTATTACTAAAGACAAAAACAAATTCTAGTCATAAAAAAGGTTTGTTTGACAAAAAATATTTATAAGGTTCATTACTTAAAGCATGTTAATGCACAGTTTATTTAATTACACAAAAGTTTTTGATACTCTCAACATGACAGTATATATGTGTGTCTAGCTTTTTTCTATGTATTTGCCATACACTACATGTCTACATCATCTGTAGTGTCAGACTCATCTGGAACCACACTGGCAACTTTATGAGGATTATAACAGTCCTCACTGTCAGTACCCAAGCAAGCCTGTGTGCATGCCATGCTCTATCTGGAACAGCTGCAGTTGCACTCACACTTGGCTTTTTTACACCCACATGTAATGAGTTCCAGGAGTGCTTCAGGGGCAGGTGTCTGTGTCATTGGTGTTGGAGAAATGTGTCCATCCTTGTCATGTTACCAGCCATTTCCAATTGGGTAGGAGATGTCAGGCTGAGCCTCCAGGGCCTGGTTCGAGATAAGGATCTGATAATTTGCACGCTTGGTATGTTGCAGGAGACTATCATAAGTAGGGGGGGGGGCTTCATTCTGGGCCTGTTTGCGACAGAAAAGCTTATATCACACACCATTTACATCTGCGGAGTCAGAGAAGGGTAATCAGTTCAACTGATTTCAGCTGTGCAGGAGGTATATCCACCATAGTGTCAAACTTGGTAAAGCTTCTAAATGCTTCTATGGAGGCTGTGTGGTCCAGTGGTTAAAGAAAGGGGCTTGTAACCAGGAGGTCCCGGGTTCAAATCCCACCTCAGCCACTGACTCATTTTGTGACCCTGAGCAAGTCACTTAACCTCCTTGTGCTCCGTCTTTCGGGTGAGACGTAATTGTAAGTGACTCTGCAGCTGATGCATAGTTCACACACCCAAGTCTCTGTAAGTCGCCTTGGATAAAGGTGTCTGCTAAATAAACAAATAATAATAAATGTGTGTGAATTCTTCCTGACAAGCTGCCATGGCTTTAGTTTGCCAACCCTTGCAAGACTGCTGGTTGAATCACACCCAGTCAGTGTGTGTACTGTGTGTGTACTGTTGGCAACGTTCTGCATAGTTGTTGGCCAGGTTCAGCTGCTATGGTGTGGGTTGGTATAAACCTGGCTTTATCCTTCACACCAGTACAAAATCAAAGCTCTTGAGTTGCGATGAGAATACAACTCCATCTGAAGTGACCATGGGAGCAATGAGGCTGTCCTTGAATCAAATAACATTTCTGCCATATCACACCATGATTCTGACAGGAATTTGTTCTTTATTCTTGGGATTTGCAATCAACTTAATCCATTGCGTTGGGGTGGGTGTTTTGTGATCATGGATTTTGACTTAATTCCTTTGTTAGGATTGTCTTTGTGCATGCTCAAAAGCTTTAATTGAATCTTTTACATCATATCGATCAAAGGCACTATCTACTCTTTTGCAGCTCTCATAACTCTGTAGCGGCTGGCATACTTTTCTGAAGACCAACTCAGCAAGTTCTCCAAAGCTAGTTGCACCTCCTTGCCTGACCATTTGTATAACAGCCATGCCATCCACTATCCAAGCTGTGGGCATGTTAGATGCTGGCAGTTGATACATTGACTGTTTCTTTTTCTAATTCATGCAATTGATTACTTTTTGCAGTTTTGTTCAGGCTACCATCAGAGTGTGCTAGAAAATATCGAACTGTAGAAAACTTCCTTCAGATCAATTTCTCTTGTTTGTGCAGCTACTACAAGACAGCTAAACAACTCCCTGTCTGCATTGATAGTCACTGTCTCATCACTACTAACTTCTGATTTTGCTTGTTTAGAGATGAACATGTCTTGATGTTGAGCTTGTGCAATGGTTCAAAGAATTCAGTGGTATTTGAATTTAGTCTGTCTACAAAAAACTTTCATTGTTTACCATATCACACATTACCTTCATGGATGAACCATCTAGCCAAAGCTCCTGGATTTAAAGTTAAACCCACGTGTGTCAGTGTGCCCTGACCCTGTGTGTTTATATGTTTTATGCTTATATATTAATGTTGATGTATATGTATATGTATTAGTGCATGGGATATAATGTGGGGTTATGTAGCAAGAGTGTTATTTATTTATTTATGTATTTATTTAATTATTTTATTTGTATTTTTTTAATGTTAGTCATTGCCAATTATTTTTATTATTTTCTCCCAATTTGGAATGGCCAATGATTTTTAGGCTCAGCTCACCGCTACCACAGCTGCGCTGACTCGGGAGCAGCGAAGATGAACACATACTGTCCTCCGAAGCTTTGCTGAATTTATTTCTAGATGAGCCACAGCATGATTCCCATGCACAAACTGCTCATGAACTTCAGGGGCATAATCTGGCAGAAGCTTCATATCACTGATGTACACAGATACCCAGCGGGCATAGATGGTGCTGTCAAAAGCAAAAAATAGTGGTAGCATCTCTACAACTGCAAGATGCAGGTTCCAGTTGCTTTCACGTTCTGCTCTAATGAACCACATTAAATGAATAAATTGGGTAAGCATTTCCTTTTCTGTGGGGGGGGTGCTACGAATTTCAGATTTTGGAGGGGTTTTCCATTTGGGCCCCCGGACTATATCATTTAAATGGATTAATGATGGCAAAGTGCTAATTTGATAGCGGGTGCAGAACGCCAGGTGAGAAACATTCTTACATAAGCCACCATTTTTAGTGACTGCTAAAATCCCACTTTACGCCAGCAATATTGGTGTTTTGCAGTCTCAAATCATTTTGCACATATCCTTACATCGGTCCTTATGACTCACTTTCTTAGAGGTTTCTGGGAGGTAAACTGGTACAGATGCTTTAGCCATGTTCCAATGATTTGGTAATTCTAGAGGACAGAGGCCCACAAGTGTTCAGACTGTTGTGTTTCATTGAATGCTAAACATTAAACATAAGTCATCCAGTATATCCCAGCTGTACTATTGTGTACAAATGTGGGATTCTGTCAATTTGTGAATGTAATCATAATTTAAATCATTTAAAATGTTGATAATGGAGGTAAACAGTAACAGCAGAAAGTAATGAATTTGTTTTGATTTGCACAGACATTGCAGAAAGAGGCTTGTCCTTTAAACAAAGTTGAAATGTACTTTTCCTCTATTTACTATTTACATTTTTTTTTCTTCCTGGCAAAACCTTGGGTAAAACTAATTTAATTAGTGTGATCATGATTGTAAATACATTGCATATGAATAAGCTGGGGGGAAATACACTGTATGGTACCATTGTAAAAAATGTAGTGGGAGGATATTCCCGCATTTTCACTGTCCACAACCAACAGGTTTTGTCATCCTGCAACAGAATTTGAAGAGTATTTGGAAAGTGAAGTTGTTCTCTGGTTCAAGTGCAACATTTTGACATAACTCTAATCTGCAATAAAGTAGACTATAATGCTGGTCATGAGACAATATATATATTAGTCCCAGGATTCAGTTGGATATAAAAACAGCAGGCATGTAGCAACCATTTGCCATGAAATCATTATGTTGTTTTTGTACTGAACAACAGAAAATCAATGTTTTTATTTTCAGTGAATGCAAGGATGGCATGGTTCACTGTTTGCTTGCAGCCATAGCTCCTCCCATTTCAATCTGCAGTATATATTCACTATTCAAGAAAAAGTATTTATTTTTTTCAGTATTTGATACGATATACTTTTATTTGACTTACAAACACTTTAAACAGGCTGAAAATCAAAGACATAGTAATTGACCTTGGATTGGATATGAAGCAATTCATCCTCTCCACGTCTATTGCTATGCCCCTGTTGAATGCTAATGTTACTGTATATCTCTAGCACTTCCTGGAAAAAAAATGATTGGAACATCTGCCTACTTATTATTCCAGTTGTGGGCTCACTTCTCACACAAGCAAGCTCAGTACAGATTTACACATTCTGTTTTAATATGCACCAGAGTAGAACTCTTTTGAGGACAATAAAATGGGTTTTATTATTTATTACTTCAATCTACCCTCATATCGACTTGGTAAAGCAGATTAATACATGACTCCTCATTGAAGCTGAATGACATTGTGGATGTTCCTAAATGTGAAACATGACTAGCGTGCAGCTCATCTTCCAAAGAAATATGTTGGCTTTTTCAGAAAGGCAGGGCCGTTATGCTTCACTGAAGGTTTTTAAAACAATACATTTTGTTATCATGAATCATTTCTTTAGAAAATAAACAAAACAAAACTATGTGTTAAAAATAGATATAAAATAAAGAGATTATTAATAGTAAATTATAAAATTACAATCTAATGCTAAAATATCTCACTATTCCATTTAACTGAATTGAAACATGAAATGTGTAGGGACATTTGCAGTTGTATCTGCAGTACACATTATTATTATTATTATTATTGTTATTAGTTTATTTAGCAGACGCCTTTATCCAAGGCGACTTACAGAGACTAGTGTGTGTGAACTATGCATCAGCTGCAGAATCACTTACAATGTCTCACACAGTTGAGAGATGTGATAAAACAATGACTTGTCCCATAGGGTAATAAGGCCCAATGGAAAGTATTGAAAGCATAATTGCAGCGAAAACATTAAAAAAATCCCATTCAGTCTTGACAACAGCTGATTTCATGAGAATGGAACTTAGTTTAATGACACAAGGTGTTTTGTCCACAGATGCTTTAAGAAGTGGGTTTCTACCACATTGCAACATCATTTTGCTTGCAACATGAGAGCCCAGCTGCACAACATGCCGGGGACCTGCAGCACAGAAGTCTGTACAAGTGGAGAGCTATAACAATAAAGGCAAGTGGACAAAAGCATATGTTGTACCTTTATAAGGAATTTAACAATGCCTGTATAAAGTGATACATTAAATACAACACAGAAGAAAGCATTTCAGAACTACTCACTAGTCACATTCATCAACCTTACTCAATATTTCAGCTCAAATAATATATCAGTCTTGTGGCTTTCATAAAATTGAAGTCAAGGATCACAACTGATAGAGTGCGACCTTATTATGTCACAATTTTATGTTATTAATATGGTTTACTCATGGGTAGGCTACTGTTTTCCTATTTCCTGGCTCTCAAGACTTTACTTCATGTACGGTTGATAATACTCCATATATAAGGTGACCAGACGTCCAGTTTTGGACGGGACAGTCCCACTTTTGGAACACTGGTCCCAGTGTCCCCAGAACCTTGGAACGCTCATTTTGTCCTGTTTTTTTTTTCCCCAGAGCATCGTCGCGCCGGTAACAGAATATTGCATTTTCATGCAGGCCGCTGTGTTACTACCATATCTAACTTATTGAAATACAATGACACTTGATGTGACTAAAGAGAAGGTTGAACGACCAGTAGCATTAAAAAGCAGCTGTATATTAATAGCTGTACTATACAGGTACTATTGCATTGTGTTGGAATTATTCTCTTCATCCATGATATTTGGATATCTGATTGCAAACGACTGATTTGTGTGTAGCTATGGACGACAATTGCGGAAATCAACGTTGTCACGTCACATCACCGTGCCATGTTTACAACACAGTGCACTGAAGCTTGTCGTGGTTTGAACACTTCTTTGTGCATCAAAATAGCCCGTCACAACAACAGGAGGGGCTGTAAAATATGACAAAAGTATTTTTCACTTTTGTGAATTTCATGTTGTAAAAATAGTTTTTTTTTTAATTTTTATGTTGTTTTTAGCAATAATTAAATATTTCAGGTCTCCAGGTGACCACTTAATTTCTTCAAAATAATATTTACATTTATAGTTGAGCACTGTCAATGGCCAAGAGTTGCGTCGCACAGTGAAGAACTTATCTGAAGCAGCAGAGAGGAGCAGCAACTGGCTGTGGTTGAGACGGAAAGATTCTGGCTGGGGATCTCAAGCACAATAGAAAGAAAGAAAGGCTGATATACAGGTAAGTAAGCTGGGCTGAGTTGAGTGGGGGACAGAGGGGGGTGATGCTGGGACGCCAGAATCACCATCGAGCCCTCTTGAGGTGTCGTGGGCTAGTCGACGAAACACCGAGGATGGAAGGTGCCCACTTGAAGACCCCAGAGATGTACCCTACTTAGCTCAATCCAGACGGTTGTCATGCTGATGCGCTGAGGAGACCGCACTATGGTTGATCCCCGGAGCCAGCATCGCAGCCGTTGTGTGTGCTGATGCGCTAGGGAGGCAAAATAAGCTGATCCCTGGAGCCAGCATTACACTTCAGCCATCAACACCAGACAGAAGGATATCTACATCATCATATGGAAGGAAGCGCAAATGGATGGAGACACATATGGATCACATTAGTTTACTGTGAAGCTACGTCTTAGTTGGTGCTTATCTTGGCGAGAGCCAAGTCCAAATCAGCATGAAGTTTTAACATCTACTCTCATGTAATGGAAATCATGATAGTTTAAAACAATTACAAAAAAGAACCCCGTCTTCATTTTATTTTACATTTCTTTAAAAAATATTTAAATAAGCTGTCTTAGAGGCAGGATAAATCTCTTTTTCATTTTGTGACCCCATATTTTTTTTCTGTGTTAAATGTATTATAGAAGAAGTATGTTTTATCCTGCAAAGTTTAACAAAAAAATAGACAATGGAGTACTCATATTTAATATTAATGCTATATAAGGTATTTTATTTTATCTAGTAGTTTAATAGAAGAAAAACAACACATTGACAAAAACATGTTTTTCCTTCAGGCAAATGTCAGGGCTCAAATTCCTGTGGGGCTGGGGATCCCTTTCAATTTCTCCAAATAGTTTTATTTCCATATTTCCTTTTTAACATGTTTTAAGCCGACAGGTATCACTTAAAACAAAAAGGAACCTGTTAAAAACTTGTTCATTGTATGATGACATGGCCTGCCTTGTCTATGCAGTTTTTCAGTACCAATCAATGAAATGTTTTTCAGTACCAATCAATGATAATGAGAAAGCGTCTCCTGACAATCTGAAAAATGATCTGCTCATTTTACATAGGCTAATGCTTATGCTTATGTTAAAGAAGATTAAATAGTATTCCTTTCGTAAGTTAAGAAGTGACTTAATAACTACTTCAGAAGGAAATTCCTGTTTCTGCAATCAGGGCAGCTTCTAAACAGAACTCAGAAAAGCTGATTAGTCATTATTGCACACAGGCAAAAGATAGGATATTTAACACATTTCATTACCTTTAATAGCAATAGTTTAATAATAGAACGTGGCTGTAAAAATAATCCAAGTATCTATTAATCACAGCACACTAATGATCCAAGCAGAAACTGCAATCAAAAATATGATAAGAAATGTAATATTTTGGAAAAAATAGATTATATGAAGTAACCACTTAATAAATATAAATATTGAGATATGTAATGTTTTCATACAGGAAGGGTCTGGTTTGCAGACTGGACACTGGAGGATAGCATAGAGAAAGAGAGAGAGAGAGAGAGAGAGAGAGAGAGAGAGAGAGAGAGAGAGAGAGAGAGAGGAAATCAGAGAGTGAAGTTTCTTAGGCAGAAAGGGGACTAGATTTGCAATAGTAATCAGCAATAAAATAGAATCTCAGAATTTTATATTTTTGAATTGCTATTGTGCAATGTTATAACTATACTTGTTGTGTAGAAATGAAATTACAAAGACAATAAGATCATTTATTCACAAAAAAAGTTGAAAATAAAATATTCCACTCTGAATATCACCATGAGTCTCTGCATTCACTTTCAATATGATATTAGATCAAACATTGCCAAAGTGAAAATAAAAACCCATAGAGTTTCCCTGTATCTTGGAAGTTGGGAGATATTCACAACATTTCCATACTGTCCCAGTTTAAGGACTTAAAAATCTGGTCACCTTATCCATATAGAATTATTACCACACTAAAATAAATCACCATCACTACTAGGCTTAGTAGTCTGACCCTTATCAGAGCAAGGCTGACTACACTTCAGAATGAAAGGGCAAACATTATGTGAATTAGGAAAAGAAAGGGGATGGATATTTATGTAGTAACTGGTACATGGCCTAATTATTCAAGCTCTTTTTGCCAAAATATATTTTGCATAATTTTTGTAAAAAGGAAAATGAAACTACTGTGATGTAAAGACCTTGATAAATCTGGCCCAGTTAGTATAATGCATTTGTTTTAGACCCATTATTAGTCTAAATGATTTAGATTTTTAATATCCCAAAAGCTGTGAGATGCAATCATTAGCCCCATTGTATATACATCTAGAGATCCTATTAACTTACATGCAAACAGGGTGATATAATTGAAACAGTCAAGCACAATTATACTGTATATTCAGTAATTTGCATAATGAGCATCTAAGAGATTCACTTGCAGTATATTGCAGTGTATAATAGTTCAGCATTCAGTCCCTGCAAGCTCCCAGTGCTACCCACTCAAGATTGTCAACTTGGCACAGCCAGGTTGCGTACATGCACTCCCCTGACTGCATGATGGATCCTGCTCACTACACTGTTGTGCCTTTACCAGTGGTCCCTCAGTACTGTTTACTTTTATACAAGGCAAATGTCCTATGATTCATATGTTCTCAATGCCTCTGGGTTCACCACGTGACTTCTACAGGAGTCTTTTTTATTCAGTAATTTCAATGAAATTGCTAAAAAATAAATATCAAATACTCTTTAACCATAATTTTTGCCTCTTTCACACAGGAAAATGCAAGACCTAAGTATTGACAGTAATTCATATTTGGTAGCATAGATTTTTTGTCAACTCCATGTCCTTTAATTGTCCAGCTTTGACAGTAAGAATTATGACAAAGTACTGTTGGAAAATGATCAGGGTTACCTGTTTAGTATTTATATCCAGGGTGAGAGAGATATGAGCCAATCACACTATGCTGCTATATATTATTATATTATATTTTTTACTTAATCCCTTGATTGTTTAGTCCCAATAAACCAGAGTTAAAAAGCAAAGCCAGCGTTGTTGATGTGTGGGTTATGGGAGTTGCAGTTTTCCTCTGTATTTATGCTGATTGGAAACGCATTTCAGCGTGTACAAGATAAACTACTATTCCCAGAAGACACTGCGCACCTGTATGCTCATATTTTCTCCAGCGCAGGCAAACTCGTGCACTCTCTTTTCACCTGTATGTTCGGTATATAATTATTTAGTTGGTCATTTATTTAAGTTGAGCAAATTAAGTCGATAGGATGTGCTTGATTTTTTGTCTGCCTTTTTCGTGCCTTAACAACTTTGTTTCGAAAATACAAAGTATGTTAGTGACATTGTCTTAAAATCTAAAATGGTACATTCGTGTTGTGTACAGTGCATTTATAAACATACGCTGGCAGTGCGTAACTGTTAAGTTTATTAGAATAAACTATGATTGGCTACTGTTTTGATTTTTCTGTTGGCTTGTGGATAAAATGTGTTTAACAACCGAATTGGGGTAAAACCTGTTTAGACTGCATTTGCAAATCTCTTAATCTACCCCTACTATGGACTGGACTTGCATGACCAAGCATCACGTTACTGGATCCTCAGCTGATGCACTATCCTTGCACTACTACTAATATGTCATTGTAGATATAACTTCTTGTAATCCTAACTTGTTGCATCCTAGTTCATATTGTATTTTAGTAGTATTATTTGCACTTACTGTAAACTGTACTATATTTAAATATTAATCTTCCATTGTAACCCTGTACAGTACTGCCCTGTAACACCTGTCAGTCACCTTGGATAAAGGTGTCTGCCAAATAAATAATTATTAATTATTAATAATAATAATAATAATAATAATAATAATAATAATAATAATAATAATAATATGAAAGTGTTGTCAGTCAGAATACAATAATACAATTCTACTGTTGCTAGGAGCCTAATGGGACACCCAAGTCCTCTTACTTTTTTCTGCCTCCCCATTTTTTGTTTGGCCACCAGCCACCACTGAATTTAATCTTACCAGTAATGACACACACAAGTTTTATGACCCATAAAAATGGTCTTCAAGCCATTTTCTAGTTAGATGGCATTTTCTGTGAAGCACGCTGTTAATTTTGTCATCTGAATTTCATTATAAAAGTATTAACCTAAATTGCACATACACTTAATATTTCATTTTTTTTTTGTCTTGGTTACATAATTCAACAATGTTCTGCACCAGAGTGCTCACTGCTGTAGCATTTTTAAATAAACTTAATTGTATATTCTGTTAACACTAGAACTGCCGTTTGACCCATTTTGGATTTAAAATGTGAATTACTCTTCTGTTGTAAATCGTATGTGTGTGTCTGTTTTTGACTTTTCCTAAATATATGAATTAAATATCCTCACAGCGTTTGATAGCCAGAATTGCAAAAATGATAAAGTTATAAACAGTTCTACCTAGAACCGCCACGTGGGTCAATGTGACCCATACATTACAATACATGTCTTTTTTTTTAATATAATGCTTCCTCCTCCTAGCACACGTTTTTTTTTTTTTATTCCAAGCCTTTCTTCGTTTGTTGACTGACTGTAGACACGTTTTTTTTTTTTTTTATTCCAAGCCTTTCTTCGTTTGTAGACTGATTGTAGACAGAGATTGCTATGATTGTGGATTTGTCAAGATGCCAACTCAGTGAAGCCTATTGCTTATTTTTCTACGTACCTGGGAGACATCAATCCTTCATTTTGTTACACAAATGCAACTGGGAATATATCAGAAGGAAATATTTAATCTTGAAAGTAGTCATTTGCATACAGCAAACTGAAATGACAGATAGGATAACAACTTATGTGCCTAATATGAAATGTATGTTATATATTCTTTTTTTATATTACTTTTAGAAAAAAAAAACATTTCGGTTTTACAGGTTTGTATGTACCAGTTTACACGTGTTTACACAATTGTGTTCAATGGAACTGCGTCAGGCACTGTCAGCTGGCAGACGCGTACTCTCCTCCATAGAGTATAATGCAGCCGTCATACCGGAAATGTATAAAGCTGCCACCTGGGCCATGCATAACACGATGGGGCACTTGGTATTCTGCTGCTGAATATCATTCCAAATACATCCCTTTTTACGCACGCTTCGTGGAAAAGGAAATGCACATTTCACCAAACACTGTAGTGTTAAAGGACCTCCAGAAATTGCTTAAAAGATGTGCAAAGTTTAAAATCTCAACAGTGTTTCTGGTTAACTCCCTCATTTGGGATGGGTTATAGCAGATGGAGAGCCCATTGTATACGCACCCACACTCCAGCACATATGTCAACTAGCAGAAAGTCGGTCAGTAGCACTGTAACAGGGCGAGGAGCCCTGTAAGTGTTATTTGTTTATTTATTTATAGTACGGGGTCTCCCCCTCTGCCCCTGTGTAGTTTATTGTTTTGCATTTGTTTTATTGTTGTAGTATTATTATTATTATTGTATTTGTGTATTATGATTTAGTTATTGTATTTAAATAACGGCGAAAGCAGTGTGTTTTGGTGTATGATTTATTTGTTGTATTTGTATTATTGTTATGTGTAAAACTGTTATTGTATGTATATATGACGGTGAAGCGCTGCTGGTTTTTGTTAATGTTTTTATTTTAAAACGTGTTCTGGCAGAGGCGAGATTAGTGGTCGTCCTCTGCCAGGAATAATTAAAAAACCTTGTGCAGAAGGTGGCCATCTCCTGAGTTAATTAAGTGATTTAATTTGTTGCTAATCAGGAGATGGTCACCTGCATATAAACCTGCAGCACTCTCAGTTCCGGGTGGGTGTTCAAGAGGAGGAACGAGAGCGAGCAAAACTAAAATAGAAAGATTCCAGGAACAGTGACAGCAACTGCCCAGCATGACCTGGGATTGTATTGTTTTGTGTTTGTGATTTTGTTTTGTTTAAATATTTATTTTGCTCTGTGAGCCAGTCTTTTTGTTTAAATATTTTATTTATTTTTGTATTTGAATAAACGGCGCACGCCGCGTCTTTTTTTTCACTGTAGTACTGCCTCAGTGTGTTTGTTTCTGCTTCTTGCCTGACGTCACCACTCGTCCACCCTGTCACAAGCACTCATTAAATTAAAGCTCACCAAAAACCGGGCTCATCAAAATAGTTTGATTGTAATATTAAGGTTGATGCACTGGCCAAAGAAGCTGCACTCAATGGAACATGCTACACTTCCCCGGCCCCCATTTATCCTACGGCTGCCCTATGGCCAAAGGATCCCCTTTCCCATGCAGATGCACAACAGTCTCATGACATGATACAACAATGTATTGCAGCCCTTCCCAGAACCACAGTAATCCCTTCTCTGTATTCTAACTACTCCACTTCCCTACACATGCAGAACTTCATTCTCTTTTACAATGGCTTGTTTTTTGTTTCATGTGTTGCGCAATGATCTCTTGCATCACGTGTACAACCAGGGTGGGGGCACATGGGTTACTCTAAAACTTTTGAAAGACTAAGTAATACGGTATGGTGGCCCAATATGGACAAAGATATACAGGAATATTGCATCAACTGTTTAGTATGTATATAGACGAAGCCAGACACCTACACAAGAAAAGGCCCAGTTAAAACCATCTGTCTATCAGAAGGTCCATGGACTAATCTACATATTGATTATGTAGTTCCGCTGCCAGCCGCAAAAAGTGGTTATAAACATCTCTTGATAAGATTTCCATTACATGAGAGTAGATGTTAAAACTTCATGCTGATTTGAAATCGGCTCTCGCCAAGATAAGCACCAACTAAGACATAGCTTTACAGTAAACTAATGTGATCCATCTGTGTTTCCATCCATTTGCGTTTCCTTCCATATGATGATGTAGATATCCTTCTGCCTGGTGTTGGTGGCTGAAGTGTAATGCAGGCTCCAGGGATCAGCTTATTTTGCCTCCCTAGCGCATCAGCACACACAACAGCTGTGATGCTGGCTCCGGGATTCAACCACAGTGCGGTCTCCCCAGCGCATCAGCATGACAACCGTCTGGATTGAGTTAAGTAGGGTACATCTCTGGGGTCTTCAAGTGGGCACCTTCCATCCGTGGTGTTTTGTCGACTAGCCCACGACACCTCAAGAGGGTTCGACGGTGATTCTGGCGTAATAATTGACACCTTTTTAAAATGGGTTGAAGCATATCCCATTAAGGCCGTAACCGCCAATGTGACAGCAAGTGTTTTATGGGAACAGGTATATTGTAGATGGGGCCTACTGTTATCTGTGGAACGTGATAGAGGTACTACTACCGGAGACATAGTCCAGGAATTACAAGAGGTCTTAGGTATTCAACACCGGTTGCTTATCGCTCACCACCCGCAGTCATTGGGCATGGTTAAGAGAATGAATCGCACACCCTTAAAAAAATGGTATTGGAAAAAATTGGGTACATTACTTACCATCCATTTTGCAAGCAGTCAGGGCCACAGAACCCAAATCTACAGGATACAGTCCTTATGAAGTAATGCCAGGGAGAAAAATAAGGTTAGGTCATGATGCAATGTGAATGGTCAAATAAGAGCCGGTCATGATGCAATGTGAATGGTCTACTCACAAATACAAAGAAGACATGATAACACATCTTCCTGCAATATATGAACACGTGGCTAGTAAAATAGGGAAAGCACAGAAGTACAATAAGATGTACTATGATAAAACAGTAAAGGGAGGAGACAAATGGGAACTTGGAGATAATGCCATGATAAAGAACTATGAGTGGCAGGGTCCTTGGACAGCCAATTGGAAAGGTCCATATGTTGTAGTGGATCTGTTTGGCAAAACTGCGGTTAAATTGAGAACCAAGGATAAAAACCCTGATTCAAAGGGAAGAAAAAATAGGACACAAGGGATACTAGATAAATCACATTGATCAACTAAAAAAAGTATCCACAGATGCTAACAAAGAGTAAATACTGCACTCTCTTTCCAGGTCAATGAAGCCGACAACAGGGCATCAAAGGGGGCGTCTCCTCATCCTCCTGCTCATCTACCACGTGACAACAGCAACATGTAACCAGAACAATGGAACTTGTGAGACACACCAGAATGGGACAGGAAACATTAATAACACTGGTAACAACATAACCTACCCTATGGACACTGGATGTAACACAACGCCTCTATGCAACAACAACCACATTTGTGTAATTACATCTGGAAGACATGAATGCCAATGTAATTTGAAAATGACCAATGAGGAATAATGTGTAAAAATGTGTCCTAAAAATGTGGCCCATGCCACCTAATGTGATAGTAATGGCACCTGATCCACGTACCTATATTAATAATGTAAAATGGGAATTTGTAACAGTGGTGTTAAATGTATCGGAACTAAGTACTCAATGGATAGATGCTTGTAGAAATGATTATGCTATAACTAAACCATATGATGATATAATACAAAGAGAATAGAAAGAGGTAGACCTGAGAGGCACTTCCAGTAGGCGGAAAAAGAGAAGCATATTTGGAGATCTGGGAGGAATGTGCACCAAATGGGCACCAAAGGGGTTTGATAAAAAGATACATGAACAGCATAAAAACAATGGGGGAGTTTGTTGCAGGAACAGGCTGTTAACCAGCCAAGGAAATAAAATTATCATTAAGCACATGCAAGCACAGATGGAATTAAACAGAGACGTTATGGAAGGACTATTTAAACTGTCCCAACCACAATTTTGCTTGGCTGCTGCAGTTTATATGAAAAAGCTGCTGCAGGATTTTGTAACTGATTTAGTAGCTAATAGGTTCCCTAGACATTGTGTTAAAAAAGAAGACATGAAAGATATTTGGAAAAGCTGTACAGAAGGAACCTGGGAAATGTTAGGGAGTGATTTAGGAGTATGTACATCGTCCGATGTAAATTGGTACAATACCGATTTAGTAAAAATCCTATGGGACCATGTGATCCGGATGGCTACAGAGGTGACGTCAGACCAGGGAAATGAAACCAAAGCAAGGAATGACGGGGAAAAACTGAGACGCTGCAGTGCTCAGTGTTTTATTAAATAATAAAACAAAAGATTTAAACAAAACCAAACACTTCTACAAAACAAAAGGGCACATGGGCCAAAACAAATAGACATACAAAATGTCAACTATAACAAGTATTGTGCTGGGTTTTGGAGCCAGCACGTCTAGCAATTGTTATTACTTTCCTCCTTTCTCTCTCATTTACGTACCTCCTTCCAAATACTCTCCACCCTGTACAGCTACACTGCAGGTCTTTTATATCTGTGACCGAGGGATTAACCAGCTATCAATTATCTGATTATTTGTCTGTTAAATTTCTGTTAAATTTGAACACACAGCTAAGAATGCTATAACCATTCCATTGAAATATAATCGTACCAGTAAGAAATTAGCATTTGTTATGGTTATAACTGTGTATGAACAGAGTAATGTATATGTAAATACTACTAACATGATTAACATGGGGATATTGCATAATGATATGATAATTAAAGTTCACAGAGCACACGACATGATAATACATAATGGGACACAATAATTAAAAGTTGAAAGCTTAGAGTGATGTAATATGGGGATTACTGTAATTATGTGTCCAGATGATAGATTAAAGTCACATCTGGGATGTGGATGGAAGAATGCAAATGTTACTAATCAAACTAATAATGAATCCCTTTATTCAATTGAACCAGTAAAACATGGATATAATGATATAAGCTTTATTGGAAATAATGCTTACTGTATTAATTCTATGTGTACTCATTTAACTGCTGAAGATGTGCAATGTTAGCCCCCGTGTCATGCGTTTTGTATACAGATTAATTATACAAATAATATTGGGGATGGACAGATATATTACATGAAAGAGAATATCTATTTGATTTGCAATGACAAATATGCTGAAAATTAGCAACCCGACCCCTTACCTGAATTGGGCAATATCAAAAGACTAATAAAAGAGGAAGATCAGTTGAAGTTAAATGTCATCTCCGGTCCTTCGCAAACAGCTTGGATACCTTCAGAAAAGACGGGTGAAGTCTTTCTTATAGACCCCATGGCACTATGCTGAGCAGAATGTAAGTACCCATGATGGATAAGATCAGATATTTAAAGATCTGACAACCAAAGACAGGCCTGTCACGCTGTAACTCTAAAATTGTGTAAACCTCTGTTTGTTTGTTTGTTAAAGGTTCAAAGTGGGGATTGTAAGGGTTTATATCAACTGTAATAATTGTATGTGCCTGTGGCAAAGTGGTTTGCCTTGTGCAGGTGTAGAGGTGATGCAGTGCTCAAGACAAAGACAAACAACAAAGTACTGGTGAAATGGTGATTTATTAATCCAAAGTCTGATAACTAACAGTAAAGAAATGGAGGGTTGGCAGTGCACAACAATGTGTATTGCACAGTTCTATAAACACGGGGTTCAATCCCAAAATAATAAACATGGTATTAAACACACACACAAAACACAGACACGGTCACAAGTCCAGAGTGAGTGCTGTACTGCTGGTGGTGAAATACAATTTACTTGTGCACAGTGGTGAAGTGTTGTCTGGTTTTGTGCTGGCCTGTAGCGACAGCTCCGGATTGTGTTAGCTGTCTAATAAATAACAAACAGTACAGTTAGATGATACAAACAAACAAAACACTCATGGTTATTTTACACTCGTCCTTCAGTGGTTCTCTCTTAACCATTACAAAGGAACAGATCACCTAGCCACGTCCCCTTTTGTACCGTCAGTCACGCCTCATTGGTTAGCGAGTGCAACCGTTTCTCCTCCAATCCGCGGTTGCCACATCGCTTTCTCTCTGGAGCTATGACTTGGTGTACCGTAGCTCCGCCCCCTTTCTAGATGGACGACTTCCACCTAACCCATGGAATGAATTGTCTGATCATCCAGTCCGGGGCACTCCTTTCCCTTTATGCAGCAACTTCACAGGTCGGGAGGGAAATTTATAACCAAGATTCATTCTTTCTCTGTCACAGTGCCCCTTTAAATTGTAAAGAAGTGAGAAATCATTGACACTGTCTCTGAACATTTTGTGATTTTCCTGTGTTTAATGTATATCAAATATACTGCTTAGCGTTGTCCTGTCCTTGTAGCTTTGCACATGCTCGAGGTGCCTCTGTGTTTGAGAGTCGTGATGACAAACTGTTTTATTCATTGCTCAAAGAGCAGTTGTGACCTAGGGCAGATGGCCTTTGTTTATGATGAGTTGTTTCACAGGTGTGGACCACAATCAACCCAGCTAATGCTGGTTCTAATTCACAAACTTCTGCTCAGAGTGGCACACTGTGCCTTTGGTGTCACGTCTCAGATCGCCTGCTGGCGCGCCTCCAGTGAAGGGGGGCCAACTCTGTTAATTTGTGAGATTTCCACTCCCTCTAGGTGTAGATCCACACCCAGTAGGCAACAATGTGCTGAATATATTAATGCTTGTAAAATGTATTTTGTTGCTCAAGATCCCATCTGCTGAGACCTATAACTGTGCTTATAGTATTGCTGTGATTGCGCCTGTACTGTCTTTAGATTTGCTTTGTTCCTGAATAAAACTGTTTTTGATTTAAGTTACCTGAAGAAGATTGCCTTTTTATTTTAAGAAGAAAATGAACATATTACATTAGTTCTTTTTTCACCTCTTTGGTAAGCATTTCCATTATTTATTTATTTATTTATTTTTACATTTCCTTTGCGATATTATGGTGTTCACAATCACTCTGAGTCGTTCTGGGAAAACTAAATTATTGTGAACCCATATCAGTCAGCGTATGGGTTCACAATTTTCTCAGGACAGTGATTGTGAACACCATAATATCGTATATGCACCTAATCACAATGTTCATCTTTTGTTCTACCTTTTCACTTAACTAGCCTACTTTTGGGGAAATATTAGGCTTGTCAACTGTGAGACTATTATGGGACAATTTAATTCTGTATAGGCTCCTATAATTTATTCAAATTTTATTAAAATGGGCATTTATCTAAAATCATTTTCTTTAACCTCCCCTTTTAACCCAAGGTGACATTAAATCAAAATGTGAGGTAGGCTTATGAACAAATTTAACTTGTTTGTAAACTAATCAACTCATTTTCATAAATAGTATGTGTCACGCAGCCTCCTTGTAAAGCCTAGTGAAGCACTATTATTATTTTCTGCACATTGTAAATAAGTATGTGTGTGTTTACTTTTTTTGCACTTTTGTATATTCCCTTTTTTCTTTATTGAGTGCATTTTATAAAAGTATTATAGTGTTAGAACTTACCTTATATTTTGACACAGAGCTCTTATTAGGATTGTTTGTGTATGGAGCATGGGGCTGTAAGAGGGGAGGCCATGGGAAATGGAATACCGCAGATCAAAGGCTGCTGGGAAATGTAGTTTATTTAGGCAGGGAAGGTGAAGCGCTGCTATAAGGTCAGGTAGGAGCTCTCATTGAAGAACCAGGTGATACATTGGTGGGGAGGTTTGAGGGGAGGAGTTAACCCTCTTTATAACCAGCTATGCAGTAGCAGCAAAGGAGAAGACAGGAGGGACGACAACAGAGAAGACAGGAGGGATGACAACAGGGCAGACCTGAGAAGGAGAGAAGTAACTGGGAGACAGACGAAGTACGGATTGGAAGCAGAGAACGTGAGGAAGCAGTGTGAGAAATCCTTTTTCCGGAATTGGACTTGGCTGGAGACGCGAAAGGCACTGGAACTACTCTGGATAAAGAGGAAATCCGCAGTTCATAAAGGGAAATGTCCATTGTGTGCATGCACAGCCATTTTATTCCCAGTTGTATTTTTGCACTTTGTTTTTATGCTAGTTTAGCCTGTTTTATCCCAACTGTTTTATTAGTATTTTAACCGTTTTTTAGTGTCTAGAGAGAGAGAGAGAGAGAGAGAGAGAGAGAGAGAGAGAGAGAGAGAGAGCTTTTATTGGGATTTTAATACAAGTTTTAAATGAGGCATTTTAATCGAGTGTGTTTTAGACGGCCATTTTAGTGTCGATTTGGCAGAGAGGGAAGAAGAGGTGTACATATTTTGAAAAACAACAATTATTTAAAGAAAGTGATAGTGGCAATTAAAATATACTGAAACTTTCTGTGGACGTTTTTAATGTTGCTTAATCTGGCCATATTAATTACAGTCAACCTCGGTTAACTCAACTGGTGGATAACTCGACATCCTCTCTTAATTCGACAGGCAGTCTTGGTCCCGGATTTTCTTGAAATAAAATATATACATTCTGCCTCTTAATTCAACACCATGCTTTACTCATAACTCAACACTTATTAACGGTAGCAAAGGGATAAAAACAAAAAATAGTGGATAACTCGACACTACGTGACTGACCTCTGACTTGAAACAGATTGTTCATTCATTCATTCGCAACTACCAAGTGCAGCTGGTTACAGTGTCAGTTCACAATGAATGAGAAAAATGAGTTCTCTTTCAATTGGCTTTAAGCTCAGGTTATTCGGGTTTGTCAGCAGAACAAGTTTGTCAGCAGAACATTCAAAGTGCATGTTTTTGCATGCAAAACAATCGACAATGCTTGATTTCTGTGTGAATCTGTAAGTTGTTTATTATTGTTTTTGTTCACCGAGTTCATTCTGTATAATGTACATTTGTTATTTAAGCCATCAAATTAAACAGTACAAGCCAACAAATAAAAGTATTATCACAGTTTATGCACAGACAGTTTGTGGTTGGATTGTTTTCGTAAAAATAATACTGTAGTTATTTTATTAATTCTTATTTCAATTGAACAATACTATCGTGTTTGTACAGTACTGTATTCTGTAATTGATTCATTCACTGCAGTTCTTTCAACCATTTTCAAAAGGACATTTAACTAAAAATAAACTTGCAAATTCTGTAATACTGTAAATGTGCGATTTCTGTTACTTATGTGCATGTTAATGCCATGACTCGTGTGCTCCCATGGTTAAGTTGACACTAAATGGCATCCCCATGGGCTGTCGAGTTAACCGAGGTTGACTGTATTTAACCCTTTCTGGTGTCAGTAGAATCAGGTTGGGTTTGTAAAGAAAAATGTTCTTTTTGAATTCAGTTAGTGGTGTCAGAATGCTGTTCAATTTACACTTTGGGGTTGAAAATATTGCAGCATGATTGGTTGAAACCTTTTTAGCATGCTATAAATAATCATTGAGCTGCCTATTGGTATGCGTAGCAAAAAAAGTACCCAGATTGGGTCACGGAAAAGACCTATTGCGTGGAGCACTGAGTGGAACTTTTTCCCTCATTGTTTTTTAATCTTGGTCCTTTTGTTAATGTATACTACATATTGTTTTTTACATATTGTACTAGTTTTTTGTATTATTATTTTTTTTACTGTGTAAAGACTAGCACACAGCATATAGTACACACGAATAAAGACAATACAAATGTAAGGGCTAGCGCTTTGATACTTATTCTTGGCCAAAACACAGTCTACAAGCAACACATTTAGTGCGTGTGGCAGGGCTGACCTGAACATGAAAAAATTTGAGTTTGTTTACATGAAATCACAGCCGATGATTGGACGTCTATGTTTCCTGGACTGGCTGATGGCCATATCGTGGCGGAGCATCTCACGATAAAAGGGTCCAACACACTTTGAGGCTGCTGAAAAGCTGTAGGAATAGGACCATCCATGGTACCTGGACAGCAAACCTTGAAAGCCCAAATCCTCTGCTCCCATCTTATTTGAACCATGATTGGAGCCAAAACCGCTGTCCACCGTGTGTATAATTATTTAATTATTATCTGGGACAGGGATTCTGTTCAGTTCATTGTGTTGTATGTTCCTCATGTGCTACCATTGCTGGCAGCATCACATGGTTTTGTTTACTTTAAATAAATCCTGAGCATCATTGTCATCATCACAGGCATTTTTTCCCACTAAAAAATGTAAACATTTGTACTGATATGAAGCAGTTGCTTTCGGGCAAACATTGGTAATTAACAGGTAGGCCCTACTTCATAGCCCCACTAATTTATTATTCAAGTGTATATTAATAAATTAACATCATACATATTTTAGGCTTACAGTAGTTTTTTTAGATAGTTTTATCTGTTGGTTATGAACATACTAAAATGATCTTTAGTCAACATTATTCACAATTACATATTTACAAATAATTTAAGTATCCGCCATTGTAACCATTGAAATATAAATTATTTTTTCCTTCCCACTGTTTTGGATGCTTAAGCTTATAACACAGTAGTCAAACCATCCATCCATCCATTATCATTAACCGCTTACTCCTTACAGGGTCGCGGTGAGCCGGAGCCTAACCTGGCATACACAGGGCGCAAGGCGAGACTACACCCTGGACGGGACGCCAGTCCATCGCAGGGCACCACACACACACTCACTCAGTAGTCAAACCACTGCAGGCAAATCTGTTTCAGGTTTGCTGGGCCTAGTCATATTCAATCCAAAATTGTTGTTACATTTTACTAGCATTGGAGTGAATTGATGGATGTAAAGACTGCAGCTCCTTTTCACCACTGGTAGGATGTGTTTTGGAATTATGCCTCATTCCTGGTGCCCTTGTGGGATCTATATAAATATTCATATGGAGCAACATGGTCCAGTCAATTATTCTTAATTTCAATTCACATGCGCACAATATTTCAGCCCAGAATGTATAACACTCCTGTCATATTTAATAAACAACTGTACTGGCTTTCCAGCTAAAACTTATGCTTTGATAATTAATGAACAGGAAAAGCCAATACTTTAGTATTTTCTGCAGTGGCATAAATAACATGCTGTAGCACAACCTTAGTTTTGTTCCGTTTTTTCTGTAATCCATAAAGTATTAAATGAAAAGTATACTATTTGAACAACATTTGGGCTCTCTACTTGTCTATTGTGAAGACTATTGAAACATAATGTGGTGGCCATAATAATGCACTAGATTTCATCCTTTTTTTAAACCAGCATATTTTTATTAGCAATCCCTTGAAAGGTGCTTCATTAGTACTAAGGGTGTTATACTACAGCAGCTGTACACTGGTAATCCCTTTCGTTTGTGGATTTTCTGTATGTTTGGTTTATCAAATCTTTTTCTTCTTACTAGGTACAGGTGGAACAGGTGGTACTTATGGTGGTACTTATGTGACAATGTAAATATTTTGGTTTACGGTAGACAATTGCTAACAATAAAGTATAAAGACAAACAAGCATATTAAATGAATTATTAATAATTAACATAAAATAAATGTGTACACTGTTTTATTTTGAGAGGAATTATTTTAGTTATTGTATTCAGTTTTCATATTCTATGGATGGCAGGCCTTAGGCATTGGTAGAACATTTTATTGCACTATGTAAATATTCACAAAGAATGCTCAGAGCAGAATAACTCAACATATATAAATAATTATATTAATGGCAAATAACTCAAATAAACATGGGCAATGACATTTAAAAAAAAAAATCAGCTGCTTATGGGTTAGTGTTAGGGTTAATGCTTCCTAGGCTATTGAGATTAAACAAACAAACAAAAGATGTTGATTTAGTAACTTGAAAAGGTGTGCAGTAAGACAATTGTTTCAAAGTTTACCATTTTGTCTAAAACAGTCATGTTATGAAAGGAAAATGTTTATACTGTTTTATAGTGGCGCTCATCATGTGGCTTTGTTGTTGCAGCATTACTGTATATAAAATAGATTTGTATCTATAGGGCAAACTATCGGCTCCGCTAACAGTGATTTCAAAACATATTGTACTCTCAACCCCAATTATATAAGTTTGAAAAGTGAATTACCATACTGTATGTGTTTGGTATTCTTACAAACCTAAATGTTACCAAGTAATTCATTTCATTTGAAAGAAAATAACATGAATGACACTTGAGTAAGACCATTTGCCATTTTACATTTAAATCCTTAAAGTTTTGGATTCAATTTTCTAAATCTTCTCTTTTTTTTTTTTTTTTTTTAATACGCCAGAAATTCCATGATTTCTACGGCAGCACTGTGACAGGATGGCGCAAGGGATGAGGCCCAGAGACAGACTGCAGTTCAAATAAAAGACTTTTATTAAATAAAAAACACAAAATAAACAGACAAAAGGGCCAAACAAAAAGGTTCTTAAACACAAAGACAATAAACACAAAGCAAAACTTACAGAAAATGAATCTTCCAGGCTGAGCTTTGCCTTCACTGGATTGCAAAATTAACAACAACAACAACAACAACAACAACAACAACAACAACAACAACAACAACAACAACAACACAACAACAACAAAAACCTGTTGCTTCCTCAGCTACCTCTCCCTACTGAGGAGCTGAGGCCTCCTTTTATGTCAGGTGGCTGGGTGATAATTGATTGTTAATTACTCCCACCTGACACAATAAACCTGGGCAGGGAAGAGAATTTAATCCCATCCCTGCCAATATTTACAAGGGCAGAGCCCTGCTCTGCCACAAGCACATACAAAGATTATGCATGCCAAAATACTATTACCAGGAGACCAGAAATCTAATTTAATCTGGGAACTCAGTAGAGGATTGTGGTGAGGTGCAGTGGTGCAGTGAATAAATCAGGTCCACACAATCTTTCTCCCAAAACAGTCTGCGTGGTTTAATAACAAAAATAATAAAAATAACACAAATAAGTCCACCCCTTTACCAGCGATGGTATTGGGGGGGGGGGGTACACGGCAGCTCTCTTAATTAAAACAAAAAGTAAACAAAAACGGGACTTTGTCCGTCCCCACGTTCTCTGTGCACGCAGTGTTCTCGGTCCTGAGAAGCGTGGTGCCGTGAGTGGTGCGGTGCAGTGCTGTGCTATGCTGTGCTGTGCAGTGCAGTGCAGGGACGTGCTCTATATATATATTGCCGGTCCGCGGCTCACTCCTCCTCTGCAACACAAAACACACACGAAATCCAAAACGATACAGGCTCCGGCCGTCTGTTTACCTTCTCAACGCAAGCCGAGGTTTTGACGTAGCTGCTTCCCCTTTGTACCTAGCAAACTCCTCCCTGCAGTCAACGCATCGCCATGGTTTTTCCAATAGAGGGCTGCCCCGCAGCTGACTGCAATGGAATCGTCCCGAGTACTTGCAGCTACGCGCCCCTCCTAATATGGTCACCTTCCGGTTTCCACCTACCACCGAGGTGGTAGACCTAGGAGGCAGCATACCTTCCCCCTTACACAGCGCCCTTTCTAATCAGGAGGGAGATTTACAGCATCAATCCTTTCTCTCTCTATCACAAGGATGGATGCAGATTTATTGTGTCTTGACAGTTTGAGTGAGCACAGTTTACTGCAAAAGGCTAACAAATTGAAAATTCTAATTTGGTTTCCATAGCCAAAAGCTGCTTGAGTGGTAGAGCTAGCAGTGGCCTGCGCTAGAATCCTGAATGAGCCAGGACCTCCGGTTCCATCTGTGTCAATTTCTCTTGAGGTTACACATTGAAGAGGTCATGCACCCCAGCAACTGCCCTCCAACAACTGCCCCTTGTGTGAGGGACAAGGGAGACCGCAGTTTATTACAGTATGTTACTTTACAGAAAAGTGTGTGCTATTTGCTTGTATGTGTATTTTTTTATGGATTCCTGTATATTTTACCATGTGACACTTTCATTTCTACAGCACAATTAATCATTTTAAGTTGAAATGCAGCCTTGAGTAGTATGTTGTTTTGGATAAAGATTGGATGACAATCTATTGACTGATGCATCCCATCTGATTTAATTTGATATTCCAAAGAATCCAACATCTTAGTTAGTATTTTTCTGATGGCTGGTGGATTATGGGACAGGACAACTGCTGTGGATCAAAAATCCATACAGTTTTCAAAAACTTATGATGTGTTTGAATAAGAGAAGGTTTGAATCTCCATTGATCAGGGTTGGGCAGTCACCCTTGTAGATCAATACGTTGCAATGAGGCAGTTGTATAAATTCCCCATTACATTTTGGAACCCCCTTTGAATATCCAATTTCTTCTTCTCAAAAAAGCTACAGTTGTGTTCTAAATGGTTGAGAGGAAAGTTGTATTTGTGGAGTAAGCTACTACCCTTGGACTGTACTTTCAGATGCTCGTCAAAATGAATTTTCTTGCTCAACCAATGTTTTAAAAATCCCTTTTTATGACTGGATTCATGTTTTTAACCAAATGTTAGCCTCCTAGCAAGGGCTAATATATAGGCTATTAAAGTCACATTGTTACAAATCCACATCACATACAATGTTTTAAACAGTGGTGTAAATTAACAGCAGATACTGCTAAAACTTTCAGATTCTCATGTAGCCAGGTTTGCTCTTTTGACCATTGTCAAATTTTCTTCATGGGGAGTTTTTTTTAAAGCAAATGTCCTTTTACTGCAAATATAGTTTTTCTCCTTTACTATATATTTCAGCGATTTCAAATATCTATTATTTGAAGTCTTTTTGGAGTGATCTCAAGGTAAATGAAAGCTTATACAAAATATTGTATTGGAATAAGTGTACATACCACAGTATAGGTAATACTTTTAGGTCACAGACAGATGTTTATTTTTCAGATATAATTTTTCCCGATATAATTTTTCCCCAAAACAAGCACCTTGATTACACAATTTATCGTTTATTTGCCTCCGTTTCTATGGTCATAATTGTATAATTACTCAGTCACTAATAGTAAATGTGTTTATATCTTAATTATTCTTTAGATCCGTTTAAGTGCAGCCCTTATTTTGTTTTATGGACATCTGGAGGCTGTGAGATTGAATTGCTGTAAATCAGTTCATGTGAAATCCTCTCTGAGAATTACTTCAGACCCTAACTATGGTAATTAAAATCCATTTGCTAATGTGATAATTTAAAAAAAAAAAAAAAAAACTACGAACATAACCAGAAATGATCTTATATAACAAGTTTTACAATTTGTGCTATGTTGGCAAACATATAATCATTATTTTTATGTTTAAAACTGGCAACAGCAGATTTTATTTCTAGTCAGTGTGTTTTTCTAGTCAGCTTGGGATATATATAAATGTGACAGAATGGCGTGTGTGGTGACGTCAGGCCAGAAGCAGGAACTGAAACAGATACTGCAGGTAGGGTGTAATGGCGTTGCGCCGTCTTTATTTTCAAAAATAACAAAATAAAAGGTTTTGACAAAACAAACACTTGCTCACCGAGCGAAACAAAAGATTTAAACAAAAACAAATTGTGAACACCCGAAAAACCTTTTCGTAGGTCAGGCTGGGCAGTAGCCTCCACTGGTCCTACTTTCTTTTACTTTTTAATTCTCCTCTCCTCTCCACTCCACTCCACTCTCGTTCCTCCTCTCGAACACTTCCCTGGTGTGCAGAGAGCAGCAAGCTTTTATATTAGTGACCGAGGGATTAACTAACTGTCAGTTATTCAATAATCCCACAGTCACATTCTGCACAAGTCTAAATTATGCTGGCAGAGGGCAAGCTGCCAAACTCGCCTCTGCCAGAACACACACACACACGGCTTTCGCCGTTATAAATATAAAATAATAACTGCAAAAGGGCGGAGGGGTACCCCGTTATAAAATAAACAAACAATATTAAACAGCAGGGCTTTTCCCTGCCCCCTTTCCATGCGCAGTACTCCCCACCCCATCACAATCACAAATTGACTTTTTCTTCTGCTCTAAGAAAAGGCTTTATAACTTCTCCAGGGCAAATTAATACAGTATTCATAAACTTTCAAAAGCATGGGAGTAAGGACTGCAAGGTGTCACGGTAATGCAATTTGTCCTTCGGCTTTTTAACTGAAATATAATCAAAGCTGTGTTTATGGTAATTTTCCATTAGTGTAATCAATTTTTAACTTGAATTAAATACAGATAGCTTGATCATTTTGGTGAAGTGTTGAGAGTATGAATCTAGTGCATGCATTAGGGCAATTACAATTATATCAATATTGGATTTTAATGAAAAGAAACAGATTTCTTATGGACCCGAAAACTCAACTGCACACTGATACCTATGTAGCTAAAGGAAGTGCGAAATAGATAAGATTTGTGTAATTATTTTGTTAGCTACAGTTACTTTAAAAGCCTTTTCACGTGGGTAAGATCACAGGCTGTGATGCAGTGGCTGTGCTCCATAATTTATACTCCAAAATAGCAAACACAATATCAAATATTATATAATAGCACTTTTTTCTTATATTTTGACAGTGCTTTGGTAGTTAAACAATGCCTGTGTCTATATGTATCAAAATTAGCAAATGGAAATATTTGAATAGCTTTGTCATTTTGTTGGTTCATTCAGAAACCTCCTGTCAGAGTGTCTAGTGATGCATTTATCAAGCAGTAGTAATTTGAACTAAACCCTTAGGGGACATTTGTAAGGTTGTACCTCAATTAATGACTATTTTAAAAATGTTTTCCATATTGGAAACAGTAGCTTCCTGTATATGAAATATTTTTGACCAGATTCGCAAATTGGCTTTGACAATTAGTATACAGTACCTAAAGGACTTTTTGAAAATGTAAGAGGTATGTTTTTTTTCCATGTTGAAAGGAGTCCACTTTTAATCTTTGTAGTTCCAAGAAAATTAGCTCTGGCTGGTAAGACTATGAGCTCTGGTTGTCGATTATTATTATTATTGTTTATTTAGCAGACACCTTTATCCAAGGTGACTTACAGAGACTAGGGTGTGTGAACTATGCATCAGCTGCAGAGTCACTTACAACTACGTCTCACCCGAAAGACAGAGCACAAGGAGGTTAAGTGACTTGCTCAGGGTCACACAATGAGTCAGTGGTTGAGGTGGGATTCGAACCAGGGACCTTCTGGTTACAAGCCCTTTCCTTTAACCACTGGACCACACAGCCTCCTCGATGAAACCTATGTATATTTAATTTAAACAGTGAACTGCCCATGTTCAATTTGGTACCCACTTTTGATTCCATTTAACTGGCATTGTTTCCTTACATAGAGAGAGTTATATTTCTTGAATATGCATTAGTGTAACAGGGTGAAGGCTGGGAGTGAACTGGCGACCCCGCGCACCACAAGTGAGTGTCTAAATCACAATGGTTTTAAAGTTTTTAACCTCATCTCATTTCACTGACAGGAGACTGGACATAGTCTGTAATGGTGTGGCGGGGTGCCCGCCCCTGTGCATAGTTTTTGTGTTTTATGTTGTATGTGGTGTGTATCACCTGTGCTACATAGTGTGGGTTATGTAGCACAGGTGATTTAAAATATATAGTTGTATTTAGGCACTGGGATTGCACAATCACTTCACGTGCAGATAACATGTGTATTAGTATGTGGGCATGGGGATTGCACATATTAGTTCACGTGCTAGGATTCAAGTGAATGATTCATTAGTAATTGAATCCCAGCACAGCTGTATATATGAATGCACGGATCACTCACTCGGGGTTTAGTGGAGAACAAGAGAGAAGGAGGTAGAACGTTCAAAACTAAAACAATTGCTACTCGTGTTGAATTTCAGCTAGTGCAATACTTGTTTGTTTGTCTGTCTGTTTATTTTGGCCAACATGCTTTTTTCTTTTGTGTGCAGTGTTTTGTTTTGTTAATCTGTTTTTTTTTTTTTTTATTAAAACGCAGCAAGCAGCACATTTATTTCACTCGCAGCGCTGTGTGTTTCTTCCGGGTCTGATGATGTCACCACACAAGCTAGCTTACCACAAATGGGCAGTGGTGGAAATGGGGAAAATTCACTACAGGAACTCCCCCTAAATATGGTAAATCCTGAAGTCTTTCCTTCAATAAAAAAACACAAATTATTCCACACGATGAAAACATTGAACTCTAACTCAATTTTTTTTTCTAGCAAAATGAATGAGATGATATCTGCATTCTACAGCGATAAAGCGCATGGCATAGAATGAAGCTATGATGCCAATATTAGTAACACTAATTTTGCTTAAGTTTACAATTTTGCCCAAAAATAAATATAAATTGTGGACATTATGCGCTGCTCTTACTAACGCCAATCTATCTCATCAGGGGTGCGTTCAATGAGCAGAGCGCCCCAGGGCGTTACGACGCGCACGCCGCGAGCCCTTCCCAACTGTAGCGAGTCAAGCTCAGAGCTGCTACGCTGGAGGTTCAAAATGGCCGACCGGCATTATCAATGTGGCGGCTGCAAATGGATTTTTTCAAATATGGATTTGACCAACACATGTGTGATAAGTAATATTTGTTATCCTTTTGGCTTTTTAAAACAGATTATGTTATTTTTTTAAAGTGACAATTATACAGATGAACCTGCTTTATATCATGATTGCCTTGCAGGCATAATTTGTGATATAAAGCGGGTCATGATATAAACCGAGTTTCACGTTTGCCTATGACAGCTGTAACAGGGCGAGGTGCCCTGTACATTGTTTTGTTTGTTTTCTTTTAGATCGGGGTCTCCCCCTCCGCCCTGTGCAGTGTATTTTGTATTTTTTTTGTTTATTGTATGAGGGCGTAGCCGTTTGTTTGTTTTGTTATTATTTAGTAGCACTCTACATTAGTTCAAATCTTGTTATATTTCATTGTTGTTTTTGTTAAATTATTAATAACGTGGTTATTATTTATATTTGTTTACCATTATTATTATCATTATTATTCTTATCAGTGTTATTGTCTATTTAATGTTCAGATGATGTACTGTGTATACATTGCTTTGGCAATACTGTAAATAATGGTCATGCCAATAAAGCACCTTTGAATTTGAATTAGTAGCGTGGATGGGTAGCCCCATCCCCAACACAATTAGTGAACTCGTGCAGAAGGTGGCCATCTCCCGAATTAATTAGGTGATTTAATTTGTTGCTAATCGGGAGCTGGTCACCTAAAAACCCTGCAGCTCAACAGCTCGGGGTGGGTGTCGTAGGAGCGGAGAGAGCGAGAGTGGAGTAACAGTAAACGGTAAAACGGATAGGAACAGGGAAGGCGATAGCCCAGCCTGACCTATTCCGTGTGTATTTCTGTGTTCGTGATTTGTTTATGTTTAAACCTTTTATTTCGCTCGGTGAACAAAGTGTGGTTTTTTGTTTAAATATTTTATTTATGTTGTTGTGCTGAATAAAAACGGCACAGCATTTATCTGCAGTACTTCCCTGGTGTCAATTTTCCTTCCTGCGTCTGCCTGACGTCAGACCACTCAGTCACACGGAATAGGTCAGGCTGGGCTATCGCCGCCGCCTTCTCTCTCGCTCTCTCTCGACACCCACCCTGAGCTGGAGAGCTGCAGGCTTTTTATAACAGGTGACCATCTCCCAATTAGCAACAAATTAAATCACCTAATTAATTCGGGAGATGGCCACCTTCTGCACGAGTTCACTAATTGTGTTGTGGATGGGGCTACCCATCCACGCTACTAAATAATAACAAAACAAACAAACGGCTACGCCATCATATAAATACAATACAATAAACAAAACAAATACAAAATACACTGCACAGGGCGGAGGGGGAGACCCCGATCTAAAAGAAAACAAACAAAACAATGTACAGGGCACCTCGCCCTGTTACACAGCACATTACAAATGTCAGAAAAAAAGAATGAAAACTAACGGTGAATTAAAGAGCAGTGTTTTAATACTGTACATTTAGTCGTTCTTTACATTTAAACAAATGCATATAGTTTACAACAGCACAAATACATTTTGTATCATTAACTGGAACAAAACAGTTTGTGTCATTATCTAAAAAAGGCATGAATTATCGACTGATGAGAGCTATCAATTAGGCGTTGCACTTGGTGTTTTTTTGTGTACATTTGTATAAGACTGACTGTTAAAATTTGGCGACGTTGGTGTTTTGTAACTGAACTCTATCCCATTAAGACCGCATATGCAGACTTTGAGAGGCTGCACAAAATGTCAGTTTATCAGCCGAGATGATTATTGGTTGTTAGTTGCATTGGAAATCTATCCTGTGGTTTCTTAAAGCCAGGCCATGCAGCATTTGACAAGCTGCACAAAACTTGACCGTAAGTGGGTTTGTGAGATGTTATTAAGAGAGGTCATTTCTTAAAGAATCTATGGTGCTTGGCAAGTGGTTTTTCAAAAATCGTGATAATAAACGGGATATGATATTAAGCGAGGTGATACAAAATGGGTTCATCTGTATTAGAAAAGGAAACATGGACTATTTATAACTTGAAAATATGACTTGCGCCTCAAGATACATTAAACACATGGAGACAATCATTGAGGAATATTTGTTCTGACAGTCTAGGTCTCAGCATCATTGAGTTGAGAGTGCAGCTGATAAAAACAATCAGATATAAAAATAGATACAGTTGCTTATGGTAGAGAGAGTCCCTCATGGAGCTGATAAGAGATGTACAGTGACAGCTGCAACAGTAGCTCTAGTCCACCTGTAAGATAAGAGCCATCTGGAGATTCAGTGAAACACAAGCTCCCCTTTGATTGTAATATCTTTCGCTGGAGCTGTCTTCTGTTATTGCAGCACTAATACAAGTCAATTATTTGCAGAACGATGGCAGTAGATTGTGTAGAAAAACAGACTACAGGATATTAGAACGAGTTTAAATTGAGCCTAGATATTCCATCTACCATTACAAGCAACATTGCCTATTATTCTTTGTCTTCCTTCTTCTTCTTGTGATTGGTCTGAAATCTGTCATCCATATATAACGCTTTTATTACTTCATCAATTTGTAGTTGTTGTTGTTTAATGCTTTTATTACACTGATAGCTCCCTCAAATGCTTGAGATGCCAGTAAAGAAGCCAAACCACCCTCGAGTCAGTTATGTTGAGTGTGTACTGTGGGCTTTCCCATCGCAGACATCCCATTGCTACTGGCTTTTAAACTGAAATTACTTACTCCTCTATAGTTAGTGCTGCAGTGCCATCATATGTTCATCTTTGGTAACACATGTACATTTACATTGAGGTGCTAGTCTTTTTGCGGTAAAAGAATGTCTTACTTAGTTTTGCTTATGATGAAGCACATCGGGTCACTGCTGAAAACTGAGAAAATTGCTTGAAAAAACTGCATGCAAGCACCATTGGGGGCTAAAATTGGGCTAGATTTTAAACCTTTCAAATATTAGTAACAGGTAGAAGAGAAGTCCTCATAGAAAATGATTCGTGTTCGTATTATATATTCTGCAGTATGTACTGTATAGGTATTTAAGCAGTGTATAGTTGTAACCAGTATTAATAACAGACTACAATATGCAATTAATTAATATTACTGAATGCCCACGGGTATACTAGTAATAAACTAGACAGTGGGGCACATAGGTAAACTCATGTATTACCATTGCTATTGTTAGTTTGATTGATTTGTTTTTGTTTTGTTTTGTTTCCTGTGATTTAAAAAATGTCTTCTTTTAAGCTCACCTGTGTGCAAGAGGCAACACAGTGGGACCGGTTCCCAGAAAAGCACAATAAAGCTTATTGTTCCTCAAGAACTCATCCTGGTTCATACCTACTACAGTGCTGACAAGAACAATGGGATAATAACCATTCTCAGAATCAATTTCAGGTTCCCTTTTGCATACAGAATATTTGTCTACCAGGATAATTAAACATTACAGATGGTTTGAGGAATGTACACTGACATCCCTAAATGCAATCACTGTTTTGGTCAGTCACTGTGTTACTGAAGTATTCACTGGATTTTATATTAAAACATGTTTCATTATTGCCCACTGGAGGTCGCCCTTTTCATCCATAAAGTGAAAATTCCAGCAAATATCAATACTTTTACACTATAATCCAAAAATCTGTATTATTATTTTTTTTTGGTTCATTTTGCCTTGATAGGAATTATACAGTGCCTATAGAAAGTCTACACCCCCTTTCAAAATGTTCACCTTTTGTTGCCTTATAGCCTGGAATTAAAATGCATTAAAATAGTTTTTTTTCATTTATCTACACATCCTACCCCACAACTTCCAAGTGAAAAAAATATTCTAGAAATTTGTAGAAAATTAATTAAAAATGAAAACTGAAATAGCTTGGTTGGATAAGGGTCCACCCCCCTTGTAATAGCAATCCTAAATTAGCTCAGGTATAACCAATTGCCTTCAAAATCACACACCAAGTTAAGTGGCCTCCACCTGTGTTAAATTGTAGTGATTCACATCACACACCTCTGCTGAGTAGTGCATTTCAAAGTAAAGACTCAATCATGAGCACCAAGACGCTTTCAAAAGAACTCTGGGACACAATTGTTGAAAGGCACAGATCAGGGGATGGGTATAGAAAAATATCACTGGAGTGGCTAAGGAACAAAAAGGTAAATGTCCTTGAGTGGCCCAGTCAGAGCCCCAACCTAAATCTAATCGAAAATTTGTGGCATGAAGAATGTAAAGAAGAATGGTCAAATATTGCCAAATCTAGGTGTGCAAAGTTGGTAGAGACCTATCCCAACAGACTCACAGCTGTAATTGCTGCCAAAGGTGCTTCCACCAATTATTAACTCGGGGGTGGAGACTTATCCAATTATGATCTTTCAGTTTTGTATTTTTAACATGTAATTTTTTTCTCAATAAAAACTTTTTTCCCCTTAACAGTGTGGAGTATGGTGTGTAGATAAGTGGAAAAAATCCTCATTTAAATGCATGAAACTCTGAGGCACTGACACAACAAAATGAGAAAAAAAGTTCAAGGGGGTGTAGACTTTCTATAGGCACTGTATATCCATTGTGCAGTATTTTAATATCCTGTATGATATTATATATATTTTTTGGCACACAAACTTCTCTAATCAAAAATTTGAAACCTACATTCTGAAAAGCAGGACATTTATGTAGCAATAAAAAGGAAGCACAGCCATTAACTGTATTGGGAAACAGAGCATATTCTACTGGTGGATATAAAACATGGATCGAACCTGGACCTTTTTTGTACTTTGTTTTAGTTTTATTTTCATATAACAACCCTATCCCTTCCTCTAAACTATGGTTGCCTGCATGGTGCCTTGTAAATGCAAAGTTCACAAGAGAGACAAGACCACTGTCGACATGTTGGCCACACTCATATTTGGCAATGAAGTACGATAATGGAAAGCAATCACGTTTTTGTCACATGAATGAAACTTGCCATGTCAAAGTGAAGGAAGGTTGCTGCTGTATTACTGACAATTTTAGATGAGGAAGAGATGAGAAAAAAGGTTAATCTGTGGATTATGAGACACGAAGAGCAAGGTTGCTATAAACATGAAATGTGGGAGCTTCAATGTCCAAATAGTCCAACACCTACACCAATTAACGACTCCCCCAATTCCTTGCATAACCTTTAAAGGGTAGCTTTATTTCTAGTTTGAAATAGTCTTTGTGATTTCAGATGCCATAAAAAGCCATTCTTAGCAAAAAAAAAAATCAATGACTTTCAATTTTAAATTGTCCACATCGCCATTTTTATTACCATTGAGCCTGTACCATAATGAGATGGTTGCTGTTGTATTGCCAGCAAAATAGAACACGGTCCTAAACAGGGCTACATGTTGCTGGCTTGTTGACAGCACGTTGACCATCAGCAAATATTGTTTGTGGAGGGAAAGGGTAGTTATAAAATATATATATATATATATATATATATATATATAAAAACCTTTTCCAAAAACATTACAAAATAAAAAATGTTTGTGAACTATATATGTATTACTTCATAGCATAACAGCTGCCAATGGCAGGGGTGGCATTATTATTTATTTATTAGTTGACACCTTTATCCAGGGCAACTTACAGTTGTTACAAAATATGACATTAGAAAATATCACATTACAGATAACAGCAGTTCTAAAATACAATAAAGTCAGTAGTAAATAAGAGCAACATGAAATAAGAGAATATACAGTAAATAATTACGTTTGAGAGCAATTTCGAATAAGAGCAGTTAAACTTACAGTAGAAATATTTACTTATAAGAGCATATGTCATTAAGCCAGCAGTGTTATAGAAAGCTGACTGCACAGCTATTACTTTATTGTTGGATTTTAACAGTATTTTTTTTTTTTTTACAATGCTCTAGTTCAACATCCCTAGAAAAATCCTACTTGACCTGGATATTCATTATTTTATACTCGTCGTTTTAATTTCTTTCTTGTTGTTTGTTTTGTGCAAACCGTTTTTTTCCCCAAACAGGCACTCCCAAAAAATAATAGCGTGTCATTTGCATAATAATACAAATTTTTAGTCGTCGCCAATTTTTTACTCCAGTTTTCTCCCAATTTAGTATGCCCAATTATTATCTGTATCCTCGGCTCACTGCTCGCAACCCCCCCGCCGACTCTGGAAACGGTGGCTGAAACATGCGTACTCCTGCCAAGCCGTCATTTTTCGCACTGCAGATCCAAAGCAATGCCACCAGACCTATTATGCCGGAGGACAACACAGATCTGGCGGCTTCACTGCAGAACCACAGGCGCCCTATCAGCCACAGGGGTCGCTGATGCACTTTGAGCCGTGGATTCCCCTGCCGACCTAAGCCCTCCCTACCCGGCAGCGCCAGCCAATTGTGCGCCGCCCCTAGGAACTCCCGGTCACGGTCGGCTGTGACATAGCCTGGATTCGAATCTGCGATCTCCAGGCTATAGCGCATATCCTGCACTCCGCGCGGAGCGCCTTTACTGGATGCGCCACTCGGGAGCCCTTTTTCTGGCTTTCTAACTTTTCTGGATTTTTTTTTCTCTCTCTTTCAACCACCCAGACCTTTTACATACATAATAATTACAAACAGGTTGTTTCCATTAAATAGTAGGTCACTTCTTGAGTACTATGGCAACATTCAACCAAAAATTATTCTAGTTCAATTAACCAAGCTTTTTTGTCACTTTCTAAATGTTTTTGGATTGGATGCATACAGTGATTTCAATCACACAGGTGGTGCTGTACATACTGTTGACTAAGGTGTTGGGTTGTCCTGTAGTGGCTTCTCTATAGAAAGGTGAATCGTTTCCTGCTGTGACCCTCTACCCACATGCAAAACAGCATTGTATGCTATAACCTTAGTCATGAGTCATTGCATCCCAACATAAGAAAAGACTAATGAAGAAGGACAAGGGTAAACATATCATGGTTAGAATACTGCGCAAACATTATTGAGTACCACATTAAATTACATGAGTGAAGATGGACAAATAACTAACGAGACCCTGAATAAATATGTGGGGTCTCTACCTATAACACGTGTATTTTATAGTTTATTGATGCCAAATCAGACTTCATTGTAGTGGACAATGTAAGCAGGATATGTTACTGTGTATATGCATGTGTGAAATATTCTTATTTACTTTGGTTACATTTCTGTATATATTAAAGAAAATGTACTATTTTAAACCATTAAACTTTTTAAAGGTTTATATTTTATGGATGTATTGTCTAGCTATGTTAATTACAGGTATTTACTGTGCTGGTCTTATGAATGAGAGTTACCTGTACTTAGCCACACATGTGATGAAAAGGGATAATCTATACAGATGTGATTAACAATTGAAATAGTTGTGGTGATACACTTTTCTAATAAAGTTACTGGACAGTCTAGTCTATTTGTGGTAGTTCCTCCACTAAATAAATACTTTATGCAAGACATCGTTGCCTTTCTAAACAACTATCAATTGTATATCCTGGTGCAACTACATTAGGAATGTGCGGTTGGAGGCTCAAAATCACTTGAAAGATTAATGAGACAAGTTGATAAACTAAACTTGTAATTGGAATGAGCTTTAACATAGTGGGAAGGGACATAATTCCTCTCCTGAAAGTTCACATACTGTGGTTTCTATAGTATGAGCCCGTCAGTGTTCACAACAAAAGCTCCCTTTAAAACTTATTAGACGCCTGTGGCAGGGTGCCCTGCCCGTGCGTATTTTTGCGGTTTATGTATATGTGGTGTGTTATTGGTGTGTATATATTGGTGCACGGGGTATAAATTGGGCTATGTAGCACGAGTGTTGTTAAAATTTATATTTGTATTTAGGCCTGTGTGTTGTGGATTTACTTCCTGAACTGACGTCACCACGGAGCTATCCGTGACAACGCCAATGAAATGTTTGTTAATAGTTTTTAAATAATCTGAACAGTGTCATGGGTGCCTGTTAGGTTATTGTAAGATTAACCCTTTGTATACCATAGTTTCTATGCCAACATCTAAACATGTCTCTTTATTTACATATTTCTATCTGTCTAAACATCCAGGGAGGGCCATATTTTAATTATTTATCTGGCAGTGCCATTTAAGCTGAACTCCTTTATACAATGGACTGCAATTGCACCCTTTGTCAATGTATCTTTTGGTTCCTTGTTACCTGTATGTTTCTTCTTGCATAGCAGCTTTTATCTCAAGACTTTGAGTAAAGTCAAATTAAACAAAAAAAAAAGGTTTTGTGTAACAAGCTAAATGAATTAATAACAAGTACACAAGTGTATTTTATTTATGCAAGCAATTTGTTCCTACAGTTCAAAAAAAGCAACCGTCAAGCTGTTGGCACATTTATGTACAAAACAAATTAATTTTACAGCCTGCTACAAAGCATTCTTTGTGAAAGTACAAAAGACTAATACAAGCCAAAAGCATCATCATGTTAATATTGAATACTTAACATCATTACAGTTATCAATATAAGACATGGTTTTATAAGCTATAAAAGAAACAAATCAAACACTACAACCTAATAATATCAGAAAGAGATTTAGCATAATACTGTTAGCGAAGGAACTGCAATACTGCACATATCATACAACACTTGACACAGCAAGACAGTCTAAGTGTAAAAAAAATACTTCTGAATCAGTAAACTATTACCATTTAATGCATAACCATGCCACAAATAACAGCTATAGTCACAGTATTTACCTAATACAAGACTTGTTAAAAACCAATGTTAGATGACTAGTAACAATACAGTTTAACACTGGTTTTAATAGAAATGCACTTACACCGATAAAGAGCTCACAATGATTCAATAAGTGCACAAAACTAGCTTTTGAAACACTGACAAAACAAGAATTGTCAGGCTACAAAATTATGAAACACCATACTGCAAAGCCAAGAGCAGTATAAATAAGCAAGACAGATCCAAAACACCAAGTCTGGTCCAGAATTAAGGATAACATTTTATTTGTGACATTTGATGTCTTCTATTAAACAATTCAACAAACATCTTTATACCCCATGGAGATTCTTAAAGAAAGGGAAACATGGTTTTTTATTAGGTATTAAGATTCAGAATTCTAGCTACACTTCAGCTACACCATTAATTCTCTGCTACCAGTCAAGTTCATACAGTTTTAGTCAAATTAGCAATTAACATTACGGACAACTGGTACAGTACATAAAACAAAAAGGTTTGATTGTGACATCTCCTTGGGGCATACTATTGTAAAACCCAATCTCTCAGGACGCATTAGTTTAGACTACCCTGTTTTGCTAATTAAAATCCTTCTCTCAGCCTGAGATGTAAATTAACAAGATAGTAGGTCAACATAATTCATTCTCCTTGAAACTGTTTTTTTTCCTTTAACTGGGATATTCACTTATTCTCTATGTTTGCTTGGTTTAATATTTGTTTTAAACTGAGATCAATATGTTTTTCACAAGTATCACAGTAACATAAATAATTGGGATAAGTATGTTTTCTGCAGTAAGCTCCAATGGAGTTACCAAAAAAATGGTTTAACAAATATGTACAGTGCAGAACGCAACAACAAAAAACAAATTCAAAATAAAACTACCCCACATGAGTGCCTGCATTTAAAAATACTGGCTTCAGATAGAAACAAATGTATAAAAAAAGGTTTGCATGCGTAATTATGGCTTGCAATGAACTAAAACAAATGCAATCATCTACAGAGTCTGTCCAAAAGGCTCATCCATTAAAACATATCCAAATTGTTGCAAGTATCAACTTAGCATCTTTATCATCTTTCTGATGGGTTATGATTTGTTCAGTTCCTTATAGCAATGCTGAAATCAGTTAACACTTGACACAGCTGGCTTAACTAACCAGTCCTTCAAATATATTGGTAAACCTATGGCATTTTGTGAAATGATCAGGTTATATTGGCTGGAGGAGAAGCTACATATTCTTCATACGTCAAAAACCGGCACTAGTTGATACAAATCTATGTATTTCTGGTAAATGTCGGACTGTCTGGGAATTTAAAACGACAAGCCATTTTTATCTGAAGCCCTCTAAAATGAGTGAAGTAAAAATGTGGTGAAAAAAGTGATGGAGCCCCCACCCCTCCTAAAATAAATACAGTGACATTGAATGTTAAATGGTAAAGGAATGAAAACTTTAAAACAGAATTAAGATAAACTTACTACTTACTAAATTAAAAAAAAAACGAAACTGATCTCAATTTAAAATACAAAAATAACCGCCAAATAAAGGTAAAGGGATATCCTCAAAAACGTAGTTGGGTTAATGTCCCCCAAGACCATGTTTATGTGGCAAAACCCTTACAATGGTTCAACCCCCCACCCCCACCCCAAAGAAAAAAACAGCAGAAACTTAAGAACAAGTGTCTGTTTTATGTGTATGCATTGAGTCGCTCTTTTGAGCGAGTGGAGTGGATGTCATGAAGCTCTTGTTCTTCCTTTGATTTGATATCCTCATATTTTTGCATTCTGCATGCATCTTTCACATAAGCCCAGTTGGCAGAGAGGACCATTAGGTAGTGGATCTGAAAGAAACAAGTAGTAGTGATTTAGTAAGGAGCTGGTTTAGTAGCAAGGAATACTGTATTAATATGTTACTAACAATGTAATAATATTGTTAGGGGGTAGTACATGATAAACAAGATAAATACACAGACAGCTAAACACAATGGACTCTGCAATTTTATTCATAAGCAAATCATTATCCAACCAGTGATATTATAAACAAAGAATAAAAAGCTATTAGTTGTTATGTTGCATAATGGATAACTGCCCAATGTATCTGCATTCTGCAACTGAAGATCAATTCTGTGAGACTGACAGCAACAGAAAAGCTTTGCAGTCAGTGCTAGTAAAGCCTTTGAGTTAATATAATCGTGTCTTTATGACAGTGTTTACAAGAGCATAGCACTTCGATATTCCTTAAGGGTAAAGAGTGAAAGCCTGAGCAAATCTTCTTGGCAGCTCCTGCTCCTGAACCGTTTGATGTTTCTAGGATGACATTTTCTTTAAAACTTTGTGCAGTATTTCCCCAGACTGTGATACTTCACTGCAACAAAGTTACGCATCAGAACTGAAACACTCATAACCTGTTGTAACAGTGAGAGATAACAACAGAGGAGAAAAGCGAATCATTAACACTCCTAGGTGACATTCCTATCTCAGAAACAAAATGCTTCAAACTAAAGTAAATAATCCTGTTTAATCAAAAAAAGACTTGATAAATGTCAGTTGTGAACATAAGAAAGAATGCAACAATGCCACAGTTATCAATTGTCCTGCTGATATCTAGCCCAGAGAAGGGTAGAAGACAATACAGTTACTTACACTCCATCACTGCAAAACTGCTTTTACAGTAACAAAGAACCAAACACCGTTCTGCATTAATGGGAAACAAAACTCTGAATACCACATTTTACCACTTGGAGGAGTGTTACTACAGTAATATGTAACATGTAAGTATTCAGCAGAGACTTGTTTTTCAATTATTATAAAAACATTTTTTTAAAGATATTCTTTTACTCAACATAAAGAACACAGTGGAATTATCTTTTATTCAGAATGCAGTAAAACAAGGTAAAGTATAGAAAGGAGTTACTTGTCTACCACAATTTTTTTTTTTTTTTTTTTTTACAGTAAACTTCACTGTATTGTGGTCCAACAATGTAGTTTTTAATATTATACCTCACTTTTTTATACAACACGAAACAGAGCCAAGTTCTTTAATGAACTGGCATCTCAGCCCATTGAATTGAATGAAAGGGCAAGGTCTTGATGCAAACCACACACCATACAGTTCAAAGACAAATGTTTTACCATTCAACTAAAAAGCAAGCTCCGTAGTCGAGATTTAAGCACATGTCGATGCCGACATTATTAACTCATCAGCCAGAACATATTGTACAAATTAAAACTGAAGTTAAATTTGCATTACAGAATTTCCCATTACAAATTATTTCCTAAAAATGTACTGAAGAATCTCCCAAAGATCATCATTGTCTTACTTTGCAATATACTGTAAAGCCATAAATATTTGTGAGCCCTTTATTATGCATTCTTTGCATATGAAAAAAAAAAAACATTTTTGGCATGAATATCGAATTCCCTTAGCAATACATACTTCATATACTGCAACAGGTTGCCACCATTTCTGGAGCAAAATAAGTTTTGTGGGTGTGATTCGCCAAATATTTTGATCGCAAATAAATATGGCTTTACAGTATTTTATTTTTTCAGATACACACTGAGCTGAATTGCAGCTGTGACTGATCGGAAAAATGCTTGCTACATTGGATGTTGGTTAAGAAGGATTAACAGTGTATTGATTCTTGACCTGGTGCACAGGGGTTAGGTTTTAGAGAACGTGCTCTTTGGTAATTGCAACTTTTTTTTTCTCATAAGGCTAAACAGAAGGTGTCAGTCAGCCTTGTATTCAATGCTCGGACAGGGCTTTGCATCCTGATATTTAGTCAGTGCACCTGTCTTGACAAATTGATTGCCTTTCCACCCTTGTTACTCAGGCATTCTGCTGTAGCTTTAACATTTCCTCTCATCAGGAGCTCTCATCATTGCAGACTGTCCTGGCAATAGACAATCTCCTTTTCATATCAGGTTCCTTTCAGGGACCAAACCTTGTTATCGTTCTACCATAACAGCTGATTTAAGTGTGGTATTGACTAGAGGTACTTGGGTTTATTGATTTAACCATCACCTTTTCATTTATTACAAGTGTATGTGGTACATTTAATACTATATCATTTTAAATAATAGTTGGAAATGTAGCATTCGAGTTGTTAATTGTTAGCAGATAAAATATATAAAAAATATATGCAAATGTGCTTTTAAAATCATTTGAATTTCCAAACCATTACTATAATCCAAAAGGAATTTAGTAAATGACTGTATTCATGGTTTAATCTAGTAATCAGTGGACAAGCCTAATGTTCTGGGTGATCTTGGGATAGGGAATTTGTAAAATGATTAGAATGTACAACTAATGCAACTGCTATTACAAATAATGTGTGTTTGCCCACATTATGCAGTACAGGCAGTACATTTTCTCTATTCATAAAGTCTCAAATTCTTCAGACTTCAGTTTTTGTCCATTGGGGGATTTATGTTTTGTTTTAAGTACATTTACATGTAAGGTCTACATTTTATAGTCAGTCAAGTCAACCCTTTTACTCACTTTACAAGCCATCATCTCAAAAGACCAAATTGAGTGGCACAAGTCAGCATGTCTATCACATTTCATCTTCCTCTCTGTCTGTTATGTGTGCATAAATTAGCATCTGTTTCGTACTGTATTAAAAAGCAGACATTTTAGAAGTAGCCCTTAAACCTGTCTTAATCATTGCGAAAAAACAAACAAAAAAAAAAAAAAACGTTTGGTTATTTAACATAACCCTGGTTCCCTGAAAGAGAAAACGACCACCAACAACATTAGGTAAGGGATATGCCTGCCTATTGGTAGGTATTTTCTGAGCTCTTGCCGATAGGCCCCTTCCTGGGATGACGCCCTCAGTCCCGCCTACCGAGGGGTTAAAACCGTCATACTGAGGAAGCTATTTCTCTTTTTGCATCGAAGCCGTGAGGGCGACCGATGCGACTTCGCGGTTGGTGGTCGTCTTCTCTTTCAGGGAACCAGGGTTACGGTAAGTAACCTAACGTTCCCTTTTAATTCGAAGACGACCAACAACAACAACATTAGGTTTGGGATAATGTATACCAGAGCCGTCGAAAGGGAGAAGGAACGGCAGCATACGAGGGACGCATCAAAACCGTATAACTGAAGGTTAGCGGTGCAAGCGTGCAACCTCAAGGACCCTCGTGCCTATTGAAGGCAAGGAAGGATCTACCACATTCAAACAGTAGAACCTGGAGAATGGTTGTGGCTTGGCCCAGCTAGCCGGCGTACACATTTATCAGATAGCGAGGCCCCTCTGAAGAGGGCCCAAGCTGTAGCCAACCCTCTAGTGGAGTGCGCAGCTACTCTCCCAGGTGGGGGTAAGCCAACACTGTCATACGCCACAGAGACAGTCGCTGCTTTGAGAGGGGCTGTCCTAGGGTCCGTATGCCGTGACAGACAAAGAGCTGGTCAGTGTGACGCAGAGCTCTTGTCCTATCCACGTAACACCTCAATGCCCACACCGGGCAGAGGAAATTCAATTTCCTGTCCTCCTCTGAAGCAAACGGAGGTGGATGGAGACTCCAATTCCATAGATTGATTCATGTGGAAGGCTGTAATCACCTTGGGAAAGCAGGGTTTGTACGCAGTGACACCCTGCTGCCATCGTCCCAAATACGCATACAGGGGCTGTGCACCAACAGCGGCTGCAACTCACTGACCCGCTTAGCGGAGGTGATAGCCAAGAGGAAAGCTGTCTTCATAGACAGATGCTTCAACTCAATGGAGTGTATAGGCTCAAACAGGGGCCTTCATGAAAGCCTCCAGTACAACATTAAGGCTCTGCTCGGGGCGAACAGTCCTCCTAGGAGGGTGTAACTGCCGAGCGCCCTTGAGAAACCTGGTTGCCAAAAAATGCGCACCCGGAGATACCAAATCTATAGGGGCATGGCACGCAGAGATAGCCGCTAAATACACCTTCAGTGTGGAAGGTGACCTACCAGCATCAAGCAGTTCTTGCAGAAACTGCAAGATAATTGGCACTGGGCCAGAAACTGGGTTATGACTTCTAGTCAGACAACAATTTTATTTAGCAGACACCTTTATCCAAGGCGACTTTTTGGAAATACTTCCACTTATAGGCGTACAGCGACCTAGTGGAGTCTGCCCTAGCATTCTGCAGAGTACCCACAACCACGTCTGATAGCCCTAGGGCTGTCCAGCAGTCCCGTTCAGACCATAATTGGAACCTGACCAGGTTCTGGATGCCAGAGAGTACCTCTCGCTTGATTGAGGCGATCCAGGCGAAGTGGGATCTCCCAGGGCTGGCCTTGTTGTTGTTTTTTTTGACCTAGTTGCTGCACAATGCAGGCAAGTGGGACACCACGTGTGCACTGCAGATGTGCCAGCAAGAGGATTTAGTCAACATATATTAAAACTGCCACTTGGCAGCCAGCTGAGTCACTCGGCAGCGGGGTTAAGGCGGAGCCTAGCTCTGGTGGAGGACGTGCTCCAACACGAGTGAAAGGCTGTAAAAGAGGACAACACACACTCCTTTAAATTAATACTGCACAGGTAGTCGACTCACGTTCCACAGATAGGAAAGCAGCAGCCTGCAACGCAACCGTGTGCAGGTTACTGTGGAAGAAAGAAATAAAAAGGCTAAATCATGGGTCACTGATTCTGTGAAAGTGGCAAGCCAGCTTTCAGCCTGAAAGGCAAGGGAACTGCAGTAGACTCGAAGCTCTTTTTCACAATACACTCAGATACCAACACAGAGGGTCTTACCTTACTGTCTTGAAAGGCAAAATGAGAAATGGATTCCTCAGTATGACGGTTTTAACCCCTCGGTAGGCAGGACCAAGGGCATCATCCCAGGAATGGGCCTATCGGCAGCTCTGGTATAGAGAGCACAGAAAATACCTACCAATAGGCAGGCATATCCCATGCCTAATGTTGTTGGTGGTTGTTTTTGATTTGAAAGGGAACACCCCTTACTGTATTTTACAGAAATGATTTATATATATATATTTTAATTTACAGTTAAAATGATAGAATCCAGTGAAACATAAATAGAACCACCAATTACATGTTAAATATGCAACCAGTCTTATCCGCCACGTGCATTTTCCTTCTTGGAACAAAATTCCTCAGGATCGCTAAGTGTTGTTTTGAAAAAGCCTGAGCCCTTTCTTCATTTAGTTTCTATGACAACCATGTGCAATCTATTTTTAAAGCAGCGTGTCTCTCTGGAATTAAAGGCATTATATTTTTCAGTGTGCCTAAATATTTAAACAAATCCTTATCTCAAACTGTAAGACTAACACTAAGGATGTATTACACATTAGATCATTTTTAGGGATACATATTTTTCGATTACATATTTTTCAGATAAATCACGAACAGCAGTTAGCAGGGTAAGGGTCAACCTTCTGGGAAAAAGGGTTTTGTAAGATTTGGCTTTGTACTTTACATTCCTTCAAAACATTCTAAGTAACATGGGTTGCATAATCAGTTCTCCAGCTTTCCTTTTTGTAACAATTTGCTTGAGAACACACATAATACTCCTATTTTAACTGCATATTTTATTACTAATAATTATTAGAACATTTAAACTCAGCTCTGAATGTATACAATAAAAATACAACCATAATATTATGATTTACTGTTACTGTTGCTGCAGTGATTAATTTTCCTAATTTGAAATGCTTTTCTCTATGAATGTTTGTTTTTATTGCACTGGCAATCAAAAGCGTACTGTATCTTTATGGCTTCAGAGCACTGTGAAATATTTATTGAGCACTTCATCTGTGTATGGCACGACCACAGTTTAAACCTGATCAATGCCCTGAGATAAGAAGGCTAAAAGATTTGCAGTGCTCACCATAGCAATGACTGCTGCTCCAGCTCCAGCAAGTGCAACAATAAACAAATGGAATGTCAGGTCGAGCTGTGGAGAAGAAAAATCTGTCATATTAATCCACAGAACAAACAGCATGAGACAAGTTCAAATAAGTAGGTAAGCATGTACTTTAGAAGTGAATTAGGCATTATATAATATACACTTAAATACAGTTCGTTGTAAGTTACTGCTGGGTCCTCTAATAAAGGTGGGTGTGGTGATTGTGTCTCCTGGTACAGATGCTATACCAATATTAGCCAAAACCATAATTCAGAATTTTGTAAAATGTTTTAATGGTGAATCTTACTAAAGCCAAGTCTACTATGAGGACAAGTAGACATGAATAGTATTTATTATGGTGTTTTGAAGTTTCAACCAGCATTCAGTCTATTGCTCCAATGCACAAAATTATTGTAGTTATTAGGGTTCACAATTGTTAGTCAAAGTAAGGTGGGTCTTTCTTTTGTTTTTATATGCATTTCACTACTCTGCTCCTAAACAATACCAAGACTGACCTCATTTGATTCACACATCTTGAAGAAATTCTCCGAACCTGTGCATATTTTCTTTTCCTCTCCAATAGTTACAATTCCTTAAACATAAACAAAAGGAAATAAATACAAAAATCCAAGTTTCAAATAGGTTCAGATATTTTCAACTAGATTTTCTGTTGTGAACAAAAACAAAGCATCTAAGGGAGCATAATGTAAGAGGAAAGGACAGCAGGTTTACCGGTATTGAAACTTGACTGAAACAGCTCTGTTATAACAGAGTGTAATGCTTTATCTCCTGCTTTTCCCTTTCTTCTTTTTCACAATCAACTCTGAAGCCAGCCTCTAAAAGTATTCTGACTCTATACTCCAGAAATATAACAGCAGTCTGTGAAAGCCCTGCAATGTAAGTACAGTAATCCATCATGTATCTGCCCAAACTGTTTATCCGCCATGATCAAGCTCTTCAGCAAAGTCATCCACATGCACAGCGCTAAAGCAAAACAGCTACACGAAAGCGAAAGAGTATCATCAAGCTGCTTGGAGATGGTCTTGTAGCCTTTACCTTTACCATGCTTGTCTATTATTTTCTTTCTGATCTCCTCAGACAACTCTCCTTTGCTTTCTCTGGTCCATGTTCAGTGTGGTGCACACAATGATACCAAACAGCACAGTGACTACTTTTCTCCATTTAAATAGGCTGAATGACTGATTACAAGATTGGAGACATGTGTGATACTAATTAAAGAAACTAATTAGTTTGAAATATCACTATAATCCAATTATTTATTATCTTTTCTAAGGGGTACCAACAAGTGTGTCCAGGCCATTTTAGAATATCTTTGTAGAATAAGCAATAATTCATCTCTTTTCACAGCTTCTTTGCTTTATTCTATGACATACCAAAGGCATGCAAGTATACATGATAAAATAGCTTTTAATTTCATCACTTTTCAGGAGGAATGAAGCATTATTTCAATGAGCTGTAAGGGTACCAACAAATTTGAGTCTGTATATACTAATGTATACACTTTATACAACATTTGTAACCTAAAAACATTTAAATTCTATCTAGACATATTTATTAGGAAAAAAAAGTCAAACTTGTAATAACTATTTAGCTTTTTTCAGCCGTTACAAATACTATCTGTGCTAAATAACGTGCTCCTCTTCTGTCTGTGTCAACTAGTGATGGCATTAGATACACAGTTTTAAATCACAGATTATTTTCTGTTGAAATTGACAAACTGGGAAGGGAATTTCTGACTCATCGCCTTATGATTTTACATACCAAACTGACGGAGATCCAAGCACAGGTTGGCACCTTCAACAATAGTGGTATTCTGGCAAATTGTCCAGATATTGAAGTACATGAAGACTGGTAGAGAGGTGAAAGCTGTGACACCAAGCCAGGCCAGCATAAAGATGTATGTCAGCATGATGAACTGTAATTAGCAAAAAAACAGACACATGTAGGTGTTTATAAACAAACATAGAAAGTGTAAGCACCTAATTCATACACAACAGACTCTACTTAGACTTTCCCTGCATTAGGGCTGGTGTGCACACCAATTCATGCATGAGTACATGTATTATTGAACTGTTGCTTCTAATAGATTATGCCTTTTACTATGACTAACAGTGGCAGTTATTGTCACAGCAGTCATAGTTGTGGCTGTGAATTATCTAATAGGTAAAGCCAGCTACAGAGGTTCAAAATAGGAAGTACATTTTTGTGTTTTTTCTTTTTTTCTTTTTTACTTGTTCACTAAAATGTAATTTAACGATAATAAAATGTTTGCTCACCCCTACCTGTGTTACTTAGCATGCTATTTTGTTGTTGTTTTTGTTATTAATTTCTGTATGAGTCTGCTTTCTACAATTCTCAAAAGCAATTTATTTTCAAGCTCCTTTATGGGTATCACTGCCAAGAATTCTATGACTATATCCTGAGAGGTTTGTTGCCAATAACCAAGTAGGGAGTTTTGAGGCTTGTGCTACTAAATGTCAACAACTCCTTTCAGGAACCAGACTAAGGTTCATATTCTCTTTGCGTAAAATTATTGACAGAAAGCAGAATCGTACATCCAATACAAATAAATGTGCACATATATACTGTAATATATTTAGATTTTTGAAACATTAACTGTAGTTTAGTAAAAAAAAAAAAAAATACAGTGTAACTTTGCATATGAACAAAAACTTAAGATATCCTGGGGCTTAATGTCATATATGATAGAAGTAGTGTTTCTATATAAAGGTGATCATACTACTTGATCGTATTACCTATCATATTCCACTGAAACCTGCCTAAGTGAAACATGGCTGCTCTAATTCAGTGGTTTTCAACCTTTTCCACCTGACAACCCACCCTTAAATGTAAAACATTTTCGCGACCCGCCTTTACTTTGACTAATGATGAAATAAAGTAGTTTACTTAGAAAACAGTCAAACTCGCCAAATAACCAAAGTGCTGATTGTTAGTGAGACGGCTGCGCCTGTTTCTTGCTGCAGAGCTTGTTGAGTCGAGGAGGAATTGCTGACAGACATACTCGCAAGTCGTGTGCTGCATTAAGTCATGCTCGATGCTTGTTTTTGATAACTGCCAATGACGAAAAGGCTGTTTCGCACAGGTAATTTGAAGAAAATGGTGCAAGAACACGCAGTACCTCCCATGCTAATGTTGGATACTTGGGAGTGGAGAGATATCCAAAATTTCCCAAAGTTGTTTTCTACCTCACCAAGCTTTAACTCAAATGTTATGTCCTTAGAAACATCCAGAAGCTCTTCTTCAGCCTTCCGATGCAAATCATTATCTTGACTTGCCAACTGATGAAACGGATTTCAAAACCAGTCCATCTTTTCGCATGTTATCTCTGGGTAATATTCATTCATTTTGCTTCTCAAGGCAACAAGGTGTGTAATTATTTGTTTCTTAACATCTGTGCTTTTGCTTTAAATTGGATTTTCTGACGCATTTAGCCCACAATGCTAACGTTGCTTGAAATGCTTTTATTTTGTCCATGTAAATTAGAACAGATGTGTTCTTCCCATGCATCGACAAATTCAAATAATTTAAGATGCTGAAAATATCAGCTAGGTATGCTAATTGAGACAACCACATCAAATTTTCCATGTCAGCAGCATAATTTGATTTTTGCTCATCCAAGAATATCTTCTGTGTGAAGACTGTACAGGCGAATAAGAACCTTCCCACGTGATAGCTAGCACACTTCTGAGTGGTACAGAAGGCCACGATACTCTGATCCCATTTCCTCACAGAGTAAATGGAACAAGCGAGTATGAAACGTTCTGGACTTAATTAAGTTTACTATTTTTACAGCAGTGTTCAATACTTCGTGTAGATTTGGTTCCATTGTGTTTTAAACCAGTGCTTGGCGGTGAATGATGCAATGCGTTGCAATGGCTTTCAGAGCAGTGACACCCTTATATTTGCCTGTCATCGATGCACCTCGGTCAGTGCACACTCAGACTTTATGTATTTGTCAAGCAAGTTGAATAGTCTTCTCCTTTTGTCGTTCCTTCATGCACCTCGGTCAGTGCACACTCAGACTTTATGTATTTGTCAAGCAAGTTGAATAGTCTTCTCCTTTTGTCGTTCCTTTGAGTTCTTCACAAAACCAAACATCCTCAACTATATCTTCAGCACTGCAATAACACACAAAAAACATCAACTGCGCAGAATTAGCAACATCTGTGCTTTCGTCCAGCTGCAACGCAAACATTTCAGATGCCCTAAGCCTATCACTCAGTTGTTCCCTTACGTCATGAGACATATCTTCAATTCTTCACTGAACTGTATTATCAGAAAGAGGAATCTTTTTTAATTCCGCTGCAGTCTTCTGGTTGAACATTGTCTTGACTACATCTATGCATGTTGGAAAAAAATAACTTCTGCTATAATGTGTGGTTTCTTCAGCTTAGCAATTCTCTGGGATACAAGGTATGATGCTTTAAGAGCTTTTTCGGATACTGTCACATGTTGAATAATAACACTTTTTTGCACCCCATATTCACATTTCTTCCTCTCAAAAAACGGTCTTATTAGAATCATCTGGATGCTTCGTAAACAGATGTTTCTGAAGCTCTGATGGCATCATACTTTCTCCTGCCAGAACTTCATAACAAATGACGCACTGTGGAACACTGTAATCATCCAAACCTTTCTCCTTAAAGCCATACAAAATGTAAGACTCAGCAAATTTTCTAGAGGCCGGCCTCTTTTTTTTTACCTGCAGCTATCGTTTTTTAAAACCTCCAGCAGTGGAGATTCTGAATCACTTCCATCACTCTCACACAAAGCTGTTGGAGGGTTCAGTCATTTCACAAACCTCCTACATTGACTTTTGTTAAATTTGAAATTGCTGTATTACTGGCCAACAGTCAGCATGCACAATTAACGCCTACTTACTGGGGCTGGTTGTATTAACAAGATAAAAAAATGGGATTGGGTCCAGGCTCACTGGAGCCGGATCATGAGAAGGTGTTTTACTACGTGGACCTGGATCAGGTTCCACTGATCTTCAATCTTGATCCGATCCTGGAGCGGCACCCGCCGTAACTAGGGAAACTGACCAATGAGAAGCGAACATGTGTGGCGCACAGTTTAAAGACCCTGACTGTCAAACTTGGATACAGCCTGAGATCACAGTAATGTTACGAAGCAAATGGCAAATGGATGGACAGAATTAGAGGAGGATGCACTAGTCTTGTAAACTCATTAAACAATTAAATCCAGGTTGCTGGATCCAAATCAATTTATTTGATCTAAACAACAAGAAAACGTTTGAAGTTTGGAACGCCCCGTAGCTCAGTGTTATTTACTAATGTCATCACACTGAGGTTTCTAACTAACGGTTTATGTACAGTTTAACTTTTAATATTAAGCTGAAACAAATGGTACATTAAAAGGACCTCTGTGCTTTTTCATATATACAAAAAGAATGTTACCTTGTGGAAAACTAGTCATCAATAAAAACGAAATACTTTATCAAGCACTTTTTACATACTTATTATACCAAATTAATCATGATTCATTGCTTATTCAAAATTATTTGGGTGTTTAAATAAATTGCGCAGACTCTTGCATCTCTATTCATATTTCATTACTGAAAGTTTAACAATGTTCCAAAAACTTTAGGCCAAGTTCAACACAATACTTGCTGGTAGTCAGTTTGTTATGGAAATCTCTTTATTTATTTATTTTCAGTTTTTTCTAGTGCTGGCCAAAACATAGAAAGCTAAAAATATGAAGTTGGATCCTTCTTTAGAATTGTTTACATATTTTGACAAATACATATTTGGCTCATTTAACAACATGTGTTATAGTTGTACCAAAGTGTTTTTTCTGTTTGTTTTTTTTTGGTGAAAATGAATATTATAATAGGCCTAATCTGCAATAGGACATGATGCAAATATATACTGTCTGTGCATACAAAAGAAAAAGCAAAAAAGAAAGGCTATCCTGTTTCAGTTTACTATATTTTATATGACACCGTGCATTTATTTGAAGCACAACTAAAGGATTGTAGCACGCTACAACACAGTAAACCAGAACAGACTTTTGCTGATCACAAAATACACTCTTGTCTTTCAGTCTATGAAAAAGCCGTTGGAGTTGAAGTTCCTCCATTCAAAAACGTTTGATCAAGCTCTGATCTGACTGATCCTGCTCTGAAGTACGATCAGATTCAGCACTGACCCTTTTAGTACAACCCAAGATATCACAAATGCAAGATCGGAGCCTGGATCCAGGATCGGATCCCTTTAGTACAACCAGCCCCAGGAGATTGATCGGACAGCGCATGACAGTACTGTGACTGTTAGTGCAACGGTTAGTCATTGTCATTGCTCCTCCCCCCTTGCTCGAGGTAAGCAAACCAATGCAGGGTCTAGTGTTGCCAAAATATTTAATGCTATACTATCTTCCTCTTGAATCATCGTCTGAGTATTCGAATACATTTTATTTTTTCTTAATCTGACTAGTCAAACATTTTGGCAACCCCCCCCCGCCCCCAGGTTGAAAACCCCTGTTTTAATTCATACTGTGTATAAGAGTTGGGCAGAGACCATTACAGTTGCATTGGCTCACATTGTCTTAATTCATTTATATTCTTCTAGCAGTATCTGTAAGATTCTAGCATGTTTTTTTTCTTTTGTTGTTGCTGGTTGGGCAGATGCCATCATTATTTTCCTATCCAGTTTGTCCCTTAACACAACACAAAATGTTCCTTTGTAATCAGGCTCATTTAAAATTGTTTTAAAGTGTGTCAAATATGGTTAAACTGTTTTAATAACTCTTTAGTTAAATCTCTCGCTGTTGTGGTCAAAAGAACGATCATATTTGCACTTACAAATCACTCTCAACAGCTAGAAAATAATCTAAATGAAATGTAAATAGCGGTTTGATCCCTGTATTTTGTGGGACAAAACTACAACTCCAAAAAGCATCTTGTGCACCAAAATATGTGTTAATCTACAACAAGAGAAAATATACAGTATGTAATTTATATTTTTTGTAGCATGTGAGAATCCTGAACAATTAGAAACAACTGTCATTGGTCTGGGTTTGTTCAGTTTGGCGTAACTCATTTCATATCACTTTTATATCTGCATACAATTCATATACAGTAGAAACTAATTGTATTATTCTAACATGTAATACACAGAGTTAATACAATATAAAATGGTATTAAGTTATGCAAACAATACAAAAAATACAACATTGGGGTGAATTTTTTTTTTCATTAAACAACCTTTAAGGTGTTAATATGGTATCTTAAAAAAAAAAAATCAAATGATTCCATTTTCTGTAGCTTTAAATTGATAAAAATAGATTTGCCTGTATTCATTATCACATCATCCAAGCACGCTGCATCTACATATTGCACTTACCCAGCAGCTAACACATCTGCCACATGTGGTAATTTTGAAGTCTCCATAGAGATCTTTAATGGCACCTGTTGTGAAGAATCCCTCCACCATAAGCAGAATCCCATAAACAAAGAAAGCTGCTGCCACACCATAGATGACATACTTGAAGATATCAATCCTACAGAATAAGAATACAATTAGATTAATACGGTAATAATATAAAGCAGTCACAATGCCAGCAAGGTGAGTCAGCTGACTATATTGCTCTTTCCCTCCATCCAACATGGGCAGCCCGATAACATCCCTAAAATCATATACAATGCTGTATAATATAAATATTTTTTTATTACGTATTTAGTTATATTTTTTTCTCTAATATATACTATTGAAACCAGAAACCAAAAAACAAGAAAAATAAATCAGTCATACACAAATGCATGTGTGATATACAGATCACAGTAGGCGGCACTTATAAAACAGAAAGGAATAATTCATCAAAGCAGTGGCACCCTCTTATTTTACCATTTACAGACGTCTGTGTGGCATATGATGCAACACAGCTTCTTTAAAGATCTGTCTACCATTCTATCGTACATCTTTCGATCCCGTGTTAAAACGCACTGAACTACAGTAATACAAAAAGTACATTAAATCATGTTTGACCATTTTTTATTCTAAAATACAGGATGGGGAAGAAAAATGTCACACAGCTGAGTTAGCATACATATTGATTACCCACAAGCGAGTTCAACAACTGAGATCAGGGTCAATGTGAAAGGAAAAACTTGTAAAATCAAATACTAAAAAACTAAATAAGAATCAACAAAATATATCGATTTTTAAAAGCAAACAGGCTGGACGCAGTACCTGGGATATATCAATCTTAAGGGGAATTTGTGCACAAAGCTATCTAACTGCCAGTGATGTTCAGTTCAGGATCAATTGCAGTCCTTTATCCACCTGTCTGGTTGATTGATTGGCTGTTGGTCAACCAACCAGTACTGAAGCCTACACACCATGTGACAGGAGGAGCACTAACTCCATTACAAACCTCCTCTCTCAGTTCAGAGGAATCAAACAATGGCTTTAGCTTTATAAAACTAGCAACAGAATAACTTAAGGAGGCTGTGTGGTCCAGTGGTTAAAGAAACGGGCTTGTAACCAGGCGGTCCCCGGTTCAAATCCCACCTCAACCACTGACTCATTGTGTGACCCTGAGCAAGTCACTTAACCTCCTTGTGCTGCGTCTTTCGGGTGAGACGTAGTTGGAAGTGACTCTGCAGCTGATGCATAGTTCACACACCCTAGTCTCTGTAAGTCGCCTTGGATAAAGGCGTCTGCTAAATAAACAAATAATAATAACTTAGCTGCAAGGAAGAGCAAGTATATTTGTTTGAGGTTTGTGTGTGTGTGGTGGGATGGGCAAGCATATCTAATGTTTTAACAAATACAGTATAAATTAGATACATTATTACTCACATTGCAAAGACATCTAAGGTGTCCCCAGCAGATCTTGCCACCTCAAAGTAGTTGTGCAGAATGGTGACCGTTCCAGAGAGCGCTTCATGTCCGCAGCCACAGAAGAGTGCCACCCCAGCATAAAGCAAGATGGTAGCAATCAGGGATGCATAAGGAATGCCACCCAGGCATTTAATGCAGCACTCAAAACACCCTGACAAACAGAGAATGCTTTGCAGTTAAACACTTTCAAAAAACATGCATACAGAACAAATAGATGTGGTACAAACCGTCACATTTAAATCTCAGCTGTCAGATGTATAATTTCATTATAAGTAAACTGTGTTCTATTTGAAACGAAGCTGTAAAAAGAACACTGTGCATCACAGAACATACCTGATTGTGGATGGATTGGAGAGCTGTTTATACAGTAGCAAATGAGGTGGTAGTCCATTGACCAGGTAACCAATAACCAATATACATTTTTCCAGAATATGCATGAATACAGTATGTGTAAACAGACACTTTTCAAGTTTTCATTGAATTTTATGCTTTATAACTTGGAACAGTATAAAAGGCTTATTTTATATATGTTTTAAAGTGTGATAAAAGTCAGAACATTGGCAAAATTTAAGATTTACTGGTGAATGTCGACCAAGCAAAGTGGTACATGTCAGAAATAAATATGATAACGCTTTACTTTTACCAGTAAATCTCAAGAATAACCAAGTGCTTTTGGCTAATGACCGAATATCTCGCTTTCATGCATTGTAAGGCTTCAAGAGTCCTGTGTAACTCCAAATGCCACAAGAGTCTACCATGCTGCAATAAGTAAGTAAATATATCTATTCACTGCCTGTGTTTTGGGCGTTTTGTGTCATAACCAAAGCGTGATTTTCTGTTAAAAAAAATGAAGGATCTAAATTATTTAATTTGCATTTAACAATGTTATTTATCATCAAACTACTATGTATTTGGAGTACAATATCCTTCAACACCATTGTGAATTGTTTTATACGCAAATTTACCAGAATGTTGGTTGTTCTACATAAGTGGATCACAATATTGTTCAGTACCATGTTGAACTAGTTTAAATTGCTCAATTGTGCATTACTGTAAGATCGTTAATGATTATTTTGTTAATAGAAAATGTGTATGCAGAAATAAATATATTGTTCGACATTAATGTTTTTTGTAATGAAACATTTGTATGCAGAAAAACATATATTGTTCGATATCGATGGTTTTTTTTTTGTTGTTAATGGAAAATGTGTAAGCAAAAATCAATATTTTGTTAATTGACAATTTATATGGAGGAATAAATAAACTATTCGATAATATACCTGCATTTACCAATAAGCTTCGATAAATCATAAGATTAACCGGTGAGTGTCTGAAAAGCAATCTATATCTTCATAATTCCAGGCATTTACCACCTTATTTTATTCCAGTTAATTTCAATTTTACTAAAGTAATTTGTGAATATCAGCTATTTCGTTTACAGTACCAATATTTCATGTAAACAGAGCTTGAAGATGTCTTTTACAGTATATTAGTGGTATTGACTTTTGATGGTCAAGAAAAAACAACAGGAGCCGTTATCAAATTATTAATTATTATTATCTCTTTTTGTATTATTAATTGAGCCTTATTCACAAAGTTGTAACCCATTAACATTATTAAAGTTTGTTTTTATAAATAAAATAAAATCAGGTTTGATATTCATGAAACTGTTAAGGAAACCAACAATAGTCTACTCTAGAACAATTGGTTTGGCCTGCTAGTCAGGATTGCAGGTAATGTCGTTTTTTTTCCCTATAAATTGTGCAGGCACCTTTGGGAAAGTGGATGGTGTTTTCCCATCCCAAACTTCATTAGATGCCTCTACTGTACAGTACATCATGCAAGTCTAGGTTATCTATTCTGTAGTGCAGACTTCATGCCTGGACCACCTATCACCTGGGATAATCAAGGACAGCAGACAGCAAGCAGTACAATTCACACAGCAACACTTTTATGGATTTGCCAGATGAAGAAATCAGCTCTTTGTGTATCTTCATGTGCCAGCCTCCCCTTTTTAAAAAAGAAAGATTCCATTCTGTTAATCTGCAGATTGCTTGCAATGTCAAATATCTGATCACGAATGTGCCTGGCAAGTAACCAGGATCCTGCCACAATTCAGTCCAGCTAGAGCTATCTGCACTGTATGAATGACTAGTTTTATTTTTGTTTTTTTCTTCTGAATGTGTGAAACCCAGGATTTTGTACTCGTGAGACCAATGTAAAAATAATTTGATACAAAGATGTACTGTAAACCACATTTTAATCAAATCCTGCAAGATGATTTTTATAAATTTAGTATTATTTGTTTCTATGTGTACTTTAGGAAAATTCAACATCATCACATGAGGGAGGGGGGATTTTGGCCATGGTTAAAGATTTCAGTAGTTCCAAAAATAGATTGTATTTTGCCGCATATCTAAAAGAGAAAAAAAAACAAACATATACCGGTACATAAACACATATTTATAAAATATCTCATAAAAGGGGATCAAAGGCCGAGTCTACTGTCTTAATTGCCATTCCACCCTGTTGATGTTGGTATTAATACACAGCGGGTGGGTTCCAGCGCAATGACATGAGGGACTGTTAATAATACCAGTTTTACAGTACAGTACTGCACCAGGAGTATTGCACAGTCAAGCACAGTGAGAATTTGTATTTTTTATAATAATCTGATTACAAAATGTAAACAAAGACTTCCATAAGCCTATTCTTTTCTCAGAACATTATACTGTAGGTCATTAAAATGAGAAATCAGCCAAGAAATGTAAGCACTCTATTTTCAATTTGATGTGTCAGAAATGTATTGTATGATGTCAGGTTATGCCAAGTTATACAGGAGCTCGTAGTTACTACATTTGGATAGCAGCTGTTATTAGCAAATGAAACCTATTTAAATATCTCTTGCCTTGATCATTTGATTCAGTGGAGGGCAAACCGTTTTATATGCACACGTGTGTTGTAAAAATGATTGTTAAAGAGGACATTTTTTAAATACAAAAATTAGAACATTGTGATGTCAATAACATTTCACAAGGAGATTGTGTGTTATTATCTGCAGGGCGGACACAAACCTGCCGCCATAATTGTTATTGTTTTGATGTATTGTGTGTAGGTGTGTGGCTGCACGGCAAGATGAAAGATACAAAAACTTGTGGGAATGTGGCTGGAGCCATCAATTGAATAAATGTTTATGATTATAAGACTCCAGCCACGGGTGGTAATTATCATTGGTGTGTAGAGGAGTTTGTGAAGCCATGTGTGTGAATGAAAGCGGCTCAGTTTACAACCGCTGTCTTTAAAATATATAGTTTTAGTTTAACCTGTTTGTTTGGCCCTTGTGCCAATTTGTTTTGTGTTTTGTAATTTATAATTAAAAAGCACAGCACCGTTTAAACCTGCAGCTCTCTTGTGTCTCTTCCTGGTTACAAACAAGGGTAATAAAAATGTATTAAGAAATAATAATAAATAATTTTATTATCCTTGGAAACAAACAGCTTGTCAGTGACATCATCCTGTTCACATATGGTGTCCTGCGTGGGATAAACCTCCACGAGTCAGTCCAGGGAGTACTGCAGGTGTTTTTTTTTTTTAATTATTTTTTGAAAAATGGAGACAGGACTGACAGGGGACGACCGGTACTACTGTGAGTACTGCAGCAAGGAGAACCAGCACCTCTGGAAAGACTGCCCAGGGAATGAAGACTGGTCTGGGCTCTGCGAGCGAGGCGGCCATCTATAGCAGGAATGCCCACAGCCAGACCGGGTCTTCCAGGGGCCACAGTACTCGCAGGCAGAGTGCCCTGCACTACTACCAGCGTTTCTGCTGCCAACATGGGCACCACAAGAGTGGCCCCTGTGGTGCCACTTTTAGTGGCTGCCCGAACAGGGCTGAGTGAGGCACCAGGCGTGAAGGGAAAGACGGGAAGGAGCGTCCGTCCCCGGAAGAAGAGAAAGAAGCCAGTGCCAGCTCCACAGCCTTGCAGCAGCAGCCGGAGAAAGCATTTCCCGGGTACCACGCCTGTTGCTGAACCCGGGCATTCCAGCACGTGTTGCCCTTAAATCCCCCCTTTCAGTCACCGCAAGAGTGGGAGAAGCCCTGCTGCTGTCTCCAGCGCAAGAGAGGGAAGCCCTGCTGCTGTCTCCAGCGCAAGAGAGAGAAGCCTAATAACACTTGACTTAAGAATTCAAGGTTAAAAAATAAATTGTCATGTGCTAATTGGTTTTCAGTCCATTATCGAAACAGAAATGTTAGGTTTCTAAAAAAAAAAAAAGATTCAAAGTGATGTTTAAACAGTTTCCGGAAAACATAGTACTGTATATTCTGGTTGTGAGTTATCATAAAACAGCAGTAGGAAATTATCACATCAGCTTTGTTTTTTGTGTAAAAAGTTATTGCGACCTTTTTGTTTCTCTCCCATGCCTGATGGATAAATAATAAATTCCACTCAGATTTAAGTATGTGATCCACAAAACAACAATCTCATTCAGCAAAGAAAACAGTCTATGTGAAATTCATAAAGCTACTCAATTCATAATGATCTAGTATTAATATGTGTGGATTATATCTGAAGATATTACACTTTGGAATGCTTTGTCACTACCAATTATTATTGAAAAAGCAAAACAGTAAAACTAATGCATCTGCCGTTGTTGGACTATGAGGAATCCTCTGTACAGCTTCTGAAAAATGGTTCTATCAAGCCTAACAAATTCAAGTTAGTCCAACTTTCAAAAATGATTTATATCCATCACAATTATTCTGACAGGCGTGGTGGGTGATGTGTACATTTTCAGAAAGGCTTATTGTTCTGTGTTTTACTTTTCACTTGGACTGCATATCTCAAAACCAGTTCACAAAATGCTCCGTGACATGACAGACACTCTGTACATGTTACTATTTTAGTTGTATTTTTATTTAGCAGGGGTAGGGTTTAAACTCCTATCCCTGTGTACCAAAAACAGATGATAATGTAGTCAGGCCTGGCCTATTTAGCCTGGACAAATGTTCAAAGGAGGAGCTGGGAGATGTCTCCTCAGTTCAGTTGGAGCCTGGGAAGTAAAGATAGTTGCCTGGGTGCTTGTTGGAACACTGCTGCTTCAAACCAATGTTTTTTTAAAAGCCTGCTCAAAGTGACTTTTTATTGCGTTTTTTGTTTTCATTTATTTTTTTAAATAAAATTGCACTCCCCAGCTCTGAACCACATACAACATGTTATACAGCATTTGCTACTCCTGCTATTTGCCTGCCTGACCATTGGCCAACCCTTCCATGTGATCATTTTAAAGAATCACTATATTTTATACTTAATCTTCAGTTTAAAGATCTTTATCATTGCCAGTGACAAATGTAACTTAATTGAAATACCATCCACTGTGTACAGTAACTTTAATATCTCAAATTTTGTTTGGCTTTTCTAATATGTTTGTCATTTACGTGATACATGCTATTTTGTCATTTTTTGAGTTCACCATGCCCATAAAGCTATAAAATGTCTTTGAGTTGCAAGTAACACAGTCAAAAAAGAATGTCAGTAAACAGCCCTATTGACTGCATTTTTTTTCAACAATAATTTGTGCACGACTGCTACAACAGTATGTCTAATGTCCTGGTTAGATGTTGAGAAATTACATTGTATAAAATATGTTAGGATTTCAAACAGAACAATGACCCCGTCAATTTATCGTTCGTAAAGGATAATTAAATTGTCCTAAAACTATCCCTAAAACTTGCTCTAACCTTAACCCCAGAAGGTATTAACTTAATAGTTTCACATAACTTTATCTATACACATGGTATGGTTTGTAAAAATTCCTAAATTATTTGCAATGATAATTAATGAGAGTTTTGTGTTTATGTGGTGTTGAATATTCTGCAGCTTTCTTGGTCAGGTCACCGTTTTAAATTAGATGTTTGTCTCAGGGGTTTCCCAAAGGATAATAAAGGGATCATTTTCCAGTTTCCAGTTTATTTTGTCTATTTTATTAGATTGTCATGTGTTTTTGTTTTGTAATTCTCTCTTAGAATTTTTATTTTTATTTTTGACAAATATTGTCAAAGTACTGGCTATTAAGTGCACTTGCTCTCACAATGGAATGAAACCTGATGAAAGACAAGACCGTTTCCCCTGGATCCAGGAAACCTTTACCACTGAGAGGACTCACTTCATCTGTGGAGCAGATCATTTATAACTGAATATGTACAGCATATCAGTCAAAAATGTTGTGGAATGTTTATACACTTCTGTATTTATTGAGCGTGGGAGCACTGTCTACTCTATAGTTCTATACATTGGAGATGTAGCTATTTGGCTGCTGTGAGACTGTGGCCACCAAGTGGCCTCTGGAGTGCTGCCAAGTTGGATAGGCAATCCTTGTGAGAAAAATATAACTGTTTTAGTGAGATACAAAGGGCATCATAATTGTTTCAGGGGGTGATAGTGGTTGCTATCCTGTGCTGTGACTGTTATAGAATACCCAAGTAAAATACATTATTTGTATTACTTACAATATAAGACACAAACTTGGACCTTCCTATCTGAATGGATGCTAACCCGTTTAGTCATACACTGCATTTGGCCTGGTCTGTTGAAAGTCCCAAAATACCAATTTATATGCCACACCCCTCGACTGGAACTCAGAACCTGGTATTATCCAGAGTACATAAATAGAAATTCAACATTTGTAAAGAAAATGTATTTTGTATAGCATTTGCCCACCTGCTGTGCTTAGCCTTTTGTATGTAACAATTACATTCTCAGGTTAAGCTGTTCCAAGGGTTCTAACACGTATGTTAGGATTTTCTTTTGCATATCAGCTCCCGAAGATGTGGAACTTTCCATAATGGTATGAAGATAGAATTTGATAATCTTTCTTTCTCTCGTTTTAAAGATTGTAAAAAAAATAAAAAAGTAAAAAAAGATTTAGCATCTGCCCACTCGCTGTGCTTAGTTTTTTATACGTAAAGTTTACGCTCTGAGGATTCTGTTAATTTGGCTCAGGGTTCATCATAGTACGAAGATGACACATGATAATCTTTCTTTCTCTGGTTTTAAAAATCACATTTGGTAATTGCTTAGAACCTCCTGCCAATGCTTCTCCTTCAGTCCACATTAACACATAAGTACTATATTCTTTGATTGCTGGATGCTGCTGTTTTATTAGTGTGTTGCTTGTCCTTTTATTGTTTTCCAGGACCCCCTTGTAAAGGAGGCCTCGTTCTCAATGACTAAATCTCCTGGATAAATAAATAAATAAATCAAACAAAGTGCCCTGGGAAGCCTGCAAGTGTAGAGCACTGTTGTTAGCTGCATTCACTTTTTCCTTTCCTTGTTAGAAAACAATATAAAATAATTGCCATGGTTTTAATATAGGGGAAAAAAAATGTTCCTGAGAAGGATGCCTCAGGCAAGACATCAGATCCAGTGTCTCTATATTAGTAGCAGCATTTCAGCAGGTGGAGGGCACAGTATTATGCTGTAGTTTCATGTGGTCAGGAGTTTAAACTTCTTTGATACATACTGTATAATAATACATGTCTTATTAATAGGAGAACGTGAATAAAACAAAACTTTACTGCAGAATTGAATTTACAGATAAATCAATCATACATTACTGCAGGTTGCTCTGGTACAATGATAATACTAATATGTATTTGTACCTACAGGAAATATAAAGCAGCTAGCACTGATAATTCCAAATAAACCATGGCTGATGTAGCCAAAATTATTCAGTTTTCTACCCTAAACAGGAAGTATGAGATGATGTTCCTGTTTTGAAATGTAAACGGATATATTTAAACTAACTACAGCAGTAGAACAGTAGTACAGCATAACAATATTATGTTAACAAAATCTCTTTTGGCGTCAAACAATAAAAATAACAAAAGATGGTACCCAATCAGACTTCATTTATGCATTGGTTTCCTTTGCATGGCATCTTTTTTTATACAATTATACAAATCTGTTATAGGAACGAATACCAACATGGTAATTTCAAGCAGTGTTTGTTCAACTATTTGAATATGTGTCCCAGCACTAAGAAACATTTTTTTAAAAATTTATATTTACATAAAGACACCCAATTGATTACACAATCCATACAATTAAATATCCATTATTTAACCCTGGACTATTTGTGAGGTATTTTTTGTCTTGTTTTCTTTAATGATATCACCTTTATGTTATAAAAACCCATCATCTTTTCAATGGAGAAATGTGACACCCCCTCATTTGGATACTGATTAAATTCAGTGAAAGAAGGTCCTGCAAACATTCACAGCTCCTGTGCTGTGATAATTTGACAAGCTTCAGTTCTGCTGCCAGCAAGAACATGACTGGAATATCAAGTAGCTTCAGTGCTTAGTATACAGCAGGAATTCAGAAGCGTAGTATATTGCAAAGCCAAGCATAACTACTGTCTGATGATAGTCAATGTGAGGCTACACAGAGACAGTATCCGAAAGAAGGCATTATGGTATGTCTATAATATACAATGTAAATGCATGGTATCTGAACATTTTTTAAAACTGTATTATTGTGTAATCTGAATACACAGTGGTATTAACATTTACAGCTAAACAGATGCTTCCTTTCTTTTTTTTTTTTTTTTTTCAGTAATGTGCTTATTTTGTAGAGTAAGTGTGAGCAGCGAATGCATAAACTAAGGTTAATATAACTGGGAATATCCAATATTGAAAGTACCTAATCAAATTGTTTTGTGTGGGTAACAGATGTAAGCAATTCAATTAATCTCTATTCTGTTGAACTTGTATTGCTGTAAATTCAGAGATGTCCTCTTTGTTAAAGCGTACTGGTTTCTGTCAAATAGATGGTTGCAATGTTAAACAGAATTCAGTTCTGTAGTACTCCCCTCCCTCATTATAAACTGTCTAGTCCTTGCTATTGTAGGAATAACAAGCTGTAGCCTTTGCACTAAAAGTAAGTATACATGATAAAAACACCATGAGATTTAACATTGTCAGTTTTCATTATCAGTAAATACACTACATGATAGATTGTTATTGCTCTTGATGCTTATTATCCACCTATCATGCTTTGTATTATGCACAATAAGGGGAAGCAACTCTTACCCATTTCATGCACAATACCCTTCATTTCAAGTAGCACTCCTGTCAACTAAATCCACATGCACATTTCAGTCAACTGGAAATAATGCATAAATGGTATCAATTTGGACTTCATCAAAAACAAGTTAGCAGTTGCTAGATGTCACCCCAGTAACATTGTTATTGCATTATTATAGTGTTATTACATTATTACAGCTTGGTCTTTGAAGATGGCAGTCAGTCTAATGTCAGTCTGTATTGTTTATATTCCTAGCTAAGGGGAATACAAATTAGCACACACAGAAAGGTGAAGCCCGACTGGGGCTCGAATTTCAAAGTGGGGTGGCGAGAGTCACCAGCCCTACAAGGGAAGACATTGTTGCAGAGGTGGTGGAAGAGAGACAGAGGAACAAAGAAAAAAGAGAAAAACGGTAATGCTCATCCCAAGTTTTAAACATTTGGGAGCTAATTGATTTAGGGGAGGACATATGTGTATGCCTTCCAACCATTACTCCAAAACAACCTGACAGTTAATACTTACAGGAACTTTATCTTTAATGTAATGAATTGTTAATGCCCTTAATGGTTTTTATAGAGAATAAACAATAGCAGAAGTCAAACTTATTATTTTTCTTTCTTTTTCAAAAAGTGTTCTATCCAGCCATTATGCATCTTTTGATATGCAGTAATGGTATGCATCTTTACATATTTCTTTCTGTTAAATGGGCTATAGATATGTATTCTTTTTACAACTCATTCATATAACAATTTAATTATGCACATTATTATTAAAAGATGCGACTCAGATTTGAATAAGTTCCCTGATACAGTGGTTATTTAAGTGAAAAATATGGAAGATAACAATATAGATGATGTAATCTCCCTGCAACTCTCCTGCAGATATGTGCCTCTGTTACCTTGGTAACCATGACTTTAGATAGGTTGTCAAAAGGGGTTAGGGAAACCCTTAAGAAAACTTCTCAAAATGACTTTACATTGACCATATAATCACTACTTTAAATGCACTATTGTGCTTTAAAATGAGAACATACCTATACACACATCACAATATGTCTGTCAAGAGATTCCATCAAACACATACATTTTATTAATGGAACATAGAAAATAAAATCTGAACAAGTGGCTATATCAATTTACACAATAATCCTGTTGTATGACAATTTACAAGATTTAAAATTGGTTGATATTAGCAATATTTGAAAGCTGCCTAATTTGGTTTTGCATTTCTTACATTCCTAACAGTGGATGTATTATCCATGGTAAAGCAGACCCTGCATAGTGAGGTGAGAAGACATTCTGCCTGAAGGCTTACTTTAAAGCATTAGTTTTAAATTATTTATGTTGCAACTACACAGATGGGGGAAAAGCCAAAAAAATGAACATAAAAGGATGAATATTATTACAAAAACCAGCAGGACAACAGACACAGATATCATTTGCTTTGCTTTGAGGTTAAATTATAACCTGCTATTCATATAATATATACCCCCTGATTTCCCATGTTTACTGCTTTGTTGGATTTTCTTAGTTTTCCCAAATAGAAATGTTACTGGAATGAATGTATTCTCTTAACGTCATATCTTCCCCCAAAATTATTAACAATATTTGTAAAAATCTTATATCTCATAATTTTATAAAAAGTTCTAATTTCCAAAATTATATTCGTTTTTTTTAATATGGTTCACAAGAGACCTAGTTTGAAACATACAATATTTTCTTCATTACCATAATAAATAACTAATAACCGCAGAATTCCCAACATAAACATATTATATTTGAATATGTAGCTCTTAGAGGGAGACGGACTGTCATGTACAAAAGGGTCCTGGATATACACCTAATGGCTGCTGCAAGGCCGTGGGAGTCAGACCGTCTGTGCTACTGAATGAGAACTGGAAAAGCTAAATTCCTCTGGTCACTGTGTGTTTTACTCCTCCAGTGACCTTGTGTTTATCCAGGGTTGGGATTTGTACTGTGAAAAGGAAGACAAAGCTGTCAGCGACTGTGTATGTCTGGGGTTGGGGTTTGGTGAGCGTGGATAGGAACAGGGATTAATGCTGGATTTTAGACCCCCCTCAGAATAGCTGTATGGGGGAGTAGTTCTGTCCGTGAGCTACCGTTGCTGTTCGTGTCACGTGACTTGTTTGTTATATGTGAGTAAAACCTGCGTGCCTGTGATGCTGTGGCAAAGACAACCTCCGTCTCGAGCCCCAGTTTCTGCTGCCAATCAGCGTAATACCCACACCTTCTATTTTACCCTGTTACAGGGCCAATACAGTCTTAAGAAACATGACTATTCTTAGCATGCACACATTAATGAAGGGTTGTAAAGAGGGTTGCCACCGACCAAACCCGGACATATTTCTCAGTCAGCCTAGGTCTATCAAAAATGCAGTACACTGTAATACAGTTTAACACAAGATTTTGGTGCAAATCAATAATCATGCAGTATACACAGTATTGTGCTGTTGATATTTCTAGCAATCGAACTTGCAAGCCAGAAAAATAGTAGCTATGGTACGTTAGAGCTAATCTTGAGACAAGTATCTGTGGTGACGACTAACGCTGAGGTAAATCAATGCAATTTCTGAAGCGACGATGCTGTCTGTTTTTATTTTCACAGTCACCGAAGAGCCTGTTTGTGACGGTCGTTACAGCCGTCATGTCATGACAAATTTCGAAGTAGAATCTACAGATCAATACTAAACAGTACATTTCTATCGTGGAAATCCTTTAAGAAACTAATGTACCGTATAACAGGAACTTTCGGCTGGTATTACATTTGGCGCATTTGCGACCTTGGTAGAGGTTGACGCTTTTTGTATTGCTGTTTTTCACAAAGAAAAATGCCACAGTTTTGTATTTCTACTTTTAATTTAGAAAACATTCAAATACATGTTTACTTAATGAAATCTGTCTTCCAAAACAGTATCTCATTTATAGTAACTCATTATAGCACCTACACTATCACTGCAGCAACTTGGAGAACAACAAAGAAAGCCTTCTAATGTAGCTACAGTATACTATTTATCGTTCTTTATATGGCCCTTAATTTTAAGATTCCAGTAATTGGAAAGGATTACTAATTTCAGTATGACAGGCATTTGCTAACTCACAGTTTGAAAACTTAGCTATGGTTATTATTATTATTTATTGCATTTATATAGCGCTTTTTATACAAAAGTATCACAAAGCACTGTACAGTACATAGCAGAAAAAAAGAACAAACCACAATACATTTGTATAGCATGTCACACATACAACTGCCACAGTCAGACCATTTAAATAACATATTTAAATAACAGTACACACATAATAATACAAAAGCAGCAATCTTAAAGTTACATTAAAACCCACTAAGATAAGAATGCCACTTTACAAAAGTGCGTTTTTAGTATTGACTTGAAAACTGTAACGGTCCCAGCTTCCCTGACAAATGATGGCACAGCAGTCCATAATTTAGGAGCTCTACAAGAAAAAAGCACTAACATAACACAGTGGAATGATCATAGTATCATTTCAGTAGTTCGGGACAAACACCAATCACAAAATGTTTTAGTACAAATATTTATTGTAGAGAATGCGGAGTATGCGATTTTACAGAAAAGTATGCTGTATACACACATTCATTTGGCATCAAACCTAACTTGGTTTGAGGGTTTGCTGCCTGGCCGACTGGACGAGGCTGAGACCCCCATTGATAAAACAAAAATTGTTATTAAGAAAGGTGGAGATGGGGAGGTGGTGGGTTACGATGAAATCAAAACGCAACTGAGAGATAAGTGAAGAGGGTATTTATAGTGCTAACAATTTAATTGGCTAATGTGTAAATTGAATGATTCAATTTGGTGATGCGGAGATTGGTGTCTGACCCTCCTCCCGAACTTTAATTATAAATTTAATTTAGTAATTGTAGAACAGTATTGTCACGTGTGGAAACTTTAACAATAAAGCAAAAACGAAAATGCTTTAAAGTTAAAACTGGTTTATAGACCAGCGAGCACTTGCAAAATCAGCTCAGTTTTGTATGGTGCAGAACTAATTTATTTGAACATACTGTTTGGGACCTTGTGATACCTGCACGGTGGGTGTCTTAGTACATGTATCTAGAACATATCGACAATATCAATCCAAAGCAAATTTGCAACATTGTGTTACAGACTTTCTAACACGTCTGGCATAAAAAAATGTAATGTTACTTAATTAATACAAAACTGCGTAACATAAGAAAGAACAGTCCTAGGTACGACAGTAGCAGGTGCAGTTTACACTGCCTCAGAGTTTCTGATCGCATCAGAAATTCAAGATTTTCTCAATCCATTGATGGAAATATCCGGTCTGCTTTTAGTTTTTTCAAGCAAATTGGCTTCATCACTCACTGCCATTCTCATACTCACTTTGACATCCGTCACATTCTTTCCCTTGTCCAGCACTTCATACCAGTCTGTCAGAGGGCGGGATTGCTCACTGTATGACACATTCTGATTGGTGGAAGTATTACTGGTGCTCCAATCAAAACCGCCAAAAAGCCAATCTACATTCCACACCAAACTTTGAAAGGAAGGTTGGTATTTCTTATGCGTTTCATGTAAAACAGGACATTAGGACATCCAGGCTTGTTAATTCCTGCCATCCGGACACAGATGCCAATTCCCGGACTGTCTGGGTCAAACCCGGACAGGTGGCGACCCTAGTTGTACACGTAATTTTTTAATACTAGTCTGACAAATGATATACAACGTTCTTTCTAGTTGTGTAAAGTTGTTTCCACAAAACTAAAGTCGTAACCATGTAAAATGCCTTGCTTTTTCAGTCAACGGCAGATAACTACTACCAGAGAACTATAATTATAAATCTTCTTGGAAAAATCCTGCTCTCTGATTAGTTAGCTGTGTTCTACCAGCCATATGTTAATCACGCACAACCTTTCAACAGACACATCACCTTTGATTCAAATTCCTCCGCCACTTACCTGTGAAAATTCTATAACATTTAATATCTTTAAGTAACCAGTAACTTAAAAATAAATGTCAGACCCAGAATCAAATTTTGATGTTTGTAATGGAAAAACTGTTGAAGAATAGTATGATGATGAATTTCCTGAACCGGACAAAGTACTTCAAGTAATTCAACTTTCTTTAAAAAAATGGCACAGTGAAATAACAGAAGCAGAACTGAATCAACTTGACTGAAACGAAAAAAAAAAAAAACCAAAGGCTTCTACATGGGCTCTGAATATCCTACAATATTGGCTCCAAGATCTCTTACATTTCATTTACTTTCTAAGGACGGGTTGAACATTCTCCTTGAGGAATTTTATGCCGGTTCTGTAAGGAATAAAGATGGACCATAGCAGTACAACATATACTTTATACGCCGTTAATTTAGCGAAAGATGCAGCATTTAACAACGCTAACAACGTAATTAAAAAACTAAGACGAAGTGGAAAAGATAATACAACACACTATACCTCAATAACACCAACAGAGCTGGAGAAGCTAAATGAAAAAGGTTTCTGCAAGACATAAAGTGAGCCTCCTCACACTGACATCACTGCTTTCACGTGTAGCAGCGCCCCTACAGTTGCTACAGTTCATTCAGAGTATGTTTTTTCAAACTGCACAATATCTGCAATGTTCAAGTGAACATTTATTCCAAAAGTGAATGATCTATAATTAAAGTTTTATCAGATGTATTTATGTAATTTACTAAGTTTAAATATGTATGTCTATTAATTTCAGCTCCTCCTACATGGCACAAGGCAGCCCCAGCGCAACGGAGGAAGCTTGTAGTCAACGAGGTGCAAAAGCAGGAGGAGAGGATGAGGTGTATAAAGGCCATTTCCCAGGGCAAGCACGGAGAATGGATGAGATGGGAGAGTGTGGAACAACGCAAGATTGGCTGGCAAGACCTATGGTCAATGGAACAGAGCAGGATCAGTTTCCTTATAAGGTCAACATATGATGTTCTCCCATCACCACAGAACCTAAACCTCTGGGTAGGAGAGGATCCCTCATGTCCTTTGTGTTCATCACCTGCAACATTAAGGCACATTTTGACAGGATGTAAGGTGGCTCTTAGCCAAGGACGGTTTACTTGGCGCCATGACCAGGTGCTGCGATGTTTGGCCTTAGCATTGGAAGACAAGCGTAACATGACCAATAAGTTGCCACCTGTTCCATCAAAACATTACACACAAAAGACAACATTCCTCCGCCCAGGAGAGCAACCACCAAGAAAAGGTGTTAAAACCAATCCTCGCCCAGGACAACTGGAAGCTGCTAGAGACTGGAAAATGCTGGCAGATGTTGGTCAACGGCTTATTTTTCCACCTGAGATTGCCACCGCAAAACCTTCGACCAGATATTGTCTTGTGGTCTGGATCAGCACGCCTTGTTCACCTGGTAGAGTTAACAGTGCCATGGGAGGATGCTGTAGATGAGGCGTATGAGAGGAAGAAACTGCGGTATGCTCAACTAGCCACTGAAGCGGAACAGCGAGGATGGAGAGTCTGGGTTTACCCAGTGGAAGTGGGATGTCGAGGATTTGTGGCACACTCTACAACCCGGTTTCTCAGAGATGTCGGATTCAATGGCCAAGAGTTGCGTCGCACAGTGAAGAACTTATCTGAAGCAGCAGAGAGGAGCAGCAACTGGCTGTGGTTGAGACGGAAAGATTCTGGCTGGGGATCTCAAGCACAATAGAAAGAAAGAAAGGCTGATGTACAGGTAAGTAAGCTGGGCTGAGTTGAGTGGGGACGGAGGGGGTGATGCTGGGACGCCAGAATCACCGTCGAGCCCTCTTGAGGTGTCGTGGGCTAGTCGACGAAACACCGAGGATGGAAGGTGCCCACTTGAAGACCCCAGAGATGTACCCTACTTAGCTCAATCCAGACGGTTGTCATGCTGATGCGCTGGGGAGACCGCACTATGGTTGATCCCGGAGCCAGCATCGCAGCCGTTGTGTGTGCTGATGCGCTAGGGAGGCAAAATAAGCTGATCCCTGGAGCCAGCATTACACTTCAGCCATCAACACCAGACAGAAGGATATCTACATCATCATATGGAAGGAAGCGCACATGGATGGAGACACATATGGATCACATTAGTTTACTGTGAAGCTACGTCTTAGTTGGTGCTTATCGTGGCGAGAGCCAAGTTCAAATCAGCATGAAGTTTTAACATCTACTCTCATGTAATGGAAATCATTAAATAGTAAATTGACATGTAGTGGTTAATATAATTAATATACATTGTTTACTTAATACACAATTTTAATCAATATTTATTATATTTATTGTTTACGTTTCACTGGAACTATTTTCTTGTGCAAAGTGATATTTGCATTATTGGAAATATATATTTTTTAATTTTGCTGTGTTCATTTAAAAAGTAAATACATCTAATCATTTTATAATCGTTTTGTAATCGCATTAATGCACTCCAGGGGATGGGTTGACAGGATATAACCATAAGTGTGCGGTTGTATCATGTCAATCCATCCCATGTCGTGTCTTAATGCTTCTTTGACAGCAGACCAAATTGGGACTCTGGCAAGCTGGCAGAACTCTCTAACCCCCTCCACAATAAAAAAAAATAAATAAATAAAAGTGAAAAACAGAGAGCTGTCAATTACTGTACTATCAGAAAAATATTGGATGTAAGGTTATGGATAGTTCACGAGGCAGGAGCTAGGCTTGCATAAGGGACTACTAGAATAAAGACAAAGTGCTTATGACAAAATAGGGGTTCCCCCTTGACAACTCGGAGAACTGTCCTCACTGAGGTGAGGCCGAACCGATCTACCTCCAAGGCCAGGAAGTGAGGACTTCCCCTAAGGGGAAACTAAGGAAGGATAGGAGGACAAATCAAGGCCTCCCTGGCTTACTGAGTCATCTACTCGAGAGAGGTCAGATTTGGCTGGTGCTCCGAGGCCGCATGGACAGCCTCGCGATCTACGCATGGAGAACAAAAGTGCTGGAAAAGAGAATAAGAAATAAACACATAAAGAGAGCCAGGGGTCTCCCACCCCAGCTGTGTAACCACCTTCAATAAGTGAGATAAATGACTAGCTTGAAAGTTGGGAGCGGGAACCTTCCTCTCGGAGGGCGAAGCGATGTAGTCGGCCTCTAAGGTCGGGAAGTGAGCTTCACTTGCCCCCAAAAGAGGACCCCGGCTCCCATAACTGTACCACCAATACAAAGAAGAGAGAAAATTGTTAGTCAGAAAAGAAAGCCGTGATTAATTACAAATTTGATTAATTACAATTATATATATACTTATTGTATTTTTTATTAACTAAACCCCGCCTTTGTGGGTGGAAACCTCTGGTGGTTCTGGCAGAGAGATTGCCCCCACTCTGGGCTTACTAGCAATACTTGTTGATCAGAAAATAATATCAAGGAGAGACGAGCGAATGTAAGAACCCACTGCTGAGGAAGGACTGGTTGATTTTAACTTTGACTGCTGATGTTGCTGCATCTATATGGAATGAATGGTAGAATACAATTGGAAATGTAAATACATGCAAATGCATGTATTTAGTTCGCTGACTGGAGGAATGGGTGGAGGAGACGTTCGAGCTGAGGAAGCCGGACATCTGAATTGCATGATCTGAAATCCAGCCTAGCTGCCGAAGAAGTTGCATAATTATAGTGGAAGAGGAATGGCCTTTATTAATAATATGAACAGTAGATTATCACAAAAGATTAAGATAGATTTTTCTGCCAAAATGAGCCCCAAGGATAGGCTGCGACGACAGTAGGGAATACTTCAAGTAAGGCTGGGGATTTAAGCTCAGGAGGAAGATTTATTTTTATTTGCATTTTTTATTTGCATTTTTTTTTCATTTCTGGGGCCAGACATCTGAGAACCATTGATTAAGAGAATACCACCAAACCGATAGAAGAAGCATCCGTATGGAGTGAGAGGTCATGGGGGGCAGCATTGCAGTCATCGTAAAACAGAGAAAGGCTATTCCAGTGCTGTAGGAGAGAGATCTGAAAGGACTGAATGAGAGAGCAAATGCATTCCAATTTAAGGCAGTCAGGCTTCAAATTCAATAGTACCCAAAGTTATTCCTATGAACTCAAGAGAGTGAACTGGACCGATGTTTTTCTGCTCTGAGAGGGGGATGTCGACTGCTGAGAAGAGAGACATGAGTTCTAAGAGTGCTTCAGCTGGAGAGGCTGATGGAGGAGATATAAGGAGAAAGTCAAGAGGGCAGATGGAACCTGAATGACCATCACCCCAAAACTGCACATATGTAAAAAATGGCATCCTTTGGAAATGCAGAATGAGGAATTGAAATTACTGCACAGCTGTCTGCTGCCGGAATGTTTGATGGGGCTTCCATGAGAATCTTGGCTTGTTAAAAAAGCAGGCGGAGCGGAAGAATGAATAGGAGAAACTGCAGATACACGATTCCTAAATAAATAAATAAATAAATAAATAAATAAATAAATAAATACAAATGTAGTGAGCCGGGGAAGATTTGAGGCTGTGTCCAAAAGCAGCCTCCTCTTCAGTCTCCTCATCAGAGGTAGAAAGGACGGTGGAAGTGCAAACCCCAAGCGTTAGCACAGAGAATACTGAATAATCTAAGATCATAATTGGGCTGAGACCAGTAATCAGAGTATTGTCCAATGCCAGCCGAGAAGCTGCTTTGGCTGAAAAAGCTTTATGATAAAAATGGTACCGCCATATCTGACCGAGAGATCAACAATGACTGTACGTTTACGGTGACCGTAAACTTCACAAAGGAGATCACGAAAAACAGAAAAAAACCAGCACAATTCTCCAAGAGTAAGTTTTTTACACAGCCGAGGATCCTGAGATTTTAGAGTAACTGACAGATCTCTACAGTCAACTACCTTGTGATCCAGAAATTCTGAGATTGCATAAGAATCGAGACCAAATTAACGTCTTTACCTTCAATAATATTTCATCTCAGTTGAGGACAGAGAGTGCAATTAAATACTGAAACAGCAGAGGATCCTGAAGTTGAGGCGGTCGCTAAAGTCAAGATTGGCTGCTCGAGAACCAGTGTTGGCGTGGCTGAAGCAGCGGGGGAGGCGAGCGCTGCAGCTGCTGCTCTACTGATGAGGATGTAATGGCTGCTGGTTCCAAGCGAGAGATCCTGTTATCAAGCGAGCAGACATTATAGGAATGGAGGTGGATGGAGGATGAATGAGTTGGTTGATATCGTTAAAAATATGATAATGCAATGGGAGGAAGGATCAGATGAAATTGAAAGCTGAGGGGTTGTAGATGCTGAATCAGAGGCGAGAGAAGCTTGCAAAGTAGCGGGGCAGCGCGTGAACTGATTAGTTTGGATCTCTGCTGAGTTTTTTGAGGAGGACAGACACACTCGTCTGATATGGAATTGCAATATGAAACAAATAAGCCCGATCGCACCCTGCTTCAATGTTGGCCAATCCTTGTAAAAAAGTTGCGCTGGAGAATCGTCCTCAGGTTTAATGCTTTTAGCAAGGTGAAGAGAAATGGCAGCATGCACAGCTGGATAAGCAGGGATCGAAGCAGCAGCACTGTCATATGGAGAGAGAATTTCTTCATCTGAGTCAGATGAAAATGAAAGCTGCCTTGGGTGAGTAGCCATTTTATACTGATTGAAAACAAAGGTTTTGTTTTAAGATTCGGTCTGCAAGTCTGCGTGGTAACCTCAAACTGAAAAGCAAGGCAAGAATTAGGAAGCTGGCTACGGTTTCAATCGGGTGACTGACAGGTAATTAAAGGTTGACTGACAGATATTTTAGCAGGATGACTCAGGGGAGAAGTTCCAGCTCCAGCCCCCCAAAATGCACCTATATTAATACATTAAATACATATATTAATGTGATATATACAGAATTAGCAATCTTTGATATTGTACCCCTGGTTGAAGATTAAGATAGTAGACAGATGATGGAATCAATGGCAGCATCTGGTCAATACTGGAACGAGGTGAGAGTTTTACAAACTGGTGTCATGGTGTAGTTGCAAATGTGCCATTACTTGTACCCAGTTACCAGATCTGAAACTAGATTAACAGTAATTTGTTTTGAATATAGTGTGGGTGGTGTCACAACATTTTCTGATAAAACACTATATAACTTCAATATTTTAAGACTTTGGATGAAAGGACCCTATTTCTAAAACTAAACTATTTTGAAGCACTGTTCATGTATATGATCTTTGTATAACACAATTGTATTTGGTTTTACAGACACAGATTATCACTAATCTTGGACTAATAATTGTTACGGTAGTCCACAATTTGAGCTACTCGGGACTTGTGAAACCAGACATTTATGAACTAAAAACATACTGGTTCTGAGAAATTGGGATAAAAACAGCTGTGAATACATTGACGACTGCATAAATGAATACTCTGATGACTAGTAAAGCATCAGGGTTTGTCTATTTCATTTACGGTTATTGAAATAAACCAACAGAGTAAAATCAGCTGAAAATTAATGTTCAGAGACAGTAGGACAGATAGATAAATCTATAAAAAAAACTGTGTTCCACATAAAACAGGTTATTCCATATTAACTCAAAATAAACATAATATTCTTAATATTTAATAATATCAGACTACTAATACCACATCTATCTATTTATACTTTGAACAACATGACTTTCTAACTGATCCGGTTTGTAATAATAATAATAATAATAATAATAATAATAATAATAATAATAATAATAAATGTGTAAAGCATGTACAGTAATTTATATTTCATTTATATTTATAATTTATATATACCATGATTAGAGCTAATCTTGGACTATCTAATGTTATTTTAGGTAAATTAGTCCAAGATCAGTGCTAATCTGGGTTTCTGTGACAGAAGAGAATAGCTGCAAATTGAAATTAAATATTAATGTATTTATTTATTTATTTATTTATTTTTGCATCAAAGAGATATTTAACCTACTCCAGAAGTAAGATTTAATACCCAATGAGTTAGAATACGACAGTTACAGAAGTACTGTACTGCCAACCTATTATCAGCATATCTGATGCATTTTTTCATAGATAGACATAAGGGGGTATACTTTAAAATGCAATGAAAGCTAAGCAGCTAAAAATGCTTACACTTTAATACAATGCATTAATGTGAAAAAAAAATAATAATAATCATTTATCAAATAAACATATTTTTTCTTAAATAATAACTATGTTTTTGGCCTAATGTAAGGAACATATTACATTATAAAAGACAGAACGACTCCTTTCAGATGACAAAGGGATAACTCCCCACCCCCACCCCCAATTTATTTTCCATCTGTCAGCTAGATGTCAAACAGGCAACAGAAGGATCAGTCGTTCCGTTCATCTATTTCAGGTCAGAGGTCATAATTATCTAATGGTTAGCTATTCTGGAAAGAAGGCCATGACCTAGAGCTGGTGTCTTATACATTCTCAATCACACAGCTTTCTCAGTTTACTTTAATGCTTCACAATTAGGAGATGTTAAGATAAAAGATAAAAGATAAAAACAGGAATCACACACTGGTTTTACTTGATTTTAGATGCTTACTGTATATAAGAACATGTTAAATTAAGGGAGCTTTTGAAAAATGAAAAAAAACAACATAATGAAAAGGAGTAATGTAACAGGAAGTACTTTGCACATTATGTTATTATACCAACAGCTTCTTCCACTGAAGACAGCAGCTTTTGAACACCACAGGCTTCTGACTCCTCTGCGCATGTTTAATCGACCAATGTGGTTTCCATGCCAACAAGCACTGCAAATTCTGTGAAGAGACTGGGTACTTCAGTGCAGTGACCCGATTACGGTCTGTTAAATTAACTGGGGTAAGAGTGAATCAGACCCATTACAAAGATTAAACCCTAGGGGAACTAAAGCGAGGGCCGGACTAAAAGCTCAGACACAGATTTTACCAGGAGTTAAAAACTCTGAATGCTTATTAGCTGTAATTATGTATGCAGCCACGTAGTGTTTTCCAACATTTTCCAGCATCTTTGCAGTGGATCTGGGATCTATGAAGGCTTGGTGAAATCTAGCAGAGGTTATGCTAAACTGGCTAAACCCTGCTGTCCCACGTAGTACCGATTCCTTTGACACAACACATTAAATGCAGACACACCTTACAAGGGCAGCTATACAATAGGTTGGAGAGATCTCAGCCTTTGACTTTTGTGTCATCCATTCATCCAAAATAAATTAAACACAGTGTAAGGAAATCTGCAGTTAGCATGAATGGGTACTTGACTATTCATTATGACAAAAATAATCTCATTCCATGATCCTGTTATCCTGCATTATTTATTAGACTGCACTGTTTTTGTCATTTCAATCCAAAAAGGAAAAATGAATTGCTTTCTTAACAATGTATTCACTTTCCAGTGATCCCTGCACCATCTTGTTTTAAAAAAAAATTAGCATATAAAAGGTAATGTAATAAAGTTGATGCATGACCAGGATTTATTTGCTTGTACAAAATGTAAGGATCCTAAATGAATCACAAACAAGAACACCTGTGGTTCCACAATAAACCATCTCCAACAACATATGACAATCATTAGTCAAAAGCTGATCTTTAATATCTGAATTCTGCCTAGCAACTCATTCATTATTCACATATTTTCACTGCAATCATGGTTTTCCTGTGATTGTGCATTTATTGGGCCTTACCTTGTTGTTTCCATGGTTTACCAAATAAAACTGTCCACCAAACTACATGTTAAAACTGAAAACAATATTCTAAATCATTTTGTCGACCTTAAGCAAATTAGTGTGAGCTTTAATCAAATGGACCTCTAGCATCGCACCTCAAGTGAGATAAATGAAAACACGGCCCTTTGTAAACAGGCTTGGTGAGAAAACTGAGAAATAAGACATTCATATACTATAGTTGGTGAATGAGGAGAAAGCAGAGTCAAAACATTTTTATGTATACTCTTTGGCCCTATTAAGCTATTGACTGCCTGGTTTTTAGTTACTGTAGTTCTCTATGTTTTACTAAGTTGTTGGGCTTTAGAGGTTTTTAAGTGGTAAATCATCAGCATGATAAATAACTCAATTCGTACAGATGAAAATCATCCATGAAATAGCTGGCTACATTTTGTTTAATTGTGAAATACAATGGAGGAAACATGACCAACTCATTACATAAAATTAAGAGTAGATTCAGAATAGTGTAACACTGCACTTAGTAGTAATTGATTGTTTTGTTTTGAAATGTCTTGTTTTATTTATCACGTTTTCTTTCAATGCACTTGTATGTATTTTATTGTAAGGGTACAGCTCTGAATTACTACCAGGACTATGAAGCTCACCAGCGTTCCAGTCCTAGGCAAATCTTCTGATCTCACCGAAGAGGCTTGCAAATGGAATTTGGACTATTTGCCACTTTTGGGCTTAGTCTTATGTATGGTAGAAAGATTGTATGATCCAGTTTAAAAGAGACAAAGTGATTGGATTTAATGTTACCTGGCAGTGCAATTATCCTTAACAGCTTTATTGTGTGTTTTAGTATAAGACCAAGTGGGTTTTATATTGTGTGTTTCTGTGTAACCGTTTCTTTTAGCTTTTAGAATTTTAGTATTACTCAGGCATTTGGTTGTTTTTAATATTTATTGATTTGTGTATTTTATATTGTTTATTGTATTTATTGTTTTTCTTTTAATTTAGTAATCGCCAATTTTTTTTTTTCCCCCCCGATTTGGCATATCCAATTATTGTTTTAGCTAACCTCTACCACCCCCACGCTGACTCGGGGCTGCAAAGACAAGCACACGCTGTCCTCCGAAGCGTGTGCCATCAGCCGAGCGTTTTTTTTTTTTTTCACACTGCAGACTTACCGTGCAACCTCCTCAGAGCTACAGTGTTGGAGGACAACGCAGCTTACAGGCAAGCCCGCAGGCGCCCGGCCAGATTACAGGGGTCGCTGGTGTGCGGTGAGCCGAGGACACCTGACCTAGGTGCCCCCCACTCCCCCGGGGAGTGCTCTGCCAATTATGCGCCGCCCCTGAGAGCTCCCATCTACGGTCAGCAGTAGTATAGCCTGGACTTGACCGGCGACCTCCAGGCTATAGGGTGCATCCTGCACTCCACTGAGCACCTTTTTCTCAGATCGCCACTTTCGGATGAGCCCCCATTGACTGTTTTATTTTTTTTTAATATATATATTTTATTTTAATATGCAAAGCTTCCGTTTATTTTACACAATCAATTTACAGAGTGATTGATAGTGTTTTGTATATTTTTGGTTTTATACATTGTTATATTTATTGTATTTTATTTTAATATGCAAAGCTTCTGTTTATACTATCTGATTTATTTGATAATTTTATGATGTGCTTTGTGTGTTGTTGATGGCCTGTAATAAATTATTTAAATCAGCCCACTCAGTTGTTTCTCTTGCATGAGTGTTACTGAACCCATTCCAGTGCCAAATAAAATATTCTGTTACAGGTGGGTAATTGCCCCTGTACTTATTGAGTGGTGGTTACACTCTGGCGTAGTCAGACTATTATATTATCTTTTTTTTATTGTAAAACTTGCTACAGCATAGTATAAGTCTTTTTAAACCTCTAATCTATTTAGACGTGGAAGATTAATGGCATTTATATTTTAGCACTGCTTGTGGCAGACCTGTCATCCATTAAAAGAAAATGTATCTCACAACAACGAAGGGGATAATATGATATTAACTCGCAGCTCCCTTGCAGAGAAGAAAGAAGGTCGAGATAGTAGGAGATGTGTTGGGAGTAGATAGAACACAGATGGCATAGATAAAGCACACAGCAGTTCAAGTTAAAAACATTAATGCCTCCATCACCCTTACCCGGTCTTCCAATGTTTAATGAGTGTGCCAGATGGAAAAATCTATCTGACCCATTAACAAATGCACTGACCAAAATGGTCTGTTCAAAATAAAACGTAATCACATTTGTTGAAATGCTTACCATTTGTTGACAATGGGATTGTCTGTATTGCTTTAAACATACATTTTATTAAGAGAATCTGTGACCTAGTTTTAGATTACATTTGCAGACACGCAATGAACACTGACATTTTAAAAGCATACGGAGAAACAACAGGGCTACTGTATTTATTTTAGTAAAGTCATTATAAACTGTCTCCCTATAGAAAGCTCCCGTGTTGATTCCAGTTTGCAAATTTATCAGGTTTGGCCATATATTCCCTTTGTTATCCAGAACCGCTCACTGGTTTTGACTACGGATAACACATTCTCTGAATCATTTTGCAAAGCTGCCAATTACGCCTCTCTCTTGTGACATTTAAACCAGAGTGCTTCATCACTCCCTCCGCCACTTTGCCCAGCAGCCTGAAACTCACAACAACTTCAAAAATGTGATAAAAATGGCAACCTTGAAAATCCTGTGTAAAAAAAAAAATTGTATGCATAGTAGTGATTCTATTTTATTTATTTCTTTACCGACGCCCTTATCCAGAGCGACTTACAATTGTTACAAGATATCACATTATTTTGTCATACAATTACCCATGTATACAGTTGGGTTTTTACTGGAGCAATCTAGGTAAAGTACCTTGCTCAAGGGTACAGCAGCAGTGTCCCCCCACCTGGGATTGAACCCACGACCCTCCAGTCAAGAGTCCAGAGCCCTAACCACTACTCCACACTATTGTAATCTACAAGCAAAGTTTTAAATAGCATGTTTAGATAACATTTAAAAAAAAAAAAAAAAAACATGTAGCTTTTACAAAAATCAAAATAAGATAAAATTCTATAAGATTATCTGATGAATGCATTCCCAAAAGAATGGTTTTATTCTAGTATGATGCATACATGCATAATGATATACAGTAACTACTATACTAATGATGGTACTTAAGAAAGATTCCAGCACATTGCCAATACAGTATGCACTGCATCTCAAACATCAAGGCTGGAGAGGTAATTAGTAAAATAATATGTAAAACATTATTCATACACTATCTCTTAAAACTCCTAACTACAGAATTATTATGGGGTCTGGTAATATTACTAGGACAAATCCTACATGCAGAATTTACCATGGTGTGGTTTTAGTTGGCCTAGAGTTAGTGTGAAAGTGGTGGTTATAGCTACCTACATCCATTCTTTTCTCTTTTGATGGCTTCATGGCGTGTTAGCACAGCATGTTCATCACAGTTAAATAAAAGGTAATTTCATACTGTAGCTTATTTTCCCTCAGAAGTGTCTTAAGGGTCAAAGCATTTTGCCTGATATACGGTAAGGCACAAGTGGTGGGGTGAATTTCTATTTCCAGGTGATACGACCTAGACAGTGCAAGAATACCTGAAAGTAAGGTATGGAAACTTTCTTACCATAACATGTTTGTTTGTTTGTTTTTTCAAAACTGCACCTACAGTACATGCAGTAGGCTACAAAGTGAAGGGAAGTGCATGACAAGGTAACATTTATGGAATTATTATAAACCCCAGTTGGGAGAGGTGCAGTAGGTGGTAATGGCTAGAAATGTCAAAGAATAACACAGACAGCAAAAGTACACTTTGAACATATAGATTAGTGACAACCCATCTTCTCTCATTAAATATTTGTGAACAATACTGTAGTACTTACATTAAAAAGTCTAAATGCTGACCATCAACACACTTTTGTACTGCCCTTTTTAGAACAGAATGAGAACACAATTTAAAATGTTTTTTCTCACACCTCATTAGTATTGCACTCTCACAAACCCTCTTAGACTGGGCAGATTCTTCTGTTTTTGAGTACCCGGTCACACAGATATTTCATGCAATGAAAACATGAAAATGTGCCAAATTGCTTATTCCAGGGGGTCTGATTTTAGGTTTAAAGACAGATTTGGGTTTTTTAAGGTTAAACTCAAAAACATTGAGCTATTAACCTGATAGGTCCATTCATTCATGTTGTGCAGCTATTAAAGATCAATATTTACCTAAACAATTGTCAAAATACTGTTATTTTAGTTAGTTATTACTTAATTGTAAAGCTTGTGGTGTTTAATTTGTAATGAGCATGACATACACCTCAGCTTCACTCTATTCTGTGTATATGTGCAGGAATAAAGCCTCATTACTGTGGCTGCTGGGGAATATACAGTATGTTTGACTCGGTATCGGATTTGGTTCAGTTCTTGTTTCTCCCATGTTTAAAATAGCAATGCATTAACGCAGGACATTTTTGGATAAATGGGGTAAATTAATTGATAAATTGGTAGCTTCATCCAAGTCAAAGTGAATAAAAAAGTCTATAAGGGACTTGGAAGAATAGTCATATTTACGAAAAGGGGCTAAATTCCCAGTTTTTTACTTCAAATTTTATTAGGGCAATTTTTCACAAAGGAAAGGACCCAATGAAGTTACCAAACCAGAAATTAACAACTCAATTGATTAATGTAACCAGTCTTAAGTTGTTTCTTATTTGCTTTAAACCAATGTAGTTGTGATTCTTACTCCACTTTCACAATGGTTTTCATATTACATTTTAAATAGCAAGTCTTCTATCATTTCCAACAAGAACAATTTAACACATGCTCTCTAATTCAAACATTTAGAATAAAAACAGACCAAACACAGATAAAACTGCAGAACTAAAAATAATACACAACATTCTGCACAAATAAATGCACTGTTTTACAGACAATACACCTGCCCGAGCACCGGGAAAAATATCTGGAATAGGAAATACGGAAATATTAAATGTATTTAAAGTATATTTCTATATGGTTGAGCCTCAAGAACATATATAAGAACTATACAAATGCTCAACTTTATCTTGGTAGAACACATTTAAAAGCAACTATTATGCCATGATGGATACGATCTTTCTATGCAGCAATTCCTTTTAACAATGAGATCAATACATGTTTTTGTATCGCAGGCTGTATTTAGAAAGGGATATTGAATGCTTAATATGACTCAATTAGTTGAGATTGTGATCCAGGTTCAAACATCTTTATGTCTGTCTAAAGGAAGAATCTGGTTTGGTAATAAGAAGACTTTCTTTGATAATGTTCAATGGCAGACTGGACTTTTTTTAATCCATAAAAAATCCATAACTCCCAAGAGCTGCAAAAAAACATTTTTGCTGGAGTTTTTATGCTGCTTTTTTTTTAGCCTTTCTGGTTTCGTGACACAACGAGTTGGTTAATATGCACATAATATAATGTCAAGTCATAGGATTAAAGGAAAGGCTATTTATTACTGTTTTTACAGATTTTCTATCCTTTTGAAGATTACACTATGTTGTATGTGTATTGAAGAATGTAAAGATTAAAAATCCATTTTGTACCTTACATTTTATTTAATCAATGCAGCATATTCTGCATTACAGAGTAAGAGTGCAATCTGCCTCTGCACATACATAGTCGCAGCAGTGAAATGCATTGATAATCAAGTCTACAACCGATATTTTGCTGGACCTTTGGGACACACTTATACAAATGGGCATGCTGCTTGGTTCCTGGTCTGTTCTGATATCTGACCACTTACAGACATGAAGTTGAGGAGCACATGGTTTCTGTGCATTGTGCCCAGTGTATGTATATATGTCACCCCAATTGGTTCACATTGGGTATATTGTATATCTATGGACCTATTGTGTGCTTTATGGTCTGTTATGAGTTGGTCACCATTCCACGTAGAAAATTGGTAAATCCCTATAGAAACCTATAATGTCCCATGTGGTCTTGTACTGTAAGTAGTCTTCAAGTTGTTTTTTATTTGTTTTAGAAATGTAATATTTTTTCCTTCCAGAAAAAATGTTTATCACAATTTTAAGAAAACGACATATAATAATCTCTCTGTTTTCTGATAGCCTAAATAACTGATATGTTTTTGTATATAGTCTTTGAATGCACATATCGAAAACTGTAGAATGAGATTCTTTACGCTGTATTATTACCCTAATATTGTTTGTTTCTTGTTTTGATGCTTTTGTTGTTCTGTTTCTAATGAAATGCTATTGCAATCGATTTCAACACCCATATTCAGATGAATATTCTACAAATGCACTATTTTGTGTTATAAAGAGAGATGTGTAAAATGGCCACCTAAACACAGTATGTGCAGGTTATAAAAAAGTATGCTGATTTGGATGGACGTGACTAATCTACAGGTAGTTTTTGTTTCCAGCAGAGTTTGTATATGCCATTTCATTTTAACAGACACTAAATTTAGATACTGATTCAAGTGGAACTTTTGATGTCTATTGTTCAAAATAGGTCTACAATCTGAAATTAATGAAAAATACCAATGTGTATTGATCTGATTCAAATCTCAAACACAGCTTCAGCTGGTACACAAAAATATATATTTCTGTCAGTTACAAAACCTGTGCTTAATGTTGTCAATAAGTATACTATATTGCAGAAAAAACAACGTACAGTTTAATATTGTTAACATCTGAATCACAGACAAAGATTTGTTTTAAGGTTATGGGTCATGTTGGGTAAAGCTCAAAAACTGAACCATCCTAGGAATGTCCATATCATCTTGGGTAAACCCGGAATAAAAGTGACATCACATTGTTGCCGTTCATGGAATTTATGAGTTGCAAGAAAATAAAGGGTGTTCTGTGCCATTATTGTGAAATCTATTCTGCAGCAACAAGATATTAAAGAAAAACAAATGCTAAAAATCCTGTTTTTTCATGCCAAATTAAAGAAATGTTTATATATATATATATATATATATATATATATATATATATATATATAATCCTAAACTACAGTATAAAACCTTCACTTTTTCATAATGAAAAGAAAGCTTCACTTAGGCTTTTAATTTCAGCCTTTTTGAAACCATTTAACACATATATTGAACTTTTTCAATTAATATTTAACTACGCATGTAAACAATTGTTGTACTGTTATAGTGATGAGCATTTGAAATTCAGACTCCCTGACCAGGGATGCCTAACTGTGTTTAATAGTGGGGGGGCAAAGGTAAATAAGAACTGCTGAGTGTAGCAAAGCAAATTATTTTTTTGTTGCTAAGAAGCTCTGGTAAACCTCATTTTTACTGTTCAGTCTTTTTCAAGTTATGGTTTTTGTAACAGTAAAAGCCACAAAATTGGACAGGTGTTAAAACATAACATATAGAATATCTACTAACTGAGCATTTATTAAGTACAAACACAAGTAGCACCAAATGGCAGAACCAGTTATTTATTTCTTAGCAGACGACTTTATCCAGGGCGACTTACATTTCAAGTGGCATATCTGCACACTGCTGTACAGTACCTATAATTCCATCATGCAGCTTATTAAATGGAAGTGCTAAACAAACACAAACAATATCATGTACAACATGTTATAATATGGTTTGTTTATTGATAGATATATTGACATATGTATGTTAACAGTTAAAATGGTCCCTGGAATGGACACAATAATGGCTCGTCAGTCTGTTGATCCATAAGACTACTAAAGAAGAAAAATAATCTAGAGCACTCTACCATCTGTTAAAGATTAATGTTTTATTCATGATTTATAAAGATTTGATAGCAACAACTGCTATGACAGTAAACCACATCTTGGGATAAAAACCCCAAAGACAATGGTGTAATATTCTGTTTTCTTTTAAATAACTATACATGTCAATTCCCCATCACAGACATTTTCCCTCATGGCACTCCTACCCATGTCCAGACCCTTGTTCTGGCTACCCGGGTCACAATCCTGCACAGTGTGAAACCACGTACCTGGGTCGTCCCGAGTCCCAGCGACCCACCTCAGCCTGTGGGTCAACATGCTATGACCTGGGTTGAGCGAGACAAAATGCATGACGGCAGACAAAATAACAAATAGCCACACCTGCTTCACTGTTTATTCTGTTTAGCCATATTTTTGTTGCTTGAGACAGACCATGAGCCAGATTGGTCCAGCAGACCATGAGCCAGAAAAGGTCCAGCAGGTAAAAATAATGTCAAAGTAATGCCAAATTTTACTTCAAAATTGAAAATACAGACTCTAAAAACTAGTTTCATTGCAGTTTCATTCCAAAGCCACTGCTTAGAAATATCCAGAGAGAAGCGCTCCCCACTTCACTTTACTCAAGACTCCTTTGACCCATCCAGACAAGCATGAAAGCATGAGAAATAAATGAAGGCAAACAAAGACAATTCTCACGGACCTTCCACACAGGAGGCTACTGAAGAGCAACTCACCCTGCACATATCAATGTGGTTAAATATAAAACTGTGAGAGAACATTTGCATGGGCAAACAGAATAAATGCACAAATTAGCATTCACAATCTATTCCATCTTATCCATTTTAACGTCATAACCTTCTACAAGTAGGAGATTCAAATCAATCCACGACATTTTACAAAATGCAAGCCACACACACAAACAAGATAACCATACCCTATGCTTACAAGTAAAAAATACAGCTAATTCTTTCACAATACCTTTTTGTGTCTGCCCTTCTTCCATATTCTCTTCCATTGTTGCTTGTCTTGACTTGAAGCTGCTACACAAAATTCAACAAAGCCCTCAGTAAGATATTTAAAATCTTGTTTTCCCTGGAAGCTCCAACAGCAGTTGCTTAGGCAAGCCCTCAGAGCTTAGTTTACAGACTCCCTCACTCCCTAGTTTGCTTTGAGATTGCTTTTCAACTGCAATTTCATTCAAATTACTCTTCCTTGAAGATTATCAATTTTTCTTCTCAATGCTATCCATTGTAAGCCACTGTACGCATGTATTTAGCCTACTGAATCTGGGGGTAAAATTAGGCAGTGTGCAAGGGACACAAGTGAAATGCTGCCAGTAGCTTTTATTTATTGGCAAGGTGTTTAAAAAATAATTTGAGGTTTGTGGTGAAATTTATCTTTAGCATTAAAAACAGACCTTTTCACTGAGAACAGGATGGAGGGGTGTCCCTTTGCAACAGAGGCAGACCACCAACCAATATCCCCCTACTTCTTCAAATGGAAAAGCCTGACAGCCTGTGGGCTCTGTATGCTGCATTAACAGATTTTCACCAACAAAAAACCTTTCTTTTTTATTATTATGCAAACTATGAAAAACTGTTTACAGTATTCATTGTGTAGCTTGTGATTAGATGGAAATAAACACACATGTATGGATGCCAGTGTTTCCCTAAGCTGTATCTTTTTTAACACATTTGAACTGCTGTTTATAAGCAGTCAGCCATTTTATCCAGTTATTTTTAATTAAATAAGGATTCAGTATAATAAATACAAATACAACAAATTATGTGACGGTATAAAAAGAACAAAACAAGATCCATAAGAGTAATTTATGTTACAGTACTTTTGTAAAATGCAGGCAGCAGTTTCCACAGCCAGGCTACATAAAAGGGATGGGATGCTGAAAAAAACATTTCATATCTTCCATGAAATCTAATTTGTTGGTTACAAATTGAAAGGTTATTAATTTAATGTAAACCACTTATGTATGGTACTTCCATTTAATATAATGACATCTATTTTGTTTACCTTTTCATTCTTTGCTCTCTTGTAATTTCTATATCACAGGGTGAGAAACTAACAAAATTATGGTACTGATCCTAAGGACTAATACCCTTTGAAACTTGCTAGTCCTGATGTAAACTTACATAGTTCCTGAGTCAGAATCAACAACAGCTGTTGGGGTCCCCAAAATATTAGGCTTACATTTTATTTTCCTAAAAAATGAACACATAAAAAAAGGATTGTATTACAAAAAAAAACAGATACAATAAACATTAATGCTCATTCCCAGATACATTGATTGCGTCTCTGCATCTGCCTTCCCCACATTCCCAAACCCAACAAAGTCTTTGTGGACAACACCGTTGATAGCATACTTCATGTAGCATATCACTGCCTCACTAATGGAACTATCTGTAGAACCGTCTGAGATAATCGACACATTTTTAGCAGTTGGATGCTGGGTCCTCGCAATAGCGTGTATATACTCTTGTGCCTGTTTAGAACTTCTATAGACTTTCCCCACATTTAATCCTTTTGCCTCATCCAGGTCGCAAAATCAGAATACAGTCGTGCATGCTTTGCAAGGGCGTGAGCTGTTCTAAAAAACACTTTTAGTTTTAAAATCACAGAAGTGTTTATGTTGTGTAGTAATTGTTACGCTTTTGATGTGTCTTGTTTGGCAGTCTTTGCCTTCATCAGTTTCACACAGTATAATTATTACTTGATTTCACTCACTTTAAAATCGACTCTATCTTAAAGGTAGATGATCCAGTCACAAATGTGCCACTCTGGCGTTGGTCATACTAGATACAAACCTTGCAGTACATCTTATTTTCTGAAGGCACAGACTTACTGCAGCCAGTCAAATTGTGAAAGCGAGGTTATGTGAAAAGTGTGCTGCCTCTTTTCTCTGTCATGTTCTTTGTGTTTGCAAATCGTTGTCTTTTTTATCTTTTGTGGTGGGGGGTCACAACCCGGTATAAATCTCCACATTTTTGTAAAATTACTTTACATTTACTTCAAAGATGCAATGTGCTAATTTATTCATCACGGTGGTTTAAATGTGAACTTTTGGTATTATGAACTAAATTGACTTTTTAGACATCAAAACAGTATAAAAATGTCAAAAGACAAAATAGCTCAAGTGAATAGTCATTTCCTCACATTACATTAAGTAATAATTAGTTAAGCAACCATCCCTTTAATCTATGGTTTTAAATGCTTTAATATTTTACACTGATTAAAGATCAACCTACCTATCTGGTGCTGGTGTTGGATCGTGATTTTTGCACATGGCTGATAATTTTTTATTGCCTCACGTAGTTAATTCATTTGGGGGTATTATTAATGTAAGCATTATTAATGTTTATCCACCACTGCTACACCCCGTGTGAAATTGACTTTTATTTCATTTTTTAAACACAAGCGTGAGAGTATATCTGTACATTTGTTTTAAGCACTCGCCCACAGGACTACTTAGACAAAGACATCAACTAGTGCTCATCGGTTTTAATTCACCTTGGGGCGAACAGGTGAGCGTTAGTTTCTAACCCTGTACTGCATACCTGAAATCTAAGCAGACATCCCTGGGGGACATAATGTAAGGGTAATGGCATCTCATATTGAATGTTTTGTAATCAGGAAGTAAAATTGCTTTGTGGAAATTGTTGTGCATGATCCATGTTATTGATATGGACAACAGTAATGGAACTTGAGCAAGAGAATCATAGAATACAGCTGTGAACCAAACGTGAAGACATCGTCAGGTTGGTGATACCCTAATTAACAGGTCTTTTGGAAGAGTAACCAGGTACTGGAGCAGCCGACTTGCATGCCCATTTTATCCAAAGCAACTTACAGAGACTAGGGGTGAACTATGCAACGCAACTGCTGCTGCAGAGTCACTTACAATAGGACCATGTACAGAAGTCACCTATCTTGCATCCAATAAGCAAAGTCCCTTTTACCTCCCACATGCAGAAAACCCATTAGCATGTACATTGGTCACTGCATCTGATGACAACATTTGGCAGTAAGTCACCAAACTCTGCAATCTCCAAATTGTTTCTTCCAGTTTGGAGGGTAGATATGTTAAATACTGTCACAGGTGTTGGCAGGGCGAAAGCCCTAAAATGTAAATAGTGTGTGTGTGGGAATGTAAGGTTGGCAGGGATGGGGTTAAATCTGTCCCTAACAACAATCAGGTGTGGCCATTCTCTAATTAGGAAATTGAATGCTAATTGGGGAGTAGCCACATGTAAAAAAAGAGCCAAAAATCCTTTGTTTGTTGGAGGAGTTTGGGGGTGAATGCTTGTGTGTTGTTTTGCAACTTTATAGTGAAGGCGAATGCCCAGCCTGTATTGTATTGTATTGTATTGTATTGTATTGTATTGTGTAAGCTTTTTGTTTTGGCCCTCGTGCCATGTTTGTTTTATTTTTGTTTAATAAAGTGCGCAACAGCGCTTTAAAACTGCAGCTTTCTGTCTCTGGGTAGAATTCCTGCTGGTAACCAGCCCAGCAGTCCAGTGATTCTGAAAACTGATTGATTGACTCAGAGGGGGAGCCACGTGGGGATAATACTCTAACATAACTAATACTCTCTATTCATTTATTCTACTTTCCACTCTGCTTCTTATATAATGCTTTTTTTTCCTTCTCATCAAGTGTACACTTAAACTGCAAAACAATGGTTGTACATTTACTCTACTAGTTTTCATTTTAAAACAGAATAATATACTAAGTTCAAAGCCAATGAATATCTGATGAATTCAGTACCTTTCCATTCCAAATATTAAAACATATTACAAAATATATGCTGTTTGTGTAGTCTAACAAAATCATAATTTTTGTTCTAGGAGAAAAACTTCAAGACATCATCAAAAAGCTCAGTTTTTGAATGCACATTCTAAATGTTGGCTGCCATGTTTGAGAGCATGAAGGCATAAAGATTGGTCTCCTATCTATCTAGCTATCTGTCTATCATAGTTGTTAGTTCATTAAGATTGCTATAACACACTACCTAGAATTGTTTCCATTCCACAAAAACTGTCCAGTGTGCTTCATGTTTTCTTTCAACATTATGTATGTTTACATGCATGAGAGTATTCCAAATAAGTACTCTGACTAATCCAGGGGTTCCCAAACCTGGTCCTGGGCCCCCCCTGTTCTCCTGGTCTTTATTCCAACAGAGCTCTTGACTACTTAACTAAACCCTTAATTGAACTAATCATTTGCTTAATTAGACCTTTTTAATTGTACTCAGCTCTTAAACAGTTGCAGAGTTCAAGTATTTTCTAAAATGTTATAGTTAACTTGAAATATGTAACTGTTTAAGAGCTGAAAACAAGGAAAAAGGTCTAATTAAGCAAATTATCAGTTCAATCAACAGTATACTTAATAATTGAGAGCACAGTTGGAATGAAAACCAGCAGACACAGGGGGTCCCCAGGACTGAGTTTGAGAAGCCCTGGACTAATCTGTTTACCTGCAAGTGAAAAGTAATATGCCACTATTATTCCACATTTGCATGCAGACAGAAAGATCCAGACTACTACACACATTAGACATGTGTAATAGCAGAACTACAAAGCAAGACTAGTTTAACTGGAGTATTTTGAAGTTGTGTCCTAAATTCATTAATTATAAAAAGTAAACCCTACAGACCATCTCAGCATCACTGGACCTTTATTCCATCCAATAAACTGGCACCTGCTTGCTAACCATCTACTGCGGAAGTATCTTCAGTAGATAAAAATACAAAGCAAGGCAAACTTCAAACCGACACTTAATATCGTATTGTTCATAACAGTTAGAAGGGAGTTGCATTTTTTGTAACCTTGAGTATGATTCGGGGGGCAGGAGCTAGGGCTCCTCCCCTGCTCTGTCCCACCAATAATATTTGCCAATCTCATTATTTAAAGCCCAAGTCATGCCCTTGTTCTCTGTCTTGTGTTTTTTTGTTTTCCACCATCCTCCCCCTTCAGAATCAAAAAGTAATATTATTTTGCATTTAATCAAAATGCAGCAGCCAAGTCAATGTTAACAGGTCTTCCACTGCAGTGGAGTCTTGTGTTCATTCCTATCCATGATATATCTTTGCCCAACAGAGTATTGCTAGTATGCCCTGAGTGGGGGCCATCTCTCTGATGGGACCACCAGAGGTTTCCTCCCATGGGGGCATTTTACTCTCCACTGCGGTAAGATTAGTCTTCAATTCCCCCATCAGAGTTAAAAAAAAGATCAGTTGCTTCCCAGCCTTGGAGGCCAATTGGTTCGGTCTCACCTAGAGAGCAGCTCTCCGCGAGCCAAGGGGAAACCCTGTGCTCTTAACTAACTATCTACTTTAATCTGTGCCAGCCTCCCTGTCCGGAGAACCCCTCCTTTGCATGTTGTATTCTTCTTTTCTGCATTCCTGTATCCTCACGTGGCTCTCCCTCTGCGGTCTGGCTGCGCCAACCTCCCTAAGCGTAGGCGACCCTTGTAAGCCGAGTAATCTTCTCTTCAATCTCTCCACTATCCTTCTCTTCATATCCCCTTGGGGGAAGTAAAGCTCGCTTCCCAGCCTTGGAATTCGATCGGCTCGGTCTCACCTCTGGTACGGCAGCTCTCCGCAAGCAAAGGGCAAACATTGTACTCATCGCTAAGTCGCAAAAGCACTTCTCTCCTATTCTCAAGGTTCTTCCAACACTCAGCTTTTGCTCCTGTCCTGTGAATTTTACATTAATCCTTGTATAGGTGTGTAACAGAAATACAATAAGTCTTGGTTGCAAATCTCCCTTCCGACCTGTGAGGGCGCTAAGCAGTGAGAACAGAGTTCTTTGGATGGGCTGGTCTGACAGTTCTTTCCCAGGGTCGGGATGTCGGCCAGTCTGGATGAAGGCGAGACTCCGTTGCAAGAACGCATTGACCCGGAAGGTAAACAATGTGGCAGTCACAGATTGGAGAGGTGGTTGCACTCGTTTACCAAGGGGTCATGTGTGACAGCATAAAAAGGGGACGGAGAATCGTAATCTGTTCCTTCGTTTTGGGTAAATGTATTGGAAACCAGAAGGACCTGTGTTAAATGTACCGTGAGTGTTTTGTCTTAGTTTGTCTAACTGTTACTTGTCTGTTTGTTATACAACACAAGTTCTGGAGCTGTTGCCAGAGGCGAGCACCCACCCAGAACATCACTGCACTAAAGCACACTATCTTTATATTCACCACTAGCACGACTGCACTCACTAAAGGACTGGTATATGACCGTGTATGTTTTGTCTGTGTGTGTCTATTTGTTTGTGGATTTGTGTGTTATCATTTGGGACTTCCCCGTCCATTATTTATACAGAGCAGTACCAAGCATTGAGTACTGCCTGTATTTCATTATTGTTTTCTGTTGGTCAGTTTTGACTATAATAAAAGAACCATCATATCACCAGTACTGTGTTTGTCATTGTTTGGAGCACTGCATCACCTCTTCACCTGCGCACTATAACCCACTTTGCCACAAGGTGCTACTGTATATTTCTATTTTGTACTGCAGCACTATATTTATACCATCACCTATTGCCAATTCCCATTAAATATGACCCTTTCTTTACCTCTTACTTTTGGTACCCCATTTGTAGATCTGTCCCTCAGGTGATAACTGTGGTGCATTCTCCATTGTACCAACCTCTTCATTTTTCAACTATAAGCTACAATATAATCAGTGTTTTTTGTGGATTAAACAGAGCTTTCAGTTTTCCGTTGTCTTTTTTATGTGAGTAATTAAGAAACCACATAGGCTGACATCGTTTCAAAAGGCAGGTAGGTAAACAACATGACCGTGGAAAACTGGAGGCTCTAATTAAATGAATTCCTGATCATTTTCTCTGATCTGCCATCTTGAAAGGGTGTCTTTTTTAACGATGGTGTGTCCTCCAAATTATTTAAGACTTTTGCAAAGTGTGTGATGGTGCAACTGCAATGTTGAATTCTAAAGGGACAACTATTCAAATGTTTTACAAATTTATGCAGCTTTTATGCAACTGTGCTTGCATTGTGAATATCTTGCATATATTCACAAGTCTGTGAAATTCAAAAGAGATGTGGGGAAATTACTAATACTGCAGCACTGTGGAAATGAATATATTAAAATGAGTCTAAACAGGAAATGAATTGCAACTCAGACTATACCCAACTGATGCAGGTGTATTTGCGTACGAGTTGAGATAATGGCTCAAAGTGTTCAAAATCACTGAGGGCAACTTTACTGAAGAGGAGATTATAATAACTGACAAAAAGGCAAAAAACATATAAATAATATTTGTCACTAAACAATGCAAAACGTATTAACACTAGAAGCCCCGCGGCAGTCATTTTGGTGGTTTTTGGTTTTAAAATGTAATTTTCTCCAGTCGTGTAACACATATGGGGCTGCACGTTCATGTACCTTTCTGTCTGTATGTATTCAATATTCTCACAAAGCATGAAACGCAGGAGTGCAGAAATAAAGGAGATATATTACATTATACCTAAAAGCCCCGGGAGCAGTCACATTGACGGCCACACAGAAAACAATTGTATTGTGATTATATACAATGGTATTCTACTTTATTATTTTTGTGTTTAGCTGTAATCAGATTAACCCTTTGCAGTCCATTTATTAATTGCGCGTCAGGTCCAATTTATTTTCACACGCGCAGTTAATTTTAGACGCGCTGTTTAAAAGTATTTTTTTTCCACAGTCAAACAGGTTTAAATGGCCCTGCATATCAACAAAGCACTCACTAGGCATCTCCAGCCCCGCCCCATCCTTTGTTCGCTATCGCTTTCACATATGCTAAGAAATAAATAATAATAATAATAATAGTCGTACATACCGATCATCTCCTGATCACCAAACTCCTGAATAATGCAATACAAGTCATTATTTTATTAGTATAACATCTCAAAAAAGCTCTGCAAATGTCCGTGATAGTCTCTGTGCGCTGATACAGTAACAACCAGCTTGTTTCCTTATGACCGCCCCTATGTGATGCCAGGGGCAAGTATGACTATTCATGAGATACGCCTTTTTTTTTTTTTTTATCGGCTTGTCTCGGCTCCTGTCGCTCCCACTGAATGGCCATTGAATGGTTTCTCTGCTTTTTCGGAGAAAAAATATTTTTTGCGTTTTTTTGATGATGTCGGACAGGGTCCGACAATGGACTGGATAGGAATAATTGCAATGTCAGACCAGGTCCAACAATGGACCGCAAAGGGTTAATCTATACTCTCTGCAATCAGCCTTTTGAAGGCTGACCCCTGCTTGCCAGCTGCGCTGCTTTGGTCAGTCAATTAGCATCGGGACTAGTGAAAATAAATACCAGAGTCTGTGGAGTTTTACAACGCAACAAAATATGGAGTTGATGTTTTGGATCAGATGGCATGGAAGTATTCCGTGAAAGCTGGCTCCCGACGGTGGTCTGTTCAGGTGTTTTACAATGTATTGGACCAAGCAGCCATCAACTCCTGGGTACTTTACAAAGAATGCACGGAGAAGATCTGGATACGTCCAGTGACTGCTGTGAATAGTGCAGCTGGCAACAAGGGAAAGACCTTGTGACAGCCTGGAGAGACAGCTGACTGGAGGAAAGAGACCCCATTGGGGCTGGCAAGGGTTAGCTACCCTTGTCGGCAGTATCCAGCTCTGTGTTTACAGGATGCTGGAGACACCCGCCCAAGGCTTCAAAGAAATTAAAGAGAAAAATATCCCTAGAGTCTGCGAGGCGGGGCGGAAGATGACTCAACGTTGGACAACACGGTTAAGGACTTAGGAGCGGAAGCGGATATGAGTATGGAGAGTACTTCACAAAAGACTAGTTCAAGATCTGCAGTTAGCAAAGACATGGAACTCCAGGTTTGTGTCTGCGGCTGGAGCAAGGCGACAACGGTCAGGGGTTTGAAGATTCATCAAGGGAGAATGAAATGCTTGAGGGAGAAGGGACAAGGGCCTCGCATTGATCAGTACTTCTTACTGAAGTCAGTCAAGTCAGTCGAATGAAATCCAGCGACAGGAAGCAAACCACAGTTCGCAGGATATCAGCACCCCTGTCATAGATGTGAGGAGGACTTGCATGGACACAGTTAGTGATGAACCTAATGATCCTTGTGAACCCGGTCAGACAAACCAGCGTAAGAGAGAAAAGAACCTCAACGGGCACAAGCCTGGAGTTAAATGGCCAAGAGCTTGTGAGAAAACTGCATGGGACACAGTAAACACAGATCTCTGCTTTGCATTGGAAAGGTTAAGTGGAACAGTTGAAAAGAAACTGGATAAATTTGGGGACATCATCTACGCATATGGAAGCGAGAGGTTTGGAGTTGAAAAAGGAAGGAAAAAGTACAAACTATTCCTGGAAAGTCTAGGCGGCAGCAGGAGATTGAGCAGCTTAGTTAGAGAAAGGAGACAGCTGAGGAAGCAATGGAGAAGAGCAGAAGAAAGTCAGAAGGAGGGACTCAATCTCTTACAAAGGGTCATAAAACATAAGCTTGCAACATTGCGCAGAGCTGAGCGCCTCGGAAGCGCTACAAAAAGAAGGAGCGTGCGAGAACTAACTTTATAAAGACCCATTCAAATTTGTAAAGAAGTTATTCACCAGTGAGAAGAATGGCACACTAAAAGCATCTAAGTTTGAGCTGGAGAGATATTTGGAGGAAGCATACAGATTCAAAAAGGCAGGAGCCTATGTCAATTCCTTCAGACATCCCACCTATCAATCCACCAGAATACCAAATGGAGGACTGTGCACCTAAGTGGAAAGAAGTAGAGCAAGCTGTGAAAAAAGCAAGGGCTTCATCATCTCCAGGGCCTAATGGAGTTCCGTACAGAGTGTACAAGAGTGCTTCAGGAGTTCTACGAATCCTGTGGAAACTGATGAAAGTAGCATGGAAAAAACAGGTTGTACCAAGAGCATGGCGCTGAGCAGGTGGAGTCTTTATACCTAAAGAAAAGATTCTAGCAGCATCAGTCAGTTTCGCCCTATTTCCCTATTAAGCGTAGAAGGCAAGATTTTCTTCAGCATTATTGCTCAGAGATTGTCAACTTACCTATTAAAGAACTGCTTCATTGACACTTCAATACAAAAAGCGGGCATTCCAGGTTTCCCAGGATGCTTAGAACACATCAATGTGATCTGGCAACAAATTCAATCAGCTAAAAAGGAGAGGAAGGAGCTCCATGTGACATTCCTGGATTTGGCTAATGCATATGGTTCAGTGCCACATGAACTTCTTTGGGCAGCATTTGATTTTTCAGTGTACCAATGACAATAACAAATCTAGTGAAAGCCTACTTTGGAGATTTGCAATTTAGTTTTTCAACTTCAGAATTCAGCACTACATGGCAATGCCTAGAAGTTGGAATAATGGCAGGATGCACCATTTCTCCACTGGCTTTTACCATGGCAATGGAAGTAATCATTAGGGCATCAAAATGGGTAGTGGGAGGAGAGCGCTTGGCTTCTGGAATACGACTACCACCAATTCGAGCATACATGGATGACATGACAACCATGACTACAACAGTAGCCTGCACTAATCGGTTATTGGGCAAATTAACCAATAACATTGAATGGGCACGAATGCAATTCAAGCCCACTAAATCAAGGAGCATCTCTATAATTAAAGGTAAAGTAGTAGATAAAACGTTCTTCATTAATGGTGAGGCAATACCAACAGTGTCTGAGAAGCCAGTGAAGAGCCTTGGGAGATGGTGCGACGGGGATCTAAAGGACACAGTTCGTGTGGGAGAAGTTAGACAACAAGCTGTGGAAGGGTTGAAGAGCATAGACAGCAGCGCTTTACCAGGCAAATTAAAACTCTGGTGCTTTCAGTTTGGCCTACTGCCAAGGTTGCTGTGGCCACTGACTGTGTACGAGGTTTCTTTGACAACAGTAGAGAAGCTGGAAGCTTTAATCAGTTCACACATCAGGAAATGGTTGGGAGTTCCACGCTGCCTCAGCAGAGTGGGACTTTATGGTAAAGGAATACTGCAGCTACCTGTCTCCGCTCTAACCGAGGAGTTTAAGTGCGCCAAGGTCCGACTGGAAATGACATTAGTAGAGTCACGCGACAAATGCGTAAGGGAGGCAGCACCTGTGTTGAAAACTGGAAGAAAGTGGGTGGCAAAGAAAGCTGTGGAGGATGCAAAGGCTGCCCTTCAAATTGGTGATATCATGGGGCAAGTTCAGCATGGAAGAGGGGTCTTGGTCTCAGTTCAGCTCCTCCTACATGGCACAAGGCAGCCCCAGCGCAACGGAGGAAGCTTGTAGTCAATGAGGTGCAAAAGCAGGAGGAGAGGATGAGGTGTATAAAGGCCATTTCCCAGGGCAAGCAGGGAGAATGGATGAGATGGGAGAGTGTGGAACAACGCAAGATTGGCTGGCAAGACCTATGGTCAATGGAACAGAGCAGGATCAGTTTCCTTATAAGGTCAACATATGATGTTCTCCCATCACCACAGAACCTAAACCTCTGGGTAGGAGAGGATCCCTCATGTCCTTTGTGTTCATCACCTGCAACATTAAGGCACATTTTGACAGGATGTAAGGTGGCTCTTAGCCAAGGACGGTTTACTTGGCGCCATGACCAGGTGCTGCGATGTTTGGCCTTAGCATTGGAAGACAAGCGTAACATGACCAATAAGTTGCCACCTGTTCCATCAAAACATTACACACAAAAGACAACATTCCTCCGCCCAGGAGAGCAACCACCAAGAAAAGGTGTTAAAACCAATCCTCGCCCAGGACAACTGGAAGCTGCTAGAGACTGGAAAATGCTGGCAGATGTTGGTCAACGGCTTATTTTTCCACCTGAGATTGCCACCACAAACCTTCGACCAGATATTGTCTTGTGGTCTGGATCAGCATGCCTTGTTCACCTGGTAGAGTTAACAGTGCCATGGGAGGATGCTGTAGATGAGGCGTATGAGAGGAAGAAACTGCGGTATGCTCAACTAGCCACTGAAGCGGAACAGCGAGGATGGAGAGTCTGGGTTTACCCAGTGGAAGTGGGATGTCGAGGATTTGTGGCACACTCTACAACCCGGTTTCTCAGAGATGTCGGATTCAATGGCCAAGAGTTGCGTCGCACAGTGAAGAACTTATCTGAAGCAGCAGAGAGGAGCAGCAACTGGCTGTGGTTGAGACGGAAAGATTCTGGCTGGGGATCTCAAGCACAATAGAAAGAAAGAAAGGCTGATGTACAGGTAAGTAAGCTGGGCTGAGTTGAGTGGGGACGGAGGGGGTGATGCTGGGATGCCAGAATCACCGTCGAGCCCTCTTGAGGTGTCGTGGGCTAGTCGACGAAACACCGAGGATGGAAGGTGCCCACTTGAAGACCCCAGAGATGTACCCTACTTAGCTCAATCCAGACGGTTGTCATGCTGATGCGCTGGGAGACCGCACTATGGTTGATCCCCAGAGCCAGCATCGCAGCCGTTGTGTGTGCTGATGCGCTAGGGAGGCAAAATAAGCTGATCCCTGGAGCCAGCATTACACTTCAGCCATCAACACCAGACAGAAGGATATCTACATCATCATATGGAAGGAAGCGCAAATGGATGGAGACACATATGGATCACATTAGTTTACTGTGAAGCTACGTCTTAGTTGGTGCTTATCTTGGCGAGAGCCAAGTTCAAATCAGCATGAAGTTTTAACATCTACTCTCATGTAATGGAAATCATAATTACCAAGGAGAGAATATATGTTACAGTTAGCACAGGAACTTCGCAAGAAGCATTTGGAACAGAGGGAGACTGCCAATCGTGTACCCACAGCTGAAGCTGACAACCCCGCTGAGAGCCGCAAGAGACGCCAATGCCAGGTTGGCAAGTGCAATAAAAATAAAACTTCGGACAGCTGTGCCCTGTGCAGAAAGGCAGCGTGATGAAGCGCATTGTCTGTGTTGATTGTGAACAGCCTTAGACTCAAGGTAAAGGAATACCCTTTTGTCAAAAAAAAGAAAAATAAATTAGACTTTTTTTATAACATCTTGTGCTGTGCGCGTCTGTAAAATGTTTTTTTCTAAGTTTATTTATATACGTTGTTCAGTTGCTTTTGCTCATCTGATAATAAACCAATTGGCGTTGAAAAGTTAAAAATGTATTGCTATAAATTTGTATGTTGTAAACCGATGTCTGTTCAGATGTTTATTTATTTACATTTTCTTGTTTTGATTTGTAAAATAAATGGTCCTATATATATATATATATATATATATATATATATATATATATATATATATATATATATATATAATAGGACCATTTATATATATATGCTTCGGTTGTTCAGATGTTTGTGACGTACTGAATAAAAAAATAATAACAATTACATCCGACTGTTTCTTCTTTCATTATACTATTTACAGTGTTTTGAATACAGCTGTCAGAAAGACTGCTGCGGGTCTTCTAGGTTTGAGTATATCTCCGGTCCTTCTAGTGCTAAAGAGTAAGTAGCAAGTTTCTAAAAAATATAGCATTATACATCCCCATGTGTTGCTACAACTATTAAAATAACATACCTGTCATTTTTCTTTTCATTGTTAAGATCCTGACAACTTTTTACACTTAGAACTTTAACTCTGTCTCAAAGCTGTTTTCAAAATGTCTGCTCTTGTGCACTGGGGTTTGAGATCTGTCCTCTAAATCATTGCAGGAAGAGAGATTACAAAAACATAACAACAAGTGCTCTGGCTTTTCTGTTCCATACCACATCATGCATCATTATTGCTGTGTTGACAGTGTGGGCAATAATCCTTACACTCTCATCAGTGCACTAGAGTGGCCATTTTGAAAAAAAAGCTTTGAAGCAGAGTTTAAAGATATAAGTGTAAAAAGTTTGTCAGATGTTAACAATAACAAGACAAAATACAGGTATGTTATTTAAACAGTTATAACAACACGTGGGGATGTATAACGCTATATTTTTCGGAACCCTGGTACTTAATCTTTAATAACTATATTACGCGATTACTCCATCACTATAGTCAACGTATTAAAAATAATCAGCATTGAATGAGTTTTCATTAAATTAAAATGCTTCCAGACCAAGACAAAACTGTCCAGACGGGGCAGCAAATCAATGAGAGATGTCTAATTATTAGGACTGTCAATTAATCGCAGTCTATATATTACCAGGACATGAAAACTTATCAATTCCTCTCAACCTGACAAATACTGTGTTGCCAAAAGAAATAATATAGTCATGTACAATAATTTACGTGTGTGTGTGTCTATTTTGCCATTATCAAATAGTATCAGAAAAAATTGCATGAGGTCCTTTTCATTTACATCCAAAGCATCTTGAAAACAAATGAGTTTCTGTTACCATAGTAACCACCTGCAAATCAGAAACATGCCTTGCTTAGCACTGCCTGCTGGCCTCAATTCAGTGGATGTGTGAACTAATCCATAGCACAGCAGCTACTCAAATCATGTGACTCCTACTCTTTGCGCAAGCATCTAACTAAGATAGGTTTTATAAAATGATCCCTTGAGCTGCTTACAGAATGCAATTAGCTGAATAGCACAAGGAAGCATCTAAAACAGAGGCTTGTCTGAAATCCTAAGATAAATTATATTCCATTTACCCAAATCATTATTCAAGTTATACCTACAGTATATGTTTAAAACAACACTTCAAGGCAGTTCATTAGTACTTTAGCAAATGGATACTGTATCCATGGACCAAAGTTTAAATCACATTGACATTCCAAATTGATGGCTGGTAAATAGTTGAAGTGAACTGGCAGTGAAATTGCTAAAACAGAGGTCTAAAATGAAAATTAGGGAGTTGTTATACACAACTAGTATTTTGTAACATGAATCGCTATGGCTGTATACACAATCATTTCTGTCTTTAGTTTTAATATATATATATATATATATATATATATATATATATATATATATATATATATGCAATGAATGTTGCATGTTGATGATCCTGTATTATGAGTATTTGAGTTGAGAACGGGGGATCCAGAGGCTATGGTTGTGTTTTTCTTTGTTTTTCATTCTTCATATATTACAAATGAAATGCAGCGGTGGACTGATTATGCAGAGGAGAAATATTCCTCTCAGAGAGAGCAGTAATTTGGATCTCACTCTGCCTTTAGATGCTGTATAGCATTGCTCATCTTTCTCGACTGTACTGACTGATGTAACGTAATGACGAAAATTTGTGTGTAAGGTCAGTTTCACGGTTTGGTTCTCATTTGGCTCAAAAAATAGCCAGTGGAAGACCAATGTGCCAGAAGAAATGGAGCAATACTGTATCTTCAGCATAGTGCAAATTAAGCCCCAACCCTAAAACTAAAACACTCTTTGATTACACATTAGTAGCCAGCATTGAATAGGCTATGTACTGTAAATGGTGTGAATCACACTTGGATAAGCGGTTCTCATGTATTTAAAATTCTAAAGTGTGACATACATATCTCGTGACTGATTAAATGTTATCAAATGGTTCCAGGTTCACTGGGGCAGTTTGGAAAAGTTCAGGATTTTTATCTTACATCCAAATATATTTTCTTTTCTTAAAGAGATGCAGAACTACAAGAATGAATTTGGATTTGAAATTAAAAAAAACAACAACATGAACAAGGCTGGAACTATATGATCACCTTAAACAGTTACCTTACACAACCATTTTACATAGTTTAAGGTTTAGAGAAAAACAATAAAACTAAAAAAAAAATATATATATATATATATGTATTACATTTTTTTGCAGGCCTCATTTACGAAAGGCCACAAAATTTGGAATTAGCGCACACATAAAGTAGTAGCCTTACGTGCACGATAAATCTAAATTTACTGCCATATTTACTAACAGAGAACGCATTAATTTACATGCACATTAGTTGTCTAATTTACATACCATACCATGCACACTATATGTATTGTGAGCGACAATTTAATGTGCACGATAATGTCAGAGACTTACCCATGACCACCGTGACATCAAAAGCCCCAGCAGTCCTGGCATATCTTTTGGTCAGTATCTTATTGTGAAGGTGGAGGTGGCTTACATTGACCGAAAGTGAGCGATCAAAAGACAGCACTCAGCAGGGGACAGGCAGAGGCAATGTAAAGTGAAACTGCACTGCTTACCTTTTAATTTTAACATGTATGCCTTGCCTGATGTAAATTACCAAAAAAATAAAAAAGGGCTTTTTCCTTTCTCCTTTAATGCATATACAATAAACGTTATGTTGTGCAATGGCATATTTTTCTTTTTGTTCTGCTTACTCGAGAAATATTGATTGATTGAGTGGTTAAAGCCTGGTCTCTATACGCCCTAATAAATGATCACTTTAACGCCCGCACTAAAATTAACATCCTTTAGTAAATACCATGTGAATACAGCTCATCTCATTATTCTGAGCTGGGTGCTCATTTAAATACATCAGCATCAATTACCATAAAAATCACATATTCATTCTGATTACCATAGTATGAAGCACTACATTTAGTGAGCCCCATAATATGCTATGTATCGCATGTGATAATTTTTTATTATTATCTTTATTTTTATATAGCGCATTTCATAGTGGACCACCATCACAAAGCGCTTTACAGAGGTAGGCTGTGAACTGTGCATTATATGCAGTCATTTACAATTGATTTAACATATCCTCCGCAGGAGGGAACACAAGGAGGTTAAGTGAGTTGCTCAAGGTCACACAGTGAGTCAGTCAGTGGCAGTGGTGGGATTTAAACCTGTGACCTTCTGGTTACAAGCCCTGGACTTTAACCACTGAATCACACTGCCTCCTTAATGTCATTAATATGCACACTAATGGCAATTATGGTGCACCAAGTTTAGCGTCCTTTCGTAAATGAGGCTCTTGACAATCATCAAAGAATAGTACACATTTTAAAATAGGTGTAATTAGAAACAAAAAAAAAACTCCAGGCTCGCCCACAACTCGTATGTGTACCTGTTGTACTTGATACTGTACTAAAGGTTAAGTTGATTTCAATACATGCTGAGCATAACTCTAGTCTCCTTATTTTAATCATATTATAAAAAGAACTTAGCACAACATTTCCCTGTGAATTAGTATAGTATCCTGAATGTAACTTTTTTATTTGCGATTTGATTTTGTTAGAAGTAGATATTCAAAAACACACTTGAGATTACCTTACCATTTATATTCTATACAATGGAGACAGAGCAGTTCACGCTGCACTCACACCAGAGTTAATCAGAATAAGATCCAACAGGATATTTTATTTGGCTGCTAGACAGATATGTTACAGCCACAAGCAGGTGGAGGTACTGTATTTTTTTAAGTGGCCCATTTTTATGACTAGTTCTAAAAATAATCAGAGAAGGCAGGTGGAAACGGGTGATCAGTTGCAGCATTGAGGCATCATTATTTGTTTATTTAGCAGACGCCTTTATCCAAGGCAACTTACAGAGACTAGGGTGTGTGAACTATGCATCAGCTGCAAAGTCACTTACAATTACGTCTCGCCTGAAAGACGGAGCACAAGGAGGTTAAGTGACTTGCTCAGGGTCAAACAATGAGTCAGTGCCTGAGGTGGGATTTGAACCAGGGACCTCATGGTTACAAGCCCTTTTCTTTAACCACTGGACCACAAAGCCTCCCCATTTGAATAGGACATTTAAAAATGGGTAGGTTAAAGGAGAGTAAAATATGGTAGGTAGGCCTGTTCAGTCTCACCTCATAAGTAAGTTCATGAATATTAACTAATGCACAGCAGAGCACAGACCAAGAGCTAGTACATTTATTTTCCCTTTACATTCAACGTGTGTTGTAGTACAGGAAATTCTGAGTGAATATTGCCTAATTGTTTTATAAATGTTTTGTATTCCTGAACTCTAATGAGTCGGACAAGCTGACCCTTACTTGTTTAAAAGTGTGTGGGGGGGTGGCAAAGGTAAAGAAGAAAAGATGAGCGAAGCTAGGCAATTTTGTTTATGCTAAGAAGCTCTAGTAAAACACATTAAGGCTGACTGATGAGCTATTAGGAGGCTCATTGAAACTATAGAAATGTCAGAAGACCACCCACTTGAGGAATGCAGACTGATATAATCAAACTTCAATACATGGCGGCAAGTCCCGACTGATGAATACAAATAATACCGCAACATTTCATTGTTATAATATGTTTTATATGTAGCGGTCAATTTGACTGCTCCTGGTCGGAATAGGTATGACAGTATTTTATCTGCCTAATTTTTGCAGCTAGGCAATTCTTTTTTTGTCAGGGTAATTAGTACATATATTTAGGAAAAGTCAAGAAAGCACAGCTCTGTATCTTAAAAACACGCACAGCAATTTAAAATTAAATTCCAAAAACGTTCTAAATGACCGCCTTAGTCGTTCTAGTGTTAAAACACAAACCTTGATACAACACATATTTTAAAAACATAATTATTGGGATCATATAATCCAATTTCATGTAAATAATTAGAACCCCACTTTAGTATTGTATTGAAAATATCAGTATTTAAAGAGTAAGTAGCTGGGTTCTGAAAAAATATAACATTACACATCCCCACGTGTTGCTACAACTGTTAAAATAAAGTACCTGTCATTTTTCTTTTCTTTGTTAACATCCTGACAACTTTTTACACTTATAACTTTGATTCGAGTGAAAAAGACAACCAATTCTTCACAAAAGTAATTTATTTTAACAAATTATTTCCATTAATCTTATTTTAGCTTTTCTCTTCACAAATTTTTTAGAAAACAAAAAAGTACAAACAAATTCTCAACGCGTTTCGACAAAGCATCTTAATCATGAGTAGACTTAATTTGATAATTTTATACACTCAATTTTCCACAGGTGATTAATCAACTTTACGTCACAAACCTTCTATTGACAAAGACCTCAGCCTGGTACTAGCCATGGTGATGAGGATGCTTTCGAGCGAAAACTGAAACTTACCAATATGGAATTGGAGATTTTGGTACAAGCAGTACTTGTAACACATGAAGATGTGTTACAAGCTCAAAATACATCACCAGGACAAAGGAATCAAATATGGAATGTGTGGTGGCTTCTAAATCTCACTTAAAGACACACCTTTTTAAGATATTTTTTGCTGATTTATTTTAACTTTTGATTTGTTTTTACTGAACTGATATTTTATATGTACCTTTGTACATTGTATGTTTGTATTGTTGTTCTTGTACAGTGCTTTGGGTCTGAGAAAAAGCTCTCTATAAATAAAATGTATTATTATTATTATTTATTATTATGATTATTAGCTTAGTTTTGTATTTTGAAAATATATACCGTAATCATTAGAAGAATACAGTGGGTCCACAGAAAATCTCCCCTGTCAACTACATTTGTGCACAATCACCGGAAGAACCACCAGGTGATGCGTGTTTCTTTAGAAGTTAAAAAAATACCCTGGCTAGACACCAGATGGTGTTTCAAATTATGTAGCACTGTATCAGATTTTGAACAGTAAGTGAAGCTAACTATTCAAACTATTAATTCCTTTATGAGAGGGGTTTTCAACTTTTTTTAACTTTTTCTTTTCAAACACCGAAAACAAATTCAACCAGCAGTACAACCACAAAGTGTTAATTGAGAGATTATGATGTTTAGCGTCAGTGATGTCATTGGATGTTTAGGTTACTTAGCAACCAGTGGAGCTGCATCTACAGAACTCTCCAAAGAAACAGGACACAGAAGATGGAATGCGTTAAAGGTTAGGAGGATTCTTTCAGCCATGCAGCTTTGTGATTTTACAGGCATTATTGTTCTTTGTGCTCCTTTATTGCATTTCAAACCTAAACATACATTTATAGTTTGACATTGTAGTAAGATTGCTTGATTATCTTTCACACAAGCGAAGCAGTAACAGCACTGGGGCAGGCACTGTAGCAGCGAGCAATAAATAGGATTGAATCCTATTTTTTGCGATTTGTCGACTAGGGCATTGAGCAATTAAAAGAACAGCTTCAATGCACATGGTCCAGCAGGGTGAAGCAGTATCCAAAATAACAGAGGAAACAATAATATTTGCCGTTGAGCTTTAGACAAAGGTCATCACAATTACAAAGATACAGATTTGAAAGACAATATATGGGTGTCCATTTCGAAGGAACTGGATAAGCCTGGTATGTATGATTGACTGCCATATATGTTGAAATACTGTCAGAGAAGATGAATATCAGTCTTGATCATAGTTTTGTCAACAGCAATTTTTAACAGTTGTATAGATCTGACAGTTTTCAACCCTGTTGCATCGCCTCTGTGTCACGTCTGGTGTGTTTGGTCATGTCGCTGCGAAAGTAGCTCGTCGCCAATTAAAAAATGTAAGTACATATTGTGATAAACCTCAGGGCATGGTTTTGAAGGGGAGATATGTGAGGGCAGAGATTTTGTTAGGACTTTGTCCTTTCACAAAATGGAGGTCCCAATAGGACTACAGTTCACAAAATGGTCGTCCACCACAAACTACACTACCCAGGATCCTTATCGGGTATGTCAGCACACCTGCAGGTGATCAAGGGTAAGCCCTATAAAAGGAGCAAACTGACAGCACTGCAGTGAGAGGGGAGTAGAAGGAGCTTGGTGAAGAGGGTTGAGAGGGTTGAGAGGGTTGAGAGGGTTGAGAGGGTTGAGAGGGTTGAGAGGGTTGGTCGTATTCCTTTTGATTTCTGGATTGCATATGACCCTGGACTGTTCGGATAACCCTGTTGGCTGTTTTGACCCTATTTTTGGATGACTACCTGATTGTTTGTGAACTCTGGATTGACATTACGATTCTGATTATTGGACTTCCCTTGAAAATAAACACACAGGTAACATCCTGTTTAAAATAAACTTACACTTATTGTGTCTATTGTGTCGTCCCCGCTCATACTTGTGACCAAAGTACGCAAAGAAGGAACAACTTTGTCTCAATATGTATATAGCAATAATACTCTTAAGTCTTCAAATATACTGTAGATCTAGTCAAAGCTCAGTGTGAATCTACATTTAAAAGATGTAGACATTTCTATGCCCCTTCTACATCAGAGTACTTAATTGGACACAAGCTATAATTATGCGCAACTGAAAATCTGACAACCCCTATGCTTGAGCACAGTCCATTATTATCTCCTGGAACATTAATGTCGCTCCAGACTGCTCAATCAGTTCATACAACACCCTAGAGCAGGACTTTTCAAACTCGGTCCTCAGGACCCCAGTGTCTTCTGGCTTTTACTTACAAAAGTTACTTATACAATTTTATAGTTAACTTGTAACCTCCAACTTTTTAAGAGCTGAAAACAATTAAAAATGCCTAATTACGTAAATGTTTAGTCCAATTAAGGGTTTGGTTATGCAATTGAGATCTCGGAACGAAAACCAAAAGACACTGAGATCCCGAGGACCGGGTTTGAGAAGCCCTGCTCTCGAGGAATTCTAATGTACATTAGAAAATGGATCGGAGATTTCCTTTAACCTGATTGGTCAATACAAGGGTTTTAATCTCTGATAAAGGACCTTGAATGTTATCTTTCATACTGTGTTACCTCACGGTTCCAAATCAATCCGCCTGTAAATACGTAAATACAGTAGTCGTGTATTTACCTTTTTTCTGCTTGTTGAAACAAAATTTCCATTCCTGTACATGCCCTCTGAACGTTGTCTGTCAATGTAGACGAATTCTGCTTCCTTGCTGTCCTATCTATTTAAATTTAGTATAGTAAATAAATGAAATATATTGAGAATAGTGTTTGTTGTCAGCAGTGAAACAGTATTAGCAACAAGTTTCCGGTTTGAATAAAGAGTTGACAAAATCAAACAACTGGATGCAGTCTGATTACTTCAGAGGTGTGCAATTTTTGCCCCCTCACTGTCCCACAAAACACAAACACAAATTGAATATCACTTTTAGGATTTTGCTTTTCTTAAACAATGAACACAATCAATTAGTGATTAATTATAATTTTTTCTTCATGAAACCAAATAAAGAAAACATAATTCAGTCCAAACTTGCCAAAACTGAGCCCATCTCATCTTTGTGCATGACACATGGCAAAACAAAAATAATAATTAAACTAAAAAGATTCAAACTACGTTAGACTTCACGCACCAGGCCAATAGAGATACCTATTATTATAAGGTACAGTATTTCAGTATCTTAGGTTTCGGTTTCGATTACCGTATATACCATGATTTTAAAGCACAGCATTACCGGAGAGCACAGTAAATTGCTTTACATAACCAAGAATGCTTACCAACCCCAAATTTTTTTTTACAGATGTTGATGAGTTGACAGATCTATCTGATGGCAAACTTACTCACATTACTCACCCATCAAACAATTTGGTGTAAAATGAAAACCAGACACAGTATTTATAAAATTAATTATGCCTTTAACCCTTTGCGGTCCATTTATTAATTCTGCGTCAGGCTCGCCAGGTCTAATTAATTTTTACACGCGCAGTTAATTTTAGACGCGCAGTTTAAAAGTATTTTTTTTCACAGTCAAACGGGTTGAAATGGCCCTGCATATCAACAAAGCACTCACTAGGGATCTCCAGCCCCGCCCCACCCTTTCGTTTGCTATCGCTTTCACATATGCTACCAAATAAAAAATAATAATAATAATAGTCGTACATACCGATCAATCGTCTCCTGATGACTCGTTTTATCACCAAACTCCTCGATAATGCAATCCAAGTCATTATTTTATTACTATAACATCTCAAAAAAGCTCTGCAAATGTCTGTGATAGTCTCTGTGCGCTGATACTGTACTCCCAGCTTGTTTCCATACGACCGCCCCATCTGATGAAGGGGGGCTAGTATGACTATTCATGAGATACGCCTTTTTTTTTTTTTTTTTCTTTTTTATCGGCTTGTCTCGGCTCCTTTCATTCCCACTCGGCCATTGAATGGTTTTCTCGGCTTCCGTTGAAAAACCGACTTTTTTGCGCTTTTGCGTTTTAAAATGATGTCGGACAGGGTCTGACAAAGGACCTGGTGGGAATAATTGCAATGTCGGACCCAGTCCGACAATGGACCGCAAAGGGTTAAATCCTTAAGATTAAGTCAATCTGTAGCTTTACGAACCCATTGCCAACCACCCGATTAAGTGGCTTTTTAAAAAATAAATAAATTGCTGAACCGTTACATATAAAATAGTTTTTTTAAAAAAGGTTTTTGTAATTTTTATTATGATAACTTTAAAGTGGGGTTGGGGCGGTGCTAGGGTCCTCCTCTCCTATATATATATATATATATATATATATATATATATATATAGTGCTTATCGTGTTTGAACCTTGCTTGTCTGACTACCTGTTATCCCATCTGACCCCTGCTTTGTATGACTACCCAACTCTGCTTTGAATATTTTTGAACGACTTTTCGATTTGGCTTTGACCCCTGCTTTGCACGACTAACCGAACTGGCTTTGAAAATTTGCAGTACAAGTTCCTGATTTGAAAACCAAAACCAGCATTGTACCCGACATCTAGCATGGATCCTCTTACCTCCTTTTTGTCTTCAGACCCAGAGAATCCAGAGTCTGCCCCGTTCGCTTCAGCTGCAGATCAGGCAGGTTATTCCTCCATTTCAGCTCCAAGGCCAGAGTTCCCCCAGCCGCGTTGCTCACAAAGGAAACGCTGATAGAATCCCAACCCCGAGCAACTGGCCAATATCCAAACTGCTCAAAGCCCTCTTCGACAAGGGAATCCATATTCCACCCGCATCTAGTAGAATTGCCATAGCAACCCAGCCAGCCCCTGGTTCAACCTCAATTCCAATCATCAACATTGCAGAATTCAACCTTGCTTCAGCTTCTCCTCAGTCTGCAGCAGCTCTGCCTAGCCCCATCGCCGCTCTGAATTAGATCAGTATCTCTATTACATTGTAGACTTATCCGTGAGATATGGGGGAATCATGTTCCTCGAATATCATAAAGCATTTTCAGCCAAAGCAGCAGCAATTCTCTCATCAGATAATATTATTATTAATTGGTCTTCCCCAGACAATTATCTATTCAATTGCATTTTCAGTGGCCTTCGGGCCAATGTATGCAGAGTCTACGCCTCTACCGCTCACTCAACATCTCTATGTCCAAAAACAGCCGTTTCCCATTCATCCTCCAGACCTCCAGCTACCCCTCCCAGATTCAGAGATTGCATAGCGGCCCCAATTCATTCTCTCCTCCCCATCAGCAGATCCCGTTCAAAAGATGTTCACGGCTCCCCCGTCAATTTCTCCAGATGCAAACATATTTGTAACAATTTCAATACTTTTTCTTGTACTCGCCCTCAATGCAGATTCCTCCACATGTGCAGCTACTGCGGGGACTCACACTCAAAGTTCATTTGTCCAGTCATCACCAAATGGGATGACCTGGTGATTGAAGCTATGTGCCTGTCAGCTTTTTTTGGATTTCTAAGAAGTGCAGAATTCACAGTACCATCACTATCCAGTTTCCCAGCCATAGGTATTCGTTCTTGTAATCTTTCAGTAATTCCCGATAATCATTTCTCTTGCCCCAGTTCTATATCCCGCACTCATTTAGGATCGGCGCAGCCTCATCAGCAGCAAAAGCCAATGTTAGTTATCACCTTATAAAAACTATAAGTCGCTGGTCATCAGCAGCAGTCCACTCCTACATTTGTTCTCTTCCTGCAGACATCTCCGCAGCTCACCAATCAATTGCTAGTATGCCCGGAGTGGGGGCACCCTTCCCTTTCCTTTTAAATGAGGGTTTTTTTCCTCTCCACCGAGCGGAGGGTTTCACATAGCCTGTTTTACTAACCATCTCTCTCTTTGTCCTCGTTTGTCCCTCTCTGTTTTATGTTGCGCATTGGCACGCTGTCTTTTGTTTGTCTTCACAGGTGTGGTTCTTGCGGAGAGCTGGTGGTCCATCCTTTTGGGGGGTTAGTGAGTCAGCTGCAGCTACTCATGCCTTCATTCAAAGGGGGGTCCTCGCCACAGCGAGTCAGAGGGGACCACCAGCCACACTGTTCTTTCGCAACTCATGCGCTATTTTCTTGTCTCACCCAAAGACTCTATTGTTTCTCTCTCACTGTACCAGTAAGAGCTGTAGTCATCTACAATCCTTAAATACTACAGTCCAAATACTAACACAACTCTATTTTTCAGTTACCCCTGCAGGCACACTCCAGGCCACTAACAGTTCAAAACAAGCACTCCGGGCCCGCAGGCCATCATCATTCCCTCATGGCTAAGCCTCTAAATATTCTTCACGCAGCCCTAGCTCCCGCCCGTGAAATGTTAAATATTCTTCCTAGAGCTGGTAGTCAAACTTTACTGGACTCCTACTGTAGACAAAGGCAATGTAATAGTATTGTTATATTATTTTAAATGCATTTGTTACTGTGTGTGACTGAGAGTTTGTGAATTAAAGTGATATGTGTATTTGTGTACTCTATATATTTTTGCTTTGAGGTTTAGCGTTACACATTTTTATTTTTTTTTATTTTCATTTGTATGTGCAAGACTTCCGCAGTTTCAATTTTTCAGGACCTTGCGTGACTCCCTAGAAATCTCCCTAGAAGTTTTTCTAGCAACAGAACATTGTGACAAACGAAGAAAAAAAGTACTTGTCCGACGGGCACAGTATAACGGTCAAACTTGTTGTCCATCACACAAATTTTGTTGTCCTGGGCGTCGGGCAATATGATTTGCACACCCCTGTTACTTTCATCAACTTTATTTTAGCATAGCACAGTAACAACACAGGCACGGTGCTCTCTCCTCTAACAAAGCCAGGAAGGAGGCTTTGAATAAACTTTATGAAGACACACTGTAACAAGTTACTGAACAAACAGCACGATCAGGATTAACACATGCTGCAGATAACTAGATATTTTTAATTACTAAAACTTTTTTTTTTATTGATTTTGCTAATAAATGTTAGGACCTAACGGTAACTTAAATACTGAAACTTACACAAAAACATGAACATGCACTCAAATCCATATTTTACAAACAGTTCACAAACCATATTCACTTTTCTGTACGAGGTACCTGAACTGAAGAACATCTCCATGTAAGTAGAATCATTTTTTTAAATTATTATTTGGCAATTGGAAATACCCATGAAGCATCTACCGCTGGGATGAAGCCTGAGTGAAGGCTATCAGACCACAGATGGAATTCTGAGCAAACCACATTACTGATCGAATAATGAGGAAAAAGTTTTGTATTCATAAGCAACACATACTAGTGCAGCATAAAATCACAAGAAAAAAAAATCTGAAAAACTGTAAATGTTTCTTTTTTAACGTATCCATTTTCTAATAGCAATAGAACCCTCATAAGAGGGCTTTACCATCTGGTAAGACCCTTCTCGTTATGTTAAATGCACTTGCCTTCGGCTTGGGACATTTAATGACATAAAGCACTCCTTACCAGACGATAAAACCCTTTTCTTTGGGTTCTGTTGCTTAATTAATAGAAACCAAGGAAATACCAATCACTCATCTGAAGATTCCAAAACAATACCTTCATTCAGAGAGATGCTGTACGAATTGTTTATGTGACACAGTATGCCAAAAAACTACTGGCTTTGGACTAGAAGGGTTTACAGGCTGGCTTCACAGCATGGCTGGGGTTGGAGGATGAAATAATATCTTTCACATTGCCTCAAAAAAGACTGTTCATCTGATATTCATATGCATGGGTGCTATTGGAGTATAAAAGACAAGAATGTGTTATGCTTCCTGCCCATGTAATGATCTGATTGTCAGAACTGTTTTAAACATTTGGTACAGAGACTGTGCCTAAAGTATTCACTGTACTTTCCAAAAAAGCAGGAAGGCTATTCCGAAATCCTCAGACATACATTAGTCTGCTTAGGAAATAAATGTAACACTCACATTTGCTTGCAACAAAACAGACAAAGAGAGAAAATGTCCTAAACAGTTAGTTTTTTTTTTTAAATTTGAAAATATTGACAATAACAATTTCATCAAATTAGGAGTATATTTTCTGGTCTGTTTGGAAACCACTGAAAGCATCAGTCAAGCTTTAAAAATACACGTTAACATATCCTGGATGAAACATTCAAAATCAGCTGAACTTTAAAGGAATTATTTATTATTTAACAATTTTATTAAAGCCTTTGACTTTGGATTGGGATGCATAACTCCAGTTGCGATCAGCTACCACACGGTAGAGCCTTCATTGAGAGGGCACTATCGCTATTAGAAAAACATTTTTCTCATTATCTCATTATCACATTTACCTTGAACTTGTAATGATTCATCAGGTACCCTCCTGCTGTGAAAAGTTTTAGTCTCCAAATTTTTCAGAAAGGATCACACACATAATTAGAGAAAAAAAATACTTTATAAACAAATAACTATTTTACTTGTCAGAGCTGCTTATAGTTTATCTGAACAGTGTCAGACATCTGAATGGAGCAATATTACTGTCCGTGTTTCGGTTTGTTGTTCAGAGATGCTGTGTCTGAGCTCCAGTCGAGCTGACAGGCTGTGATTGGCTGACTCAGCAGTTGCAGGTACAGGATTGGTTGCTTTCGTCGATGTAAATTATTGGCTGGTTTTGGTGGATAATATAAATTTGGACCTATTGTCTTTGTTTAATATTTATTTTAAAAATACAGCAAGTCCAAATGAAAAAGCCAGTACTTGTGCGGATTGATTTTAAATTTGATCCACAGGTGAATCCAGCAGGCATGGCTTTGTCACGGTCCACCCTGCTGATCCTGGCATCGCCAGATCAGTTCCGCTTTCAGACGGTCGTGGCTTCTTCTTCTCCCTTTAACAGGTGGGACCAGCAGCCAAATAGTCCATAATCACCACTCTCGCCATACCCATACAAGCAGTCATGATCCCGACATTGAATGTTTTGATGCCTGCTATAGCTGGAAGTTGATTGGCTGATGATACTGAATCATTTTCTGAATTTAATTATTCCATTTAATTAATACAAGAGACTACAAAATAGGGTAATTAAAAAAAAAAATGAGAGAGATATCATAGTAGTCATAGTATAATTACTTATACTTAAACCGCTGTGGTTTTAAAAAAAAAAGATAGCTCTGTTTGACATTTTACGAAATTAAGACACGAAAATAGTAAAATTCACACATAAAAAAGACAGAGCTACATGAACAGCATAGGGACAATAATAACCACCTACGATACAAGTATCTACCTACCTCCAGAGAGAGGCCCAGCCGCAAGCCTCAGGCTCTGTTGACTGCGAGACTGAGAGTATGCCCTGCACAAGCAGCAGAAGTAGCAGTAAATCACAACAAACCATTACAACCTGCTCCAACAAATGCACTCCACAAAGATCGAATAATGAACCTAATGCTTGAAATGATTGCTAAAGATACATTAACTGCCAGGACTGTTGAAGGACAGGGTTAAATACCTTAAAAGTGCAGTTAATGACATTCAATGATGTTTACTCTGGGCTTTATACACACTGTACTTGTATTACACTTCCCGTTAATAAAAAGTTACTTATTGAAGCACTGTTGAATAGTACCACAATTATTCTTTTTTTTTTTTTTACGTTATTAAATGTTGGTATCATGTAAGCATTACTTTTAGCCAGTGGCACGCTGATGTAACGTATAATAGTGTAATTGTTTATCGTTTAGTAAATTAAGTGTATTCGATAATTAAAATATACGGAAATGCCCAGCCCTAAATAAGAGTATGTAGTTAAAAAATAAAGTTAAATGGAATTGGTAGTATTGGCACAACTTCAGAACAGCACATTCATTTTTATAATTTTTTTGTCTTAATTAACATAGCCCCTCCTTAGCTACCACAAATTGGCACCCACTGGCAGGCTGAAGCCCATTGTAAACCTATCTAATAATTTCATTTTTCAATTATTATTATTTTTTTTCATTTAACCTTTATTTTACCAGATAAGAAGATTGAAAACAAATTCTCATTTGTAACGATGATTCGGTCAAGAGTCAAACATCACAGCAGCACAAAGCAAACAAATAAATATAACATAGAAAAAATAAATAAATAACACATTAACAAGTACATACACATGCTTCAGATAATAGTGAATTCAGATTCTGAATAAAAACATCCTCCGAAACAAAACTCTGTAGTTTTAATTTGATTTGAAATTCATTCCAGTCATGAGCAGCCGCAAACTGAAATGAATTACACCCAAAAACAGTGGACACTCTGGGAAGAACCAATCTAATAAATGAATCTGATCTTAAATTGTAAACTGAAGCACATAACTGTAATAGCTTGCACAGATATAGTGGGGTTTTCCCAATCAGGGTTCTATAAACTAACAAGAGCCAATGATCCAATCGCCTAGTGTGCAATGAAGGCCATTCAACCATAATATAAAGATTGCACTGATGAGTAAGATAAGAAGCACCAGTTAGAAATCTTATAGCAGAATGGTATAAAGCTTCAAGCTTCCCCAAAGCAGCTTTCGAGGGCATTTTGTAGACCACATCACCATAATCCAGTATTGGAAGAACAGACATCTGGACTAGAGTATACATAGTGGAACGCGTAAAAGAGAAAAACAATTCTTTATCAATATGGGTTTTAAAAGACAAAGCACTGTCCAGCCAAATACCTACATATTTATAAACTGCTACTTGCTCTAATTCAATCTTACTAGAAGTAAAAAGTTTGCAAACACTATTAAGAGAATCTGTTGTATTTTTTTCTATTAACATGCACAAGTTTAGTTTTATCAATGTTCAGCAAAAGACGCAAGTCATAGAAGGCCTGTTGAATTGTATCAAAGCTAAGTTGCAAATCAGACATTACTAATGGCAGTGTAGGACCAAGTGAATACAAAATAGTGTCATCTGCATAAAGATGAATATGTTAGTTGCCTATTACCTGAGCAATATTATTAATATAAATTGAAAAAAGGGCCTAATATGTGAAACAAATCTATCAGATTTTACACACTGCTCTATTTTGAAAATAATTTTGAAACTATGCAAGAGAATTGATATCAAAACCAATATCGCACAACTTATTCAAGAGAATTGAGTGATCTACACTATCAAAAGCTTTAAATAAATCAATAAAAATAGCTGCACAACTGTAATTGTTATCAAGACCCATTATGATATCATCTAAAAATTTTAAACACAACTATAAATGTCCACATTTTATGTGCTGGGGATCTCCCCTGTGTGTCTGGTCCCCCCACATGTTCGGCCTTAGCAAACAACAGGCCCTCTCTTATATGTTTCAATCTTTGCCAACTCTAAGAGATAGCCTGGCTCCCGCCCCGTGAATAAACAAGTTCAAGATCAATTGGACTTTTTCCAGGAACAATAGTCCTACAATCACCTCTAATGTATTTTTGTTGTAAACATAAGTCATGCTAACAGGTTTGTTTGCAGCTTATCTGTTCTCCTAAACTAGCTGTTGGGACACCAGCTTTCTACCAAGCTGAAACATCCTTGTCCCTGCACGACTAATACTCCTCAAGTAGGCACTCACCTGCTACTATTCTCAGTTTAGGAATTTATAAACAAGATCTCCTGGCTTTGTTATAGCTCAGGAAAATAAGTAGGTCTGTTTGCAGGCAACACCTGTATTCATCCTATTTTTCAATGCAAGGTTACAAGAAACTAACCTCCTTTAATAATTAACTATATTATAAAACCATATGGGGCACCTGCACCTTGGACATCATCGTGTCAAATATTTAACTGAGTTCAAGATTTCTTTATTCTTACCCTCAGACTAACAAGCACAACTGTAATCCCTTCAAACTGTTGTACTGTACTTAGTGTCTTCATTTTTTTCTAAATTATAATTCAAATAGTTCTACAGTATAGACTTCATTCATTTTTGTTTTGTTTGCTCTATAAGGCTACTGGGTTCAGGTGTAATCTACTGGCCCTCCTCTTTCATGTTATTATTATTATTATTATTTGTTTATTTAGCAGACGCCTTTATAAGAGGCGACTTACAGAGACTTGGGTGTATGAACTATGCATCAGCTGCAGAGTCACTTACAATTACGTCTCACTCGAAAGACGGAGCACAAGGAGGTTAAGTGACTTGCTCAGGGTCACACAATGAGTTAGTGGCTGAGGTGGGATTTGAACCGGGGATCTCCTGGTTACAAGCCCTTTTTTTTAACCACTGGACCACACAGCCTGATTTGCAGTGCATACAAGTTATTGTACCTGGAATAAACTGCAAGCAAATTGAATCAGTCAGACAAGCTTAGAGATCAGCCTGGGGCAAAGAAACAGTGGCGTAAAATCTGAAAAGCAAGGTAAGAGGTTATGAAACAGGGCAGAGAGCACTCACACAGCAGGTAGGATTATTCGCTTATCTGTTAAAAATTGAACTAAAATAAGAAAAGTAAGTCAGTTTCCAACAACTCATAAGCATTTGCTTTAGATTCACAGTTCTGCTGTTATCATCATTTTTGTTAATGTAATTTGAATGGTTTTGGGTTCTGTTGCTCAAATACAGAATTTTTCTCTAAACTGCCTTGATATGGCTTTGAACTTGCTTTGAGCTTGACCGGAGAATTCCAAGTTCTAGGACTAAACAACTTTCCTCTTTTCATTCCAAGAATGTGACAATATGATCTCTACCAGTCCTATCTTCTGTCACCGTCTATAAAGATGTAGAGCAGGTCATGCTAGCCAAGTTTAGCAGTCACACTGCACAGGATTTGACTGTAATTAGAAAAGCTGTTCAGTACCAGCACTTTGGATGCACCAAACAAGCCCAGAATCTAGAAAAAATCTGAATGATCGCAAAAATAAAAAGCATAAAATAGCACAGAAAATGTAAAGAGGCAGTTGAAATGACCACTTACCTCTTGTCGGCCCCGCATTGCAAATCACCAGACAAAAGTACACACGCATTACCTCCTTTCCACCCTATCGACCTTCCTTGTGTCCTGCCAGTGCCTCCCCTGGCACTCAACAATATTCTGTTATTTTAATGTATTTCATGTCAAAGCCTCAAAACAGCAAGCCTCTGTTCATCTATTTTGATTCCCTGTGCATTTTACTGTAATTAACCATTAACATTATATTGTAATATATTCAAGCAAACTCTCAGGATGTTGTTGTCTTTCAGCTCAGTCTACAAGCTTCATACATCCTAAGCGATCTGAACAATCAACAATAGTATAAATATTTCTCTCGATATCCTTAGGGAGCAAACAGGAAAGTGTAAAAAAAAAGCACCTTTGCGCCAACAAACATTGTACTGTTTTTTTTTTTAAATTTAAGATTATAATATGTTAATTATTTTAGCTATTTCTTGTTATGTTATTAATTAGTTTCACAAATTATATCTCACTATGTAAAAAAATATATTCTTCTTGTACTGACAGTTGTGAATATTGTATTTCTAATAGCCACAAGGGGGAGACAATGTCTAATTTAAAACATATGACATATATTTGAATAAGGTATCACTATTTATACAGGGATACTAAGGTATTTAGTATGCAAGACATCTGAATTGGCTAAAACATGCACCAAATATTAAATACATTTTGGATTCACTGTACAGTACCTATATTTATGTATATATTTACGTACATGCGCTTGTAGTAACATAAAAAAGGCCACATAATCCAGTAACTGCTAACAATTTAGAAGGAAACTAAAGGGGTATGTCTGTCATGGTCCTCTTTTGTAAAAATGTAACCCTTTTTTTAATTAAAGCCTTTGACAAAGGAAAGCATGCAGCCAAAAAAAGCTCTGAACAGCAACTGCTCAGCTTCCTGTTTTTAAATGTGTAAAAAAGCAACCAAATACTGTAGCAGTCTTATACAGGAACAATGCAATGAACTGTGACACATGGCAAACACACAGGCCAATGACAAAACTGCAGAATTTAAACTGCACTACTGTACTGTAAATACTGTAAATACCCTTATATGGACTTTTTAGTTGTACTTCCATTGTGGATTTCCATCTGATACGTTGACTGCTGGGGTGGGGGTCGATCCTAAATTAAATTAAGTACTGGTGGATGCAGCACAGTTCCTAATAGGCTGCATACCAAAAGTCACTAAAAACAAATACCCTCTCACCCGATAAGCTGGTGCCTCGAGGGAAGAATTAATACAGGGTAGTGAGAAGAAGACTAACCCCCACAATCATTATAATATTCATTTTGTTAAGAAGTGTGTTACAAAAAGAGAACAGGACAGCATTCTGTGCTATCAGCCAAAGCTGTCTTGTGACTGAAATTAAGTTATGCATTTTTAGCAAAACCACAGTATTTAGTGTGAAACATTCTTACATAAAACAGTACAATACTTGTTGAATATCTGAAAGGCTCTATACAATCTAGAGTATGAGGGGGCCCATATATATAATGCAACCCTTCATTTCTCTTGTGACTGAAACATAACGTATGAAACACGCAATCATTAATTCATACCGAAAGGAATGAAAACAATACAGCCATCATTCCATCTTTTACTGTTTCCTGGTTGCAATCCTGTTGAATGACAAAAAAAAAAAAATTTACCCATTGAACTTAAATGGTACCCATATTATATGTCGGTGTTTGCTTAACAACAGAACATCTTTCTAGAACAGTACTAGTACCAAAATATAAAGAGGTTAATGAAAATTGTATGCACAATAGGAACGACAGGAAATTAAAGGAACAGTCTGGTGTTTATTTTGGCTATGTCTTTATTTATTTAAATGGGCCAGAAATTCTGAGTAACATTTTGCTCTGTTTTAGTTTTGTCATGTACTGCTTCAATATGTGTACTTATTAAGTTTGGCAGAGCAGGCCCATGTCAGACCAGCATGTTATTATATCTGCTCCTCTCCATAACAGAAATGTGTTTATTTGGAACATCTGACTGCACATGGATGCCACATTATCAGAGTATTTTAAAGTGAAACGTATCCCACAAAGTCTTCACATTAAAAAAAAAAAAAAAAATCACCAATTAAATGATCCTGAATTTTATCAAAGATTGTGCCAGGTGATGAACAAATGCTCCCTTGATTTATTACTTTTGACCATTGAAGGACGAAAAGAGATTCCAAATGTTACCAAAGAAATTGAAAAAAACTGAACTGGCAATTCAGAATTAATTCAATTTAGAAGAGTTGCAAAAAGTCAAAAATGAAATTACAGACATGAATAAACGTAAATTGTATACATTTGAGAAGGAGCATACCAATTACACAGATGGAAAGTTTACCATACTATCCAACAGGATATTAAACAGACTAAACGGTTTAAAAAAACAACATTCCCTTCAAAATATCCTAAAAATAACTCAAATTATCTAAAAAAAACATTGACAATGTGGATCTAGAACAATATCTCTTCACATAGTGTACCCCCGTCAGCTTCAAGTCTTTCAGTGCAAGTCTTTAAGAGAATGAGAACAGGGAAGAAGAGGAAAAAGCCCTCTGATGGAGTGGAGGAACTACGACACAATGAGCACATGAAGAGACATTAATGATCAACCTTTCAAAAAAGGTATTTTCTGCCACTGAACTACTTGTTTAGAACCTCCTAGAATTTGAAAAACGAATGAAAATAATGGTTGGTCGTTTTTGTACTTGCGGGTGTAACGGAGGTGAGGTTATACAAAGTATGAAAAAACACTTGTATTAAACAGAGATAAATAAAACAGTTGAAATAGCATGTGGTACCACCTAATACAAGAAATTCTATTTTTTCAAAAATTATTAAAAGAAATAAGCATTTTAAAACTGAAAATGAAAAGGTAGAAAAGATACCACTTATATGTCTTACAAACGAGGAAAGAATGTGGGAGGACTAAAAATACCCACATAAACATTGGGACTCAGACTTGTTACCGACTTTGGCATTTAACCAAATTGGGGATGGCCGAAAATACAAAACATAATTGCCAATTCTTGAAAAAATTGATGTTTTGAACAAAGCATTTGGAGATATGTATGGAAATAAATCAATCAATGGTAGAAACAGTTATTCAAAGTGGTCAAGGTGCTGGTAGCCTTTGGAAAAGAAGGTACAATGATATGAAAAGGCGATCCGTTGATACGCTGTTTTTTCCTCCATCTTGACTTATTTACATCCAGTGCCTTGTTTACAAGCCATGCAGAAAAGCCCCCTTTCTGGCCACAATATCACATTTCCTTATGAATTTACCAAGTGTCCTTTGATGAAAACTGGTCCACGTCTAGATGTCCTCTGCTTTTGACCAACTCTGAGGACACCTGATTTTTAGTCCTGTGTGAATCATGCATAAGACACATTTCCTATCCGATAACAGCTATTGGGGGAATAAACCATGTGGACACTGTGAACAGTGTAAAAATATGATTAGAGCTAAGACCTTCCACCATCCATATTCTGGACAGAAATATTATACTAAGGACAACTTGACACGTATCTCTGATTATGTAGTTTATTTGATAAAATGTCCGAGCGGACTTGTATTGGTGAAACTACAAGACCTGTTAAGATTTCCATTTCTGAGCATAAGAGTGCTATTTGGGAGGATTTTAATTCCTCAGTAGCAAAACATTTTAAGGAAGCTAAGTGTATGGTTATAGAAAAAATTAGGACGCCTACTAGAGGAGGCAATAAAAATGACTATGCCATGAAGCTTTCTGGATTTTTACATTGGATAGTGTAAGGGAAGAATATGATTTAAGATGCCTTCTCCCTGATGGATAAAATATTATGAATTGATACTATCTATACATATGTTTATATCACTGGATGATTCAATAGCATTGTTTGCACTTATTATAATTAATATTTGAATTGCTATTTGTTAATGATTGTATCGGTAATTAACTAATGGAGGTCAGGTGTCCATGTATTTAATGCTGCTCTATTCACTACAACCTGATGAAGGCTGTCTGACCAAAACCTTGATTCGTTTATATGTCTATATATTTATTTATTTCTATATGTATTTATGCATTCATTTATTTACATATTTATTTATTTATTTTTCATTTTGGCATAAAATATCCTCCATAACCAAAACTATACTTTAATACAGTATAGATTTTTTTTTTTTTAAATAGGCTACATTGAAATATGAGCTCTCTAACTTTACTTTTTTTGTCCTGATGTACTTGCTTTATTATTATGTTCTGTTAAATGCATCTTCTTTCTCCGTATCTCCTCAAACACAGGCCTGCGTTGTTTTTCTCCACCTTTACTACCTTTCAATCCCACCTGCCCATTGACTGGAATCCTGAAATGACGTACAACTGTTACTTGCATTATTAACTTATTGGTTTCTCGTTTAAATACTGAATTGTTATTCGGGGACTTTTATGTAAAATTAAAATAGACCGAGACCGGGAGTTTTGGACTGTGGAAAGACTCTTTTGATATTCAGGGTCAATGTTTTTGCATTTGTTAGAAGTGTAAATGATCATGTAAACATACATACCGGTAATAATCACAATACTCACAGTACTTTGACGGTTTTTGTTTTGTTTATTAGGCGCGGCTGCGTTCAGCAATAGTGGCTGGCTGAATTTGTTTTCGGTGTTTGAAATGGATAGATACATTTCTTACTTGCAAAAGAACTACGAGGGAAGAAAACAAGAGTACATAAAGTGCAAAGTGACAAAGTTATACAGAGTCGCTTTGGATACTTTATGTTGGCTTTAATAATAAATAAAAAAAAGTTTATCATTGTTAGTTATTATAGTTTTATCTTGAGGTTAATATTTTGGATATTATAAAAACCTTAAATGGCACATAATTATGCTGAGATGGGAAGTAAACGGTAACGTGATAAACATTTACAGTGCTCACTGTTTTGTAATATTTAAAATAAAATTGCCGAATAGAAAGCGAATGCGCGTGTTTCCAAAGAGACCAATACTGTCTTTTAATGCTGTTAATCCAAAGACATGTCATTAAGTTTTAAGAACTAAAGCCTACTGTTTGGTATTCTGTCCTAAACCAGTAGTTTTCGTTCGACAGCATCGAGCAAATAGGCTAGCTACCATAATGCAGGCTGACATTATGACCTGAGAGTACCGCATAATCTGATTATCTTCTCTAGCTGCTTAAACCCAATGGGGGAAAAAATCTCCCCAAAAATAATTAACCCAAAAATGCACAGGCTATTTAATTTGAATAGGATAACCGAAGAGGCACAGACAGTAACGCTGGGCAAATAACTTTATACCAGTATTTACTATCATTACAACAAAATGTACCGTTCACATACAGGATGTCGGTAAAGTCGTGCCCATACATCTACACATGAAGTTGTTTCGTTTTACAATTACATTATTCAATCTGTTACTTTGTACAGCACATACATTCCTTTCAGAGAAAGAGAAGCTTCCCATTTTTTTTCCAACATGAAAGACCCAGATGGAAAGTTTAGATGAATCTTAACTGCATAACTGTGTGTTACCCACAGCAAAAGTTACTAAAGCATCACAAAGATCTGTTACGTTATTCACAATTTACAATATAGTATTCTTCCTCAACCACGCATTTTTAACACATTAAAACGATAACATGCTGCTTACCCATGCTGTGTCTGTATCCCCGGCGTTCCTAAACCACTTTGCTGATTAACACGACTGTTATTTGTTCAGTGTTTTGTTGATGAATTATAACTTTCTCCTACCGTTGTTGTCAGCTTCAGCTGGGCTGCAGCTTATTAACATATCCAGGCGGTAGGAACAGGCGACGTCGTCTCTTTTTAGAGGCGGGCAAACACTTCTCTGTTGCCAAGTATCAATCCTTGAAACTTTGGAGGGTCTTTTGTGCAGTAAATGAGTTGTAAAACAAATAAACAAGGAATGAAAGAAAGATAGTTGAGTCCTATCTGGCCAGTATCAAGCAGATCACAGCAAGACGTGTAAAGAAGCCAAACTACAGTGTGTATTTCCAAAGCAAATGTGCTTTGTTCGTTTATTATGCACTTGGAAATTGTTTCTTAACTTGTAAACGGCTCTGTATTTGCAATGCACGGTGAACATTGTATTGATTGTACTAAAATAAAAAATAAAAATAAAAAAGACTTGTATTGATTGTTAGAGATACGTGGTAGGAATTCTTTAGGAAGTGAGGTGGGGAAAGATATATCAGTGCACTAATATTTCATATGATTCCGGCACATATTTCAGTGCACTAATATGCTTCTAAAGATATTCCTAAACGATGATAGGCGTTGTAATTTACATAGCTTCCAATGTTACATTAAGGTAGTCTATGAGCCTATCAGGGTATGTGAAACCATTTTCTAATGTTCTCTTTCACAACATATTGTGAGGAGTCCAAATCTTGATACACTGGATACACCGAACAAAATGTAACCAGGCCCACCGAGAGGGCGGGGAGGAGGGGGACATTTCCCGGGGCCCAACGCCTCGAAGGGGCCCAACGGGCCCTGATGAAGGGGAACTTTTTATAATATATATAAAATATTTTAAAACAACTAGCCCTGCACAAGACCCTTTGCATTCCCACCACCACATTAAAAAGAAAAACTCCAGTACTGCACACTGAGCCCATGTGCTTCTGTTGTGTAATGATTGTGTATCCAGGCGCTGTCAAACACTTCCTTTCACACAAAGTGATTTGAACTTTCGCATTTCATATTTTACTACACCAAAAAGCTGAAAAAAGGCAAAGCAATTTTAAGTATTTTTTTAAAGACTTTTAAAAACTTTAAAAGAACCCTAAACTTGCACAATATATACCACAGTATGAATTATTCTATTATTAAGATCTATAATTTGCTCAAAACAACGTGATGCAGCAGTTTGTTAGAAAAATTGTACTTTCTTCAGCTGGTGGTAAACACAATTAAAGAATGATCGGTTATATTGCTTACAATACAAATATATTTACCAATACAGGCTATTAGTTAAGAGCAGAGATGAGTGGTTTATGTTTGGCGCGGGATAAATAAAATAGTGTATAGCAACACCATTAAAATGTAGTTTATGCAAAAAACGTATGTTATTTGATGTTAAGTAAGCTTCCGATTAATGACTATTACACGTGGAGTTTGTACCAAAAAAAAAATTATTCACTTACCTAAAAAAAAAAGTTTGAATACTGTAAATAACTTAAACATAACTACTTTGAGAAAGAGAAAACTATCCTGCTGCAGATTTAAATTAAGATAGTGAAACTTCTACGCGTCGTTGACAGTTTCCTTCAAACCCATTATCAAAATACTGTATCGGTTGAAATGATCTTCCTCAGACACTGCTAAGATTGCAAGTATCATTGCTTGGTTTAGAAGCTTGGTTTAGACTACAGTATACTACAAAGTTGGATGAATGTAGTATCATGGGGCGGGGGCGGGGGGCTGCGGGACATACAAATCCTTCCCCGGGGCCCATGACGGCTCGCGGCAGCCCTGAATGTAACTCCTAGTCCATAACAGATATATTATAACGATCTCGGCGCTATGCTTCAGTGCGGGAGGTCCCGGGATCGCGTCCCACCTCCGCCATGTGAGAACCCTGGAATGCACTTGGAAGCCTGTAGCCTGGTGAGCAAGTCTGAGGGTGGGCTTGATGCTGGCAGGGTAGAGTGTAGCGTGCACGGGGGTAGGTGTCATGGTCAGCCGGCTCTTTTGTACAGCGGTATCAGCAGAGGTCTTGGGTTCGCGTCCCACCTCCTCCTGTGAGAAAGCCCGCCTGTGGAAAACGAGACCGTTGCAATATAAATTGTCAAGACATAAGTCCAACATAATGTTTTGTGTTCACACGGTGATATATAAAATAGAGTATTTAGGATATTTCAGTAAAGGTTTGAAAGAAAACACGATCTTGTCTTTCATCTGCTTGTTTTTCATTTGAGTGAGCAAACATTGCAAACAAAAGTAAAGTCAGAGTGCTTTAATAAATATAAAGAGTGATCCACAGAAAGATACTGATACGAAAATAGTCTTTCCACACAACATTTCCATATAATCCTTGTGCATCTTGGTTAGACCTTTTGTTTGGGTTGCACTGGATACTGGATGTGTACACTAAATGCCTTTTTTTCTTTTTTTTTAATTGTGACTATATGTGAAAGATATGATAACAATGCACAGGGTGCAAAACAGCTCTTGTATACACACCAGGTGTTTCTTTGTACACGAGGATGACGTTCCTAAAGCAGGTGAAACCTAAGTTTGAAATCAATTATAGTCATTCAATTTATTTTGTTTTATTTAGACACATCAAGTGCTTGAAAATATGTGTTTAAATCGTTCTTGTGTAAATAATATTTTTACAAAAACATTTGTTCAATGACTTAATTATTATCTTAAGCTTGTGCTGACTATTTTGATACAAATTCGAAACAGTAATATTTAAATATTTTTGCAAGATTTAGGCTATAAAATCAGAGAGACCAAAAAGGTTCTGACTTTCTGGAGTTGTCATGGAAAAACCTATGGTGGGTAGGTATGACTTTACCTTCAGGCAACTTTCTAGGGGACTTTGCAGTTTCTATACTGTATATTGTCCCCAGTTAATGTCAGTAAAAATCACGACAGTATTTGCCCCCACTTAGTCTGTCATGACCTAAAATAAGACTCAGATAAGATCTGTGCAATAGACTGACTTTGCACCAATGCATACTTAAATGGAAAAATTGGTTGTGTGCTAAAAAAGCAGAATTGCACATTACACCTCCAAAGCAGGTATACAGTGAATATGGATAGAGTAAAAAGGTACAGTAGGTGCTGTTATCCTTTCAATAAAACACACAAATACAGAGGGTGACTGCTTTTGAATTATATGATTTCTGAACAAAAATGTGTGCTTATGGTACATCTTCATGGGATATGTACCATAGTATATGCAAATTGATTAATTTTTAAATTAAAATCCTTGATATTTTACTGCTTTACACAATTAAGAACTAACAATGTACATTTATATTCTCCTGACCTAAATATCTAGATTGGACCCTGTTATTAGTTAAATAAATGTTAATTTTGGAACAGACAGCTACATTTTCATTTCAGGAGGGGGCTTTGGCATAATATGGTTTTTATTAAAGAGTAAGTAGATTATTTTTTACTGTCCTATTACATTTTAAAATGATTAAGGAGGCTGTGTGGTTCAGTGGTTAAAGAAATGGGCTTGTAACCAGGAGGTCCCCAGTTCAAATCCCACCTTAGCTACTGCCTCATTGTGTGACCCTGAGCAAGTCAGTTAACCTCCTTGTGCTCTGTCTTTCGGGTGAGACGTAATTGTAAGTGACTCTGCAGCTGATGCATAGTTCACATACCCTAGTCTCTGTAAGTCGCCTTGGATAAAGGCATCTGCTAAATAAACAAATAATAATTACAATAATAATTCTTACTGTGTTTTTTTGTGTTTGTTTGTTGATAAGCCCATGTTAAGAGTTCAGAACCTGCTCTTCAGTTCTAGTTGCCTACCATAGATAAATGTAACATAGGCTAGTCATCTAGTGATCTGCCACTTTGGATCAAGTTTATTGCTTGTTTTGCTGGGAATAAACTGCTGTGTACTAGATGCTTTTGCTGCTCTAGCTTACAGTGCCTTGCAAAAGTATTCACCCCCTTGGACTTTTCCACATTTTGTAGTGTTACAACCTGGAATTAAAATGGATTTAATTGGGATTTTTACCATTTGATTTACACAACATACTTAATACTTTGAAAGCGCAAAATGTTTTTTATTGTGACACAAAAGTTAATTAAACAAAAAAAAAGACATTTGTTGGTTGCATAAGTATTCACCCCCCTGAGTCAATACTTGGTAAAAGCACCTTTGGCAGCAATTACAGCTGTGAGTCTTTTTGGGCAAGTCTCTACCAGCTTTGCACATCTGGATCCTGCAATTTTTGCCCATTCTTCTTGGCAAAATTGCTCAAGCTCTGTCAAGTTGGATGGGGACCGTTGGTGAACAGCAATTTTCAAGTCTTGCCACAGATTCTCAATTGGATTGAGGTCTGGGCTTTGACTGGGCCATTCTAAGACATTCAGGTTCTTGTTTTTAAATCACTCCAGTGTAGCTTTGGCTGTGTGTTTAGGGTCATTGTCCTTCTGGAAGGTGAACCATCCGCCCCAGTCCCAGGTCCTGAAACAGGTTTTCCTCTAGAATTTCCCTGTATTTGGCTCCATCCATCTTGCCCTCAATCCTGACCAGTTTCCCAGTCCCTGCCGATGAAAAGCATCCCCATAAAATGATGCTGCCACCACCGTGCTTCACCGTGGGGATGGTGTTCTCAGGGTAATGAGCAATGTTGGCTTTGCGCCACAGATAGCGTTTTCCGCTAAGGCCAAAAAGTTCAACTTTGGACTCATCAGACCAGAGAACCTTTTTCCACATGTTTGCTGTGTCTTCCACATGCCTTTTGGCAAAATCCAAACAGGATTTGATATGGTTTTTTTTCAGCAATGGCTTTCTTCTCGCCACTCTTCCATAAAGCCCAGCTTTGTGGAGCATCCGTGTTATAGTTGTCCCATGGACGGTTTCTCCCATCTCAGCTGTGGATCTCTCCAGCTCCTTCAGAGTTACCATTTGCCTCTTGGTTGCTACTCTGACTAATGCCCTCCTTACCTGGTCACTGAGTTTTGGCGGACGGCCTTCTCTAGGCAGAGTCGTGGTTGTGCCATATTCTTTCCATTTTTTAATAATGGATTTAACAGTGCTCCGGGGGATGTTCAAAGTTTGGGATAATTTTTTATAACCCAACCCTGATTGGTGCTTCTCCAGAACATTATCCCGGACTTGTTTTGATAGCTCCTTGGTCTTCATGATGCTGTTTGTTTAGATATGCTCTCTAACAAACTCTGGGGCCTTCCGGAAAAGGTGTATTTAATCTGAGATCATGTGACACTTTAATTGCACACAGGTGGACTCCATTCAACTAATTATGTGACTTCTGAAGGCAATTGGTTGCACCAGAGCTTATTTAGGGGTGTCACAGCAAAGGGGGTGAATACTTATGAAATCAAGACTTTTCAGTTTTTTATTTGTAAATAATTTTGAAAAATATGTAGATTTTTTTCCCCACTTCGACACTATTTTGTGTAGATCAGTGACAAAAAATCCTAATTAAATCCATTTTAATTCCAGGTTGTAACACTACAAAATGTGGAAAAGTCCAAGGGGGGTGAATACTTATGAAAGGCACTGTATAATATGTATCGTTAGGGCAGGAAACTGCTGTAGAGCTAAAGAGCAGATTCTAAACTCATAGTAAAGGTATCTTAAGACAGACATATAAAAAAAATGAATAATCACTCTAATTAAGAAAGTGCAATGTAAACCTACTAAGATTAATTCCAAACATCATAAAAAAAGATAATGTAATTTGAAGCTACTTTCTCTGTAATATAGAGCAACACAGGGGATTTCTGCAAATGCCGTGGGTGGGATTGTGGAATAGTGCCATATAAACAGAGTGAGATCTATTTAGGTTGGTGTAATGAGTTTGTCTTTTTTTTATTTCATACACCCAACATTTCTGATATCAAATCACAGAAACCATAGGACATTTTCTTTTTTTTTACCTGCAAAAATGTTGACAAAGCAAGTTCACCAATACTAATTTCTACAGTATTTACATTCAATAAAGCTTCAACGACGTGCTCAAAATGTCCTTCCTGTACCGAATGATCTCAACTGGATAATCGGTTCTACATTTGTAAATATGGGGCATGCATGTGTATGGAAGACACATCTACATCAACAGTTTTCTAGTTATATGTACAATTCTTATTGGACCCATGGGATATGCATTTCCTTCCCAATAAACATGTAGCAAACTGTTATTATTGGAGTGCTTTGCTATGTGTACTAAGATACCAGATTTTTTAAAAAGTACAGCTCCTTCAATACCTGCTTCTTAACAGTTACAGTTTAGGTCTATATTCTACCATATTTGTTTATTTGTGTATATGGAGCCTACATATACTGTATGGAATGTTAAGATGGAATGTGGCTTGAGATGTGAATGTATGTCACAGAAACTTAGAATATCCTACATTGCTCAAAAAAATATTATCATCACTGGTGTTATGTGGGCTGTGCTTGTGATCTGCAAATAGAAAAATAGAATGCTGAAGCATTTTTCCACCCAGCCAACTAAAAAGTGTAGCACTGCTTGCTGGATCTTAATAGAAAATGTGATGCTGGAGCCAAGTGTGTCCTCAAGTACTGTATATTGTAAATGTTTCTCTAATCTATTTATAAAAGAGAAAAACAGTATGAGAATGGGCTGAATTACAGTACATCAAACTACAGGGCCATATACTAAACATATGGGGTTGTTTTGCAATAGAGTGGCAAAAACAAATGAAGATTGTCTCAGCTGTACAAAATATACTACTCTATACATATGGTTGATATATGCCATGGTCAACAACATTTTCCTCATAATTATATATTTAATTTTAAATGTACAGACATGACAGACTATGTGTTCTGAATCCTGACTGTTTTATATATTTTAAAATGTTAAAAATAAATATAGCCATCTCTGTGGAGCCACAAACTAGTGAAAATCAAATCAACCTGAATCCTAAATAAAGGTGGTGCAGTTATAGTAGCAGATGTTTTACTGGAAGGTTGCTAACAAACAGCATGGAAGAAATATTTAACATGACTGAGTTTGAGAGAGAAATAATCATTGATGCAAGATTGACAGGATATACAGCTATGGCTAAAAGTTTGGCATCACCCTATAGAATTAACTAATTTTGCTTTGAGGTGAATTAAACCTGCTGAATGTTACGTTAACATATTGAATTACATAACACTTAGTTTTCCATATACGTAATGAAAAACTGAAAAATAAAAAATAAAAAACTGAAATTGAAAAAGTGACATTTCAAAACATACCATGAAATATTGTACTACTATTATGGCTTCCAGTAGACGTTTGCGATCATTTTGAAGTTACATGATGTTAAATAAAATATCAAAATTATGTTCATATATATATATATATATATATATATATATATATATATATATATATATATATATATATATATATATATATACAGTATATATTTCTTTTTAATGATGTCTCAATCATAAAGTGATGCAAAGCTTTTGGATATAGCTGTAGTGTGTCTAAAAGAGCATAAATAACTGGTCTTTCAATGGTTAGAAAACTCCTTTGGATTCGAAAGTCAAAACTGAATTAATTGGAATGCCAGGTGCAGTTTTGCCTGAAATGATACATGGTACAACTAATAATTGATCCTGCAGGATTTGAAATGGTTTTAAAAGAACACATCTCTCCATAGCTTGGTATTCCAATGAAAAATGTAGGCCAAGATCCCTTATGAGCTCTGTATAGCCTCAACACTGAAGTACTTAATTGCATCAAATTATCAATGTTTAGTGATAATAAACATAAAAGGCATAATTGGGACTAAGATAAAAAGGAAGAGTGGCAGTAAAGATTCCAAATTAAATACAGTTCTTTTGAATCTCTGTTAACATTAAGGGGGTGATGTAAGTATAGTCGCATGTGCAAATAATTGCAGATGCAAAATTCAAATTGCATTGCGGTCAGGCAATTATTTTGCACTGCGCCCTATGTAAGCTTAAGAGCAGTGCAAATTATTCAACACACACAATGATCCGCAATTATGATAATGAGGGTCTCAATCAGCGCATCAGTCTATTTCGTGACCACGCTTGCAGAGTTAGGAGTACAGAGAGCAGTAGTCACTGTATGACATTTGTGGAGCACAAAAATACAAACCAAAAAAAAATATGCCAGACGAAGGGCAGCAAAGTCCTCTTGTCGCACAGGAAAAAAAAAAGTTTTCTGAGAAGAAGCTGAGAGTACTTACGGCTGAGGTCACTCAGCATGAAATTGAGTAGTTTGGAAAAGCCTCAGGCAACATCAGTTATGCGAGTGTCCTTAGGAAATGATATGTATTAGCCTGCCCTTTTTAGCATGACATATTTGCCTAGCACGCTGGAAAAGGTGGATTGGGTTATCCCTCCAGACATTCCAACTGTGGTCTGAAAGGAACCAGAGGCTAAGTAGTGCAGAGAACACAGCACTTTCACATGTGCAGGGATAGTCTCTAGATTGATGCTGGGGTCTAGCTCATCCCTCAGTTCAGCTATTAGGTCAAGGGTGACCTGTGGAGTGAGACGATAGCGCTTTAGCACCACATCCTCCGGCTTCCCAAACAAAGTGACCCTGGGATTGAATTTGCAGGGTCTTCTTTGTCTTGCCCTTCTCTTTGAACATGTTCCTGCCTCTCCTCAACAAGAGCCAAGTATCCCTGCATCAGGAAGTGTATCACAGCAGCTATTCTGAAGCCAATCAGGTCTCTGCAGGTGTGTGCTTTTACAGAGCTCTTACTTACTCGCTTCTACAATGATTTGCACCTTGTAAGAGGTGTAAAGTTTTTGGAGAGTCAGCAATTGCCTAAGTGCAAGGCAAAATCCTTACATAACATTATAATGTTTGCACCCGCTTAGTATCCAGATCCCACCCAATTCCATGCTCTTTTCTTCATTTGAATTCATTTCAATATAATTTCAATAGATTAATGATGTCAAAGTGCAAATGTGATAGCGGGTGCAGAACGCCAGGTGAACACCATTCTTTACATACACCGCATTTTTAGCTACTGGTGAAATCAGACTTTACAGCTGCTAAACACGATTTACGGCAGCATTATGGGGGTTTTACACCCACAAATCACTTTGCACGTATACTTACATAACCCATCAGTCTCTTTTTGTACCCCTTATTCGTCACTCGTTGTTGCATGCTTTAACCCTGTTTTAACCCTTGCAGTATGCTACACAGTTTGTATCACATTACAGCTTATACTGCTTATTCCTTTTTATTTGGCCTATTTTTTGACAGATACAGCCGTTATTAATACCAGCCTGAGAGCTACATAAACGATCTATCCATCGATATATATATATATATATATATATATATATACACACACACACACACACACACACACACACACACACACACACACACACATTCATATATATATATATATATATATATATATATATATATATATATATATATATATATATATATATATATATATATACAACTCTGGAAAAATTAGAGACCACTGCAAAATTATCAGTTTCTCTGGTTTTACTATTTATAGGTATGTGTTTGGGTAAAATGAACATTTTGTTTTATTCTATAAACTACTGACAACATTTCTCCCAAATTCCAAATAAAAATATTGTCATTTAGAGCATTTATTTGCAGAAAATGACAACTGGTCAAAATAACAAAAAGATGCAGTGTTGTCAGACCTCGAATAATGCAAAGAAAATAAGTTCATATTCATTTTAAACAACACAATACTAATGTTTTAACTTAGGAAGAGTTCAGAAATCAATATTTGGTGGAATAACCCTGATTTTCAAGCACAGCTTTCATGCTGTCTTGGCATGCTCTCCACCAGTCTTTCACATTGATGTTGGGTGACTTTATGCCACTCCTGGCGAAAAATTCAAGCAGCTTGGCTTTGTTTGATGGCTTGTGACCATCCATCTTCCTCTTGATCACATTCCAGAAGTTTTCAATGGGGTTCAGGTCTGGAGATTGGGCTGGCCATGACAGGGTCTTGATCTGGTGGTCCTCCATCCACACCTTGATTGACCTGGCTGTGTGGCATGGAGCATTGTCCTGCTGGAAAAATCAATCCTCAGAGTTGGGGAACATTGTCAGAGCAGAAGGAAGCAAGTTTTCTTCCAGGACAACCTTGTACTTGGCTTGATTCATGCCAAAGCTGCCCGATTCCAGCCTTGCTGAAGCACCCCCAGATCATCACCGATTCTCCACCACATTTCATAGTGGGTGCGAGACACTGTGGCTTGTAGGCCTCTCCAGGTCTCCGTCTAACCATTAGACGACCAGGTGTTGGGCAAAGCTGAAAATTGGACTCATCTGGGGGTGCCGAGCTGCTTGAATTTTTGCGCCAGGAGTGGCATAAAGTCACCCAACATCAATGTGAAAGACTGGTGGAGAGCATGCCAAGACGCATGAAAGCTGTGCTTGAAAATCAGGGTTATTCCACCAAATATTGATTTCTGAACTCTTCCTAAGTTAAAACATTAGTATTGTGTTGTTTTAAAATGAATATGAACTTATTTTCTTTGCATTATTCGAGGTCTGACAACACTGCATCTTTTTGTTATTTTTGACCAGTTGTCATTTTCGCAAATAAATGCTCTAAATGACAATATTTTTATTTGGAATTTGGGAGAAATGTTGTCAGTAATTTATAGAATAAAACAAAAATGTTCATTTTACCCAAACACATACCTATAAATAGTAAAACCAGAGAAACTGATAATTTTGCAGTGGTCTCTTACTTTTTCCAGAACTATATATATATATATATATATATATATATATATATATATATATATATATATATATATATATATATATATATATATATATATATAACTAAATGTTTGCCGTGTTTGAACTGTGGCATTTACCGTGTTTCTCTAAAATATGTTCCCAACATTACACTGACACGTACCTAAATGAACTGCAGATTCCGCCTCTGTTTGTCTGTCTCAGAACACTTTATGAGGCGCAGTGCAGCATTGCGTTTACAATAGAAATAGCAAGACAAACAAAACATGAACAGCACGCTGAATTCTTGATAAATGGAAGCTAATAAATATTTGATTTATGTGTTTGCTTCCATTTATAAACAAACAGCAAAACTCTGCCTCAGCTAATGAGATTGCGCGTTTCTATGGTGACAAGCTAGCAGCGTTTGGGTTAATGTTTACAAGAGACAACCAAACATACTGAAAGCACGTTTTCTATGACTGATGTTGGAACTCGCCAATTGTGTGTTACTCGGCCAAACACAGCTACAGAAAGGATCTTAACGTGTCCAATCGCTGCATGAAGAGAGGTCGGGCGTTAATTACCAGGTGTCTATGATCCTCACCACATCTGATTTCAGCACCCCTCCGCTGTCCGGTGTCAATTGTTCGGCTAAGGTAGGTTTAGTCTTGTTCATTGACTTTGCGTTCAAATGCATTTTTTGTTGCTTTGAATTAAATTTTAATTACATGCCTTAATATTGCAATTATGTGTCAATTAGCATTTGTATGAATTTACAGCAGTAGCCAATGAGTACTGTGTGTCGCCAGGAAGTGTCTTGTCCTTTTGCAGTATTGCATTTGTATGCTTGGTAACTACTTGATTATATATATATAATCAAGTTAATATGGAAATAGGTACCTGTTGACCTTAGGCTGGCCGTATTAAAATGACTGAAGGACTGAAGTGGGTCACAAAAAGTAACACATAAATAAAACAGTAACCTTCTGTGCCTGCAAGGATGTAAGGCAACTTTATTTACGTTACCTGACACTGGTGCTGATGAGCTGGTAACATGTAAATTATAATAATTGATGTTGTCTAAAATACTTTAAATGAATACAATGTATTGACTACTGACTATTTAAAAGGGTGATTGTATTTTGTGTTATGTATTTGTTATGTGATTGTATAATTTGTTTTCTTTCATATTAATTAATGTGCCAAAGTTTATTAAATTGAGATATATGGCATACAGTATACTGCAGGTAATATGCAGTTGATAAGTCAGTTCTTTCAAGTTGTTGACATAGCAAACCCAGAAAATAAATAATCAATCAATCAAATTTATTTTATATAGCTCCTTTCATGCCAAGGCATCCCAAACTATACAATATAAAAATAAAAACATCAAGACTAAAACATTCAAAATAAGTACTTAAAAAAAAATTACATATTAAAAACAATCTAAAATCAATCCTATACACAATACAACAATATAACAGCGCATGTAAACAGTCTGATACACAAATCAGTCCTATACACAATACAACAATATAACAGCGCATGTAAACAGTCTGATACACAAATCAGTCCTATACAAAATACAACAATATAACAGCGCATGTAAACAGTCTGATACACAAATCAATCCTATACACAATACAACAATATAACAGCGCATGTAAACAGTCTGATACACAAATCAATCCTATACACAATACAACAATATAACAGCGCATGTAAACAGTCTGTTACACAAATCAATCCTATACACAATACAACAATATAACAGCGCATGTAAACAGTCTGATACACAAAACAATTCAATACACCATCCCAGTCATTACAAATAGGCCTTTGTGTAAAACTGCGTTTTAAGTTTTAGATTTTAATGTAATTCATGAATCAGCACTATGAATTTCTAAAGGGAGAGCATTACACAACACGGGTGCATAACGACTAAAAGCTCGTCCACCAAGAGTACTACGTTTAACCACTGTAGACACCAAAAGTCCAGCACCTGCTGATCTCAACTGGCGTCCAGGGACATAGAGTATAAGCATGTCATTAATGTAAGTAGGGCCATTTCCAGAAACAGCCCTAAATGTCATTAATAATATTTTGAAGATGACTATATTTTACTGGAAGCCAATGTAACCAGGCAAGAACTGGTGTAATGTGTTCAGATCTTTTTGTTCCTGTCAGAATATGTGCTGCTGCATTCTGTGCATGCTGTAAGAGATTGATAAGCTTAAAGGGCAGACCAGCCAGGAGGGCATTACAATAGTCCACACGGGACGAAAGAAATGCATGAATTAAAATTTCAGCATCAGAATCAGCAAGATACAAACAGACTTGAGCAATGTTCCGCAGATGGTAATAAGCAGACTTAACTACAGCTGAGACATGTTGTCTAATCACATTGCTCAGCGGAAGCATATACAAGTTAAAAAGCAAAGGACCGAGGACCGAGCCCTGAGGAACCCTGGGAACCTACAGGAGTATCACCCAGAATGGTGTAGAGAGGTTAAATAAGACCACAGCCAAGAGAGTACTGTGCCAGTGATGCCAGTATATTTCTCAAGGCAATCAAGAAGGATTTTATAGTTGATAATATCAAAAGCAGCAGATGTAGCCAAGAAACCTATCCGAGATAACAACCCCTGATCTGCATTCAGCAGGATATCATTTACAATTATTACAAGTGCAGACTCTTTTTCAAAGAGGTTATTGGCAGAAAGATGTACAGACAACTGAGCAACAACGACTTTTTTCAAAACCTTTGCAAGTAAAGGTAAGTTGGAGATTGGATGATAATTTGACAAGACAGCAGGGTCCAAGGAAAGTTTTTTAAGAACTGGTGTTACAGTTGCCAACTTTAGGATAAAGGGAACAATTCCAGATGCTAAAGAAAGATTAACAACGTTACATATCACAGGAGTGAGCTCATCTGCACACTAGTGAACAATATTAGTTGGCCAGGGATCAAGAGGACACGAAGTTGAACGAGCTTTATGGATAATATCAATGATCTCAGTTTTAGCTGAGAGAATTCCTTATTGTAAACCAAGGAGTAGAATGTCATTTTGTAAAGGTTCGAGTTTTATGTGGGGCGACGTGGTCATTTATGTTTGTCAGAGACAGATTGTAAAGTGCAACTGCATCATCAACATTACTTGGGGCTGCACTTACAATGGTGAAGAGGCAAGACATTCAGTAAAGGCCACTGGATCTAAGAGACTCTTGGTACAAAAAGTAATTTCCTTAGTTATTTTAGGTTGGCCAAAGGAAGATTCATTTTTGCAGTAATTAGGTATGATCAGATATAGTTATATCTTGTAACATGAAATCTGAAAGTACAAAACCTTTAAAGATAATAAGATCTAAAATATGTCCGTGGGCATGGGAGACTGAATCGCTTGGGAAAACCCAAATGAATCAAGAATAGTATTAAATTCTACAGCCATAGTGGAAGAGGAGTCCAAATCACCACAGATGAGCAGTTTCTTAGAATCAGTAAACAACATAGAAAATAATTACTTTATCTCAGAAAACAAAGAAGGATTGTGTTTGGGTGGTACACAGAGTTAGCAACAATGGTGCAGGAAATCTAACTGTAAGGTGTTCAAATGAAGAAAAGTCTTTCCGTGGCAAAACCTTAGCATTAAAGTGAGATTTATAGATAACAGCTATACCTCTTCCTTTCCCAACCAAACGCGACTTCTCGTAAAATGTATACCCTGTAGGGGTAGTTATATACAGTGAACCAAGATTAGCTGTTTTGGTGAGACTCATCAAGTCTGTATTATTATCTACAATTAATTAGTTTAAAAACAAATAATGTTACATCTTTGTAAACTTGTGTGTTATACAGTATGTATAAATTCAAAACCCGTATGCTTCTAAGGGACATATTTGTTTTATGAGTCTTGGTTGCTTGTTTGCTAATTTGGATTTTTACACTGTGGAATTTGGTCATTATGTCACTTGTCAGTGATAAGATAATGTCCCAGATGCACTCATTAAAATTGATTGACATTAACCATAAGACACAAGGGCCCTATAGAATTTAAAATAACAGTTCCAGGACTTTAACTTGTAATCATGTGTGTCACAGTCATTCATTTCCACCCATTAGAAGTAGACCAATAGAGGGTAGCTTGAATGATTGTACTACTAATGAATATAATTATGAACAGCAAAGTGCAATCCAAGTTACCATTTGCTACTACAGTATAAACAATCATAAGTAAACCACAGCATACTACAGTATGTGTACATACAGTGCAGCAGCTGTGAAATACCCAAAAACAATTCATGAACACACATACAAAGGGACCTCATAGTCAGACTAAATTAATGTAGCCTATATGTTAAAAATGTGCTTTAAATCCACATTTTATACCCAAATGCAACCTTAAAAGACTGAGAAGACAGACACGATCAGTCTACGTACTGCATGAGGCTCCTAAAAAGCAGTGACTGTATTTTTGTCCAGCCCTAATTTTTACCCATATAAAGGATTCTGAGATCTCTTGTCAATGGTACTTTGGAATACACTATGAAATGACTTGGGCCCTCGTTGTGGGCACTGACCATTTTAGAGCCTAATTCATGAAGCTTTAATGTACCGGTAATTTTAATGCATTCCTGTGCATTTACTGACATGTTAATGCTTTGTGAATATGGCCCTTGGTGTAGTAGTGTAAGTAAAAAGCTAAAGGGTTTGACCTGTGAATTTCAGCTGTGGCCTTTTACCGACAGTATGTACTGTAAAGACTTATTTCCTTCTACACAGTGAAACCTGTGTAAAACCATCATCTCATCATGATGCAACATCACCCATTCATCTACAATCCAATCTGCATTTACACATTACACAGGCGATATATGTATCCCGTTTGTTCCCATTTACTATATACATTTTCGAAAATTATTTGCTCATGTTATAGTGATAAAGATTAAATTAACCACCTCTGAGCTGCCTAACGTATCTGTTACATCCTCAAAAACGCTCGCTCAGTGCTGCCTAACGTAAGAGTTACGTCCTAATTAAAAACATGTTTAAAAAAAACAAACACTGGATTGCCGTTTTTTCACTAGAGATCGATCATCTAGAAGCTTTAATGTGGTCATTATGTTACAGTGATAAAATACCTTCGATGTGACACAATTGTTAGACCTAATTTTCAGCTTGGTTGAATGCTAGCACTGGCCTCCCCCCTCTAAGATTTTACATATGGCCAGAAACATAATTCAAAACTATCTGAGATGCATCATCTCTGCATCAAGTACCTTCACTTCCTGTGCAGCTTAATCATAAAATTACCAATTACCAAATTAGCAATATGATGAGAAATTAAAATAATAAATAAATACCTATAAACCATTATCACAGTATCATCCAATTTAGCTTCACTATACCTAGTAAAAAGAAAACAAAAACATTTAGTCAAATAACAAATATTTTCATTCAAAGTCTATAGTATGCAAATGACTTTTGTGTTATTATACTAAAGATTTTTTTAAGCAGCAACAGATTAGCTTTTTTTAAAAATCATAATGTAGATCACACCAAAACCACCAGAAACAAAAGCTTACCATAAATGCATGAGGCCATGTGCAACAAGGACAATACCACACACACAAATGAGACCTTAACTTAGAGCAACCCTAATAAACTATGAATGACACAACAATAGAGGGCCAACCAATTCATCTGAAGGATCAGGAATAGGACAAATAAGTACATATTTGAAGTGTTGTTGTAGTTGTTTGTCTAATATGAAATGTTAATTGCAAAATACAAAAAAATATATATCTTTCCTTTTTTCTTACCTAGTCATTGCAGATTTTATTATCAGGGGAGAACTCACAAACATACCTGCATTTGCCAATATCAAGTAGTGTGGTTGTATGTTTTCTCTGATTCTGTAATGTGATTTAATCAAGTGAAATAGAACATAGCCTGTATAGATAGTAAGTAGATCTAGCTGTTTATTGTTATATACAATGTTTAAACTGTTTATAGGAAAACTGTTTATAGGAAAACAGGATTTTGCCAAATGACAGCAGAAGTGGTTAAGAACTGCATGTCAAGTCTTCATTTGGAAATACTGTATACAAAAAAAAAATTAAAAAATACACACACACACACACACACACACACACACACACACACACACACACACACACACACACACACACACACACACACATATATATATATATTAGAGAGGATGCAGGTACATAACAATTAGGGAAATAAATGTTACTAACAAAAACACACGTGTCATATTGAAAGAGAACATATTTTACAGTTGTTTTGTAATACTGAGAGAACATGATTATTACTCTAAAAATGCAGTGTTAGCACTGTGGGAGCAGGAGGAGATAAAAGACTGAGCTTTAGGGCTGACATAAGAACCACCCCTGAGCTGAGAACTATCCAATGAGAAGAGAAATAAGTAAAATCCGTTGTAGCTTTGTTTCACTTTCAATCAGTGTTATCCTCTTTGTGTTCTTAAGGGAAGGGAGTTATTAATATCATGTTTCACATGCAGTCTAACTGCACCTATTTACCTTTTCAGCCTGCTGGTGCAACAGCCCCCTGCTTGAAACTGTAATAATTAACAGCTGTAGTGTTGTGACTTGTGACTTGGCAGAAGATTATATATATATATATATATATTATTTATTAATAATAATATATATATATATATATATATAGATATATATATATATATATATTATTTTTTTTTTTTTCCTGGCAGTGAAAGAAAGCACAGGTAAGGGACAGAGATTATACAGACACTGCATTGCATTTGTTAATAATTTACATTAAATGTTGCTGATTTTGATTGTTGATCTTTTTACTAAAAAATAAAAAAATAAATGTGGAAATGCTTTGAGTATCATAAATAAGTATTTAATGAATATGTAATGAACCATTTGCCGAAGTTTAGTTACATGTTGATAAACAGTCATGTGTGTGTATCTATCAATGTACTGTATGTTGAGTGTTTTTTGAGACTTGGTAGTTTCCTGCTCTAGTGAAAAATATATACTACCCACACTAACTAAATAATTTGCATTTAAACCACGTGATTGCCATCACAATCATCAGTTTTCAAATTGTGATGTTCGCATTAATACGGTATTGGTGGTTTTACATACCAGTCTTTGTATGTCTTTTTCCACTGAAGCAGGCAACAACCAAGTCTCAAAAAAACACTCCCCATACATATGAAATATGAACACAAATGGCAGTCGGATAGATACACACATGCCTGGCATATCTGTGTATCGACTGTTTATTAACATGTACATAAACTACACCAAATGGTTAATTGCATATTAATTGAATATGTATTTATGACACTCAAAATAAAGCGTTACCAAATTTGTATAGCCAGCATTAACCAATTACAAAAATTGTCACACCCTCTATCTTTGTTTAATCATATCAGTGTTATTATTTTTTGTAAGTTTATTTTTTAACAATTAATTTTAAACTTCAGTATTTCTTTATCTATTACTGTTTTTTGGCCTGGGGCAGGTGGGGCACAGGAAAACTTTAATAACTATGTAATATTACTAAGAATCAGAATAGATAATTCACTTGGCTTTTTTGGAGGGTGGAGTCGGATGATTTCCTTGTCACTGAGGAGCCTCTGTTTTCTGAGGACCATCAGTCGACACTACCTAACATCACAGATAGCGCCTGTGGCCGGGGTACTTGAAAGTACTTGCATTATTCTGCTTATCCTCAAATTTCTCCCAGTCTTCGACAGATTAAAACATCAAATCTGCAGGCCGTTTTTGTTTGTTTTGGTATTGACAGTGTTTTGTTGTGGTCATGTACTGGTGGCAGAGTTTGTTTTAAAAATTGAGAGTAGAAGGTTTGTCATCAATCTTATTATACAAAGGCAATCTTATTATAGACGGGATCGCGCCACCACTATCTTATTATACAAGTGTTGCGCCACCACCGTGTATAACACAAAAGTGAAAAGGAAAATTATCATTCACCATGTATTATTATTATTATTATTATTATTATTATTATTATTATTATTATTATTATTATTATTATTTATTTGTTAGCAGACGTCCTTACCTAGGGTGACTTATAGTTGTATACATAAAATACATATCAAGAATTACAGTACAATTCAGAGCAAGATACAAAATACAATGACTTCAGGCCTAATAAGAGCAAATACAAAACACAGTACGATTTGATATCGGGGCAGTTCAAGAGCAGATAACAGTGTTGATAGTTACATCAGGGTAAGATAGGGTGCAAGTGTATGGGGTGGGGGAGGAGGGAGAGGAGATTTTAGAGGAGAAGAAAGAGGCAAAGTTGTCAGAGGAGATAGACGAGGGAGGAGGAGGGGGGAGGGTTGAGAAAGGGGAGAAGGTAGAGAATAGTTTCCGGGGGTTGTTAGTGGAGGATAGGATAATAGATTGGAAATAAGAGGATTTAGCAGAGGAGAGACTAGAGGAGAAGGAAGAGGAGGGAGTGGTAGAGGTCTAGGGCAGCAGGGAGTTTGGTTCTCTTCCATTTCTTTTCAGCAGAGCACAGTTTGGTTATTGCTGAGCGGAGCAAAGAGGAGAGCCAGAGTTGGGGAGGGGAGGGGACAGAGGGAGTCGAGGGAGGAGGTGAGGGAGGAGAAGAGGGTGAAGGTAGAAGAGTCTACAGAGAGTTGGGAGAAGGAGTCGATAGGAGGGAGGAGAGAGAGAGCAGTGGAGGCAAGAACAGAGGGGGAGAGAGAGCGGAGGTTACAGCGGGAGGTGACAGTGGGGGTAGGTGGAGTAGGGAGAGAGGGGAGAGACAGAGAAAAAGAGATGAAATAGTGATCAGAGAGGTCCAGAGGGGTGACAGAGAGGGTGGAGGGCTGGCAGGCCCTGGAGAAGGTGTGGACCAGTTGACGGCCAGCTTTGTGCTATGAGGGGATGGAGAAAGAGAGAAGGAGAAGGAGTGAAAGAGAAGAAGGAATCCGGCAGGGTGGGTGGGGTTGGAGAGATGGATATTGAAATCACCTAACAGGACAGTTGGGGTAGACAGAGAGGGGAGGGAGGAGAGGAGATAGTCGAGTTCATCGAGAAAGTGAGTGAGAGGTCCAGGGGATGGTACAGTACAATTAGCAGGAGTTGACAGGGAGAGGTTAGTTGGACAGCATGAAATTCAAAGGTGTTAACAGAGAGTGATGAGAGGTCAGAGGGGACAGAAAAGAGTAAGGAGGGAGAGAGGAGAAGACCAGTCCCACATCCCTGTCCAGTGAGATGCAGAGTATAGGACAGGACGTATAGAGAGGACAGGGCAGCAGGAGTTACAGTGTTATCAGGAGAGAGCCAGGTTTCAGTGAGAGCAAGTAAATCGAGAGAGAGAGGTGGGAGTCAAAGATAGAGATGAAATCAGCTTTGTTAGCAGAAGAGTGACAGTTCCAGAGGGCACCAGAGAGAGTGTGGGAGGGGAGAGAATTGTGAGGGGGGAGAGGCAGAGGGATGAGGTTAAAGAGGTTAGGGGAGCAGCGGCAGAGTGAGGACAGATGACGGGAGTGATAGGACAGAATAACAGGGATGTGAGAGACAGTCATAGCAGGACAGGTGAGACAGATAGGTACAGTAGTAGTGGGAGCAGGAGTGGTGGGGGGAGGGTACAAACCTGTCTAATAGTTGGTGTCTTCCAGGGTGCTGCTAGGTTTGGATTTTCTCCAACAGCCTCTCCTCGCAGGTCTCTTCTCGCTGGACTCCCCGGCTCTTTGGTAGAGAGGCTGTTCGGTTGGCTGCCGTTTCGTGCTGGTGCACAAATAGGCTAGCTGTCTATTATACTAAACGGTGCTAAAGACAATACTTAAGCAATACAATAGTTTCAATGCCCTTCAATGGGATCACACAAATTCAAAACACTGTGTTGAAACCAATCAGATTGCAAATCAACCTCTATTCAATTTAACCACTCACCTGGTACTAATCACAAACAGTAGATCACCTAATTAAAAATAATATCACCTTTATAATGTTACTTACAGTAAATGCAGCTAATGTTAAGAGTTTGAATGTGGCCTCTAGTAGCCACTGGGAGAGATTTGGAAAAGGTCCTCGCTGTATCTGTCCTTACTCGGACTCCCACAGCTCAGATTGCCCTTGGATGTGTGGCCCTTAAGACTCCCACAGCTCAGATTGCCCTTGGATGTGTGGCCCTTCTCGTAACACACAGAGTTGCAGGATGTAGCGGTGAGGAGTCTTCTTCAGGATGAAGATTTTTACACTTGAATGGGTCCCCATTACAAGCGAAGGCTCCGTATTTACTTCATGGCGAGATGGGAGCATGAGTCAGAGTCCAAGAATCCATGTCGAAGAAAAGAGTCCAAGAGAAAGAGTTCATGCTTGTTTTTCTTTAAATATAGCACCCAATGATGAGTTTACTTTGGTCAAAGATTTTCTATACACACAAGATAGTGAACTCCACCTTTTCTTCCATCCCTGTCGAACCGGTGCATCATGGGAATCCAAAGAGTTCTGGTATCGACTTATCCCCTATCTGTATAATGTAAAATCTGCCTCTTTTCCTATTCCAAACCTTCGCTTTTTAAAACGATTGCATTTTTAAACATGATTCACCTAGATTTATTTAGAGACACCCCTCCTTAACACATATGTGCTATTATTTCTATGATCGATGTTTTCACCTGGCCTGACAAGAGCTCTTTATCGCCGAAGTGCTGTCAGAAATTGCCACTGTCATGCAGTGTTAAGAGCAAGAGCAAATGCTACCAGAAAGCAAACTAAGGTACTCGTTTTACAAAATAATCATTATTGTTTGTGTTATTTTACTTTGGCCAATGTGCCCATTTGTTTTGGTGTGTTTTGTTTAACTGTTTTGTTTGCTTAATTAATAAGAAAATGGGAAAAAGGAGCAAGGAGAGAAGAGGGGAGAGAGGACAGAGGGAAGGAAAAGCAAAGGATGTATGGGATGACAACTGGGAGGCATTTATAAGGAGTTGTGCCCCACCTGTTGTGATTACAAGCACACAGTGGCAATCAGCCCCTCCCAATATCAAGAGGAGGAACTAGCATGCAAGTGGGAGGAGCACGAGCATCCAGCGCCCAGACAGGGGAAGCACAAGCATCCAATGCCCAAGGGGGTGGGCTGAGCATCCAAAGCCCAAGAGAGAGCTGTTCCCACCTCCACCAGCAGAGGAAGATTGCCTGCAGCTCCCACCTCCACCACCATGGGAGGACTACCTACTGCTCCCTCTTCCACCGCCATGGGAAGACTACCTACTGCTCCCACCTCCATCACCAGGGGGAGAAGTGGAGCTCCCGCTCCCCTATTATTGGCCGGGGGCTCCCCTCCTCCCATCACCTCCCGAGGGTCCGCACCTGCCGTCACCTTATGAGGGTCTGCTGCTGCCATCGCCTACAGAGGGACCACCTGGGGTTGCCATTCACTTCATTAAAAAATGTGGCTGTGTAGCTCTAGGATTTGAGCTAAAAATCAAATGGTGTCCTCGTTTCTCTAACAGAATCTCAATCCCTAACTCCATCCATTCTTCAGCCCCAACTGAGCAATCTACAAGAAAAGGCAGATTTGGGCGAAGAAAGCAAATATGTAACAATTTCAATTTCGGTATCTGCTCGATGAGGCAATGCAAAAACATCCATATGTTCAGTTTCTGCAGGGACGCTCATTCAAAAGCCATCTGCCCAGTAGCTCCAAAGTGACTCTCTCCAACACTTAAAGTCTCCACTCCCATAAATATTTCCATTTTAAAACAAAAACTTCTGAATCTTCCAGCAAGTGCTTTGTTAATTACTTAATTGATGAACTAGAGAACGGTTTTTCAGCTGGACAGTCAAATCCCTCCCTCCTCCTTCCAAAGCAAAAACCTCCATTTTGCTATTCAAGAGCCCAAGACAGTACACTCTTGTTCAAAAAGATATTTAAAAAAGTATTTATGGTTGGCCTGTTTGCAGCTCCCCCGTTTCCAATATTCAGGATTAACCACATAGGCATCGCCATTCGGAAAATGTCAGGAAAAAAGCAACTCATCATTGACTTGTCAGCACCACGGGGATCAAGCACCAGTAGTATCAACTTGCTCATTCCTCACAATCCCAATTTTCTCTACAGTACATTATCATATTGGATGCAATTAATTTAATTAAATTGGCAGGTTGTGGCCTGAAAATATTTGATACTCTTTCAGAAGCTTTATGCTGGATACGTAAAAGTTTATTTTAAAGTTTATTTTATAAAGTCGGCATCCTGCTTTCAGAAGAAAAATCAATTGGCCCCCTTCATTCACTGGAATTTCTAGGAATCATACTGGACACAGAAACATTTGAAACCAGCCTTCCCTTATTTAAACTTGACCATATCCGTTCTCTTATTCAGAACTTTCAGCTCAGCAAAATGATCAGGAAACGTGCTGGGACATTTCAATTTTGCAATTATTCCCCAGGGACAGATATTTATAGCTCGATTACTTGCTCTTTCATCAACAGCAAAAAACTTGGACTCCTATATCAATATTTCATCATAAGCTAGGAAAGACATTAAAATGTGGTCTGCTGTCATACAGCATTGGAACATTATTATTATTAATATTATTATTTATTAGCAGATGCCCTTATCCAGGCTGACTTACAATTGTTACAAGATATCACATTATTTTTACATACAATTACATTATTTTTTACACATTATATTTACATACAATTACCCATTTATACTGTTGGGTTTTTACTGGAGCAATCTAGGTAAAGTACCTTGCTCAAGGGTACAGCAGCAGTGTCCCCCACCTGGGACTGAACCCACGACCCTCCGGTCAAGAGTCCAGAGCCCTAACCACTACTCCACACTGCTGCCCCATGATGATTCTATGATGATTTCATTTCAGCACCTCGCAACCTGGCTTTATTTACAGACGATTCATTCACAGGATTCAGAGGTATTTTAAACAATCAATGGTTTTCTAGTGCATGGCCACTAGAAATCAAAAACCTATTACCGCATCTAAATCCACAGCTCCTCTTGACATTTACACAATAGTCGCTGAAGCACATCTATGGGGTCATCCTTGGTCAAAGAAATCAATACTTTTCTTTTGCTATAACAAATCTACAGTTGATATTATCAATAAATGCCGTTCCAGTTCACCTCTTATTATGCAATTGGATTTCAGTATCAAATAATTTTCTAAACCAAGTGCGCCATCAACAGGGCATTTATAATAATGCAGCTGACGCACTTTCTCGTTTACAGATTTTCACAGTCTGGTCCCTACAGCTGTGCCAACTCCAGCAGTGACACCCCAGTTCAACCGGCTAATTTTCAACTGAACCCATCTATCAGCAGACTACAGCTCAACCATACATGGCTGCAGCACTCGCTCCTTCCACCAGATCTTCGTATCCACCGGCTTATTTGACTTTCTGCTCTCAAAGCAGGATTAATCTGACCCCATTCAACCAGGACTGGATTATGGGTTTTATAGTACACGCAAGTGACTCTTTACATCTTGCACCAGCTACAATCAAATCCTATTTGTCAGGAATACAATACCAATTTTGCTTGATGTCCATTATCTCTCCAACTCTCCTATCAATACCAGCTGTCCGTCTCCTCCTGCACGAAATCTCTAAGAGCCCTCTGACCGCTTCTCTTTGCCTGACTATCTCTATAGATATTCTGAGCAATTGGATTTCAATTCTCCATCAAGGCTGCTTCTTTACATTTGATGACATAACAATGGAAACTATATGCCTAACTGCATTTTTTTGTTTTTTAAGATGTTCAGAATATGCAGTTCCTTCTATTGCCAGCTTTCCTATGCTAGGTATTTGCTGCAGTGATCTCACACTCATCTTAGATTCCCACATTATCCTCTTCCTGAGCATTTCCAAAACAGATCAGCTTGTTCAATTTATTCAGCTATCAAAAATGGACTCTCTATGTCCATATGCTTCCATGTAGAAATCTATCGCAGAAGGCAAACCTATTTCAAATTCTGACCTCATGTTCATCGATTCAAACCGGACTGTTATATGAAGACATTGGTTCACATCTCATCTGTCTACGTTGGTTTCCAGAGCAGGACTTCCTACTCAGTTCTATACTCCTCATTGATTCAGAATCAGAGCAGCCACATCAGCAGCAAGAGCAAAGATTACCCAGCATCTTATTAAAATATGGGGCACTGGACCTCATCAGCAGTTGAATCATACATACGTTCTTCCCCATCTGAGATGGAGTGGGGACAACCCTTCCACCTGGACCACCAAAGGTTTCCCCTAAAAAGAAAGGAGGGGTTTCCTTTCTACTGAGCGGAGCGTCTTCACATAGTCAGTAGGGAGCCAGATACTAACCTTCTTTGTTGTGTTAAAATGTTTTCTTTCTTTCTTTCTTTCTTTCTTTCTTTCTTTCTTTCTTTCTTTCTTTCTTTCTTTGTATATGCATTGGAGGATCTCTTGTTTGTCTGCACATATAGGAGTCTTTAGCGGGGAGCCGGGGTTCATTCTCTTGGGGGGAGTGATTCTCCAACCCTTGGTTAAGCTCTGCTTCCTTTAGAGTCAGAGGGGACCCAACCTATTAGCATCTCATGATCTATCACTACCCTCGCAATCTGAGGGGCTAAGCTTATTCTTGCTAAACCTCGCTGTGGGAGCTCTCCCTTCGTAACACAAGGCTCTCTTCTCATTTCAGGTTCTCTGGGGGTGCATCACCGTCCCAGCTTTGGAAGTCTATAATTCACCTCATTGAGTGCAGCTCTCCGAGCCAGAGTTCCCCTTTTCTTCCCTCCTTTCAGGTTCTCAAGCCTCTATTTATGTGCAGGGGATCTTCCCTGTGTGTCTGGTCCCCCAAATGGTGGGGACCCCTCTTCTATATGATTGGGCCTTAGCTAACGGCCCTCTCTTATATGTTTTCAATCTTTGCTAAACTCTAAGAGGTAGCCTGGCTGCCGCCCCGTGAAAGGGCATTTAAAAGAAGAATAGTTCCCTGTAAACATCCTATGCTGACGAAGAATAACATATTACTGATCCCCTGACACTTGTGTTTCACATCCACTCAGAATTTCTTCATTGCCTAGGAGACAGTGTTGTTGAGAGGTGTTTCCTGCATTGTTAATTTCCAGCTAAGGAAGGGATTTCCATAAAAGGACTGAAGCATCGTGCCACACAAAGATAATAAATTAAACACATCATCATTAAGCAGAACATGTTGTGGTCATGCACCATCATCTATGTACTAAAACTAGAAGCAATCAGGATAGGTCTCCATTGCACCTGCGACACGATAATAATTTAATAATAATAATAGATCTGAATTTTAAAAAAAGCATAATTTGTAAAACAGCTCATAATAATTATGTCTAATATTAGACTGCCATTTTATAATAAGCAGACACAATAGGTTCTGTGAGTGTGTTTACCAGGTATCATTTTTTGTGCTATCTACAGACAAGGGAAACTGCAGCTGCAATCATGTGACATGTTCTGAAGGAGCGAGGGAGACTATTCCTGTACTGTAGCTGAAAACATTATTCCTGGAAAAGAAAAGGGGGATAGCAAACAAAAACACATTGAAGAGGCTAGTAAAGGAATAGAAGGGATCATTTAAATAAAAGGCTCTGCAGTTGCCAGGCTACTGACACAGTTGCTCTGGTGCTCTAGCTGATTGTATCATCTGGTAAGCCTGCATTAGTCAATGAACAAACTAGGTCTCCTTGCTCATTCTTCATGTTTAAGGGGTAGGAATTAAATCCATCTATCCAGACGATTGTTGACATAGCCCTATAAAAATACAGAGGACCACAATATGGAGATGGAAATACTCAAATGGTTTACAAAAAACGATACCGATATTAAGGTAGGAATTTTCACAGACATATCTATTGTTATTGAAGCAATAAACATGATCTGTAAATTAACACTGTGTTTAATATCTTTTTGTATTGAATTGCTGAAATTAGAACATGCCAGAATGTGCAGCATCTCATGCTGTTGCAGCTTGCTGTAGTAATTGTAACAGCTTGGTTTAATTTGATTTGTCATCTGGCTATATAACAAAATGCTTTTTGAGGAATAACATTGCTTTTCATTACTGTTAATAATTACACACATTTTTATTGTCTTCCTTTTTTTTCAATTTGCTGTTAAGAATTAAGCTGTAAAATTAGCATTTTGATGCTATCATTGCTTTTTTAGTGGACTGCCATTTTAAGCACATACTGTATACCGTATGCTGTTTCCATTTAGCAACTGTAGCTGAAATGTTTCTGGCTCAAGTTTTGACATTTTTAATACGTTTACCTGTTCAAATGTGCAGTTTCCACAGACCTTGAAAATTAAATCATGTAAAACGCACACACACATCGTCAAAGATATATGGCATGCTGAAAAAAACATTGTATTTTTGATTGTGAGAAACATATTATTTGAGGGGTCAAACATGGTTTAGCCCACCTGAAAATATTGGGTTGCTTTATTTTTATTATCCCCTTTGATGGGATAAAGTGGAGGCGGTCGTACACATGTGCTGTATGTCTGTATTCAGATTCTGTCGATATAGGAGTTGCCTGTCAGTATATCCATCCATCTGTATGTCACACTTACTGTAGTGCACATTTTTGCATACTGGGTAAATCTGGAAAATCGTATCCAATTGTCGTGAAACTTGACTCTTTACTGTATGTGCTGTGCCCCCAGTTTGTGAACCATTGAGGTAGAAAATTACTAAACAGCCCTGTGGAGCATGTTAATAGTACAAAAAAAGGATACTGTGTTTTTTTTTTCTTTTCTTTTTGAAATTATGATCTGAGTTCAACCGAGAATCACTGTTCTAACTACAAAATTGTCTGTTGTTATCAAATTAATCATCAGAGCTGTCAGTTCATATTAATATTTGATTACTATGGGAGTAGGACTTTTGGGTAAGTGAATTCTATGCAAATTACCTCTAACCCTACAATTCTATTTAATTTTGTTTGTAATATTTTTAAGCAGTGTTACAATTAAATAATTGCACACAGCAAATATATATATGCTGTGTGCAATTATTTAATTGTCTATATATATATATACAGTATATATATATATATATATATATATATATATATATATATATATATATATATATATATATATTGTTTTGCGATTTGAAACTGTTTAGCAGCACTACTATAAAAATGTGATCCTGAACTTAAGTCACATATTTTATGGAGTTTATTTCACTGCTAAGGAAGTTCATGTTTTCTGTCTAGTCATTATATAGTTTTTTTTTATTGCAGGCAAAAATGTCACAAGTTAAACAAGTTGGTCTTTTGGCTGCTGGATGTCAGCCGTGGAACAAAGATGTCTGCGCTGCAAGCGGGGACCGATTTGCATATTGTGCTACACTTGCTATTTATGTCTACCAGGTAAAAAACCAGTGTGGTTGATTCTAATTAATGCCTTACATTTTGTTTTGTCAGAGGAGGTTTGTTAAAACCAGTTACAAGTACTGTATTTTTTTAATGATTTACCTTATTTTGAAAGTACAGTGGGAACAACATTATAAAGAAAATAAGTTTTCACTGCGCCTTAAAAACAATGTCCAACAGGCAGTACCTAACAGGTGTGTCAGTCTCCATATATACACAGGTAACACACCACAGAACAGATCCGCACACCGAGGAAAAAAAACACACCAATGCTAAATTCAATGAAAAACAACAAGCTGTATTTATTAATGGCTAAAACACAATGTGCAGATGTTTCGGTCAAATATTGACCATCATCAGTGCTACCAGAAACAAAGAACAAAAATAAATTGTTTATAAATAGTTGTTTCAATTAGTTTAATTGATGTGATACTAATTATGTGCAAAACAGGCAATTGGAAACAATTAAAAACAGGTGTTGGAGTGCCGACATATACGGACCATATATACTATGCATTATGTGCATAAACAGAAATAATACAATAATGAGTGGTACAAGGATAGACAACATGTTCACAGCTAGCAGGACAATGACATTGCAATAAAGTCATATTCAAAATGTTAGTTAATTCCATCATTCCAGCACATTTTTGTCATCTTCAATATATAATCAATATTCATAGTTCATGATTAAATTAGATCAATTACACAGAAAAGAAAAGAAAATAGAAATTCAGACAAATATAACAGCACAGTAGTCTATAGAAAACACGATAATGCATGTTCTTCGTTCAATCTCTCCGGTTGTATCGTGCGTAAATAAAAAATCAATTTTGATTCACACTGTAGCAATTTTTAATCAAGATTTCCACCCCTACATGCTTGGAATAATTGTTGTATGCCACAAAATTTAAGATCCGAATGTCTGGCATCGGAAAAATGTCTAGCTATTGGTGAATGGATGTCTTTTCTCCGGATTGAGCTCTTGTGTTCATTAATGAGCAATCTTAAACGTCTGGTGTTTTTTCCAATGTGTACTGTAAATGGCAAGAACAGGAAATCAAATAAATGGCATTAGTCAAGGCACAGGTAATAACCTGTAAAATATTGTACTTATTCTGGGTTGTGTTGCGTGTGAACTTGGTTTTAACCTCCAGAACATTTAAATGAATCAGACCTAACCAAACTGTCTCTCAGGTTTCTCCCTCTGTAATGAGTAAATAACGGTAACTTGTTAAAAATCCTCCTGCCAATAGTATCTGCAGACAGAACATGCCAATGCTTCCTAATTCTATTCTTAATTTCCAGACTTTGCACAGTGTAATTAGTGCAACAAATGATATAGTGTTCTTTATCTTTTTTATCTAGATAAGGGAGCTCATTAATAGTTTTGCGTCGAATCTGGCAGAGAGCTTTATCTAACCAGGCTCTTGGATAGTTTCTAGATAGAAACTGATTGTACATCTTCTGTCCCTGAAATTCAAAATCTCTAGGTTTTGAGCAGATCCGCTTAAGCCTTAAGAACTGACTGTATGGAAGTCGCCGTTTAAGGGGTACAAAATGAAAACTTAAAGCGTGCAAAATGCTATTTTTATCAGTTGGTTTTGTATACAGAGTAGTATATAGATTTCCCTCAGTGAAACAGACTCGTGTATCTAGAAAATTGACGATACTGGTGTTATATTCTAAATTTAATTTAATGGAAGAAATCAAGCCATTAAGATGATTAACAAAGGCTTTTTAGTGAGAGCAATCTGTGTCATATCCAATAGGAAATCTGTAGATGGGGTCTGTGAATTAGCTCTCTGATCTAGATAAAATCTTAATGCCTGCAGACCACCTGCATGCAGAATATTAGTGTATAGACTAACAACATCAAGTGTGGCTAAAATTATATTCTGACTGTCCAATTTTATATTTGAAAGTTGGTCAATAAAATCATCTGTGTCCCTAATATACGAAGGTAACTCTACTACAAGTGGTCTAAGAAAATAGTCAACATAGTTAGATAAGGGTTCAGTAAGTAAGCCTATACCAGAGACTATTGGACGTCCAGGTAGATTGACCAGTATATTGTGTACTTTAGGTAGCAGATATAATACAGGTTTTATAGGGTAATAGCTCTTCAAAATAATTAAGTAAGTCGTCAGATATAAAGCCCAATTGAAATGCTGATTGTAAAAAAAGTATCAATCTCAGATTTAAAGCTCATAGTGGGATCACCAGAAAATTTTCTATAAAAATCAGTATCAGAGAGTTGTCGTCTCACTTCTGTTTCATACAGTGGTCTAGGAATTAAGACGAGACCCTCACCCTTGTCTGCTGGTTTTACAATAAGATGATCCTCCTGCTTAATACTTTGAAGAGCAACATGTTCATCTTTACTGCATTATAAACTGTTGCAATCCAAAAAGTAGCTATTTGCTAAAACAAAAAAGAAGACACTTATCGGCATGGGAGAAAAAGAAGGATTTTGAGAAAAGAAACGTTTTCATCGGAGCAGTCAGGAGATCAATCGTTATTTGTAGTGGTTAATTTGTAAAAGGAGAGTTGAAGGGACTTATAACATCTCATGTTACTAACCAACCATTTACCTCCCCCATTGATTAATACTAGGCTGCTAGTGTAGTCATTGAACACAGAATATATGTTCAGGGAATTCAGAAACTACAGGTCATGTAAACATTCCTAAAGAAAGGGATACAAATTGTGAAATCTATTTAACATAGCATGACACTATTTTTTTTCTTTATATAAAATCAATATACAGTACAGTTTTTTTATTAATTAAAATCAAAACATAAATATTTCTATAGCAGTGTCAAGTTTATCTTCTTTTGGATGCAACTCTGAAATGAAATATGTTCCTTATTTATTTCTCTTTTTTTACAGCGTGATCACAGGTTTAATGAATTCAAGCTCCGAGCAATCATGTCCGAACACAAAAAGACTATAACTGCTATATCATGGTGCCCACATAACCAGGATGTGTTTGCAAGTGCCAGTGCAGACAATCTGTTGATAGTTTGGAACGTGGCTGAACAAAAAGTGGTGACAAAATTAGATAACACAAAAGGTAAGCTAAATGTATTAAATAAAATTTAAAAAATCTTGGGGCTTACTTAGACAAAAATACAGGACTAACTTGGAATCAAAACTTGTAATGATTTCTGTGTAACATGTATTAGTGCAGGAGTGCTGGGTTTTCTGTCATTATTTTATGCCGGGGAACAGGTTGTAAGGGAATAGGGTCCTCATGGCTCACATTTTCCCCATAATACCACTGCACTAGCACTTGCGTCTCGTTAAAAGATAACACAATTTGCAAGGTCTCTTACCTACAGCGTTAAAAAATGGGAAATACTGTATAAATAAGATATACAACATGGCAAAAGCGCTGTTATCTTTCACTTTTATACTTTGTCGTACATATATTGTAGAAAATGTGTTCTATTTGCCGCTTTATTGAATTATATACAGAATATCCTGGGGAGTTACAAATAGTCTCCTTTTCCAGCACAGGTGCATAAAGAACATCCAATACTGAGAACAATAACCACAACAGAGTTGTTATGGCTCTGTCACTGACTGAAGGAGACACTTTCTCGTGGAGGCTTAGAGTAATATTACTTGAAAAAGAGCAGAAATATAGCTTAATCCAACATTTGAGTAGGCTGTGTGGTCCAGTGGTTAAAGAAAAGGGCTTGTAACCTGGAGGTCCCTGGTTCAAATCCCATCTCAGCCACTGACTCATTGTGTGACCCTGCGCATGTCACTTAACCTCCTTGTGCTCCGTCTTTCGGGTGAGAGGTAGTTGTAAGTGAATCTGTAGCTGATGCATAGTTCATACACCCTAGTCTCTGTAAATCGCCTTGGATAAAGGCGTCTGCTAAATAAACAAATAATAATTTGACATTTTGATCAAATTGGGCCTTGTTTTCTAAAGGTTCTTATGTGATAACACGCGTGTTATCCATGGATTAGGCGGGTGCTAGATAATCCTGTATTTATCAACTACGATAAAGCCGATTTAAAGCATAAGACGTGAGTTAGCACGCATGCCTTAAAAATAACACGATGGGTATATTAGCATTTGCTGAATATGCAAAATGCATGGTGATGTATTCAAATGAAGTGGCATGAGAGCACTAATGAGGCTAATGATATTCAGACAAGATTTACTAAGCAGGTGTTATGAGCCAAGATCCGTCTTAAAGCTGTCTGTCAGCACAAGGTACAAGTATATGTATGTACGATACTACACATCCGAAACTCTGAATAAGACTAATTTTAAAAATAAATGCATTTATATTCTAAAACGCACATATTCCAGCTGATTACATAAAATAAATAAATAAAGAAAAAACAACATTTGAACAGAAATACGTTTATATATAGGTATGTTATGATTAAATAAAACTGTACAAACAAAACAAGTAACAGGACATTGAAAATAAATGTGTTTATGTAGCCCATAGACATAAAAAGCATGCAAAAACTTACTATGCAAACGAAAAAAAAAGACATTCATACAGACATAATTGAAACACGGTAATATAAATAAATAAAGGAAATTGGGTTTACAATCACAACAGCACATAATATCAAAGAAGGACGTGTTCTCCTAAATCAAATACCTGCATACAGTGCACTTTTTTTTCTCCACACGATTTGGGCACAGCTATACCATTGCATGTGTCGGCTGGCACTGGGGTCGATACCTTCTGCATACCTGCTTTTACTTCTGTACAAATAATTCTGTACCTTCACAGTGTAATCAATTTGCACTTTTCTGTACGAAATGATTCTTTGTCTAGTTACAATAGATTATACAGTAGGCTATGTACATTATAGTTACTCCTAGTTATTATTACATGTGCATTTCTTGCAATTGATGTCTGTGAGATCCACGTTGTAAAACACGTGAACGCCATTTCAATGTACAGAAATGCGTTGATCGCTGAAATATGCCACCTGGCATAAATGCCAACTCTATACTTCGTTGTATTCACAGTTTCATTAAAGTAGCCTAAGTGCTGCAGACTGATCTATTCAATGGTGGATAATAAAAAAAGAATAGGCTACTATACTGTATAAGCGAAATGTTTTTTATATATACTGTACAGCCATGACGGTGTCTAGGTAGGATTGTTTATAACTTTTTATTTATTTATTTTTGCGATCCTGCCTTTCAAAAGCCGTTATAGAGTATTTAATACATATATTTAGTAAAAGTCAATAACTGACAACTGCCTATCTCAATCTCTGCTCATTCCTTTATAGTCAGTGCCCCCTATGTCTTCATTTCGTTAATACGCCCTTATCTTCTGTTATAAGGCAAGTCTTAATATGCTAATGATTTCCATAGCACGCGTCTTAATAATCGGCATTCACATTAGTAAATACCAACTTATTTATAGTTTTAAGATGCGTGTTACTTTTAAGAACCTTTAGTAAATGAGGCCCATTGTATCTCCTACACAATAAAAGACCTACATTTATTATCTGTTATTTAGAATGATACAAAGCCAGTTTACTAAATGTTATGTCTTATCCCAAGGTATTCCTGCCACTCTGAGTTGGTGCTGGAACGCAGGAGATGCTGTTGCATTTGTCTCGCAGCGAGGGCCCTTGTATATATGGACTATCTCAGGACCAGATAGTGGGGTAGCAGTGCACAAAGAAGCCCACAGCTTCTTGTCAGACATCAGTCTATTTAGGTGGCATCCTAAAAAGAAAGGGAAGGTTGTGTTTGGGCATACAGATGGAAGTCTCTCTGTTTTTCAACCTGGTAAACTTCTTATTTTGTTATCATATTCTATACAATTTAAACAAGGATCAACAGTTGTTTTAATAATAATAAAAGACAAGACAACTATAAAATACAGCTTGTCTCACTGCTGTTTTATAGTCAGTTTCATAATGTTCAGTTTAACAGCATTTTAGCTAGATTTCTTAGATTTCATTATACAAACTGCATCTAGATTTTGGTATCTGTAAACATTTACCTTACATAGACAGCATCAACCATACAATTTAGACAATGGCAAGCAATACAGCTTCCATTTAAAATGTTCTTAAAAATCAAAAGAAATTTTCTTCATACCTGTGGCAGGGTGCCCCAACCCTGTGTGTAGTTTGTGTTATATGTTGTATGTGGTGTGTTAATGTTGTCGGTTATATGAATTATTGAAGTGGTGCACAGAGTGTGGGTTACATAGCACAGGTAATGTAAAGTGTATAACAAGTATCATGCTGGTTTAAAAGCCAGCACGCTAGCAATTGTTATTTCTACTTTTTAATTATTTTCTCCTCTCTCTCTGTCCCTTACCTCCCCACTGTACACCCAACCCAGAGTGAGTGGAACTGACTATTTTTATGCAGCTGTACCGAGACTCGATTGCTAATCGATCATACATTTGTAATCTCGGTACATCTGCACATGAAATAATTGTGCTCCCTGTGCTTCCATCCTAATACCCACTTTAATCTGCATGTGGAGTGATTGTGCAATCCCCATGACTAAATACAAATATACACTTTACATTACCTGTGCTGCATAACCCACACTCTGTGCACCACTTCAATACTACATATAACAGACAACATTAACACACCACATACAACATATAACAAACTACACACAGGGGCGGGGCACCTTGCCACAATACCTAACTATGTATTTGTGCAAATTTGTATTCAAAATTACTTATTGGTTCTACACCTACACCTGTCAAAACCTACAGTACTTCAAAAACAATACTTCAAAAACAATATGAACCAAGTGTGTACCTATGTATGAGTATATTTATTCTTGTGTTCCATTGTTATGTTTTAAAGGTTCCAAAAGTCAAAAGCATGTTTTGAGACCAGAATCTTTAGAGGGAACAGATGAGGAAGATCCAGTCTCTGCATTAGAATGGGACCCTCTGTCCACTGACTACCTCCTTGTTGCTAATCTCCACAATGGAATTCGATTAGTTGATTCAGAGTCTTTATCATGTATTACAACATTTAGTTTCCCAAGTGCTGCAGCATCTGTACAGTGTTTAGCATGGGTTCCTAGTGCTCCTGGCATGTTTATAACTGGAGGTAAGTTGACAGCATTTGATGTCTTTCATGAGTCACAAGCATAAAAAAAAATCCACAGATCATTCATAGGAAACACATCGGTATGGTGGTTGTTCTCAATTTTCAACCCAGCGTTGCTTATTTCCAATTCATAGTCATACACAGTTTTTTTCCCAAAAATATATAGGTGTCACAACCTAAGCTTGCTTTCCACTCGAAATGAACAGCTTACTACCATATCCTACCACAATGTTATATCACCCTCCTTTATTTTGTCAGTCACTGTTCACATGTTAATTAGAGAATTTTTGAGTCCAAGTGCTAAATTAGATACAGTTTTATATGCATGTTGACTTCTTTAAGAACTTCAGTGTCAAACTGCATTTAATCCAGCACTTGGAAATAAAGCCGTTTGGGTCACAAAGAGATGAGTGGCTGACAAAACTTGACAAGAAAACAGCACAGGAGACCCTTATGCAATAGGTGACCAGTATTAATACAACACAAAATTGAAGAACTGTTACTGAATGCACTGTAGCTTCAGTTTATAGTTTTCTTTATATTGATGTATTAATAATTTACAATAGGGTTACATAATCTGTTAACATTTAAACATCTTGTGTGTGTGTTAGTGACCCACTGGACCCACTGTATTCTACAATAAATTACTTTTTTTTTTTTATCAGATTCCCAGGTTGGTGTGTTGCGAGTTTGGAATGTATCAAGAACAACACCAATAGATAACTTCAAGTTAAAGAAGACAGGTTTTCATGCATTGCATGTATTGCACTCTCCTCCAGAGAAAAAAAGTATGTAACATTGTATTGTTTATGATGTATACATGCAGGCAACATTGCAACCTATTATTATTATTATTATTATTATTATTATTATTATTATTATTATTATTATTATTATTATTTATTTATTTATTTATTTATTTATTAGCAGATGCCTTATCCAGGGCGACTTACAGTTGTTACAAAATATCACTATACAAAGTATAACATTGCAAAATATCACATTACAGATAAGAGCAGTTATAAAGTACAGTAAAATCAGTAGAAAATAAGATCAAATTAAAATAAGAGCAAAATAAAGAATACAGTAAATGATTACATTTAAGAGTGAATTCGACCAAGAGCAGTAAACTTATAGTAAAAATATTTGCTTATAAGAGTAAATTCCATCAAGAGTACGTAGTAAGTACAATAAATGGATAAGAACGATTTCAAATAAGAGCAATTACAAAAAGCGTGAATGCAGATACCTTTAAGAGTAAGATCAAGTACAAGATACAGAAAATAGTTATAATTAAGATAGAATACGGCAAAATATGGAGTAGCTCAGTGCAAGTACAAGATGATGCAAGCGGAGGGTGTAGGGAGAAATAATAGTCTGGAGATAGGAGGGAGCAGAAAGGCCGAGGCAGCGACAGCTGAGTACAAGAGTTTTGAATTGGCTGCGAGTGGCATTTAGAGGGGGAAAAAGAGCAACCACATTTGTTGATACCATCTGCTCACTTGTCTGACAGGAAAAATAAAGTCACAAAAAAGTTACTCTAGTATTTGCATATTCTACATGCTGCTGTGTCATACCAGGCATTTAAACTTAGGAATAGAAATGGGGGTCTACATTAAATCTAACAATCTCAGGGGTGCTACTTGAGGAGCTTATGTTATAACAATTCCAGCTGTTCTGTTTAAATCTCAAAATGTTTCCTTGTTTATTTTTTAAATCTAGCATTTTCCACACAATCCCCAACAAAAAATCATCATACTTCTTCTACAAGTGAAGCAGTACCACCACCAACTCTGTCTCAGAACCAGGCATTCTCCCTTCCACCTGGTCATGCCGTTTGCTGCTTTATGGATGGTGGAGTTGGGCTGTATGACATGGGGGCTAAGAAATGGGATTTTCTCAGAGACTTGGTGAGCGAAAGTAATTGAAAAGAACAGCGCCAAGTGTTGCAAATCAGTAAATTGACTTATGCATGTTTATGTTCCTAATAATTGTCATACAGGAGTTTTGTTTTCTTTTATTTAATTTGACCATTTGTATCTTGTTGTAAAAACGAACAAAACAATATAGTGCAGGATTTCTCAATCCTGGTCCTGGCGACCCCCTGTGTCTGCTGGTTTTCATTTCAACTGAGCTCTCAATTACTTAACCAGGCCCTTAATTGAACTATTCATTTGTTCAAGTTACTTATAAAATGTTGCAGCTAACTTGAAATCTGCAACTGTTTAAGTGCTGAAAACAATTAAAAAGGTATAATTAAGGAAATACCAGGATGGGGAAACCCTAATATAGAGCATTACCCAAAAAACACGTTGTCTGTTGCATCTATGATTTAGGTACTTTCCACTGACCTCACAAACCAGATAAGTTCTTCTCAAAGACCCTGTTCTTGCCATAGGTCCAAATAATTTTGACTCAAAGGACCTCATTTACTAAAGGGTGCTAAACTTTATGGTGCATGATAATTGCAATTACTGTGCACGTTAATGATGAATATGTGATTTGTATGGTAATGCATGACAATGTATTTAAATGAGCACCCAGCTCAGAATAATGAGATGAGCTGTATTCACATGGTATTTACTAAAGGACATTTATTAGTGTGTATGGGAACCAGGCTTTAACCACTGATAGATGCGCTATTTTTCTGGCCTCAAAACTAGTGATGTGCAGTTCGATTTTTTTTACTGACTAGATTAGTTTGATTCATTCAGTTTAGTGAATCAATTCAACAGATTTGTTCGTTTGATTCACTGATTCACTATCATGAAATAAATACATCTTGCTGAATTACTTGGTTATGAAAATTTGTTTGAACGATAAAATCTGGCAGCAAGGGCCATTTAAGTTAAGACTGTTCACATGGTGGGCCACATCGTAAAAAATGTGAAAATGTCTATATAAATTGTATGTAGGCCAATATACTCAAATATACTACTTTACACAAAACATTATCCCCACTGCACGATTCCTAGTCATCAGTAAGTAAGCAGGTACGGTTTCAATCAATTAATCAACATATTACTTAATGTATTTTATACAGAAATAGGCAGATAAAACTAGAAGCAGCTTTCCTAGAACACTGACAAAAAACTCAATATCACAAATGTAATATAATGGGAAACAGAAGAGTATTTTATTTCACTGGAAATCTCAAACAGTAAAAAAAGTAGCCGATATAATGATAAATCTCAATATTTAACTTATATTCCAAAATATAATGTTTTTAACAGCACTGAAAAAAGATACTAAGAAGCTGTGAAAATGTGAAATAGTAAACAGTGCCACTATGAAATGTTTCTTTTTATGACTTCTGTCGGACACGTGGCACTACTTTTCTAGCTCACTTGAATGCACATTACGTGATCTTCTAATTCTGCGACTTTTCCACATAATGCCTGTTGATGCAGAATCCAGTGTAAGAAAATTGGTTCTTCTACATTTCTGCATGTCCAGTTAGCCAGTCCACTCTTTTTTTCCAGTCATATGGTGCACCCTGTGTTGTAATCCCAGTTACTTTCTCTTCCAAGGTTAAAAAAGTCCTTTCCTGTAGTTGTGTTGTTCATAGCATCCACAGCACTTTTCAGAAAAAAAATCTTTTGTTGACTCCATAACTTCTTTCATTTCCAGTAAACTCAAAATATGTTGCTTTGTGCAGCGTCTCATAGTGATGTTGTAAGTTATAATCTTTCACAACTGAAACCGTTGCACTGCAAATCAGACATATTGCCTTGCCGTCAAAATTATTCATTGAACAAATCATCTGGTTAACGATTTTGGAATCTTCTGTGTTCCGCCTCCACCTTTCGCTTACGTGACATCTCCAACTACTTTTTTGCTACTGATTTTAAATTTTACACAAAGTAAAATAAATAGTTTAAACAAGCCTTCGCTTCGCTATCTTAAATGATGTGTGCTGTGTGTGTGTGAGGAAACGCATCTTGTGTGCTATTTGATTGGCTATTTTACTACCTCTGTGAGCTGTGATTGGCTTAATGGGAATGTCACTAATACAATGCAGACTGCACATGTTGAAGATGCGTGTTATATTAAAGAGGCGGGTAGTTTTAAAGACGAATTCCAAAACCATACAATACAATGCAATTTTAGAAACTAATGGGCAGGCTGTATGCATTAAAGGAAAATGGAAAAAAGGACTTTTTATTTATTTTATTTTTTTACATCAGGCAAGGAATACATGTTAAAATTAAAAGGTAAGCAGTGCAGTTTCACTTTCCATTGCCTCTATCTGTCCCCTGATGAGTGCTGTGTCTGTTGATTACTCATTTTCGGTCAATGTAAGCCACTTCCACCTTCACAATAAGATACTGACCAAAAGATACGCCTGGACTGCGGGGCTTTTGATATCACGGTGGTCACGGGTAAGTCTCTGACATTATCGTGCACATTAAATTGTCGCTCACAATACATATAGTGTGCACGGTATGGTATGTAAATTAGATAACTAATGTGCACGTAAATTAATGCATTCTCTGTTAGTAAATAGGGCAATAAATTTAGATATATCGCACACATTAGACTCCCTACTTTACATGCGCGGTAACTCCAAATTTAGTGCCCTTTTGTAAATGAGGCCCAGAGTCAGTTAATACATATTTATGATGAAATTAACTCTCATTCCTCTCAATTTTAACCAAAATCTGATTGACAAATATGACTTTCCAGTAATGTCATACTGTAGGCCATATTAGTTTTGTATGTATTGCTTTGATTGTTTGGTGCCTTAAGTGAATAACTATTCTTTCTGCATTTTCATGTTTATATTACTTTCAGGGACACGTTGAGACAATATTTGACTGCAAATTCAAACCAGATGATCCCAACTTACTAGCTACAGCTTCGTTTGATGGAACAGTAAAAGTATGGGATATAAACACACTAACAGCAGTATACACTACACCGGGCAATGAAGGAGTGATCTATTCACTTTCATGGGCTCCAGGTCAGAAATTGTCTTTAGTAATAAAGATGGGTGTATAAAGGTTTACATTATACCCAGGTTTAATTTAATAACTATTGTTTGATTTTACAAAAGGAGACTTAAACTGCATAGCTTGTGCCACGTCAAGAAATGGTGCTTTGATATGGGATCTAAAGAAAGGCAAACTGATAACAAAATTTGAGGAGGTAAGTTGATTCTTGTTCAGTTATTAAAAGGTAATAAAAAGTAGGGCAACGTGAAGTGTGATTAGGTTTTAAAATGCTGTCTGTTTTTTAATTTAACACATCAAATAGCCATCAGAATATGGAAACCCACATACTTGCTGTTTGAAAGAATTAGAAGTCTCCTTTACGGAATTGTTAAATTTCATAGACTGCATCTTCTTAACATTTACAGCATGCTGTATGCTTATGTTAGCTGATATTAACATTTTAAATATTTTTTTAAGCATGGAAAAAATGGAATCTTCTGTATTGCATGGAGTCACAAGGATTCTAAAAGGATAGCCACATGTAGTGCGGATGGATACTGGTAAGTCTTATTCATCAACATAACCTCAAATTTTTTGGTAATGTAACCTGACAAGGCAAATGAAAGTGCACTTACACATACACTGCTGTGCAAAAGCCTTAGGCATGTTGCATTTTTCTACTTTGATGCATTATGAGCATTAACAATTTACTCAAAGCCTCCACTAGTGTCTTCTACTATTATAACAACCTTGACTTGCATAAAGAAGGAAAAACATTGAGTGAAATAGTTTGCATCACTCGATTTTCAAGGTGTGGTATCCGAAGCATAATCAACAAGTACAGAGAAACATCATCTGTAATTGAGAAACCCAGGACTGGAAGTCCGAAAAAGCTGTCAAACAAGGATGAGCAATTTTTGAAGATAACATCCTTAAGGAATAGAAAGAAGACAAGCGTTGAATTGACAACAGAACTGGCAGAAGGCACAGGTGTCATTGTCCATCAAATCAACAGTACGAAGGTCACTCTTGAAATCAGGACTTAAAGGATGTGTTGCAGTAAGAATACCTCTGTTAAGAAAGGGGAACAAGACTAAAAAGCTAAAATATGCAGAAGAACACAGAAATTGGACTGTGGAACAAGGGTCAAAGGTGCTTTGGACTGTTGATGGATGGACAACGACACCTGTGCCTTCTGCCAATTTTGTTGTCAATTCAACACTTGTCTTCTTTCTTTTCCTTAAGGATATTATCTTCAAGTATTGCTCACCCTTGTTAGATAGCTTTTTGGGTCTTCCAGTCCTGGGTTTGCCAATTACAGATGATGTTTCTTTGTACTTGTTGATTATGCTTTGGATACCACACCTTGAAATTATTGATTTTATTATTGTTTTTATCTTTTCCTTACCTTTTTATTATGTATGCATTCTGATGCCCCAATATTGAATTTAATAGTTTTTTGATCTGTACATGTAGAATGCTTGTTTATTTTTTAAGTATGAAAAACAGCTCCTTCTTGTTACTGTACAACAATTTTCAAAATATCTGCAATTTACCTAACATTTTTTTGTTATACAGATTACTGATATAAATACAGTTCTCTTATTAATATGAATTTTATTATCAAGAGTCCAAGCCAAATGCATACTGCCAGTTTTTATTGAAGTTACAGTAACACAGAAATCTAATTTCAATTATAGTACAATGAAAAATATTATACATTTAAAAGTACTGACCATTCTATTGAAAATACAGTTGTAAGTGAACATTTTGTATGCAGGGATAATGCACATATTTTTGCACTGCTTCATGGAAATATAATTGATACATGAGCACTGTGGCAACTGAAAATGTAACATACGATTAGTAGTCCCAAACCAGCAATAAAATACAGTACAGAGGCGCTAATCTGGATGCAAGTTAATACATTTCCCATTATCCTTTGCACTCAGCTGTTCAAACTTTGTATGATTAAATTGTTTCTTCCCTGGGAGGCCTCCAAAATATTTTGCACAAACAGGAAATTTGTGTTAAGTGAATTCGTATTCTAATAAGTACTTTACAATAAGCAACTGCTACATTTTTTGTATTAGGAAATGTGTTTAATCTGAGATAATTTTAATGAGAACTGACTTTGTGTGTGTGTGTGTGTATATATATATATATATATATATATATATATATATATATATAATTTTTTTTTTAAATTTCAGCCTAATTCATACAGTCGATGGAAGAATATTACATAAATATAAGCACCCAGCTGCGGTTTTTGGTTGTGACTGGAGTCAGAACAACAAGTAAGTATGAATGTGTTAAACAATTTGCATTGTTGCTTATGTAGCAAAAGCATACAAAGAATGACAAAAATGTTGTCATCATCTGGTAAATACGATACCTCTGAAGATGAGAGCTCTCATATACTGTAAACACTTCTCCAACAGCAGGTTTCAAAATGTCAAATGAGGGAAAATCATGTAAATTAGTTTCTGATTTTAAAAGCAGGAAAATTCGATTGCAGAGCAAGTTCCAAGCTCACCACCATCTTTGTGCATGCCTGTGTTCTTTAAATATATTTTGTTGCATGCTGTGCAAAGCTCTGATTCGCTAAACAGGCTATTGAAATTCAATATACAGAGTGTTGGTAGAGGTAATTTGCAATTCTTAGTAAGTACTGTAATGCTTTGTAATGCTTATTAAGTCTGACCACTTAGGCCTTCAGAAAACAGTAAATCGATTTGATTAACAAAGGTAGTCTTCTAAATCATGCTAAATTATACAGTGAAACTATTACTACATACACGTCAAACAAATTAAATGTATCATTGGTACTGGCCTATAATTTGTGAGATCTACAGTGTGTCTATATGAAGCAACTCAATAGTGTGTTGTTTTTGGAAGCAAATACAAGAAAACTACAATGCCACATGATCTACAACTAACTATCCTTTTATTATTTATTTGCAGAGATATGATTGCCACTGGCTGTGAGGACAAGAATGTTAGAGTGTATTATTTAGCAACCAGTTCTGACCAGCCATTGAAGGTGTTCACTGGGCACACTGCCAAGGTGTTCCATGTCAGATGGTCCCCTTTGAGGGAGGGCATCCTCTGCAGCGGATCCGATGATGGGTAACTTTGTTTCTGTGGAGTCTAAGAATAACTTTGGTCCTTAAAACATTATTATTTTTGTCAGAATGTAAAATGTTCAGGTAAAACATACATCAGAGCTTTGATTGTAAAGCATACAATTACTAAGGCATGGATAGGGTGAGGCACAACAGGACACATTTCATTAAAAAAAGAAAAATAAATCTTGGTTCATCTATTTTGTCAAAAGAAACAGTGTCTTATTCTCCCTTTCTCCTTTTACGCGCTAGTTGTATCCTGGATCTTCTTATTAATTGCATCTAGTAGTTGTTGTGGTTGCCAGTCTACTGTATGTTGTATGCTTTTTGCAAATAGACTGGCACAAACTAGAGGTTTTGTGAAAATACAGTTGCTTAGTCATTTGCGTTTATTTCCTTTACAGAACTGTACGAATATGGGATTACACACAGGATGCCTGCATTAATGTTCTAAGTGGACATACAGCTCCTGTAAGAGGGTTGATGTGGAACACTGAAATCCCCTATCTGCTAATATCAGGAAGCTGGGACTATTCAATCCGAGTGTGGGACACAAGAGATGGAACATGTCTAGACACTGTGTATGATCATGGTGCTGATGTTTACGGTAATATGTTAAAATTAGTATTAGTATTAGTAATTGATTGTACCGCTTGTAAAAGTAAAAGCATTGCAAAGAATCAAGCATAAGACAAGCATTGTAAAATCATGGTACAGCACAATCAAAAACGCAGGTGACCATGTAAATGGTTTAAGATTATTACAATCTTTTTAGGCTTTAAACAAACTTTCTCCATTATTAATTAAAACATGACTTATGATCAGAGGATACCACTTCCATCTCAGTTATGAAAGTAATGTTTGCATGATGATTAAGGCTACGAGTTTGGCACGGTCATTTTAGTACATTACATTGGCAAGGTGTGGCCAAAAAAAAAAAAAAAAGAATTCACACAACATACACAAGAGATTTTAAATACTACACCAGAATCAATACTCTAAAGACTGTTGCGTTTGACTACTGACAAGTTTAAATGTTACTTTAGAGTACAGAACTTAGAGTCTTCCACGATTCTGAAATAGCATGTTGTAAGAAAGTCTATGTAAATCGGTAAAGTTCTGTTCTCAGATTAATTTGTTCTTCTGTATTTACAGAAAACAGCTCACTCACTGTTTTTTGTATTTTAGCTGTCTTTCCTACTGCAGATTCAATGGCATGTCGCTTTCGTTTATGTAAAGCACTTTCAGTATGTTTTTCACAGCATGCTTTTACCAGAGGAACTTTACCTGCTGTATAAAACATCATGCCACCACTCATGAAATGTCCACTTTGGATATTTTTCAATTCTCTGCTTAGCAGTGATATTTGTCACTTTGCTCACACTTCTGTCACCATTTTGCCACCCCATAAACTTCCACTCCACTCATTTACATGCTTGCTCACTCAGCTACAAATCTCATTTGCTGACCTACATAGCTACATGTAAATGCTGAGTGCATACACAACCAAACAATTTACAGATACTCGCAGATTTATATTTTCAGTGCATACTACATTATTGATAGAAATAAAGGAAGCATCTAATAAAATGTGTTTTTACATCAATTTCCAAGATTTTACATGTGGCGGCAAAAGTAGAATATATGTAATGTAGACCGACTACGCCAGAACAGAACTACCCCATACAAAGAACTAACAAAATGCATTATATACACCTTTACTGTTTCCTATATGTCGGTATCTTACAATCAACAGTTTTTATTCCAAAAAGAATAATAAAATAGAGTTGCCAACAACTTTACGGCCTCCAGGACCAGTACCAGTAACAGTACCAGTACCAAACAATTTAGCAAATAGTACAGAATGCCAGTAACAGTACCAAAATTTTTAGCAAATAGTGCAAAATGCCAGTACCAGTACTAAACACTTTAGCAAATAGTGCAGAATGCCAGTACCAGTACCAGTACCAAACACTTTAGCAAATAGTGCAGAATGGCATTTTTACATAGTAACCATGACCCTATGTGCACTCTATTATGAGTTGTGAGCCAGTTTTACATTTTACCTTTAGGTGAGGTCAAAGGTCATGGGCAATTACATTTTTTGATAGAGCATACACGGGTTACTATATGTGTTCCATAGTAACCATGACCCTATCTGCACTCTATAAGGAGTTATTAGCCAGTTTTGTATGTTGATGATGTCATCCAACGTGGCCGCTATATTTTTTTTTATTGTAGCAACTTACCTTGAACAACCTTTAAAGACAACCACACTAGGATCATATATGCCAATTTTGGTTCAATCAGACTAACAATTTCAGAGACAAAGGTTTTTGTAGCCAGTTTTGTATGTTGATGATGTCATCCAAAGTGGCCGCCATGTTTTTTTATTGTAGCAACTTCCCTTTAACACCCTTTAAAGACAACCACGCTACAATCATACGTGCCATTGGGTTTGTTTCAATCTGACTAGCGGTTTGGGAGAAGAAGATCTTTGTAGTTTGTGATTATGACGTCTGTACCGTGCATTTTTGATGTCATGCAGCATGGCCGCCATACCACACAACCTATCAGCTTCTTACGAGCACCAGTTAATCTTGGACTATCCCTCAACAACTATACCAACTTTCAGCACTCTGCAATACGTCGTTTTCGAAAGCCGAATTTTTACATTTAGGCAAAATGTTTTTTTTTCAATCCAATATGGCAGACAAACCATGTGACTTACGACTTAAGTTCTTTAGCATTTTCCATCTTCCCATAAGCCTCTACCAACCTACCGAATCTGGTGAGTTTTCGAGCAACTCTGGCGGAAAGAAAAATAATAAGAATAAGAATAATCCCACGAATAACAATAGGCTAGAGACATATGGCAGCAGTGTGGAGTAGTGGTTAGGGCTCTGGACTCTTGACCGGAGGGTCGTGGGTTCAATCCCCGGTCAGGAGACACTGCTGTTGTACCCTTGAGCAAGGTACTTTACCTAGATTGCTCCAGTAAAAATCCAACTGTATAAATGGGTAATTGTATGTAAAATTAATGTGATATCTTGTAACAATTGTAAGTCGCCCTGGATAAGGGCGTCTGCTAATAAATAAATAAAATAAGCCTAAATACACATTGAAAAGTTAAAAATGTTGCAGGGTTCACAGCAATGTTTTAAAATCAATAGAACAATCACAGATCTACTTTTTAATGCCACCGTCTGGGATATACAGGCGGCCAGAATGTACGAACACTTGTTTCCAACAATTTGGTACTGCCCTAATTTTCAAAACAAATAGGACAGTAACACCAATGAATACCCTTCCCCACAACTGTCACACACTCGGTCAAACCCTATATCCCTCAACTGTAATTAGCACATGTAATTGCTTTTAAGTATTTCCAGTTCAGTCTCTTAATTCTAAGTCCAAGCAGTCCTGTAATGTTGCCTTGATACACAGTTATGGAAATACGAGGAGTTAATGTACGGCCCCACTCTGCACTAGAGCTTGAGAAGATCCTAATAATTGCAGTGAAACAGAAAATAGACAGCGGGCACACCCATAGTTATTTCCAACCCAAACAATAAAGTGCAGTTACTGGCAAGCAGGCTCAATAAATATACTAGTAAAATAACCCTAACTAAAAGTGCATTCAAAATATCAACTAAAACACCACAATACAATTTATCTAAAAATGTTTGGAATAAAATATTACTAAAACATAAAATTCATATACTGGAACAGCAAGAACAAAAGATCACTAAAGCACTATTATGAAGCTAATTACCAATTATTCTACTGCAAATACAAGTCAAGACAATACTAACGTTCTCATATATATTTTGCTCTAGTTCGTCTTTCAGTTTGTTTTCCTTTTCACCATCAGCTTTCTCTTGCCTTGTTCTGTCGTTCATTTTCGTTCTTCGCTTCTCTGTCTCTCGCTCTGTCGCTATCACTGTCACAGTTCCTGTTTCGTTTTCTCTGTCTTGTTTTCGTTCCTGTTTCTTTGCCTATCCCCTGTCCCATTCGTTTTTGTTTTTCGTTTCCGTTTCCGTTCTTTCTCTGTATGTCTGTTCCTGCTCTTTTTCATTTTAATTTTTTTTGGTTTCCTTCCCTCTGTTTCTGTTTCGTTCTTCATTTTCTCTGTCTGTCGTTTTTTTGCCTCTGTTTCTGTACCTGTCCTTTGTCCCATTCGTTTCCGTTTTTCGTTTCCTTTCTTTCTCTGTATGTCTGTCCCTGCTCTCATTTTTTTGTTTCCTTCTCCTTTCTACCTGATCTGCTGCCTTTTTAAGGTGACCGTCACTGCATACCTGGCAATTAACTGAAATTGCCTGCCGATATATAGACTTGCCGGCACAAATGAAAATGTTGCTGCTGACACAAAACAAAATCAGTGCATACACATAAACATTAGTCACCTGGTGACATACAGACTTTATTCAAATTTACAATTTATGATGCATCTGTCAAAGTTTTCGTCTATAGAATGTTATTTGTGCATGTTTTCTTTTCTAAATGTCATTTTTTTAAATACTACTCTAGGTTTAACTTGTCATCCTAATCGTCCTTTCACTATGGCTTCGTGCTCTCGAGATTCCACTGTGAGACTGTGGTCATTAACACCTCTAATTGCTCCACTTCAGATTAAAATTTTAGTTGACCGTAGCTGGGAAGAAATCATTGGCAATACTGGTAAGTCTATTAAAAAAATGCATAGACATGTTTGAATGATGCTTCACTAAAAGAACCCTGGTGTTTGTTTAATTGTATTTTGAAAACTACGGGTACAGATATTTCTTACGGCTTATTTCAGTATTATCACAAACCATATTACTTACAGTACCTTACCTTAGGTAGTCCATCATTGGTGCAAATTGTGGTCTGTAAAACCAGGAGATATTTATTTAGGAAGTAAATTATGATCATATTATCAATGTTTCAAGGAACATACGTTTTTCAAGTATTTTATTGCCAGTAGTGAACACCTACATTTATTTTCATCTACTCTTTCCAAAACAAATATACTAAATAACTGTTTTAAAACTATGTCAAAATATTGCTCCTTAGATCGCGCAATGGCACATGGTGCTCCCCCTCTCCTCTGTGGCAAAGTTTCAAGAGATATCAAGCAAGAGCTCGATAAACTGACAAATGATGTTCGGGTAAAGAAGCTGAGATGGTTTTCCGAATGCTTTTCTGTGAGTATATTTTGTAAACTGTAGCTCTTTATTCAACCCTCATGTAAGTAGCTGTTTCTTGTTTTTTATTTGTTTTTAAACAAGTGTTGCTCAGCAGATCAAATCTAATTTGAATCCTGTGCCTATGGAAATCAGTGACCTAGTTACACACTATGCTATAGACTCTGACGTTTTGTAAGACTGCTTCGCTTCACTTCATGGTGGGAAACAAGTTTCATCTAACTTAGTGGTACCCTGGCCCTAAAAGTGCAAAATAAAAGGAATAAATACATCTTTTAAAATGATCCTGGTTTGTGCAGAACATATATCACAGGATAATGAACAAGTATTTAATGTGTTTCTTGTATTCCACATAGCCACCAGGAGGAAGTAAAAACCTTTGGGATCTTGTTGCTGTTATTAAAGGTCAGGATGATAGTTTGCTTCCTCAGAACTACTGCAAAGGAATCATGCACATGAAGCATCTTGTTAGATTTAAAACTGTAAGTAAAAACTTTTTTTTTCTTTCTTCCTTGCATATGTGTTGTCAGATTTCGCATATACTCTTTATCTATATATACTCTAAGCACACTCTTAAACTCAGGGGAGATGTTTTGGAGGACTGTGGAAGGGTCGTGGGCAATTCACTGACACACATGGGAGACAGAAGGTTTTATTTGAAATGCCGCTTGGTGCACTGATTTATTTTTGCCACAAGATGGCACTGTGGTACTGCTCCATGAGCACAACCTAATACCAGCAATGGTAAAAAGTTTGGCAGGTCATAGCGCACACGCAGGTGCTCAAAATAATAATGGAAATAAAAGGCGAAAGAAAAAAGGGAAAATAAAGCACCGTAATAAAATAAAGGTGCTGCACTCGGCAGCGGTACCTCGACCGTCGCTATCCGCATGGCCCGAATCGCCATCCTAAGCTCACCCTTTCCCTCAATCTGCTTATACTGTTTGGGGTTCTGCCCGTTTTTCCCCGCTACTAAAAATTCCTTTTCTTTTTTCTTTTTAATTAATTTGTTGTTGTGCTCATTCTTCTCCGGTCGTGCTCGGTCCGGCAGCAGAGCTTCCGCCAGCTGACTCATTTCGTCTTAGAGGGGCAGGCTGATGGAACAACAGAGCGTTACCTTATAGGGTCAGCAATCCCCCAAGTCCCGCCTCTCAGCCACTCAGAGAGATGGAAAGCCAACACACCCTCTTCCCCACCTCTCCGTGTCACTGCCATGACTGACAGGCGGATCTGCGAGGCTGCTGCCCCCTTCCTGCAGTACCACGCATGCACCAGACAGTCAGCACAGAACTCCCCTGTTACAAGGACATAAAGATGTTTCAGACTCATGTAAGTGGATCGTTCGTGCACTGGGCTTGCAACGTATCCAGATGACTTTTAAACAATCAAGAAAATCACACAGACTCATTTAATTTGAAGTTTTAATGAATCAGAGTATTATTAGTACCCTTTTGATTTATTAAATGCTTAATAATGGACTCATTAGTTTAACAGACTACTTTGAATCCCAGCTGACAGGCAATCTGGGCGTCCCCAGTGCCTTTACAGGTATAACAGCATTAATACTTCAATACAGTAATACAAATACAGTTATCATATGCTTAGCCCTTAGGCTAGTCATGCAAAAAGCTAAAAACACCCACCGCTAAATTCTAGAGCATCCAATATATTACTCTCTTAGACTAAAACATAAATCATATACCTTATTTCAATGCATCAATATAAAAGAGCTATAGATTCAAAATAGTTCTTACCTTCCAATATATATATGGAAGTGTAGAATATAATGTAAGAACAGGAGCTGTCTTGAAAGGCAAAGACTTCTAAATATGACCCAAACAGCCATCAGTTTTTCAGAGACCCTCAGAGCATGGACCATGTCAGCTTGCAAGATGAAGTTCAATGGTAAAGAATGAGGTCTTGCTCTGGGCTTATATATGATTTTCCCTACATTGAATACATCAGGAGTCCCAATTAAATCCGATCAGCAATCTGTTTTGACAGTTCTTATCTTTGAGTTAATGATATATTCTAGAAGGATCCGGGCAACTCTTTTGAAAACTAATTGGATATAATTTTCCAAAAAATATTGGAACATGATTTTGCTCTTTTTTTCCTAACCCCTCCTTTTTCTAAAAAGTTGGGTGAATCACAGTTCACAGGATCCTTGCTACAATATGTGTATTAAAAGAGATGCTGTTTTATATATAACATCATCTTTCTGTGTGATTATATTAACCTGGGTCTACAATATATTCCCTCTGAGTAGCATATCTCGTCAACCTTTCAGATTAGTTTACTTTCATATACAGGTGTATTAATAAAGTATTGGATAAAAAACCGTAGGGGTTTATCACAAGCCTTTGAATAAGAATACAGTTGTCAGCTCAGTTATTTCCATTTAAATTTAAGCTATAATAAACATGTTAAATGTAATAGCCTTATATTAACTTGTACCATGATTGGACCAAGCCTGACCTCTCTCTCTGCTTCTAAAAATTCGCCTGCACAAGCAGGTTTCAGACACCCTGTTTACTTGCCAAGACTAGTGTTTTAATTAATATGATACTCCACTGTAAGCACTTTTCCAAATTCACCGCATTAAGTCATTTTTTGGCCGATTCAAGAGGCACCTGGACCGGTATCTTTTCAGATAATAAAAAAAGCTTACATCCTAATTTTTATAACTTCGCTCTCATTATTTTCTTATAATATAATGAGATACAGACTCCTGTCTTTCTTAAAGCACCTTCAATTGTCACACAATTAGTTATATTCCTTCAGCAAGTTTACTGTATACTAAAGTTTATTAAATACAGTCTGCACTATATTCTCTTATTTCAAACTTAACAGTTCATCTGTTTTTTTATTGCAGTAAAACCTTTATATAAAGTAAGCATGTATATTATTTAATTTAATGGATATTGCAATGTCTAAAAGATTTTTTGTTTAGTTTACGGTTTATTTGTATTACAGTAGAGCCTTAAACAAGCAAAACACTTGTTAGTTTAAATATTATGTTTCTTATTAGATCAAAATACTTAAACATATTATTTCTCTTCAGAGAGTTGTGTCACTCTATTATTAGACCAGAATATGTTTTTATTTAAAACTTCTATTCTTAGAAACAACACAATCAAATAAAATCAAATAGGTATTTAGTTTCAAATATCGTTCTATCTGAAAAGCATTACCATTTTATTTTTGCTAATTTGCAATACCTAGCCTCCATGTCTAGCTCTCCAAAAACCACGGCTCCACTTTCAAGCCAAACAAATGAGGTGCCTGCTTCTGCCAAGGCCACAGGCTTCTGCACGCAATAGTCTTTATTACTTTAAAAATAAGGAAGACACTATTTTTAAGTCTGACCAGCTTCCAAGAGTTTATACACTCTAATAACAAAGGCATACATACAGACTAGCTTTTTTTTCTAACATTAACACTTGTTCAGTTTTCTTAGTTCAAATCATTGAAACCTGTTCATAATTTGCTGCAATATTATTTATGCTGGTTTTATATTCTTTAAAACACAGTACAATTATTACAATATTCTGACAGTGTCAGTTAGTACTGAACTTCTTTCATTTTTAACTGTAATATGTTCTTTCAACAATAATAATGTTATAACATGATTTTATAACATGTATTTCTAATTCACTTCAATATAGCAATATATTTTATAAATTGTAATTGTATTTTACTTCATTGATATACACAGAAGGCAAGAGGTTAATTTTTAATTAGGCACCTGCTTAGCAGCAAATGCAACCTTGAATATTAAAACTTAGGACTGCTCATACATTTACTTAATGTTATTATATTAGGTTTCTTATTTATTTAAATACTTTTGTTTTTTCTTACTATAATCAAACCTAGTTCGATTGCTTCTGGCATATTAACTGTGCTCCATAGATTATGCCATTCTGCTCTCGCTGGATCAGAATGTTCTGAGGCTCTGAGTCTAATTTAAAAAGATGCCTTTGCCTGATAAGGGAGGTCTGGAACTTTCATCAGGTCAGTCTGACCTTCAATGCAATGAACTTCTCCACACAGGCCTTACACAGATCTGCTAATAATATTTTCTACTGGTTTTATATACCTGCAAAAACTTAAATCTTGTTAGCTGGGCTCCCATCTCTACATTCTCATTCCCATCGTCAGTGGGCAAACACATATTAACTGAATCTGGGTCCATCAAAGAACCGCACACCCTTGCAACCGAGGCCTTCAATGCAAAAGGATCTAATGACTTATAGCACAAAAGGGATGTGTCAGAATCTTTAATGTGTCAGTTTAATGAAGTAAAAAGAACTAAAAACACTTTGTGACAGGGGTTGAATTTTACTGTATGGGGTTATCAATGGCTATGCCTTGTTATCCATATTTTCTTTGCAATGTTAGTAATTTGGTGAAAGCAATTTTAGTCATACTAATTAAAATGAATGATTCATATAATCTTGGTGCCCATTGTAGCAGCTCATTATGTACACTCAATAGGTGTTATCACTAAATCCAACACTATTGTAGCCTCTAAGTTCTTATCTAGACTGCTTGCCAGTTATGGTAAATATCAATAGTTATTGTAACTGATATTAATGTGAGTCAACCCTTAATAAAGTTTACCATAGTATTTTTCACTGTATTTTTTATACTTTTATCATGCTTTTCCTATCGTTATACTACGCATTTACCATAGTTTACCCCTTGTTTACATTTTTTTTTAATATGCTTCACCATGCTTATCTGTGCTTTACAATGCTTACCTATGCTTTACCATGCTTTCACTGGGCTTTATTACACTTTGCTGTGCTTTTACTATGGGGAACATTCATAAGGGAAACAAGATGAAATGCTGGTTGCTTTGCAGCCTGTTAAGTGAAGGAGATAGAGGCATATTACAGGACAGACCAATGTGTCTATAGAGATTGTACAACATTGTACAATAGTCACTTCACATACTAATACATTACATTACAATGTCATATTTTTAAACTGTATTTTGTCTTTTTATAGTCAGAAGCCCAAGAGTTAACTATTGTGAAAATGTCTAAGTTTGGAGGTGGCATTGGTGCACCAAGCAAAGAGGAAAGGCTAAAAGAGGCGGCAAAAATTCATCTGGGATTAGGCCAGATCCAAAGACACTGTGAACTTATGGTTGAGCTTGGCGAGGTAGGTTCAAAACAGTTAATTACTCAAGTAACTATTTACATCTTCTACTTTTCTTGAAAAGCTGTCAGAAATATAGTACAAGAGAGAAAAATCATCTTCGTCATTATCATCCTCATCGTCATCATCAACCATCGTTAAATACCGGTATGCATTTTGACTTGGGGAAAAAAAGTGTAATAAAAACAATGCTAATCGTAGCATTTATTGTCCTTTATGACCAGACGTTTAAACTACTGAACTAAGTACTGAACTAATCATAGTATTTCCCCTGGACAATAAAATGGTATATTCTTGATAGTGTTTTCCAAGTGTAAGACAAACTACACAATTCACAAAAGAAGGAAGATGGATCAGGTTGAAATAAAGAAGTTCATGAAGAGGTTCATGTTTACAGATATCCACCCTGTGATAATGTCATGATGAAGCAGGAACTAATGATTCAGTCTTCATGAGAACAACTAGACCTATTTTCTTTATTGTCCTTTCCAATCTGCAATGACATCACACCAAAAGAAAAAAAATGTAATAATAAGAATAAAGGGCCCTTTATTCATAATGTGCAAATACATATATTTCAGTGGGACAAAGCTTTATCTGTAGCACCTGGTGTATCAATGAAGTACTGGAAAAAGCTTATGCAAAGGTAAGAATTTGTTTTCTACATTTAACAAAATTCAGAAACAAAAATAACCAGAGTTAAAGAAAATCGGTTGTATTCTGAAAGCTAAAAGCATTCTTAAATGCATTTTTATTTTCTGCACCTGAACATATTTATAAGGTTTGAAAAATGCATGTCCATTTTCACAGTTTCACTTTTTTATGTTTAAAGAGCAAGAGGCCGCCAGAGGTAAACTCTAACTTCTTTATTTATTTTTGCTTTCAACTTACAGTGCAGTAATCTTGTTTCATAATAAGCATTATATAGTATAGTATTACTGTTTAGCCATGTATATGAAAATAAAACCTAACATTTGATTACCAGATTTATCAGCTATTTATTTCAATCAAAAAGCACTTAAGAAACTACCAGTAACATATCAATCAATATCTAAAACCAGGTAACATTGTAAAAGTTGGCATGTCAGCACTAGCAGAAAACATAAAGCTAAAAAACTAGAAGTGCATTTGGTGCTGTGCACTGGTGTAAGATCTGGTGGGTGACAGGATAGCAGGTAGACCAGCAGCAGGCATCAAGGAGTTGGAGCAGTTTGTAGACTCCCAGGTGGAGTTGCATGTGGCCCCACTGGATACACAGAGGGAGGTGGGTGAACCAGACAGGGAGTGGACAGTAGTTAGAGAGAAAATGAAAAGGGGGAATGTGGTAGAACAGAGTTCAGCAGCACGCAGGAGAAGAGTAGAGGAGAGTTCAGAACCTGCAAACAGGTTTCTTGCTCTTGGACCACAAGAACAGGAGTCGGGTAGTGACCAGGTGGAGGAAAGTGAAGTGTTGCAGCAGGCTACAGAACAGGTCAGTAATACAGTGTGTTGGTACTACTAGTAAGCCTGCTGATTAAAAGAGAGGGGACAGTCAGAGGCAGACAATCATAGTGGGGGATTCAATTATAAGGCATGTTGTCAAATTTTGCAGAAGGGACTCAGACTCAGTAAACAGGAATGTTATCTGTCTCCCTGGAGTCAGAGTTGAAGATGTGATCGACAGAGTAGATCACAAACAGGGCAAGTGCAGAACCAACAGTGATTGTCAGTGTAGGGACAAATAACATACGTGAGAGGCGGTCAGAGGTACTGAAAGAGGTTCACTGAACTCTGCCATGCTTTAAGAGAAAAGGAATCAAGTAATCGTCTCCAGGGTGCCACCAATTCTGAGAGCAGGGAAGGAGAGGCTTAGCAGAATAATTGGTTTAAATATATGGTTTGAGAATAAATGCAGAAGGGAGGGTTTGGGGTTTGTAGATAACTGGAGCACCTTTTGGGGAAAAAGCAACCTTTACAAGAAAGATGGCTTACACCTTAATGATACAGGAGCAGATATTCTGGAGTATAGAAAGAACCCTTAGGAAGACCAGAAATGATTTAAACAAGTTTCCAAAATTACAATATGAACTCTATTTATAAGGTAAGATACCTGTTATCTAATCACATACACGTGTATGTGTGTGTATATACAGTGCCTATAGAAAGTCTACACCCCCTTGAATTTTTTTCACATTTTGTTGTGTCAGTCCCTCAGAGTTTCAATGGTGATTTTTTTCCACTTATCTACACACCATACTCCACACTGTTAAGGGGGAAAATGTTTTTATTGAAAAAAATATATATTAAAAATACAAAACTGAAAGATCATAATTGGATAAGTCTCCATCACCCTGAGTTAATACTTGGTGAAAGCACCTTTGGCAGCAATTACAGCTGTGAGTCTGTTGGGATAGGTCTCTACCAACTTTGCACACCTAGATTTGGCAATATTTGACCATTCTTCTTTACAAAACTGTTCAAGCTCTGGCAAGTTCCTTGGGGAGCGTTGATGGACAGCAATCTTCAAGTCATGCCACAAATTTTCGATTGGATTTAGGTCGGGGCTCTGACTGGGCCACTCAAGGACATTTACCTTTTTGTTCCTTAGCCACTCCAGTGTAGCTTTGGCTGTGTGCTTTTGTGTCATTGTCATGCTGAAAGGTGAACTTCCGTCCCAGTTTCAGCTTTCTTGCAGAGGGCAGCAGGTTTTCCTCAAGGACTTCTCTGTAATTTGCTCCATTCATTTTCCCTTCTGTCCTGACAAGTGCCCCAGTCCCTGCCGATGAGAAACATCCCCATAACATGATGCTGCCACCACCACCATGCTTCACAGTAGTGATGGTGTTCTTTGGGTTATGCGCTGTGTTGGGTTTGCACCAAACATAACGCTTTGCATTTGGCCAAAAAGTTCCATTTTAGTTTAGTCAGACCACAAAACTTTTTCCCACATGGCTACAGAATCTCCTGAGTGTTTTTTTGCATACTTCAAACGGGATTCAAGGTGGGCTTTCTTGAGTAATGGCTTCCTTCTTGCCACCCTACCATACAGGCCAGATTTGAGGAGTGCTTGGGATATTGTTGTCACATACACACTTTGACCAGTCTTGGCCATAAAATCCTGTAGCTCTTGCAAAGTTGCCATTGGCCTCTTGGTAGCCTCTCTGATCAGTCTCCTTCTTGCTCGGTCATCCAGTTTGGAGGGACGGCCTGATCTAGGCAGGGTCTTGGTGATGCCATACACCTTCCACTTCTTAATAATCGTCTTGACCGTGCTCCAAAGGATATTCAAGGCCTTTGATATTTTTTTTATACCCATCACCTGATCTGTGCCTTTCAACAACTTTGTCCCGGAGTTCTTTTGAAAGCGCCTTGGTGCTCATGGTTGAGTCTTTGCTTTGAAATGCACTATCCAGCAGAGAACTGCTGAATTTATCCTGAAATCATGTGAATCACTACAGTTTAACACAGGTGGAGGCCACTTAACTTGGTGTGTGATTTTGAAGGCGATTGGTTACACCTGAGCTAATTTAGGATTGCTATTACAAGGGGGGTGGACACTTATCCAACCAAGCTATTTCAGTTTTTATTTTGAATTAATTTTCTTCAAATTTCTAGAATATGTTTTTCACTTGGAAGTTGTGGGGTAGGATGTGTAAATAAATGAAAAATTATTTTAATGCATTTTAATTCCAGGCTATATCGGGGTATGATATATATATATATATATATATATCATTATTTATTTCTTAGCAGACGCCCTTATCCAGGGCGACTTACAATTGTTACAAGATATCACATTATTTTTTACATACAATTACATAATTTTTTTACACACAATTACCCATTTATACAGTTGGGTTTTTACTGGAGCAATCTAGGTAAAGTACCTTGCTCAAGGGTACAGCAGCAGTGTCCCCGACCAGGTATTGAACCCACGACCCTCTGGTCAAGAGTCCAGAGCCCTAACCACTACTCCACACTGCTGCCCATACTCCACACTGCTGCCCATATCATACCCCGATAAGCATTAGCTTGATACTTGCGTGTAATTTATGTTTGTATAGTTCTGTTTTTAGTTAAAGCAGGATGTCTTAAGGGAACCACAGCCATGGTACCCCAACTCGACAGCTTTGTAGCCATTTTGAAGGGACAATATTTAGTTGCTAAACCCTTGAACAAAGGGAGACCAGAGAGAGTTTCTGATTGGCTTGTTATATCAGATCCCACACTTCCTTTGACATGAAGCTCTGTCTCCTGTCAGCTAGGCTCAAAGTAAATTAGTCAGTTTCCCCATGAAGTGCAGACTGAGTGATTTACCTTGATTAATTTGCAGCCTTATTAATTAATTACTCGGAATACTTAAGCCAATATGACTTACAGTAGGAAGCACTTTTTTACACAGAGTTATACAGCCTACCAGGTGAAGTAGTAAGATCAAAAACACTGGGAACATTTTTAAAAAAAAGACTAGATTGTGTGCTTTAAATTAGTCTTCCCCCCCCCGTAGGGGGAAATAGTGTGTTAACAAGGGATGAGCCTTGATGGGCTGAATGGCCTTTTCTCGTTCTCAAACTGTTTATTCATTTAATATGGCAGTTTCCTATAGAAACACAGATACAACCAAGGTCCACAGCCCTGTTAAAAAGCGGTTAGATTTCAAGTTTCCATAAAAATAATCACACTCTGAAGTAGGCATCTGTTAGCACTGCTGCTTTTTTTTTTTTTGTAGGAGAGCTGACCAGCTTATAGAAGAAGAAAACGATGATGTCATTCCTTACTGCATTGCCACAGGTGATGTGAAGAAACTGGTCAGTTTTTTCACTTCAAGAGGACAGCTTAAAGATGCTCTGCTTGTTGCCCAGGTAGTCTAGAAAATGTCATGTGATTTTAGAAATGTTTATATTCTTTGACTGGATGCATGGACCTAAAAATCACCTTGATAACTGATCCTGGGTTAAGCACTTATAATGCTTAAAGTGTGTCTGAAATGCAGATACCATGTAAATGCAACAGCACCAGACCATCTTGCATTCCCTATGCAGCACCTGGCTTCTATCTAAATAGTCAATGCCAAGCTCTTAAGCCAGAAATTAGTATTTATTTATTAGCAGACACCCTTATCCAGGACTACTTACAGTTGTTACAAAATATCACAAATATCAAGAGCAGTTATGAAATACAATAGTCAGTGGTAAATAAGAGCACATTCGAATGAGAGAGAATACTTTTTTTTTTTTTAAAGATACAGTAAGTCATTTCGACTAAAAGCAGTTAAACGTATAGTAAAAATATTTGCTTATAAGAGTAAATTCCATTAAGTAGTAGTAAGTACAATTAATGAATAAGAACGACTTCAAATAAGAGCAATTACAAAAAATGTGAATACAGTTACTTTTAAGAATAAAATCAAGTACAGAAAATAGTTATAATTAAGAGCAGTAGTAGAATACAGCAGTGTGGAGCAGTTAAGTGCAAGTACAAGATGATGCAAATACTTATACAATTGGGTGCCATATAGTCCAGTATAGTCTGGAGTTGTGAGGTTTACAGATGCTGTCTGAACATGTGTGTCTTGAGGAGGTGCCGGAAGGTAGTCAGGGGCTGAGCAGTCCTGATATCCATGGGAAGGTTGTTCCAACACTGAGGAGCAAGGGTGGAGAAGGAGCGGCCTCTGGAAGCAGGGGGAGCGGAGGGGGAGGTACAGCTAATCTGCCGGTGGCAGAGGAGCGGAGGGGGGCGAGAGATGGTGTAGGGAGAAATAATAGTCTGGAGGTAGGAGGGTGCAGAAAGGTTTAGACAGCGATAGGCAAGAACAAAAGTGGCGATAGGGAGCCAGTGGAGGTAGCGGAGCAGCAGATTAGCATGGGAGAAACAAGGAAGGGAAAAGAGAAGGCGAGCAGCAGAGTTTTGGATGAGCTGGAGTGGACAGATAGCAGAAGCAGGGAGGCTGGCCAGGAGGGAATTGCAGTAGTGAAGGTGGGACAGTACCAGGGCCTGAACTAGGAGCTGCGTGGAGTAGTTGGTGAAAAGGGGCAAATTCTGTGTATGTTGCTGAGGAAGAAGGAGCATGCCAGAGTAGAGATGTGCTGAGAGTAGGAGAGGGTGACACTGAGGTTCTTGGTGGATGAGGAGGGAGAGAAGGTGGTGGATTCAAGAGGAATAGAGATAGAGAGATCAGTGGTGGGGAGAAGAGAAGGAGGTCTGATTTGGAGAGGTTGAGTTTAAGATGATGCGAGTGCATCCAGGAGGAGATGGCCAAGAGATAGGTAGAGATGTCGGCCAGAGGGGGGAAAGGAGGGGGAGATCTGGGCATCATCAGCATAGAAATGATACGAGAAGCCATGGGAGGAGATGAGGGGACCCAGGGAGTGGCTGTAGAGAGAGAACAGTAGGGGTCCCAGGACTGAGCCTTGGGGGACACCTGTAGAAAGAAAGTAAGAGGCAGAGGGTGAGCCACGCCAGGACATACATTACGTGTGATTGGAGAGGTAGAAGGAGAACCACGTAAGAGAAGTGCCAGAGAGTCCCAGATCAGCAAGGAAGGACAGGAGAGTAGAGTGGTCGACTGTGTCAAAGGCAGCAGAGAGGTCGAGGAGAATTAGGACAGAGGAGAGGGAGGCAGCACGGGCAAAGAGCAGAGAGTTAGTGATGGAGAGAAGAGCAGTTTCAGTGGTGTGCCAGGCCAAAACCAGATTGGAGGGGGTCAAGCAGAGAATGTTTTGACAGGAAAGCAGAGAGCTGGCGATGTACCGCTCGCTCAAGGGTTTTAAAGAGGAAAGGGAGAAGGGAGACAGGACAAGTAGTTCTCGAGGGGTGAGGGATCAAGGGAAGGTTTTTTTTTTTTCTTAAGTTGGGGGTGATGCAGGCCGATTTGAAACCAGAGGGGGAAAAGCCAGCGAGTAGAGAGGTGTTGAGAAGAGAAATCCCCAAATTAGATGCAGATGCTTGTATCCAAATGTTTAGAAAATGTGTATTTTTCTGTATTTTTTTCTTAACAAAGCCCTACATATTAATTTAAGAATTCATAATTCCAAAGAGAACAGATAGAAACTGAAATCACATTAAACCATTGCCATTGTCCTCATTTGTAATGGTTATTTTAATTTTCTCTTTAACTATATCATTATGATGACTTAGTCTAATTTTGTTAACGGCAAAAGTTAAGTCTAAATGTAATGTATCAAATGTATCAGTTTGTGATTTTTTCAAAGAAAAACTAATTTGGTACTTAATGGGTTTATATGGCTTTTTTATTTTATATTTGATTTTCATTCAATAGGCAGCTTGTGAAGGAAATATACAAGTCCCACATTCCTCCCCCACAAATAACTCCCCAAGTGCTGATGGTAACAACATGGACAATTACAATGGGTATGTTTAAGGCAGTTTTACAAATGTTGTCTGTTGGGGTTGGACAAAAAATGCAACAGAAATACCTCCCTTGAAACAGTTTAAGAGGGTGTAGGCCACAGACATGCTTGTCTGCAGGGTGGGATGTGTGACCAATCCTAATGACCCATAGAGTTCACACTTCTGAGACATGAAACATCAGTAAAAAAAAAAAATGTATATGGAGGCTCCTGTCAACCACTTGCCTTCTATCATATCGCTGTTGACATCAACCATATCTGTTGTCTTACTCATTTTGACTAAATCAGACCTACAACATGTCAGGCATTCCTTTTGTTTAGCTTTTTCTGTGAATTTTAAAGGTCCTGATGGTTTGGTTTTAAGAGTTCAACAATTTACAAGAACCTGTCAAATATATAGAAATATAATTCCAATATGTTCCAAATTGTATGCAATATGTATATATTGTGAACTGGCCGGCACCACTCACGGTTCTTGCCCCTTTAAAAACTGACCCAGGACACCAGAATTGAGTTTTTCAAGCACGGTTGCGCTAATTTTTTTAATAAACACAATAAACAAAACAAAAACACAAAATAAACACCTGGCTCTTCCTGAGCACTAACTAACACACACACAGGAACCTCACTAACCCGCAGGACAGCTAAGCCGTTTTCCTGCTACACGCACCAAACACTCTCTTGAGACTTTCTTCTTCACGACTGCTCGGAAGCAGAGCACACCTTCTGCCTCCTTCTCCTCAGCAGCCCCAAACAAACTGTCTGCTTTTCTTTTATACCCTGCACCTGGCTCTAATTTAATAATAAGCACCAGGTGCAGGGGATAATTAAGCAATAAAACAATTAACAAATCAAAGTTAAACAATAAAGCAAACTAACAAAAAGGTGCCTGCACACATATCCTACACAGGAGGATTTTAACCCCTCCCTGCTGTCTTACATATATATATATATATATATATATATATATATATATATATATATATATATATATATATATATATATATATATATATATATATATATCTTGTTCATCAGACTATAGAGAGGAGCTTTGTAGAATGTAATTGTAATGTATTTAAGATTATGTTAACGTAGCTATCCTAAAAGCTTTTCACTCAGTCTTAGTATTTTGTTTCAGATTGTTACACAAAGTCAGCCAAGAGCTTGCCACGTGGTACTTCCAGGATGGACGAGCAGTGCTGGCAGCATGCTGCCACCTAGCAGTGGACAACATTGAGGTATCATTATTTTTACTTAGCTTCTAAAACTGTCATTAATATGTGGTATGGATAAAAATGATAAGTGATTTCTGATTTCTGACTGGAGAATGAATTATGCAGTATATCTTCAGAATCATTTGCCGAATTAAATTAAACTTTACAATAAGGCATTTCACATATTGTTAATGCATTCAGGGAGCCCTTTCTTCTCATGATACTGTCAACAGGATTTTGCCTTTCAATTTGTGACATAAATATTCATGTACCATCTTCAATAGAACAACTCGCATGAAACCTATGGATCAATTTACAAGATAGCCGTCAAAGGTTTAAAGTGAATAGTCTAAATATTTATGAATATTTAAACACATTAAGCTTTATTATGAACATCACAAACTACACATCCTGAATAACGGTTGCATGCTATTAGTCTAATCGGATTGCCCTGTGTTTAATGTATATACATTTAGAAAATAACCTTATTTGTATAACACGTTATATGAGGGAATCTCTTTCCTTTTGAGAAAGCTAGCAATGGCCAACCTGATTCGTGGCAATGAACTAGAGCTAGCTCTGTGTGTGGGGACTGTGCTGGGAGAAGCTGCGTCACAGGCGATGCATTACATTCTTGAACTTATGGCAAGGAAGTACATGACAGCCACTGCATGGTAAGATGCTAACTGTTCAACACTAAAAATAAATGCATTACTGAAAAAAAAACTAAATTTAGAACAGAAGAAATGTAATGAACTATTTATTGTAAAAAAAAAAGTAGAAAGTCAACATGGAACAGAAGCATAGTAGAATATATTGTTAACAAAGACAGACATGCATGCTGTAACCTGTTATTGTGCAAACCGTTGCAGCAATACCTTTTGTATACTGTATTGTTTTACAATTATTCTGTTACGAATTTGTTTTCCATTGTGGTAAAGTGAATTTTGGTGTTTATTATTGTTTCAATTTTCGTTTTAGCTTTCCATCTGTTGGATACAGGTATTGTTAATACCATCTGGTATAAAAAAAAAAAATTACTTGTGCATGCGGTCCATTTTTGTACTAAAATTGCATTTTTCATTCATAATTAAAACCCACTTAATTCCCTCGTCATGTCTTCTACACACTGTTAACCATATAGTAAAACAAAATAGCACAGTATGGTCTCTTAAAATAGCCTATTATAATTCAGTTTAATGGTGTGATGTGTATATGTACTGTATGTTCTACAAGGCAGATCTCCCACTCCCTATTAAAGTCTTCTTTGGCTTTAACACATTGCATTCTAGCTAGTCTGTAAAGCCGTGGTGTGTGTAGGCTACATAACCTAACCCAGGGTTTCTCAATCCTGGTCCTGGGGATCCACTGTATCTTCCAGTTTACAGCAGTGTGGAGTAGTGGTTAGGGCTCTGGACTCTTCACCGGAGGGTTGTGGGTTCAATCCCAGGTGGGGGACACTGCTGCTGTACCCTTGAGCAAGGTAATTTACTTAGATTGCTCCAGTAAAACCCAACTGTATGAATGGGTAATTGTATGTAAAAATAATGTGATATCTTGTAACAATTGTAAGTCGCCCTGGATAAGGGCGTCAGCTAAGAAAATAATAATAATAATAACATTCCAACTGAGTTCTCAGTTACTTAATTAAAAACCTTTTTAATTGTTCTCAGCTCTTAAAAATTTGCTGATTCCAAGTTACTTATACAATCATATAGTTAACTTGAAATCTCCAAATGTTTAAAAGCTGAAAGCAATTAAAAAGGTCTTAAGCTAATGAAAAGTTCAATTAAGAGTTTAATTAAGTAATTGATAACTCAGTTGGAATGAAAACCAGCAGGCACAGTGGGTCCCCAGGACCAGGATTAGGAAACTCCCCATAGCCCCATAGCATGTTGTTTGAACCCTATCTCAGAGCGAGACTGAAATTTAACCCTGGCTTTATACCGGTGCATATTTTACCACTTTATCACCTATTGTCTTTTAAGAACACACAAAATACTACCTATTGTAAAAGTCAGCATCATACAAGTCTACTTTGGAGCAAGATTGTAAGTGGGGTGTCATTAGTCTGTGTGGGCTTTTATAAGATAGATAGCAGATATACAGTAGGAATATTACAAATTAATGTGTGCCTCATCATTACACCCACAGACATATTAAAAAGCAATAGTTTTAACTTCCATTTTCGGGTACATTATTACCCACTGTCAATGCACTGTTAATGCATTCCTTAGGGAATATAAAGGTTAGACATTACAACAATGTAAAGTTTTAAATTAGTGCTTAATCTCTGTGAGATTACTTTTGAAGATGCCGGTCGATTCCTGTTCATAATTGTGAAAAGAGTTCCACGAAGGAAGCAACAATGTTATATCTGGCAACACCATACTGGTATATTTGTATACATTTAAATGGTAATATCCTAAAGGTAACAGTAGATCAGCACATACTTACCTTTCAAGTTTTTGCAAGTGTATTTTAAATAAATATAAATAAAAGTGGCACAAAACATTTTGAAAATACATGCCTGCACCTGTTAACACAAGTCGTGGATTTTGGAATGAGATTATTCTTGTTGTCCCTACCATATGATGAAGTGAATGGAATGCCAAAATGGCCAGGAACTCCCCTTTGGGTCATACCGCAAAAGTGTGTGACAAAATAGTGCATTGTGGGAAGATGACATAACGCTCTGGCTTGTTAAAAGTCGTTGTAAACATAGTCTGTCTTCGGCTAATGGCACACACTGCAAGTTGTAGGCTGGGTTGTCATGGAGACCCTCACTTATAAGCAAAGCACCAGCAAGCCCTAGAGATTACAGCAGGTAGTTCAGCAACATCAATGAATATCATAAATACAGAACTGCTGATGTGTAAAAAAAACCTGCACTTGGGGGCCAAAAAAAACACAACCACCAAGATATTGCTGAAGATTTTACTGTTATTAACATTAATTACAGTGATTTTGTATTATATTTTTCTGTTCAGGGACCTTGCAGCACACTTATTAAATATGATTCCAGATAATGAATTACTGCTTATCAAGCTGTGTGCTTTCTACCCTGGAAACTCAGCAGAGATTAATGATCTTCATGAAAGAGTAAGTAACAGTAACGGAACCTAACACATTACAGTGAACAAATCGTAAGCTGTATTAAAGGTCATTTATTTAGTGGTGTTGTCTAGGCAAAATACTTATATCTACATGCGCACAAGCATTTTGCATTTATTATTTGTTTTAAAATGCAATCAGGTAAGAAATAAAAGCAAGTGCCATAGAAAATAAAACCCAGCACAGCTTCCTGATAGTATTACTTTGTTTCTAATTAACAGTAATGCTGCTGACCTCCAATTGCCCCCATGTAAATGATGACTGGATGCATCACCTGGGGTGTGACTTCAGTGGGCTAATGCAAATTGAGACTCATAACTGTTTCATTTGGTATAACAGTGATTTTTTTCTTTCTTTCTTTTTTTTAAAACACTTTTTCAGTGTAATCTTCCCAGTTTAGAAGAATGTTTGGAATTAGCAGAAACGGCATACAATGATGGAGAAATCTTCCAGGCAGTAAAGTATTACTTGCTGAGTTCTGAGCCACAGAAAGCCCTTCCAATCGGCATTCAGTTTGCTAAAGGTATATTTCTTACGTGTGAGGTTTTAAAGTCTGAAATGTAAGTTCTTATGTTAATCATTTATAAAAGTGTATCAGGAAATACAACATTATTAGTTGGCATATTAGATTTATACAGTGCTGCCATTAACTGACAGCAAGAGAACATAGTTAAGCATAAATGTAACTGTAAAATCCCAGTTAGTGACCATGTAGTTAATAACACTGAATACATTATGGTAACACTTTTAAAGAAATGTATACTGATTCATATGAATTTCAATTGCCTTCCATTGGCGTAACTGAATAATAGCTTACGTTACCATTTTTTTCTAATGAGTTGTTTTAAAGTGTTGTCAGATTAGTTGTATTAACTTCACAACCTCACACAATAACACAACAAGCCTCCACATTTCAGTTTATATGAAAAAAAAGATCATACAAAGTCAAAGTCCTTTGTTCAAAATGTATGTTTTGTATTATTTAAAAAATATTTTTAATACATTATGTTTTTCTTATTCAACAGAACAAATAAGTAGCTCTGATTGGACCTTGGACTCAGTCTACCCTATTCTTGACCTCCTTAGTTACATTCGCACAGATCGACTGCTGCTTCACAAGTGCAGTGAGTAAGTATATCAATGCAAACCTAAGACAGACTCCAGAGATACAAGTACAGTACTATGATGTTACTAAGTAGCGTTTCTTTAGAACACTGCTCACACTACTTGGTCGTATCACCTGTCATATTCCACCGACCAGTTTACCTGGCGTATGAATACGACAGGAGGACCACAGTCATTTCCCATGTACCTTTGAGAAACAAGACTTCTTTCATTTGTATACAATTTGTATACAAATATATTAATTTGAGTATTGCAACATTGTACCAGCCATTTTAAAATTTTGCATCCGTTGCACTGAGTAGTGGCATTAGTCTTCATTTAAAATTATATAAAATAGCTCTTTCTGAAACAGGGCTGTAGTTTGCGTGTAAAAGTTCCCTGTATGCAGGGTGATTTTCTGCATACAAGGTTTTGTGCAATACTATTCTTTTTGAACCCTTACATGTATAATTCCAATTGCTTCATCACTGCAATATGATTCTGTGTTTTGCTTAAAGACACCATTCATTTGAGACAGCTGTTTTTATATTGGCGAAGGCTAATGCTGTCTGAATTTCAGTTCATATTACGCCTATGTATGGATCGGCTTGAGTATCACAGTGGTGATATGAGATACCACTACTTTAAAGTATGTTTAAATAATTAATTTCATTTAGATACTTAAAATATAAGAGGCTATTAGTAAGTTGTTCTGTACACTTTATTAAAGTTAAATACGTTGAGCAATTATTTTGCCTTTTATTTGCATTTTAAGAATGCTCAGGACCAAAAAGATCACACTGTTGATAATTATAAATACAGATTTGTCCCCAAAATCACTAACATTTAGAACACAGAACATGAAACACAGAACATGAAGAACCCTAAGTACAAATTACTAAAGGAAATATTTATTCTTCAATGAAACTGTAAATTAGTTGGAATCACTGAGGATTAAAATAACCTAGATTATTGAAAAAGAGTTAATTTCTTCCACTAACATACCACACTAGAAAAACTCAGCATTGATTTAACCCTTTAACTTACAGCTGCAAAGGCTTTTTACTGTGCGACACATAAACAGGCTTGAGTTTTTACTTCAAAAGCTCAATACCGTTTGCAAACAGGCTCCTTTCGAGCTACTGTTTAATCTCAATGGGGATTTGCGTTTGAGTTAAAAAAAAAAAAACAGATAAAAAAACACTTACGCCCTTCTTTTCTACTGCAGCATTTTAAACTATGTGGGGTAGGATCATTTAAGGAATTAATTCCATCACCTTTCTGATTACTTTTCTTACTGCATAGTACATAAAATCTACCAATATCATAAACTGTTTGCATTGCTCAGACATAAAGAGGTTAATTAAATGTAAGCTATTACATAAAAATCCATTGATTGATCCACCAAATACGACTCTAATTATTTACACTGCGTGCAGAATAATAAAAAAAGACTTTAAAAAGCTAGAGAAATTATTTTAGACACTTTGCTTATCTTGCTTATCAAGGCACCTTGCTTAACTAGTTTATAAACTCTCACACGGCAGAGCTGTGAAAAGTACTCTGATATACACACATGCAAGAAATATTGCTGCTTTTTTGTCCACATTATCAGACGGTCAATCGACATTAAACAGCAATTCTGAGGTAACGTCTTTTTTTATTTATTAAAACTACAATGCCTGAAACTAACAAACTTGCAAGCATGTCTATTAAGTTAGGAAGCGTGTTTATTTTACAACATTTCAGAGAATTGGAGCCCCCACCCACATTTGTGTGTCACGAGATAAGAGTTTGCTACCCTACTGTCACCATCCAAGAAATACAAAATAAATACACTTAGTGTTATTATTATTATTTGTTTAGCAGACACCTTTATCCAAGGCGACTTATAGAGACTGGGGTGTGTGAACTATGCATCGGCTGCAGAGTCACTTACAATTACATCTCACCCAAAAGACGGAGCACAAGGAGGTTAAGTGACTTGCTCAAGGTCACACAATGAGTCAGTGGCTGAGGTGGGATTTGAACCAGGGACCTTCTGGTTACAAGCCCCTTTCTTTAACCAGTGGACCACACGGCCTCCTAGTGTCGTGTTTGTGGCAGACAGCGAATGTCAGGATGTATTGGACATTTTTTTAAAAAACGTGTTCATTTTTCATTCATTTTTTATTATATTATGTTTACTTCGATTTTGTCTTTTTGGTTGCATTTTTCAAACTTTTACCAAGGTACTGCTCAATGAAAGAAAGTCACTTATTATTGATCCCTGTATCGGCGCTATGCTTCAATGCGGGAGGTCCCGGGTTCGCGTCCCACCGCCGCCTGTGAGAAACCCCTGCCTGCGGGAACCGAGATCGTTACAATATAAAGTATAAAATGTATACTTTATTCACTGTGTACCGTTTCTATTATTCTAGAGATTGTAACGAGTTACTAATATTCTGTGGATACATTGGAGCTTTGTTAGCAACCAGAAGACAGTACTCTAGTATTGTTCCAGCACTTTATGAATATACAAGGTAAGGACACAATACAAAAATCTGATTAGAGTCTACTAATCTCAAAAAAATAATACGTTGCTGTATATATGGTCAAAAATAAAAATTCAAAATACTGAATAACTGGTGGGGCAATAGAAATTTCCACAAACTCACATACATACCTTATTATGTGTGTAGTTAATCATATAAGTATACATTAATGTTGTATTCTACATCAGATTTGATCTACTTCTGTTTATCTTACTTGAAACATTTAAAATACAGACATTTCAGAGATTATTCTGGCAAGGCACATTTACTGTCCATCATGATACATTTCAACACAATTGGATTTCCTGCATTATTGAGAGCCAGTCTGCAGCATAATATAATGTGTGTAAGATGTATGATTACTCCAAGTATTCATGACCTCCTAATTCTTACAGATCTGTGACTACTACGTCTCAATTTGTATTATTCTTTTCAGTAAGTATATCATGTGCGCCTTATTTTTCAGCCAGCTGTTAAAAAGACGAGAGGTGTCTGTCCCTCTAAAGATTGAGCAGCTCTCGGTGGAGCTGGATGCTTGGAGATCATGCACACAATCTTTAAACAAGTAGGTATACATCTATGAATAGAACATGTGACACCATTGGGTTCTATTCAGAAAACTCACTTTTTGTTCATAAAACAGACTTTAAGAGTTATTAAAACAAAGTCAGTTTTATGAACATATTCAGTACTCAGTTTAGCATTCATACATCTGTCCTAGACTGACTTTTTAAACAAAAATCTACGGACATGTTGGACTGGGTTTTTTGATGCCCAATATGTCACACAGTTGTCTTAGTTATTTATGTTAAAGCTTTTGTGAATACGGCCGATTGGGCTAGATCTTTTTTTAAACTGTTTATATCTTATTACTCTAGGGCTGTCAAATTGATCAGACAACTTTGATGGGATAAACAAAATACTTAAAATGGGAGCAATGCATCTGCTTGTTAGATTATTTTAATTTTAATTATACAACAGTGGAATTGCCTGTTCTATTAACGGTACTATAGGGATTCTACGGTACTATATTCATTATATCCTATGGTATGTATAGAATCTGAATATTGTACGATTAACCCAAGGTGACAGAGGCTTAAACTTTTTAAACCTCAGCACAGCACAGACCTGTACTTACCTGTACCTATTTAATTCTTTTGTCATGAAATTCTTATCTGATCCGAAAAATCTGACTTTCATATAAATAATTGATCAAACCATAAAATAGTGTTTATATTGTGCTGAAAATAAAACCTGTGGTTCACAGTGTTTTGCTTCCAGCTCAGTTAAGGAATACTGCTGACAGGTGCCTCCGCTAAAACGTATTGTTAAAAAAAAAGAAGTTTAGGGTATGTTTAAAACATTTGTTGCATAATTGGGGATGGTTGTATGTAATTCAAGAAAGGGATTTTGGACGTTTATCTACTCAGGAGTCATTTCAATTGCAGAATTATATTTCACTTACGTCTTTTATAATTATTGCATCCTTAGATCCTTAGATGAAGTGTCATACACTCCTCCATCTGAAGCCCAAAAGCAAGTCTATGAGGTACTGCTAAACAGGATTAAAGAGGAGCCTCTCATAGGAATGACTGGCCCTGATTATGTGACTGGGTCTAATCTTCCAAGCCATTCAGATGTCTATATTTCCTGTCTAACAGGATCAAGGATACAGGTATGTACATTTGTGTATTATTTACAAACTATGAATAAGTTAGTTTTTTGGAAGTATTTACCCTTTGTATCACTGTTTTCAATCCCTAAATATGTCCCCTACAGTAGTCCCTTGCTAAACTGGAAAGACAACATTTGTATACCAGTCTTTTTCTGTTGTAAACATGGCCATTGTTGTTTTGTAAGAAGAGTTTTCACATAATATTTCTTATTAAAAAAATGCCTTTTAAGAAAAAACTTAAATGAAATTTGAAGTATAGAGAAATCTGTTTTTCAGGGTCCTGTATTTTTCCTCGAAGATGGCAAATCAGCAATTTCATTGAATGATGCTTTAATGTGGGCAAAAGTAAATCCTTTCTCACCACTAGGGACAGGAATTCGTCTCAATCCATTTTAAAGGAACCTTTCTGGACTCTGCAGCGCACAGTGCCGTGCATGGATTTCCACAGGTTACTGCAATGTCATATTAACCTAAGGACAAATGGGTGCCATGTAATGCAAGTTAAATGTTGCTGATGTGTTGCAAAGTACAAAGAAAAATATTATTCATAATGTTATTAAACTTGAACAATAATACGTTATACAAAGTAAAGATGCATTGCAAATAAACATTGCATTAAGCAAATTATGTTTAGAATATAATCTGGCATGATTTTAGGGACAGATATTCAAAAGAGATATGAGTTTCACAGGGGCAGTTGCAAGGATTTTTCCTCAACTGTGGAGGAGTTGTGAAAAAGAAAGTCCATGTTTTCCTCAAATCACAATGTTGGGGACAAATTTGTTGCATGTATTTGACTTCACTTAACTAATTTAAGGGGTGATTGATTGTGTGAGTGTTAGTAATTAGTCAAGGTGGAATTTTAATATGTGTATTCTTGAGTCCTGACTCAACAACAGCAACAGTAAAAAAAAAAAAAAAAGAAAGAGAAAATACTGTGCTGTAATTTTGAAATATACAATGTTTAAACAAAATATACAACTTGTAGTTGTTTAGAGATGTATGTATGCAGCCCCAGCATCACCAACAGGTGGGTTTAGCATCAGTTTCAGATACTGAGTGCTCTCAATAATGTAATGACCTCTAATACCTTCCACAACCTCTATGGAAATTGTTATGAGACAAGTCATCCACCAGTGAATTTGGAAAATATTTGAATCTGAGAAGTTTTTTCTATAACTCACATTTCAAATCATAATGTCTTTTTTTAATATCATATATATAATGTGGAACAGTTGAAACAGCATTATGTTATCTGGGGAGAGGAGGAAACCTGTATTAAGACCAAACTGCCCAGACAGGACACTAAAACAGTGTAAAACTATACCACACGATTACTCAGCCTTTAAATATTAAAAAGCATTTTAGCATTATATGAGATCATACTTCTTTAATCGTATAGTATAGTTAGACATTTCTCATTGATTTAGTGCCACGTCTGCACAGGTTTGTCTTGGTCCGGGAGTATTTTGATATGAAAACTCATGTAACTATTTTTAATATGTACACAATAATGATGGCGTAATTATGTGGCATCGTTTTTCAAATGTTTTGCATTGTTTAGTGCCATGTTTTATTTTTCTCACCCTTGGATTTTTTTTTTTTTTCTAAGACATTGTCAGTTATATTATAATCTCCTTTTCTGTAAAGTTGCCCATTCTATGGTTTTGAACACTTTGAGTCATTGGCTCTCCTCATACTCAAATTACACTGCATCATTTGGGGTGTAGTCTGAGTTGCGATTAATTTCCCTACATCCCTTTTGAATTTCACAGATATACGAATATATGCAAGATATTCGCAGATAAAATCAGTTTATATGACTGCAGTTATTGGTAAGATATATAGGCCTACAGATGTATGTTAAATACAATCATGCATGATCTTAATCTTTACCATCTTGTGAAAGTCAATGTTTAGATTTTACATTTATTTACAAGTTCTTTTTTTATGTATAGAATTATTTTTTTATTTTACATCTACAGGATAACTCATGTAAGCGTTAGAGATAAAACAGTAGCTTCTTTGCCTTAGGATGCAAGGTTTACATAATAGCTGTGATCGCTCATGGTATGTGTCAATTAGTGTACAGTATATACAGCATATATTCCTTCACAATGTATATGAAAAAAGGCTTGATACACTAAATTATAAATGTTGAAGATGTGCCTTAATAAAGATGAAACTATTCAAGAGCCACCTTTTCCAGGTAGTTGTTAAGGAACAAACAGCATCATTTTCAGAATATCTGTGAAAAACAAAACTGTTACTTTTGTTGCTTACTTATTCGTATAAATATAAGTGTTTTCCAGAGTGGTATGGCAACAGTATTCCAAATTTAAAAAAATATTGAAGGAAACTTTAATCTTGGAAAACTTGGGAACTTATTGTGTCATGCCACCAAATACCACTAAATAAAGTTCTGCAAAATTAAAATAATTAGATATAGTGTTTTACATAAATGTGTGGTAGTTTTGTTATTTTAAAAATTAACAGAGTGCAATGTGGGAAAACAGCTAATAACCTTAATTTTATTTTTAAATAAGCACATACTATAGGAGGCAATGCAGAAATACCCTGGCTTAAAGTCAGTGGGAAGAAATATGAAACTGTTTTCATCGATTGGCATGCTTTATAAGAAAAGTGTTTTTGCCAAAGAATACTTTGGATTTGTTACATCATTTATACAGTTATTCAGTAGTTGAGCATTTTTTTCTGCAAAAATTCAGCATTTTGTTGTTGTGAAGAGAGATGAGATGCGTGGTTGCTTTTGGATCTAAATGTACATTTGTGCTATGTAATGTTTTCAGTGCGCAGAAACTCCATTTCTTTTCCATTTATCAGAAGAACAAAAAAAAGACTATAGATATGTATAATTATATTATTAATACAGGCATTTTATTTATTTATCAAAGAGTACTAATAATCTGTATTTTTTCAAATTCATTTAGGAAGATCATTTATATTTTAAAAGTTTTGTATCTGATTTTAATGATAATACATTGCAGTGGCATACAGCTTGTGGCAGTTTCTAAATGATATAGTTTTAAAGATAACTTTGCAGATGATGTAATATATGTTGTATCGTTTTTTGACATCTTCATATCCAGTTTTATAACTACTGTACATCAACTAATTAGTTCATCACTTTATCGGTTGCATTATGCAGTCAGGAATCCAATGCTCTACTCTCTCTCTCTCTCTCTCTCTCTCTCTCTCTCTCTCTCTCTCTCTGCTTATAACATGAGCACTCTCACAGCATCTAAAATGACAGATTCATCACTGCTTAATGGATCTGAGAAAGTGTGACTCATGTACAATGGAGGTTTATTCAGTCAAAAAATACAGCCTCTAAAACATCTACCACAAGACAGGGTTTTGTTACAGTCTTTTGTCATACTGAAAGCGGTGATACAAATTTCAAGTTTTGTCTTCTTTATTTCATATATATACTGTTGTACAGTTCTGAATATGTATTTCAAAACCTAATTTCAACGAATGAAAATGTACTTTCCATAAGCTGCATTATACTGTATAATAAATCAGTGAAACAATCAGATTGGAGTTCTTGCACTTCTTGGAAACCACGTTCCCCACTGGTCTTTGTAAGCTAGCAAATGAGAAGCAAAGATGTGAGCTAAGAACTGTACTTTACAGGTTTGCCATGAAGTGTGGTCTTTTCTCAACACAGACTTTGAGTCAAGCATAGTATAAAGAACTTTAAAATATTCGTCAAGATCTTAATTCATATAATTTTGGTTGTTAGGATTTCAAACAACCCCCAACCTCTCAGTAATTAAGAAATAATTTTATTGGGTAAAATTTAAAAAGAACCACACAAATACATTCAAGGGTGATTTCTTGTTTCTCCATGATGAATGAATTTCAAAGTGCTGTAGGCCTGGTTCTAATTCAACTGTAAATGCCTTTAATTTGAGATGATACACCAGCAGTGGAGAGCAATGCATTTTTATTAGTCTGTCTCACATCAATCTCCTTGAATTGAACGTTGCTCTTGCTTCTGATTTCTGAAGGTGATGGCTCTAAGATGTAAAATAGCAAGATGGAAATATACATTTTAGTAATGCAATAGCAGCACCTATTACAATCGAAAATCATTCTTTCAGAGCAAAATAAAAGATTTCTGAAAACTGAAATGAAATGTAAAAACTGATTATTTTAAAAAACAGACCAATTGAAACTGAACTATTTTTTAAAAATTATGCACATTGACTTATCTTCAGCACTGACCTTCCAAACTGTATGAATCATTTAGAACCATTGCACAAGCCAGTAGATTAGTAGACACCCAAGCATATGGGATGATACACCGTGTTAATGTTCTATTGAATGGTCATAGAAAATGCTAACAATCTGAACACATTATTTTAATGTAGAAATTCAAGGTTTGATGCATGCTGTACTTAACTGGTAATTCTAAAAAGTTCTAGTTTATCTTACTCACAAAATGTAGGATGCCTCTAACTGAATTTTAAATAAACAGCTGTGGGCTGCTGGTATTCGCATTTACACTGGCAAAAGAAAAGGTTCACATTGCACCCAATTTTAATGTAAGGATTTTTTTTTTGTGTGATCTAATCTATACAAAGTATGAAAAAAGTATGAAAGTACATACTTGCCAAACATTTGATTTCTCCATTCAGCTTTGGGCGATTGGTTTCTGGGTCCAAATTCTGACACTGCAGGGAAGCTGGTGGGAGTCTAACAGCAAGCTCTCCTAGTGTTGGCTTAATATCAAAGCGTTCTTTTAAGAAACAATTAATTGAAAGGTAAAGAAAGCAGAATTTTAATGCTGAACTTCAAATAACCAAGTCTCCAAACACATCTCTTGATCAAAGCTTGAAAGTCAGAAAGTTGTGTGTACAATACATTCCAGTATAATGACAAGCCTTTGGAACTGTATCAAATGAACAAATAGGTAAATTACCATATCTGTTGGAACTGGTACAATGTTAGGTATTTTAGGCTTGTTATTATACTTTATACAGCTCTCAGGGTCACTTCAGCCAATTTATTACACTGGAACAGCATAAATCCAACCCAAACCAAGTAAACATATCCTCAACCAAGTTGTTGTTTTGCTAAACATGTATTCATAGCCATGCAGTTACATCTACTGGGGTTGAACAAAAAACATAGAAAAACCTGCGATAATGCAGTCCATTACTGTAGGGCCAACATGGGCTGCCAGGACTGAACTAATTTCATGTGACAGGTCTGCAAGGTGTGAAGTTATTATGGCAGGATTTCTTAGTGAATACCCTCTAATCAGTCATGTAAGGAACAACTCATTTACAGAATAAAACTGTTTCTGTCCAGCCCATGTATGTAATTTTCCTTTTTTTTCATGCATTAGTCAATTCACTTACTGGGGTTCTCTGCTCTCTCAAACTGCCTCTGTTGCAGATGCATGTGGATGATTGCATGAATTTTCTGCTTGTTTGTATTGGTGTCTGGTTCGGACATAAGCTCAGTGATTCTTAGGTTGTTTTTGATAGATTTCGAAGCTGTGGCTCGAGCAACCATTGGTAACATATCTTGGTAATTACGGTCAGTGAAATCAGTCTCCTCTTCATGAGTAGTTTTAATCCTGAAATTTAAAAATATTTAACTGTATGTATATATATATATATATATATATATATATAAACACTTTCACTTAGGCACATTTTAGTCTAGCATTGGTTTACAGAGCAGCTCACGTTTTCATAATTCTTAAAATTAAATTAAAAAAATATAAAATTGAGTTCTTATTAGCAGTAGCAGAATTATCAATGGTTCCCATTTTCATTAGTTTTATGGCTTGCATTTTATATTTCAATTTGGAATTTTCAAGAACAATGCTTTACATAATGTCGCTTCTGCTTCCTAGAACTGTAGTTCAAACGCACTGCCATCAGACCTAACCTACAGCAAAGGTACCAGGTCAGAGCAGGTGATTTATACTGCCATGTTAGATTTAAATATGTGCATATCCCAAATTAACATTAAAAAAGTGAGAGAGAAAAAAAAACTAAAGACAGCAGAATAAAGAGGAGCCAGTTAATGCTAAAAAAACTAGTAAGAGGTGAAAACACCTTTAACACAATCATGCTAAGACTATAAAATATATAATACTACTTGAAATGGCTCTGAATTCTTGATTAAGCTTTGATGAAGGAACAGTAATTTAATGGCACCCACTTTCTGTTTGTCAGTATCGTGTAAATCTCCCGAACTAGAATTTCTGCAGCACCAGGTTTGCAGTGAATCGTCCCATCAATCACTTCCTTGTGGAGGTTGATATTTCTTTTTGATAGGAACTTGAAAAAGTAGGACACAAATGTAAATAACTTATGTAACGTAAGCTATGATTCCGTTAATACACTTTTAATTAAACAATATCCAGCTTTAAACTGCTTATATGTTTTATGTTTGTCTTATTCTTGTGTTTATTTAATAATAGGCAGAAGATTATGTAATACAAAAATGTGTTTGTTTTTGCTCACCTTCTCGATCTGTGACCAGTTCCCAAATTTTGTTTGTAATGAAACTCCGTTATCATAAAAATCCATTGGGAAGTCTTCAGGGTAGTACCAAGAGAATATTTCAGCGACTAAGTATCCATTTGAAAAGTCTCTGAAAAAAACACAATTGTACCACAGAAATAATAAGAAGGTTGAATTTAAATTGTTCTGTATACATATATAGCTATTCTATATATTATATGTACCTGCTATTCAGAATTGTGTTCATAATGTTGTTCTTGGATTTCTATGTATTTCAACAACTGTGTTATATTTAAAACATCGCACTACTGTCATATATAAAATAACACCGGATATAAGGCTCACAGAATGTAAAAACAAGAATTTATATATATATATATATATATATATATATATATATATATATATATATATATATATATATATATATATATATATATATATATATATATATACATACTCACCTGCGAGCGTTTTTAGGAGCAAAGGACAGATCAAGACTTTGTAACCACTTTAGCACCTCTCGAGGTATTCCCGATTTTTTAGGGGTATGCATATAAGACATTGTCAAAACTTGTATATAAATGTAATTCAATGTCACAGCCTCAATCAAGCCTTTGAGTATGTATTTAAATAACCTTTCTATCACGCTTCTTGATAAAATATCAATACATCATATGCTTAAATTGTTAATAATATCAGACTTCCACATGACGCAGCAAGGTTCCTTAGATCGTGTTGTAGTGTTCCAATGTTTATATCTCCATGACAACAGCTGCATTCAAACAATTCTTTGTTTCTCTTGTCTTGTTTGCAAGAACCAGTGCAGCAACATAGTCTATTGCCACAAGATGACGCGCTTGCGAGTAAATCTATTTATATTTGGGAGCTTTTAGACGTTGTTAGTTTAAAGCAAAAGGAAATCTGACCAATGCAAAAGCAGGAGAGATAAAAGGTAGCTTGACACAGCTCAGTAACATGTACAATTTACAGTCTTTTTGCTTTCACTCCATTGCTACTTTTATCTGACTCCAAGACTAAAACAACTGACCCCCGAGCCGCTCAGTTACAAACACTAAAACGTTTATCTATTTATTTATTTATTTATTTATTTATTTATTTAAACCTTAAGGTTTTTTTGCAATGTTTTACAAGTATCTCATGGTATTTTTAAATCACCCTGAAGACGAGTTATCATATTTCCATCCCTGTGCCGGCGCTACCCACCCGCGGACTCTGCCCCCACCCCCGGGCACGAGATTGATTTGTTGTTGTTGTTGTTGTTTTGTTTTGTTTTGTTTTGTTTTTGTTTTAATACAGTACAAACACAAAATAGATAATTGCGCGTGTATACTTCTGGCATTAGGCACCCTCGAAGTTGAGCACTAAAGAAATTGCCAAGACATTTACAGTGTTTATATATTGTCTGGCGAACAGAGTGTAAGCAAAGTTCACAGAGTTCATGTTCACACACGTGTAGTTACTGTACTGTAGGTAGGCTATATAAGACAATACAGCCAAAGTACAAAGACTGTATCAACAGATATCATCTAGTCAGAGTACCTGTCATTTTCTTGGGACAATCCTGTCATTTTAAAATGTTTAAGAAAATAGCACACATTTTTTCTTTTCTCTTGATGATCATCACCAAACCAGCTGATGCCTTAAACAATGGATTGGCACTCACACCAACAATGGGCTGGTTGCACTGGGAGCGATTTTTGTGCAATACAGATTAAACAAATGATCCAAAAAATTGTATCAGGTAAATAAACTTATTTTAAAGTAAAATTTAAAAAATGTCATTGCAACATGTCTGCTTCACTTTTATTATAGTAATTGTTGGTACAAGTTTGGATGCTGTAAAACAGGGTCATTGTTGAAATCTAACAGTAAGGAGTATCACGTTTTCATAGTATCACCTAACCACATACTTAGGGTTATTGTTAAATAGTCCCAGTTTTACTATTTACCAGTTTTACAGACTCATTTATTATATTGTGTTGGCACCATTATTTTTTAATAATTCTGATTATGTATTTATTACCTCATTTTCTTTTTTTTTCTTCCTGGACCATGTCTAATTTTTTTTTTTTTTTTTTTTGTAATTTGTTTTATCTTGGTAGTGCCACCAGCCGATTGTGTCTTGAGTAACACAGCCATTTCAACTGCTTCAGAGTTGCTATAGTGCTAATGAATTGAAAAAAAGACCACATTTTTCACTCTGGAAATCTGGTTACCCTACATATACTTTTGGTATTTGTCTTGAAAATTTCATTTTAACAGAGGTTTGTTTGACATCACATGTTTTATATGGTTTAACTTTGAGGTGATATTTTATTACTTTTTTATTATTTTATACATGCTAAAGTTCTTTTTTGTTGATAACTAAAGTTCCCTTTCAGTTCGAAGACAACCACCAACATACTTATGGGAGATGCTTGCCTTAGGTAGGTCTTCACTGAACATTTTATATCAGAGCTGCCGATAGTCCCCTTCGTGGGGTGACGTCCTCGGTCCCGCCTACTGAGGGATTAAGCAGTCAGCCTGCGGAGACCATTTTCTCTTTTGCATTGAACCCGTGAGGGCGACCGATGCAACCTCGCTGGTTGGTGGTCGTCTTCTCTTTTAGGGAACCAGGGTTATGGTAAGTAACCTAACGTTCCCTTTCAATTCAAAGACGACCAACAACATACTTATGGGAAAGTATACCAGAGCAGTCGCAAGGGAGAAGGAACGGCAGCACATGAGGGACTCATCAGAACCACATAACCCACTGATTAAACAGTCAACCCGCGGAGACCAGTTTCTCTTTTGCCTCTCACCTACGGTAAGGTAAGCTTCAGTGTTACTGAACTGAATGTGTTTTTTAAAGAGCTTTTCTGAGTCGACTGCAGTTCCCTTGCTTTCGAGCTGAAAGCTGGCTTGCTGCTTTTGTGGAATCAGCGGCTCTAAATCTTAACTTTCTGCTCCTTTCTTCACAGCCTGCCTCACTTGCGTTGCAGGCTATCTGTATATGCTGTCTGTCGTGTGTGAGTGACTTCCTGTGCAGTATTGATTAAGGAGTGCGTGTGTGTCGTCTTGCAGCCTACACTCTTAGGGACAACACCGTTCCTCCACCGGGGTTAGGCTTTGCTGTATCCCTGCCATTGGGTGATTCCGCCGTCTGCCATTCACACAGCTTGGGCGAAATAAAAATAAAAACAAATATTATTGTGGAACTCTTGTTGTTGCGTGTCCACCTTTGTGTTGACCCTGTCGCACAACCCCGTTTTGTCTGTGTTTGTGCTATGAATTTTGGCTGCGTGCAGTAAATAAAAAAACATCAACAGCCATTCAGCCATGTAATTCCTCCACCGGGTCGGTGTTTGACCTGCCCCGCTGTCGAGTACACCTAGCCTGCTGCCTCGGCCCATCAACCCGGTGTGTCGGGCCTTTAAAAAAAAAAGTGTTCTCCACCTTTCGTTTTTTTCACTTCCTTCAGCCTGTGTATCTCCCTGGTGTATGCTGACCAGGTGTGTGACTACACGTGGTTAGGGTAGGCACCGGTGCATTAGCTGCCCCCAGGTGCTTCGGTACCTCGGTGCATGCTCAGTCCTTGGTACTTCAGTGCCTCTGTGTGCACGGTGCTTGGTGCATATGGTGCTCGGTGCATACGGTGCCTGGTGCTCACAGTGTTTGGTGCGCACGGTACTTTGGTGCCTCGGTGCGCGTAGCAAATCAGTGCATGCAGTGCACACAGTGCTCAGTGCGCATAGCGAATCAGTGCACGCAGTGCACACAGTGCTCGGTGCGCGTAGCAAATCAGTGCACGCAGTGCACACGGTGCTCGGTGCGCATAGCGCCCTCAGTGCTCGGTACACTTGGTGCACGCGGTGCTCGGTACATTTGGTGGACGCGGTGCCTTGATGCCCTCTGCCTGTAGACGGTGCTCCACTCCGCTGTAGGCTATGCGCTGCGCCGGTTGTGTGACTGCACTTAGTCCAGGCTAGACACCCTTGTCCAGTTGCTGGGATTGAGCCTTTGTGAAACAGCTCTCTCGCAAGTTTTCTGGAGTTCCCCTGCAATTGTATTGCTCGAAGCCGGCTTGCCACTTCCCTGGAATCAGAAACTCCGCTTCTGTGAACTTTGCTGTGTTTACTTCTACATCGCTTTTCAATTGTAGTCTGCTTTTCTAACCTTACAGTGCTCACTGTTTTGTGTTTTTCCTCTGCTATTGCAGCGAAGGAAAAAAAAAGGAAAAGAAAAAGAGGCGCGTGATCTTCCACCGGGGCACTGCGGTGCCCCGCTGTGGAGTTGACTCTGCTGGATTGTCTCGGCCCGCCCTCTCGGTGCGCTTAAAAATTCAGTTCACCTGCGTTGCCGTGGTGACTGTTCTATTTACTTTGACAGCTTGAGGTTGTGCGCGTGTGTGTATTTTTTTCTTTTACTGCCTTGCAAAAAAAATTGAAGCATGATTCCTCCACGGCACCCAGTTCTGCTGCGCCCCGCTGTTGAGTTGCATCCGCCGGCTTGTTTCAGCCCGCCTACTCGGCCCGATGGTAAAAAAAAAGAAGAAAAAAAAATCAGTTACCCGCTTTGCCGTGGTGACTGTTATTTTACCTTCACAGCTTTGCTGTGTATTCACCCGGTGTATGCTATGTGCTACCCCAGGTTGCGTTGACTACACACGGTTAAAGCTAGGCGCCTCTCAGTGCCTCAGAGCCTTGGTGCTTCTGCGTCCTTGGTACTTGGATGCTCTGTGCCTCGGTGCTTCAGCGCCCCAGCTTGTCAATAACACCTGCACTTGGCGCCCCGATTCTTCGGTGCACCAGTACTGTATTCTACCTCACTCAGTGTCCTCGGTGCTTCTGCACCCTTAGTGCCTGAGTGCACCAATACACAGGTCTACACCCTCTGGTGTTTAAATAATGCCCTTGGGGCCATACAGACATCAATCATAGCTAAATTCCACGCTTGTAAGTCCCGCACAACGTCCCCTGCTAGCACGCCTGTCCCGTGCGTGACATTGGGAGCCCCTCCTTCCCCCTCTTCAATCTGTCACTGAGCCCTTCACGGAGTATTAAAAAACCCTCCACTCAGGCTCAGATGCCTCGCTCTCGCACCCGCTCTTAGTCTCCTACATGGAGTGCTGAGCGGGCCAAGTAACTTGAGACAGGCACAGGATATTATGGACACAGGATATTATGGTCCTTGAGTATTTGGCCAGGCAGCAGACTCAAGCCCTTGCTCTGGCCCCAGCTCAGCACTCAGTACTCAGCCCCGGAGCTGACCCCGCCTGCACCGGTGGTCTTCCCGGATGTTACAGAACCGGATGTCAGCATTGCTGAGGAGGACCATGATACAATTTTAATTGCGGCCTCATGGGAAGGTGGCTCCCTTCAGAAGCAGCCCCTACCTCCCCTGACCATTCCATTGGACCAGCGGTAGAGGAATTGCTGCAGCGCTCTCACCGAGAATGCAAGGCGTCTTAGCAGGTAGCCTTAATGCTCCCCTCCTGTACTCTGGTACGGGAGAGAGCGAGACGCTGGCATACTGACTGGGACGGTTCCGATCCCCACTGCCCCGCGTGATTACCTGAGGCACCGCCTTCAGGCTTCCGCGGCAGCTAACAGCCGGGCCTACCCACAACGACAGGAGGGAGCCGGACGTGGGATACCAACACAGCAGCGATCTCGGAGGTAGTTTCAACGCCGCCCCAGGCAGCCCCCACTTGGGTGCTCGCCACCATATACACTGGTTATGCACACCATCACATTCTTCAGTCTGTCCGGCCAGGCGACTGGTTTACAACAGTGGACCAAAAGGATGCATATTCCACGTCCCTATTCGTCCAGCGCACAGGAAGTACCTCCACTTCGCCTTTCAGCGGAGTGTATTCCAGTTTTCCATGCTGCCATTTGGCCTCTCCTTAGCTCCCCCGCACGTTTTCAAAGTGCATGGATGCCATCCTAGCTCCCTTGCGGCTGCAAGGGATCATGGCGATGAACTACCTTGACCTCTGTCCCAGTCGCAGGAAGGAGCAGTGGCTCATACAGCGATTGTGACAAAGCATCTGTTGAGGCTGGGTCTCACCCTCAACAATGCCAGAGCCAATTAAAATCGGTGCAAAGTACAATCTACTTGGGTTTCTGGCTGTATTCACTTACGATGCAAGCCTACCCTTCGGCTGACAGAGTAGCTGCCATTCACAACTGTCTGGCCCTGTTCAACAAGGGTTCACAGTACAATTGGTGTTGTGTTAAAAACTATTGGGTCTGATGGCCACGGCTTCATCCGCCACCCAACTGGGATTACTCCACATGCGCCGATAAAAGTGTTGCTCAGTGCCTTTCGGCTACACCCCGACAGACACCGTCAGCTGACCGTGCCTCGTCTATGCTGGGAAGCCCTACGCTGGTGGAGGCAAGCTGCGCATGGATTTCCTCAGTCAGGTGAAAGGCACCCTGTGGCACCCAGAACTGGGCAGACTCCAACTGTGGGTCTGGCCCCTGAACGGGACCATCTGTCCACCTTAGGGCTCTCAGACGCAGTTGTCAGTTCACTGCAGAATGCTAGGGCCTCTTCCACAAGAGCGTTGTACGCCTATAAGTGGAAGTATTTTCAAAATTGGTGCATGACCAGAGCTCATTACCCCATTTATTGCCCTATAGCAACTATTTTGTAGTTTCTGCAAGATCTGTTAGAGGTGGGTAGATCCCCCTCTACATTGAAAGTGTACCTAGCGTCCCCATTGACTCAGTGTCCCCGGGCGCTCATATTCTAGCGACCCGTTTTCTGAAGGGTGCTTGGCGGTTACGTCCTCCTAAGAAGGACGTCCTCCCTGAATGGAGTCTGGACAGTTCCTGTATGCGTATTTGGGACAATGGAAACAGGGTATCGTTGTGCACGAACCCTGCTTTTCTCCCTGTGGTGATTACAGCTTTTCACTTGAATCAATCAGTGGAACTAGAGGCTTTCCAACCCCCTCCTTCTGCGGAGGAGACGGACCGGAAATTGAATTCCCTCTGGCCTGTTAGGGCATTGAGAGATTAAGTGGATAGGACGAGAGCGCTGCGTCAGTCTGACCAGCTCTTCGTCTGTCATGGTGAAAGGACCCGAAGTCAAGCCGTCTCTAAGCAGTTACTGGTCCATTGAATTGTGGACACATTCTTGACTGCGTGTACTAATGCCAGCCTACCCACACCTGGGAAAATCGCCTTAACCTCTACCAGAGGTGTGGCTGCATCATGGGCTCTCTTTAGAGGAGCTTCATTGACTGATATTTGTACTGTGGCTAGCTGGGCTACGCCGCATACATTCTCCAGGTTCTACCGCATTAATGTGGTAGATCCTTCCCTGCCTTCATTAAGCACAAGGGTCCTTGAGGTTGCACGCTCACACCGCTAACCCTTGGGTTATGCGGTTCTGATGCGTCCCTCGTGTGCTGCCGTTCCTTCTCCCTCGCGACTGCTCTGGTATACTTTCCCATAAGTATGTTGGTGGTCATCTTCGAATTGAAAGGGAACATTAGGTTACTTATCATAACCCTGGTTCCCTGAAAGAGAAGACGACCACCAACCAGCGAGGTTGCATCGGTCACCCTCATGGGTTCGATGCAAAAGAGAAAATGGTCTCCTCAGGTTGACTGTTTAATCCCTCTGTAGGCGGGACCGAGGACATCACCCCACGAAGGGGCTTATCAGCAGCTCTGATATAAAATACTCAGTGAATACCTACCTAAGGCAGGCATATCGTCTTCTCTTTCAGGGAACCAGGGTTACGGTAAGTAACCTAACGTTTGGGAATTAAATATGTTTTACGGTTCTCAGCCCTTTTATTTGCTGATTTAACACTTTCTAGAACTTCTGTACACACAGATATATTTATCATCATTGTTTATTTCTTAGCAGACGCCCTTATCTAGGGCGACTTACGATTGTTACAAGATATCACATTATTTTTACATACAATTATATTATTTTTTACATACAATTACCCATTTATACAGTTGGGTTTTTACTGGAGCAATCTAGATAAAGTACCTTGCTCAAGGGTACAGCAGCAGTGTCTCCCACCTGGGATTGAATCCACAACCCTCTAGTCAAGAGTCCAGAGCCCTAACCACTACTCCACACTGCCGCTCTCATCACTGGAATTAGCTACTGTACAAGTGATATTTTGTTAGATTTCTTGACCCTTGGGAATTACATTGTGAATGACTTGAATTATTGGTTATAATGAAAACTTACAGACTAACTAAACTAACAACAATGAACTTGTGGCATTTTCAGTTTCTACGGAAATTATTTGTACATGATTTTCTTTTGTGATTTATGTCTAGCATTTTATCATGACATCTCTCCAATCCATTCCAGTGAACAGCTGTATATGCAGATGGCCGATATCATGGCAAGTGAAGGGTGGAAGGAACTTGGCTATGACTATGTCTGTATTGATGATTGCTGGCTTGCTTCAGACAGAGATTCTCAGAAACGCCTTCAAGCTGATCCCAAACGTTTCCCGAGCGGCATAAAAAAACTTGCCGACTATGTAAGTTAATTGACAGATAATTGAATGGAAACGTGTACAATATACTGTTTTACGTAATAGTTGGATATACTACACAGTAAGGTATAATTATTAGAGGCTATCCATTTATCAGTAATAACTTGTGATTATTTATTATCAATTTAAGCCTCTATCTGCCAGATGGATCCAGTGATCAAGTTCCATATATATTTTACAGCCTTATTACTATTTATTTATATAGAATGTATTCTTACAGTTGGTACTACATTAAACTGAGTCCAATGTTTGCAAGTAAGATAACACCACATCAACATTGTAGGACAATTTTCAGTTACAGATTTGTATTACATGTAACCCTATGATTATATTATAACCATAAGATTAGATATACTGTAATACAGTTCAGTGTGGACACAACAGATGTTAAGGCACAATAAAATGTTAACTAGCATTTAATTTTTTATTTTGTCCCAGGTACATTCTAAGGGCCTCAAGCTTGGTATCTATGAAGATGTGGGTCACAAAACTTGCGCTGGTTATCCAGGTAGCCTTGGTTACTATGACATAGATGCTAAGACTTTTGCAGAATGGGGAATTGATCTTCTAAAGTTTGATGGCTGTAACTTTGACAATCTGGATCAGCTTGTTAAAGGTAAAACACCATCTTCAGTTTACTATTTTAAATGATCTTCAGCAAACATTTCTAAATATGTTTACAGTTTACTAAGCTGACCATATTGCTTTTTGTTTGTTGAACCAGGATATATTGACATGTCAAACGCCTTAAACAAGACTGGAAGAGACATAGTTTATTCCTGTGAATGGCCTTTATATGCCTGGGATGGTGGTCTTCAGGTATTGCTTCTGATATCAGGGAATCTCTCAATTTTAAGACAAACGTACCATCTAAGTACTGAATATAAAGCCTCTCCTCCCCTCTCTTATGATTAATATGAATGTATTAAGATATTTAGTTCTGTAAATTGTACTGTAAAATTATTTGATCCAGTAATGGTTATTATATTTTAAATTTGTTACTCATAACCTTGATAAAAAATACACATTTTGACAGACAGCCCATACGTTCATACTACAAACGTTTATAAATCACTGGCATGACTGCAACATTTTTGGTATCCATAAAGGTAATAACTTGTTTTTCAGTGAGCAGGATGTTTATTTTACAAGTTTGGATCAGTATGCTAGAAGGAACACAGGCTTGCATTTTTTTTTTTCTTAAAGCCAAATTATACAGCAGTGCGGCACTACTGCAACAGCTGGAGAAATTTTGCTGATATTTATGATTCATGGAGTAGCATTAAGAGTACCATAGACTGGGCTGCAGACCATCAGGAAATCATTGTGCCTGCTGCTGGACCTAGTGGTTGGAATGATCCAGATATGGTATGTAGGAAAAACAAAGCTTTTTCTTAATAGTTCTGATATTTGATACATTTTATTATACTATCTATACATTGTGTTGATTTTTATATACTCTAAATCTTCTGAATCAGTACTAAAAAACACATGAACTGACTTTGATCATCTTTTACAGCTTGTTATAGGCAACTTTGGACTGAGCCGTAACCAGGCAGTGACCCAGATGGCAATTTGGGCCATTATGGCATCGCCTCTGATAATGTCCAATGACTTAAGAAATATAGATGGTTATTCCAAGTCTCTTCTTCAGAACAAGTATGTAATTGCTGTAAACCAAGATGCACTGGGAGCGCAGGGTCAGAGGATCAGCAAGGTTAGTTTGGTAGTTTGGTTTTACAGATTTTCAAGCTAATTTCAACTGCAAGTGAAAGCTGATATCACACGTTGGTTCTCTTCGAAAAGCCAAGAGTTAATCATCGTTGGGTTAATGGAGGCAGTCTTTCAAGAGCCAAGTTTGCACCGTATACATGTCAGACATAAAATAGAGGTTGTTCTTTAGTGATTGGTGTTTAATTTATGTATTTGTGTTTCACAGAGCAACAACTTTGACATTTGGAAGAGGGAGCTATCTGGAAACAGTTTTGCCCTCGTCTTCCTTAACAGGGACAAAATTGGAGGACCCCGTAGTATTGCTGTCATCTTGAATGACCTAGGGGTGGACAGTTCTTGTAAAATGTCTTGCGTGGTCACTCAGATCCTCCCCACCTACGAGCAGTGGGGTAGAAAGAATCTAACTGCAGTGCTGCAGTTCACTGTCAATCCCACTGGAAGTGTTATGTTGCGTGTGGAACCATTTTCAAACTAATCGACAATAGGCATTCAAAACACACCTGTATCCTAATCATTCGAAATATATTCAAAAGATTCTGTTTTACAATGATTTGACATGATTGAAAAAACAAATAACATATCTAAGTCTACCATACATGGAATATGTTTATTTAAATCTAACTAACTGTAACATATAGCCAGTGTATTATTTAATCACAAACATCAGTCTTGAATCTTTGACCACCAGGATCCGTTGGAATGAGGGAAGGTACAGGCACCCGGATTAATTTTATCATGTAAAATATTGTTATACACTATATAAATACAGCCACCCTTAAACGTGGCAAAACTGGTGACTTTACCCACAAATTAATTTTACTACATTCCACAAATTAAGTTTAATCACATTAAGTACCAATCAGATAAAGTACAATTTCCACCATTATCTAACTGGTTGTGGAGGGTCTACTGCCTTGTCCATTTGGCCAGGTAATGGCCCCTCAAACTAAGTGGGTTTGAGGTTATTCATGTTAATTGATAACTGGGTGCCAGCTAAATAGTAATACAAGTAAAGTTTATATTAAATTGTTGCATTTTAGAATCCTGATCAAACTTTGAATTCTAACGCACCACTACATGGCTAAATAATTAAGAACATAGTAGTATGAGAAGAACAGGATGGCTTAATGTAACAATAGTAGCCTGTATTCAATGTGGAAGATCATGCCAAAATATATAGCACTTTATTTTAAGATTTCACATGTGTGCTAAAACCTGTTACTAAATGTAGAACAAAGTAAAAAAGAATGAAACATGCTGTTAATACATTACTACAACATAACTGTAAAGTATTTTGGTTCTGGCATAACTGAATGGTTATAAAAATTAATGAGTAAGAACTTACGCTAGTGACATATGAATCATTTGTATGGAATCTTAAAAGTACAACAAAATATTTACAATGGAAATTATAGTGCACATGATTATCAAGATGAATTGCCTTTTTGTGCTTGATGTGAGCAGAGCCCTTACTGAGGCAAACCGTATTAATCCACAAAATCATTTGCAGTATATTAATTTTAAAGTATACACTTTGATATACAGTACATGTATTAATGTTTATTATTTAAACAGATTTTAAAATTAAGTTAAAATTAGAAAAGAGCAATTAGCTTGTCTATGATTTATGTAAAGTTAGAGGAGGAGTTGACTTTTATTTTTAAAGCTTATTAAAGCTTCCTTTTTTTAACATCTGGCACCACTGCATAGCCATGGCTTTCAGCTATACAGATAATAAGGAAGTTATTAGCAATTAGCTACAGGCAATATGCAACATAAGGCTTTACTGACACAAAATCGTCCAATGACAATCCAAAATCGCTTTGGTTGTTCATATTCTATATGTTGTATCTATTACAGTTTTTAAATTGCCTATTGAAAAAGAATAGTTGATCAAATTCTCAAAAAAACAACAACATCTAATTTCATTTGATAAATGCTGTCAATTAAATGCATATGTTGTTGAGTTTTGAAATGAAGCACTCACTGTTTACGAGGCTGTATTTACCATGGGTTTTATTGTTCTTGTACAGTACTGTATCTGGATTAAACCACGAGTCGATTTCATCTTTAGCAATACAGTTGCTTAGCTCTTTATCTGTACTGCAGGAAATTCTGCAGGATGGTAGGCAGCTGGAGCTGTGTAATGAGGTGTTGTCTGGACCTCCCCAGGCAGTTTCTGATACTCAGGCGGCACAGCTGAAGCAGAGAACAGGGAGTGGCTGCAAGAGAAAACTCAAACTGTTACCACCCCTTTATCTTTCTTCTCACCACTGCACCTAAACAGCATTAAACAGCAGACATGATAACAAAATTGTTTCTGTATATGACTTTTTTTAGACCAATCAAATGTTGCTTAATTAACCAGCCCCACTCATGAAAAGACTGGAATTCACAATGCATTGTAATAGTGTAGTGATTTTAAAACCTCACTTTTGTGATGCTCTGATCTTGGTATCTATGCATAGTAGTTTCATTTGAGTTCCCCCACACTTTAGATGTTATCCTTTCTGTGTAAACAACTTGTTTTGTGAACTAGAACATCTACATAGATTTCCTCTGCATATACTCCCCATTGTCACAGCAATCTAAACATATCTATGTCCTTGCACAAAGTGAGTACATCTATGTTTACTGTTTTCTGCAGTGAGTGCAACTGTATCTGTAATAAATTTGGTATTTTTACATCCCCGCCTAGACTGTTCCCTGGGGGCTGGAGTTCCAAACACTCTCTACTCTCATGCAAAAGTGCATTGCATTTTATCAGCTTTTTCATGGTTTATTGCATGCCAAAGTAGGCATTAGATTGAGAAGAGGAAAAAAAATCATTCAAAACTTACAACACTCCACAGGGGCTGAAAAGATAAGGTAAACTTAGGATAAGTAGACAAATGTTTCAGCTAGTGTTAGGGAATGGTAGAGGTATATAGGTTATGAAAAAACACAAGGATACACTTGCAATTAGGTTACAGAACTAACAGTTCATACCTTCATGTAGCAATAGGAACTTCTCCACCAGGCTGCTTGGTGTAGCTACCTCCACAGGTCGCTTCAGGTCCAAGTTTTTTACATTGATGTCTGCCCCAAAGTCCAACAGTAATTTTACAATCTCAGGGCTGTTTTGTTGAGCAGCAGCATGCAACGGGGTTTCAAGGAATTTGCCTTTCTGAACATTAGCTCCTGTCCAAATGGATGTTGTTTTTTGAGTGTTAAATTACCATTATAATCCATTACATATTGCAGCAGTAATGACTGACTGTTTTGATCTTGTACCAACAGTAAACAAATGTTATAATCATGATTGAACTAATTTATGTTGCTACAGTTTTAACAAAGAAAGCAGGTAGTGCTAAATATTTTTTAGGTGTATAAACTGCAAGTTATCCATTTGCCTTCTTCTAAAAGGCTCTGGGAATATCTGAGACTCCCTGAGTATTTATATACAAATTTAACATTACAAAAGGGGTCATACTTTTAAACTCCTGTTCAACACAAAATCGATATACTGTATGAAGCATTGTGTCCATATTGATACATACTGTACTATAGTTGTTACAAAAAGTTTGAGTCCAAAGAGTCCAAAATGATCTTACCTCCATCGAGTAACTTCTGTGTGCAGTGTAGTTGCTGAGAGACGCATGCTACATAGAGTGGAGTTCCCAAGTGAGGAATGTTTTGATCAACATCAGCTCCCCAAGATATTAGGGCTGCCACACATTCGCTCCTCCCTGGTTATCAAATACAGAATGCAAGTTCTTTACTTCATGTGTTGAACCTTTAAATCAGATCTATTGGTTTGCCATAAATCTCACTACATTCACCCATAAATGCTATTGACGTTAGGTTCCCCAAATTCCCAGTCAGTTTTGTGTGGTTAACTTTAGTAAACAGAGAAACTCAGTTACACTACTATTGTTGTAGTTTGCTTGCAGAATAACATAATTGGAAATTGATGTATTGATATCTATGATATGTATTATCCTTAACTATTCAACACTCAACAGTTGCATTTGAAAATACAAAATGAAATACACCACCCACTTGATATACCGCGGTTGTTGGGGTCCAATATAAATCTGCTATATATCGAGGGCTGCGATATAGCGAGACACCCACAGAAAAACAAATAGGCTAACAAATACTGCACAACCACTCCCTCGTTTTATCGGGGGCGTCAGTGTTCAATATAAATTTTTTATACAACCCGCTTTTTCTCATTTTTCGTATAAAAAGCAGCACACTGTTTTAATTTGTACTGTGGATGGTAATTGCTTCTCATCAACTTAAGTCTCCAATTCATTTCATGAGTCTTCCTCTCCTTTCTCAAATGCACAAACCCACTGCATTGAAAGAATCCACTCCCAACAGGCTTGTTGCTAGGGAGCTGACGTCACTGCCCTGTGACTTTTGCTAGTGTAGTGCATTGCTGCCACAAGTGAACACCGCTTCAGCAAGTAGATATTTAATTTGCTTTGTGTTATTGTGCAATGCGTGTGTATATGATAACAGTACGATATTAATGCTTTGTTTTTAATTGTTTTGTATATTTTTGTTTGTGATGTGCAGTGCGAAATAAAACAAACAGTAATTCTAAGTGAAATTGCCAATGTATATTGCAGCTATGCGCAGAGTTAGATTGTAAAAATGGGGAGCCAACTCCAGGACCGCAATGTATCCGAATCCGCAGTATAGCGAGGGGCAATATAACGAGGGGTGGGTGTAATATTTTGTTTCTATTTTTTTTTTTTTGTACAGTTAACACATATTTTAGCAAGCTACATTTCTCCCAGGAACACAGGAACTACAACCACCATATGTACATGTATAAGTGAGGCATTTGTATGGTATGTAAATCTTTAAAGTTCCTTTCACACTGGCATGCTCTACCCGGGTCCCGAACCGGTCATACAGGTCTCACACAGCTTTTTGAAGAAACAGGGTCGACCTGGCTGAAGAAGCGAGTACACAATGAATGAGTGTATAAAATGCCCCAGAAGCAGCAACATTCACATGACCACCCTTTCATCTGTTCAGGCTTTGGATTGAATCGTCTGCCCAAATGTTGATGACAGCAAATGTTTCTTCATTGCTCCATGCCATCCCTGCAGCAACCTGGCTCGTGGTGTGTCTCAATCAACAGCAATATGGCTAAACAGCATAAACAGAAATCTTGCAAGTCCCTTGCGGAAGTGAAACCTTCACGCAGACATGGCTGTTTGTTACTTCGTCCGCTTATGAACATCCATCATACATTTTCTCGCTTGATCTGGGTAGCGCCAGTGTGAAAGTGGATTAAATGTAACCTGTGGGGGGTTGGGGGTAATGAATATTTATAAAGAATGATTAACTAGTGTTAATTGTCTTTTATTTTAACTGCACGATGTTCATAACATTATTTCTTTATTGTTGCCATCTGCTGGTAAAGAATACGGTAGTGATGATCTAATTGAATATATATATATATATATATATATATATATATATATATATAATATATATATATATATACAGTATATATATATATATATATATACACTGCTGTGCAGAAGTGTTAGACATGATGCATTATGAGCATTAACAATTTACTCAAAGCCTCCACTAGTGTTTTCTACTATTATAACAACCTTGACTTGCATAAAGAAGGAAAAACATTGAGTGAAATAGCTTGCATCACTTGATTTTCAAAGTGTGGTATCTGAAGCATAATCAAAGTACAGAGAAACATCATCTGTAATTGACAAACCCAGGACTGGAAGACCTAAAAACTTGTCTAACAAGGATGAGCAATACTTGAAGATAATATCCTAAAGGGATAGAAAGAAAAGCATTGAATTGACAACAGAACTGGCAGAAGCCACAGGTGTCGTTGTCCATCCATCAACAGTCCAAAGCACCTTTGACCATTGTTCCATAGTCCACTTTCTGTGTTCTTGTGCATATTTGAGCCTTTTAGTCATGTTCCCCTTTCTTAACAGAGGTATTATTACTGCAACAAATCCTTTAAGTCCTGATTTCAAGAGTGACCTTCATACTGTTGATTTGATGGGCAATGACACCTGTGCCTTCAGCCAGTTCTGTTGTTTTGGGTCTTCCAGTCCTGGGTCTTGTCAATTACAGATGATGTTTCTCTGTACTTGTTGATTATGCTTAGGATACCACACTTTGAAAATCAAGTGATGCAAGCTATTTCACTCAATTTTTTTTCTTCTTTATGCATGTCAAGGTTGTTATAATAGTAGAAAACACTAGTGGAGGCTTTGAAAATTGTTAATGCTCATAATGCATCAAAGTAGAAAAATGCAACATGTCTAAGACTTTTGCACAGCAGTGTATGTGTTTCATTCATTTTTAATAATGCCCAATAAAAACTAAAAAATAAATTTAAAAAAATGTTCATACATTATGTTTTTTCATTAAATGGCGATCCGCGGTTCCCTGCCCTCTGGATCAGAGACTTGTCTTACCTTTACTGGATGCTTCGTGAATTGGTGAAGGCTGACATGCGTCTGACTGAGGGTTGGCGCCATGTTCTAATAATATCTCTGCACAAGTTGCGCTGCCTCGTGAGCAAGCATTAAACAGTGGAGACATTCCATCAATTGTGGTAGCATTCACCTGTGATAAATTAACAATTAAACAGATTTTGGAGACTCAAGCTGGTAAGAAACAACTTTTTCTTAACCGAAAATAAATAAATAATCAAAACTGTTATTCCTACTGTAAGTAGCTAGCTCCTATTGAAACGAAGAATATAAAATATTTTTCACTTACTTGCCCCCCTTTGCTCTCTGTAGCTACAACTAATATCGATGCATGATAGGCATAGGACAACACTGGTTAGTAATCAGCTAATGTATGTGTTAATTGTGCATTCTGTGGCCCAGGGATATATACTGGGGCTTCAGGTCACTGAACCCAGGGCTACAGGGACATCTTCTGGTGAGTTTAAAAATAATAATAATTTAGTACCGTCATTTGCTAATGTGCTCTCTTTATGGAGCACCCTCCAATATCGGCCGTTAGAAAGGGTTTGTTTTGGCTGTGACACTAATAAAGGCAGCTGACGGCCAATCCACCTGACCACTGACTGCGTGAGCTACAACTAATATCGATGCATGATAGGCATAGGACAACACTGGTTAGTAATCAGCTAATGTATGTGTTAATTGTGCATTCTGTGGCCCAGGGATATATACTGGGGCTTCAGGTCACTGAACCCAGGGCTACAGGGACATCTTCTGGTGAGTTTAAAAATAATAATAATTTAGTACCGTCATTTGCTAATGTGCTCTCTTTATGGAGCACCCTCCAATATCGGCCGTTAGAAAGGGTTTGTTTTGGCTGTGACACTAATAAAGGCAGCTGACGCCAATCCACCTGACCACCGACTGCGTGAGCTACAACTAATATCGATGCATGATAGGCATAGGACAACACTGGTTAGTAATCAGCTAATGTATGTGTTAATTGTGCATTCTGTGGCCCAGGGATATATACTGGGGCTTCAGGTCACTGAACCCAGGGCTACAGGGACATCTTCTGGTGAGTTTAAAAATAATAATAATTTAGTACCGTCATTTGCTAATGTGCTCTCTTTATGGAGCACCCTCCAATATCGGCCGTTAGAAAGGGTTTGTTTTGGCTGTGACACTAATAAAGGCAGCTGACGGCCAATCCACCTGACCACTGACTGCGTGAGCTTTGTTCCCTGTCCTGCTTTGTGGTGCCACCTCCTTGGCATGCTACAATACTAACATTCAACATGCTGTAAGATTAATAATATAAAGAAGTATTCGTATGCAAAAAATTATTCTCAATAATGATGCTTTACATATGTGTATAAAAGTTGTGTGTGAATAGAACATGTTTAGTTTAAATATAAATATATACTTACGTTGGCGCCTGCTTCAATAAGTGCTCTAGCACAGGCTACATGGTCTCCAAGACAGGCTTCGTGCAGTGGAGTCACATAGTCAATGGTCAGGGTGTTTGCATTATATCCCTTCCGAGTGCAGAAAATACAAAAAGTGCAATTATATGTATCACTTATCAATGTCAGTTTCTGATTTATTTATATTAGCAGGACACATTTCATGTGTATCAAAGATGTCATCTGCAATGATGTTCTGGCAAGACAGTGGATCATACATTCACAGACAGTTTCAGACAGCAAAGTCAACTATATACAAAACACCAGAGCATTTCATATTATAATGAATGGGGCACGAGAATCAAAGGATTTTTGCCCATGGATTTCTTCTCATTCTGAACTCAAAATAACAACATGTCAATTAATACCCATTGACAAAAACCTACTTGTATATTTTTCTGAATGGTATGTATACATAAAACTAACACATATAATAATTTTAACACAAAAATGTACTCCAACTTTAAAGTAATTAAAAAAATATTGTATTCATCAGTATCTGAAAACCAGTACGATTCATTTTGGAAAGAATTTACAATAACAAGGCAAATTGCCTGACCTAATTTTTATAACTCTTGTATAAAAATCAATACATTTCTGGTAGGCCTTGTTTTCTTTAAGCTGTTGTAGTACTGTAATATGAAACTTTGTGCTCTTACAAATATTATTAAATAGGTACAACATTATACACAAGCACCTTTTCAAAGACTATATACCGCTTTAAGTGAAATATAACCAGCTGGGCTTGAACAAGCTTGAACCTCAGTACTCTTACCTGGGAAAGCAGAGTCTTCAGAGCCAGAAGACGGCCCTGACTAGCTGCTTCATGAAGGGGTGACCGGTCTGCCCAAGACCCTATGAAAAAACAATTGGGTTCAGTTCTACAATTCGCTGCACAATTTGATGAAGGAACAACAGTTTAGCAATTAAAAGATTAAAGCAATATTATAATTAGAGCCCTGTGAAATTATTATTATTATTATTTTTAGTTTTTCATTTTATTTTTCACAAATTTTGTTTTATTTTGTAAAAAAATGTTGTTTTATTTTGTTTTATTACAGATACATATTAATAAAATAACTCAAATAGATGTATATAAATAAAAACAAAAGTATACATCATGTTTCAAACCAAAATGAGGCACTTCTATGTTTTGCAGACTTGAGAACTGCATTTTTTTTAAAATAGCTTTTATATTCAATGTGATTGGCGTTGCACTTTATAATTCATTATGGAGGGAAAAATATATATTCTCCTGATTGTGAAGCTGCTGTATAGCAATGTGAGAAACGTCATCAGTGTGTCCATCTGTCTGTGGTTATTAGATAAGCCTATATTGTAAGCATCTTCAAATTGAATTAGACAACTTATCTTAACACTTTATGTCGGCTTTTTTCTTTGTTGATAGCTGGGCATGAGGCTTGTTAAACTGTGTATGCCTTTATTGCCTTGTACCGACAGAAATCACATGCGAGTGATAATAATTAAATCTCACTGTTGTTAATGATCATTTTAATTAACATTCAAACATCCATGGGAATATAGAACACAAAATAATGCAATTTGGATCACCAACCTGGTCTCACAAGGGAAACGTTAACACAGTAACGTCTTGGCGAGGGCTCTGAAACGTTACTCAGTTAATGTTTTGCTGCATTTATAAATCAATTTATAAATCCTTGCATTTATAAATCATTACATTCTCAAGGCCCTGCCTATCTTAGGGATCTCCTTCAATACCACATACCTAAACGAAAATTGAGATCTGGTAATAAGTTATTGTGTCTGTGCCTAGGACTCGTCTGTTCACTATGGGTGATCGGGCTTTCTGCTCTTTAGCCCCACGCCTATGGAACACCCTGCCGGGCGATTTGAAAATTGTGACTCGGTTGATGTTTTTTAATCTAATCTTAAAACTTACTTCTTTCGATTGGCTTTCTGTAAATGATTTGTTGTTCTTACTGTTTGTCTATTGAAATATTTGTTTTTATGCTGCTTTGTGAAGTGCTTTGTGATTTCTAAATGAAAAGCGCTGTATAAAAAAATGTATTATTATTAATATTTACAATAATGTTTCATGGCTTTCTACCATATAACTGAGTAACGTTTCACAGCACTCGGCAAGATGTTACTGTGTTAATGCTTCCCTAGTGAGACCAGGTTGGGATCACAGACATAAAACAAGCTTCAGTCCCAGGCAGTAAAGCACAAAAGCATTAAGCAAGTGTATAATATGACATCCACTGAGGTTAATTGGTCAGTGGTTTTGTTAGCAGGGCCGCCGAGAGCCATCATGGGCCCCGGGGAAGGATTGGTATATCCCGCTGTAAGTGAATAAATATATATTTTTGTACAAACTCCACGTGTAATAGTCATTAAGCGGAAGCTTACTTAACATCAAATAACATAACTACATTTTAATGATGTTGCTATACACTATTTTATTTATTTTGTGCCAAAAATAAACCACTCATCTCTGCTCTTAATAGCCTGTATTGGTAAATATATTTGTATTTTCAGCAAAATAACCAATCATTCTCTAATTGTGTGCATCAGCTGAAGAAAGTACTTTATTTATTTTACACAATACAATTTTTCTAGTAACTGCTGTACCACGTTGTTTTGAGCAAATTATAGATCTTAATAATAGAATAATCCATACTGTGGTATGTATTGTGCAACTTTAGGGTTCTTTTAAAGTTTATAAAAGTCTTTTAAAAAAATACATAAAACTGCTAAGCCTTTTTTTCAGCTTTTTGGTGTAGTAAAATATGAAATGCGAAAGTTCAAATCACTTTGTGTGAAAGGAAGTGTTTGACAGCGCCTGGATACACAATCATTACACAACAGAAGCACATCGGCTCAGTGTGCAGTACTGGAGTTTTTCTTTTTAATGTGTTGGTGGGAACGCTGCTAGTTTTAAAATATTTTATATATATATTAAAAAAAAAAAAAGTTCCCCCTTCATCAGGGCTCCGGGGAAATTTCCCTGTCCTTCCCACCCTCTCGGTGGGCCTGTTTGTTAGTTTACCAGAAAGTCCAGCAGCTAATATATACAATTGTAGCAGAATATATATATATATATATATATATATATATATATATATATATATATATATATATATATATAGCAAAACAAAAACAATGTTTTTTTTGTTTTGTTTTTTCCTCCAAACCTGTTCGTAGATTCCTTCTGTGGACCAGTAGTAGCATTGCATTCAATAGAGCAAAACAATGTAGTTTGACAAAAAAAGGGAATAACTTTTATGTCCTTTGCTTCTTTTTGGGTTTTCTTTTGTATGGAGAAAAACAAACATGGACTTAAACCGTTCTCGCCGGCTGCAGACATCCACATCTGAATTTCCTTCAGCCTTCCGCATTGTACACATTTACCTTTACAAGCCTTTTTTTCTAAAGTTCCAACCCCCAAATGAAAAAGGAAATTTTCTAAAATGTAAAGAGGCATACTGTGCACATTTGAGAAGACAGGTTTTTAAATGGGCCCTAAAACTGAAATAAATGAATCCGTAAATTGAGCCCGATTCATACATTTTATCCTGCAGACTGATGCCACTGACGCAGTAGGACTAGGGACGGATCTCTCCCAGGAGGGCATTGTGAGAGCATCAAGAGCTAACACCATGGCTTCAGTGGCAGTGCATTCAAACACATGCAAGACTCAAGTCCTGTACTGATTGAAAACTACGTTGAGAGCATTGTTCCTCAGTACTGTGATTGTTACATAATGCATGTTTTATTTACGCGGTCCAAAATAATCCAAATATAGAACAATTTATTTTTTCTACAATTATTAATTTCTTAACAGATGCCCTTATCCAGGGCAACTTACAATTGTTACAATGTATCACATTATTTTTTATATACAATTACTCATTCATACAGCTGGGTTTTTACTGGAGCAATCAAGGTAAAGTACCTTGCTCAAGGGTACAGCAGCAGTGTCCCCCACCTGGGATTGAACCCACGACCCTCTGGTCAAGAGTCCAGAGCCCTAACCACTACTCCACATTGCTGCCCCTATCCAATCCAGTAACACTTTTATACAGCAAATAAATATTAAAAACTTTAAAGAAATTATTTCTTCAACGATTCTGAGTACATCTGAATGACTTTAGCAGTTACTTTCTTTGTTTTGCAACCTGAGTGTGATTTTCTGCATTTCCAAGAGCTCCTGCTCTGCCTTTTCTGTTCCTCTGCAAAGTCGTACAATTGAAGTACTACTGTTTGTTTGTTTTTTCTCTCCAATATGATTTAAGTCTTATAGTAAATATATCATTTTGTTTATAATGTGCTCTTGGTTATATAGAAATGTAACACTGCAAAAGTACCTAATTTTAGTAAAGTTCTCTTATTCTAATGTCCCCTTTCTGCCACGAAAAAAATGGTTTAAAGTTTTTGGTGTAGCCTACCACTGTGTTTTTTCAGCCGAGGTACACTGTGAAGTCTAATAATCTTGCAAAAATAGCAAAACTATAAAAAAAACAGCATTACATATCATTCACCTTCAACACAGCTCTATTTGTACATTATTTTTCTTTTTAAATGCAGTTAAGAAAATATTCCTTAATGTAAGGCCGACCGAACAAACAATAACAAGCTGAGCGTTTTGAATGTTGCATGCGATGCTGCAGATTCACTTTGTTTAAAAGGAAAAATAGTCAATTAATTACTCTGTTAATTTAAATAAACTATCAGATTTTTTTACGAAAAAGAATGCACACAGATATGTTGGTCAAAAAGACCAATATGTGGGGAAATTACACCACAGTCTCTGTACTGGTATTGTACCTCCACTATTTTGAAACGCCCACCAAGTAAGCTCCTCAGAATGTTAGCTAGCGTTACAAAGAGTTCTCAGCATGCAGGTTGTTCAATAGAAAGCGCCTTTTAACGCTCTGGAGTGCTCTGCCTATTTAACGAACCCCAGGTATGCTGTAATCGAAAAAGAAACGCATATCAATCAACCACAAGCAAGCTTCTGTGAGCCTCTCTTCTTGTGTGTGTGGGCCCGTCCACCTGCATGCGGCTTTTATAAAATGTCCTAAACAAAGGGCAACCTTTTGTTTGGGACAACAGCGAACCCCACTGGCCAGACACCGAGCATATTCAGAGTGGATAAGAGGCAGGGCTGGTCTCTGTTCTCCGGGATCGGTAGTCCGCCCACCTCTGCTCTGGATTGCTCGGCGTAAAAGCGATTCTTGCTTTAGACGTGTGAGATCAGTGGACGTTCAAACACCCTCAGAACATCTGTGCTGTGTGTGGACACTATATATATACATATAAAAAAATATAACATTAGACAATATAACATCAGGCATTGCACAAGATGGGAATGATGAAATGCCCGCAGAGGATGGAGATGAGATGAGTCGTCTCTGGGACTCAGTGAGGGATACATATGATATTCCAGATACTTTAAACTATGATGCATTTGTAGACATCGACAAAAATGCGGAAGTCTACTACTGAAGAGATTGCTGCAGAGGCAGGTGTCAGTAAAGGAGATGATAATGATGATGACGCCAAAGAACAGGAAGACCCAGAACCTGTGGTTGTTTCGAGTTCTTCTGCACTTCAGCACCTCGCTGCGCTGCGATCTTACTTTCAGCAGCAAGAAGACTGTGAAGTGCTACCAGCTTTAAATGATATGGAAACTAAAATACTGAAGAAAATCTAAAAATCCCAACAGAAGAAATTAACTGGTTACATAGTCTAATAATATAGTAACTCACTCAGGTTGTTACTTAAAATTAAAAAAGAGAGAGAAAACCAATAGACTGAAGTGCAATGTTAAGCAGATTGTCTGGTTGTTGTCTGTGGGCTTTAACCGATTAAAAAATAAACAATTGATTAATCCTGTCTACCTGAGTGCGGTATCACAAAACGGTGCTGTGACAGAAAGCGAATGAATCCTAGTCAACAATCTCCCTCCCGACCTGTGAGGGCGCTGTATAACAGGAACAGTGTGCCTCGTACTGGATGGTTCGGCAGTTCATTCCAGGGTCAGTCGGAAGCCGGCCATCCAGAAAGGGGGCAGAGTCACAATACCAGAAGTCATCACCCTAGTATGGTAAGCGGTGTGTCAATCATGGATTGGAGGAGACGTGATTGAACTAGCTATCGAAGGGGGCGTGACTAAGGGTATTTTAGGGGATGTGACAATGCAATCTGTTCCTTTGTTATGGTTACCGCAAGGACTGAGAAAGGAAACGGACCATTCACTACGTATCGTGAGTTTAAGTGTTTTGTTTGTTTGTTGCTATTATTATTATTATTTATTTCTTAGCAGACGCCCTTATCCAGGGTGACTTACAATTGTTACAAGATATCACATTATTTTTACAAACAATTACCCATTTATACAGTTGGGTTTTTACTGGAGCAATCTAGGTAAAGTACCTTGCTCAAGGGTACAGCAGCAGTGTCCTCCACTGGGGATTGAACCCACGCCCCTCCGGTCAAGAGTCCAGAGCCCTAACCACTACTCCACACTGCTGCCCCAACTGTCTGTGTGTGTCATTGTTAGATGGCTAACACGAACCCGGGAGCTGTCGCTACAAGCCAGCACCAAACCCGGCCTACACTGCATCTCTGATATACCATTGTTGTCTTACACCACACCTGCACCAAGAGCACTCACTATCGGGAGAAATGTTTATATGCTGGCAATACACATTGTTGTGTAGAGCTATTATTAGAGAGAGATTATTAAAAAGACTGAGAACTTTGTGTCTGTCGTTGTTTGGCGCACTTGCATCACCACTACACCTGCGCACTGCAAACCACTTGTTCACAGGTGCGCAAAAAATACATCTTGAAGGTACTTAGGAGGAGGCAGTGTGGTCCAGTGGTTAAAGTCCAGGGCTTGTAACCAGAAGATCACCAGTTCAAATCCCACCTCTGCCACTGACGGTCACTGGTTCAAATTCCACATCTGCCACTAACTGACTCACTGTGTTACCTTGAGCATGTCACTTAACCTCCTTCTGCTCCATCTTGCGGATAAGATGTTAAATCAATGTCCTATTGTAAGTGACTCTGCATATAATGCACAGTTCACAGCCTACCTCTGTAAAGCGCTTTGTGATGGTGGTCCACTATGAAAGGTGCTATATAAAAATAAAGATGTTATTATATTATTACTGGAAGGTATACCCAATCTTTCACAATATCTCAGAATGAAGAAAAAAAAAAGACTGCAACATTTGTGCATTGGTGCTTTCCTTTCATGGCAGTACTACAAATGTTGTGATTTTCATCAAGCTCCAGTCACCACGCAGTGTTATTAAAGCAATTAAAAAAGTTAATCATTTTATATGATTTTGACCAACAATAAATCACATAGGCTATATTTAGAACTAGTGCTACCTCAAAGACACATGGCAAATCACTCTCTCAGAGCGTTACCAGTAGCCAGTTACGTTTCATAAACACAGACTGCAAAGCACGGAGGGTAAGCCAAACACAGATAAAGAATGTAAACACTGGAAAGACATACCAAGATCTCCATCTCCCCAAGGCACATCTAGCCAGCCATACTGATCAAAGATATATGTCATGTCCTGCAAATTTAGAAAAAGCAAACCCGTCACCACTATCTGGCTTCACAGTTAAATGTGATCCAGTACAGCTATTTTTGGAATGATATTTCATCTCCACATGAACTTTGACCTGCAGAAATGAGGGTGCAAGTGGAATTATATATGCATGCTGTGTATATGATGTTGTACAGTATGTTTATATCCTGCATGTATTCTGCAGTACTTATTTATAGTTATGTTTCTGTTTTATTTATCCAATGTTCAAATTCCTTATTCCTGCATTGAGATATGTAAGCATTCAGATCTGTAGTGCGATAGAGTTAGGGTTTATATTGGACAACTGAAATATTACTCCAGTTGAATTCTCATCCGCTTGGGGTTGTCAAACAAATACCCTATTATAATGAGGACGTTTCATTTATCATCAATTTAACTTAAACTGTTGGTGTCAAATCATCCCAAATGTAAATGCAGTTTAGCTTTCTTAACCTGCTAAACTTCAGATACAAGCAGAAAGCTGAATGAGGGCAATGGTAAACATGACACGTTGCCTGTGTGTAACTAAATATGGCAAGATGTAGCTGCTACCCTTCACCCACACTGTGTACACCACTGAAAAATGGAAAGCAAGAAAAGCAAAAGCTTTAAATTCACAACTTTTACTCACTATACAGTCAAGCAGACCTACCTAAATTATTTTATGAATGCTTAGAATTTAAATAATACAAGTACTACAGTTGATATTTGTATGCTATACAGTAGTTTTGAAGAGCTAATAGGTAATGGGCAGTGTGGTTAAAGAAAAGGGCTTGTAACCAGGAGGTCCCCGGTTCAAATCCCACCTCAGCCACTGACTCATTGTGTGACCCTGAGCAAGTCACTTCACCTCCTTGTGCTCCGTCTTTCGGGTGAGACGTAGTTGTAAGTGACTCTGCAGCTGATGCATAGTTCACACACCCTAGTCTCTGTAAGTCGCCTTGGATAAAGGCATCTGCTAAATAAACAATAAATAAATAAATAAATAAATAAATAAGTAACTTATTAAAGTCTGTTTTATATCTATTAAATCCAATTTGGTCATGAAACAACTGTTAAAGAAACCAACAAAAAGTCTGAAAGAGGGCACATTTTTTTATTTTAAATCAAGTTAGACATCTGCCACAAGTCAGAACTCACAATCAATGCGCTAACAGACACTGTAACTGGACAAGGCCTTCCTTTAAAAAATAAATGTAACGTTTTCCTTGGAATACCCTTGAAGAATGTGGTTTTGTAATGTTTAAATTAGTAATCAGTGCATGTTCAAATGTAGTGTTACTTCGTATCAGTGCCTATTGTTTAGAGCGATCTCCAAGGATACTCATAATAATGAGATTTTACCAAAATAATTTACTGGTTAAACAGTGTGTGAGATAGAGAACTAGTAGTCAATTGTTATAAAGTCATATTTTGGGATTGGACATTGTTAAAATAGTCATGTATGTTAATGTGTGTTAAACTGGAGGTCTTGTACTTGTCATGTCATGGTATGGTAATTTGAACAGAGACTAAAGAGACAGAAAAACAACTATAAAATCTATAATAAACTTTGATTACCTCAGCCATTCCCAGTTTTAAAGCAAGGATCCCTACAGTACTGTATCTTGAACAAAACTACTATATTTTTTTAAAATTGTAACTGTTTTACACACCAACTTTCCCAGCACCATATTTTTACTATACATTGCAGTACAATATGATTGTAAGTTTGTTCGTTCATTACAAGGCAAATAGCCATACACTTTACAGAAAGATTATTTACAGGATATGTAAAGCAGTTCAGTTGTAAGTGCATAAACAATAAAACATTTCCTGGACAGTGTGGGGGAGAGCTAACATTAAAAGCTCTTAACTTGTTTTGCACACAAACACAATAAGCAATTACTATTCCAACAGTATTAAGATTATTATTTATCTACACATTCCTGTAGGGTATTCTGTTGTAATGTAAGAAATACCGACCTTGGCAAGTAAGTATACCCCAGCTTGATTTCTTTTTAGCAGGAAAATCCTCTGTAATTTCTAGTCTCCTTTTCCTGGAAGTCTGCTCAGTGCAGTTGCTCTCTATGGAAGGGACAGGCATGCTCCTATCAGCCTTTCCTTCCTGCAAGCCCTTGGCAGCATGAGATCTGGCCTGTGTGTTTGCTGATTGGGTGCCCTGTTGTTACAGTGGAATGTGACTTGTATTGACAACAGCACTGAGCTGTGTTCAATAACACGAATGACCAGTGCACAGGAGAACTGCAGTAGGGGGATGGGGGAGAAGGATTGCATAGACATATTCTATTTATAAAGCAGGTTAAGAATCAGTGTAACCTCTGTGCCAGTGTTAACTATTTAAGTGGCAACCTGCTACCAATGCAAGTGGTTTAATCTATTGATGATTAGCAATGGTGTTATCTTCTTAGCCAGTCTGTTTGTAATGCTGATCCTAAAATATGTTATTATCCTATTATTATAAACAAAAAATATAATAATAATAATAATCATAAGGATGACTTTTTCTTCAGGTACAGTAGTTCACATTGCTTTCTGTTTACTCACAGTGAAAAAGTACAATCTTAAAGGAATGTAAGGTATTGGTCAGGATTTACCAGACATTAGGTTAAGACTCCTAGATGAATGATAATCGGCAGCTGTTATGTTCTGAGGTGCGAGACTGTGCACCAAATAATATGTAAATAACCCAGAATTAGTATTATAACCATCATTATTGTAATTAGTGGTAAACTATGGATATATATGTTGCCATCAATTAAAACTAGACAGTAAATAACAATGTACACTTACAGCTGATTATACTCATAGATCTATTTGGAGGGAATTTGCAACTGCTTGTTTCATTCCCTCACTATTATGAAGACACATCATTCCAACATGGCATTCAGAAACAAACAAACATCCAAACATGAAAAAATATAAAAACAGTATGCATTGGATTTAGCAGTCATTAGGTTAGATTATGTGCATACATAAACTGAAATACAAAGTGATCTATTAACGCTGCACCAGTTTCCCCTTGCTCTAGTTTTTTCCCCCTTCACTTTGTTCATCACCCTAATAGTCACTATCCAAAATTCTCCTAATTTAATAAATTACAAAAAAATAATAATAACGGAGACTTTTAAGTGTAATTTTCTTACATTTAGAATTCAGTCACCTGTACTGTAATTACCAGAGTGCACCAGTAAAGAAAGCTACGAGACTACAGTGAAAAGTCATCACAATAGTGCTTCTTTTAAATTCATTGGGTGACTGGGCAGTAGGGGAGCCTGAAGCGCAATGAGATGAACAATCCAAGGATGATTTACCTCCTGCCATGATCATCAACTCTACACAAACATTCGAACCACACTCTCATGACTCACCCCTCTGAGCGGTGGTGTTTTTTTTTTTAACAAAACATAATGCAGTTTATTTGAAATACAACACTACAGATAAACTGCTGCTTCTTGGTACTAAATCACTTCCTGTGTTGTATAACACATGGTCTATTTGTAGCTGCAGTATTCTATTTACTTGGAGTGAGACTCTAAAAGTACAAACTAAATAATTTGGTACTGTACCACAAATAAGCAACAGACTTTATTATGCTGTATTTGATCAACTGTTTTTACTTTAATGCAGATATGCAAAAATACCTAAATGTCTTCCAGGGAGACAATAATAAATTAATTGCTAGTGCTATAAGAAAGAAACTGGATAAAGCCTCTTTTTAAGAAACCTGACATTAAAATATTGTATTTTGTCTGTATTTGCGAACCTGACATGTCATGAGTTAACATGCCTTGACTTACAGGAAGTCTGTTACTGCTTTACTTTTTAGGTCACTTTACCTCAGCAGCGAATTCGGGGTGAAAGCATCTTACTGGCTACAACGCATGTCAGTCATTAGGGGAGCAACTGGTTGGTTACTGACAAGAATGAAGGCCCTAAAGGGGTGGAGACAATTTCCCTTTAAAGGTGAAATGATCCAGGAAGTGCAAGGCAGTCTGTTTAGGCTTTATTTCCCAGGTCATTCCAAGGATTATCATTCTGTCCTTTTGCCGCCATTATATCTGTAACATTTGATTGTTTTCCGGTAATTAGAAAGACTAATATAGTTTTAAAGTAGATGAAAAAATCCATGCAGGTATAGACCACTATTTATAGTTTGCCTTTGGTAGGCCTATTTTTATAGATGAGTTAACAGGCTGGGTCATTAATTGTTGTGTATACTGTATGTCTCAAGTAAGCTTCTGTTATTTTGGATGTCTCAGTTGAGTCTACTGACATATCACTTCCACTACTGTAAGAGAAAACTCTCCAGAGTTCTGGGCACCATTATGTAATGGGCATGCCGTTTGATCCCTGAACAGAAGAAAAAAAACCAACAACAACAACAAAAAAAAAACGTTTTTGCTCCAATCAGACAACTGCAATTTTCCTAATCCCTTTCAAGCCGCTCCATTGCCATGATGACTGAAGATGTTTCTTAAAATTATGAATGTAAATCACACAAAAGCCATGTAGATCAATTTCCCTTGAACTGCATTATCAAGTCCCAAAGTTAACACCTTACAATGGCTTCATAATTACTATATAATATTTTCAATGGACATGTTTAACATGCACTGCCTATTTCTTTTTCTTTCTTTTTTTTTGTATAACACAATTGAAACAGTATTCATTGGACTTCCACTTCCTACAGTGGCAAGAGTGCAATACAAATGTATTTAATTAATGAAAAGGCAGATCTACAGATAGCATATTTAACTGTAGTATATATTGTGGTGTGAATAGTTTACCTAATATCTAAATACTGTGCATCGAGAAATTTTGATTGCAATTTCATTAAGCATTTATTTAAGTTATTTATTTTTACCAATGGGAATTATAAAAGATAAATGCAATCCAGAATAATTTGTTTATCATTGATTAGCTCTACCAGAGTGGAAGTTACATTTGCTTATTATTATTATTATTATTATTATTATTATTATTATTAATAATTTCTTAGCAGACGCCCTAATCGAGGGCGACTTACAATTGTTACAAGCTAACACATTATTTTTACACATTTTTCTTTAAAAAAAAAAAAACAATTACCCATTTATACAGTTGGGTTTTTATTGGAGCAATCTAGGTAAAGTACCTTGCTCAAGGGTACAGCAGCAGTGTCCCCTACCTGGGATTGAACCCATGACCCTCCGGTCAAAAGTCCAGCGCCCTAACCACTACTCCACACTGCTGCCCCTAACAGGTTAAAGCAAGTGGCAATCAAGTAGGTACAAAAAAAAAAATCTTTAAAATGACACTTACTTGCTTGTTCAGTAACTCCGTAAAACTCTGCAGCTATCCGGGCTGCTTCCTTACGGTTTCCTTTGACTATGTAGAAGTGGCTAAGTATGGCAAGGCTGATTTTCACAGATAGTTTAAAACAGAAAAGTGCAAAAATTGTGAAATAGACATTCGATAACTGGAGGGAAAAAGGCTTGTTTTCCACTACCTCAGCCATTGCTTCTTGTCAGGCTCTATAAATGTTTTGGTATGAGTCTCTGAAGTGTTGATGGTATCATATGCCACCCACTAGAAATCCCCTTAACAGCTGGGTACAAACATCAAGCAGTTTTAATACCTAACCCTTGACCTCCTAACATGATCAAATTTAAAAGCAAGATTTTGTAAGTCATAACAATATTTGATTTGCATTATTATTATTATTATTATTATTATTATTATTATTATTATTATTATATTAAGGTTCAAACGTTGTGCCTGTTTAAATTCTGCCTCTGATTTTATTGAGATTGTAAAAACAACAGTTTGTTTTCTGACAGATTATAAGGACAAGGAACTTGTCCACTAGAGTGATTAATGGTGTATGATGCTGTCAGGGAGAGCCAAGTGAGGTACATTTGATAATATTTTGCTTAGCAGGTATCACTTATGTTAACAGAAATATGGGGACAACAAAAAATAACATCGTTTAAATTGTAATAACCATTGCTTAAATTGGAATAAAATGAATGTAAAGCTAATCAACCATGTACAGTACTGGGAAAATATCAAACTATTGATGAAGCTAAAATTACTGAAAAGATTAATCTGGTTAAGAAAAAAAAGTGGAACACTTGGACTTTAATGTGTCCACCTGTTTGGTATAAAATGGGCGATCACTGTAGTCATCATTGCATTAATCTAATTTATGTACAGCACTGTTTCAGCAAATAGGCCATCAGCGATGACTGTGGTGCACCACCAAGTAACCAAAAATAGTTTGTCATTATACAGCACGCTGATTGTCTTTTTTATTATGAGCAAAAAGTCTTAAAGTAGTAAAAAAAAAATAGAATAAAATAGAAATGGACAGATTTGAATAACTAGCTAACTTTACAATTTAAACAATGTGATTTGTTCTAAGTAACTGGTCAATTAGTTACAAATTATATCCAGTACCTACGAGATACATATGCAGTGTATTTTAAGATAAATTTTGCAATGTCTTTTGTTTGTTTTTTGGGATTAGCAATACGTCTTTTAATTTATTTTTCTTGTATGGTTTTGAGAAAATGTAATACACCATGCTACGCCGTGTGCTTGTTTTCAGGTACAACATCTGTACAGTGAAATTATTCTCCTAAGGCCCGATACAGTAGGTGGCAGTGTAGTTTTGAGTGACACACACAAAAGCCTGAAACAGGAAATGTATCAGAATTTATGGTTTCAAACCTTGTACTTCCGTAATTCTGCTTCCTGTTAATGTATTAGATAGCCCAGTACAGCGGGTATACAAACTGTGCTTGATAGTATTGATCATACACTGTTAACTTTAAGTTAATATTCTTGTAAGTTGTCTGTCTAAATTGATCAAAAATGAATACGGTATTGTCGCGGGCAAATTCTCTCTTTGCATTTTCTCTCAGTGTGATGGCGGCTCTCACTTTTGGGTGTTTTGTCACCACAGCTTTTAAAGACAGAAGCGCTCCGGTTGATATCCAGGTTTCCAGAGTAATGCTGTGAGTATTTAAAACGAAATTTAATTATTCCTGAAAATCAGCATAATATTTTAAATTATTATTTACTGATTCTAAACGAAATGTGATTGAATCGGTGGCTAGCTACTGACTTTGAATTGAAAATGGTGTGATGCAATATACGAAAATTACGTTTTATTATTATTATTATTATTATTATTATTATTATTATTATTATTATTATTATTATTATTTTACATAGTACTTTTAAGACGTAACGCTTGGTAGAAAGTACTTTTTTAAAATGCTATTCCATGTTCCAACATAAGATTCTGCTAGATTGCTATTGTTTAAATGTACAATGATGCCATATGGTTATTGTTTAGCCTACATGTTATTAAAAACTAAACAGTTCATTATAAAAAGATTGCATATTTACAAAGTAAGGGTGCAAATAATAATTGTAAAGTTATTTATCTGACAAAACAGCACCCTATTTCTTCCCGAGTTCGCTATATGATGAGGACCATCCAATGGCTATCACACACGTCAACCACAAAAACCCACACAATTGATGCAAAACTGCAGCAGCTCTAACGAGCTTAGTTTTTTTCCATACACATGTGGCGCTGCAGTAAGATTCATATATTTGGCGCGTGCTTTAAACTGGAATAATTAATTATTAAATGTATGAAAATAATGCTAAGTGTGTAGACCACAACGCCATACGCTCGATTAACATCCGGGCTGAAGAAAGAAATGTCTTAAATTTCGAGAAAAGAAAATAGGTAGTTATGTTTGTTTATTTGTTTGTTTATTTATTTTGGCTGCAGGCTACAAAACATGGTGCAATTGATTAGTCGATATGCCTAGGTCTACCAATGGCATTACACCTTGGATGGATATATATATATATATATATATATATATATATATATATATATATATATATATATATATATATATATATTACAGGGATGGCAATAAGAGCCCTATTGGATAGCAGTTTCACGGTCACCCATTCCAGGTTTTACTATGAGCTTGATTTGCCCCACTGTATAGATAACAAGTTCGGGTGCGTCTTATTAAACTCGCAGTGAAACCAGGAGTGGATCAAACTGCTATACAATGGAAGTCTTATTTCCATCTGTGTGTGTATAGATAGATAGATAGATATAGATATAGATGTAATGTTTAGAGTGATGATGTTGGCATAAAGTAATTGATATGTATGTAGTCCACAGTTAAAAAGCTGATAAGCAAATTGACTTGTGTAAATATAACTTTACAAATTATTTTCCTCTATCAGCCATCCAAATTTAAAGAGACCAGTGGTTCTCAAATTCCATATGTATGTGGCAGTGAACAACACATCGTACCTTATAAGAGCTCATATAATGTCCAGTACCTCACTTCTTCTTTTTTTTTTTAAAGTTATTTTAATATAAATCTACTGTTTTGTTATTCCATTGCAGAAAAAATGTGGATGACTTCACTGGACCCAGAGAAAGAAGTGACTTGGGTTTCATAACTTTTGATGTTACAGCTGATATCCTTTACTTGCTGGATAAAATTCAACTAGTGGGCTAAGATGTTCTTATTGTGAGCTCTGTTAAGTTGATCTAAACGAGCCTGATCTAAACACCAGTATTATTTAAAGAGTAAGTAGCGGGGTTCCGAAAAATATAGTGTTGCACGTCCTTACGTGTTGCTACAACTGTTTAGCTTGCCTGCCCTTTTTCTTTTCATTGGTAACAGCCTGACAACTTTTTACACTTAACTTTAAAGTCTGTTTCAAAGCTTTGTTCAAAATGTCCTCTGTAGTGCACTGATAGTGTAAGGATTATTTACAGTTAAGGATTAAGTGTATATACGCTGAAATGTAATGCTAAGGATCTTAAGGTTATGTCAGTATTTTTTGTGATCACGCGACCCCCTTTTGGGTCAGGACCCCCAGTTTGAGAACACTGATTTAGAGGACAGTTCTCAAACCCCAGAGCACTAGAGCGGACTGTTTGAAAATAACTTTGAAACAGACTTTAAAGTTATAAGTGTAAAAAGTTGTCAGGATGTTAACAATGAAAAGAAAGTACAGATATGTTATTTAAACAGTTGTAGCAACACGTGGGGACAAGTAACGCTAGATTATTTAGAACCCTTGCTTTTTAAGTCACCAACAATATGTGTTTTTGTCTTTTAAAAGTTATTAATTACAGTATTGATCAAAATGCAACATTTCTAAATGATTTAAATTTAAATCTTCCAGTGTTTAGGCTAATTGAATGCAGTGAGTTTCTTGTTGGAGTGTATGTAAGGGAACATAGCTGCTGTTATAAAAAAAAAAAACATTAAAGGAGATTTGGTGCATTCTGTCATGTATTATCCCAGGGATGAAATATTGAGAAGTTTCTGATAAACACCAGCTGCATCAATCAATGGCTTTAGCTCTAGACTGTTGCTCTTAGTCTATACTATAGGTAGTGAGTGTATTTGCACAGAAGCACTGAGTTGTTGCTACTAAAAACAAAACAGCAGCTATTGTTTGAATATTTAAGCTATTAATATGTTATAACTACTGTAATTTTCTTTTTGAATGTTTTCACAAAGCAGCCAAGTAGCTATGCTTTTAAAGGAAGGACGCTACATCACTTTGCATGGTTATGGTTTAGATTTTTCCCCCAAATTAAGCTATGCAGGCGGCTTTGGCTGCAGATAGCTTGGCGTCACCTGCAGCAGCCAGGAGAACGGCTAGCTCGCTACACCATACTACACCCCTTGTATTGGGTCCTGTGTGCTTTTGTAGTAAATATCATGTGTACTCCTTTAGCTATTTAGTAGGTTTTAGACATTTTATATATATATATATATATATATAAGCAGCCAGGAGAACGGCTAGCTCGCTACACCATACTACACCCCTTGTATTGGGTCCTGTGTGCTTTTGTAGTAAATATCATGTGTACTCCTTTAGCTATTTAGTAGGTTTTAGACATTTTATATATATATATATATATACACACAGTGCCTTGCAAAAGTATTCAGACCCCTGACCAATTCTCTCATATTACTGAATTACAAATGGTACATTGAAACTTTGTTCTGTTTGATATTTTATTTTAAAACACTGAAACTCAAAATCAATTATTGTAAGGTGACATTAGTTTTATGTTGGGAAATATTTAAGAAAAATAAAAAACTGAAATATCTTGCTTGCATAAGTATTCAACCCCCACACATTAATATTTGGTAGAGCCACCTTTCGCTGCAATAACAGCTTTAAGTCTTTTGGGGTAAGTATGTACCAGCTTTGCACACAGTGTCGGAGTGATTTTGGCCCATTCTTCTTGGCAGATTTGCTCCAGGTTGTTCAGGTTGGTTGGACGACGCTTGTGGACCGCAATTTTCAAATAGTGCCACAGATTCTCAATGGGATTGAGATCAGGATTTTGACTGGGCCACTGTAGGACATTCAGCTTTTTGTCTTGAGCCACTCCAATGTTGCTTTGGCCTTGTGCTTGGGATCATTGTCCTGCTGAAATTTGGTGAATTTCCTCCCAAGCTTCAGTTTTTTAGTGGACTGAAGCAGGTTCTCTTGCAGTATTTCCCTGTCTTTTGCTTCATCCATTCTTCCTTCAATTTTAACAAGATGCCCAGTCTCTGCTGATGAGAAGCATCCCCACAGCATGATGCTGCCACCACCATACTTCACTGTAGGGATGGTGTGTCTTGAGGCATGGGCAGTGTTAGGTTTGCGCCACACATAGCGCTTTGAGTTTTGGCCAAAAAGCTCTATCTTGGTCTCATCTGACCACAAAACCTTTTCCCACATCGCAGCTGGGTCACTCTTATGCTTTCTGGCAAACTCCAGACATGCTTTCAGATGGTACTTTTTGAGTAACAGCTTCTTTCTTGCCACCCTCCCACACAGGCCAGTGTTATGCAGAGCTCTTGATATGGTTGACTGGTGCACCATTACTCAACTCCCAGCGACTGAACTCTGTAGCTCCTTCAAAGTGATTGTTGGCCTCTCTGTGACTTCTCTCAGAAGTCTCCTTCTTGTTTGATTGCTGAGTTTTTTGAGGGACGGCCTTTTCTTGGCAGTGCCTGGGTGGTGTGATGTAGCTTCCACTTCCTGATTATTGATCCAACTGTGCTCACTGGGATATCCAAACACTTGGATATTATTTTGTACCCTTTCCCTAATCTATACATTTGCATTACTTTATCTCTAACTTCTGTAGAATGCTCTTTGGTCTTCATTTTCCTTCAGATTCACAGCCTGACCAATGATCCTTCAACAGTGGGGTTTTTATCCAGAAAATGTGACAGCAACTTTAATGGTTCACAGGTGGTGGCCAATGGTAAGGTAATTGTGTCCTCGTTAGGGCAATTTCTTTCATCGGTGTAAACTGGGAGCTTCCACAGCACGGGTTGAATACTTATGCAAGCAAGATATTTCAGTTTTTTATTTTTCTTAAAAATATTTCCCAACATAAAACCAATGTCACCTTACAGTAATTGATTTTGAGTTTCAGTGTTTTTAAATATAATATCAAACAGAACGAAATTTCAATGTACCATTTGTAATTCAGTAATATGAGAGAATTGGCCAGGGGTTTGAATACTTTTGCAAGGCACTGTATATAAATAAATATATAATTACCGGAGTGTATTTTTCACCAGTATAGATTTGTGCAGCTGGCCATGAACAATGATTGGCTGCACAGAACTGCAAGAATCTGCATGACTTAAATCCCAGTTTAGCCACAGGTTTGGTTTAGAACTCTTCTAGGGTTTCACCACAAAACTGAAGTAACAGGTGTTACTCAATGTTAAGTAAGGTGTTCATCTGGTTTCCTGTGCTGTCAATTATTTATGCTAACATAATGGGGAACCTTTGACTTTTGACCTCCAGAGTCAATGATCCAAGTATGGATAAACTGTTATACAGGTAAAGAGAAAGTTTGTACTTTTCTCTTGTGTTTAAAGTACATCTGTGACACAGAGGTTAAGGCATCTATAAAAATAGGCTCATCTTCTGTTTTTACTCCTTATCAAAGTAGGAGTAGAGTCAACTTGTGTACAAATACAATGCTGTGCAAATGCAGTTCCTATAAATGTTAAAAGCTACTTAAAGAAAATATCATTCCCCCAACTTTTGCAAGGTAATAATTGTATTTCAGAATCCACAATTATAGTTTTATATAAAGTAATAGATACAGTATGTTCACGTTGTCCCATGCTTAGTGAGAGTAAAGGGATGATAAATTGTGAAGTATGTGTTGATTTTCTTTAACTTTTCCCACATCTGAGGCCAATATTTGACTGGAATGTGAAGCAACTATTTCTGTATTTATCAGCTGACTATGAAACGAAAAGCAATGTAAGTACTGGTCTATATTTTGCCTAATAAACTTGGAATTCCTTTTTCTTTTCTTCCTTTAGGATAGTTATATATTTCGTTTGGCCTTAATATGTAAGTGATGGTAATTACCTTGAAAAAGCTAGATCTGTCTTCCTGGTAGTATAGATATATGTTATTAAACAGTTGAATAATGAGTGCAATTGTTTTCTTGGTATATAAAGTGTCAGCTGATAGATTGATGCACCAAATATCTCCAGTACTTCATCACTGAATGACTCGTATGTGTTTTCTTGCAGGCCCTGAACCAAGTGGTGTTGTGGGATAAGATAATCCTTCGAGGAGAGAACACAAAACTTTCCCTGAAGGACATGAAATCAAAATATTTCTTTTTCGATGATGGTAATGGTCTCCGGTAAGAACAGCTTTATATTTCACAGAAAATATATATCAATTACCAACTTATAATAAGCTTCAAAGTCACACTTCCCTTTTAGCTTTTATGATAAAACAGTATACATTTCATAGTATTATTTCCATCCCTGTATTATAAAGTTGCACTTGCATGCAGTACCATCTTGTATCAGCAGATGGCACTGTCTTCATGTCACTAAACATTCAGCTCTCTTTGTACCTTTACTTGTGATGGACGCCTTCTGTGTCACTTTAGTCAGAAGTACTTTCTGTCACATGTTTTTATTGAAACAAAGAAAGTGGTGTTTCACGGACAAACATGCAGAGAGTGCCTGTTGAGATGTCCATCGATTTCTAAGATGTCTGGTCAAGGAATGGTGTTTAATACACTGATTGTCTTTACTGGCAGATTACACACATTAGCTTACCTAGTAAAACTAGGTAAATCTCTCTTATAAAGCAATACATGGCTGTGTTCACAGTCACTGAATTATATATAATTATACTGAAACTAAAGCATGTATGTTTATTTTTCCAAAATAGGTGTCTTTATATATGTTTCCATTGCATTGCTGTATTTGTGGAATTATTTGTTTATGTGTTGCACTTTGTAAAACCAAAACTGTTTCTTGTTACCAGGGGAAATAAAAACATCACTTTGACACTGTCCTGGAATGTCGTGCCAAACGCTGGAATCCTACCTCTTGTTATGGGCTCAGGACACATATCGGTTCCCTTTCCAGATGCTTATGAGACGACAAAGAGCTATTAAATTGTCTGTGGTTTGTTCATAATTGGTGTTCTCTTTTATGACTTAATAAAAGTTTACAACCTGACTTTGTAACTGTTTGTTTGTAGTTGTCTTTTTTTAAATAAACTAAATAAAATAAGGATTCATGCATGAAGCTTGAGATAACATCTGTATTCTAAAACTTGTTATTTGCAGACAACACAAAAATAGGAGTGGCAAACACTGTTGCAGCAGCAAAGGTCATTCAAAATGATCTAGACAGGATTCAGAACTGGGCAGACACATGGCAAATTACATTTAAAAGAGAAAAGTGTAAAGTACTGCACACAGGCAATAAAAATGTGCATTATAAATATCATATGTGAGAGAATGAAATTGAAGAAGGAATCTATGAAAAAGACCTAGTAAGACCACGTAGAATATTGTGTTCAGTTCTGGTCACCTCATTACAAAAAGGATATTGCTGCGCTAGAAAGTGCAAAGAAGAGCAACCAGAATTATCCCGGGTTTAAAAGGCATGTCGTATGTAGACAGGCTAAAAGAATTGACTATTCAGTCTTGAACAAAGAAGACTACGCGGTGATGTGATTTGAGCATTCAAAATCCTAAAAGTTATAGACAATGTCAACCCAGGGACTTTTTTTGACCTGAAAAAAGAAACAAGGACCAGGGGTCACTAATGGAGATTAGATGAAGGGGCATTCAGAACATAAAATAGGAGGCACTTTTTTATACAGAGAATTGTGAGGGTCTGGAACCAACTCCCCAGTAATGTTGTTGAAGCTGACACCCTGGGATCCTTCAAGAAGCCTTGGTTAGACTGATTAAATGCTAGTAATGTATTTAACATTAATGCAAATACATATGTTTTTTGTAATTTTATATAACTGTTTTGGCAACCTTTACTGTATTATCTTAGCCTATTCACACTAATGTACCAACTTTATGACTGATCGTGCTTGCTGAAGATGAGATAAAAACATAAAACCATTTTAAATGGGTAACCAAAAACCCAGGACATTTTAATAGTTCCTGATGGAATTGGATTGTAAACCACTCACTTATTCTTCAGCTTTAAGTTTCATTATTATTTTCTCCAGCAGATGTCAGCACTAATCTGCATTGTGCTACAAAATTTAATGTAGAAGGTGCTACAAAATTTAATGTAGAAAATGTTTTGTTTGGTGTATTTAAGGGATGATATATACTGTAGATTATATAATTCAGCTTGCTTAGTTTTACAATTTATTTATTCAGGTTAATCCTGTTAAAGAAAAAAAAAAAAAAGACGTAAAAATCATTAGTCCAATATGCTTCACACAGTAACCACTGGTGCTCATAAGCACTATCGGTAGAAAACTACTGACTATAAATATAAAGAGGTTTTTGTAAATGATTAATATCTATAAATGAAATATTATGTACATTAAACAATATAACATTAATTAACAAAATTAATAGTAGTTACTATTTTAAGATTTGTGGGAGCCAGTGATTAATGCTGGAAATGGCCAATTAGGCCTGTATAATATTGTAAAACCATTTACATTTACAAGTTTTCATACCAAATACCATCAAGTTACCAGGTGTAATAGTATAGCACGATGTTAAAGAGAAGAAAAACTGTTAAAACTTTATTTTTAAAAGTCAGAAAAAGTGTCTTGCAGCTACAATTACACAACCTAATTGGTTCAATTCTTTCAAGTGCCCTTTATAAATTACGACTTCCTGTCCTGTGTTGTTTGAGAAATAACAGTTGCGGCTGCTCTAGCTGGGAAGGGCTGCTTGTAAGTATTACGCAAAGGAAGCCTTTTTGAAACAGGCTGAATTGAATAAATGAAAGCAGGGTTACCTTGGAAATCGAGACATACAAAAGCATTGTAATGGAGAACAATTGATGTCATAAGCTTGTAAAATTTAAAAAACCACATCAAAAAAGCTCATGAATCCCAACATAATAATCACAGACAAAAAAAATCCATTGTATTGCATACAATGGTAATTTAGAAGCCAAGTCTGTTGACGTCACTACCGTAGAGCAGAGTGCTTTTGTCTCTTGTCTTACAGCATTTACCACTGCAGGAATTCTTGGTATATAAGATATACAGTAGGTTGTAACACTGTGTAACCTAAAAAAGAATAAGTATGGACTATTAAATACATTGACTCTGGTGATGTGTGGGTCCTCCATGTGATCTTGTTCAGATCAAAGACTTAACCAGAGTCAGATGTGTTTTTTTCAGTGGTCTGCTTTAGAAACATTGATGACAGCAAAGTATGATTATATAAAAAAACAGCTTGCATCATTTGTTTTATACTAATTTGTAACAGAGTTCTTTCTAAAACTGAAGATACTACTAAGCAGACAAATGTTCCAGGAATGTTTCTGGTATCCCTTCCAAAAACGATATGTTATTACTGCTGTTTTCTCTTGGCTATCAGCAATTTAATGTTATGTGGTTTCAGTAAGTCTATTTGGAAAGGGAATAGCAAATACATCATGTTGGACCAACAGTGATGATAGGACTGCTTTATTGTGTTGCTACAATGAATCACAAACTCAAAATATATACAAAATTATCAGATAATGATTAATCACACCTGCAAGCTTTACCGATTAACAAATAATTGATTGATTCATCTTGTCTACATGAGTGCGGTATCAAAAAATGGTGCACAAAAAATAAATCTTGAAAAATGGAGACGGGTGACCTTGGCAAAAGGGCAACTGGAAGGTATACCCAATATATCCCAATATCTCAGAATGAAGAAAAACGACTAACTTGTAACATGTTTCCTTCAAACAGTATCAGAAAATTAATATTAAAAAAAAAACAATCAAATATACAAATACATTTTGGCATTCCAAACAATCTTCCCCCTTGTTTTGCTTGTAAAAGCATTATACACTATGCCCTTTAAGGCCGTGTTAGTGTAACCCACCTTTCATTTTCCCTCAGAAAACAACTATAGTTATTATAATTACTTTATGTGTGTTTCACTATGTGGATACATTCTTTCAGGCATCAAGGTACACTTACTTACAGCAGTGCTCAGTCCTATATATACAGCGTACATGTGGGAAGCACATGTTGGAGTAATTTACAGCAAGCAAACCTCACTTAGACAGTGTAGCAAGAACAGAAAGTGCCATTGCGGGACATCTCCTAATTAAGGAGAGACAGATTAACCCTTTGACGCCTAGGTAGAATGACCATATTTGGGCTTGAATATGACCACTTTGTGTTTAGCGCTTGTAGTTTGGCAACCTTACATTAGAAATTAAAACCCAGTATATCTATAGAATTGCCTTTAGTAGCTGTTTCCAATAACGTAATGTATTTTATTGTGAAATGTAATATATATATATATATGTTTTTAATATAAACTGCATCTCCCAAAAAATTATTGAAAAATGTATAATAATAAATAATATTTTTAAAAACTGCCAATTTCGACCCCTTTGCAACTTAGATATAAACAAATTATCAGTATATGACAGATGCGAAATTTCAAATAAAAAATCAGATTAAAAATATCTTCTACTATTGAGGAGCTACAATATTTTGTCCGAGCCATGGTCTGTATGCTAAAATTCCCCAAAACGCCCCTATTTTCAGAACTGTCAGCTATTTTATGAAAGTAGTCCAGACTAAGCAGAATATCACAAAGTACATTGCCAAATCTTATGTAAAACATTTTATCATGGTAATGTATGAAAAAAAAAAAAACCAAGGGAAAATGAAGTTGTTTTTATAAAAAGTAGTTTTTATTTAAAATTATATATATACAAATTACAAGTGCATCAAAAAAACATCTTTAGACAACTTTTATTGGCTAACTTCCAATAACATGTAAGCAAATATTCATGTAAATTTATATGTATATTAGCTGGCATTATGACATATTTGCAGTAAACAGCACTGTGTTAATACTTCGTATTACTTGTAATTGTCTTAAAATACAATTTCATATCACTAGCAAACAGGTATGATTAATCGATCAGTAGAAAATATCAAGATTAAAACCCCTTCTAAAAATATATACTAACTATGTACTAAAGAACCACAATGGGAAATAAGACTGTATACTTCATATTAAGGTATACACCAAAATGTACCCAGTGAGTCTAAAATAAGTAGGTGATGTAACTGTGGCATAGTAGCAAATATATTTGATAATATAATTGGACAATGTTCATGTTACAATAAGGGCAAAGTGAGAAGTAAAATCCCATCGGTGGTTCACTTAGCCATAAGAGTGCCAATAACACATCACATAGTCAGGGTATTATAAAATGAGTTCCTAATCCATTGCTGGCAGGCACAATGTTGACTCTGGAACAGGGTGAAAGCAACATGCTGAATTAGTGATGTTTATAGTTTTGAAATATGTGAGAACATATTTGGCTGGATTCTCATGACCCTTTATTCCTAATCGTCATCATTAGCATATTTTATTCAGAATGGTAAAATGCAAAGGAAAAAGTTACTGTACCAAACTAAAAAATAAACAATTCAGACATTAAAGTTTTGGGCTTATAAAAAGTCTTAAGTTTATTCATTTTAGAATTCTAATTGGCATGCTAACAACGATTTGAAGTACAAAAATAAATACACAATTAACAGACTTTAATTTTTATTTGTATGAGTAAATGTTGGCATCCAATTCACTTCAGTCTGAAATAAAAATAAATAAAAAAAACAATTTAACTGCTTTGGTTTTCCTAACCTCATTAACTTCTTAATTATACTTAACTTGAGGATTTCAGGATTTATTATTGTGGTTAAAACATTTTGAAAACTGCTAATCATCTTTGTTCAAAGAATTCAGTATCAATTATGTTTTATTTTTACTATAATTCTAGTTGAGAAAATAAAGACCTCTTGGAGTTCCTTTAACTGAAGTGAGCTGTCAGTTATTTTCTTAAATCCCATCTATCATTTATGGGCTTAATGCAGAAGTTCTGGTATTCATCGTCAGTCATTCTAGGCAATATGACCTCCTGTACTGACAGCTGTCATCACCTCAGATCATTGTAATCCTTTAAGAGGATTGTGCTTCTAAAACATTCTGAAATGTACGTTGGACATGCACATATTTTTTCCCATGGAAACACAGAAATCACTCCTGTAAATTGTGATTAAAAACTGTTCAATGTGAAAAAATATTACTGTACAGCAGAATGTATATATGCAAAGTACATTTCTCTGTAAGGGTGCTCATGTTTCTGTGTCGCAAAGTAAATTTCAGTATATACATGTGCGTTTTATTCTTCCTCATGAATGCAGTGAGCATTGTATAGTGCCTACCAGCCACCACTAGTCCTTTCCTCTGTAAGTGAGTTCAAGACGTGAAAATTTGGCTCAATCTTTTTATACACAATAGTATAGCCAGTAGCTGAGGTACAAATGTGTGCAAAGCTCCATGTGGAACAGATGAGAAGTAGACTGAAAGGAATAGAGATGGGGAGGAGGACGGAGCACACAAATAAGAGCGACAGGGCAGATTACTTCAAGTAGGTTTAAGTAATGCAGGGTTGTACCACAACAAAATAAAAATAATAATAGTTGAAGGAATCCTACAGGTACATACTGCAACACAACAAGATTCTGTCAGCAAAGACGATTGTAAGATTTATACATTTCAGCAAGCAATGATCAAAATTACACCTGTGACAGGACGTGAGTGGTGTGGTAAGGAAGGGAATGTCCAGACAGTAGTTGATTTGTAAAACGTCGGTGTTTAATTGAAAACAGTAAACAATAAAGCCGCCCCTCTACCAGCAATGGTATTGCGGGGTACACGACGGGTTACTGTCCCAAACAGAAAAATACAATCCACTCCCCAATCCACGCTGCATGAAACTGCTCTCCAAACCGGGGATCTGGTGCGTGTCTGTGCAGTGCAGTGAGGGTAGTGCTCAGGGGCTTGTACTGGCTCCATGGCGGCAGCTCCCGTCTCCTAATCCTCCTCTGAAATACAAGATAAAACAAACAGCACGGCTTGTTATTCTCATTTCAGCGTAAGGGGCTGTACTCACATAGCTGCGTCCCCTTTTTACTGCCAAACTCCTCCCTGTGATCAGCCTGGCGCCACAGACTATCCAATCGCTGCCTGCCCCGCAGCTGACCACAATGGAGTTGTTTAGAAAACTCTCAGCTACGAGTTTTCTCCAAAATGGCTGACTTCCGGTTGCCACCTACCATAGAGTTGCCCCGGAAATCAAGAGCAGTACTGCGACTGTTTTACTTGCAAAGAAACAAAAAATGGTGACTTCCATATTCCAAAAGTCCACTTATTAAATTTTGACCTGAGAGAGGCGTTTGTTTGCGCAAATATCCCTTTTGAAAAATTGGACAACCAAAAGTTACGTAAATTCTTCAGACTGAGTGTAGCAAATGGTAGAGTGATTCCTCCATCAGTCCAGCTGAGACATGAATACTTACCTAAAGTTGCCAAGTATCATCACAAGCAGGAGATTATGGAATTGGTAAAACAGTCTGGTTTAGATGCACAAGATCAGTATGGTGAACATGCACCTGATGTACTAGAACTGAAAGCTGTCCTTGCAGATACACTTTACCTACAGGCTGTTGATTACAACACTGTTTCACAAGCTATTGTAAAGTGCTTGAGTAACTTTGATGCTAATTTTGATGTCATTGCATTTATCTGTATATTTGCTGTTTTAAAAAAAAAAAAATCTGTACACGTAATTTATTTTATATTTCCGTGCAGACTCCGCGAAATACGATAATTTACCCGTGACAATGCCGTGAATTTTAAAGAAAATGTCCACGATTTTCACAGGGCCTTATGCATGGGTGCTCACATTACCAACCCATACATCAACAATACATGGTCCCCCCCAACCATTACCCCAGGACTTACCTGCTTCCGGTGTTCTGCTGTGTGAGGCCGCTCCACACTCCATTGCTGCTGGCAATTCCTGGCGAGGTGACCAGCCTCGTGGCACCGGTAGCAGACCAAGGTATAAGAAGCCTCGTTCTGGCAGCGAGGAGGGGGCCCCTGATCTCACCCAGCTGGGGGTCGACCTTAGTCTGCATTGCTGTGTAGCGAGGGTGTTGAAGGGGTCCAGGTCCGTGGGTGAGAGGGCCTCGCTGAGGAGGGGGCCCTGTCCTTGGGGCTGGAGTCCTAGGTCAGCCGGAGGACGGAGGGGCGAGTTGTGTAACAGGCAGGGGAGAGGCAGGCAGGAGTCTTCGAATGCTTCTGGCAAGCGGATAGCTGCCTCCAGCGTGGTGGCACGGTGTCTGCTGACCCAAGCTTGGGTCTGGCCCCAACACCTGCCCGAATTGCTTGATGGCGATGAGTCCCAGCATCTGCTTGGGTGTCCGGGTGCTGGGGCAGAGCCGGCGGGTCATCTCATCCGCCAGCTGTTGGACCACCACGCAGGGCCTGACTCCTGGGGGTCGCTGATATTTCATGAATCGTCGACGGTGTCCGACTTCCGGTTGCCACCTACCATTGAGTCACCCCGTCTATGGGACAGCATACCACCAACCTTACAAACGCCCTTTCTGGTCGGGAGGGAGATTTGCAGCTCAGATTCCTTCTCTCTCTGTCACACTGCCCCAGGGAACAGACCAACTCTGTTGAGTAGCTTTGTCACAAGTGACAAATTGTATTTATTATTTATTTTTTTTATTTTTTGCACTTATTATTGTTTTGATTTGTTGCACTTCATATTGTGTTATGTGTCAGAGTTATTTGATTTTTTTATTGCACTTTGTGTCTTTCTATTTTTTTTGTAAGTATATAGAAACAGCTTCACTAAATCACTGTTAGTTTTTTTTCACATTTGACAGCTGTGCGTAGTTAATTTATGCACTTATGAACTTTCAATTATGACCCCGCTTTTACAATTGATGAGATGCTGTTCATTGGATACTGCAGCAGGAAGATAGAATAAAAGGTGGGGCTACAGGGGAGAAAAATACAGGGCCAGAAGGAGCAGGCAGTCAGAGTGACTGTGTATGGAGTGCGTCGATAACAACAACAACAACAACAGCAGCAGCAGGAGTAGCTACACAGTGAATCCAGGAACTGGGATTTTTCAGAGAGTGAGGTAGAGAGTGGGACTTTTTTTTTCTTCTTTTTACTCCTTTCCTTTGTTGGGGTATTATTGTTTTACTGCTTGTTGATGGTTGCACCCTACAATTGAAAAATAAGGAATGAAATGAAACGGGACATTGAGAACTGTATTGTATTTTATTTCGGGACTCTTTTTATTTTTTTTATCTACATTACTAAATCCTTTGGTTTAGCAGGAAATGGATCACTCATAGAGTCTTTTAACAATACTAACCAGAGAGTTACAGCGGTGAGTAGATTGTATTGTTCCGGGGTGGGGAATTGTCTGCCAGCCTTGAGTTGCAGTGTGGAACAGGATAGATACCTAAGGACAGTGAAGTGGGTGTTCAGACAAGAAGTGGTTTGACCAGCCTGGTTGAACTACTTCCCAATTACATCCATTTGATCCATTCCTGTGTCTGCTTGGAGGTGATTGATTTGCGACAACTGGGATCTCCTGACTGCGGCAGGGGCTGTCCGTCTACATAAGGGAAGTGATATTTTTATTTTTATTATTAAATCTTAAATCCTTCTGTTTGAGCCTCCATTACGGAATACTTATGCTGTGCTGAGCCAGCCTTTTGTGTGTTAAATAAGGCTTCTTCAGCTCTGATCAGCGGCAGTGGAGTTGATCATCCCTGGGTGTAGGGTGAGAGACGAGGAGCAACGGGTGGCACCCTCATCGAGAGAGGGAGGGACGGTGATGGAGGCCCAGCATAGAAGGAGAGCAAGGGAGATATACGTGAGTTAAAGACAGTGAAAAGGGAGGTGATCCAGCCTAACTGCAAGTGTGTGTGAAATAACCCACTTACCTGTGAGTGTGCTGGACCCTGAAGGTCTTTACTGTTTTGTCCCCTCCCAGGTTTCCTGGGATCTCCCACTCCAGCTTTGGTTCGGACGCTAGAGGAGCCTTCATCCTCGGTGACGTCACTCCATGACTCCGCCCTCAGACAACAACCCTACCAGAAGCATTAATAGACATATCTACGTTTATGATGCTACGATCTCCGTTCTATCAGTTAAGCAAAGACTTTTGTGAAGGATGTTGCTTTAAATAGTATTTTAACAAACTTTTAGTGTATATTTGCTCGTTGAGTAAATCTCTATTTTTGCCTTGTTAACCTAATAAAAATTGTAACGTTGATTATACTTACCCCTGTGTTTATGTTGTGGTGGATCCTGGGAATCTAAAGAACCTGCTAAGGGAAGGAAAGATCTGGTTAGTGCTAGGAGGACTTTGCCCTCCAAAAAAAACAACCAAACAAAAAAATAATGTGGCGTGGTCGGCTACGAATATAGAAATAGTTGTTAGACTTACCATTAGTGGTCGCTTGTTGTTTAACCAGTGACATGTGTGACTTACACTGCTGACAGCTTTTAAATAATCTTAAAGATAAAGTTAACAAGTGGCTCCCAGCACGTTTCTGACTTAAAAGACAAGGTGAAAAAAATGGAAGACCAAACATGCATCGATTTCCTAGTCTCAGCGAGTAATTATACTGGTTAAATAGAATAAAGTAAATGGAAAAAAAACTAGTGCATTCCATACAGAACCATCCAGGGCTGTTTTAGATGTCAAACAAGGTCATACTAAATATACAGTGCATATAAATGTATTAAATATGACAGAATTATAACTTCAAATATGAAGTGCTGTAAATGTCTGCCATTCTGCATGTTTGTTTGTTTTTTTTGCATAATAAATCAATAAATAATAAAATCAAAGCAGTGTGAGTTACACTTCCACTATATATGAAGAAAACCCTCATGCTATAAACATGTTATAAACTTACTAGTGAGATTAGATTAACTTTTGTTTCTGTCCATGGGTATTAATGTGCTTCCTAACCTTTTTTATTCATTAATAATTCACTGCTCAGTTTCTGCTGTTCACTTTCCAGCCTGCTGTGCCAAAAGCAGTCATGTAGCGCAGAGCTGTCCAACACTTTTAATTAAAAGAGCCATACCACTGATTAGGGAGTTCTTAAAAAGCCTATGATAGGGTAAAGGACCTTGTCCCCTGATTTGGTCCATATAATTACTATTTGTATGTGCAATGCTGATTTATGGCGATTTCCTCTATGTCTCTTTCTATAAGTTTTGGAGGCTTAATTGGCTTACAAGCCTGGTATAGAGGTCTTGGCATGAGGTTATGGTTCCATGCTAAAATCACAAGGATTAGGTCATCGGGAGACTTAATTTGTTAAGTGAAATATTTGCACAGGAAGCACTAGTTGCTAAACTAGTTGGACTTATTTGTCACTGTGTAAAAGCTGCGCGAGAAAGAGAGCCAGGAAAGGGGAACTGTTCAAGTTGGTCAAGTTGTTTGACTGGAAAGGACCCTGCTTCCTGGGTTTAAGTGTTATTACCTTAATTTGTTTCCCCCTGTTCTGCCACTAAGAAGCAGGGATGAATGCACAGTTATTTTTCTGTATTTGTTGTTTGTTTGTTTGTTTTCCTTGCCCTGATGATAAAGGTACAGGAAAGATAGGTCTCGTTTGTTGAAAATACAAATAAAAGGATATGTGACAGGGCGAGGAGCCCTGCACATGAAAAGGGGGCAGGCCAAAGCCCTGCCATAAATGTATTTGTTTATTTCAGAACGGGGTACCCCTCCACCCCTGTGCAATTTATTATTTTTTATTTGTTTGGTGGTATTATTATTATTATTATTATTATTGTTATGATTTATTTATATGTATTTATAAATGTGACGGCGTAGCCATGCGTTTGTTTTGTTATTTTTATTTAAAAGTGTTCTGGCAGAGGCGAGGTCGGCAGCTCGCACTCTGCCAGTAGTAGTTAATAAAAACCTTGTGTAGAAGGTGGCCATGGTCACCTGCATAAAAGCTTGCAGCGCTCTGCAGTCTGGGTGGGTGTTCTAGGAAGGAGGAACAAGAGCGAGATAAACTGAAAAGAAAACAAAGCTAAAAGAAGTCTGTGTCAGTGAAGGCTACTGCCCAGCCTGACCGATCTATGTGTTTTGGGTTGGAGATTTTGTTCCTGCATTCTGGCCTGACGTCACCACTACAGCCATCCCTGTCACACGTGGTGCTCATCGTGGGATCACCAGTGCCTCCTAGACTCAGGCCAGAGTAGGTACTGCAGGTGCCTTATTTTTTATTTATTTATTTATTTATCTTTTGTTTTCTGAATTTTTGAAGAAGAGGATGGGAAGGAAAATCTGCAAGAAGCAGCAGCAGAGAAAGCAGCAAAAGCGGCAGCAACTGCAACAGCAGCAGCAGCAGCCTAAGAAGTGGTGGTCCAGGGTTCCATCTCCATTTGGACCCCCGGACTGGGCAGCCATACAGGAGCAGTGGAGGATGGAAGGGGCTCCCAAGTGCGGTGCCTGTGGCGAGCTTGGGCACGGCCGGGAGGACTGCCCTTACAGGGACCCCCAGTACGAAGAGGCGTGGAACCAGGGTCTGGTGGGGGACGCTGCAGAGTGGTTCTGGGCGGTGGACCAGACCCAGCCATCTCCAGCACCCAAGAGGGAGGCCCTTCGCTGCCAGAAGGGGAGGAGCCCTTGCCACCTTCGCCTTCACGAGGAGAGGAGCAGGAGCTGCCTCTGCCTCCTCTGCCACCACCACCTGGAGGAGAGGAGCAGGAGCTGCCTCTGTCTCCATCACTCCCACCCGAGGGAGAGGAGGAGGAGCTGCCCCTGCCTCCATCACTCCCACCCGAGGGAGAGGAGCAGGAGCTACCTCTCCCTTCACCACTGGAGGGACCAGGACAGGATGCTGGCGGTTCTCAACAGCCCCTGCAGAGCTTGCTTTGGGGACCACGGGGGAAAACCGCCTGGCCGCAGCAGCTGCGAAGAGGGCTAACCCCAGCACCACCGATAGTCCTGGCTTCATCACAGGGGAGGGAAGGGGAGCTCCTGCTTCCGCCTTCACGGCCAGGGGCTCCCCTCCTGCCGTCGCCTCCCAAGGGTCCGCTGCCGCCGTCGCCTCCCGAGGGTCTGCTGCCGCTGTCACCCGGGGTCGCCTGCTCACCGTCACCCAGGGTCACCAGCTCTGCCTCGCCCGGGGATGCCTGCCTTGCACCGCCCAAGGATGCACGCCTCGCTGCGCCCGGGGATGCCACGGCCGCTCCACTCAGGGATGCCACATCCGGCTTGCCTGGGGTTGCCGGCTGCTCCGTGTCGCCTGAGGCTGCCTGCTGTGCCGCTTCGCCTGGGAGAACTGTTTCTTTTGTGTCTCCTAGGGTTGCTGCCGGCTCTGTCTCGCCTGGGGTCGCTGCCGGCTCTGCCTCGCCTGGGGTCGCTGCCGGCTCTGCCCCGCCTGGGGTCGCTGCTGGCTGTGCCCCGCCTGGGGTCGCTGCCGGCTGTGCCTCGCCTGGGGTCGCTGCCGGCTCTGTCTTGCCTGGGGTTGCTGCTGGCTCTGCCTCCCCTGGGGTCGCTGCCGGCTCTGCCTCGTCTGGGGTATTAAAATATATCAAAAAATATATTAAAATATATCAAAAAGTTCTCAGTACACAGTCCAACACAGGCTCTGACAACCACATAGCTGTGGATTGCCCACAAAACTTGCAAGTGAAAAATGTTATTTACCAAGAAACAAAAAAACAGTAAATTTCCAATGATGAAATATTCAGCTTGTTTGAACTTGCAGTGTATCTTAAAGGTTATGTGAAGAACATAACACTCTATCATGAAAGGAAGTTCAAAACTTATCATCAGGACTTTCTGAGGTATATTTTGAATCTGCTGAATGGTAACAAAATACATGCCATCCTTTTGTTAGTGACAGAGAAAGAGGAATTGTGGATTCCATTCAGCAAGGTTACCCAAACTTCCCACACATCTTCTGCTCTAATTTTTACAGTTTTGTCCCCCTGAGCTAAATTATGCATTACATTCATACCACCACTGTATGTAGTATCAAGATGAATAAAACAATTTTTTTTCACTGTGCAAAACTTTGAGAAAAACAGCTATTCTAGAATGCACTTTTCATAAGAGTTTTTAATTGTAGTAACCAGACCATGTGATCGGACTGGAGCGCTCATAAACGCCGCTCCTCGCTTTCAGGCCTGGCTCCAGGAATTACACGGGAGGGGGGCACCATGTTTTCTGTGAGGGGGCACATGTACATACCACGTATAATATACAAACTGACACATTGTACCGGTATTTAAATACAAGAGTGACACAAATAATGATAATACCCAAGTGCTTTACAATGCTACTCACTATATGCACCTATTATCAAATAACAGCTATCTAACAAATTACTGATCATATAACAATTGAATAAGCAAATCAACAAATGGACGGAAAATCTATAATGGCAAAGCATATCGATTAAATGTAAAACATAACTTACCAATGTCATGAAGAAGCCCTCAGTAAAGCTGCAATCTTCGCTTCCCTTTTGCATTGAACTTTTTCATTACTACTTCTTTCCACTTGCCACGGAACTTGAGGGTCAAATCCTCCTCAAAGGCCAACTGTATGAGGTGTGCTTTGCGGTTGTGACGCATGCTCCTTCTGTGTGTTGTCAGTACGTTGGAAAGGGTAGAAAATGAGTTTTCGCACATAGCAGTAGAAGCCCCAAAAGTCAAAGCAAGTCAGCACTGTCTCAACACTTGGCATCGCTTTATGGCGCTGTGAAACGTTTTCTGCTCCGCTGTCTAAAAAACTAATTTAACCCCAAGCCGATGGGGTCGTATTTCAGCTTGAGATCCTAACATACACTGACCCTTTTGCACATACCATGTGGTTAAAGATGTTTTTAATTGTATAAGCTTTGTGGAGTTTACAGTTAACATGGTTCATATACAAGCACACAATGGCCTTGTAATAAAACTCTTACTGTGCAAATTGGATATTATTGATTATTTTGTTGACTTTAATTACACAGGGCGATTCCATAGATTGCACAATATTGTCGGAGCATTGCAAAAGCTGCATCGTTTATGGATCATATCTTCTGTACAGTGTGAAATATTTTTCCTTTGCAAAACATCTTTTGGAGCGGGCGTTGGCACTTTACCCTCCACGCTCCTAGCAAAATGGTCCTGCTCCATTCCTCGCTCCGTTCTGCTCACATGCTGTGTTAGTAACTATTTTATAAGGTTGGTGGAGTGGCAGTGGTTGGGGCATGTATACAGGCCATAGAATGGGTTAATATTACAGACATAGCACAACCATAGCCAAAATATAACCATAGTATATGCATTTCATTAACTGAAATATATATCTGCAAAATGTTCAAAATGCCACCCATGATGCTAATAAGATTTATTAGAAACTGTTATTAATATTTGTCATAGTAAGTCTTTGAAACTAAATATCAAAGTATTTTTTATTTTTTACCACATAACAGGTCATAACTGTTTCCTCAGGAATATTCTGTCTCATTGTAAAAGGTATTCATACTTTTCTTTTTTTTGTTTTACCATTGGCTCACCCAGTAAGCACAATGCCATAAGGTGCAATGTTCAAATCTTCCTCTTGCCAAGCTGGTGATCTTGGCTGGGGACCCACGGGAAGTACTGTGTTGTCTTTTGCACTCCCACTGAGTTAGGGAGACTGGAGGTAGTTTGCTTTATCTAGCTTAAGCAACCACTACATCCCAGGCTGGGCCCTGCCTCCAGGTTACTTCGACTGTTTAGAAGATTGACTTGACAATGAGAATGGAGGCTATCTGTTAATCTTGTTAAGTCTGTTAAGTAACATTTCAGCTTGTGCTTTAAACTGAAGTTTATCATTTTATATACATAGGTATAGGCAGGGATGGGCAGTATTGAAAATACATGTAACTGAAATATGTATTTTCATTACATTTGTATTTTTTAATTTGTATTGCAAATGCTAATGTATAAGTACATGCCTGAGTATTTTGTACTTCCATGCTTTAAGGAAGTAGAGTTAGACTTCTTTGAGTCCTGCCGAGGGCTGAAGCCCATTGCCACTGCTATAAATCACATTCAGGGTCAGAAAACCTGTTACTATGGTGATCTCATTCCGACTCTTCTTGCTGTGGAGTCAGCATTACAAGCCACAAACCTATGCCAATTCTCCCATCTACTGCAGGCCATCATAACTGGATAGAGAACATGATTCTGCAGTTTTCTTGAACTGAAGACTGAGGTTAATGAATATATTTTGGCCACAATCACCCATCCATTTTTAAGATGCTCTGGCCGCCACACTGCTTTGTTGGAAAAACAAAGAAATTCCACCAAACATAAGACAAGACCCGATGAGGAGGAAGAGGACGACTTCTTTGTTTTCAGTGATAGCAAAGATGTTTCCCAGATTATGACTCCCTCAACAACAAGCAACTACAAAGCTGAGTTGGAGGTCCGTTTTGTTGAAGACACTAGGAAGAATGTGACATCTTTAGAGCAAGACCCTTTCATAAAGAAACTCTTTGTATGCTTTAATACCATTCTTCCTCATCTGTTCATTGAGCGTCTGTTCTCTTTTGCTGGGATTTTCAGCACCCAAAGACGTCGACTGACCTCTACCAGAAACTTGTTTTGTTAAAAGAAAACTGATAGAGAACAGACACTGTAGTCTTCTTTATTTATTTTTATTTAGTGTGCCTGTGACAGGATCAAGTGGTGATGTCACAGACCAGGAAGTTGACACACACAAGGTACTACGGGGGTGAGTCACTCTTAATCAATTTTAAATTAATCCAAAATAAAATATTTGACCAAACACTTTACACCAAAAGAAAATGGCACGATGGCCAAAATAAACAGACACTGGGAAAACAGGTATCATGCTGGTTTATTGATTGTTTTTAGCTTATCTTTTGTGGTCTCTGTCTCACACAACTACTTTCTCCTCAACCTTCTCTTCGGTCAGCAAAAGCTGCTTGTTTTTATATCTTGGTCGAGGGATTAACTGGCTATCAATTACCTAGTTTATCCCTCGACCACATTCTGCTTGAGATTTCTTATATGCGTGGTTGACAGCCAATCTGTTAATAAATCATTAGCTGTCAACCACGCATTCTCATGAGATGTAGTTTGGCAAAGACATAAAGCAAACATTGTCCCTGCCAAACTACATTTAAACTACCAAAAACAAACACAAATACATTTCAATAAGAACAGTAATTAATAATACTACAAAGTAATACACAGGGGCGAGGTGTAGCCCAACACATGCCCAATTGTTTTTTTTCTGTTTTCCTCCCAATTTTAGTGGTGCCTAATTCTATGTACAGTTGACCTCCTGACAGCCTGAGGAACTTCGGACAAGTCACATGATCCTAGATGTGTTTTTTTTTCCAGCGGAAGACTCCAGGTGTTAGAAAGTGGTTCATGGACAATAATGTTGAACAACATAGTTTTTCTTCACAAAACCAGGCTGTGCAGTTTTTACTCAGATCCAGAAAACCTCTTCCTACGAAGGAGGAATAAAACATTTAAGTGACACTAGAAGATGGGCAGTTTTTTTTTTAAATAATGTGATTATTTAGTGAAAATTAAGATTTCGTGTCAAGGCTCTCATGATATGTCACATGTATTAGAGCTCAATTGGGCCTGTATTAAGATCAGCAATTCAGATCTACAGAATCAGGTCTTCTTGCTTTAAGTCTAGGCAAACTGTCCCCTCAGTAATACAGCTATAACATTCTCTATCTGCCTTAAATGTATCAATTGTAAGGGCTTTCTAATGAAGAAAGGTAAGTGAACACAGAAAAAATAACATTATATTAAGAAAGCTAACTACAGATATGAATTGACTATCTTGAGCTATCCTCTTTTCACTAGCTCCTTCAACTCAATCCCACAGTGCCAAATGTCTGAACATTGACCTAAATTCGATATCAGTATTATAAGGTATCACTGTATAGGTAGAACTATATTATGTAAATATCACTGGCCCTCAGAGGGCGGCAGTACTGCAGAAATGAAGGAGGGGAGTTATTTAACAATTGAGGATTGCTGAACAATGAAAGGGAGTATAATAATCGATACAAATATGCTTACTACATAGTGTTCTGCCTTTCCCATTTTTCATCAATAAATAGAATTTGAATTTGCATGCAATATTACTATTACCAAGTATCTTAATATCTTTTTAATGTTTGGTTGGCACAACCCAGCAAAATTAAGGCTTGTGTCTTGAGAATGCAGGCATATGTGACCATAAGTAAGCATCCTCCGTTTTGTTTTTACTTGTTCCTTTGTTTCTTAACTGTTATGATTAGCTTAATATGTTCTCATATGAAAAAAAATACAAATATATGTTTTCCATGGAAATTCTGAGTCATGCGATCTTGGCATTTTGGATGTGCATGGCAAACCATATGCTTTGTGCACCTGTCAAACACATTTATCACATGAGACTACAGGGCAATGATTCAGAACACCCTTCACTGTTTCCATTATATTTCTTTTCTTTCTTTCCTCATTTCTTCTTGTTGCCTGACAATCTTTGAAAGCTGGAATTTTGGCATCCAGCTGCAATTTTGTTAATGCAGACCATTTCTCCTTGATTGACAATATCAGGAAATGGCCTGGGTGGTAATATGAACATATTAGGGTTTGCTTGACAGAATATACCAGGCGGATACTTTATTTGGGCTTTATCGACTAATTTGATTGGATCGCCAATAATACCTCTTCCAATCAGAGGGTTGCATACAGTACTCACAGCGATCCCACCCTCTGGCAGAACATGTTAAAGAAGCACTGGATGAGAAATAATGTGTCATATATCAAAGTGGATATGCGAATGGCAGTGATAAAGCCAATTTGCTTGAAAACATTAAAAGTAGACTGGACATTTCTATCAATGGATTTAAAAAATCTGGAATCGATGATGCGATCAGAAACCCGGAGGCAGTGTAAACTGCCTGCTAGTGGGACTGTTCTTTTTTATGTTAAGCATTTTTGTGTTATTTTTTAAGAAGGGTTTAATTAACAGCCAAAATTGTTTGTGTCAGACTTGTTGAAAGTCTCTAACAAAATGGTTGACTGTTATTGTCGATACGTTGTAGATACGACTATTAATGCAGGCATCGTGCAGGTATCGCAAAGTCCAGAAACAAAACAAAACATTGAAACATTTTGCACCGCTTAAAACTGAGCTGATTTTGCCAGACCTTGCTAGTCTATTAACCGGATTGAAATGATTTTGAAGCAAATAAAAGCATTTTCATTTGGGCTTTATTGTTAAAGATTTCACATGTGGCAGTACTGCCCTACGATTACTGCATGGTAGTACTGTGATCGTTCCACTGTGTTATGTTGTGAACCATAGTTTTAAAACTGAGAGACAGCAAATGCTTATCATAAAAATGTACTGGTTCTTAAAATTAAGGAATTAAGGGCCATATAAGAACGATAAATACTGTAACTGATTAGAAGGCCTCCTTTGTTGTTCTCTAAGTTGCTGCAGTTACATTGTAGATGGTATAAGGAGTTACTGTAAATGAGATACTGTTTTAGCAGACATATTTAATTAAGTAAACATTTATTAAAATGGTTTTGGAATTAAACGTATAAATGCAAAACTGTGACTTTTTGTGAATGTGCTATGAAAAATACCCCCCAACGTTGCAAATCCGCCAAATTTAATACCAGCCAAAATTTCCCGTTATATATTAACTTCAAACAAATGTTTATGCTGACACCACCAGGCATGCCAAAGTTTGTAGATGGCGCTGTGCTTCTGACTGGTGCCTTTTAAGCTTGCATATTATTGGATGAAGTCCACTGCCATCTGGTAATGTATGTTGTTTATCAACTTACTATGTAGTAAGCGTTTTTTCAAAATTGGTAAACTGTAATTTGCAGTGTTCAGTTTGCTTTTATTTCGATGGATCGGTGGCTGGTTTGTGTAACCCCCTCAAAAAAAAACAGCAGTTTGAGTGTGTGTGTGTGTGTGTGTGTGTGTTTTGGGGGGGGGGGCATCAAGTACCACAGACAAGAGGCAGGGGTGTGCAGCCACTGACCTAAACTATAGCCCCAACACAAGTCACAGAAATTTTAATAGCGTGCTCAAAGCCCCTAGCTGATGACATTATTGCACCATCAAAGAGTTGACTTTAGTAACCCTGACACACAAAATAGCATGATATATTTGTTATATGTAACTTATTCATTAAGGCGTAGCTAAGTATATTTAATATATTTAATATAATGATTGTCTTATGGTGACTGTTGAGACCATAAAATGTTCCCATGATGGTTTTCTATAAAAGCATCTTTGTTGTTTTGTCAAGCCGCAAATATATGTTAAGGTTTGTAAGAAGCTTGTTCTTCAAATGAATCACAAGATGATGTTTTTGCCTGCCAGTGTTATTAGGCATCATTATGTCACCTGCACCATTAAGACTGTAGGAGGAAGAGTCATTATAACCAAAATATAGAATAAATAAATTAGCACATAATATTGTCTGTTATCAGCAACTAAAATGTTATTAAAGTAGTGCAGTACCCTCACTTTTATTAATTTAAAATATATAATCCACACAATATTGTAGCAGTCCCCACCAAGGATACATTTTCATAATATTAAATTTCTTAATTGTTAAGTGTTCCATTTATTAAGTAAGCAATAACCCACGGTGTGCGGCAGTAAGAGATATCTTACAAAGTGCAATAAAACATAACCCCTAAAGCGGATTATTGCGCTCATAAAATGGATCTATATCTTTAGAAGCAACACATTTGCTGGAGAAACATATTATTATTGAGTATTTTTTTTTTTTTTTTTAGGTATTCAATGTTATTTTTTTTTTTAAAGTGTAGTTCAAAAAAATCAAACTATAACTACTTATTGACATGTTGTATACACTTTGGTAAGTAACATTAACATTTTAAATCACTGTCCAGGTTTCCATGCAGCTTAGAAAGTCGATGCTCTCTCTCCACTGTCCTGTTGGTTCCACGAATTTGTTCAAAAAGACAAATACAAGATTTACATAACAAAGTTACAGGAAGTCATTGTAGATTACAGCATCTACTGAGACATGCGTTGAACTCGTATGGACTACCGCATTGGCGCCTGCAGCCGTAGGCACGTTATGCACTGTGCATACCTTTTGATTTGCAAATTTTCAGCTTCATAAGTGTGGACTCGCATGTATCTTGTGCGGTCGGTTGAAGTGAAACAGACATTTTAATCTTATAGAATTGTACTGGTTATTTAGTAGTAGTATTGAGCAAACTGAAGCAAATATGTTTGGTCGAAGCCTTCAAAAAGAGCAACAATCTCTATTCTGATGATCCAGAATGCCAGAGGGAAAAAAAATCAGTAAAATCACCTTTCTGGTAAATACGTTGGCGGCATCGAATGTTAGTACAGCACTGCTGCATGATCTGAATTCTGCTGCTCTTCCAGGATTGAGCACGGTAAGTGCACATTTAAAGTTTCATTTCTATTTTAATTTTATCAGTGTCTTATATGAAAATGAATAATACATTTTCTTAATCATGAACACATAATTGCCAAGTTGTATTATTATTATTATTATTATTATTAGTAGTAGTAGTAGTAGTCGTAGTAGTAGTCGTAGTCGTAGCAGTTGTACTCGTAGTAGTCGTAGTAGTTTTTTTTGTGTATCATCTTTTTATTTATTACACAGCCGATACAAAATGTATGCATCTGCAATTGTAACCTCAACTTCTATACCAGGTTCAATGCTGATGGAAGTGATCTGCTTCACAATCTCAGATGGACTGTGCAGATCGATTAGACGCTTGTGGATCCGCATTTGAAAACAATCCCATGTCTTGGAACCTTCACCACAAGGAGTCTTCCTGGTTGTGATGCACAGAGTCTTGGTTGCCATAAGGACAGGCCCCTTCACCTTCAGGTTCATCTCCTTGGCACCACGGATCAAGTCTGCGCAAACCTTTTCCAGTAGTCGTAGTCGTAGTATCAGTGTAGCCGTTTACATCCCTATAGATTATATTACAACTCCCAGAGTTTACAGTCTTATTATGTACAGCTGTAAGATTATAAGGTTTATTATAAAACAGAGTGAGAGAATGCTGCATGCTGATTGGTCCTTCAGTGTTCCAAGCTGTTACAATATCCAGCACAATGTCATGATTAGGAACTACTTAGGAACAAAGGCAAATCACTGCACCTGTGATAACTATGTATCACTGCGCCACCAAAATCAAAGAAACCACCTGTCAGAATACCTGCTGTCATGGAAGATACTGAAGACATCACATTTGCGCCCATGACATTTGATGAATGGTTACAAAACAAAGCTGCATCAATTCATAAAAGCAACTCTTCCGAAACTGAAGAAAAGAAAGAGTTGACCCGTCATGCTGAGGTACAAAAATGTAACATTGTCAGTCAGTCATTCACTCAGGCAGAGAGTAGAGACTAACACTTTGCAGACCGTTAAATAAAAATAATAAAGTAGAATACCGTTCTGTATAATCAAAATACAATTGTTTTCTGTGTGGCCGTCAATGTGAGTGCTCCCGGGGCTTTTAGCTATAATGTAATATATCTCCTTTATTTCTGCACTCCCGCGTTTCATGCTTTGTGAGAATATTTAATACATAATGCAAAGAGCTAGAGTGGATAAAGAGCCCCTGCTTATTTTTTATTTTGTATCCCAGATGTGGTAAGTGTAAAATGTCCCACTGGCACTGACTGCAAAATCTTCTCCTACTGCCTTTTGTTGTTCATTTTTCCTATTCGCAGTCAGAGCTCCAGCTCCAGCACAATACAAAGGATAATAATTGACTACAGTCAGATATGTGGCTGCTAAATAATCAACTGCTAAAATGACCTCATTCTATTATTATTAGTTTATTTAGCAGACACCTTTATCCAAGGCGACTTACAGAGACTAGGGTGTGTGAACTATGCATCAGCTGCAGAGTCACTTACAACTACGTCTCAACCGAAAGACGGAGCACAAGGAGGTTAAGTGACTTGCTCAGGGTCACATAATGAGTCAGTGGCTGAGGTGGGATTTGAACCGGGGACCTCCTAGTTACAAGCCCTTTTCTTTAACCACTGGACCACACAGCCTCCATTCTAGTATATTTCATAAGCCTAAATTGCTAATAAATTTAAATTATTTTCATTGGACAAATGTATCTATATGACAAAAAAGGTCAGGTAATATAGCACAGCTACTTTACTATAAAACAAAAACAACAAAAAAAACAACTTACATGATTTGCATTATCTGAATATTCAGTCCCCTGCATCTCCCATAAAGTACTACTCCCTTCCAGTACTGCTTTTTCACCCAGTACCAACTGCATACAGTGTTCTTTACACAGCTAGAATAGCAAGATCAGATCATTTATCTGAATGCACACTATTTACATTTTGTTTTGTCATCTGCACCAAATAAGTCCTTGAAAACACATTCAGTAAATTTCTGGATTGAGGTTTCAGCTTCATGAATACCCATACTGTATTTAGATTCACATGGGCAAGTAGAAACATTTAGATACAAGTAACTTATTTCTCCAATATTGTATTTAAAGGGTTAATAGAGGTTGTTATTTGAAATCGTCCGAAATGTGTCCTCTATTTTTTTGAAGGCGAACAGTGTTAGTGGAAACTCAGACTGTTCATCTGATTGTACTAGTTTTATTGTTTCTCTTTCCTTTTAGGAAAAAAAAAAATACAAGGACAGATGCTTAAAAGATTAGATCCACGGACTTGAAAAGAATGCATTGAAACAAAAATACATTCCTTAGATTTTAATCAGCAGTTTCAATGTGTTATTTCTTTATTTAAACAAGGGAGTAGAGCGTTACTAAAAGCAGGAAACGACTATGACAAATTAAGCAAGAAATGTCAAGTGCAGAATGTAACGGTAAACTATTTAAGTGCTTTTACGATTATAATTGTATTTTTTTATTTTAAAATTATGCTTTGTGTTGCAAGTGTGTACAGTGACTGGAAGTGTATTATATATTTCCTTGATCAGCAAATACATGGGCAACCTTTACATTTTCTGTTGCACAAAGTAATTGAAACCATACATCTACAACATCTTACTGTAACATTCCAATAATATATATATATATATTTTAACAATGCAGCTGATAATTAAATAAATATAAAATCGGAGGCTTCAAATATTACATGTTACTACAACATGTTTGTCTTGATAATGTCTTTTTTCACCCTGACATCCCAGCGAGAACATTAACTGGTATTTTATTTTCAAACACCCCACAATTTACTTTCTGAACTGTATATTAGGACCCATAATAACCTGTCCAGGAAATTGCAGGCCTTAGGCTCCAACCATCACCATTAATTTCCTCCATTCACATTTTCTAAATTAGCATAGCAAAATTAATTTTGAGGCTACCAGTGGTGAAACAGCAACTGTCTGAAAGCAAACCCCTTCTGTTGCTGAAACTATTGTGAAAGTTCTATATTATTGGTCTTGTTCTGAAGAGAGTGCTCCATATTTGCTAACAGAAATACAATTTCTGCATTTCAACCAACAAGACAATCCCAAATGTTATGTGTTCATGTCTATGACAATAAACTAGCAGTTTACAAGAAACAAACCAAACTTAAATGAATGTACTACTTATTACTGGATTTTAACAACAAGAATACCAGACCATGGGCATATATCCAAAATACATACCCCTTCATGAAACTCCACATTCACTCTGGGGAAACTGCAGGAAACTTCCAGAAATAAGTGCTTGCTATGACGAGTTACTTGAACAAGCAATCTTGTTTACTGGGATGTCAAAAACCATACATAATGACTTGATTTCATCCATTTCCTTTACTGTGCTAGAAGAGATTAATGAAGCTGCTTTTTTTTGCATTACAGATTTATGAAAAAATGACTTTGTAGTTGTGCCTCTTCTAACTTAGAAGTCAAAAGCTGCCACTGAATGGTATATCATTATTTTGTTAGTCATTTATTTAAGTTCAGCAAATTAAGTCAATAGGATGTGCTTGATTTTTGTCTGCCTTTCTCCTGCCTTAACAACTTTGTTTAGAAAATAGTTTATGCAAAGTATGTTAGTGACATGGTCTTGAAATTGAAATACTATATTCATGTTGTATACAGTGCATTTTTAAAAATAAGCTGGCAGTGTGTGACAGTTAAGTATATTAGAATAAACTATGATGGGCTACTGTTTTGTTTTCTCTGTTGGGTAGTGGAGGAAATGCATTTTAACAGCCAAATTGAGGTAAAACCCCCATTGCATGCGGGCAATAAATATGTGCATTATAAATATCACATGGGAGATAGTGAAATTGAAGAAGGGAACTATGAAAAAGACCTAGGAGTTTATGTTGACTCAGAAATGTCTTCATCTAGACAATGTGGGGAAGCTATAAAAAGGCCAACAAGATGCTCGGATATATTGTGAAAAGGGTTGAATTTAAATCAAGGGAAGTAATGTTAAAACTCTACAATGCATTAGTAAGACCTCACCTAGAATATTGTGTTCATTTCTGGTCACCTCGTTACAAAAAGGATATTGCTACTCTAGAAAGAGTGCAAAGAAGAGCAACCAGAATTATCCCGGGTTTAAAAGGCATGTCGTATGCAGACAGGCTAAAAGAATTGAATCTATTCAGTCTTGAACAAAGAAGACTACGCGGTGATCTGATTCAAACATTCAAAATCCTAAAAGGTATAGACAATGTCAACCCAGGGACTTCTTTGACCTGAAAAGAAACAAGGACCAGGGTCACAAATGGAGATTAGATAAAGGGGCATTCAGAACAGAAAATAGGAGGCACTTTTTACACAAAGAATTGTGAGGGTCTGGAACCAACTCCCCAGTAATGTTGTTGAAGCTGACACCCTGGGATCCTTCAAGAAGCTGCTTGATGAGATTCTGGGATCAATAAGCTACTAACAACCAAACGAGCAAGATGGGCTGAATGGCCTCCTCGCGTTTGTAAACTTTCTTATGTTCTTATGTTCTTAGACTGCACTTGTAGATCTCTTTATCATTCCCTCCTACTATGCACTGGATTTGCCTGACCTACGCACCACGTTACTGGATCCTCAGCTTATGCACTATCCTTGCACTATTGTACTACTGATGTGTCATTGTAGGTATAACTTGTAATCCTAACTTGTTGCATCATATTACATATTGTATTTTAGCAGTATTATTTGCACTTACTGTAAACTATACTGCATTTAAATATTAATCTTGCATTGTAACCCTGTACTGCCCTTAGTTAAAGGTGTCTGCTGAATAAATAAATAAATAACAATAATATGAAAAGTGTTGTCAGTCAGAATACAATAATACAACTCTACTGCTGCTGGGGGCTTAAGGGGACACATCTGAGCCATTACTTTTCTTATGCAACTAACTGAAATTCTTTCATCAGTTCAGTCCACACCCTTTCCTTACAGTCTTCATCAGTGACTTGATCATTTTAACTTTGGCCAAACCATCAAGCATTTCATAATATGTAAAATCAGTTGGCTTGCCTATCCTATTAGAAAAAATCTGCTAAATTAATAACAACAGTACATTACTTGTGGACACACCTTGCTAAATTAAGAGAGAAATGACAATCTCATCAGGCACTATATTATAGTTCAGCATTTTAAAATAAAATATATGGGTGTTTGACAAGCTTTCTGAAACCATTCTAAGCTGCAGTAAAATATCTGTAAATATTAGATGACAATGGCCAAATTCACACATTTTCTTTTCAAAATGAAGTACCAGACTCTCTGGGTTTAAAGCTATCAGCTATCAGCTGCATGTTGGGAAGTGTGGCAAAATGGTTAAGTGGATACAGGTGCAGGACTGATGCAGTGCATGATTAAACAGACAAAGAGAGTTATAATCCAGTTGGAAAGAGATTTTATTGTATCCAGGTCTGGTGACCAAATAATAAGCCCCCCAGCAATACACAGCAATGTGTATTGCACAGAGTAAATAACAACGGGTTGCAGTCTCAAACAACAAACACAAATATCCACCCCATAATAATACCAACATGGTCACCAGTCCTGGGTATGTGCAGTAGTGCTCGTGGTGGATGATACAGTTTATTAGTGACAGCAGTGCAATGCTGCTCCGGCTTTGTGCAGGCCCTCGGCGACAGCTCCGGAATCGTGTTAGCCGTTGTGGAAGACTTGCTCCACTTTTGGTTCGTAGCCCCTTTTTAATGCATACCCAGGCACAAGAATTGACGGTTTTAAAGTACTTTCGTGCGATTTTATTATTTACAGAAATAAGACAACTGAAAACAAAACAAAAACCTAACTCCTTCCTCCCCCTGGTCTGTTACACATCCTCCCCCTTGTCTTTTCAAGACACCGGCCATTTAACGGCCACCTCCCACCACCCTTAGAAGACCACCCACCCTCAAGTCCGATTTCTTTAATCTTCGCCCTCTTCCGCGAGCGGGCTTGAGGGTGGGTCGATCCCGCTTGCGCTTCCAGTGAGGGACTGCGAACCGGTGACACTGGACCACCGGGATGACAGGGGCGACTGAAGCGACGGCCGGGGAACAGGAGGATGCAGCAGCGGGCAGAGGTCTTCACCTGGGGACCGGCGCAGCGATGTCCGATCACCCAGGGGGAGCGAAGCAGCGAACAGGGGGAGCACCAGCGACGTTTGGGTGCTTGGGGAGAGCAGAGTAGGAAACTGGGGACAGAGCTGAGCCAAAGTCTAGCACAGGGAGGTCTAGACATCCCGCCAGGGTGTCCAGGAGCAAGGGGTAAGGGACTGCACTGACCAGCGCCGGACTGGATTGCAGGGATGGTGGTCAGGGCTGTGGTGGAGGTGGGCGCCTCACCTCCTCTCCCATCTCTGTAGCTGGCAGCGGTATCTCTCGCTCCTTCGGCTGCCCCTCTCGCTCCTTCGGCTGCCCCTCTCGCTCCTTCGGCTGCCCCTCTCGCTCCTTCGGCTGCCCCTCTCGCTCCTTCGGCTACCCCTCTCGCTTCTTCGGCTGCCCCTCTCGCTCCTTTGGCTGTCCCTCTTGCTCTGGTGCTGGCCACACCATTCTCTCCAGCACCCGCTGCAGCTCCAAAGACTCCGGTTCTTGTCTCCATCTCCGGTTAGCTTCTTGCTGTGCAGCAGTTGACTGCTCCAGCATCTTTATAGGGTCTGAGATTTCCATAATTAATTTCTGGGTCTTTAGGGGCGCCCACACTCGCTGCCACCATATGTGAAAGACTTGCACCACTTTTGGTTCATAGCCCCTTTTTAATGCAGACCCAGGTACAAGAATTGACGGTTTTAAAGCACTTTCGTGTGATTTTATTATTTACAGAAATAAGACAAATGAAAACAAAACAAAAACCTAACTCCGTTTTGGAGCGATAACAAAACTCTTTTTTACTTTTGGTTCCTAACTAAAATCGGAAGGCTAAGCCGTTTACCAATTTTATAACAATTCTTCAAACAGACACAAAGGTTTCCACATTACCTTTACAAAACCACACAAGTTTCTTTACCGTGACAGCCTCTTTCTCCTCACACAGACTGGAGACTGCCTCGAACAAACATTTGTCCTGGTTTAAATACCTGCCTGCTAATTGCAGGCAGGTGGCATTCATTTTATTATTAGAGCCAGGTGTATTCTGGGGAATGTAGTCTTCTGGCCCCTCCTTGACTACATCTTTTGCCCTTCCTCCTCCTGGTCTGTTACACTGTCTAGTAATTTACAAAACAAGACAATTGCAGACAAACAAACAAAACACTCATGATACGTATAAGTCACAGATTCTCTCACGGTCCTTTCAGGTTTCAGATTACAAACCAAAGCGAAGGAACAGATTGCGTCGCTCCACCCCCTTTTATGCCGTCACACATGACCCTTGGTAAACGAAAGTGCAGCCGCCCTCCAATCTGCGACTGCCACATCGTTTCTCTTCCAGGTCAATGCGTTAATGCAACGGAGTTCCGCCCCCTTCCTAGCTGGCGGACTTCCCTTGAACCCTGGGAAAGAACTGTCAGGCCAGCCCGTCCAGGGAACTCTGTTCTCACTGCTTAGTGCCCTCACAGGTCGGGAGGGAGATTTACTACCAAGAATCATTGTATTTCTGTCACAGACGTCAATCTCTAAAAATAGAAGTTCTGCCACTTCTAGCAGTGGTACAGCCTGTTGCAATTAAGAACTATTTCTCAATCAGTTATTAGAAGAAAACAATATACACATATAGACTGAATATAGTAACAGCAAATGATGTACAGAACAACCTTCTTTGATTAGATGTTGGTATGGAAGAGGTATATTGATAATGTTTTTTTTTACTATGGCAGGGAGACACAAGCACTTCAGATTTTTTTCAAAAAATGTCTTAATGAATCATTTATAGGACTTAGAACATAAGAACATAAGAAAGTTTACAAACGAGAGGAGGTCATTCAGCCCATCTTGCCCTAATAGCTTATTGATCCCAAAATCTCATCAAGCAGCTTCTTGAAGGATCCCAGGGTGTCACCTTCAACAACATTACTGGGGAGTTGGTTCCAGACCCTCACAATTGTCTGTAAAGAAAAAGTGCCTCCTATTTTCTGTTCTGAATGCCCCTTCATCTAATCTCCATTTGTGACCCCTGGTTCTTGTTTCTTCTTTCAGGTCGAAAAAGTCCCCTGGGTCGACATTGTTAGTACCTTTTAGAATTTTAAATGCTTGAATCAGATCGCCACGTAGTCTTCCAAAACTGAATAAATCCAATTTTTTTAGCTTGTCTGCATATGACATGCCTTTTAAACCCAAGATAATTCTGGTTAATTATTTGTTTATTTAGCAGACGCTTTTATCCAAGGCGACTTACAGAGACTAGGGTGTGTGAACTATGCATCAGCTGTAATCACTTACAACTACGTCTCACCCGAAAGACGGAGCACAGGGAGGTTAAGTGACTTGATCAGGGTCACACGAGTCAGTGGCGGAGGTGGGATTTGAACCGGGGAACCTCCTGGTTACAAGCCCTTTTCTTTAACCACTGGACCACAATATTCTAGATGAGGTCTTACAAATGCATTGTAAAGTTTTAACATTACTTCCCTTGATTTAAATTCAACACACTTCTTATATCTCCGAGCATTTTGTTGGCCTTCTTTATAGCTTCCCATTGTCTTGATGAAGACATTTCTGTGTCTGCAAAACTCCTAGATCTTTTTCATAGGTTCCTTCTTCAATTTCAGTATCTCCCATATGGTATTTATAATGTACATTTTTATTGCCTGCGTGCAGTACCTTACACTTTTCTGTATTAAATGTAATTTGCCATGTGTCTGCCCAGTTCTGAATGCTGTCTATATCAGGTGTTTGCCACTCCTCCTATTTTTGTGTCATCTGCAAATTTAACAAGTTTGCTTACTATACCAGAATCTAAATCATTGATGTAGATTAGGAAGAGCAGAGGACCTAATACTGATCCCGGTGGTACACCACTGGTTACCTCGCTCCATTTTTAGGTTTCTCCTCCAATCAGTACTTTCTGTTTTCTACATGTTAGCCACTCCCTAATCCAAGTGCATGCATTTCCTTGAATCCCTACTGCATTCAGTTTGAGAATTAATCTTTTAAAGCTTTCTGGAAATCTAAATAAACCATGTCATATGCTTCGCAATTATTGTCGATGTTGCATCCTTAAAAAAATCAAGCAGTTAAACATGATCTCCCTTTCCTAAAACCATGTTGACTGTCTCCCAGGATACTGTTACCATATTGGTAATTTTCCATTTTGGATCTTATTATAGTTTCCATAAGTGTACATAAACTAGAAGTCAGGCGTATTAGTCTGTAGTTACCTGATTCAGTTTTGTCTCCCTTTTTGTGGATCGGTATTACGTTTGCAATTTTCCAGTCTGTCGGTACAACCCCTGTCTCAAGAGACTGTTGCATGATCTTGGTTAGTGGTTTGTAAATAACTTTCATTTCTTTGAGTACTATTGTGTGGATCTCATCCGGCCCAAGAGATTTGTTTATTTTAAGAGTTCCTAGTGCCTTTAACACTTCTGCCTCTGTTATGCTAAAGTCTACATGTGGGGCATGTTGTCCATATCATCCTTTGTAAAAACTTCTGAAATGTAATCATTTAATATATTTGCTATCTTTTTCTCTTCATCTATGATTTTGCCATTTGTATCTCTTAGATATTTTACTTCCTCCTTGAATGTTCTTTTGCTATTATAATAATGGAAAAACTTTTTGGAATTGTTTTTAGCCCCCTTGGCAATGTTCATTTCGATCTCTCTCTTGGCCTTTCTAACTTCCTTTTTGACTTGTGTTTTCAGTTCCAAGTCTTCTTCCTGTTTACTTTGTTCTTGGTCCCTTTTAAACGCCTTTTTTTTCTCTGAATATTTTTTTAAATGATCTATTGAACCATTTTGGCCATTTTGTTTTAGATTGTGATTTGTCTACTTTTGGGATGTAATTGTTTTGCACCTCTAGTACTATATTTTTAAAAAATAGCCATCCTTTTTCTGTGGATGTTTTCCCTATTTTACTCCAATCTACTTTTGTTAGACTTTGTTTCATTCCTTCATAGTTGCCTTTTTAAAATTGTAAACCTTAGCTTTAGTTGTTACTTTTGGGGTTTTAACTAGCACTTCAAATGAGACAATGTTGTGATCTGAGTTTGCCAATGGTTCTCTAACCTCTGTTTTAGTTATTCTGTCTTCGTTATTTGAAAAGACTAAATCAAAGCATGCCTCCCCACACTAGTAGGCAGTCATTTGTCATTTCTACCATTGAAATTTAATCTGTCATGCTCCTCACCGGGTTTTCCCATTTTATATGGGGGAAGTTGAAATCCCCCATTAGTATGGCTTCTCCTTTGCTACACGCATTTCTAATGTCATTGTATAACAGATTATTTTGCTCAGTGTCTGAATTTGGAGGTCTATATCATACCCCTATTATTAGGCCCTTTGAATTTTTGTCCATTATTCTGACCCATATTGTTTCTGCGTTGTTTTTTTCTTCCAGATGTAGCACCTGGGCTTCAAGACTATTTTTGATGTATAGCGCTACCCCTCCACCTCTTCTGTCCTGCCTGTCTTTCCTATACAGTGTATACCCACTAATATTATATTCGTCTCCATCACTCTTGGATAATCAAGTTTCTGTAACACCTATCACGTCGTAGTTACTTGTTAGTGTAGTAGCTTCAAGTTCTAACATTTTATTTTTGAGACTTCTGGCATTTAGATAAATACTTTTAATGGCTGTCTTACCTGAGTTGTTGCCCATGTTTTGATGTAGTCTCCCTTCTGTTTTATTGTTGATTTCTCTCCCCTTCCATTCTAGTTTAAATGCTTCTGAACCTCCTCGAGTATTCTTTTTCTGAGTAGTTTGGCTCCTGGGGCAAAGTGGTTTGCAGTGTGCAGGTGTAGAGGTGATGTGATTACGAACCAGAAGACAGACAACAAAGTTCACTATCCAAACAAAGAATAATCCCAGGCAATACACAACAATGTGTATTGCACTGTTCCAAACAACGGGTTACAGTCCCGAAATAATAAACACAGTATAGCACACACAAAGACACACACACAACCACCAGAGTGAGTGCTAACATGCAAGTGGTGAAATCCAATTTATTAGTGTACAGTGGTGAATGTTGTCTGGGTTGGGGCTGGCCTTAAGCGACAGCTCCTGGTATGTGTTAGCCATCTAACAAGAACAAACAAGTACAATTAGACATGATAAAACAAACAAACACTAAACACTCACAGTTACTTTATTATTCTCCTTCATGGGTTCGATCGTAACCATAACAAAGGAACAGATCACCTAGCCACGTCCCCTTTTGTACCGTCAGTCACGCCCCCTTGGTTAGCGAGTGTAACCGTTTCTCCTCCAATCCGCGGTTGTCACATCTCTTCCCTTCTGGGGCGATGACTTGGTGTACCGTTGCACTGCCCCCTTTTTAGATGGTCGACTTCCACCTTTCCCTGGAATGGTCCTGTGTTCAAGGAAGATGAAGCCTTCCTGAGTGCACCACGATTTCAGCCATGCATTTAGATTATTTATTTCCCGCTGTCTGTATGGTCCTTTTGCAAGGTGTCGCCAGTATAAAATACCACAGTTTTGGACTTAAATTAACATTTTTTAAAGACAATTACAATTCTAAAACTTTATCACCCTAAAGTTGTACAATATCAGCTGGTTTCACAGACCCTGATTAGCATTAATCTTGGACTACCTAATGTTAATTTAGATAACTTAGTCCACGATTACTGCTAATCAAAGTCTGTGAAACCAGCCCTATATATTATGCTGCCACGGTAACTGTTATTCTATTGTTAAGATCTATCCTTTGCTTAAAACAACTTAGTACTGCAGTTTATTTGTTAGAAAAATTGTAACATACAAAAAAAATATACTTTGTTCTGTTGATGGATAACAGAATTAGGAAATTATTGGTTATACAGCTTAAAACTCAACATTTACTAATACAGGAGAAGCGAAGAGTTTTTTTTTTTTTGGCACAGGGTAAATGAAATATGTATGGCTACACCATAAGCAAAACAGCCGTGAAGATGGTGATTTACAGTAAGGTAAAATTGAATGGAATGTTCAAGTGAGGTTAGGTGAGAAAACAAAGGGACAGAATAGCTTTTAATAATAGTACAGTATTTGAGAATGAGGCTGAAACCTTTACTTATAGCACACATGTATGAAACCAATTAAAGTAGACAGGAACATTGTTGCTAGAAAAGGTTGTTTGCTTAATTTTAACTTTACAAGACATTTGTGTTTTATCCATTGAGATATAATTCATTTGTGTTGTCTGCATCGAATACGCTCCATACAGTAATTACTGTGTTCAGAATATTCAAATAAGCTACTGAACACAAATGTAAAAGTTTAATTGTGAAACTGCAGATAAAGTACCATCCAACATTCACATGACATTAGTTTTATGCTATGTAAGTACATTTGCAGTGAACCAGCCCAAAACTGCAAATGAAGAAAAAAATAAATAAAAAATGAGAGAAGAGAACAAAATGGAGCAACTTTTCCAGATGATGGTTGCTGTCCAGCAGACACGGAAACTGAAGTTTAGTGCTTCTTGGTGCACTTTTCTTAATTAATAAATAAGCAAAACACAGGAACTAAACAAAAGGTTTGCTATCCTGGTGCAATGTACACAGCGAGCACAACCTGCTTCCCACTCCACCCACTCCACTCCACTCCACTCCACTCGGCTGGGCAAGGACCTTCACTGACCCATCTCTCCACACTGTGCACTAAAAAAAAATTATTTAATTGTCTTTATATAGCATGTGGCCAGGGGTTAATTGACACAATCAATCAATCACCACCTGGCCACTTCCAATAAAGCAATTAAAACATGATTCCACACTTTTCCAATAAAGCAGTTAAAACATTCCACACTTTTCTTATTAAATAATTAAACAACTACCTCAAACTTATTAAACTATGTGGCTGTGCAAAGGTGGTCATCTTGACTCCATGCTGTTCCTCCATTCTCAAGCCACAAAAAAAACAGACAGATTTATCAGTGTGCAGGGCCTCTGCTCTGTGACAGAGACACAGTGCAAGTGTTAGTGTAAAAAATAAAAATGTGATCAGTGTATAGATTATTTCCGGTAACTAAGTAATACCAGTTAACATCCCATCACAACCTTTGGTAATGAAATTTAGGGGAGAGTGTAACGAAAACTAGTACAAATAATCTCAGAAGTGTGCCTACATTATAAAACAGTTTGCACTTGATCAGTATGGCCCAATGTGTACCAGAAGATATAACATTTGAAATGATTAAGCATTGGACATTTGGATAAGTGTGAGAATCACATCTGACTTTAAATTTCCATGGTCACCAGGATATAATTGGCAAGTTTTGCTTATCCTCCAGGCCCTTTCCTTACGTACTTACTAAAGCAGTTACATCACATACTGTATTGGTGTTGGCTGTAACTTTTGAAAGCACTGGAGGAACTTCTCTCTAATTATTTTAAAGTGTAGTATATTGCCAACAAGGAAAGAACAAAAAGATATTCATTCCAGAGAATAGATGACCAGTTATATTATTGCTAATGCTAGTAGAAAAAAAGAGAGAAAAGTACTTTAAAGCCTTGGCTATCACTCCTTTAATAGATATGAACCAAAGAAGCTTTCGGTCATCAAGGAGTCAAACCATATCCCTGAAGGAAACATTCTGTAAATTGCTCACAATATCTGACATTCATAGTATACACCCTTTGAAAGGGACATTTCCTTTCCTAGGAATGTGTTATATTTAAACTTGTTTTGTATACTGTGATTATTTTTACTTCAGAACATCCAAAATGAACAAATAACGGTTGGTTAGTATACAAATTGTTTTAGTACTTGAATAAATAGACCGTAAACCTGTGTGTAAAGCAAGTGTGTTAAATTGCATTGTATTATGTTGTTTGAAAATACAAATCCAATATTCAGCAGTTCAGAAACCAGCTCTATATACTCTTTATAATTAGCAACAACCGCTAAAGTGGGTTGAGGTCCAAAAAACTAGATAAAGCAATCCACAGTAACTGAGCTATTTCTCGCTATTATTCATGAACAGTATTTAGTGATGAGGAACAGAAACTGATACCATATTAACATATTCCTGATTTCAGACCACCCATACTCACATAGCATTCCTGATCTGTGATGCAAGTAGCCTAGAATCATACTGGTATCCAAAAAGAAGATAAAATTACTTGTAACAGTAAACCTAGAGAATGTCAAGAAAAGTCTAAATGCTTGGACACAGTCACAGTGTAATTGTTTTGTACTGAGAGTATAAGGAAAAGTACTATGTCCTTGAGTCTTCTTGTATTAGCTAAAATCTTAACGTGGTTTATAAAACTAGATTACTTTACCTGTACATTTTTGTAAAGAAATACAGAATATTGGGACTTTTTTTTTCCATAAGAAACTCTGTTTAATACTTCTATGTGTGGCCTTTTGTTTAAAAATGTAACTGCATTTTGTGTATTTTTAATGTTATGGTCCTGTTACAATAACCTGTAAGGAAGCTGGTTTTCTAAAAGATGTAACCTAGCTGCTCGGAAATAGCATTAAGCATACACTTCATCATGTTCAAATCTAACCTTATCCAGGGCGACTTACAATTGTTACAAGATACCACATTATTTTTACATACAATTACTCATTTATACAGTTGGGTTTTCACTGGAGCAATCTAGGTAAAGTACCTTGCTCAAGGGTACAGCAGCAGCGTCCCCCACCTGGGATTGAACCCACGACCCTTCGGTCAAGAGTCCAGAGCCCTAACCACTACTCCACACTGCTGCCCAGCCAAACATTTTGCCTCACCTAGAATTTTAGGATTAATACATAATTTAAAAAAACTACAAAATAATATAACAAAAGTATACCGGAAGACATAATAGTAGAACAGTATTTCATGTTATATTTCCAAATTTAAATTTTTTGTCAGGTCTTGAATTGCTGTTATAGATGGAGACATAAAAAACATTCTGATTGTGCTGCAACATGTTGAGTGACTAAAAAATCACATGCATCACTGACTACTAAGCTATTAATCATGACTACCCCCTATACTCATTAGAGCAGTTGGCCTTATATACTGTCACTATAATTGTGTGCATTACCTAGTGTTCACGTAATATATTGTCTTGGATGTAGAAAACAACACTTTTCTTTTTGACAAAGTCCACATCCTCCTTTTCTTGCTCTTAGATTATTTCTGCATTACTACCTAATGGTTTCCTTTCCCACACTTTAAACAAATACCAATGCCTCAACAGTGAACATGCTTGTTCTGGCTGATAGCTAAATCTATCTAATAACAGTACAGATAACGTGCATCTGACAGGCAGTTAAATTTACTGTTGATTTATACCTGTTTCAGTTTGACCTTGCTTTATAAACATACACATAAATCTAATAATTGGTAAACATTTGAGCAGGTTTATGATGCATGTAATTATAATGTTTAATTGGTAACATTATGTGTATATATTATATTTAATTGTTTTAAATGAATTCATATGTGTAAATTATTTCACTGTTATAAATAACCACACCCAAAATATATCAACTGAACACATCCAAACATAAAAGTAGTTTTTATCTACGATAACAACTGTAACAGCTTGATGCTATTACAAAACGATAACAATCTGCTTTCCACACATCAATATTACGTTTATTGTTTACTTACACACAGTCATTCCCAATAAACCCCTCTGGGAACAGTACTTGCTGGAGGAACATGAGAGGAAATGGGTGAGGTTTGAGATTCTAGTGGAGGACTGTGAGGGAACGATTGGCAGGTCTTAACTTTTCCTGTGGAGGTGCGGTGCCTCGGAAGGCAACTCCCAAGAAAGATTTCTAAGTGTAATTGATGTCAGCTGTGTTTTCAAGAAGAACATATAAAGCTGCTGTCTAAGGATAAAGAGGTAAGGACATGGTGGAAAAAGTGGGTAAGGAGTGAAGTTTTCTGGTGAGCTGAAATCAGCGTCTAATCCAATTATTATTTTGCTTCTCCAATGTGTTGTCAATGTGTTGTCATAAATAGAAGGAGATCATGTCTAACTAACCTGCTTGATGTTTTTGAGGATGCAACATCAACAATGGATAATTGCAAAGCATATTACATGGTTTATTTAGATTTCCAGAAAGCTTTTGTCAAAGTCCTGCATAAAAGATTAATTCTCAAACTAAAAGCAGAAGGGATTCAAGGAAATGCATGCACATGGATTAGGGAGTGGCTAACATGTAGAAAACAGAAAGTACTGATCAGAGGAGAAACCTCAAAATGGAGCGAGGTAACCAGTGGAGTACCATAGGGATCAGTATTAGGTCCTCTGCTCTTCCAAATCTACATTAATGATTTAGATTCTGGTACTGTAAGCAAACTTGTTAAATTTGCAGACGACACAAAAATAGGAGTGGCGGCAAACACTGTTGCAGCAGCAAAGGTCATTCAAAATGATCTAGACAGCATTCAGAACTGGGCAGACACATGGCAAATTACATTTAATAAAGAAAAGTGTAAGGTACTGCACGCAGGCAATAAAAATGTGCAATATAAATATCATATGGGAGATGCTAAAATTGAAGAAGGAATCTATGAAAAAGACCTAGGAGTTTATGTTGACTCAGAAATGTCTTCATCTAGACAATGTGGGGAAGCTATAAAAAAAGCCCAACAAGATGCTTGGATATATTGTGAAAAGTGTTTAATTTAAATCAAGGAAAGTAATGTTAAAACTTAACAATGCATTAGTAAGACCTCATCTAGAATACTGTGTTCAGTTCTGGTCACCTTGTTACAAAAAGGATATTGCTGCTCTAGAAAGAGTGCAAAGAAGAGCAACCAGAATTATGCATGTCGTATGCAGATAGGCTAAAAGAATTGAATCTATTCAGTCTTGAACAAAGAAGACTACGCGGTGATCTGATTCAAGCATTCAAAATCCTAAAAGGTATAGACAATGTCGACCCAGGGGACTTTTTTGACCTGAAAAAAGAAACAAGGACCAGGGGTTACAAATGGAGATTAGATAAAGGGGCATTCAGAACAGAAAATAGGAGGCACTTTTTTACACAGAATTGTGAGGGTCTCGAACCAACTCCGTAGTAATGTTGTTGAAGCTGACACCCTGGGATCCTTCAAGAAGCTGCTTGATGAGATTCTGGGATCAATAAGCTACTAACAACCAAACGAGCAAGATGGGCCCAATGGCCTCCTCTCGTTTGTAAACATTCTTATGTTCTTATGTTCTTAATCAAATCTACTTTCTATTTAAACCATTAGTCACACCCTACGCAGTGTCTTGTGTTTTTTCGTTTGGTTGTGAACCAAACCCCCAGCAATTTCTTTCTGTGTAAAGAATTAAGAACAAATAAAGTATGGACTACTTACCGCACAACTCTTCCTCGGATTCCGAGGGTTTTCAAGGATAACTTAATGTCTGTATCAGAGCATTCTCCGACAGCATCAATCTGAGCCGAGCACCCCACCACTCTTCCCTCTATTAGGCGTATCTGAAACATCCGAACTGCCTCCCGAGCAGGATACCATTCCACTACCCACTGTTCAAGTTAATCCTCGCTGATCCAAGTGGCTCTTAACTCAGGATATCTCTCCCAAGCATCTGTACTTTAAGGACTGGACTTTCAACCAGCTCATAAAGATCCTCCTTAAAAACGGCATCGAAATCCCAACAGGAAGCAATCAAGAATCCCTTTTAATTTTCTATTGTGAATCCATCTCAGCAGAACCTATATTTCCATCAAAGAAAACTCTCCAGCCATGCTTAGCTTTTCAGCGGCCCAGGCCAGACAGCAGGCAGACTGTCTCAAAGTAGCAAGGCATCAGGCAGCCGCTCCAGCCAGCGAAACTCAACAGGAACATTCTTGCATTTTCAATGAAATTAAAGCATTCATGCAACCATTCACGGATACCTTATCCTCAGTTAACACCAAACTTAGCAATTTGGATAAACGGGTGTCTAATATCGAGCAAGAGAAGCAAGGTTCCGCAGTTTCAGTATTACTGCCATAAACGCAGCCGCTGCAACAGGTACAGTCACTTCTGGTTTTACACCAACCCAGGTCCCTACAATAGAGCCTCCGGTCTACAATCTTGCATCTGCAACAGCATATGGTTCCGCCGCCTCAACCACTGCCCGCCGTCACTCAATATCCCTGCAGATTCGGCACAGCATAATTGAAGATTTCCAGATTTCACAGTCTGGTCCCTACAGCTCAGCCAACTCCAACAGTAACACCCCAGTTCAACCACCTAATTTTTAACTGAACCGAACTATTAGCGTACTACTCAATACAGCTCAAGCATACATGGCTGCAGCACTCGCTCCTTCCACCAGATTTTATTCCACCGGCTGGACCACCTATTTGATTTTCTGCTCCCAAAGCAGGATTAATCCGATCTCATTCAACCAGGACTGAATTATGGCTTTTATAGTACATGCAAAGGACTCTTTACATCTTGCACCAGCTACAATCAAATCCTGTCTGTCAGGAATACAATACCAATTTTGCTTGATGTTCATTACTTCCCTAACTCTCCTATCAATACCAGCTGTCCGTCTCCTCCTGCGCGGAATCTCTAAGAACTCTTCGACTGCTTCTCGTCTGCCTATCTGTATAGATATTCTAAGCAATTTGATTTCAATCCTCTGTCAAGGCTGCTTCTCTACATTTGATGACCTAACAATGGAAACTATATGTTTAACTGCATTTTTTTGTTTTTTAAGATGCTCAGAATATGCAGTTCCTTCTATTGCCAGCTTTGCTATGCTGGGTATTCACTGCAGTGATCTCACGCTCATCTTGGGTTCCCACTTTATCCTCTTCTTGCGCATTTCCAAAATGGAACAGCTTTGGCAAGATCAAATTATTCAGCCATCAAAAATTGACTCTCCTCTACGCCCATATGCTTCCATGCAGAAATATATCACAGAACGCAAACCTATTTTGCACATGAGCAGCAAGGGCAAAGATTAACCAGCATCTAATTAAAAATATGAGGTGCTGGACCTCATCAGCAGTTGAATCATACATACGTTCTTCCACTGAGCGGAGGGTCTTCACATAGTTAATAGGGAGCCAGTTACTAACCTTCTTTGTTGTGTTAAAATGTTTTCTTTATTTCTTTCTTTGTATATGCATTGGCGGTTCTTTTGTTTGTCTGCACATATAGGATTCTTTCTCCAAAGTAAGCTCCGCTTCCTTTACCTCAGCAGGAGGGTTCGCCACAAGTCAGAGGGTACCCCGGCCAAACCCAACCTTTTAGCATCTCATGATTTATCACTACCCTTGCAATCTGAGGGGCTAAACTTATTCTTGCTAAACCTCGCTGTAGGAGCTCTCCGTAATACGAGGCTCTCTTCTCGTGTCAGGTTCTGGGAGTGCATCTCCGTCCCAGCTTTGGGAGTCTACAATTTACCTGATTCTTTCCTTTCAGGTGCTCGAGCCTCTATTTATGTATGGGGCCCCCCAAGAGATGGAGACCCCTCTTTCGTATGTCGGATCCCCCAAGAGATGTGGACCCATTTTCTAGATGTATTCAATCTTTACTGACTCTGTGCCCATGAGGGTGCCGTGTGCCCAGCCTTGGAGGTTGCCTTACCACAACGCGGTCTCGCCTAACTGTGGCGGTGACTTCACCACGACGAGGACCTCGTCCTGCTGAGGGATTGGTCCCAATGGTGGGCGGCTCTCCGAGAAGTCAGGTGACGTCTCTACACGTAACCTGGCTCCTGCCCCGTGAACCACTAATTATTTAAGGTACACTAGTGCTGCATCATGTTCTTGTTGGATGCCAGAGTTTTTAAACATGCTAAAGCAAAAATAGAGTTGGCTGTAAAAAGTTGCAAGGACAAGTTTGAATAAGATTTCCCTCTCAGTATATTTATATTTTTTAATTCACTCACCATCTCTAGAAATTTCATTAGTATAATGTTTAAGAAAAACATGTTTGGTTTTCAATGCAATATTAAAATGGATTAGGTATAAGGGTAATGCTTGTAGTTATAAAGTGAAATACTATGAAATTACTACTGGTGATACTGTATCGTTAAATAATGTTAATTACTCATGCTGCTAACACTCCACCTAACTCAAATTCAGAAAAGCAAGACCAGGCATTCTCAAACAATTCTCAAACCGTTTCTGTGAACTTCTCAAAAGTCAGCAGCTTTATATTAACAGGGAAGGTTGATTACAGATCTGATACAATTTCCATTTCTCACTGTAGGTTTGTTAGATCCATTATTATAGTTTGTCAGGGCCATGTATTTAACTGTTGAAATAAATGACACGCTTCCTGTAAATGTTAATTACATCTATTGCACCAGTATGCAGTTTGTTTTGAATTTTTGAGTAAGTAGTGGGGTTGCGAAAAAAATAGTGTTGTACGTCCCCAAGTGTTGCTACAACTGTTCAAATAACATACCTGTAATTTTTATTTTCATTGTTAATATCCTGACAATTTTTTACACTTTAAAGTCTGTTTCAAAGCTAATTTCAAAATGTCTGCTCTAGTGCACTGCAGGAAGAGCGATTAAAAAAAAAAAAAAGCTCTGGTTTTTCAGTTCCATACCACATCAATGAAATCACTAAATGAATCATTATTGCTGTGTTACCTGTTTGAAAATGTAAACAATAAACCTTACACTATCAGCGCACTAGAGCAGACATTTTGAAAAGACCATTGAAACAGGATTTAAAGTTAGGTTTCAGGATGTTAACAATGAAAATAAAAATTACAGTTGTAGCAACACGTGGGGACATGTAATGCTATATTTTTCGGAACCCCGCTACTTACTCTTTAAGGGGAACTGTATACGATGAAGTAACAATATACATGATACAGTTACATTAATTGGAAATTTGTTAATATGTGGTTTATGGTTCTTAGGTTTCTATTTATCCACAACAACATGTATCAACACTGCTGGAAACACTTGAATTAAAGCTTAACATTTAATAACCAATGAAAATGGTGCAATTTCAGGGTTTTATATTTTTAGCACATTGTTTAGCATATATGAAAGGGGATTTTTAGTTGTGTCTGATGGCTGAGTGCAGAAAGCACTCATCAAGAAAATTCAGAACACCTGACTATATTGTGACTGGTTTACTTTATCAGTATTACAAATAGTGGGAACTAGTTGCAATAACAATTCTATTGGAGGTAGGCACAGGTGTTAATGGATTTTAGTCCTAGGGCTGATCTCAGAAAAGCTCTCCAAAAACGGATTTTCATTTGTAAGTTTGTTGCAACGTTTCACATAAATTACAGCTTTCTATTATTCAGAGACTCTTCGCAGACAGTTTTTGGTATCATCTGGTCTTTATTTTACATGGAGTTAACATTTCTTGGTGAGGTGTGGCCCTGCCCCAGTCACACTATTACTATTCTAAAAAAAAAAATGTTTATCATTCTTTATGTAGTCCCAGCACCCCACTGAGTACATAATCCCAACTAGAATTTAAACCCCTTACAGTACTATTTGCTGCCTGTGTTTTTACCCATTACATAATGTACATCTACTCCTTCGATTCCCACTAGTTTGAGCATAAGATCTTATGTGCGGCACTTTATCAAAGCCTTTTTACAGACCAGATACTGTATATCATGTCATACAATCTTGTTTCTATCCATCTTGAAAGAAGCTTAGTCATACAGGATCTATCTTCCATAAATATGTGTTTGCTGTCTCCTATGATGTTGTTACAGAATTTGAGTATTATAAGTAATCGCCATAGTAACTACATTAAACTGTATAGAGACATTACTTAATAGTAGCCTAGACAACCACTATTACATTATTTATTTTGCTTAATCCAGTTATTTATTGCTCACCTTGTCTAAACGTTTGCAGCCTATGGTGCCTCAACAGTTGGATAACATCTTCCACTACAGTTTACTGTCAATTGATTTGCTGAGGAGCCAGCCGACAGCTAAATCTCTCCATGCAGCTGAGAAAAAGCATTTTAGAGGGATGAGCCATCCTGTGGGTCTTAGCTCCACTCGCCAGACCTTTGAAATAGCTCAGGTAATACAAGTACTATAATCTGAGTGATTATAGTAAGAGCTGCTGATTGGACCACACAGATGTAATACTTCTCTGAAATATCAGAAGTACTACAATTTTTTTTTTTTAAATAGCTAAACACGAATATTTAATTTCACCTTTAAAAATATACACAACATTCATAAAATGTGTTTTCTCTCAAGTATGCTTTGAACTTACTGTCTTCAAAAAAATCCTACATTGCATTTTAAAAGTCGTCTATAAATTCCTGTCAAGCTTTAACTCACAGAAGTTCCAAGTCTGAAGTAGCTCCCGAGACAACACTTTAAGTGTAATGGTCTTTTCCAACAGCTGTTATTTCATATATAGTAACCCTGAGGTCTAGCCCCACTGAGAGTACTGTACAACATATATAATAGGGATAATGCATTGTTCTACTTCCTCCTGGAAGCTGAATTTAAATAATTGGTCTACCACCTAACTCAAAGAAAGCTGGCATTTTTGTTTCCATACCTACCATGTTAAAGAGCAAATGATAAATGTCAGTTAAAACAAAACAGAACAGTATGCAGTCATGTAAAACTGCACTGGCTGTGTAATTGAAGCCAGATTTAACTCCACCTTAAAATGCTACTGAACAGGAACAGGCTGTAGCGATTACAGCAAAACACCTTACTTTCAGTTGATGTGTGCTGGGTTGTAGGTATTCCTGCAAACTCTTAAATCTGTTGCTAACACTTATTTTGTCTCAAATTTGGTGCCTTCTACTAAAATGTTATTTATGCATCATCACATAAAGAGGGCATACCTTCAACGTGTACCTTCAATACAGAGGCTGTGTGGTCCAGTGGTTAAAGAAAAGGACTTGTAACCAGGAGATCCCTGGTTCAAATCCCACCTCAGCCACTGACTCATTGTGTGACCCTGAGCAAGTCACTTAACCTCATTGTGCTCCGTCTTTCAGGTGAGACGTAATTGTAAGTGACTGCATCTGATGCATAGTTCACACACCCTAGTCTCTATAAGTCGCCTTGGATAAAGGCGTCTGCTAAATAAACTATTAATAATAATAATGTGGAAAAGTCTGCATATGACATTTTCTCAAAGAACAGACTAGACAGAGAGAAATGCTTATGTGTAGCATGAGTTCAGTTCTCCTTTAGGTTATTGTTTTTGATACATTTTTCTTGTTTTTTGACCAACATGAATAATAATTATTTATAATTACTCACATATTTAATTTTGATAGATGTGAGGGACAAGACCTTCGTATATGTGAGCCTGCTTCAGTATCTCATTTTGTTTAGCAAAATAGCAGACCTTGTATTTTTGGGTTGTTTGGTAGTTTCGCTGTAAAGTGACATGTTTTAAAAGCACAAGCAAATATGTAAATCTTTACTGTTGCAACTAAGGTTTGAAAACCCATTAAAAACAACAAGTTCAGGAGAGGAGGGACTACGGTAAAGCTAACAAGTGGTAGGAACTGATTTTAAACCCACAGTACAACACATGCACATAACAACAACAAAAAAGAATCAGATATGACACACAAGTAGCTATTAAGTTTATCATGAAGCTAATAAACTATATTATGTACCTAGTCAATGAAACAATTTACCAAAAACCTTGTATGAAACAAGTGTTTGTTATGGTAATGACCTAACTGTTTCAAGGGTGGTAGTTCTTCTCTCAGATGATGAATAGCTTAATGGTAAAATGCCAAATCTTGTTATTTGATTGGGTCACTCAAGGATTGCCCACCTGCCCTAACCACAAAGAAAATAAGGACATTTCTGACAGCGGTAATCCCCTCTCACCATTACTGTATTTAATGAAAAAATCTGCAGTAATGAGCCTGATCTTGAAGCACTGTATATAAAACCTGGCATGGTTTTATTTTAACTGTTTGATACATTCTTTGACATAGAGCAATAGAACAATGCTTTGTTTCCCCTGCCAAGAGTACTATACCTTTTTGTCTTCATTTGTATTTCTAGGACTGCTTTGACTGATACACGGCTTAAGAGTGTACAATACAATGTTATATTTATTTTAAAGATACTTCACATGATACAAAAATATTGATCAGTGTTTTTTTTTGGTTTTTTTTACGATTGGAATTGCTATTAACAAAATTGCTGCAGACTTTTTAGTGGCAATAAATTATAGAGTCTGAAAAAAATTATATTATCTGAAAAAAAAAAATCACAAAAAGGAAAACCTAGGCCATTTGGTCACTGCCTGAGAACTATGTCCTTTGTAAGTTCTCTATATGAAGGCCAAAGTTAATGGAAATGCACAATGTATCTGTGTCCTCATAGTCCTTGGGGGTCTTTGATGCACAGTGCACATTTCAACATGTCACTTTGCATGTAACTGTTGTTGGTATATGTATTATTCAGATATATTTAATCTGTGTATGCTGGTCTTCTCCAGAACGTTGGTACACAGCGGCAAACCTCCTCACTGAAGTAAAATCTTGCCTCGCAGCGCTTTCTTCGACCCTCACAAGGTGGGCTGTAGCAACTGTGGCAAAAAAATAAATATATAAATATAAATAAATAAATGAATAAATATATATATATCAAGACTGCTCTTAAACCAATATTTGCCCTTGTTTATACAATATCTTAAGGGCGTAACTTTCTAACATAATAACCTGGAAAGGTACAATGCTTCTTACAGTAAGCAAAAACACAGTAGCAACAAAATAAGACCTTTAAGTAAAAACCCTTAAAAGCATGCAAATATGCCCTGTAGTAGATGTAAAAGCACACTTAGCTCAGAGGCTGTTTTCCTTGGTGACAAGGGAAGGCAGTTGTTATCCTATGATACTAGAAGTATTTTATACATTCATTTACAGTAAGTCGGCACATGCAACTGAACTGGTAAGAGGCCTGAGAAGATGCAAATGAGGCTGAGATCACTGCAGTACAGGTTTTGCCTCCAGTTGATTTTATTTTAGTTGGTAGTTTTACAATGGTAATATTTAAAAAAAATAATAATAACGTTATAGGTGTTACGCTATGGACCATACTTTGCTGCAGATTTACACACAGCAACATTTGAGAAGCATTGCAGTAATTAGAGGCCTTAATCATTGAGAAATAGCATGTACTCATTCAGACAAATAAAACCTCATCACTTCAAATCAAACCTAGTGGCCAAACACCCTATTGATAGTGCTTTGTTGTGCATTACTCCTTAAACTATGTTCTCATACCAGATGATTTTGCCAGCCCTTGAACACATATACAATACATGTATTAAATATATTATAAAATGCTTCTCAATGTAAGTTTATCAAAACATAGGAGTTACCACATACATACATTTTACAAGTAGAGGAGTGATTGCAAGATGTCACATAAGTCTTACCCAGCTGCAAACTATTATATGGAGTTTAACATGAATAAAAAGCAAGGTATTTGTTTTGGGAAATCCCTTGTGTTTTTTTTTTATTAAAGGAGACCTGGCCCTCACCTGGCTAAATTAATTATGTTTATCTGTATTCAATAAGCAGGAAGATGCCAGATATGATCTAGGAGCACTGTTAACTTCATCACAAATGTTATATAATCATTCATGAATTAATATTTCCACAACGTAAATGTAAAACCACATCCTCTTACTATGGCGAATTGGCCTATTTAGTAATGAAATACTATTAAATTATACTTTGGGCAATAAAGTCACAGAGAATGTAATTGTTGGTTAATTACAAGGATACATTATATTGTTATAGTAATTTAGTTACAACAAAAGAGCGAACCTCTTCAACATACACATCTAATCTTACAGTTTACAGGGTATAAACCTGTCATATTAAAATGAAATAGCAACAGTACAAAAAGTACAAAAAAACATACAAAAGAGCCAACTTGTTTGCAAGAGCAGTTATATAACTGTTGTCTTAGGTACACTAGTTAATACAATGAAACATGAATGACCTAAACATTTGTGCTTAAAACAGATGACTGCCCTTTATAATGCACAGCAGTTCTTTTTATTGCTCACAGTTTTATCTGGGTTCCTATGCCATTCACGTGTATAGAAAAAATATAGTATTGAAAAAATATTTCAGTTTACACCATTTAAAATAACACTCAATAGAAGCAAAAGTCTTATGTTCATTGTTTTACAAGGCATTTTATTCTATTATTATTATTTATTTCTTAGCAGACGCCCTTATCCAGGGCGACTTACAATTGTTACAAGATATCACATTATTTTTACATACAATTACCCATTTATACAGTTGGGTTTTTACTAGAGCAATCTAGGTAAAGTACTTTGCTCAAGGGTACAGCAGCAGTATCCCCCAGCTGGGATTGAACCCACAACCCTCCGGTCAAGAGTCCAGAGCCCTAACCACTACTCCATTCTTAGCCCTATATTGGGAGAACTGTAAACAGGAGTGTGGTTAAGGATTAATATACTGTTTTGGCATTCTATCTGACTTCTGTCAAGCCTCTAACATATTGAAGGTTCTGGCAGTGAATGGAGAGCCAAAATACTAATCTGTACATAAAATAATTTCCGGTTATAACTTGGTTGAGAACTGAAATTGATAAATGTACACATGCAGTGTTGTGCATTGGATGTCTATTTCTGTTTTTAAACTGTATCAAGGCAGTAAAAGCAAAAACATCACCACTGGCCTTAAACAAATACAGATGTTTTCATATTGTAGTTCAACTAAGTGTTCCACAAGGATCGCACCATACATGTTTGGCACCAGTTTGCTTGAACGCATGGTTTGGCAAGCACAAGTCAACAAAGCTCTGAAAATTCAATTTTCCTACTTTTTAGGTTTGCATAAACACTAAAGGTATTTTGAACAGAGTTAAGTTCATGTGGAACTATATCATTAAATATAATAAAAACCTTTTGTCTTACACAAAATGAACACAGTAGATTTTGGTTTTCTTACTGTGAGTTAAATATGCATATTTCAACACGTGTTGATTGTGCATCATTAAAGAAGAGTGAATAGGGTAAAACAGCATTACTATGTTTCCATAGTCTATGAATGACATAAACATGTTAAGTGTTAAGTGCTGTCTATGACTAAAAACCTTTACATAGTGTGGTAAAGCCCCAGGTCATGGTTGGTCTGCGCTATTGAAACAGTGAACCCAGACTAAGATACTGCAGTTTTAAGCACTTCTTGCACACTTTTATTAGATACAAACAAATGAACAAAATACTGGAACAAAATAACAACTGTTTAACTAAATAATGGGAGCTAATCTCCTTTCCCCAACATAAAAACCCACAAAATACCATTTGCTTTCAGAATGGAATTTCCTCTGTTCTATGTATTGCATTTAAATTGCTTTGTTTAGCTCTTTTCTCATCATCAAGCTCTCCAACACACCCTCTCTGATCAGGCTATGCATGCACCTTCACTGAAACATTCTCCCCCAAACATTCCCTTTGTCCTTTTATAGGGTGTGGCCATGGGGTAATTTACAATCAATCATAAACTCACCACCTGGCCCCATTCCATACTTTTGTAATTAACAAATAAAACAGTAAATTAAACAATTAGTAGAATAACCAAACAAGCCATGTGGCTGTGCAAAGGTGGCCATCTTGGCCCCAGGCTGTTCCTCTATGCTCAAGCCAAGATGGCTGCCAGCCAAAACACACACACACCCACACAAGCAGAGCCACGGCTCTGCCACAAGAGCACTACTACCCTTGGAAAATACAATGCACCCTGCAAAATCTACTACTCTAGCACTGATTTATAAGGTAGCATGTATGTCCCGTGCATGACCACAGCATGAGGGAAAAGATAAAACCCAGGGTGGGGTGCAATCAACAGCAGTGCCTGGCATGCTTTATTATAATAAAAAAGTAGTACCTAAAACATTTTTCATTTTAATTTTGAGCCAGTTGAAGCAAATTGGATAAAACTTTTTGACCAGCAAGTATTACAACCCCCAGTTGACCCCATACTTCAGTGTTAGGCTTAGGTTGGGTAAACTGCTGCACAGGCAGTGTTGCAACTATTCTGACCTTTGTGTTCTTCTATTTGTAGAAAAGTTGTATTACCTGCATGTCTGGTGTTGAAACCTTCTTCCTCTCAAAAAGCATCTATTTGGTGATTCTGTACATTCGCATGTACATTTATCAGGATTCAGCGGCTGATGTCTTGGGCAGACTTTTGAACAGGCACACTGGCATGTGTCTTTATCAAAAACTGTATTGGGTCCACATGACGTTGGAAGTAGTTTGCAAACACATTGGCAGGAATCTCTATCCAGAACTCTGTTGGGTTTACAGCTGGAGGGGCTCAAGATACCCTTACAGACACACTGGCAAGTCTCATCATCTAGCTCTTTATTTGGTCCACAAATATCATTGACTCCATCAAATGCATCTGGAAGCAAGAAAAGAACAGTACAAATTAATCTTGTTTTTCTTCTACTTAAAACCAAAATTTCAAACAGTATCTATAATAACCTTTGTCATCACATTGAAACTTCAACACAACTGCGTGACAACAAACCAAACTAAATGATAATTAATCTGAGCCAGACCACACATGGTGTCCTTGTGTGACGAACTATATTTTGCATACTTTTATATAAAAAGTTTCCATACACAGTAGCAGGTCATTTTCATGGTGTTTGCCCAAGCAAACCTTAAAGCAAGTAAATACACAATGAGATTGTAAATCTCAAGCCAGAAAAACACTTTTTTTAAATGGATATACTGTATGTCTCACCAGTTATCTGTTTGTAGTATTTTTAACATCATGTTTATAGTCCTTTAATATATAAGATGCACTTTGAACATCTTCTTTACCTTCTACTCCAAAAATTGACAAAAAAATGTATCTCTCCTTATTTGTACATTTGGGTCTAATGCCAGCTTGACAGTTACTCTTTTCTGCCTGTTTTACAATACTAATAAATATAATTTATCAGCTATATACAGGCAGTACTTTTGTCTCTGAAAATGTTACACATGATCAATCACTCTAACGTTAAAGACTTTGCACACTAATTATACAGTTTCCACTGAATTGCTCTGGTACTCTAACCCTACATTCCACCAGACTTAGGGAGTTCACATGGGCCCCTTGTTATTCATTATTGCAGGGAAAAAGCCCTGCTTGTGTAAATACTGTGTGTGAGAATGTAAGGTTGACAGGGATGGGGTTAATTCCGCCCCTGCCAACAGGTGTGGACATACCCCAATTATGTAATAGAGTGCTAATTGGGGAGTGGCCACCTGTATAAAGGAGCACAAAGTCCTTTGTTTGATGAGGGGAGTGAGTGCAACTGTGTGAAACTGCGTTTTGGTTGTATCTTGTCAGCGAAGGTGAATGCCCAGCTAGATGGCAGTGTTTGTTTACGTTTGCTTGTTTTGTTTAAATCTTTCTTTTTGTCCTTATGCCCTATTTATTTGTTCCTGTTTATTTGTTGTTTTGTTTAAAAAATGTGCACACAAGTGTTTGAACTTCAGCTTCCATGTTTCTGAGTCTCATTCTTGCTAACATCTTGGGCCACAGCACTATTCTGTCGCATTCATACTAAATGAAGGTGCCATAGCTGTTACAACCATTGTGTCACTGCAAACACACGGTTCAAAAGTAATATTACTGTATGTGTTTTTTGATATATAACTGAATACTTAGATAAGAATTTAATGCAGAAGACTTCATTCTTTGTAATCCTATATCCCCATGAGGCCTTGACAGCTGTTTTATTTTCCTGTTGTGTGCTTCAAGTTAAAATCCATCTTCTGGAATCTTTCTGGACATTTTATATCACCTATTATATTTTTAAGCACTGGGATGTCATCCGGCCATAAAATATTATAGGCCCCCTACATTCTTCAAGAGAGTTCAAAACAATTTTCACAGGAAATGCTCATGGTAAATATGTTCTGGACTGATTAGTCTTATGCCTAACCAGTAATAAATCTTAAATCATGTTACTAGGTGTTACTGTAGGTGTACTGTACTAGGTGTTACTAGATTGATTATCTGCTAGAACGGATAAAGATAATCAAAGAGGAATGTGTTTTACTTTCCCCTTTTAGAGTAGATTCAACATGGCCAGGCCTGATTGCTAAATTCTCTAGCACATTATCATTTTATGAACAAATCTCAAGAAATTAAAACCAGGACTACGTACAGGGAAGTGATAGTCTCTATCAATCTTTATATCGTCTTACAGTTAAATGGCGGCAGAAAAATGCAGCTGTTTAAATCACTAAAACAGGACCCTCTCCATACATACTTTACCATACAGAAATACACTAAAGTGATGCACTTTTACACGTTAGATTTTCGGTACCTTGGTACTCAAAGGGACCTATTTTATATATCTAAACAGTGCCATTATTTAAAATATGTTTAAAAATACATGCCAAAACAATATGGCTCTTATTAATTAATAACATACTTATTTCAGTAAATTATCTTACAACATTTTTATGTTGCTATTCACAGTGTTAAAGATATTTGCAATATACAATTTCCTAAGTACTTTTGTAATGAAATGAACTTTCTGTTGCAACACATTATCTCTGGATATTATAGAACGTGGCTGATAATAGCACCAAACTATTTGGCAGCAGAAATATTCCAGAAAAGAAATTAAAGAAAATAAACTATTTCCCTATTAAATGTTTGAAAATGCTAGCAAGATTAAAGTTCAGCAAAAGTGCTTGCAAAGTGCTTCAAATAAATGATCCGACAATATTAGCTGAGGCAAAATCATGGCATAGTGGCTTATAAACCACTAGGTTTATCCCTTTAACAATTGCAGTATAACTGCCATGGGACAAGTCATGGGGTCGAAACCACGTCTAAAAGACGCCACATCTGTCCCCGAACTGGGAACTTGTGGGCGCTGCTCTGGCATTTTGTAGGGTGTCAATAACCCTATTGGACAGACCCAGATGACTCAAATGCAGCTGTTCCAGGGCCAGATCCAGGAGTTGCAGACTCGATGGGTTGGAATGCCATAAGGTCCGCCATGCCTTACTGAGCAGGTCATAGTGTGTCGGCAGTCTCCACGGCTGGCCGCTCAGGAGCTGCATCTGGCCAATAAAGGGCTACTAGTAGCACCATGGTCCAGTCCTGCCTGATTCTCTCCAGACACAGTGGGAGCAGGGCAAGCGGTGGGAAGGCATATAACATGTGCAAAGGCATCTACTGCCAGTGGGTCCCTGCCTTCCATTATGGAGAACCAGAGGGGACAGTGGGTTGATTCCTGGGAGGCAAAGATCTATCTCTGCTCTCCTGAACCTCACCCAAATGAGGCTCACCACCTCAGGGTGAAGCCTCCACTCTGAGGCGCTAGGAACTCTCCTTGAGAGGAGGTCTGCCATCCAGTTTGTCACCCCGGGCAGATGAACTGCCCACAGTGAGAGGAGAAGCTTGTGGGACACAGGATGGCGACTGGGCGACCTGAGGCCGCACTGGTGGTTGATGTAAGCCACCACCGTTGTGCTGTCTGTATGGACAAGCACATATCTCCCTCAAACCTGCCATTCCATATAGCGCCCCAGTCCTGGTGACACTGCCCAGTGCTAGTTTGCCGCTGGTTTGCATACTGGAGGTGGTCGCTTGGGAAGCAGGCGAGCCAGCTCCTTAGTGGATTCCTGCGCTGCAGCATCTTGTTTACCGCGGGACCAAAAGTATGCCCTGGAGGAATCAGGGCATCCAACCATGGTGCTTTGTCCCTGTAAGGCATGCATGCCTGGGAAAGCCAAAGCTGCCTACGTGCAGCTACCAGTGCAGCCAGGTTTCTACCTACAGCCTGTCCGTTGAGCTTGGACACACAGAGCAGGTTTTTGTTAACCAAGCGCAGTTCATCCAGCTGTTGTGGTGAGGGCCAATGCTTATAAGAGAGGGACCATAACAATGCAACTGGTACGCTACAAGGATGCTATTGTAGTTCCCTATCTGAATAGGCTCTCTGCTTGTTAGGGCAGGCAGCATCCTTAGATAGGAGAGCTATAATTAGGCACCTGGACCAAGGCTGCAATAGAAGCCTCAAACGGCGGAAAATAGGACAGGCTCAGCTTCTCTGCATCTTGCACCCTATATCGGCTGAGCAGGAGTAATGGAAGCAGAGCACTCCTTAGAGCTGCAGGATAGCCGTTTCTCAAGCGTGTGCTTGGAAAAAGGGGCACAAAACTTGCAGAAGCTGTGATTAGCCAGTGCCTCCATGGCATGCTGTGGTCTTAGGCAGTAAGAGCTCCTGCTATGCTTGTCCTCAATAGACAGACTGGTCTTGCATGTCTCACAGGTATAAAACCCAGGCATACTGCAAGTAGCAAGCAATGCAGTGTACAGTATGCAGTTGTACAGTTTCTGTCTCAATCTGCCTATAGGTATCGACCGGGCGGGTCAAGACCCGAGCAGGGCCGGTTCGGTGGCTTTAGCACCGGGTTGGCACGGTACCAGGTCGGAACGAGGACAGTACCAGGACGGTACCGATGCGGTGACTTTTAGCACCAGGTCCGTACAAGAATGGCACCAGAACGGATCGGTTACCATGTTACCGGTAAGGTACGGGTCCACCGGTTCGCAGTTATCGCCGGTGGCAACGTACAGGGCCACTGGCAAAATCACTCAGTCAGTACCACACATGAGACTGAGAAAGCCTGCTTGTTAGTATGGACTAACAGCCTTCACAATGGTGATGTTAAAAACTGTCACCAAAATGGCATCAAGATACTGTAGATGAAATTGCTTAAAGCAACAACAACAGAAGCGAGTATCTTGGTCCTGCGCAGTGCTGCTAAGCCCAGCAGTTGCCCTTGCTACATGTGTGCTGAGCACCACATTGCAGACTGGCCTGCACGTAGACACAAGAGAAAATACTTTTTCAACAAAAAATAGAAGTTAAACAATTACATAAATATAAAAACGTCTGGTGCTAAAAGCAAAAATGAGTACGGTATGGTACGGTTACAAGGACGGCACCATACCGGTGCGGTAAACTTGGTCCCGGTTCAATATGGTACGGTACCGAGTTGGGAACGGAGCAGGTCGGTGACCTTGGTACCAGTATGTTATGGATCTACGCGGTTCGCAGTCACCACAGGTACCAATGTACAGGGATGCCCACTGGCAAAACCACTCAGTCAGTACTACACACAAGACTGAGGGAAGCCTGCTTGTTGAGGTACCATGAGTCCAGCAGCTGTGCGCGTATTTCTGTAAAAAAAATAAACACAGAAAATACAACACGAGAAAAATATTTATCCACAGAAAACACTAATAACACAATTACAGTTCACAAAATAAACGTCTTGTAATTTAAAATGAGAATTTTATTTAACTCCAGCTGGAGCTATGAAGCCCGGGGAGAGCACAAAGTCAGCTGACTTATGTTGCTTTATCCCTGGGAAGGAGCGACTCAAGCCGCTGGCTTCTCGCGGGGCACAAGGCCACTGCTGGACGTAAAAAAAAACAACAGGCTTTAGTGCACAATATACGCGTAATTAATTTTTTTTAAAACAATTACAGCGTAAATAAAATATTGCATAAATTATGTAAAACACAATAATTAGCAAAGTCATAAGCAACAGGCTCCCCTGTCAGGTCAGGCTTGAAAGTAAAAATGGCGAGGGCTGTGAGCGCAGTACTTTTATGCCCTCGGGCGGGCCATGATCAAGGCCACAGGCTCACAGGCTCGTCAAGCAGCTTTGATATAAATTATTCAGGATTCCGGGACTTTAGGAGGTGAATACACATGTGGTAATGGTTACATTTCATACTTGAAAGGGAACAGAGAATTACAGGAATTGGTACGCTGCAATGCTGCTCAAATGTTGCTGGTTTAATAATAACAGATTGTGGGGCTGTTAAATTGTTGCTCAAGATGTGAGGTTGGATCGATGGCACCCTGGGGTTAAATCAATGTAGGTGTCAAATCGCATGTCCTGCAAACATTTATAAACTACGTTAAGTGTTGCTTTTGTGCAAATAGGAGGAGCAGGGCTATGATCATGCTGGCTGTAAACAGTAACATACATCGTAGAGGTAATATCTGTAATAAAACACATAGATTGTGTAAAAGTTATTTGAAGGAAAATTGCTATGGCATTGATAACATTTAGAAAATAAAGATCAAACATGAATATAGAAAAAAACTTACACATAGTGGGGACATCGTGGGGTCAATTTGTCACTGCTTAAATAATAATAGATCCAATCTAATATTTTACAAATGTTTATAGGCAAAATGGACACTACTCTAAAGACAGCTTCAGAAACTCACAGGCATTGTTAAAGATGTTTTCACAAAGGGCCTTTCTTTAAATGGTTCAAATAAAGACAGTATTTAAATCTGCAAGCGTTTAGATCAACTGACAAGACCCAGCTACTGTACTTAAACCCAAAGAAACGGAATGATTCTGCACTTACAAGATCCTGGATACTGGGAAGGAAAAGTGAAGTCGTGCTGCTTCACACATCTACAGATGTGATTATTCCAGATGTGATTCTTTGGACAGGTCTTGTTTGCAGCATGACATCTGTAAGGGAAATTAATACAGAAGTCAGCTGTAATGTATTTGCTGGAACTAAAATATAGGTATAAAATTCAATTTTGGTATAACATTCAATGAAAACCAAACCTGCTGTTATTTCTCAGTCCGCTTTTTCTCGTTAGTTGCCAGTTGTGCTCAATGCATTTTTGAGGCGAACACCCAAATACCTATTTTTCCCTAAATGCAGGGTGTACTTACAAGCCTTGAAAACAAATTTACAAGACATTTCTCATTTCCCCAACGTGTTAGGAGAAATAGACTGCACACATGTGCCGCTAACCCTTCCAGCTCATTCTGAGCATCTGTATGGGAATAGGAAACACACCTATTCTATTAATGTGCAGATGGTTTGTAATTGTGCACAGTTTAGCACTGCACCACTGACAGTGTACATTTGGCTTATAGGCTACTCATGATAATACAAATTAGTGGTATAATGCAACATTTGTTGCTGGTCCTTTGAAATTCGTATTAACGAGAATTGACTGTCCTCCTGTAAGTATCATGATTCATAAGTTGTCAATGCGGCACCATGATCTATTTTGTGTTAATTGTCTAGGCTACTAAGTAGCCCCCCGCCACCCCCTCCTCGACAGAACCATTTATTTGCATTGTACAATACAGCAACATGATTTATTTTGTGTTGCTGGTAGCCTACAGTAAAAAGAAAGTGTGCTATTTATTCATTTGATTATACTTTATAGGCCTACTGTACAGATTTATATTTATACATAATGTATTTTGTGTAGCCTATCCAAAACACATTAGTGTTATTTCAGAGTAATGATTTATACATTTAAAATACATTTGAGCACTATAAATGTATGTGTGTGCGATTGTATTTTATTAAACCCGACACCTCATTATTATTATTAATAATTTCTTAGCAGACGCACTTATCCAGGGTGACTTATAATTGTTACAAGATATCACATTATTTTTACATACATTTACCCATTTATACAGTTGGGTTTTTACTGGAGCAATCTAGGTAAAGTACCTTGCTCAAGGGTACAGCAGCGGTGTCCCCCACCTGGGATTGAACCCACGACCCTCCGGTCAAGAGTCCAGAGCCCTAACCACTACTCCTGTGGACATGATTTCCATTACATGAGAGTAGATGTTAAAACTTCATGCTGATTTGAACTTGGCTCTCGCCAAGATAAGCACCAACTAAGACGTAGCTTCACAGTAAACTAATGTGATCCATATGTGTCTCCATCCATTTGCGCTTCCTTCCATATGATGATGTAGATATCCTTCTGTCTGGTGTTGATGGCTGAAGTGTAATGCTGGCTCCAGGGATCAGCTTATTTTGCCTCCCTAGCGCATCAGCACACACAACGGCTGCGATGCTGGCTCCGGGATCAACCATAGTGCGGTCTCCCCAGCGCATCAGCATGACAACCGTCTGGATTGAGCTAAGTAGGGTACATCTCTGGGGTCTTCAAGTGGGCACCTTCCATCCTCGGTGTTTCGTCGACTAGCCCACGACACCTCAAGAGGGCTCGACGGTGATTCTGGCGTCCCAGCATCACCCCCCTCCGTCCCCCACTCAACTCAGCCCAGCTTACTTACCTGTATATCAGCCTTTCTTTCTTTCTATTGTGCTTGAGATCCCCAGCCAGAATCTTTCCGTCTCAACCACAGCCAGTTGCTGCTCCTCTCTGCTGCTTCAGATAAGTTCTTCACTGTGCGACGCAACTCTTGGCCATTGAATCCGACATCTCTGAGAAACCGGGTTGTAGAGTGTGCCACAAATCCTCGACATCCCACTTCCACTGGGTAAACCCAGACTCTCCATCCTCGCTGTTCCGCTTCAGTGGCTAGTTGAGCATACCGCAGTTTCTTCCTCTCATACGCCTCATCTACAGCATCCTCCCATGGCACTGTTAACTCCACCAGGTAAACAAGGCGTGCTGATCCAGACCACAAGACAATATCTGGTCGAAGGTTTGTGGTGGCAATCTCAGGTGGAAAAATAAGCCGTTGACCAACATCCGCCAGCATTTTCCAGTCTCTAGCAGCTTCCAGTTGTCCTGGGCGAGGATTGGTTTTAACACCTTTTCTTGGTGGTTGCTCTCCTGGGCGGAGGAATGTTGTCTTTGTGTGTAATGTTTTGATGGAACAGGTGGCAACTTATTGGTCATGTTACGCTTGTCTTCCAATGCTAAGGCCAAACATCGCAGCACCTGGTCATGGCGCCAAGTAAACCGTCCTTGGCTAAGAGCCACCTTACATCCTGTCAAAATGTGCCTTAATGTTGCAGGTGATGAACACAAAGGACATGAGGGATCCTCTCCTACCCAGAGGTTTAGGTTCTGTGGTGATGGGAGAACATCATATGTTGACCTTATAAGGAAACTGATCCTGCTCTGTTCCATTGACCATAGGTCTTGCCAGCCAATCTTGCGTTGTTCCACACTCTCCCATCTCATCCATTCTCCCTGCTTGCCCTGGGAAATGGCCTTTATACACCTCATCCTCTCCTCCTGCTTTTGCACCTCGTTGACTACAAGCTTCCTCCGTTGCGCTGGGGCTGCCTTGTGCCATGTAGGAGGAGCTGAACTGAGACCAAGACCCCTCTTCCATGCTGAACTTGCCCCATGATATCACCAATTCGAAGGGCAGCCTTTGCATCCTCCACAGCTTTCTTTGCCACCCACTTTCTTCCAGTTTTCAACACAGGTGCTGCCTCCCTTACGCATTTGTCGCGTGACTCTACTAATGTCATTTCCAGTCGGACCTTGGCACACTTAAACTCCTCGGTTAGAGCGGAGACAGGTAGCTGCAGTATTCCTTTACCATAAAGTCCCACTCTGCTGAGGCAGCGTGGAACTCCCAACCATTTCCTGATGTGTGAACTGATTAAAGCTTCCAGCTTCTCTACTGTTGTCAAAGAAACCTCGTACACAGTCAGTGGCCACAGCAGCCGTGGCAGTAGGCCAAACTGAAAGCACCAGAGTTTTAGTTTGCCTGGTAAAGCGCTGCTGTCTATGCTCTTCAACCCTTCCACAGCTTGTTGTCTAACTTCTCCCACACGAACTGTGTCCTTTAGATCCCGTCGTACCATCTCCCAAGGCTCTTCACTGGCTTCTCAGACACTGTTGGTATTGCCTCACCATTAATGAAGAACGTTTTATCTACTACTTTACCTTTAATTATAGAGATGCTCCTTGATTTAGTGGGCTTGAATTGCATTCGTGCCCATTCAATGTTATTGGTTAATTTGCCCAATAACCGATTAGTGCAGGCTACTGTTGTAGTCATGGTTGTCATGTCATCCATGTATGCTCGAATTGGTGGTAGTCGCATTCCAGAAGCCAAGCTCTCCTCCCACTACCCATTTTGATGCCCTAATGATTACTTCCATTGCCATGGTAAAAGCCAGTGGAGAAATGGTGCATCCTGCCATTATTCCAACTTCTAGGCATTGCCATGTAGTGCTGAATTCTGAAGTTGAGAAACTAAATTGCAAATCTCCAAAGTAGGCTTTGACTAGATTTGTTATTGTCATTGGTACACTGAAAAAATCAAATGCTGCCCAAAGAAGTTCATGTGGCACTGAACCATATGCATTAGCCAAATCCAGGAATGTCACATGGAGCTCCTTCCTCTCCTTTTAGCTGATTGAATTTGTTGCCAGATCACATTGATGTGTTCTAAGCATCCTGGGAAACCTGGAATGCCCGCTTTTTGTATTGAAGTGTCAATGAAGCAGTTCTTTAATAGGTAAGTTGACAATCTCTGAGCAATAATGCTGAAGAAAATCTTGCCTTCTACGTTTAATAGGAAATAGAGGCTGAAACTGACTGACAAACATAACTGAGGAAGTGTATATGTATTTATAAAGTATATTCCAAGGCGCATAACTCATTGAAGACAGTGTTATAAACCCAAAGGCTTGAACCGGGGACCTCCTGGTTATAAGCCCTTTTCTTTAACCACTGGACCACACAGCCTCCTATTTATCTATGTGTAATTTAATGAGTGCTCTATGGAATACAGATGACACAGCCCATGTTGGACATACAGTGCATTTGCTTCACCACACATTCATTCTTCTGTCTGCAGTGCATAAAGAAAAAGAACTACAACATAGTATCAGTAACTTAATTCAGAGCTGCATTTAGCAGGAATAAAACATGCTTAATCTTGAAAATGACAGGTGTGGAGAAATGCCATTCTTAATATCAATTTAACATTAAAATGTACACTCTGTTATGAATACCAATGGGTTTTATTTCTTTGCTGACTGTTTTTAGGCTATTATAAGAATTTCCAAATACAAATATAAACTGTTAAAAGGCTAAGTAACCCCGAGACTCTATTAACCCTCTGATGTTTTATGTTGCAGTTGATAAAAACACTAGCTTACAGATGCCTGTATATAAAGATAGAATGTAATGATTCATTGTGTACAGCTGAATCGTAATACTTTCTTTACATGATACAGATATATAGTAATTATGGGGTTTAATCTTGACATTTTCTATTGATCGATTATCATCCGATTAAGAGAGAGTTCAGCTGCGTATTTTAAGCACATCATAACCAGTGTGAAGTTCAGAGGGTTGCAGCTCGAGCTTTTCGGCTGACCAGTCGATTTAATAGGCTGTTTGGCTGTTCTAACTTCTACTCATGAATATGAATATGACGCGCAATATTGTTTAATATGGAGAAAATGCTCTGACAACACCAGAGGTTAAAAAAAATCATCAGACAACAGAGACATTGTAGTTGATAGCACAGTGCAGTGAGTATGTGAGTACGTGATTATGCTGTGACTTGCGTAAATTGCGTAAACCACGTTGAACTCCTGAAGGATCTGGAGTCTGTTGTGGTTTCTCAGGCTGTTGTTGCAAAGAAAATTGGCATGTCAACATCGCAGGTGCCTCGCACTATGAAAAAATTAGATTTCATTATTTTTCATTTCATGTAGAAATAAAAAAACAGGGATTAATTTTGTGCCCAGAGCACTCCCAATAATGTCATGGCCTCTTGTCACAAAGACGGCAGCAGTGAGTGATGTCAGACCAGAGACCGGGAGCAACACAGAACAGACAGAGTCAGTGAGGTTTTGGTGAAGCTGAGCGCGTGATCGCGCTCAGCATTTAATAATCAAACAGAACAGAAAATAAAAGGTTTGAACACAAAACACAGCACACGGCACTTACGCCAAAATAAACAGACAAACAAAACGGACTAACACTTAACAAACGGTGCACGGAGACAAACAAACACGGTGAGTAAAACAAAAAACCTTTCTTTCTTTCTTTCTTTCTTTCTTTCTTTCTTTCTTTCTTTCTTTCTTTCTTCTCTCTCACCCGTTCTCCACTCACGAACACCCAACCCCGAGTGAGTGAAAACATGCAGTTTTTATGCAGTTGTACCGAGACTCGATTGCTAGTCAATCATTCAATTGGAATCTCGGTACAACTGCACGTGAATTAATTAAGTGCAATTCCCCGTGCTCACATATTAAACACATTTTATCTGCATGTGAAGTGATGTGCCATCCTCGTGCCTAAATACAATTATACATTTTTAAACACACGTTGAACACAGACCCGCTTATATCCCGTGTTCCAATGCCTATACACCAACATTTACACACAACACGTAACATATAAACAAACTACGCACAAGGGCGTGGCCACATTGCCACATATACCCCCCCTTGTGCGCAGCACACATGGCCTCAACGGCCACCTCCCCCTTAAAAACCCAGCAGTCCAGGACAAAGTCTCGGGCTGGGAAGGGAGGCTTCAGTGGGCACATGGCTGGCAAAGCTGTCAGCACCCCTGCCGGTAGTGGCACGGCTGACAGCATGCTGGTCCACTCCTGCAGCGAAACTGCTGCTGGGGATGCTGGTCTCCTGACCTCTCCCCTTTCTTCAGAGCCGGTAGCTCCCTCCTGTGGGGCTCCGCCACAAGAACTCCTGCAGTGAAACTGCTGCTGGGGAAAGTGGTCTCCTGACCTCTCCCCTGTCTTTGTAACCGGTAGCTCCCCTTTCTGGGGCTCCGGCCACCGTACTCCCTGTGGTGGAGGTGCGGGAAGCAGAGACAGCTCCTGCTGTTCTGCTCCTGGCAGTGGCGGAGGCAGAGGCAGCTCCTGCTGCTCTGCTCCTGGAGGTGGCGGAGGCAGAGGCAGCTCCTGCTGCTCTGCTCCTGAAAGTGGCGGAGGCAGAGGCAGCTCCTGCTGCTCTGCTCCTAGTGGAGGAAGCGGTGGAGGTGGCGGAGGCAGAGGCAGCTCCTGCTGCTCTGCTCCTAGTGGCGGAAGCGGTGGAGGTGGCGGAGGCAGAGGCAGAGGCAGCTCCTGCTGCTCTGCTCCTTGCGGTGGAGGCAGAGGCAGCTCCTGCTCCTCTGCTCCGGGCGGTGGCGGAGGCAGCTTCTGCTCCTCTGCTCCGGGCGGTGGCGGAGGCAGAGGCAGCTCCTGCTGCTCTGCTCCTAGTGGAGGAAGCAGTGGAGGTGGGAGCAGCGTGTAGGCTCCTGGCGATGGAGGTGCGAGCAGCGTGTAGTCTCCTGGCGATGGAGGTGCGAGCAGCGTGTAGTCTCCTACTGTTGCAGGGGACTGGTGCGGCTCCGCCTCTCTTGCTGGGGACTGGTGCGGCTCTCCCGCTCTTGCAGGGGACTGTGGTGGAGGCAGAGGCAGCTCCTGTTCCTCTCCTCCGGTGGTGACGGTGGGGAAGTGATACCAGCAGGCGCTCACACTCTGCTGGTGGATGGGAACCCAGCAGGCATTCACCCTCTGCTGGTGGACACGGGACAGCAGGCATTCTTCCTCTGCTGGTGGACACGGGACAGCAGGCATTCTTCCTCTGCTGGTGGACACGGGGACAGCAGGCATTCTTCCTCTGCTGGTGGACACGGGGACAGCAGGCATTCTTCCTCTGCTGGTGGACACGGGACAGCAGGCATTCTTCCTCTGCTGGTGGACACGGGACAGCAGGCATTCTTCCTCTGCTGGTGGACACGGGACAGCAGGCATTCTTCCTCTGCTGGTGGACACGGGACAGCAGGCATTCTTCCTCTGCTGGTGGACATGGGGACAGCAGGCATTCTTCCTCTGCTGGTGGACATGGGGACAGCAGGCATTCTTCCTCTGCTGGTGGAGATGGAACCAGCAGGCATTCTCCTCTGCTGGCAGCTTGGGTCCTAGGGCTGTGGAAGCACCGACTTCCCCTCTTGGGCTATGGAAGCACCGACTCCCCTGTTTGGGCTATGGACGCACCGACTCCTCCCTTTGGGCTGTGGACGCACCGACTCCTCCCTTTTGGGCTGTGGATGCACCGACTCCCCTCTTGGGCTTAGGACGTTCAGGCTCCCCCACTCAGGCGTAGGGACGTTCGGGCTCCTCCCACTCAGGCGTAGGACGCTCGGGCTCCTCCCACTCAGGCGTAGGACGCTCGGGCTCCTCCCACTCAGGCGTAGGGACGCTCGGGCTCCTCCCACTCAGGCGTAGGGACGTTCGGGCTCCTCCCACTCAGGCGTAGGACGTTCGGGCTCCTCCCACTCAGGCGTAGGACATTCGGGCTCCTCCCACTCAGGCGTAGGGACGCTCGGGCTCCTCCCACTCAGGCGTAGGGACGCTCGGGCTCCTCCCCTTTGGGCTAGAGAGGACAACAGCCTTGTAAGTAGCGGTGCAGGGCACCTTTTTAACACCGCCTGCAACTGCTGCGCTGATGTTACTCTGGGCCCCCCTTGCTTCTCCTGATCCAGCAGCCAGTCGATCACCTCCTCTGACACTGGCCTGCAGGATGGGTGCTGCTGTTGCTTCCTCTCTAGCGTCTTTCCTCCCTCCATTTCTCCAAAAAAAAAATCCATTTTTTTTTTTTTTTTTCTTTCCAAAAAAAAACTGCGGTTGCCGCTCTGGCCTGAGTTCTGGAGGCGCTGTAGATCCCACGCAGGACACCACGTGTCACAAAAACGGCCGGAGTGGGTGACGTCAGACCAGAGACCGGGAGCAACACAGAACAGACAGAGACAGTGAGGTTTTGGTGATCGCGCTCAGCATTTAATAATCAAACAGAACAGAAAATAAAAGGTTTGAACACAAAACACAGCACACGGCACTTACGCCAAAATAAACAGACAAACAAAACGGACTAACACTTAACAAACGGTGCACGGAGACAAACAAACACGGTGAGTAAAACACAAACGTTTCTTTCTTTCTTTCTTTCTTTCTTTCTTTCTTTCTTTCTTTTTTTCTTTCTTTCTTTCTCCTCTCTCTCTCACCCGTTCTCCACTCACGAACACCCAACCCCGAGTGAGTGAAAACATGCAGTTTTTATGCAGTTGTACCGAGACTCGATTGCTAGTCAATCATTCAATTGGAATCTCGGTACAACTGCACATGAATTAAATAAGTGCAATTCCCCGTGCTCACATATTAAACACATTTTATCTGCACGTGAAGTGATGTGCCATCCTCGTGCCTAAATAAAATTATACATTTTTAAACACACGTGAAACACAGACCCGCTTATATCCCATGTTCCAATGCCTATACACCAACATTTACACACAACACGTAACATATAAACAAACTACGCACAAGGGCGTGGCCACATTGCCACACCTCTATACCTTCCACAAGCTCTATGGTCATTGCTTGGCACATCCTTTCTCTATTAAAAATATCTGCTCTGAGGCAAGTTCTCCACCAGTGAATTTGGCTTTATACATTTTTTTCTTTAACTCAAATATCAAATCATAATTACAGCATGACGTTATCTGGAAAGTGGGTGAAAACCAGGTGAAGGACGGGGCACTAAAACTTCTGTAAAAAGAAGTGCAAAACTTCTTAAAAACTATACCGTACAATTACTCTGCTTCTATTTTATCATTAAATGAGATCATACTTGTTTAACTGTGTGGTATAATTAGTTATTTCTCACTGATTTAGTGCTCATTCCGAACAGTTTTGTCTTGGTCTAAAGGATTTTAGTATTCAAAAATATGAAAATGTATTTAATGCTAATTATGTGTAATATGTAAACTATAATGACAGAATAATTGCATAGTATTGTTTTTAATACATTTCACAGTGTTTAGTGACAAATCTTATTTTTCTCACCCTTTGGATTTTTTTGTTTTTCCCTTTCCAAACAATTTGTCTTCAATTTCTAAGACATTGTCAGCTATTATTATAATCCTGTTTTCAGTAAAGTTGCCCTTTCTATGCTTCTGAACACTTCCATGAGCACGGAATGACCACCAATCGGATCTGATACAAATTCTCCCTGTTGATAGCCCACCCGAGTTGAGTGAAAAGACAGTTTCCATGCAATGTGAGTTTGACAGATATTGGTGATTCTTTCCCAGCAAGCCTGGCAGATAAGGTCGCATTCATTTGTGTAGAAAACTGAAAGGATGGACGCTATTGCTTTGCTTCCGAATTAGCCTAACAATTCTTTGGCGCTTTTAGTTACAAACAAAGTAAAAGGAGGATATTCAACCTGGGTTGAGCGAATGCATGGAAACAAGGTATCTGAGCCATTGTCTCACCTCATATATATATATATATATATATATATATATATATATATATATATATATATATATATATATATATATATATATATATATATATACAGTACTGTACAGTAAAGTTTTAGGCAGGTGTGAAAAAATGCTGTAAAGTAAGAATGCTTTCAAAATAGACATGTTAATAGATTATATTTATCAATTAACTAAATGCAAAGTGAGTGAACAGAAGAAAATCTAAATCAAATCCATATTTGGTGTGACCACCCTTTGCCTTCAAAACAGCATCAATTCTTCTAGGTACACTTGCACAAAGTCAGGGATTTTGTAGGCATATAGTCAGGTGTATGATTAAACAATTATACCAAACAGGTGCTAATGATCATCAATTCAATATGTAGGTTGAAACACAATCATTAACTGAAACAGAAACAGCTGTGTAGGAGGAATAAAACTGGGTGAGGAACAGCCAAACTCAGCTAACAAGGTGAGGTTGCTGAAGACAGTTTACTGTCAAAAGTCATACACCATGGCAAGACTGAGCACAGCAACAAGACACAAGGTAGTTATACTGCATCAGCAAGGTCTCTCCCAGGCAGAAATTTCAAGGCAGACAGGGGTTTCCAGATGTGCTGTCCAAGCTCTTTTGAAGAAGCACAAAGAAACGGGCAACGTCGAGGACCGTAGACGCAGTGGTCGGCCAAGGAAACTTACTGCAGCAGATGAAAGACACATCATGCTTACTTCCCTTCGCAATCGGAAGATGTCCAGCAGTGCCATCAGCTCAGAATTGGCAGAAAACAGTGGGACCCTGGTACACCCATCTACTGTCCGGAGAAGTCTGGTCAGAAGTCGCCTTCATGGAAGACTTGCAGCCAAAAAGCCATACCTCCGACGTGGAAACAAGGCCAAGCGACTCAACTATGCACGAAAACACAGGAACTGGGGTGCAGAAAAATGGCAGCAGGTGCTCTGGACTGATGAGTCAAAATTTGAAATATTTGGCTGTAGCAGAAGGCAGTTCGCCGAAGGGCTGGAGAGTGTACACGAATGAGTGTCTGCAGGCAACAGTGAAGCATGGTGGAGGTTCCTTGCAAGTTTGGGGCTGCATTTCTGCAAATGGAGTTGGGGATTTGGTCAGAATTAATGGTTTCCTCAATGCTGAGAAGTACAGGCAGATACTTATCCATCATGCGATACCATCAGGGAGGCATCTAATTGGCCCCAAATTTATTCTGCAGCCTGACAACGACCCCAAACATACAGCGAAAGTCATTAAGAACTATCTTCAGCGTAAAGAAGAACAAGGAGTCCTGGAAGTGATGGTATGGCCCCCACAGAGCCCTGATCTCAACATCATCGAGTCTGTCTGGGATTACATGAAGAGAGAGAAGCAACTGAGGCTGCCTAAATCCACAGAAGAACTGTGGTTAGTTCTCCAAGATGTTTGGGCCAACCTACCTGCCGAAGTTCCTTCAAAAACTGTGTGCAAGTGTACCTAGAAGAATTGATGCTTGATGCTGTTTTGAAGGCAAAGGGTGGTCACACCAAATATGGATTTGATGTAGATTTTTCTTCTGTTCACTCACTTTGCATTTAGTTAATTGATAAATATAATCTATTAACATGTCTATTTTTGAAAGCATTCTTACTTTACAGCATTTTTTCACACCTGCCTAAAACTTTTGCACAGTACTGTATATATATCAGCTGGTTGTAATCTGAGTTGTGATTCATTTCTTGATAGATTCATTTAGAAATGTATTCACTTCCACAGCCTTGCGATATTAGCATTTTCCTTGCAACCCTTTTGAATTTGACAGACTTGTGAATAAATGTAAGATATTCGCAATGTTGCATAAAAGTTGCATACATTTACAAAATGTCCCCCAATCACCAGTACAGTAAACAAAATAAACAAGCGAGTATGCGGTTAAAAAATCTTTATTAAGACACTCATTACACTAATAAAATGTTTTTATTAAAACCTATGAATGTAATAAAAAGTGCAAAAAAGTAATGCATGTGCAGAAATGTACACTACAGGTAGGCTACATTAGTGCAAATTGTTTTCAGCGAAGAACTCTGAGATACACATCTGGACTGTCTGTTTTTGCAGACTTGTGTCAGCGCTTTCTAAAAAATCCCAATTCGGCTATAACCGGATGCTGCTTCATAGCACGCCACAGTGTTAAAAGTGCAGTACGCATGCTTAGGTCATCAGTGTCTGTTTCAGACAGAGCGTCCTGGTTGCCAAGGTGACACAGCTGAGAATTCTTCCTCACTGGTTGTATTTTCATCAGCACTCTCCTGCTCAACTACAGAAAACCCAGCTTTTTTGATGCAACGTTTCATTGTTTGCTGACTGACAGAGTTCCAAGCATGCTTTACACTGAATGTTCATGCTGATGCTCATCGCTTTTATCTTTCCAGCAATGCTTGCTGTTGCAGTCAGTGCTGTTTTTTCAAACTGTAAACCCGGCACTATGTACAGTGATTAAACAGCCATGGTACAGTACAGAGATAATCACTCAGTAGCGAGTGTAAACAGCTGTTTGATCGATCTGTCAAGCAGTGTGGTCCAGTGGTTAAAGTCCAGAAGGTCACCGGTTCAAATCCCACCTCTGCCACTGACTGACTCACTGTGTGACCCTGAGCAAGTCACTTAACCTCCTTGTGCTCCATCCTGCAGATGACATGTTAAATCAATGTCCTATTTTAAGTGACTCTGCATATTATTATTATTATTATTTATTTCTTAGCAGACACCCTTATCCAGGGCGACTTACAATTGTTACAAGACATCACATTATTTTTACATACAATTACATTATTTTTTACACATTATTTTTACATACAATTACCCATTTATACAGTTGGGTTTTTACTGGAGCAATCTAGGTAAAGTACCTTGCTCAAGGGTACAGTATATATATATATATATATATATATATATATATATATATATATATACACAGTGCTCCCTCGCTATAAGGCCACTTGGATATAACGCTCTGTGAACAGGACGACTGCAGGGGTGACGTCAGATCAGAAACACAGACTCAACTCCAGGAAGTAGCGGGGTAAAACTGAAACGCTACGGCGTTCAGCACTTCTATTAAATAATAAAACAAAGATTAAAACAAAACACAAAACAAAAGGGCACGCTGGCCAAACAAACAAACAAACAGGACTAAACAAGTATAGTGCTGGTTTTGAGCCAGCACATATAGCAACTGTTTACTTTGAATTCGCTTTTACCTCCAAACTCCTCACTCGTTCTCCACGCTCAAACACCCTTCACCGAGTGCAGCCAAATGGCAGATATTTTATAATTTGTGACTGAGAGACTAACTAAACATCAATTACTATATTATCCCTTGGTCACATTCTGCACGGGTCTACCAAGTCTGCGTGACTGTCAGCTAGTTAAACAATCAGTAGCTGACAGTCATGCATTCTCACAAGGTATTTAAATAATAATAAATACAAAACAATACTGGCGGACGGTATCTCGTTCGTCCTTGCCAAACAATAAATCAAAAACATGGCTTTTCGCTGTCATATAAAATCTAAATAATAATATAAATATAATAATAAACAAAGGGCGGACACTCCACGACTATCCTACAGCATGTCCCCCAGTTCCCTATACTAGTGATTCGTGCAATATTTCTACAGTAAATACGGTACCGGTGTTGTTCAAACTGTAAAGAATGTCTAACTTCCATTTCTGTCTCTCCCTTTTGATACAGTATCTGAACTGAAGAAAAGCTGCGCTGGCACTTTATAACACAGACATCTTATTCAGCATTCGTTTTATAACTAAATAAATATTAGGCCTATTACGTGGTTATCTTTCCTAATGTATTTACTTTTTTACTGTGAGAGGAGCTGCAGATTTCTCCACGAGTGGGAATGTTACACATATATATATACATACATATATACACACATTTATAATCCAGTTCTGGCAGTGGAATGTGACATAAGGAATGTCATTGGTCGGGCAAGGTTCCAGCTGTCCGTATATTGGATGGAGCCTTGTCTCAAAATCACTGCACTGCCTCACAAAATTTAAAGTACTGGTAGTCATCTTGATTACAGTTAGAGATGTACAGTAACTATAAAACTGAGTGACCAATTACCAGCAAAAAAATTCCAAAGTAGTAGGAAGACATGCCAATTTGGATAAATAACAATTACATACTGGAAGATAGCAAAATGGAAACAAATCTGACTGAAAACAAAAACAGTGTCAACTGTGGAAAATGCACACATCCACACACACACACACACACACACATATATATATATATATATATATATATATATATATATTGTGGCAATGTGCCCCGCCCCTGTGTGCATGTGTGTGTTATATGTTGCATGTCGCATGTGTTAATGTTGGTGTATAGCGATTGGTACACGGGATATAAGCGGGTCTGTGTTTCACGTGTGTTTAAAAATGTATAATTGTAGTTAGGCACGAGGTTGCACTTAATTAATTCACGTGCTGGGATTCAAGTAAATAATTAATTAGTAATTGAATCCCAGCACAACAGTATATATAGATGCACGATTCACTCACTCGGGGTTGTGTGTTTAGGGCGAAAAGGACGGAGAGTGAGGAGAAAGTAAAAAGTAAACAATTGCTACATGGTGCTGGAGGACCAGCACGGTACGTGTTTGTTTAGTGTTCGTCCCTGTGTGTCAGTGTCTGTTCGTTTTGTTTGTCTATTTATTTTGGCGTAAGTGCCGTGTCCTGTGTTTTGTGTTTGTTTAAACCTTTTATTTATAATAAACCGCGCAACAGCGCTTTCATCATTTCACCTCATCTGTCCTGTCTCTGTGTATTCATTTCCTGGATCTGACGACACCACTCAGCCAGCTGTGTGACAATATATATATATATATATATATATATATATATATATATATATATATATATACAGTACTGTGCAAAAGTTTTAGGCCGGTGTAAAAAAATGCTGTAAAGTAAGAATGCTTTCAAAAATAGACGTGTTAATAGATTATATGTATCAATTAACTAAATGCAAAGTGAGTGAACAGAAGAAAAATCTAAATCAAATCCATATTTGGTGTGACCACCCTTTGCCTTCAAAACAGCATCAATTCTTCTAGGTACACTTGCACAAAGTCAGAGATTTTGTAGGCATATAGTCAGGTGTATGATTATACCAAACAGGTGCTAATGATCATCAATTCAATATGTAGGATGAAACACAATCATTAACTGAAACAGAAACAGCTGTGTAGGAGGAATAAAATTGGGTGAGGAACAGCCAAACTCAGCTAACAAGGTGAGGTTGCTGAAGACAGTTTACTGTCAAAAATCATACACCATGGCAAGACTGAGCACAGCAACAAGACACAAGGTAGTTATACTGCATCAGCAAGGTCTCTCCCAGGCAGAAATTTCAAGGCAGACAGGGGTTTCCAGATGTGCTGTCCAAGCTCTTTGAAGAAGCACAAAGAAACGGGCAACGTTGAGGACCGTGAAGACGCAGTGGTCGGCCAAGGAAACTTACTGCAGCAGATGAAAGACACATCATGCTTATTTCCCTTCGCAATCGGAAGATGTCCAGCAGTGCCATCAGCTCAGAACTGGCAGAAAACAGTGGGACCCTGGTACACCCATCTACTGTCCGGAGAAGTCTGGTCAGAAGTGGCCTTCATGGAAGACTTGCGGCCAAAAGCCATACCTCCGACGTGGAAACAAGGCCAGCGACTCAACTATGCACAAAAACACAGGAACTGGGGTGCAGAAAAATGGCAGCAGGTGCTCTGGACTGATGAGTCAAAATTTGAAATATTTGGCTGTAGCAGAAGGCAGTTTGTTAGCGAAGGGCTGGAGAGCGGTACACGAATGAGTGTCTGCAGGCAACAGTGAAGCATGGTGGAGGTTCCTTGCAAGTTTGGGGCTGCATTTCTGCAAATGGAGTTGGGGATTTGGTCAGAATTAATGGTCTCCTCAATGCTGAGAAGTACAGGCAGATACTTATCCATCATGCAATACCATCAGGGAGGCATCTGATTGGCCCCAAATTTATTCTGCAGCAAGACAACGACCCCAAACATACAGCGAAAGTCATTAAGAACTATCTTCAGTGTAAAGAAGAACAAGGAGTCCTGGAAGTGATGGTATGGCCCCCACAGAGCCCTGAGCTCAACATCATCGAGTCTGTCTGGGATTACATGAAGAGAGAGAAGCAACTGAGGCTGCCTAAATCCACAGAAGAACTGTGGTTAGTTCTCCAAGATGTTTGGGCCAACCTACCTGCCGAGTTCCTTCAAAAACTGTGTGCAAGTGTACCTAGAAGAATTGATGCTTGATGCTGTTTTGAAGGCAAAGAGTGGTCACACCAAATATGGATTTGATTTAGATTTTTCTTCTGTTCACTCACTTTGCATTTAGTTAATTGATAAATATAATCTATTAACATGTCTATTTTTGAAAGCATTCTTACTTTACAGCATTTTTTCACACCTGCCTAAAACTTTTGCACAGTACTGTATATATATATATATATATATATATATATATATATATATATATATATATATATATATATATATATATTAGGGCTGTCACTCGATAAAAAATTGGGCATTAGTTGATTAATCGGTAGATTAGTTGGTAGATTAATCTCTGCACATTTGTAATAAAAGCAACGATTTTATAGCAGCTGTTCTGCATTGTAAAACTAAAAAATCTATAGAATCTAAAAAAAACAAAAACAACTAGCCCAATGGGAATTTTGACTTTTTGTTGCAGCAGCTTATCCATTGAAATTATACTATTGTTCTCACAAAGTATTCAAAAATATCAAATGAATAATAACATTGTTGCTCTATAGTGTCAGCCAGGTATGAGGTATGAGGAGAGAGGTTACCTCATGTCAGGAGAGGTGGGCTTGCAAGTATTACAAGACATCTTTCTCTACCAGTCATGTGGCTTTTTATCAAAAGCATTATCAGCTTGCTGCAGCCATCTGAGCTTAATCCACCTCTCTCAGCAGCCTAAGAAAAGACCTCCTTGAAGAAATGGAGTTGTACCCTAAGATACACTGTAAAGAAACAGAATTCCAGCTGTGGAATCTAATCAGCAGTTAGGGGCGTAAGGTATAAAAAGGACTGCTGCAAAGCCAAAGACAATGGGCTGAATACCGTCCATGCTACCCGAACAAAGAGAACTTGCTGTAAACTTCTGATCGCCATGAGAGTGACCCGGGATCAGAATATAAAGAAACCAAAACCGACGACGACCGTGCGAGTGTCTATGTGGGACCTCCATGGCCCCTTTTATTTTATAGTTTTTGTACAGTGTTTTATTGTGCTTTACTTACATACCCCTGTATGACCTCAGTGTGCTACCATTGTTGGTAGTGTCACGTGAGCTGTTCTCACTGTGAATATGTAAATAAATCATGTTCGCCTGCGGGGCGTATGAACTTTAACCTCCGTCTCGATCTCCTGCCTGTCACTCAAAAGTGAATGCACGGATCCACGCGCCAGCAGGCTTTCACATATGATTTTAAAAAAGTAATTTGTTTTAATCATAAATAGACCCCATGATGTTGCTAAATTGCTAAAACATAAATCCGTGTACAATACTTATATACAACAAAAAAGTCCATATGTCCAAAAATAAGTTTGCATATGATTTTGATTGGTGTTTATTTAGGCAGAATATGAACAGCCGGCAATATCTGTATGGTTATATGATATAAAGCGATGTCTGTGGAGTTATATACTGACATTTCAAAAAATGCTTGGGGCAAGCTGGACAAAGATGTTGTGCCAATGTGTTTTCAATTACCATATGTTTAATGGCTTAGGAAGGTTAAAGTGCATTTCTGAAAACTAGTAGGAATGTTCTTCTTACAATGCTCGCTTACATATGACATATATTTCACTTTCTGATTGCTAATATGTGTACTTCCAGTAAGAAAGTTTATAAATAATATCAAAATCTGCAGGGTTGTGTTGTAAATTATGAGTGTTTTACAGACTAACAGGAAAGAAAATTAAAGATTCCTTCTGAATCCTGAAATAAAAATTAGTTACTTACAACCATTAACAAAACAAAAACTTAAACTATTTTGCTGTGCAGTATTTTCTTGGGACACTCTGGCAGTGGCAGCGGCACGCTGTACTCCGGCAGTAAAACTGCTATTGGTGCAGGTGGTCTCCTCACCCCCCCCTCTTATCTGTAGATGGCAGCTCCCTTTTCTTGGGCTCCAGCCCCAGAATTTCCAGCAGAGCAACTGCTGCTAGTGTACACAACCAATCCCCGGGCGGTGACGTGCAGGCATCCCCGGGCAGTGATGAACAGGCCTCCCCGGGCGGAGACGAGCAGGCCTTCCCAGGTGATGGTTAACTGGCCTCCCCGGACGATGGCGAACTGGCATCCCCAGGCGGTGCAGGCTTGGCAGCCCTAGGCAATGCAGGCTTGGCAGCCCTAAGCAGTGCAGGACAGAGCAGGAGCGGTCCCTCGGGAGGCGACGGCAGGTGCGCACCCTTGGGAGGCGACGGCAACTCAGCAGGCAGAGGCAGGAGCAATGGGTAGTCTCCCTCTGGAGGTGGAGGCAGGAGCAATGGGTAGTCTCCCTCTGGAGGTGAAGGCGGGAGCAACAGGTAGCCTCCCTCTGGCGGTGGAGGCAGGAGAAGCGAGTACACTCTCTCTGGTGGTGGAGAAGGGAGCAGCGGGTAGTCTCCTTCTGTCTATGGAGACTGGTGCTGCTCTCCCTCGGTCGCTGGAAAATGGCGCGGCTCTTACTGGTCAACGGAGACTGGTGCGGCTCTCCTTTGGTCGTTGGCAACTTGGGCTTCTCTTTCTTGGGTTCTGGGCGCTCGGTCTACCCCCTCTTGGGCTGTGGATGCTCGGCCTCCCCCCTTTTAACTGTGGACGCTCGGCCTCCCCTTTCTGGGCACTGCACGCTTGGGCTCCCCTTCTGGGCACTGCGCTCGGGCTCCCCGCTTCTGGGCACTGCACGCTTGGGCTCCCCCCTTCTGGGCACTGCACGCATGGGCTCCCCGCTTCTGGGCACTGCACGCTTGGGTTCCCCCCTTCTGGGCACTGCACGCTCGGGCTCCCCGCTTCTGGGCGATGGACTCTAGGGCTCCACCCTTTTGGGCAATGAACACTCTGGCTCCCCCCTCTTGGGCGTTGGAGACAGCGAAACTGGGCACCGGACATGGCAGTGGCCTTGGGCAGTCCTCTTCTGGGAGGGGGCAGTTGAGTGGGAAATGCCCCCATTATCAGCAGATAGGGCGCCAACTAGTGACCCCGAGAGTGTTGAGGAAGGCATCCCAGCTGTTCTTCCTTTTCTCTGCTGGAGCTGGTACAGGCTGCTTCCGGGGATGGCCGCTCCTCCCCTTCTTTCTCCTCATGGACAGCAGTTGTCCCTCTTCCTGGGGTGGGGGGTGGTAGTCGGGTGACATGTGCCCGACCTCGCCAACAGCAAAGCACCACTCCTCTCCTTTTAGGCAGGTTATGCAGATGTCCAGCCCTTGTTCCATTCTCTTCTCTTAAAATATATCCAGACCACTAGAGAAAGCTACCACACTGTATAGCCTATTAGACATAAGAACATAAGAAAGTTTACAAACGAGAGGAGTCCATTCGACCCATCTTGCTCGTTTGGTTGTTAGTAGCTTATTGATCCCAGAATCTCATCAAGCAGCTTCTTGAAGGATCCCAGACTGTCAGCTTCAACAACATTACTGGGGAGCTGGTTCCAGACCCTCACAATTCTCTGTGTAAAAAAGTGCCTCCTATTTTCTGTTCTAAATGCCCCTTTATCTAATCTCCATTTGTGACCCCTGGTCCTTGTTTCTTTTTTCAGATCAAAAAAGTCCCCTGGGTCGACATTGTCAATACCTTTTAGAATTCTGAATGCTTGAATCAGATCACCGCATAGTCTTCTTTGTTCAAGACTGAATAGATTCAATTCTTTTAGCCTGTCTGCATACGACATGCCTTTTAAACCCGGAATAATTCTGGTCGCTCTTCTTTGCACTCTTTCTACAGCAGCAATATCCTTTTTGTAATGAGGTGACCAGAACTGAACACAATATTCTACATGAGGTCTTACTAATGCATTGTAAAGTTTTAACATTACTTCCCTTGATTTAAATTCAACACTTTTCACAATATACCCGAGCACTGTGTAAACTCAATCTGTGGAGAATGGTAGAGATATCTGTGTGTGAATGTGAGAGCGTGAGAGAGTCAGTTGACGCAGGCAGTAGGTAAAGGACAAACACTTGCGGGTTTGGGTCGGGTTGCAGGTCTTATTAAAGCACGTCGGGTCGGGTGGCAGGTAAGAAGACGGTGTTGCAGCAGGTTGCAGGTTCAGGTCGGGTCCTGTAGTAGCGGGTCCGGGTCGGAAGCGGGTCGTAAAAATCTGACCCGCGCAGGACACTACCATATGTGGCAGGATGGCTGTGTGGTGACGTCCCCAGACCAGGAAGTTGACACAGACACAGTCTGATGCGCTGGCGCCTGTTTTTATTCCAACAAAAATTAAATAAAAAGTGTATCCAAAACAACGCTCACAGAGCAAAATAAATATTTAGACAAAACCAAATCTCGAACACATAAAACAAAACCAAAAACCTAGGTCCTGATCCTGATCCTAGCAGTACCGTGCAAGCGTAGCACTTGGTTTTCTTTTACTTTCGTTTTACTTTCTCCTCTCTCGCTCGCTCCCGTTCCTCCTTCATGAACACCCACCACAAACACACAAACAGACATGTTTATATACATGTGGCCAACTCCGAATTAGCAACCAATTAATCAATTTGGAGACAGACACATTCTGCACGAGTTTAGTGGGACCAATCACATGACCTGTTTAAATAAACATATTCCAAATAAATACCAAACAATACACCACAATACAACACATTTATCATCCGGGCTTTGCCCTGTCTGCTATTTACACGCAGGGCTTTTCTGCCTGCCACACCTTATAAGACTGGAACTATATGTCAAGATTAACCCAGACTTTCTTAGTGAAAATGGAAGTGCTTCAAGTCTATCTAATACAGTAGTAACCCTGTTTAATGTCCCTATACAGCAACCAAGGACTTTTATATTCCAGTAATGGTTTTGGCAACAATAGTGTGTTACAGTTAAGAAAAAGTGTTTGCAGATTGAACATGACAAAATGTTGAAAAATAAGTGACAGTGGGTTAAGAGGTCTTTAAAAAATGTCTCAGGAATGTGTGAAAAATCTTAATTTACTTGCCCTTTAGAAAACAGCAAAAGCTATAGACATATGCATTCCTAGTATGTGCAGTCAAGAAGATCTTGTGCATGCAATGAGGTCAAATGTAGAGAACAAAATACGAACAAAATGTTTTAGAGACGAGTAGAAGACGTTAAGGGGAGTTAAGTTAAGGCAGGTTCATTAAATTCCCAGAGACACCCCTAACAACAAAAGTATATAACGGTCTAAAGAACATCTGATTTTTCTTACATACTGAATTTCTAAAACCCATGAGAGATACCTTTTTCCAAAATTTCTCATATTGCAAATCATCTTGACAGTAATGATTTTTTTTGGAATGAAGTGCAAATGAATAAAACATTGAGGAAGTATTTATAAACGGATCCCCCAGATGACTTAACTTACAACTGTGTAAATGCCAGTTTTAATCAGAAGGATTTATTTTATATCGTACACTATGATGACAGCGGAAATGATTTGTGGCTGAAGATCACTGCAGTGTGACCATCTGTTTATAAAAGCTGTTTTGGAACACAGTGTCAAGATAACAAGGATAAAAATCCTTCCAAGACACATGCAAAAATGTCCCTGAAGTGTTACAAATATCTCTCAGTTTACTATATTCTGATATATAAACAGCCTTGATAACTTTGTTGTTTTATTGATAAATTGTTCAGTTTTAACACACAGCACATTACTTTCACTAATTTGTGGCATAGTTTTTGAAATACATACTTAGATTAGATGAGGGACAGAGATGGAATTAACTGCATTGTAAACACTATTTGATTGCTTTTAATGATTTAAGAGAAATACTGTATAAGTTTTTACAAAATAACAGTTTCATGGCAAATGCATGTACATGTATTGCTATTGCTAACTTGTTTACAAAATAAATTTAAAAAAAGTGTTTCAAATACACTTTCCAGTTCATACAAGTTCGAAATTGAGATTAACAAATATCAGCTGTTGAACAGTTTCACATTCCAAACACAGATCGTATGTTACTGTAACCCCTGGTTGGGATATTCATAACAGCTCTTGCTAATTTATTTTTGAATCCTAAAAGTAGTGTTGCAACCTTTATAAAATAATGATTAATTAATACTTACGCTGTATTACTTGCTACTTTTTTGGCCCAATGCAGGGTACCCTGACGTATCTTTATAAAATGTATTCCCTTGGTCCCAGTCTGTTGAAAATAAATGCACATTTTCTCCAAAACGAAACATACTGTAGCTCAACGAGAGGTCAGACTGGGTGAACATGTTTTTGCAAACTGTAGATAAACAAGAGGTTCCTCTGTTTTTTGTTTCATGGACACTGTAGAGGTGCCTGGCCTGTCTCTGTGCTGTGACCTTTCAACTCTGTTGTGTACACTAGGGGTGAGCTATGTACTAACAGCCAGCAAGCGCAAATAGATGCAGGTGCAGATTTAATTTGAGCTGTGCATCTCAAAAGTTGCGGGCTATGTATTAACTTTGGCATGTTGAAAGCTGCACCTGTGCATCTGAGCGTGGGTCGGAGTATTTAAATGAAGTGAATGTGCCATGCATCAGAATAGTGTGGGCTCTGGATTTGGCTGAAGCGGGATTTGTGTGGGTTGTTGCTATCCTGAAATCCTGGCACCATGTCCAATGCTCCTTTCACAAACAAATGCTGCTACTGAGCTGTCTCAGACACATTTAAAAAGTTATTCAAAATACCCATTCACACAGCCAGTATAATGCCGTCATAACCCTTTCACACAGGCAAAGGGATCAAGACAGTCAACAGATCGTTCTCATGGCTACAGAAACTTCACTTCAACAAAATCTTTTTTTTCTTCTTTCGACACAATGCAAATGCATTACATTGTCTACTGCGTATCATTTAAAACAACCGCGAAGGTTTTGATAAGGGTACCTTTAATATTTTAAACACCCTTATGTAATTTACAACTATGTATTCATTTTCATTGCCATTGTTAAACCATCTCACTTACTGTACTTCATGAATATCAGACGATGATAAAACATGCAAAAAAAAAAAAAATTCTAACCATACATTCCTTGAACAAAACTTGTTCTTTCCTCTCCCTGTAAGGAAGATGTAATCATTACAGTTACTGTATGCACAACTTGTTTCAGAAAACAGATAAATTCTGCCTGCCTTTTTAAGATGAGCAAATAAAAAAAAAAGCATTATTAGCAAGAACCACTGAGCTCTATGGAACATGGGTAGTACTAGCAACATTATTTATAGTTCCATAGAGATTATAGTAGTATGATCTTCTGCTTTATTGGTCTCTCTATCATATTGTGTGGTTGTGTTTTAACTGCTAACATCCTATTAAACAATTATTGAAAATTTAAACAAATTATACAAAACAGAAGCAGTCGTCACTGAAAACACTGACCACATTTACAATAAAATATACAATTTATTTTTAATAAACTAATTAAGCCACACAAATGCAGGCACTGAGTCAGAGTCACATCTTTTCCCCCAAAGGCATGTGTTTAAAACAAAATTAAATATGTATATACAGTATATTATTGATGTATGTATTCTTGGTATAAACAAGATATCTAATTAAAGGCCATGACATACAACATTTTTATGTTATTGCCACATCTGCCCAGGACAGAAATACAGTATTTCATGACTTATCTCTGTATGGAGAACACACCCACACAAGCACATCTTTTTATAGCCCCGTCACATCATTTACTCCAAGTCCTAAGTTAAGCATGTGTAAGTAATTTAGTACATACAGGATCATTATGCACAGGTGCATCTGGTCTGCATATGTAATCAGGAGCATCTCAGAGACCAATGAGATGTTAAGGATCTACCTGCATATTCCCTGGAGCATCTTGCTGTGGAGGGGTAAAGGTGCCCTTATGAATTTGAGCATGCACTGGGCATTTCCCTTTCGCACATATGTCGCAATTTTGTACTGATCCACCTGTATGCACTTGAACTGTTCCACGTCGTATTGCAACTGTACCGGTACGAAACATTCTCTTATCTGGGTTTTGTATCAATACAGTTATACCAGTATGACACCGATAACAACTCCAGTGTGAACAGACTTTGTGATTCTGATCCGCAACGATACTGGTATAAACATGCAAGTGTGAACAGGGCTTAATATGTATATAGAATTGGTTAAACAATGACATAATATTTATCAAATCTACACAACAAAAAAATCCAGAGTTGGGTGTCCAAGATGGAAAGCTCATTAAGATCTTGACTTGAATTTCTCCATTATCATTACCTGTAACATTAGTGTAAGTTCACTGTACATGTCTGCACTAAATTTCAAACATGACATGATATATCCTCACAACGAAGTAACCATGTCTATAAACACGATAACACAATAAAAAATGGCACTTTGCCTTGACCAGACTGCACCCAGCTACCTCCAGACCCTCATCTCTCCCTACACCCCCACCCGACCTCTCCGCTCCATCTGCAGTAGAAGACTGGCTGTATCTCCACTAAGCTTCCCTGCTTCCAGAGCCCGCTCCTTCTCCACCCTTGCCGTGCAGTGGTGGAACGACCTTCCTATGGATGGCAGGACTGCCTAGTCCCTGACCACCTTCCGGCGCCTCCTCAAGACACACCTCTTCAGACACACCTTTTCCCTTCTGGACAATATATCACTCTGCCTTTAATGCACTTTAACTTGCACTTATATGTTCCCTATTTTACTGTACTTAATCCAATCGGTAGTATTTTGTATTCCACCTGCACTCATATCTTCATATCTAACCCTGATGTAACTATCAACACTGTTATCTGCTCTTGAACTGCCCCGATATCAAATCGCACTGTGTTTTGTATTTGCTCTTATTAGGACTGAAGTCAATGTATTTTGTATCTTACTCTTAATTGCACTGTAATTCTTGATATGTATTTTTTGTATACAACTGTAAGTCGCCCTGGGTAGGGTGTCTGCTAAGAAATAAATAATAATAATAACTGTAACTTCCTGTGATAGAAAAACAATGATTCTTGGTGGTAAATCTCCCTCCCGACCTGTGAGGGCGCAAAGTAACGGGAACCGAGTACCCTGGACTACTTGGCCTGACACTTCGTTCCTAGGGTTAAAAGGAAGTCATTTAGAAAAGGGGCGGAGCTTCGGTACATTAAGGGTGGATTGCACACATCAAGATCAAGATTCGACCCAATCTAGGATTGACTAATCCAAGAGTAGATCCTGGATTCATTTCTGTTGCGCAGATCAAGACTGGTGGCGGATCTGCGGATCCGAGATTGAATCTAAAATTCACCCCTTAATCCTGGATTCTGGTTGTCTGTGATGCTAGTTGATTACGAAACACTGTCTCGTGAAGTGGTAATCAGAGCATAACCATGGCAACTACTAAAACCTGTGCGTTTTCTTTCTTTGAGAATAACCTTTTATCAAATTAAATTTTTGATAACTATAAAGATATTATTATATAGAGAATAAAAAAAACGATAACCAAACATTATTTACATTGACAGCAAGTTTATGTGCTGATTAACTAATGTATGTTTGTGTTATGAATAAGAATAATAATCAATAACTGAATGAATTACTAGAACATGTATTTATTTACAAAACATTTTCTTTGACTGATTGATACTGGCCCGGCCCCTGATGCCGCAGTCTGTAGCTCAGCCAACTAGTTCGCTCACACAGAGCAAGGCCCGCCCACTGTCACTTTGCTGCCTGTAAGAAAGCAGAGATGTGAATCAGCTGACCCTGGCCCCGCCCTCCTGGAGATGGCTCATAAAGAGCACACATATACATCTACGCATTGAAAGAAGAAAAAGCTGAAGTTGCATACCAGATAGCTGCTTTGAAAAGGGAGAGGAATAAGCAGTAGTAACTGTACATAAACTTGTACAGAATAATAAATACCATACACTTATAACTATTTTATCTTACATGATATCTGTTTTTTATTTTTCAAAATCTAATACATACTGGTGAAAAAAACAAAACAAACAAAAAAAACTACAGTATCCACCTCCCCAATAATTCGCTACTGCAAATATAGCACAAAGTCATGTGTATCGGTGAAATAGTTATTGGTTATTTTACCCTAGTTTAATTGGTGAAAAACTGTGTTAGCAGCCGCTGTATACGATGGCTCGTAACTTGTTCTCCCGTTGGAAAATGAATATATTGCTCACGTAACTTGAGTGATCCTGTGAATTACTAGATAATGCATCGACATGAAACAGGTACTGCACCCGATTACTTTTTGAAATGACCCAGTGGCATGAAATCTCAAGTAGCAGATTAATGAGTGGAGGAAGAGAGTCTTTTTTGACTCTGTATCTAACTATTTGTGGTTTTAATATATTAACCAGATCCATTATGCTTTCTTTTCTCACTCTGAATCTTGGTATAAAACTTTTGTCACTATTCAATAAAAGGATTGCTACGATCACAAACAACCCGACCATCCAAAATAACCGACCATCTTCAGAAGAATCCAGATTCAATCCACCTACTACCAGGATTGGAATGTAATCTTGGATTGAATTTGAATCTTGATCTGCGCAACGGAATAGAAATATCAATCCAGGATTAAATCCGAGATCGAGTCTGATCCAGTCTGTCTCGATCTGCGCAATGCACCCTAACTTATTGACCCGGAAGGGAAATGATGTGGCAGCCACGGTTTTTAAGAGCGGTTGCAATCGTTTACCAAGGGGCCATGAGTGATGGTATAAGTAGGGGTCGAAGCGACGTAATTTGCTCCTTCATTTTGGTTTATGAAAAAGAACCCGGAAGGACCTGTGTTTTTTGTATCCGTATCGTGAGTGTTTGTTTGTTTTGTCTAATTGTTACTTGTTATTATTAGACAGTTAACACGTTCTGGAGCTGTCGCCAGAGGCCAGCACAAACCCGGAACTGCACTGCACTTGTATCACAAATAACTGTATTTTCACCATGAGCACTAATTCAAGCACTAACGGACTTGTGTATGTGTTTTGTGTTTGGTGTGGGTGTACAATAAACAGGACTTTTATTTCGGGACAAACCCGGGGATTACAAAGTAAGTAATACACGCCGCTGTATTACTTACCATCATTATTGTTTACTGTTTTTTTTGCCGTCAGGCACTGGACATACAAACCCAACAAACAACGTTGCACCTGGATTATAATTGTCTGTCTGTTCATTGATCATCTGCACCTGCACACGTTAACCACTTTGCCACACTTCCCTAATATTGCCTATAAATCATACTGGGAATTTAAATTTCAATGAAAAATATACTGTACATTGGCCCCAGTTGAACTATTCTCTTGTTACGGTGGCATCAGGTGAGTTAAGCAGCAATCAGTACCTCACTATCTGCATTCCATTTCTAAGGCACATTCAATGGAAATGAAAACATTAAAGAAAACCACCCCTAAATGTAATGGGTTCAGGGAGATCGACACCAGGTGATAAAGAATAAGTATTATACTTTCTTTTTCAAGGTTGCATATGGGCTTTTCATGGACATGCAGTAGAACTAAAAAGGTCTGTAAATTCTGCAGTGTTGGAATTAAATCTACTGATATCAATATGACCAAGGAAAAGTCTAGATTATACTGTGGAAAATACCTCAAATTAAAAACACAGAAAGCTACAATCTTCAGCTTTTAGAGTTATGGTTATATATTTTTTTTAAACTGAGCATGCTCTCATCCTCAATCTTTTTTCCCCCCCAAAATGAACAGTTACTTGTTTGAGAAATAAAAACAGAATAACAACATCAAATGAAAGAGTCAGAAACTTACTCTGGTAGAGAACGTCTAATGATTGAGTGCACGTGTCTATAAACATCCAGTTTGGACAAGCAGTGGCAAGAGGTATGATTGGCAAAGCTGACTGTCACTGGTTTTGGTCCTTGAGACAGTGGTACTGTAATTTCAAACAACTAGAAGAGGACAAAATAGGAAAAAAAATCAATGATATGACTAAAAACAGAACCATAATTTTACATTCTTGTGGAACATAACTCTCAACAAATTAGTTTAGTTTTTTATCCATCTTGTTTAGTCTAATACAAATTGTGTTTGAAAAAAGCATTGTTAACAATGGTTGAGCATAGTCATTTCTTTAACGTATCATTTTTGTTTAAATAAACTGGTTTGCCTGAGCCCACATAGCTGTGTCAACCACAAGTGCTTATTTAAACATTTTCAAGAGAGACAGCAGCATTAGCAACTCATATGTCTTAAAATAAATGCGCCTAAAGCTTTAATGGCAATCAAAATCGCTCATTATTTTCTCTGATTTACTGTTAGAAGTTACTCCATGTTACAATGAGTATCCTGATTGGTTGTTTTCCCATTCATGCACAATATATTTACCAAAGCATACAATTACATAAACAAACACTTCTAAACTAAAGAAAATGCTCATTCATGTAGACTAAGAACCCTTAGTGTACATTCATTTGTTAGTTTTTGTTTTTGCAACATACAGTACATTTTCTTAAAGAAATAAAATACGTTTGCATCAAATTGCACTTTACACATCATAAAAAGTGATACTTGTCAAAAACATTCTGTTTTTATCAATACTCAATTTCAGTTCAACAGTTACTGGAAGTATATATCAACATATTACTTAAAGGATTGTACAATTTGTATCTGGAAGAGGTTACTCAAGTGACTTCCACCGATTATTTATTACAGTCCTTAACTGAAAAGGCTGTTTGTTCATGCACAGTTACACAATTCACAATTGTCATTAAAACCAATCGTGTTGACCTTTTCCTTTTACTTCCTGGTCATAACACTTGCATGTTCTGGCAAATCAACTCAGTTTTACAGACACAAAACACACTGACACACTGTCCCGACTATAAATATTACAACTAAAACTCTTGTCACTGATAGTGATCAAGTAGTAACAAGATGGTCTGACCTAACAACATGACCTAGGAACTGACACCACCTAATTTACTGGGAGTAACCCTTCCCTTCAAGGGCTAATTTATAGCCATGTATGTATAGAGCACATATGATTTTCTCATTTAAATGTAGCCACCAATTGAATTAATTTGCGTAAAAAGAAAATGGAATTGGCTTCAGTTTGTTCACCACATGCTGTACTGTAATTATCTCTGGGCACAAAACAAACAGCATTTACAATAAGACACTATTAGAACTCATCAGATAGGCCAGATAAAGGGCAAAACAAGAAATGCAGGTTTCAAATGTACATACACTACATCTAGGGGGCACAATTTATGGGTGAAGTTTTAGAAGACTGTATTTTAAGTTTAATAAAAACCCACCGTTTTGCTGATGTAAGATGTACTAATGTTCATGCACTGAAGTCCTTCATTGTTGCAGCAGCCCCCACATCTGTAGACAGACACGCAGGGTGGTTTAAAGAAGGTGTTTGTTGCTGCCCCAAACTCTTTTCCCACATCTAAACAAACCTCTCGCGGCATGCACTGGGTCTTTCTCCACTCAGTATCAATACCTGTCAAATGCATTTTGAGAAATCAGACAGCAGAATAAGTTGAAATACAATACTGCTAAACAAAATATCCGATGCACTGCCCACATGATTAGGTTTAAAATATGCTATTGTACATGTGCAGTAAATAACAAACAATGTCCATGCAAGCATTATCATAATTTCATTAATTAATTTCTAATGTAATGTAAATATTCTTTATTATAATGTGATCTGCCTGTGTACTCGTGGGACAGTGTAGTTTACAGAAAAGTTTCATATTTAAAAGGTTGTACATTCTCTCTCTCTCTCTCTCTCTCTCTCTCTCTCTCTCTATATCTCTCTCTCTCTATATATATATATATATATATATATATATATATATAAAGTAAACATAAGGAAAAATAAATTAATACTACAACTATTTGCCCCTTTTCCTCCAGAAGGCACATTTGTTGTAGAATACTCAATGATCTTCAATATCCCATTACAGTATCTTTTTAGCTGTCAACCTTTCATAGCTTACTGAAAGAACTGGGATATAAAGCCGAAGTTCATTGTCTTATTCTTTAATTACAACATTTCACCTTTAAATCTCATAATGGTTTTGGCACTACTGGGCAGTAGGGTCAGTAATCAAGGTTTCTTATTGTAATTCTGAGATCTGATTATTTGGCTTGGAAAGGAAACAATATCTGGCCACTGATGTCATTTTGTTGGGAAATGTTTCAAATTTTAGCAGCGTTTCTCCTGAGGATAACAGCAGGAATTACAAATCTTTCAGATTTTAACCTTTTGCTTGTTATGTTGTTAATTTTAAATATATCTCTAGAATGTTTACATATATAGCATATAGAAAAAAAAAAAAAAACATACAAGATAAATGGTTCTGTACAGCCCAGAGGCAAAACCGCTTGTTGTATAACTCTAGAAAATGTCCTTTGGCAGGTCTGAAATAAAACCAGTTTAATTATCTACTAAAGCCCCTTTCACACTGGCACTTCTACCTGGGTCACAATCCCGCGAAGTGTGAAACCACGTACCTGGGTCATACCCTGGTTGACCCGGGTCCCAGCGATCCACCTCAGGATGTTGGTCGACACGCTTTGACCCGGGTTGAGTGAGACATAATGCATGACTGCCGTTCGGAAGCCAATGACATAACAAACAGCCATATTTGTACTGCCTGAGACACGCCATGAGCCAGATTGCAGCAGGGATGAATTTGCTCTAATCAACATTTGGGCCGAAATTTAATCCAGAGAAGCTTGGATGGAAGCTTGATATGTGCATTGTGTACTTGCGTCTGTCACTCAGGTCGACCCTGCTTTATCAAAAGCAGTGTGAAATTGTGGAGCCGACCCACATGACACCGGGTCCTGACCAGGGTAGATTCCGACCTGGCCAGTTTGAAAGGAGCTTAAGTTACTTAAACAACATGCAATGAGTTTCAACAAACTTACTTTTTAAAATGTCAAGATTGTAAAATGCTGCTGCAAATACCAAGGGATCCTCAGTCCTTGTGTCGGAGGAAGCTTTTTCTCTGAAGTGCAGATGCCCGCCTCTCTTTGACTGACATCTTAACATATTCCAATATTTTGGGTAGACTATTTTCATGAGTTCATCCACACTGGATACAGACCGCAACTGTTCTTCTAGCTCTGGTTCTGGATAGCCCTAACAAAGAGACACAGGAGATCAGTTACACTGTGCTGGAGATCTCTAAAGTAAAAAGTGCCTCAATCAAGCTAGTCTATTTTAAAGAAGCATCATGAGCTTACCAATAATATCCCCCATCTACTGTGGCAAAAAGTTACATGAAAACAGTAGCAGAGATGTGTAAAGTCTGTGAAGTTTTTAAAACACAATAAGGTGTGGAAATGTCATTCTGCACAGAAGAACTCCTTTCCGTATTGTTCATACCCTATCCACATTACCATAATAATGTGCAATCAACATGTGCTGATTACAATTCACTTAATTCACAGCCATATTTTCAAAATAAGATGTTTAGGCATTATTTAGGTTGTGTGAATATGATATTAGTTTCACAACCTGATTAATGGTGTACTTCCATATCTCTAACCATAAATGTGTGTATCTTCAGTTTAAAAAAAACAAACAAGCAAAAAAAACAAACAGTTACTGCATAGAGAGAAATAAAAGCTGACAGCGTCATCGGCAAACTGTAAAAAAAAATAACTGAGATTTCCTTTTTATAGACAGGTAGATAAAAAAAACAAAAACATTATTAGCTAACTGAGAAAGTAAATGGCAAATCTCCCCCTCCTGTTATCCTGGTTTATAAAAGTTTGGAAAAACAAATATTATTACCATAACTCAGTTATCCTTGTACTCTGTGATGAGAATACAATTTGTAAATCATTTTCTATCATCAGTCCATATTTTACTTCTCAGAAGGACTGAGGACTTATCAGTGTTCTGCTTCACTCAATGTTCCATTCTGCTTGTTTTTCTTACTAATTAAACAATCCTAAACAATCTTGCAATCTGTCTACTGATGTATATCAGATTCCGCAGTTTCCTAGAAACTTAATCACATCCACAGGTGTTTTCTTTCTGTCTATTTGTCTTTTCCTGGTAGACCTCTCAGTGGCTTGAGCTTTCAAATAGTAATGGATACTTGCATTAATTGAGTACTAATGAGGAAAAAAATAGTTCCTGTATGTGCTTAATTTATGCATTTTTTATATTATTATACTGAATATCTTTTATACTGAGAATGCACCGTACCATGAATCACATATTTAACGACTTGGAGTGCAAGAAAATAATTCAAAGGAATCATGAACCCCCAGGCATAACAGCATATTATTCTGTTTTGTTCAAACATTTGTAATGATGACTGCGGCAGAAGAGAATGTGTGCAACATAATAAAATCATTCTTGAATCATGTTCTTTTGCTGAGAGGTCACGCCATTGTATAGTGTCTCCACTAAAGGTCTTGTATGCAACCAAGAAAAATATTCAATTGATAAAAATAATAAATAAAATAATAGGGCAGCAGTGTGGAGCAGTGGTTAGGGCTCTGGACTCTTGACCGGAGGGTCGTGGGTTCAATCCCAGGTGGGGGACACTGCTGCTGTACCCTTGAGCAAGGTACTTTACCTAGATTGTTCCAGTAAAAACCCACCTGTATAAATGGGTAATTGCATGTAAAAAATAATGTAATTGTATGTAAAAATAATGTGATATCTTGTAACAATTGTAAGTTGCCCTGGATAAGGGTGTCTGCTAAGAAATAATTAATAATAATAATCTACAAAGAAAATCATATGTGTGGTCTATAATACTGCCTCTTTCTTTCCACATTTTGATCTCACTGGGTAGTTGTAATCTTTTATATAGTATAACTCAATAAATATATCAAACTCATAATTTGCCTATTTGAAAGAAAGAACACAGCGCTGTTTCTGAAATTGAAGATACAACTCAGATATTTGATCTTTCAACACCGCTTTATAAAACAAATTTTTCAATATACTGTATGTGAATTTAGATTAAAATCTTTCCTTTCAGGGGTCCCCAAATGGCTCACCTCGTAAAAGCACTGCCGCGCGGCATGCAGGGTGAGTCATACAACCAGAGATCGCAAGTTCGGATCCTGGTTGTGCAATGCAGCCAGTCTTCACTGGGGATTCCGTGGGGGCTTTGGCACTCCCCAGGTTGGGTAGGTGGGATCCAGGTTAGACTGTTTCTCTTCACCGCTCTACGGCGACCCCTACAGGCCAGGGGTGAAACTTTGCTGGGCTGGTCTTTGTCCTCCAGAGGCCGGTAGCTTGTGGACATTCGCTCTCGAGTTCCTGGGTGTAAAAAGATGCTGATTGGCTTGTGGGATCGGAGGACGCCCACTGAGCCTCAGATCCCTGAGCTGTGTGGGGAATCGCCGCGGTGAAGAACAAATAGTAATACTAATAATACTAATAATAATAACAATAATTGGACATTCCAAATTGGGACAAAATTAGGGGTAAAATAATTGGTGATTCTAATTTTTTTTAAAAAGAAAAAAAAAATCTTTCCTTTCGTTAGTTAAATGAATTGTTTTGTTTATTCCTGGTGTCAAAACCATAACTTAGCTGCCGTCAGAACAACTGCAACACTTACAACCAGACCTCTACCTTACATGCCTGCTTAACTTGGAAGCTTCTAGTCCTGTCTGCAATTGGCATTCCTCTTAAATGCAAGGTGTTGGGATATTTTGAAAAAGGTCAACATTTAACCTCTTTTCCCGCTACTACTCCTACTGATTAATATTATAATAGTCACATTAATTCATAAAATTGGTGGGTAATGAATTTTTCAATAACCTAGCTACAATTTGTTCTGGTTGTCTTAATGCAAAACTGACTGGAATTGCATCTAAATGCACTTCTATTAATCATGGCAATAATCTTATCTTTATTATGTTTACTCAACATTTTAACATCCAACTCTCCTTCACCCAGGACCAGTCATAATCATTTTTATTTGGTAAGCTGAGCAGAATTTTAGCAGATCTGGGAATTAACATTAAACACAAGAGTTGTAGTGTGAATGTGCATCATGCAGCCCCTTTGGGACACTCTTTCTCAAAGTGTAAAAACATGAGGTCTGTTATACAGGTTGTCAGTAGCTGCTGATGGAAACCAATACTCTTGTCTTGAACATTCCAGGATGTATGCCCAGTTGCCCTCATGACTGATTGCAGGGAGTGATAAAACTCAAAAGATAATGTTTACGACTCCAGGGAAGTTAATAAAACTTTTCTAGGAATATGTTTATCTCCACTGATTTAGTAGACCTAATTTGCCAAGAACACCAAACTCTACTTATCATAGCATTAACATCTCTTTAGTTTATCAAATAAAAACATTCTTATAAATAAGAAATATATTGCACCGATGTGTCAGCATCAAAACGTATAACAAAATAATATATGTTTACATTACATTTAGTTTACCTTTACTTCTAAGACCTGTTATTATGTAATCTCTAACTACTTCAATATACACATCTAACCATTTGTTTCTTCCCTCTGCTTTCTTTTAATCTGTATTCCATGTTGACGCACATATTCTGTAACTGTGTGTGTTTCATTATAAAACTATTCCACTAGCCTCCTTCGTCTTTCCCATTCTTTTAATTCTGTTATTACCTTATCCTTATTTATGTATCTTCTTGCCCGAACAAACTTGAACCTCTTGCATAGTAATGCTTTCTGCGAGGCTGTTAATGTTTTATCAGATAAATTAAATACTGTGTCCACTTCATGACCCTTAGTCATCTTCTCTTTGTTGTTCTAACTTTGATATTCTTACTATTGTACACCTGATTGTTAGTTACTTCTTCATTACTAATATTATTTGATCCTTTTCCTAAATCCTGATTCTGCATTCTTTTCTTTTTGTGTGTATGTATTTGTTTTTAATCATGACAGGGTGATGGTCCGAGCTTACCCCCACCCACACTCACATTTTTTACCTCAGGAACACGGATGTTTTTGGAACGAAGTAAACACACCTTGGTAGTGTTCACAGACATAAATATTAATTTTGACACTACTTCACACAAATGACAACTGGTGCTCACAGACTAACAGGTTGTACATAATATGACTGACACTCACAAAGACAAGATCACAAATGACAAAATACACAGGAAAGACATGGCATTAAATAAGCCCCAGCCCCTCCTACTCCTAACAGGATGAATTATTCAATAAACAGTTACACCTGGAATGATTTTATATAAAAAAAATAAACTCTATTATTTAACATTCATTCCATTGATACTTTTTACAATACACATTCATAGTTTAACAAACCCCAGCTGAGGACAATTGAGTGAGAGGTTGTTATCCTCATGCAGGACGCTGGCTAACAGGGCGATAATTGCACAGGGGCTAAAAGGACTGAGAACCTGTTTCAATGTGTGAAACTGGAGTGGAGACAGCTGTTGCATCTTGTTGGAATGAGTGAAGGACTGTGGTTTTAAACTAGAGTGGGGAAGCTCCTGGGCCTGTTTATGGGATTATAATGATTCTCTTTCACTTCTCCTGGTTGCAATGTTTGACCAGTTCAGGACAATAGGACTTTTCCTCTTGGTCTGGAAATCAGGGAAGTGTGACTTTCATTGTGTTTTAATGTATTATTGTAACTCTTGTTGTAATTTGTGCTTTAGAGTGAGGGGCTTGTAAGACAATTTATTATTATTATTTGTTTATTTAGCAGACGCCTTTACCCAAGGCGACTTACAGAGACTAGGGTGTGTGAACTATGCATCAGCTGCAGAGTCACTTACAATTACGTCTCACCCGAAAGACGGAGCACAAGGAGGTGAAGTGACTTGCTCCGGGTCACACAATGAGTCAGTGGCTGAGGTGGGATTTGAACCGGGGACCTCCTGGTTACAAGCCCCTTTCTTTAACCACTGGACCACACAGCCTCCAATTTATATGTTGTGTTCTGTGCTTTTAAATAATGTCTTGATAACTGCTTGGCTGTGTGAAAAGGGGGCAGTAGTTTATAGTTTTGTTTGATTATTTTGGGATGTTATATGTTTTTAGTTCCATTGAATTGTTTAAGAATCATTGTATTTTAAAGTTGTGTACAGGGATTCCCTGTGAACGGCTGTAATTGGGGTAAAGTGCATGTTTGTTTTTAACAGTAAAATCTGTTTAAGTAAATTATTGAACCTACCTTGGTGTCTCTTTCCTTGTGCCATTACTACTAGGTTTTCCCTTCCATAGCTGGACCTCACCGGTTGTCAAAGGTGGTGGCAGCAGTAAATTAGTCGGTATAAACCATTTCATTACAATATATCTTACATTAAACATGTTTCTTCTCCTTTTACATGTTTTTGTTTAAGCATGAGCACCGTTTTTGTTTACAAACAGATGATCGATAAACTATTCCATTATCCTGTGTTTACTTATTATTATCTATGTCATTATTATTCTCTAGTCCTTAACTCTTGCCAGTAATAACCGAACATTAGCATTACCCCTTCTATTGGAAGATTACCAAACATATGTCTAAACAAAACACTTGTCCCACATGTAAAACTACAGCAACTTCATTAAGGCCCTAATCTAAATAAAGCAATATACCGTCATATATCAAATACACTTGCTCAACAGCATGCACGATACAGATAACCCACAGCTCTATCACCAATAGAAGAACAACAATAATAAACACGATGACAGGCATTAACAAGATTTTATACAAAACTGCACACACTTACGACTAAATAAACAGATTATTGGAGCCTTGTTTCTTTAACAGTAAAACAAATGTGATCATGCAAACCCTACATGCTGCTTTCTCTCACTGTTTAAATCTGAATGGAGGAGTATTTGATTCTCACAAGATCAATTATTTTATTTATAGAACTGTAAGACTACAGAAAAAATATTCACCTGATTAAATAAATGCTGGTGTGTGTAATCGAGTTTCTGTCATCCAGATTGGTAGATTCAATCTGACTTAAGACCGTTTCATTTCAAATCCCTTGAAGAAACTGTTTTCCTTTCCCATAACCAACGGTTGTCTGTGACCATAGAAGATGTTTTCTAATTTAAATTAACCACCGTTCATGAAAAAAGCGCATTAATACACAACAGTGCCACATTGCCACACAGAGGACATTAAAAAAAAATGTAGGCAGATTTATTTTTTCAGAGTAAAAATAAGGGGGCCAAACCATATACTCGGCCCCCATGTCTGAAAAGTGGGTAGGCCATTGGCCACCGTGGTGGCGGCGTCCATGGTGTGAAGAAAGTATTTTGTAGGGAAACAAATAGGAGGGTGTGCAAACTTACATAAGACCAGACTGACATATCTAGATTAAAGAGAACACGCAATATATATACAGTATATATATATATATATATATATATATATATATATATATATATATATATATATATATATATTCATGCAGTTTATGCTTTCATATCAATGAACACATGAATCACAGTCAATCATGGATTAAAACTAAATAAACAAATCCTCCCCTCCAGAAGAAAAGAAAGGAGGGGACGTGGATTGAATCACCATATTGGTGACTTTGTTAACAAGCATCCACTAAGGAAGGAACTGTCTCATTTAATAGCCTGTGTCTGTAGAGGGTGTAGCCCAGAGGCTCACTAGAGGTGCACTCATTCGCTCTTGTTAGTAAAAGTCAATGTTTCCAGTTGCCCGTGACGGGTAATTACCAGTTAACTGAAACACTGGGTATATGTAAAAACTTAGTGTAACATACAGGTGGAGAGACAGAAAGTTAAAATGTACAGTAAGTGTTGCATACAAACAGACAGTCATAAATACATAAAGTCCCCATACATATAACCCCCATATTATGAAGTTCAGGTAACACACATGAGAATGTTTTAAAATGTGTAACTTAATTTACATCCATTATAAAAAATAAAAACAGTTACAGAATCTGAGTTTTACTGCAGGGATACACATGCGCATTACTGTATATTCTAAACATATTTAACAACGAAAACAAATACCCCCACCAATATTACTTTTGTTTGTTCAGGGAGCATGAACTGTAAGGAAAAGCCACAAAAAAAAAGTTTTCTTTTTTTGTATTGAGAACATTTATGTCTTTGTTTATTCGATTCCTGAGATAACATCCACAGTTTCCTACTAAGAACAATAGATTATAAGATTCATCAACAAATTCACATATTGCTTGTTTCCTTGTCCCATGTTTATTTGTTCTTGTATTGTTTTTACCCAGTAATACTCTTGAAGGTTTCCTTTCTGCCTAACCATAAACCAAATTACTCAGAAGTGAACATCCTTTAAAGTAATGTTGCAATGTTTTCATTATTTTGGCTATACACTCAGAATAAATAACTATTTATGTAATTTTATATATATAATATATATATATATATATATATATATATATATTTTTTTTTTTCAAGGGCGGTGGTGTCATGGAGGCTTGACACCATCGTCAGACCAGGAAGAGACCGGACACACAGTATGGTGGGCGGGCAGCAGTGGTTAGGGCTCTGGACTCTTGATCGGACAGTCATGGGTTCAATCCCAGGTGGTGGACACTGCTGTTGTACCCTTGAGCAAGGTACTTTACCTAGATTGCTCCAGTAAAAACCCAACTGTATAAATGGGTAATTGTATGTAAAAATAATGTGATATCTTGTAACAATTGTAAGTTGCCCTGGATAAGGGCGTCTGCTAAGAAATAAACAATAATAATAATAATAATAATAATAATAATAATGAAGGTGTTGCTGCACAGATTTTAATAATAAAATAAAAGGTTTAAACAAAACTACAAAACAAAATGGCACTGTTGCCAAAATAAACAGACAAAACTGACAAACAAGTATCATGCTGGTGTAAGAACTGACACGGAACAAACAAGTAAAACCAGCATGGGTAGCAATTGTTTTCTATATTATGTTATTTTCTTTATCTCACGGCTCACGTCCCCGTTCAGCCAGAGCTGCAGATTTTTATACATGTGACCGTCTCCAGATAAGTAATAAATTAATCAATCACACGGTCACATTCTGCACAAGTTTAGCATGGATGGGGAATTTTAACCCCATCCATGCTGTAAAACAACAATTAACAAAACATCATGTTTTTATGCACTAAATAATGCATTTAAATAATAATAATACTAACTAAACATAATACACACAGGGCCGGGGTGTACCCCATCACAGGTGCTAATTAGAAGTACTACGGTTTTCAAAAGGCGCAATTTTTTATTGCATTTTTTTAGGTATTTGAGGGAGGCGTATATTGAAGTTTATTTCTGCGGATACAACTTGATCAGGATGGCGAAGAAGTCCTACAACTTTAAACTGAAAGCTGTTGAGCTCGCAGATCAGATCAGTGTTTGACTAGGTGAGGACACATACCAGTGTAGCGTGGAGAGGGACATAATAACAAGAGAGAAATGACAATTCAGCACTGAGGAGGTCGGTTTATTTTCTCTTTCTTTTCTTACAGCAGTTTCTAAGAGTCGCAGGGCTGAATTCTTTTATATATGGTGCGTTCTCTTCAACCAGCAAGACCATTAAACACTCACAGTTTCCTCATCTAGGCAGGGCTTTGGTGAGGAAGATGAGTTGATCCCGTGGTTATCCCCTAAACATCAACGCCACAGCGAGGGTTACACTAGCTTCTGCTCCCAATTGACACTCCAAAACGCCACACCCCCCACAATATAGGAATTTGCCGCATAGCAGACAAAAAATAGTTTGGACTGTCTCCAACTTTTCATTCTGTCAAAAAGAGCGTATGGAGCTGCCGCTCTCTGTCAAACTGGAAAGGAGATGGATGGAAAGCCTCCAGTTCCACAGACTGGTTGATATGCCGAGATAGTCTTCAGCAAAGAAGCAGGATTGGTACGGAGCGTAACCTTTATCCCGGCTTCTACAAAAATTAAGCAGGCTTTCGCAATTGAGAATGCTTTGAGCAATAAATATTTCAGCTCAGCTGAATGCATGAGCTCAAATGGAGGCTTCATGATTGCATTAAGCACTACGTTTAGCCTCCAGCGGGGAACAATGTCCTTCATAGGCGGGCCGAGCCCCTTTCAAAAATTGCCCCGCCAAGAAGTTTGAGCTCCTGGGAGACCAAGTCAATTTTGACATGGCAAACTGAAATAGCTGCCAGATAGACCTTTAATGTAGAGGGGGATTTCCACTTGTCAAACAAGTCCTGCAAAATTGCAGTATTAATGCCATGGGACAGGTCGTGGGGTCGAACCCACGAGGAAGACACTACGTCTGAAAGATGCTCTACTTGTACCCATACTGGGAATGTGTGAACACTACTCTGGCATTTTATAGGGTGTTAATAACCCTATTGGACAGGCCCAGACGGCTCAAATGCAGCCTTTCTGGGGTCAGACCCAAAGTTACAGGCTCAAGTCCAAGCACACTTCTAGATAGCAGGCTGTCTGAGAAAGCGTGAGCTGGCTCTTCGCATGATTCACCATAAGGCCCAACCATTGAAGGTGTCTGTTTACAAGTTCCGTGTGAGCCAGATAATTGAACACACTAATACATCTGAGTCTTAATGGGGCCAGGATAGCTTCCATGCACTCCGAGAAGGCACAGGGAGCTAGAGAAAAGCCAAACTGACCTGTTTGAGCAGCCCTGGGCCTGTTCTGAACACCACCACTGGCAGCAGGCGCAGCCGGCTGTGCCTGTCTTTGAGGCTGCTGGAGCCTGGGGCACTAGTTTGCCACGCACTGGGGGTGGTCACCTGGGAAGCAAGCAAACCAGTTCCTTTGTGGATTCCCGCACTCAGTGAGAGCCCTGCACCATCTCATCCACAGCAAGACCAAAGGTATGCCCTGGGGTAATAGGGGCATCCAACACCGGTGCTTTGTCCCTGTCAGGCACATGGGAAAGCCAGAGCTGCCTACGTGCAGCTATCAGCGCAGCCACTACCAGGATTCTGTTGTAGTTATTATTATTATTATTATTTGTTTATTTAGCAGACGCTTTATCCAAGGCTGACTTACAGAGACTAGGGTGTGTGAACTATGCATCAGCTGCAGAGTCACTTACAATTACATCTCACCCGAAAGACGGAGCACAAGGAGGTTAAGTGACTTGCTCAGGGTCACACAATGAGTCAGTGGCTGAGGTGGGATTTGAACCGGGGACCTCCTGGTTACAAGCCCTTTTCTTTAACCACTGGACCACACAGCCTAGTTCCCTAGCCGTGCAGTTAACACACTAGCTGAATAGGCTCTCTTGAGGATCACCTCAGTGACCCAGCACTTAGGGCAGGCAAAGTCCTTGGATAGGAGCGTTAATTTAGGCGCCTGGTCCAAGGTGGCAATAGAAGCCCTTGACATGCTCTGGCCCCAGGAAGTACAAGCACCTGCCGTGCTTGTCCTCAATAAGCAGACTGGTCCTGCATGTCTCACAGGGATAAAACCTAGGCATGATGGAAGTAGCAAGCAATGCAGTGTACAGTATTACAGTTGTACAGTTGCTGCCTAAATCTGCCTATCGGTATCAACCAGGCAGGTCAAGACCCGAGTGGGGCCAGTTCGGTGACTTTAGCATGGGGTTGTGATGTTACTGGTACCGGTGTGCAGTCACCGCTGCTGGCAACGTACAGATGTTAAAAAAGCTATGACCAAAAACAGCATCAGATACTGTGGTTGAAATTGCTTAAGCATTAACAACTGAAGTGAGTATCTCAGTCTTGCTCAGTGCTGCAGAGCCCTGCAGCTGCCCTTGCTGTGTGTGTGCTGAGCAATTTTCTCAACAAAAAACACAAATTAACCCTTTCAGGACCAAGCATTTTTCAGTGGGATGCTCCCCCAGGACCAGGTGCTTTTTGGCTGTAGTTGACTCTCTTCCTATAAAAATTCACTAAAAATCAATGTTTTAAAGTAGCTTGCAAATGGTGTCCCTTTTTCAGAACACTCTGGGGAACATTATAAAGTACTTCAAAAACCATACAAACTTTTCCCTTTTTTTTCAACAAAATATTTCAGGGTTTTTTTTTTGTTTGTTTGTTTTTTTATTATGTATTCTGCTTAGAGATACATGTATACAAATGTGTTATTCTATGACCCGAGGGACCTTACAATACTTCCTGAAAGTTTTGTTGAAAAATATTGATGTTTGGGCAGATTACAAGACATTGTTTCACCTGAGTGATTGCAATGACATAATACACGTTTATTCTCAGGGTCTTTATAAGCAATAATGCACACTGCTCTTGATTTATTTTCTCAAAATAAATATTTCTAAATAAAATAATAGTTACTCATTATCAGTAATGAGGAAAAAAATGTACCTGATACATTTAGTTCATGAATATCCACTTGTTTCTTGATATTTATAAATGTTGTAAAACATATATATATATATATATATATATATATATATATATATATATATATATATATATATATATATATATATTGGGAGACAGCAGGGAGGGGGTTAAAGCCTCCCTGAAGAAAAACATGTGCGGAATGCACATTTGTTTAGTTTAATTGTTTTGGTTTATTGTTTAATTGTTTTGCTTTTCTGTTAATCAGTTTTGTTAATTGTTTTATTGTTTAATTATTCCCTGCACCTGGGCGGCAATTGTAAACTGTTTCAAGGCCAATTGACATGGAAGGACTGATGCAGAATTCTTGTGTTTTGGCAGGGTTACGATGAGACACGTTGGCTTGCACCATATGAAGCAAACCGTCTATGGACAGGATAACAACAAGTGAAGGAGATGACATGTTTATATATTTAAAGCCAAATCTGGCAGTGCATCTAATGTAATTTAGGGATTATAGTCTATTAGAAGAGTTACAGATTTATTTTATGGGATCAATGGCAGAACAAAAGTATTATTATTATTATTAGTAGTAGTAGTAGTAGTAGTAGTAGTAGTAGTAGTAGTGGTGTCAAATGATAATCTCAATTAATAATCTCAATTAATCTACATTAATCACAATTTTAATCACATTTTTAAACAGTACTAGAATACAATTTAATTAAAGATATTTAAGAAAACAACAAAACTCTCTTTAAATAAAGATTTTGTTTGGAATGAGTTCATTATTAAATAAAACAAAAAAACACAAAAGATCCAGTTCTGATCCAAGTTCCTATTTATTATAGAAAGACTTTTGCTTAACTTGGATGTTTTTCACCTCTTCAAATATATTGTTTTTCAGTAATGATACAGAATACAAAGTATAAAAGGCTCAATATACTTTTCATTACAAATGTGTTTAGTTTCCCCCCCCAATTAACTTTATACAGTGCAATCACAATTTACATTACCAACTTTTGCTTGCACCTAATGTAAACAACAGAGAATTCTTGAAAACATGCTCCTCCACAATACACTTCCACATTGAAACTAGATCTTTTAAAGTAAATATCAGCTGTTTAAAAAAAAAGAAGAAAAAAGCCCATTAAGCACAAATGAGAATGAACTGTTCACTTTGGAGGCATTGTTTGAAAGTGCTGGCCGCTTCTGTACAATGTTACCCGAAAGTGAGAAAAGCCGTTCGCGTGGCACCGTTGTAGCAGGTGTTTACGTGCCAGATGTGTAAACTTTCATGGGCCCCTGCATGCTTCGACCACCATTCCAGCGGACATTCTTCCCTGTTTATGATGGGTTCTGCTTTATAATGATCCAAAGCAGTGCTGATTGAAGTTTCTTCACCTTCATCATCACAGTCAGATGCCACCAACAGGAGGATCATCTTCTTTTTTGATGGTTCGGGTTCTGTAGTTTGCGCAACAGGCTGCTGTGCATTGACTTCTGACAGCAAAGTACCAATTAAATTCCACACCTCGCCCCGCTCAGATCTAGGAAGACACTTCAGATTATTAAACTTTAGTTCGAGTGCAGTCGCGATCTTTGCCATGAGATATTTCCTTGCGTTTTGTTTGGTCTGCAGTGAAGGTCTTCTTAAACTGAACAACATATGCTGGACCATCATCCGAGGCTAACATAACACAAAATAAATGGCAAAAGCAGGCAAAACTACAGAGCAAGAAATGTACAATTCTCCCCCAAGGAGCTCAGTCACATACCTGCAAGGAAAGATATCATGACGAATCATTTCCAATGTGGAATTCCATCTAGTTGAAACATCTTGTACTAGAGGTTCTTCTTTTTGTCCATTTGCATCTTGTTGTCTTTGTAGTTCTGCACTGTTAGCTGGGTTGTGTTTTAAATGCCCCATGTTTTCCGCATGTCGCCACGTTTTCATATCCGCCATCATTCAGTGCCGCTGTAATGGATTGTTGCACATTGTTGGCAATGCACGGCATGTGTTCAAATGGCATAAGTCTGGCTGCTGCTGTCATATTACGTGCACTGTCTGTACCAATTGTTACCTTGCCTCTTTTGCAACATTTTGCTCAGAGATTGTCAACTTACCTATTAAAGAACTGCTTCATTGACACTTCAATACAAAAAGTGGGCATGCCAGGTTTCCCAGGATGCTTAGAACACATCAATGTGATCTGGCAACAAATTCAATCAGCTAAAAAGGAGAGGGAGGAGCTCATTGTGACAGTCCTGGATTTGGCTAATGCACCTGGTTCAGTGCCACATGAACTTCTTTGGGCAGCATTTGATTTTTTCAGTATACCGATGACAATAACAAATTTAGTGAAAGCCTACTTTGGAGATTTGCAATTTAGTTTTTCAACTTCAGAATTCAGCACTACATGGCAATGCCTAGAAGTTGGAATAATGGCAGGATGCACCATTTCTCCACTGGCTTTTATCATGGCAATGGAAGTAATCATTAGGGCATCAAAATGGGTAGTGGGAGGAGACTGCTTGGCTTCTGGAATGTGACTACCACCAATTCGAGCATACATGGATGACATGACAACCATGACTACAACAGTAGCCTGCACTAATCGGTTATTGGGAAAATTAACCAATAACATTGAATGGACACAAATGCAATTCAAGCCCACTAAATCAAGGAGTATCTCTATAATTAAAGGTAAAGTAGTAGATAAAATGTTCTTCATTAACGGTGAGGCAATACCAACAGTGTCTGAGAAGCCAGTGAAGAGTCTTGCGAGATGGTACGATGGGGATGTAAAGGACACAGTTCATGTGGGAGAAGTTAGACAACAAGCAGTGGAAGGGTTGAAGAGCATAGAAAGCACCGCTTTACCAGGCAAAGTAAAACTCTGGTGCTTTCAGTTTGGTCTTTCTGCCGAGCTTGCTGTGGCCACTGACTGTGTACGAGGTTTCTTTGACAACAGTAGAGAAGCTGGAAGCTTTAATCAGTTCATACATCAGGAAATGGTTGGGAGTTCCACGCTGCCTCAGCAGAGTGGGACTTCATGGTAAAGGAATACTGCAGCTACCAGTCTCCGCTCTAACCGAGGAGTTTAAGTGCGCCAAGGTCAGACTGGAAATGACATTAGTAGAGTCACGCGACAAATGCGTAAGGGAGGCAGCACCTTGTTGAAAACTGGAAGAAGGTGGGCGGCAAAGAAAGCTGTTGAGGATGCAAAGGCTGCCCTTCGAATTGGTGATATCATGGGGCAAGTTCAGCATGGAAGAGGGGGTCTTGGTCTCAGTTCAGCTCCTCCTACATGGCACAAGGCAGCCCCAGCTCAATGGAGGAAGCTAGTAGTCAATGAGGTGCAAAAGCAGGAGGAGAGGATGAGGTGCATAAAGGCCATTTCCCAGGCCAAGCAGGGAGAATGGATGAGATGGGAGTGTGGAACAACGCAAGATTGGCTGGCAAGACCTATGGTCAGTGGAACAGAGCAGGATCAGTTTCCTCATCAGGTCAACATATGATGTTCTCCCATCATCATAGAACCTAAACCTCTGGGTAGGAGAGGATCCCTCATGTCCTTTGTGTTCATCACCTGCAACATTAAGGCACATTTTGACAGGATGTAAGGTGGCTCTTAGCCAAGGACGGTTTACTTGGCGCCATGACCAGGTGCTGCGATGTTTGGCCTTAGCATTGGAAGACAAGCGTAACAAGTTGCCACCTGTTCCATCAAAACATTACACACAAAAGACAACATTCCTCCACCCAGGAGAGCAACCACCAAGAAAAGGTGTTAAAACCAATCCTTGCCCAGCTGCTAGAGACTGGAAAATGCTGACAGATGTTGGTCAACGGCTTATTTTTTCCACCACTAACCTTCGACCAGATATTGTCTTGTGGTCTGGATCAGCATGCCTTGTTCACCTGGTAGAGTTAACAGTGCCATGGGAGGATGCTGTAGATGAGGCGTATGAGAGGAAGAAACTGCGGTATGCTCAACTACCCACTGAAGCGGAACAGCGAGGATCGAGAGTCCGGGTTTACCCAGTGGAGGTGGGTTGTCAAGGATCTGTGGCACACTCTACAACCCTGTTTCTCAGAGACGTCAGATTCAGTGGCCAAGAGTCACAGTGATGCACAGTGAAAAACTTATCTGAAGCAGCAGAGAGGAGCAGCAACTGGCTGTGGTTGAGACGGAAAGATTCTGGCTGGGGATCTCAAGCCCAATAGAAAGAAAGAAAGGCTGATGTACGGGTAAGTAAGCTGGGCTGAGTTGAGTGGGGGACGGAGGGGGGTGATGCTGGGACGCCAGAATCACCGTCGAGCCCACTTGAAGACCCCAGAGATGTACCCTACTTAGCTCAATCCAGACGGTTGTCATGCTGATACTCTGGGGAGACCGCACTGTGGTTGATCCCCGGAGCCAGCATCGCAGCCGTTGTGTGTGCTGATGCGCTAGGGAGGCAATAAGCTGATCCCTGGAGCCAGTATTACACTTTAGCCATCAACACCGGACAGAAGGATATCTACATCATCATATGGAAGGAAGCGCAAATGGATGGAGACACAGATGGATCACATTAGTTTACTGTAAAGCTACGTCTTAGTTGGTGCTTATCTTGGTGAAAGCCGAGTTCAAATCAGCATGAAGTTTTAACATCTACTCTCGTGTAATGGAAATCCTGATACTACAAATGTTACTCCCAATTTGGAATATCTTATTGTTATTCAACCTCGCTCACTGCTGCAACCCCCAAACTAACTTGGAAGAGACAAAGACAAGCACTCGCGTCCTCCAAAACTCTGCAAGCCTGCCATGCAGCCATATCCAGAACTTTCAGTGTCGGAGGATCACGCAGATCTGAATTGCATGCAGGCAGGCCTTCAGGCGCCCAGCCAGCCACAGGGGTCGCTTGTGCGTGGTGAGCCAAGGACACCCCAGCCAACCTAGCCCTACCCTGCCCAGGCAGCGCTTGGCCAGTTGTGTGCCGGCCCCAGGGAACTCCCGTCCACGGTCTGCAGTGGCATAGCTTGGATTCGAACCGACAATCTCTAAGCTATAGGGCGCATCCTGCACTCCGGGTGGAGTGCCTTTATTGGATGTGTCACTCGGGAGCCATATCCCCACCTCATTTCTTGTAAATTACTTCTTATACAAATTCTCTTAACACAAAATTCCTGTTTGTGCAAATTATTTTGGAAGACCCCCAGGGAAGAAATATTTTAATTAAATGAATTGCTCCAGTTCGAACTGCTGAGTGTTAAGGATATTGGGAAATGTATTAACTTGCATCCAGACCGGAGCCTCGGTTCTGTATTTTAGTGCTATTTTAGGACTACTGGTCCTATGATGCATTTTGAGTTGCCATAGTGCTCACGCATCAATGCCATTTTCATGAACAAAAAAAGTGCAAAAAAAGTGCATTATCCTTGCAGACAAAAGTGGAGATGTTGAAAGCAATGGATAATGCACTACCGTACAAGAAAAATGAAAATGTTGCTGCAGATTTCAACATTCCTGTGAACACTTTCTCAACCATTCTGAAAAACTGGGATACAATAGCCGAAACAATATTACAAGCCCTGCCTGGAATCGTGGGGTCCCTGAACAGTCAATTTTCCTCCATAACCCCCAGGAGCGGAAAGGTCAATGCTGTGATCCCTCTCATCCCCCAAGATCACAAACTCAGGACAAGTTCCAACACCCTCTCATGACTCACCCTGCACTTCAAGCAGAGGTATGTTTACTAGGTATTACTATCTTTCTGGCTATTATTCTGTCCAGGAATGGCATTTTCTAAATGGTTGAAAATATTGGTTTACTAAAATCACTAACAGCTTAAACAGTCCAAACTTTACAAAACATTAATTTGTTTATGCAACTGTGACTTGGGGTTATGAATTTCCTGAATATTATCAATATTAGATCTATCATAATATCTCTTAGAAACATAATTTGGGTGATTTAATCATCCCTCATTTCCACACCATAGCAGCACGTCTGGAAAAAAGAAGGAAACATACTGCTGCTCTCTATCTGGCCAATGTTCTGTTTCCTAACTAGAGGAAAGGTCCACCAGTCTACCAGCCTACATCACAACTGGAACAAAGCCTGCTACGTTTCAGACTTGCAGAGCAATATCAGACAAGGTATCCTAAACAGAGGAATTCCTGTCAGTTATGCATGATTCTAGTTCCTTGCTGCCCATCTGCCTAAAGCTATGCAAGTAGCATCAGATGAAATGTATACAATATCTCAAACAAGTGGTTCCTTTTCAGTAAACTGTATCTGGTATTAAAAAAAAAACATCACAAAAGCAAAAGCAGCTTTTAACCACTTCAACTCCATGACGTACGCACGTACGTCAATTGAAAACCCACTTACAGTACCATGCCGTACCTGCGTACGTCAAGTTTCTCATTCTATTCTATGATCGGTTTCTCAGTCTAGCATTTCAGGTTTCATTCTCTAAAGCAGTGCTAGTACTGTGGAATGTGCAATGAAAGTTGGGGGAGAGTCAGGTGACATTTTTATCCAATTGCGTGTCATTTAGCGATTCCAATCTAACTGTGGGCGTTTAGAAGGCTGAGATATATTGCAGGAAGCCATTCAGCTTTTACAAGTATATATATATAGTGTTTTAAATTATTATTTTTTTGTATTTATTATTAGTTTTCCTTGTTTAGTTATAGTTTATATAGTTTTTAGCGAAAGCTAAACATGGCAACGTACGTGGTCTTTCTATAATGAGCAACGGGAGTGAAGTTGGTTCGGAGGATTTTGATACCAGTGACAGTGATGCTGACTTATTTTTATTATTTATTTCTTAGCAGACTCTCTTATCCAGGGCGACTTACAATTTTTACAAGATATCACATTATTTTTACATACAATTACCCATTTATACAGTTGCCAGCATCTATTATTATTATTTTCAAAATCTGGTACCTGGGAAGGGGCCTCATTTTTAGATCTGGAGTTGAAGTGGTTAAACATTTTTTAACATCTTTGTAAAGACTGGAACCCATTACTTTGGTTGCCAAAATATAACCTGTTGCAGGTTGTGGCAGGGCAAGAGGAGTGGGTTTTATTGTGTGTATATATTGTAAATAGTGTTGTGTAATAGAGCTGTGACAAATATCCGAATATTCAAACAAATATTTTTTTACATGTATTTGCATACAAAAATCAGATGTTCGTATTGGTTACAAATGACAAAAATATCTTGCATTTATTTACCATCTCACCAGAATATATATATATATATATGCACACACACACACACACACACACACACACACGACACACACACACACACACACACACACACACACACACACACACACACACACACACACACACACACACACACACACACACACACACACACACACACACACACACACACACACACACACACACACACACACACACACACACACACACACACACACACACACACACACACACACACACACACACACACACACACACACACACACACACACACACACACACACACACACACACACACACACACACACACACACACACACACACACACACACACACACACACACACACACACACACACACACACACACACACACACACACACACACACACACACACACACACACACACACACACACACACACACACACACACACACACACACACACACACACACACACACACACACACACACACACACACACACACACACACACACACACACACACACACACACACACACACACACACACACACACACACACACACACACACACACACACACACACACACACACACACACACACACACACACACACACACACACACACACACACACACACACACACACACACACACACACACACACACACACACACACACACACACACACACACACACACACACACACACACACACACACACACACACACACACACACACACACACACACACACACACACACACACACACACACACACACACACACACACACACACACACACACACACACACACACACACACACACACACACACACACACACACACACACACACACACACACACACACACACACACACACACACACACACACACACACACACACACACACACACACACACACACACACACACACACACACACACACACACACACACACACACACACACACACACACACACACACACACACACACACACACACACACACACACACACACACACACACACACACACACACACACACACACACACACACACACACACACACACACACACACACACACACACACACACACACACACACACACACACACACACACACACAGTCGCAGACAAAAGTATTTGGTCAGTAAGAAACTGATTTCTATTATTTCTAATTGTTCTATTGAAAGATAAAACTTAAGAGATTCAGCTTTATAATAAAACAACAAATTATTACATAACATGCATAAAATGAAAAATAACATTCAAAAACAAATTTCATACTTTGGACACCCTTACATTAGTATTATGCCCACCCTTTACTTCCTTTACAGTATTTTTTGTATTTTGAAACCAGTTCCTGGCATCTTTTTTGCCCATGCTTCAACACATACAAACTTATTGTTGCTTTCATGGTGAAAAAAAGTTATGTTTTGGATTTTTTCTGTCCATAAAATTTGGTTGAAGAAATCATCAGGATTCTTCAAGTATTCAATGGAAAACTTCAATCGCTTTCTTTTGTGTGTTGTTTTCAACAAATATTTGCATCTTTGTTTTCGCCAATGGACATTCATCTTGTTATGGTATCATTGAATTGTTGGCTCATGACCATCTTCTCTCAATTCTTGTGTCAAATCTTTTGCAGTAATCCGAGGATTTTTCCAGACTGCTCTAATCATTCTTCTTCCAGATTTTGCAGAAATCTTTCCTGGTCTTCCACACCTGGAGCTAGTTGCAGTAGTTCCTGTTCTCCTGTGTTTGTCATGATGATTATGTATTTATTTATTCTAGAATTATCATCAGGTGTTGGTTATCAATCATGATAATTGTCAATAATTAGCAACAAATGGGTTTCATACAAAATATGTTGATTGTCCAAATACTTTTGTCAAAGTATAAAATTAGTTTTTGCATGTTATTTTTCATTTTATGCATGTTATGTAATAATTGTTTAGTTTATTATAAAGCTGAATCTCTAATTTATATCTTTCATAGAGCAATTTGAAATTATAGAAATCACGTTTTTTGTGTTGTTTTTTTTAACTGCCCAAATACTTTTATCCCTGACTGTCCCTGTCAATGTGTGTGTGGATGTCTTTGCAGTCAAGTCAATCAGCAGTCAAGTTTTTAAAAAACTGCTTGTTTGTTCAGGGCAGTCTGTGAGAAGGTCTCCTACTCCGCTCCCCCTGAAACTCGAGATGTCACAGCGCAGTCGGCTGAAGTCACGTACGGTCCCCCTGCCTCCTACTATGTTTCCCCTGGAGGATCATATGTTGCAGCGCTGGATCCGAGGCTCTCACCTCTGCCTGCTGCTGCACCCACCAGGTTACCGGCCTGCGCGCCAGTCACCCCAGTCACCCCGTTTGGGTCCTGTGTCGCAGGTTCACGGTCCCTTCCCAAGGTCACCGGAGAATGGATCGACCCGCCCTTAAGTCCACCCACAAAGAGTGAAGAGGGACAATGTGGGACTTGAGGAGGGAGGATGGGTTTTAAAGGAGGGGGTTGGTTAAGTGACCTTGGAATGTTTGGTGTGCTGTGCACAAGGGGGAGGATATGTGGCAGGGCAAATTCCTGCCTGAAAGAAATGTGTTGGGGGTTGGCAGATAAATGTGTGTGTGTGGATGTGCTTGCACAGCAACAGGTGTAATTCGTTCATTTAATTAATTGATGTCACATGCCTGTAATCAGCAGTCCAGTATAAAAAAAACGGCAACACGTTTGTTCAGGGCAGTCTGTGAGAAGGAAAGAGGCTGTCAGTGTGGAGAGACCTGTGTGGTTAATAGAAAAGGTAGTGTGTAAACCTTTTTGTTTGTGTTAAAATAAATGTTTTGTGACTGGTAAACAGCTTAGCTGTCCAGTTTATTAGTTTAAGGACAATGCAAAGTTTACTTGCACTCCATGTGGGAGTTAGGTTTTTGTTTTGATTATTTTTCTTTTATTTCTGTAAAAATAATACAACGGCACGAAAGTGCTTTAAAAACTTCAATTTCTATGCCTGGGTCTGTACAAAAGGACAAACGAACCTTTATTAAGTAAAATCTTTCACTATATATATATATATATAGAGAGAGAGAGAGAGAGAGAGAGAGAGAGAGAGAGAGAGAGAGAGAGAGAGAGAGAGAGAGAGAGAGGTGGAATCCCTAATTAACAGACCACCTATCTTGTTCGTTATCTTTTAAACATGTCTCGTCATTTTTCCAGTCTTTTTTTATCTGCAGTACACTACTCACTGGTTTAGCCATAGGAATAAATGCAATTTTAGAAAAACTAATTACTACACGTCATAACAAAGGGCTGTAAATAGTAACTTGTGCAAGTCTGGTTGTTCAGTATTAACATACTTCTTACAGTTTTCAATTACTTAAGAACATAAGAACATAAGAAGAACATAAGAAAGTTTACAAACGAGAGGAGGCCATTCAGCCCATCTTGCTCGTTTGGTTGTTAGCAGCTTATTGATCCCAGAATCTCATCAAGCAGCTTCTTGAAGGATCCCAGGGTGTCAGCTTCAACAACATTACTGGGGAGTTGGTTCCAGACCCTCACAATTCTTTGTGTAAAAAAGTGCCTCCTATTTTCTGTTCTGAATGCCCCTTTATCTAATCTCCATTTGTGACCCCTGGTCCTTGTTTCTTTTTTCAGGTCAAAGAAGTCCCCTGGGTTGACATTGTCTATACCTTTTAGGATTTTGAATGTTTGAATCAGATCACCGCGTAGTCTTCTTTGTTCAAGACTGAATAGATTCAATTCTTTTAGCCTGTCTGCATACGACATGCCTTTTAAACCCGGATAATTCTGGTTGCTCTTCTTTGCACTCTTTCTAGAGCAGCAATATCCTTTTGTAACGAGGTGACCAGAACTGAACACAATATTCTAGGTGAGGTCTTACTAATGCATTGTAGAGTTTTAACATTACTTCCCTTGATTTAAATTCAACACTTCTCACAATATATCCAAGCATCTTGTTAGCCTTTTTATAGCTTCCCACATTGTCTAGATGAAGGCATTTCTGAGTCAACATAAACTCCTAGATCTTTTTCATAGTTCCCTTCTTCAATTTCACTATCTCCCATGTGATATTTATAATGCACATTTTTATTGCCCACATGCAATACTTTACACTTTTCTCTATTAAATTTCATTTGCCATGTGTCTGCCCAATTCTGAATGCCGTCTAGATCATTTTGAATGACCTTTGCTGCTGCAACAGTGTTTGCCACTCCTCCTATTTTTGTGTCGCCTGCAAATTTAACAAGTTTGCTTACTATACCAGAATCTAAATCATTAATGTAGATTAGGAATAGCAGAGGACCTAATACTGATCCCTGTGGTACACCACTGGTTACCTCACTCCATTTTGAGGTTTCTCCTCTAATCAGTACTTTCTGTTTTCTACCTGTTAACCACTCCCTAATCCATGTGCATGCATTTCCTTGAATCCCTACTATGCTCAGTTTGAGAATTAATCTTTTATGGGACTTTGTCAAAAGCTTTCTGGAAATCTAAATAAACCATGTCGTATGCTTTGCAGTTATCCATTTTCAATGTTGCATCCTCAAAAAGTCAAGTAGGTTAGTTAGACACGATCTCCCTTTCCTAAAACCATGCTGACTGTCTGCCAGGATATTGTTACCATATAGGTAATTTTCCATTTTGGATCTTATTATAGTTTCCATAAGTTTACATATAATAGAAGTCAGGCTTATTGGTCTGTAGTTACCTGGTTCGGTTTTGTCTCCCTTTTGTGGATCGGTATTACGCTTGCTATTTTCCAGTCTGTCGGTACAACCCCTGTGTCAAGAGACTGTTGCATGATCTTGGTTAGCGGTTTGTAAATAACTTCTTTCATTTCTTTGAGTACTATTGGGAGGATCTCATCCGGCCCAGGGATTTGTTTATTTTAAGAGCTCCTAGTCCCTTTAACACTTCTGCCTCTGTTATGCTAAAGTTACTTAAAATTGGATAGGAACAGGTCGACATGTGGGGCATGTTGTCCGTGTCCTCCTTTGTAAAAACCTGTGAAAAGTAATCATTTAATATATTTGCTATTTTTTTCTTCATCTATGATTTTGCCATTTGTGTCTCTTAGACATTTGACCTCCTCTTTGAATGTTCTCTTGCTGTTATAATATTGGAAAAATATTTTGGAATTGGTTTTAGCCCCCTTAGCAATATTGATTTCTATCTCTCTCTTGGCCTTTCTAACTTCTTTTTTGACTTGTGTTTGCAGTTCCAAATACTCTTTCTGTGTACTTTTGTTTTTGGTCCCTTTTAAACGCTCTGTAAAGTGCCTTTTTTCGCTGAATATTTTTTTAAATTGATCTATTAATCCATTTTGGTCATTTTGTTTTAGATTTAGATTTGTCTACTTTTGGGATGTAATCGTTTTGTGCCTCTAGTACTACATATTTAAAAATAGCCATCCTTTTCTGTGGATGTTTTCTATTTTACTCCAATCTACTTCTGAGAGTCTCTGTTTCAATAAGTGTCTGAAGGCAACAGTGAAGCATGGTGGAGGTTCCTTGCAAGTTTGGGGCTGCATTTCTGCAAATGAGTTGGGATTTGGTCAGAATTAATGGTCTCCTCAATGCTGAGAAGTACAGGCAGATACTTATCCATCATGCAATACCATCAGGGAGGCATCTGATTGGCCCCAAATTTATTCTGCAGCATGACAACGACCCCAAACATACAGCGAAAGTCATTAAGAACTATCTTCAGTGTAAAGAAGAACAAGGAGTCCTGGAAGTGATGGTATGGCTTCACAGAGCCCTGATCTCAACATCATCGAAGTCTGTCTGGGATTACATGAAGAGAGAGAAGAAACTGAGGCTGCCTAAATCCACAGAAGAACTGTGGTTGTTCTCCAAGATGTTTGAGCCAACCTACCTGCAGTTCCTTCAAAGACTGTGTGCAAGTGTACCTAGAAGAATTGATGCTTGATGCTGTTTTGAAGGCAAGGGTGGTCACACCAAATATGGATTTGATTTAGATTTTTCTTCTGTTCACTCACTTTGCATTTAGTTAATTGATCAATATAATCTATTAACATGTCTATTTTGAAGCATTCTTACTTTACAGCATTTTTCACACTGCCTAAAACTTTTGCACAGTACTGTATATATATATATATATATATATATATATACAGTACTGTGCAAAAGTTTTAGGTAGGTGAAAAAATGCTGCAAAGTAAGAATGCTTTCAAAAATAGACATGTTAATAGATTATATTTATCAATTAACTAAATGCAAAGTGAGTGAACAGAAGAAAAATCTAAATCAAATCCATATTTGGTGTGACCACCCTTTGCCTTCAAAAACAGCATCAAGCATCAATTCTTCTAGGTACACTTGCACACAGTTTTGAAGGAACTCGCAGGTAGGTTGGCCCAAACATCTTGGAGAACTAACCACAGTTCTTCTGTGGATTTAGGCAGCCTCAGTTGCTTCTCTCTCTCATGTAATCCCAGACAGACCTCGATGATGTTAATATCAGGGCTCTGTGGGGCCATACCATCACTTCCAGGACTCCTTGTTCTTCTTTACGCTGAAGATAGTTCTTAATGACTTTCGCTGTATGTTTGGGGTTGTTGTCATGCTGCAGAATAAATTTGGGGCCAATCAGATGCCTCCCTGATGGTATTGCATGATGGATAAGTATCTGCCTGTACTTCTCAGCATTGAGGAGACCATTAATTCTGACCAAATCCCCAACTCCATTTGCAGAAATGCAGCCCAAAACTTGCAAGGAACCTCCACCATGCTTCACTGTTGCCTGCAGACACTCATTCTGCACGCCTCCAGCCCTTCGGCTTAACAAACTGCCTTCTGCTACAGCCAAACATTTCAAATTTTGACTCATAAGTCCAGAGCACCTGCTGCCATTTTTCTGCACCCCAGTTCCTGTGTTTTCGTGCATAGTTTAGTCGCTTGGCCTTGTTTCCACGTCGGAGGTATGGATTTTGGCCGCAAGTCTTCCATGAAGGCCACTTCTGACCAGACTTCTCCGACAGTAGATGGGTGTACCAGGGTCCCACTGTTTACTGCCAGTTCTGAGCTGATGGCACTGCTGGACATCTTCTGATTGCAAGGGAAGGAAGCATGATGTGTCTTTCATCTGCTGCAGTAAGTTTCCTTGGTCGACCACCGCGCTTCACGGTCCTCAATGTTGCCCGTTTCTTTGTGCTTCTTCAAAAGAGCTTGACAGCACATCTGGAAACCCCTGTCTGCCTTGAAATTTCTGCCTGGGAGAGACCTTGCTGATGCAGTATAACTACCTTGTGTCTTGTTGCTGTGCTCAGTCTTGCCATGGTGTATGACTCTTGGACAGTAATTGTCTTCAGCAACCTCACCTTGTTAGCTGAGTTTGGCTGTTCCTCACCCAGTTTTATTCCTCCTACACAGCTGTTTCTGTTTCAGTTAATGATTGTGTTTCAACCTACATATTGAATTGATGATCATTAGCACCTGTTTTGGTATAATTGTTTAATCATACACCTGACTATATGCCTACAAAATCCCTGACTTTGTGCAAGTGTACCTAGAAGAATTGATGCTGTTTTGAAGGCAAAGGGTGGTCACACCAAATATGGATTTGATTTAGATTTTTCTTCTGTTCACTCACTTTGCATTTAGTTAATTGATAAATATAATCTATTAACATGTCTATTTTTGAAAGCATTCTTACTTTACAGCATTTTTTCACACCTGCCTAAAACTTTTGCACAGTACTGTATATATATATAGAGAGAGAGAGAGAGAGAGAGAGAGAGAGAGACAGAGAGAGAGAGAGAGATAGATATAGATATATAGAAATAGATAGATAGAATCAATGCAAACATATGTACAGCACAGCAGTAAACTGAATAGTTTGTGGATTAATAAGGTAGCTCCATAATATACTATTAAATAAAACACAATCCTGACGTATATAATACCATGTTATTACGATTCCAATTAATAACTAATATATGTTAATTTTCAAAATTCTGATCTGACATATGAGCAAATAATTTAAAATAAACAATTTACATTCTTGACATTGTTGTATTATGAATTTATAGTAAAATGATCCATACATACATAAATCATACATAAATCATAATTACATTTCATGTGTTGCTTTGGACGAAAGCCTTGGTAGCCAACATTGACCTTGTATTATACGTTTATATTGGAAGCAGTATAGAAGGATGCAATTGCTTGGGAAAATGTAGCATTAAGACATCAAACTGCATTTCTGTTTAACATCATATGGAACAGTTATTTAACTACAGTGCCAACTGCTGAAGCATTCATCCTGGTTCATATTGCATGTCTTCAACAGGATGCTTAAGTATTTTTCCTTTTGAGTTGAACACCATAAAAGGTTTGGATGCTTATTTTGAGAATGAAGGAAGACTCCATGGTCAAGAGACAGTTACAGGGTTTATCAAAATATATTACATATTACACCTGTTGCCTTACAGTTATTTGGCTTGGTTTAAATAGTTACAAATGTAGTTATTTTATTTTTGTTTACAATAAACTCCAGAACTTTAAAATTGCCCCAGTTTCAATGTGCCACTCCCTGTTTTAACTCACAGAACAGAGTATGTCATTATTATTATTATTGTTGCAAAAATTAGCTTCATTGCAAAAACATTTAAGCAGCATTTTTGTAGACCCTCAGTATAAAAATATTTGTTCACAGTTTTTACACGATCCACAGTGTAAAAGGCTAATTTAGGGGGTAATGAAAACAAAATAAGCATGGCCAAATGGCATGCAAAGTAACAGATTGTTTTATATACAGTATAAATAATATACAAATACTATAGCTATTTTTTTGTAATGTGTGTAACATTATATTACTGATGTAGAATAAATATACAGTATAATGTATAGCATCTGAGCTTGTATCATGCATGTTAGTTTGTAAACAGTTTAAGAAGTTGAAGTTGGATATGTACCATATTCCTTCGAATTTAAAACACACATTTTGAACCATTTTTTGCTTCTCAAAAATAGTCTTAAGTTCGAGTACAATATAGTGATGTGTGTATTAACATCAGCACTACAAGACATGACTACCAAATAATCGATTTTCAGTTGCATGTAAACCCAGCTATTGTAAATGTAAAAACATACGAGATAAAAGCAGAATTTCCCAAATACATTGGTAAACAGTGTAAGAATAAAAACAAGATAAATGCATACTTGCCAACATTTGGAAACTGTTCAGCGATACGCATCATACACATGGGTGTGGTCATATGCAAAAAACACTCATCATCATATAATAGACGTATACCCACAACTCCACACACAACCATCATGACAGTAAAAATAGACAGTTCTTACCTTTGTATAAGTTAGTAAGTAGATGTGTCAGCCGCACAAAGAGCACAGCGTCTGGTTTTCACTAACTCTACTGTGCAGAATTAATGAATTTTTTTCTATGGGTAAATATCAGGACTTTCTATCTATGCATCGGGACATGGGACACTTGCTTGAAAATCATTGGCATGTATGTAAATGTAGAGTATGCAGGCCAGAAGAGTTGCAAAACAACACTGTCAGATTATTTGACTGGAATGGGGAAGACTATGAGATAAGAGTAAACCCAGCTTGAAGAAAGGCGAAGAAAGATATTTAGAAACATTAGAATTGAAACTCAAAATTGGAGCAACAGAACCCAGAACCATTCGGAATGATTTCAAGCATCCTAAAATAACAGATGTAAAAAGTTATTAAAATGTTGTTAAAACTATTCACCTTTTAATTTTGCTATATTAAGGTAAAATAAAATGATGGAAGGATGAACTGCATTATGTTAAAAAGAAGGATATCATTAATATGGCCACCCCCACCTTCATAATCAATTCTACCTACTATGTTAACCTGTTGTATGTGTGCTGTTAGTACTTTCATGTAGCTGATTAAATAGGAGCTGCTGTTCTGAACTCTGCCAAGCAATTACCCACATTAAGCAATGCATCCATCCATCCTTACCATTCCCCCTTATACTTAGCCTGCTTATTTTAAGATTATCTAGTCACATAAAACATTGCATTTATCTTGCTCTTAATTGTATTATTACTTGTACTATAATACTTGAAATGTACAGTACTGTGCAAAAGTTTTAGGCAGGTGTGAAAAAATGCTGTAAAGTAAGAATGCTTTCAAAAATAGACATGTTAATAGATTATATTTATCAATTAACTAAATGCAAAGTGAGTGAACAGAAGAAAAATCTAAATCAAATCCATATTTGGTGTGACCACCCTTTGCCTTCAAAACAGCATCAATTCTTCTAGGTACACTTGCACAAAGTCAGGGATTTTGTAGGCATATAGTCAGGTGTATGATTAAACAATTATACCAAACAGGTGCTAATGATCATCAATTCAATATGTAGGTTGAAACACAATCATTAACTGAAACAGAAACAGCTGTGTAGGAGGAATAAAACTGGGTGAGGAACAGCCAAACTCAGCTAACAAGGTGAGGTTGCTGAAGACAGTTTACTGTCAAAAGTCATACACCATGGCAAGACTGACCACAGCAACAAGACACAAGGTAGTTATACTGCATCAGCAAGATCTCTCCCAGGCAGAAATTTCAAGGCAGACAGGGGTTTCCAGATGTGCTGTCCAAGCTCTTTGAAGAAGCACAAAGAAAAGGGCAACGTTGAGGACCGCAGAGCGCAGTGGTCGGCCAAGGAAACTTACTGCAGCAGATGAAAGACACATCATGCTTACTTCCTTCGCAATCGGAAGATGTCCAGCAGTGCCATCAGCTCAGAATTGGCAGAAAACAGTGGGACCCTGGTACACCCATCTACTGTCCGGAGAAGTCTGGTCAGAAGTGGCCTTCATGGAAGACTTGCTGCCAAAAAGCCATACCTCCGGCGTGGAAACAAGGCCAAGCGACTCAACTATGCACGAAAACACAGGAACTGGGGTGCAGAAAAATGGCAGCAGGTGCTCTGGACTGATGAGTCAAAATTTGAAATATTTGGCTGTAGCAGAAGGCAGTTTGTTCGCCAAAGGGCTGGAGAGTGTACACCAATGAGTGTCTGAAGGCAACAGTGAAGCATGGTGGAGGTTCCTTGAAAGTTTGGGGCTGCATTTCTGCAAATGGAGTTGGGGATTTGGTCAGAATTAATGGTCTCCTCAATGCTGAGAAGTACAGGCATATACTTATCCATCATGCAATACCATCAGGGAGGCATCTGATTGGCCCCAAATTTATTCTGCAGCATGACAGCGACCCCAAACATACAGCGAAAGTCATTAAGAACTATCTTCAGCGTAAAGAAGAACAAGGAGTCCTGGAAGTGATGGTATGGCCCCCACAGAGCCCTGATCTCAACATCATCAAGTCTGTCTGGGATTACATGAAGAGAGAGAAGCAACTGAGGCTGCCTAAATCCACAGAAGAACTGTGGTTAGTTCTCCAAGATGTTTGGGCCAACCTACCTGCCGAGTTCCTTCAAAAACTGTGTGCAAGTGTACCTAGAAGAATTGATGCTGTTTTGAAGGCAAAGGGTGGTCACACCAAATATTGATTTGATGTAGATTTTTATTCTGTTCACTCACTTTGCATTCTGTTAATTGATAAATATAAACTATTAACATGTCTATTTTTAAAAGCATTCTTACTTTACAGCATTTTTTCACACCTGCCTAAAACTTTTGTACAGTACTGTATTTGCTTAGGATTGTAAGTCGCCCTGGATAAGGGTGTCTGCTAAGAAATAAATAATAATAATAATAATAATAATAATAATAATAATAATAATAATAATAATAATAAAACTCAGCTCCACCACCTGGTAATCACCAATGATATTCTCAGACTCATTTCTACTCAATCAAAAAATGGAAGACGCTACACATCGGAATTTTATGAACAGCAGGATTAACCGTAGATCATCCCATTGTGCTAAGATTGCTTAAAAGGGAGCACTATAGAACTAGGATATTAATAGTTTATAGTTTAAGTGTTTCCAAGTGTTACAAGTTAGACTTTTAACTCAACCAGCCCCCGTCCCCAACTTGAAATTATAGTCACTTTACTGATTTGTTTTTTTCCATTCTTCTCCATGTGTGGAGCAAAGGGCAAGGGGAAAGATGAATAATCATTAAAGGATAATACTAACCAAGAAGAGCATTGAAAAATACATTTATATGTCACATGAGCCCACTTCTTATGGTCCTCACAATTAAATCACTTTTCCCAGGTCGACAGCTGAATGTTTTGCCTTAAATTAGACAGGACTCATCTTCATTTTTACATGTTTCACCTTTTTCTGTTTTGGATTTTTTAAATGGTGGTATTGTGAAACATTCTGTGGTCTGGGGTAGGTTACAACATGATCTGTCATATATGATTGAACACCATACACAAGTATTTGGTAAATGTTGTTATGATACCATCATAATTTTTTTTTCAGACTCTTGTGCATCTTTAACAAGGACTAAAGTCTTTAACCATTCATGTCTATTATAATTTGCACATTCTTCATAAGCCAGAAAACCTCTGCTTCTTCCCTCTCATTTCAAACCCTGGTTATCAAGTTTCATTCTTGTTAAGACATCTCAAATCACAACAGCAAACTGAGTAAGTAAATATTATTTTAAACAAACAAGAGCCCATACTACACAATTAAATACCATAGAAAAAAAGACTACTATGTTATCTCATAAAAAAATCATGAACACAGCATAGTCATTAGCCATCCAGCCTTTTGATTGAAAATAGTAAATGAACTATTTCAATATGGTGGTGGGGCAACCACAGCTTGTATGGCAGCATGCCAGGAAGTAAAATTCCTTTCATGACATACTGTAATCTTGCCAGCAGTTAAATGGATTTCATTCTTACCGTTTTACTCCTGGGGTGTGAACAACATGCGTTTTAATGCTATATTGCTTTGTATAAAACATTCATAAGAATTTTATTATTGTTTTCTAGGTGCTGTTTTCTTAAGAATCATCATCATTTTACAAATGTACAATGATTTTTTTTAGTTATTCACATGTATACAAAATAAAGAATTTCAAAAGTACTAATAATTGCTAATATTATCAAGTAAAGAAATTGTAAACATAACAACGAATTGATCTACAAATTTCTTAAATCTCCTGAAATACAGTCAAAATTAATAAAGCTCAGTAATATGATTAATGATATTTAAAGTACTTTTAACAACTATGAATATGTCCATTCTGTGTTTTAATTAAATATACTCATCCTCCTTTCAAAATGTACTGTACAACACTGTCTTTTAGTGCTGATGTCCCACTAGCACCTGATACCGTTTTTCACAGTGTTAGCAAGGCATCTGTGTGCAATGAATTAGGACCTGTTGCTTTACACTGTGTAACCATTCAGTGATAGGAAAAAGAGGGCTTCTGACATGCACTAAATATCTGGAATTTCAAGCTTAACAGGCAACAAATATATTTTCTCACCAAATGCATGCAATTTAGCAATTAATGCATATATTCTTATGAAAGAGAAGAATGTGACTTAAAATAGAGGCAAATGAAGTTCTTGATAATGGGGCTTGGCTACATGGGAGGCCTGGAGCATACACAACTTTCACATTAAAACTAAAGTTTATTTCTCTAGAGCTGAGGTTTCACAATGCTATGCTTAACAGCACAATACAAATGAAGCTGTAAAGAATGAACTTGATCAAGTCATTGGACAAGGTGATCCAAACTAATCTTTTAGCAAAAAAGTGTAGATGTGTTATATTGTATTACATTTCTTTTTTTTAAATTACTGTATATATTTATATGCACTCAATATGTCTGTTTTTTATACATATGCTATAATCTATAAAAAAAAACATGTGCTGGATATTGTTGCCAAATTACAGAAACATTCTTCCACATCACGTTAATGTCTATGTATTAATGCAAATTGGATCCAGACCAGATTTGGATGTTTGTAATCTTGGATTGTGGTTGTGGTTGCTTGTGGTTTTCTAACAAGAGATCAATGGGCCAAACTATTCTTTTGTAAGATTAATTTATAGCTTAGCACATTGTTCCTCTGCAGACATCTCTCTTAAACATTTATATGCTGCCACTGGGTGATATTATTCGAAAGCATGGGGTTCAGTTCCATTGTTATACAGGTGATACACAGATCTATTTACAAATAAATTTGAACACTGATACAGTCCTATCTGCTTGTTTGGCAGATATTCAAACCTGAATGTCAAATAATTTTTTGAAATTGAATGCTAGCAAAACTGAGCTATTGGTTACTGGATCTAATACCCAGTTCTTTTGGTGATTGCCTTGTAGATGCCTCTTTGTTAGTCTGCAGCTTATGTGTTCAACTTGACTCAAAGCTTTTATTTGGAAAACATATCTCTTCAGTGGTAGAAACAGGGTTTTAGTACTTAAAGAGTGTGTCATTTTCTGCCCCCTAGGGATGCTGAGATTCTCGTTCATGCATTTGTTATGTCTCGGTTGGATTACTGTAATGCTCTTTTTGTTAATCTTCCTGCTCGCTCTTTACCTCGACTGCAGATGGTGTAGAATGCATCAGCAAGGGTTCTTACTGGTACCAAGCGGACAGAACACATTACTCCGGTAAGCGCTTGCATTGGCTTCCTATCCAGTCCCATGTTTCCTTTAAAATATTGCTGTTGACCTACAAGGCTTTGCATGGTCAGGGTCCTAGTTATATAATGGACCTTCTTAGCCCTTACTTCCCTGGGAGGCAGCTTAGAGCCTCTAACTCTGGACTGTTAAAATGCATGGTTCCAAAACGTGTTACGCTTGGAGGGCGTAGTTTTAGCTGTGTTGCTCCTTTCTTTGGAACTCACTACCAACCTTTATTAGAGAATCCACAACAGTAGCCAAATTTTTAAAAATCCCTTAAGACGCACTTTGTTTCCATGAATAGATGGCACGCCACTGATAAAAAGTCTGCTCATACAGTGAGCGAATCTGGTAATGGTGAGAAAATTATAAATGAACAAATTCTGTTACCGTTGTAGTACAAAATTGCTTTAAAAGGTACTTAGTGAAAGACTAGTCAAGATAAAACAAGTATAGTGAGGGAAATAGCTATACTTATTTTGTGAGGCGACTACCATGTTTAAGCCAAGCCACATTCATCTTTATTTTTATAGTGTTTTTCACAGTTATCGTTTTCTGTTCTTTTTGTTTGTTATACAAAAAAAATAATTCCTTTGTTATGGTAAAACAAAAGTGAGGAAAAGATTAAACAAAGAAAATAACCAAATTGAGCTGGAACATTTCTAATAGTGTCCAGTCTATAATCAATAAAATAGTGCCAAACCGGCATTTCAGCCCAAAACCTCCAGTATTCAGTGTCTTCTTGCTCTCCAGCCCCTCTGCTTCTGTCACAGGACCATACTGGCCAGGCACCCTGTCAGCTCAAACAGACACTAGCAGGGCAAGTAACAGTGAAACGTACCAACCGCTATGCAGTCGTGGATATTGAGCTTTTAACCTCTTTTCGTCCCACTGACAGGGGACAAACTCTGCAATGGTCATGCATCACACAACACTGCCTGTTACACAAGCCCAGCGGACTGCTCATCTAATCAGGTGTCACAATCATGACCTACATTCACATTATGTTGAAAAACCAATCAATGAGGACAAGATTAAGCAACCATAAGTTACCAATACCTACAGTAGATTCTCTGTCCAGAAAGTATCACGACCAATATTCACAGAACAGGCACTTCCACTCTTTCCCCTGTTGACAGCGATGTGCTTTTCAAGCAGGTGATAATAATTTTGAATGTTATTAAATTTCAAACATGACTCTTGCAAGTTTTGACTTTTTGGCAAGTTTTAATTTATTCACAGCATACTTCAATTTCAAGAATTTACAAACTGGTTCTTGTCCAAGCAACATGCCCAGTAAAATCACTTCAGTTTGCAAATGCAGCCAAGAAAGCTTTGCAATGTTAACCTTTTACACTATTCCCCTTCCACAAAATAATGTTACCTTGTTAGGAATGTAAGGAAATTGTTTTTTTTTTAATAACATTTGGGAACACAAGTATCTGGAACTGTAGTTAACTGGAGGTGTCTGGGGTTTCTTTGCCAAGAATGGAGTTGTATAGGTTTGTACTGTATACAGGTACATAATTAACCCTATGCTAATGAAAACTTGGTTGGTGAGAAAGCATTATTACAATAGTAGCCAAATCAGTGGCAAAGGAATAGCTGGTGCAGCCAGTGCAACTGCACAGGGGCCCACAGACTGAGAGGGCCTTGGAGGGGTCTAAAAGTTTGAAAAATAGTTGACAGTAATAATGTCCTTCACATTTGTGTGCAGATGTTACAACCTTCATATTCTTATCATTCTGGCTACCGATGCCAGTAGTTACGTTTGTATCCTATTCAACAGGTACCGCTATTCTCTTAATTATGTTTTAAAAAAAGAATGAATTAAAATGAGCTTCCAAACTTATTTTCCTTTTTTCTACCACTGTCTTTGCATGGCAGCTGCTAGGCACTGTTTTATGTATCGTTGGTGTCTCTTTTTTTAACTTCGCTACCACTTGTGCTTTAATCTGGTGGTCGCTCAGTATTGCAAAACAGTTTCTCACTGTCTTCTTGGAAGGTTTTGGGGTACTGTTCAGCACAGTTTTTTGCAGTTCATTGCTGTGTACTCGATTCATCCTGTAGTTTAGGTGGAAGCTGTTAACAGGTGCTGCTGGGTACCAAAATAAACTAAAGCAAATGAACATGACTGTATTTCTGATTGGGAAAAGTAAACGGTTTTCCATGTGAGAGGAATTCTGCACATTTCTTTGCAGAATCCTTCACCCTTGTGTGAGTTCTGCATTCATATCTGCAATCGCAGAATCGTGGAATCCTGGTGGGGCTAGTGATTACACTTGTTAGGTTTTGATTAAAAACAAGTGTATGTGCACTTAAAATGCAATTCAAGTAGGTGAGTAAAAAACTTTCTTATTACATCCAGTCGTATACTGTTTCACACATGCTAACATTCTGGTAATTAAATATTGTTAAATACTGAACACTTGACTTGGAATGTTTATTGTAATTTATTTAAAAACAACTTATTGAGCATGTAACTGTTATCAATGTATTTTATATACATGTGCTATAAACTGAGCTTAAAGCATCACTTTCAACAACATTTACTTTAGCTCTTCAGTGGAAATCAGCTGAAATACATGGATTCTGTTCAGGGAAGAATGCATTGAGTGTATTTATTTATCCAGTTTTTACTGAACCTTAGAGGAAGGATAAATTCACCTCTAAGTGGTAAACATACTACCTGTCAGTACATTAGTCATATGTCTTTTAACAAAGGTTTATAATATGCTAAACACTGTTTCAAGAAATTGCAATAGTGTATTATAAAGAAAATGTGAATAATTTTCTGTCAGAAAACCAGTGTAGTTTAACAATTTCTGGGTTTTTTTTACATTAATGTGGGGGTGAATCAGTTTCCCCAAATCTGGTTTCATAACAACACAGTAATCAAATAACTACCTTAAACAGAAACATGTTACACATTATTTTACATTTTCTTTTCTACCAGATACCAATACTCCAAACTCCCCCACATTCAGTTTTTGCCTGTTTTTGAACCGCTGACGCCTGACAATCCCCTCTCTCCCTTTCCTACTTCGCCTCACTTGCACTTTCTTAAGATCTGCTCTAACTCCACTCCTGTTTGACATTGGTAGGCAACAGTTGTTTGTACCACATGTCCCTATATCACTTGGAACATACCTCAGATTGAAGAGTCTATGAAGCCAGCATGATGGCAAACCGATGTAGGGCTTTAGGGCACGTGTCATTTTAGCCCCACCAACAGTACAGTAAAAAATTTTGTATCGGTAGTGTTAGGCTCCAGAAAATAAAGTAACATCATCAGTCAGCTAAGGTACTCGGGTAAAGTGGAACACTCCAATGTTCTAAATGCCCCGTTTAACTGTACCATTAAAATGATAATACGATCATGTCAGAGAGAACTCTTCAGCAGTGAAAGCATCGCTGCTGAAGTACATCACTGTCATACATGACATACTGACAATACATTTCCCAAATAAATGTATCCAGCTGAACAAGACAATTTTAATAACACTCTCTTGCTCTGGCAAATAATAATAATAATAATAATAATAATAATAATAATAATAATAATAATAATAATAATACCTGCAATATCTGATACATGCATAGTAGTCAATATCGCGATTTTCAACCTACCTTTGTATCCGCTTGATCCTGTTCATAATCATAGTAATCATGATCTGATTCAAAAGCAGAGTTTCTTTGAAGGAATATAGTAAAGATCACTAAAAGATATAATTCCAGTAAGTGCATTTTATACTCTAACAATCCGAGGTAAAGTCAGTGGTTAATATTTCCTTTCAATACAAGTTAACTTGATAATGATAATTCGAGGTTGCTCAAGTGTTGCTTTAAAATTTTCTTCTGGCTAGCTTTATGCTTTATATATATATATATATTTTTTGTATAATCGGCGATGATTTAAAAATGCCAAAGTACTATCGATGTTTTCTGTACAAGAAAAAATAAAATACACCTTTAACTGCAGGAGTTTGCACGCGTTGAGTAAAGTGAAACTTTCCCTGAAAGAACACCGGAGATCCAGTTTACAGAAACTCCAGATCGCGTTAAAATCCACAGAGAGGGGAATGGCATGTTTAATGCAATTTATTGGGTCTCCAGCCGCCTTCTCCTCCCCCTGGTTCCAGGAGCGATCTCTCTCTCTCTCTCTCTCTCTCTCTCTCTCTCTCTCTCTCTCTCTCTCTCTCTCTCTCTCTCAGGAGTGTTGCTAAAAACTGATCTGCTACTATTTATATCAATCGGGAGCTTTAGGAAAGAAATATGAGTTGGGGCACGTGCGCATTCTCCGGGAGACTTCTTATAGAAACTTTAATTTCTTTATATATATATATATATATATATATATATATATATATATATATATATATATATATATATATATATATATATATAATTATTATTAGTTTGCTGTTGGAATTTGGAATAATGACATACAAAGCTGGTGTAATACACCACATAACTAATGTATTGTCTTTAGCATGGCATTACTGTACTCTTTCAGAACCGTTTTATAATAGAAAACTGTGTTGCCTTATTACACTGTGCATTGCTTGTGGCTGTGCCCCCTTTATGACTCAATAAAAATGATTTTGTCCTTGCCTCTTCATTGACCTGCAGGTGGCGTCTTTGCTGGAGGTGAAGACGGCGATCCAAGACCGTCTTAGCTGGGAACAGGGTAGCCAGAGGCAGCTAAGCCTTGCCAGAAGCAAGCACCAACTCTGGACTCGAGCTTGCATATGCCACTCCAGCAACCGTAGGTGGCAAGCGAGGCCCATGCCGGAGCCGGACCATCAGGCGGAGACAGTGGGAAAGCAGCCCAGCAGAAGCAGCAGCTGATTATTAAAGCCACAGTAAAAGGGACTGTTTTGACTCTGGAAAATGTAGGTGATGCAAAAGTTGTGGCCATAGCTGTATCATCTCTCTCACCAAAACATAATAGTTGATAGTTTTCAAGCGAGGACGTGTAATATATTAAATGTAATATACTGTTAGCATTTTGGATGTTTGCACCGATGAATCCCATACTTGATAGGGAACATTAGGTTATTATCATAACCATGGTTCCCTAAAATAGAAATATAACCAATACCACCTAAAGACAGTGATAACCTGAATAAGATATATCAAAGATGCATGTAGTGCCTGTGACGCAGTCGAGCCCACCCCCAAGGGCAAACGTTGTCATTATTTTTCCTTCAAGACTGCTGCAATATGGACACAGCGACCTTGAAGGTTAATAGTTACATTTTTATTTCAGGGAACCAGGGTTATGATAATAACCTAATGTTCCCTATCAAGTATGAAATGTAACCATTACCTCATGGGTATGAATACCAAAGCTGTCTCAAGGCAATACTGCAGACCAACCGGAATGCCACAAGGTTAAGCAAGGCTACCTTGTGCGTTACCATTAGGAACCCCAGTACAAGTAGCTAGGGCTAAAACATTGAGGGAGAACTCATCTCTATGTTTATGTTGTAAGGGTCGACCCTGAGGCCCTTAACACTCTTGTTTCAAAAAGTCCAAGCAAAACTGAGTCCAGAACAGGCAGAGATCACTCGTAACCTGTGATTTACTGAAGATTTTCATTGATTTATCAAATATTTCCTATTTATTTATCAAATATATTCTATAATCCTGCCTGTCCTTTTCAATACAATCAGTCCCATGATCAAGTGACGTCTACCTGTCTACATTCTTTGAGTGCTTGAAAAACATGCCTCTCTGAGTCATAAGTACTCCCCTGTGTATAGCATTGCAGGTTCATTCTCAGCTCTATGCACAAAACATTGGCAATTGGAACCGATGGCAAAAAAAAGCCAGGTCAGCACATCCACACAATGTTCAGTGTGGATGTGCTGACCTGACCATATGGATCAGAAAAGGGCAGAGACAGATACCCCTTCTGGCAGTGCTGCAGCCGCTGCACCCACACGCAAGAGGAAACAGTGCCAGGTTGCAAAATGCACAACAACAAAACTTTGGATGTCTGCGCCGGTTGTGGAAGGGCAGTTTGCGGTAAATGCTCAGGGAAAGTGGAGAAGCGTGTATAGTGTGTGGACTGTACAGGTTAGAAAGCTGCCAGGTATGTAGGCTAAATGAATATGTTATGTAAATAGTTTATTGTGTTATAGTTATTTATGTTTTGAAGTAGTGCATTATATATTATTTTATGTTTTGAAGTAGTGCATTATATATTATTTTCGAAAAAAAGACCCTATGTTATTTTTACAAACAAATAAAATGTTTATACAATTTTGTATGTACAGAGATTTACTGAAGATTTTCATTGAGGCTTTATTGTGATTGGTGAGTTCATTTTACTTAGCTTATTAATATTGACTAAATAGTTTGAGTAGCTTGTTTAAACTAGGAACGGGAGGGGAGGGAATCTAAAGAGGCATGTAAAATTCAGGTTAAAGTATCCTGCCATTCCCGCTACCCACTGAGTAAACACAGAGGTGTATGCTACAGTAACCTTCATTAAAATCTTATTACCCATGCTCAATCACATGCTGTCGATTGGACCAATTTAATGTCAGGTCTCTGTCTAATAAGCCTCCGTTAATTAGTGATTTTATTTAGGATTACAATATTGATATTCTCTCTTTAACTGAAACATGGCTTGGACAGAATGACAATGTTTCCCTGATTGAGGTTTCTACACCTAACTATTTTTTTTTCCATAAAGCTCACTCTACTGGGCGGGGAGGTGGACCTGCTACTGTTTTCTGTAGTGACCTTGGAATCAAACAGGAAATTGTTGAAGGTTATTCATCTTTTGAAGTTTTAACCTTGACATTAAACAGTCCATTACCTGTTCATATTGTAATTATTTATCGACCACCACCAATATCTATATTGACAGTCAAATATGGTAGGATTATTTTATTGGGTGATTTTAACCTTCATGTTGACATTGATTCTGATTCTAACTCCTTGGAACTTTTGAGGCTACTGGATTCCTTAGATTATATCCTGCATGTCAAAGGTTCTACGTATAACCATGGCCATACTTTAGATCTGGTCACTTCTCGTGGTTTAGCTGTTAAGAAAGTCATAACCCTAGATCTTACTATTTCTGATCATTTTGCCATTCTTTTTGAGGAGAATCTGCCAGTATCTACAAAGACTGTGGAACGTACATTTAAATCCCAGGTAATTCATTTTTCAACTGCTGTTAAACTTTCTAATGTATTGAGCTCATTACCACTCTCTGAGTCCTCATCAGTAGATGAGCTGGTTAATACCTACAACACCACCTTGACTGGTATCTTAGCTACTGTAGCAACAATCAAAACTCGGAGAGTGTCTTTTACAAAAAGCTCACCATGGTTCAATGATACAACTCGTAAAATGAAATATGAGGGTCGTAAAATAGAGCAGAGATGGCAGGAATCTAAATTGCATGTTCATTACATCGTATGGAAGGGCCATCTGGTTAAATATAGGAATGGAGGCACTGGCTAGATTTTCATATTATTCTAATTTAATTGTAACAAATAAAAATAATCCTAGATTTCTTTTTGCTACCCTAGATCAATTAATTAATCATTTTCCTAATAGTCCTATGCTTGACATTGTCTCCACTCACAGCTGCAATAACTTCTTACATTTCTTTAAAAATAAAATACTAGACATCAGAAATGAGATTCCACAGACACCATCTGTTAAGGAGGACTCCTTAATTTTACCAACTACACCTATTAAGGCTGCTATAGAAGCTTTTTCTTTGATTACCTTACAGGAACTGACAGAGCTAATTTGACATATGAGAGCTACTACTTGCTCTCTTGATCCTATTCCTACAAAACTATTAAAAGATGTTCTTGGTGTTATTAATACCCACATTTTAAAAATTATAAATGGTTCACTTCCCTCTGGTATAGTTCCCTCAGCACTTAAGGTAGCTGTGGTAAAGCCTATGCTTAAGAAACACAATTTGGACCCTAAAGTCCTCAATAACTAGGCCAATCTCCAACCTACCATTCTTAGATAAGGTTCTAGAGAGAATTGTTGCAATTCAATTAATGGTATATTCGAGAAGTTTCAGTCTGGTTTTCATGCTGCACATAGCACCGAGACGGCCCTTGTCAGAGTTGTGAATGATCTGCTGATAAACTCTCACTCTGGCTTTCCATCAGTATTAATTCTCTTGATCAGTGCTGCCTTTGATTATGTAGCCCATTCCATCCTACTGAATCGTCTTGAAAGCACAGTAGGACTGTCTGGCCTTGTCCTATCCTGGTTCAAATCTTATCTTTCTGATAGGTTTCATTTAGTCTCTATTGGGAGGTAAAATCTGCATTATCAGACGTTTGCTGTTAACTTACAAGGTCCTGAATGGATTAACACCTAGTTATTTGCAGGAGTTACTGACCCCATATCTTCCAAACCACACTCTGAGATCACAGGATGCGGGGCTGCTGGTTATTCCTAGTCAACAAAGGAGCTCCTAAATTATGGAATCCTATGCCTTCATTTGTCAGGGAAGCTGGGACCATTACAGTTTTCAAGTCAAGACTAAAAATGCACTTTTATAAAATGGCTTTATTTTAGTGGGATTTAATGTAACTTTAAAATTGCTTCTTTTGTATTATGTCTTTTTTCTGGTATGTACTGTACAGTGCTTTGCAATACTTTTGTTTAAAAAGCACTATATAAATGCAATAAATATATAATATATATATATATATATAAAACCAGGGTTTTGTGGATCTATTACATTCAGCTGATAGAACCGTGTAAAAGTATGGGGAGTGGCCCACACTGCTGCATCACAAATGTCTCTGACAGATGCGCCCTGGAACAAAGCCCACGAAGTTGACATGTCCCTGGTGGAATGGGCAGAGTTTCTCTGGAGGGGGCAAGTTGGCTGCATCTCTAATCCATTTAGACAGCCACTGCTTAGACAGGGCTTTTTTTATGTGACTTAGCCCCATAACAGACAACAAATTGTTCAGACTGCCTCCAAATCTGAATTCTGTCCACAGTATGCTTGCGCCCGCACCGGACACAGTGTATGGAGCTGCCACTCCCTGTGAGACTGGAAAGGAGGCAGATGAAAAGCCTCAAGTTCTAATGTGGAATGCCAGGATGGTTTTCTGCAGAAAAGCAGGACAAACCATAATATTCGCCCTGGCTTCTGCAAAAATGAAGCAGGCATTCGCAAAAAGCCTGTATTTCACCCACCCGCTTAGAGGATGTGATTGCAAGCAAGAAAGCTGCTTTTAATGATAAATATTTCAGCTCAGCTGAATGCAAGGGCTCAAAGGGGGGCTTCATAAGTGCTTCAAGCACCACATTAAGCCTCCAACGAGGGACAATGTCCTTCATAGGCAGCCGAAGCCGCTGAACTCCCTTTAAAAATTGCCCCGCCAGAAAATTAGCTCCTGGGGAGATTGGATCAATTTTAATATGACAAGCTGAAATGGCTGCCAAATAGACCTTTAATGTAGAGGGAGATTTCCCCTCATCAAATAGGTCTTGCAGTATAACCGCCATGGGACAGGTTGTGGGGTCAAAACCCTTAGGCAGGCACCACGTTTGAAAGACGCCCCACTTGTACCCATACTGGGAACGCATGAACGCTGCTCTGGTATTCTGTAGGGTGTTGATGACCCTATTGGATAACCCCAGATGGCTCAAATGTTGCCGTTCAGGGGCCAGGCCTAAAGCTGCAGGCTCGATGGGTCAAGATGCCACAATGCCCCCCGCGCCTGACTGAGCAGGTTGCTGCGTTTAGGCAAGCTCCATGGCTGGTCGCTCAGGAGCTGTATCAGTCGCCTGGCCTTATTGACTGCAACAACTGCTGCATAGTCAGCATTTTGAACCTCCGTCGACTCAGATACAGGTTGACCTGTCTGAAGTTGAGGATTGGTCTAAGGCCACCATCCCGCTTGGGCACCAGGAAGTACCTGGAGTAAAACCCTTCTTCCAAATGAAGAGGGTGGACTGTGCAAATAGCCTGCTTTTGTAGCAGGGCTGTCACCTCCTGAGACAACACCGCCGCGTCACGAAAGGGAGGGGGACCATGTTTGAATTGTAGAGAATAGCCGGTCTGTACAGTATTGAGCACCCAGGTGTCTGTGGTGGATTGATGCCAGTACTCAAGGTGACTCCCTGAAAAGGGGCCCTGAGCCTGTGGCAGCAAATCGCTAGGGCTGCTGCTGCACTTTTGGCTTAGCTGGAGGCTTTTGCCTTTGCGCTTGACGGCGGAATTTATTAAAGTTTCCCCTTTGCACAGCTGCGGGTCAATTGTGAAAACCTCTGCTGGCTTTAGCAAGAGCCAGCTGTGCTGGTCTCTGAAGCTGCTGGAACCTTGGTTGCCAGTTTGGTGCTGGTCTGCATACTGAAGTACCAGTTCCTTTGTAGACTCTCAAGCACGGTGCGAGCTCTGCAGCATGTCATCTAGTGCGGGACCAAAAGTGTGCCCCGGAGTAATGGAAGCATCCAGCAATAGTGCCTTGTCCCCATCAGCTATTCGTGCTTTGGACAGCCAGAGCTGTCTTCTTGCGGCTACTAACACAGCAGTGTTCCTGCCCACCGCCTGCCTGTTCAACTTATACGGAGCAGGTTCTTTTTCACCAACCACAGCTCCTCGAGCTGTTGTGGTGTGGGTCTGTGGCTATGAGACTTTAACAAACAGTTTTGGTAAGCTACCAAGATACTGTTGTAGTTACCCAGCTGTGCAGTGAATGCACCTGCTGAGTAAGCCTTTTTGAGAATCGTCTCTGAAACCCTGCACTGTTTATTTGGGCAGGTAGCATCTTTATTTAAAAGCTCTAGCTTTGGTGCTTGCACCAGCGAGGCAATAGTATCATCTACTGGAGGAAAATCAGCCAAGCCGAGCTTCCCCGCCTCATGCAAACGGTACAGCGTCCCCATGGAACGTGAAACAGCAGGCACTGTAGCCGGGTGATCCCAGGATGAATGGACCTCAAAGAGAAAGTACAGGTGCACTGGGGGAGACACCTGAGAGGGAGTGGGATCATCCTCAAATATGGAATGTTTCCGCGTGTCATCTACAGGCCATGGAACCTGTAACACATCAGTGGCCCTCTTGATCTGCGGCATAAGCTCTGCTGACAAGGAAAAATGCGCCACTGGTGTTGCGCTATCTGAGTCTCCCTCCTCAGAGGAGAACTCTTGATCTGCCATCTCCTCAGAGGCGGCGATAGACAGTAGATCTTCTTGCTGCCATTTTGTGTGCGCTACTCCCTGTTGCTCTAAAGGCACAGCAGGAGTAGGTGGAGCAGTGCACTCACGCAGTAGCTCAGCTAACACAGTCATGGTGGTCAGCTTTCTTCACAATGCAATTGAAAAGTTACTCATTTGTAAAGTGGGTTAATTCTTGACATAATTCTCTCAGCTGACTGTGCTTACTTGCTGAATAGTTAGCGCTTCTACCTCAGCAAACTCTAGAAACAAATGATGAGGATCAAGTGTCACATGCTATATTAACCATAAGTGTTTGAGTCAATCCTGCAACTGAAGGAAGAAGCCTATAGGAATTTCTATGAGGGCTTGTATAGAATCTAAAACTATTGGAGCCCAACCTCTCAGTTGTCTGAAGATGTAAGCACAGCTTGTTCCCACGTAAGAATTACCCTGATGGAACTCTGCAACAATAAAAGGGCACCGAAGGACCATAGCCTCTGCTCTCAGGATCACTTGCCAGTTAAAAATGGAATTCATGGAGTCCTGTCAGCTTTAAAACATCTCAGTTCAATCTTGTTTCAGCAAAGATCAAGTGGTGAAGGCTAATCTTGTTTTGTAGACATTTTAATTCAATTTTCCCAGGCAGCTTTAACCCCTAGTCTGCCAAAATGTCTCCTTCTAAGAATATATTTTTCTAAAGCAGCTGTGCAGACTTTAACTGACACAATAGTACTGAATAAATCAATGTTGGTTACTGTGTCCACTAGGAAAAAAAAAAGAATGGATAATACAAAGAGACCTGCATTTCTGGAGAGCAGTACTGTACTATGTGTAATCACTTTCACAGTTACAGTTCAAGTTGTTTTTATGTATTTATTTATTTATTTATTTATTTATTTATGTATGTATTAACAGCATGGCATGTAGTATTAAAAAAAAATCATTAGCTGAGTAAACTACATTTCTAATTTAATGTCCTAAATAGATTTGTTTTAAACGTGTACATTTCTTAAAGATTACTATTAAGAATTCATTATCGGTGTTATGTTTAATTATTGTAAGATTTTAAGGTTATTTTTCTTACTGCAGAAGGAAGTGGATTTAGGGGATTATTTTTTCCCATATAGTGACCCATTCATATGCACTTTGTAAATAAAAAAAAACTGTGCTTGTTTATGTCAATTCTAAGTCATTAAGATACACAGAGCTACTTTACAGGACTGTACAGAGAAACAGTTTATTTTTGTTTGGCCTAAGGGGAACCGAGATGTTGTGATCTGATACCATGTTTTTAAATGTTAGCATCTGCTGGGGTTTAAAAAGGGATGTCTTTGGGGAATTACACCTGCTCATAGCACGCAGTTCAATTTTAAAAGTGGTTTGTTCAGTCTAAACAATGCATTGTACCTCAATGACCTGAAACTGCCTGAAAACTCAAGATCCTGCTGGCTGAACTCCATAATCCTCTACAACCTGTACATTCAACCTCACTAGAAGATGAAATCAATATACCTTTACACAACACAGACCATAATGAAAGAAAAGAAGAAGAAAAAAACTACTGGATTAATGCAAAACCTGTAACGCCACCTCAAAGGAAAAGAAATAAGCAGATTTATAATAAGCAGTCAATATCAATGGAACTTTATGACAAGTTTATTTTTTTTTTAATTTTTGGTGTAAAATTGATACATTTTCTCTTTTTGATCCAGTTTTGAAATGGTAAATTTGAATATTACTTCATTACTTTAACCCCAAATACCGATCAGGCGGCTCTGACCTTGAGTTACAAGTCAGAACAATACTCAGGGGCTGACTTAATCAATCTATACATATGCTTTACAAAGCTAAAGGGGGTCATAAAGCTGTTACACTGTGTTTGCAATTGAGAACATCTTTAAAACCTACCTCAAGAATATTTGGAGGTATTTGGTACTAGTCCTCCATACTAACTACAGAATTATGCATAGTTAGTATGTTACTATTAGTTCATTTCAATATGTGACTTGAAGCAGATATTATATTTTATAGTTACAGTAATTACTCTAATCAGTTTTGTAATAGCAGTAATATGTTTTTTAATTAGTGCACAAAAGAATGCAATTATATAGCCGTTTGATACATTCTCACACTATGAAATGATGTAATTTTACAAAAACAAAAACAAACAAAAAGATTAAGTTAGTCTTGAAAACAGCAAAGTGTTGCTTGAATCCATAGACCTGTGTGTTTATGTTATGTTATTAATGAACAGAATCCGCTTTCATGTACCGGTCCCTGTGATCTCAAGCCCTTACAATGCGCCCTTCTTAGGAGTAGGAGGATTACAGTAGCAGACACTTCATCCATACATGTATGAATATGAATCAAGCTGTGGCACCCAAACCCAGCTTCTCGACTTGATTCAAAGGACTGTTAGTTGTTTTTGTTGCTCTAAAGTAGGTATGTGTGCTCCACTAGATTCTGTACAAACTTGTTTAAATCAAATGTTTTGTGATCACATAAATCAAGTCTAAGTATTGCATTACATAGCAAAGCTTTCGAACTAAGTATGTTATTCTTGGTTTTATCATTTGCCAAATTAAAAGCAATAGAATTCCTACATTTGTTTGGTAAATGGTGTGTGATGCAATGGAAATAATTGTGGGGTTTTCCTAATGGATGAAAAAAGTAAATCTTCAGAACTGAATCAAGTCAAGTTTCATAGTTTTGTAAATTATAGATGAATAATAAATCATATACAATTCCTTGTTATCCTTATTGTATTTGTATTCTGTTTTTTCAACAGAAAAAAAGTCGATTACGGACACGTTTGCCTTTCTCAGTATTTATGGCTGAGATATTTTATCCTTAAGATAGTCTTTTATTAAGACCTAGCTTTCCCCTTCAAAATACCAATTTGTCTTAAACAAATGATCATCAGAGGCTATACAAACTTAACATAAAGTACAGAGTATCGTATATATGAAAGAGAGAGAGATTGTTCGAGTGCTGCTGAGGCCAGATTTCCATCAACGACTGAAGCCTTGTACTACAAACGTCCACAATTTTGTGTTTTAATCTCTTTGTAATATCTCAGTAATTTATTGTTTCATGTGACAGAATGTATTTATTTATCTATGGAGATGATGTATTTATAGAAAAATAAACGTACATTTTCTAGAGAAAAGTTACAGTAGGTTTTATATTTCCGGTACCCTTGAAACAGGGTAGGATAAATGCTCCTGCTACAGTAAAGCTTGCAACAGAAGGAGGCAATAAGAACCAAGAAATCTATGAAAAAATGTGTGAAGAACTACACTTTAAAAGGGATGAAATTTGTATGTTTTTCGGTCATGGCCTAGCCTGAATTTTGACCTAAAAGTTATTGATACCTTTTCCAAGCAAATTACATACACTAGGCTCCTCCATAAACCAGAGAAGCCTCAAGTGCCCACCAGCTGTTACAAACAAGATAATCCATCTGTGGATTATTTGTATAGTAGTTAAATTGGACAGTTGTTATTATTAAAAAAAAACAAAAAAAAACCAAGAGTGGTAAGTTGTCATTTTTTTATTTTTTTTTATTTTAAGTGGTATGAACACATTCTATGAGATAACATGTGACATATTGTAAAGTTTAATTATTAATTTTAATATTTATACAGTAACATACATAATTAGTTGATCGTTCTAGCATCAGAGTGTGAGTACAGCTCACACCCAATGTGGGCAGTCAATAAGATTTTTTAAGCAGCTCCTGTCAACCTGTACTTACAGGTAGGACCTGTGTGCATTTTCCTCATTTAAATCCAATATTGGGGGGGGGGGGGGTTTGGGGTCATTTAAATACATGTTGAATTGCTGACTTTCTGAGGACAGGGTTCTTAAGGGATTGTCTGATGTTTTTGAAAATCAGTCCCCATCTCCATTTAATGCACATCGAAATATTTAAATGAAAGTGTGAAAGTTGGTCACGGAAGTGCACATCTTACCACACTGTGGTGGTCTCTACTTTCACTCTGGTCTCTTAAATCTGTTAGAGATTACCACAAATCATGTCTTGTTTCAAAGCAAAGCACAAAATTACCCTTTCACACTTTATTTTCTAGTGAGCCTGGCACTTTTTAGCTTTCTTTGTTCATATTACACTTTGGAACCCAATTACTGAAAGCTGACCTGCAATTTACTGATTAGTTTCTTCAAGGAGACCTAATAAGAAGCTACACATGTGCCTTTTGCATTCATTTCCTAGGAAAACAGGAAGGATTTGTGAAATATTACATGGCATTTAAAATGACCTTTGGAAAATATAGTAGTCTGAAGTTTTAAAACAGTATAAAGAGTTTGAAAAGATCTCCAAAATGAATACATTGCTGAGCCTTCCATGAAGCGGTTGAAATATAAACCCAGAAACTCCTTTGCTGCCTTTTTTCTGCCTTCCCTAAGCTTATCCCCCACACAGGGTGCAACACCAAATAGCGTTGTGACCAGCAACCTCTGTATTAGCCCATTGGAGCTCATCAGAACATGGCCTGTTGTGGAAATATCACAAGCTCGTTGTTATTTCTTACTTGTTATTTAAGGGTGTTACAATATTGCTCACAGTAGGTTGGATATGGTGACCACCCTCCCTCCATCCATAGCTGTTTATACTGTACAGTATAAAAACGTCTTTTCAATACTTTCATACTTAAGTTCAAGCTTGTAACAGAGAAGAAATGTGGTGACTATAATAAACATTCCCCCTACCCCCTAATGGCCTCAACAGCTGTACTCTTGCAACTTAAACTCTATATTCAAGCGTTGTTCTGGGCCTGTCAAAATGGCTTGCAGTAGGATTAACATCAATGTCATATATGGCAGGGCTACTGATGGTAAACCCCTTTAAGTCTCAATTTTTGGGGTAAATTATAGATTTACTGCTTCTAATTTACATTTTCAGTCGGATCAACAAATTGAATTCTATTCTGCAATGTTTTAATCTTTTTAATATATGTTAATTCACCACACTCAGATATTACTTCAGAATGATCCATTTCTTCCCTTGATAAACAGTGATATAATAGTGATATACAATGATTAACCTCCCCACCTCCTGCTTTTTGGCCTGTCATTTGATGTGTTTATGGTTAATATAACAGCTTGCCCAGGATTTCATTAATTTATATCCTTAATTTAACACTCGGAAAGAGATAACAACAAAAAACATAATTTCGCATTTTAAGGTTTAAGGTTTACACAGGGTGTTGCATACCAATCCATTGTTCATTTTTCTCTTATGTTCTCTTTGAATTCCAAGTAAAAAATACAGTTTGATATTAAGGGAATTGATTGTGGCTGTTTTAAGACCAGTAAATGTAATGAATGTCAAACTGTGCTGAATTAATAAAAAAATACATACATACTCTTATTTAAACATTCTTTAGATAACTTGGGTTAAAGCTTTGTAAACATATTTCAGTATTTCATTACTGGTAATGCTACTACGCTAGGTCAATACAATGTTTCTAGTAGGGCATAACATACTTCAGTGTTTAATGAATGATGCTGTGTGGTCCAGTGGTTAAAGAAAATGACTTGCAACCAGAAAGTCCCTGGGTCAAATCCCACCTTAGCCACTGACTCATTGTGTGACCCTGAGCAAGTCACTTAACCTCCTTGTGCTCCGTCTTTCGATGAGACTCTGCAGCTAATGCATAGTTCACACACCCTAGTCTCTGTAAGCTGCCTTGGATAAAGGCGTCTGCTAAATAATAATAAAATGATACATTTTTAATACATAATCCCCCCATATATTTAAGTCTTGAAGTAGTTGTCTGTAGGTTCTTATGTTTACGTATATGTCTCACAGAACACACTCTAACCTTATCTGAGTTTACTTGGAAATCATAGTATCCTAAAAAAAAAAAATGATAACCAAGGAAAATGTTTAAACTTACTAGTGTTTAATTTTCGATGTTTAACACAGCAGTTTTTTTTTTTTTTTTTTTACTAAAGCACGCAAAGGGGAAAAACGATTTGTAAAAGAAAACAGTTTAGATTTTCTGACAAGAGGATTACATTGAACCACCTGGTGAGTAGGAAGATAGATTTGAAAATATGGAGCTCCTAGTGCATGTGTGGGACAGTTATTGTTGGATAGGAGAATGTGGATGCAATTCAATCAGCAACTACAAACTGGACAAGCATTGCTAGGGCTAAATAATTTCTCATATTTTGTCTTTATGAAATGCAAGTTCTCCCGTCTCTTTTGACTCTAGCACCAATAAAGTACAAGATAATTATGTTGTGCTGCATTGGCAATTACATTTCAATTATAATGTGCAGTTCAGCAAGATAAGTTCTATAGATTAATAAACCAAAATTAACCTTTTTTTATTGATACAGTAGTCTTAAAAAGAAACTTAGCTATTAAACTAAACTCTTTGATGAAAAGCATTTTGTCAAAATGTTTGTATAAATAATTACTATGGGCCTAAGTCACTAGTGGTGCGTTTACACTGGCCATTTTTAGGGCGGTGTGACCGAGTGCTGTTGAGTGGCGTGTGAGTGGTGACGTCACAGACCAGAAACAGGAACCAAAACAAGGAATGGTGGTGGGTGAAACTTAACGCTACGGCGTTCAATGCTTTTATTAAACAAAATAAACAAAAGGTTTAAACAAAACACTAACAAAACAATAACAAAACAAGTATACTTTCTATATAGCAATTGTTTCTTTCTCTCCGCTCTCTCTGCTGTACACTCCCCCGGAGGGTAGAGAGCTGCAGGTTTATATACAGTGACCATCTCCCGATTAGCAACAATTAATCAATGCATTAACTCGGGAGATGGTCACCGTCTGCACGAGTTTAGTAAGGATGCGTGACTGTCAGCTAGTTAAATAAATCAGTAGCTGATCAGTCACTCATCCTCACAAGGTTTCTAAAATCTAAAACAATAACAAATACGCAGAGCTTTTATCCGCGCCGCAAACAATAATACAAATAATAATAAAACAGTGCACAAAAATATATATAGGGGCGGGACACTCCGCCACAGACGGCTTTGGGCCGTCTCGTCTTTTTTCTGCAGTGTAAACGCACACGGCCAACTAAAAACGTGGCTCAGCACCAGCTTATTAATATTATTACTTGTTTATTTAGCAGACACCTTTATCCAAGGCGACTTACAGAGACTAGGGTGTGTGAACTATGCATTAGCTGCAGAGTCACTTACAATTACATCTCACCCGAAAGACGGAGCACAAGGAGGTTAAGTGACTTGCTCAGGGTCACACAATGAGTCAGTGGCTGAGGTGGGATTTGAATCGGGGACCTCCTGGTTACAAGCCCCTTTCTTTAACCACTGGACTTAGGTCCATCGGAAAGGCAGTGTAAACTCACCCACAACGTGCGTGCCGCTCGGCTCCTCCCCCACGTAATCTAAACAGGAAGAAGCTGCAGTGTCACAAAAAGAGCAGAATGACTTGAGAGAAGTGTCCTGAATATTTGAATTTATTAACTGTTTATATTGGGGAGTATTTGTAAATATCTACGTTTTATTATTAAGTTGTCATCAAAAGTGTACATGCCCCAAATATCCATACATTGGGCTATGTAAACTTTTGATGATAACTTTTTTGCTTTGTTAAACATGTGCAGACGCCGGTGGACGTCAAAGAAACTAAAGTGTAATATTTGAGTATATCGATGAGAATTAAAAAGAATGCTACCAAAAACAATTTTATACAAAAACTATCCTGGATTGTTTTGTTTTTTCCCCCAGTTGTTTTATTGTAAGCCACTTAGTTATTGGTTTAGTTTCAAACACGCTTTTAAAAACACCGTCTTTTTGTTGTTTATTTTTATTGTTATTTAAATAAATATTTTGATGTACCAATGACTAGCTTAAAAATATATATATATATATTTTTTTAACAAATGTTTTTTTTTGTTTGTTTGTTTCAGACAACCACGGCGTGAACTGGGGAGAGCAAGAAAGCAGAGCTGGTATTGATGCTTCTATGTTCTGAAGATGTCACAAATCCAAACTGTAAAAGGCACTTAGTGGTGTTTTTTAATCAATAGTTTTATTTATAAAAGTAACCATTGAAAATTCTATAGTTAACCTGCACCAGTGTAATAAAGATACCACTTACAAAGCTTATTAAATTTATGCTTTGCAGATTTTAAAATGCTAATTGTTAGAAATTTCAAATATGTCATTACAACAACAAAGCTGTGTGTCCTCCTGCTCCCAAAGGATTTAGCTTTGAAAAATCTGCTAATTACCGTGGACTGCAGCAGATGAATGAACTGTCTCAAAGAACTTGGTGACCTACATTTTTAATCTGGTGTTGCATGAAGACATTTTAAAGGGATTAAGTGATCTAAAGCTTTGATGCACTGGTCTGGTAGATAATTTGTTATTTTTAACACACTTTTCTACAAGGTGTTATAAGACAGTAATGGAGCCAGGACATCTAACCAACTTTTCCACAGTTTGTCAAGCATACAATATCTAAATTATGCTTTTGAGAATTCCTCATTATTAACTCAAGACTGAAGCATTAGATTCAGCAACAGTTAGCATTGAATGATAGTGACTGTGATTGTTGTTGATTCTCAGAATAACCTTCTTGGAGAAGTTGTACATGTAAAAACTAAAATGAAAACTCAAATTTTGTAGATCACACTTACTATGTGTATCGAAAATTATTTTCAACTTGGCAGGGGTAGTACTTATTCAGCTGGTCTTCTAGAGAATATGATCTACCGGTACATGTCACTTCTAAGAGATGTGTTGCATATGTTAACATATGGGTCAACATTGTCAATACCTTTTAGAATTTTGAATGCTTGAATCAGATCACTGCGTAGTCTTCTTTGTTCAAGACTGAATAGATTCAATTCTTTTAGCCTGTCTGTATACAACATGCCTTTTAAACCCGGGATAATTCTGGTCGCTCTTCTTTGCACTCTTTCTAGAGCAGCAATATCCTTTTTGTAACGAGGTGACCATAACTGAACACAATATTCTAGGTGAGGTCTTACTAATGCATTGTAAAGTTTTAACATTACTTCCCTTGATTTAAATTCAACCCTTTTCACAATATATCCGAGCATCTTGTTGGCCTTTTTATAGCTTCCCCACATTGTCTAGATGAAGACATTTCTGAGTCAACATAAACTCCTAGGTCTTTTTCATAGTTCCCTTCTTCAATTTCAGTATCTCCCATATGATATTTATAATGCACATTTTTATTGCCTGCGTGCAAAACTTTACACTTTTCTTTATTAAATGTTATTTGCCATGTGTCTGCCCAGTTCTGAATGCTGTCTAGATCATTTTGAATGACCTTTGCTGCTGCAACAGTGTTTGCCACTCCTCCTATTTTTGTGTTGCCTGCAAATTTAACAAGTTTGCTTACTATACCAGAAATCTAAATCATTAATGTAGATTAGGAATAGCAGAGGACCTAATACTGATCCCTGTGGTACACCACTGGTTACCTTGCTCCATTTTGAGGTTTCTCCTCTAATCAGTACTTTCTGTTTTCTACATGTTAACCACTCCCTAATCCATGTGCATGCATTTCCTTGAATCCCTACTGCGTTCAGTTTGAGAATTAATCTTTTATGCAGGACTTTGTAAAAAGCTTTCTGGAAATCTAAATAAACCATGTCGTATGCTTTGCAATTATCCATTGTCGATGTTGCATCCTCAGAAAAATCAAACAGGTTAGTTAGACATGATCTCCCTTTCCTAAAACCATGCTGACTGTCTCCCAGGATATTGTTACCATATAGGTAATTTTCCATTTTGGATCTTATTATGGTTTCCATAAGTTTACATATAATAGAAGTCAAGCTTATTGGTCTGTAGTTACCTGGTTCGGTTTTGTCTCCCTTTTTGTGGATCGGTATTACGTTTGCAATTGTCCAGTCTGTCGGTACAACCCCTATGTCAAGAGACTGTTGCATGATCTTGGTTAGCAGTTTGTAAATAACTTCTTTCATTTCTTTGAGTACTATTGGGAGGATCTCATCCGGCCCAGGGGATTTGTTTATTTTAGCTCCTAGTCCCTTTAACATTTCTGCCTTGTTATGCTAGTTATTTAAGTTATTTAAAACTGGATAGGAACAGGTCGACATGTGGGGCATGTTGTCATATGCATACACATTATATTATATACACATTATACATATATATTGATTTGTGCAAATTTGTGCAGATTCTGACAATACAGATCTGCCTGCGAGCTTCAGGCTGGGCTGTAGAGATGAAAGTTTTCACAACTTTTGTATAGTCATTTGCACTCCTCGCACAAATCATACAAAAAAGGTAGGTAAACCCAAGAATAGAATAAAACTAAACTGTTCATCAGAAAGCTAAGAAGCTTATTAAAAATTGAAACGAGACGATTTACTAAGACTTCTTTCTACTCGATCAAATTACATGCAGAATGAACCTGGTGGAATAAAATTAATTGCTCTGCATTTTAAGTAGTGGTCTTATAATACAAACACATAATTAATCATCACAATTATTATTCATTTTATTTGACGAGCTTAGCCAGGGTCAAGTCTTTCTTTTATGAAACAGTTAGTGTAGCTACAACCTCAAAGCAGTGAGGGTAAAGCGATCATCACTGGTTTTAGGAATGTATTGGTAGAAATATAGTTGAGCTTTATGATTGTCATTATGATTCTTCCATGATAAATTAAGAAACTGAGATGGTTAAATGACGCTAATTATAAGACTAAAGGCAGGCGGAGCGCTAAAAAATAAAACCTGAAATCAAAGAAACCCTAAATATCAGTTCTGGTGTATTTAGAAGCATTTGACTTTTGCATTTGCAGGTTTATTCAAGTTCATGGGGATGCGGTTTGCAAGGAGCCTCGCAGCTGGCCAATCACAATAGAAGTGAAATGCATATTCTAGGATGTAAGTCAGAACAGCCAAACAGCCTATTAAATCGACTGGTCAGCCGAAAAGCTCGAGCTGCAACCCTCTGAACTACACACTGGTTATGATCTTACAACTCATGCAGCTAAACTCTCTCCATCTTGTCAACCCACTTCAGCTCAGTGATTTTTCTTGGCTGGCTATGGCCCAGTATAGTATTGTCCAGCCAATACTATTCTGTTTAACATTAGAAAATGGAACAGGATTTTGTTTAATCTGAATTGTCAGCAGAATAACATTTAATTGCTGTTCTATATTAAGGGAGGCTTGCCATGTTTTTACGGGGAAGGCAACAGTTTGTTGGTTAGCTTTAAATTCAGTGCTTACTTTTTTTAAAATATGTGGTTTCTTTCTCCTCCTCTATCCCACTACCTCATTTGCAGCTATGTTTTCCTTTAGGGGGGTTGATGGGTCATATTACCCAGCCTTCAATGTCTTCTAACCACTGTCAGCGGCTCACCTCAAGAGGGTGACTCCCGGTGGCCATAAGGCAAGGGTTGTATTTTAACACTACTTCTAATACATGTTATTATTTCTAACCTTTATCTAAGCTGTTGCCTTGTTTATTGGATATATGTTACCCTACTGGAAATGTAGATGTTTTAATAGCAATTTAAATCCAATACATTTTATTTTAATATTATTTCATGTGTTTTTCTTCAACATGAAGAAAGGGGCTTGTAACCAGGAGGTCCCCGGTTCAAATCCCACCTCAGCCACTGACTCATTGTGTGACCCTGAGCAAGTCACTTAACCTCCTTGTGCTCCGTCTTTCGGGTGAGACGTAATTGTAAGTGACTCTGCAGCTGATGCATAGTTCACACACCCTAGTCTCTGTAAGTTGCCTTGGATAAAGGCGTCTGCTAAATAAACAAATAATAATAATAATAATAATAATAATAATAATAATAATAATAATAATAACATGCATTCCAAATACATACTTTAAAATGTGATTAAAAAAATCATTCCAAGCAATGCCACAACCTCATATGTAAAAGGTATTTGAAATAAATTTAAACATGTGAAAATTGTGTTCAGAATATATAAAGTTCAAACGCAGTATGTTTAATGAAATACAGCTTACATTAAGACTTTTCCTGATGCATAAAATTGCATTGCAGAGGAAAATGTGCTTACTAGATTTGATTCAAATAGCACCAGTAGTTTCAGCTAAAACTCCTTGTTATCCTGGCTTATTCAAGCAGGTGAAAATGTGTTTGTTTGTTTACTCCCTTATGGAACAAACATACATTTTTAATATATGGTAGAAAAGTATGATCCTTATACTTTTCATATATAGAAATTGGCCCCTTTTTTATATGTTTAAAATATATGGGATACATATATTAAATACATATAATAAAACATATTTTAGTCTGTAATCCATATATTTATTTTATGTGGATTACAGACTAATGAAAGTATATGGTGCATCATATATTTTCAACATATAAAATAAATATATGGATTACAGACAAAAAAAGATTTTAAATATATCCCATATATTTTAAATATATATAAAAAGGGGCCAATTTCTATATATGAAAAAATATAAGGATCATACTTTTCTACCATATATATATATATATATATATATATATATATATATATATATATATATATGTTTTTTCCATAAGGGCTCATAACTATTTTGATAATAATCATAAATGCATCTTGGCCCCGATTTACGTGTTTTGCAAAGTGTGAGCCACGGTGTTTTCTGAAGGAAAAAAACTGTTATTAACAAAGTTAGCAAGAAACAACCGAACCATATTTTTAGACATGTGGTTTGGAATTCTGAAAGCAGGTTGTGTGGTACTTTCACATCAAAATAAACTATCAGAAGTTTGTGTAGCAATAATGCTCTTTGAATTAAACAATTTAAATTAGACCATGTATACCTACAACATAACATAAAATAGAGCACATTGTTTACAACAGCAGGTAATGGAATTGTAATTTAAAACTGGGATTATAAAACCATGTATCAACACTCATCCTTTTACTTGTAAACTGCACCTTTCTTGAGCTTGGAATTACAGGGTCCTAACTACCAAAAGTATAGTTTTGAGTAATCCAGCTGTAAAGTTTTCAAAGACCACATCTGAATATTGTTCAGTAACATCTTTGTCTGCTCTATCCCTGTGTATTCATCACCTGAAAGGCAAGTCACAGCCAGATAACCATGGGCCCACCATTCATTTTTGGGGGATTCTTTCGAGGGGTGGTTTTGCAGATAGAACCATGTAACTTAATAGAGTCATAATAATTCCAATGGTACATAATTTCAATGTTAACAGAACTGATAATGTTTATCACAAATTTAACATTTTTTTTTTGGAAAACATAAGCAATACATCAACAAATGATTTCATTATATGTTTTTTTTTTAACTACTCATTAAAAAATAGAAGAATGATTACTTATAGAAGAATGAACTAACCTCAGCTTTGGGACAAGTTATAACATTCTCAAGGTCAAAAGTTACTGTCAGCTTTTCTGCGTTATCAAGGTCTTTTCATTGCGCATGGCTTCCTTTGCAAACACATGATCCTGGTGCTGTTTATCAAGCTCAGGAGAAGTAAGGCCTTGTCTCCTAGCAACCTCATATTCCTCTCACTGATCACACCTGTCTGACTTTGGTACAGGAAATGCAAGGTTAAATTCAGTGACAAAGATGTGTAGGCAGTGTAAGGCCGTGGGTTACCTTCAGTTCTCAGGGATCCGTAGCGAGGACAAATGAAGCAGGTGCTTGGTCTTGCTTACAGTCTTGGTCAGGTATTATTAAACAGCAACTCCAGTATACAAGCTAAGCAATAGTAGAAACACACAAAGTAATTGGCCAGTAGATAGTATATAAACTGTGGTGTGATTACAGTAAGAAAATAACAAAAGTAAGGGGAAGCAGTCGGGAGCGATCTGCACTCCACCACGTCTCCTGCACAACAACAACCTCCTCCTTTTCTCCCAGCATTCTCTCTCTTCTCTATAGCTACGGGGGCTGTTAAGATACAAAATAATATACATACACTAACAAAATCAAACTAAATATTGTAATTCCTGCTAGCTTCATCATAACGGCTCACAGTAGTATGACAATTTCACAAGATTTTCACCAGTTTTACTTCACTGCTCCTTGTGTAAGTCCTACATTTTTGCTACATTTAGACTGCACTCTAAATACTGTTTATTCGTTTTTGTCCTGCAGTAGTGCGATTCCACATCTTGAAAGGAGCTGATGTGAGCCCTGACTTTATCTTTCATTGCTTCTGGTACAACTCTTTTGGGATGTTTGCCTCTTCCATCTGGCTTTGGAGTCCCTGTTATTGCACTTTTCTTTTGGTGTATATTGTCCACTGGTTTCTGGCTGATATCTAGTGTGCCCAGGTAATATAGTTTGCAGATCTGACCCTACTGCCTTGAATATTGAAAAAGTACTTCTTGGTCTGGTACTCTGTGGTAGTAGCAATAAAATCATACTTTCTATCCTGAGGTAAACTATAGTAGTTGTCAAATATTTGTTTCCTCTCATTCTATGTGATCTTTTTCATGCAACTGTACTTGCATGGATTCTCACAATCTTTAAATGATTTTAAAGTTTAAGACTTCCTTTCCTATGTATGTATGCCTTTCCTTCCTGGCAAAGTTTCTTATTTTTAACTGCATTCCATTCCTGTGGGTTTGCTATGGTCTTTTTTGATCTTTTTTTAATAGTCATTGCATTAGGGCTGTGCAGACCCCTGCTCAATGCTGCCTGGCTGTGCGGACCCCTGCTCTCTGATTTGACTGAAATATAAATTGCATGTATCAGAATGCTGTAATAATTAAAATAATCTGTTCTATAATCTATGAACTACATATAACCTGTAATTAAAAAATTACAATACAGTATTCAAACCATCTCTCTCTCTCTATATATATATATATATATTAACTGTTCTAATAGTGTTTGTAACTGCATCAAATGACTTCTGTTGTAGTTTTACACAGCATGGTACAATGTTAATTCCAGAATGTCACATAACTTCCTATTACTGTGTACTTACCATCCACCGCTATCAGACTCTGAGTCAGTCATCATCAGATGATGTTTTGCAATCATCTTTTTAAAAAAAAAAAAAATCAAAAATTGCGTTTAAATCTAATTTTCTGGCAGCATTATGTTTGGTCTGCTTGCCATGATTGCTTAGATCTGGTCTGGTAACACTGTTCTAAAAACTCAGTTAATTGGCTGTTCAGCTAGTAAGAGGCTTTCTGATTGGTGGAGATGGTGGTGCAGGAAAAACATTATAAACTCCATTGAGGGATATGTAGTGTGGTTAACAGTGTGCAGGTGATCAATAAACAGACAGACAATTATAATCCAGGTGCAATGTTGTTTAATGGTTTGTAATCCAATTGCTTAATGGCATAACAACAGTAAATAATAAACAATGTTAACAGGCAATACAGCTGCGTGTATTGCTCTGTTTAAATTCCCGGTTGGTTGCCAAATAATAAACAGTTCAGTTCTTATTCACCCACACGTAACACGTAATACAAACACAAACACAAGTCCACAGCGAGTGCTCGTAGTGAATATACAGTCCTTAATGAAACAAAATGCAGTGATGTTGTCTGGGTTGGTGCTGGCCTGTGGCGACAGCTTCGGATCGTGTTAGCCGTCTAAACAATAACAAACAGTATTTTCAGACAAGACAAAACAAACAAAACACTGACGATATACTTTGCAAAGTTGTAAACACAAGTTCTTCTGGGTTGTTTCTTACCCAGAGCGAAGGAACAGATTACGTCGCTTCAACCCCTATTTGTACAGTCACACACATGACACATGAGCCACTCCTCCAATCCGCGGCTGCCACATAATTTCCCTTCCGGGTTGATGAGTTAGTGCACCGACCCCTTTCTAAATGACCGACTTCCTTTTAACCCTGGGAATGAATTGCCAGGCCAAACAGTACTCTGTTCCTGTTACTTAGCACCCTCACAGACCGGTACAGAGATTTACCAGAAAGAATCATTCTATTTCTGTCACAGTAGTTAGAACTTTTTACAAATACATTTTACCTTATGATTAAACTAGCTCCCATGTACTGAACATGTTGTATAGCACAAAGACTTTAGATAGAAGCTTCCCACAACAATATCTACATGTTTACCAATTTGTTAGTTAGAACCTGTAATTACAAGCTCATGCTTTCTTTAAAAGGTCAATATACAATTCCATGAATTCCATGAAATATCCTGGTACTCATGTACTTATACTTATGAGCCGTTTTAAACACTGTTTCCTGAATAAAATACTTTAACATTCACCCACATGTCATTGAGCATTAGAAGGCGATACAACACAGGTACATGAATAGAGTGAACTCCTCTAAACTGGGACATTTAATATAAACTGTTTATCCATAACTGTAAACAGTAAATCGGAAGTAAAAGTGCAAGAAAAACTGTCAAGCAGACAAATATTTCATGTATAGTATCCCTTATCAATCTCTTTATTGGTTGTAACAATAAAGACATTGGTAAAGACTTCTACCAAAATATGTGTCTACTTGACTTAGTTTCATAGAGTTTTTACCACAGTAAAGTCAAGCCTTTATAGAAAAACATTAGATTTGATTTAATTCAAGTGTTCTATTTTGTTTGTGAAGAACTAAAAGACAGTTTGCTGTTTAAAAGTAACACTCGTCAATCTTTTGCATGAAGATCCCCTGCCCACATTATCTGGCGATTCAGTTATAATGGGAAAGCATGCTTGTCAAAGTAGGACATCTCACAATGATGATTGCTAGCACACTGAAATCTATATAGACCTGTTCTTCCTACTTCAGCAATCTACAAGCACAGAACTTTATCAGTAAATAGGGTTAAACAGTACAATACAAAATAATAAAGGCCCAACAACACGTCACATCTTAAATTTAAAGTATTTGAATTGCACGCAGAGGTGAACAGTTTTAGACCCAGATAGAGTTATTTTTGAAGGCTGGTAACGTACGTTGTGTAAACCAGTAAAGAAATATTATATACTACTCAACATTTTCTAGAGATAAGGATTTTCAACAAAAAGATGTTTCATACTTGACATTTATTGAATGGTTGTGTCGCGAAGCCGAGCAGCATTATCCTGCAGACTATATTTGAAAACTCAGACTACATTTGAAAACTCAGACTATATTTGAAAACTCAGGGCTCATGTCACTTCCTATGGCAGCATTGTGTGCAGAGCAGTATTAATTCAGTCACAAGCAGTGTTTCATTTCAAGAGTTTTACTTAAAAATAAGATGCAGAGGCCAATAGTACATAAATAGCAAGGGCAGTTTTAAAAACAGTTCAGCATAACATACCTCCGGTATAATCCATAAAGTGCAGAAATATATTGTAAAGAAATCCCAGTGGAATAGTGTACGTCGTGCCATATCCAAACACATCCAAAATGTGCAAACAATGTCAAAAATAATAAATAATCTGCAGGTTGTTTAAAAGTACTTGCACATTTAAAAATAAAGAATCCGGTATCAGTTACAGCAGTATCCTACATGACAACATGGTCTAAGCCTTTCTCCATGTAAACGGACATATTTTCTTTTATTAACCCCCCTGACCTCTGATCTCCCAGTTCGGGTAAACATACATTTAATTAAAATGTTATTTAATATTCGTACCCCTTAATTTTACTCCATTATATACCAAATTGCACAATATATAACTAAATATTAAAAATACACATTTTTAAAAAGGCTGATTGTATATACAGTTTAACCTGTAAAAGATCATGCATAATAAAAATAAAGTTAATAAAGAGTCACTGCCTGTATGTCTGCCACGAGACAACATGCCACTTTAACAACGCCTGCACATCCCACTAATCAGATACTGTGCACATTGTTGTTGGAGCTGGGCCTATTCTTGGATAAGGTTGTCCTGGAGCTCCTGCTTGGTTGCACTGGACAGGCTGCTATCACTCTCTTTAGCTTGTCCCAGATCCTCCTCCATTTTCTATTGTGTTCTGCAACATGATGTGGCAAGAAACGTGCCCATGCTGTGTGGCAGTAAAATCAAGACAGAATGTGGACTCGTCAGTGAAGAGGAGTGGCATCCAATCAGTAATTCCACCTGATGTGATCCCCAGCCCCTCTCAAACATTCCTGGATTTATCAGTGTCAGAGGTAAATGAATTAAGGCTCTTCTGGACCTCATACCAGCCTCATGAAGCCCTCTGTGAACCGTCTGTGTAAAAATTATAACTCCTGTTACATTTTGAAGGTCAAAAAAGCTTTTGTTGGAGGGGGGGAACATTGACAGCAGCGGAATAGTTTCAGAAATGTCACAATAACCCAAATTAAATTAGTCAGATGACCTGAAACAGTATATTAGCGCTCATTTTAATTTGTAACGTAATACCTGTTGTAACTACAATCTCCAATAGCACTGGTTCAAGTCCTGCCGTGGTCATTTTATTTAGATACATTAATTGTAATATTTGTTTCATTCACACATGGATGCAGTTTAGGCGGTGTGAATGCTCGAACGAGCCCAGACGAAGCAGTTCATTCAACTTAAATATCACGTATCATATGAAGTGTGTTATTTAAGTTGAATTAACTGCCCTGTCCAGGCCAGTCCGGAGGGTAGCTGTTACTTTACTGCCATTGTGACTGCTTTATTATTATTATTATTATTATTATTATTATTATTATTATTATTATTATTACTACTACTACTATGACTACAACAATTACTTAAATTGCATATGAGGGGCACAGAGACAATAAAGCTTCCTTATCTTACATTACTCAAATTGTTTCCTATTTCATATCTGCCGGCTCATCTATTTTAGATTTTACTGTTACGGGGAGCTGTTCTTTCAGGGGAGGGAGAAATAATTCAATGTAGGTTTTATGAAAATCACACCCCTTTAGTGGCCGTTACCAACAGTTTTGTCTTGGTCTGGAATCATCTGTGCTAATTCAAAAAAATATGTCAATAATGCCTATAATGATGATTCCTGTTGACCTGTGATATGTCATCCATACAAAGGGGCGAGAAGAGCCTTTATATCCATATAATATTATTTTGGATGTTGCTCGCCATTTCTTGGTTGGATTAATGGTAAGTTGTCTGATTGCAGTAGCGTGAGTTGTGAGTTCAAATCCAGATAACCCTGCAATAGTGATCAGGATAGGTATGATTTGAAATATGTGTATACACACAGCATAAATACGCAATAATATGAAAACAAATTTGCAATATGATATTATAATAACTAAAGCAATACAAATGCCATTTATATATAATGGGTGTTATTTTGTGGTTAAAATATAAACACAATGGGTTACATTATAAATTACATTAGTTACATTATAAATTGTAATAATGCTTTGTTTTTAATCACATAGAAATATGTTGCCATTTGATTTAAAATGTAATTACAATTCTATGACTAATGTGATTACTGAAATTAAAATGCATTGACACGCTAATAAAATTGCAATATAAGTGTGTAACAGAGGAGATCTGTGCTGACTGTCTGGCGCATGCGTGGTTCTGCAGGAAGAGGGCAGCAGCCTCGTAACATCCACCTGCCAGTCATGGCGATGACACGGAGAGGTGGGGAAGAGGGTGTGCTGGCTTTCCCTCTCTCTGAGTGGCTGATAGGCGGGCCTTAGGGGATTGCTCGGCCCATAAGTACTGTGCTTGGTTATGCATTCGGGTGGCTGTGATTGGGAATACACAGAGACGCTGGCTGAGAAGGCCAGTGTAAACATAGACCGGGAAGGAACGCCAGTGGTTGGAGCGAGAGAACAAAATAGGCAAGCACGGCTGAGGAAGACAGCCAGCCTAGAGAAAGAAAATAATATATCAAATAAATTGTTACGTATCCGAGGGAACGTGTATGAGGAACCTTGGCCACCCCAGTGTATAGTGCATAACAGCGTAGGACAGAGACCCAAGCTGACCGGCTTAGCGGCAGTGGGGGCACTGCATAAGCAGCACCTTTATTTTGTAGCTTTATTACTGTGTTTTATTTTCCCTTTTCTTTCACCTTTTATTATTTATTATTTCAGAGCACCTGTGAGTGCGCCAGCATTTAACTGTTTACCAGTTTTGGTATTTCTGTGGTCCTGTTTACTGTTGCCGGTATTCAGGCCACGGACAACAGCGCCCTCTGCGGGCTAAAAGAAAATATATAAAATAATAAAACTGGGCACCAGTGCAGTGTTTTCAATTAAACCTTCTATCTCCCGTGTGTGTCAGTGAATTGCCCACCACCCTTCCACAAAGTGTAATACCATTGTGTTTATATGGAATTGCCATTTGATTTATAATATATTTTGACATATATTAGTAATGTGATTACTGAAATTAAAATGCATTGACATGCTAATAAAATTGCAATGCAAGTGTGATGACTTTTTGTTTACATTTGATTTATAATATATTTTGAAATATAATAATAATGTGATAATGATATGGTCTAAGGATGTATTTTAATATAATATACATTGCAATTAAAATACATTTCCAGCAGGGTATTTAAACATCTGAGCTACGCTAATGTCATAAACATGACTTAAAAAAAAAGATATTCAGGACATTAACTGCACAACCAGACGTTAGAGCCCCTTCTTTTTCGGTTCCCTTCTTGTTCGGATAGTGCTTAAATAAGCTATTGGTCCAATTCTTTAAATATGCACTAGTCTTTCAACTCCCCCTCCTATTATCCCCAAATAATGTTTGTTTTTCTGTTTGTCATGGATCAGGGAAGTTCATGCATACTTTCTTTTATTCCCTTAAGGAGTCACTGGAAATCCACAAAGATTATGTTATGCCCCTGCAACTATAACAAGATGTTATAGATAATTTTCACAAACAAGCACAGCAGGTTCCTCATCAGTGTTATCTGAAAATCTCCATTACATGCTATGATCAAGTCTAGGTTATCAGCTTGATTGTAATCAGTTTGAGTGACAGGGTATAACTCAGGGTGAAAAGTGATTAACCAAGAAACTAAGAGAATCAAGTGTGATGGACCAAAATGATTACTGACTGGTTTTATAAATGAAAGCACTGAAGAAATGTGTTTAAAGGAACATAACTACTAACAGGCAATACTAAAATACTACTGTCTTAGTTTATGTGACTTTCATGATTCATACTCAAATTCTCGGTGTTATCAGTAAAATTAGACAGTGCATGACTTCTCAGGAATCTGCATTTGGTGACATTATTATCACTGGGCTATTATGGACATGTAATATAATAATAATAATATAATTCCATTGTTTCTATGCCTATAATGCATGACAAAACACAAATGTACTCTACAATTGTTTGAAAATGGTGTCCTACTATGCAGTGGAAAATGCAGGACCAAAGATACCAAAGAATTTACAACAGTAAAGTACTTCAGCGTGTTGTAATCCTCCTGCTCTTACATATGCCCTTTTTTGGATACATTCTGTTTTCTGTAAACTGTGTTTATTGATAATGTGCTGCTGCTTCCATAATAACATTAAATAAATTACCCAACCCTAATTGCCTGCTTTCAAATAAAGTTTCTCAAACGTATGACTTTCACAGATAACAGTTCTTCCCATTTGTTTGGTAACTTTAGTGATACATTCCAAACTGCTAACCTTTTGGGGTCAGAGAACACAGCAGACAGTTTTGTTGCACTGAAAACTGACCTTCCCTTTCTCATAATCCAAGCAAACTATCAGATGCAATCTACTCCTTTAGTCTCAACAGCTAGAATTAACCCTCTGAGACAAACAGTAGCTGCTTATGTGCCCACACCACAATTTTACTTTCCTCAAAAGGAGCAGGCCAATAAATAGAGATGAGTTTGAAACTCTTGAGAACACTAAAGATTAGTGCTTTATGTTTTATTTTTTTCTAATGCAGTGACAAGACCACTGGAGCTTGGCACTTCCACTAACAATTGGATCACTGTATTCATATTTACATATTTAAAAACATGATATTGCTTTTGCATATTATTCCCTTCCAGGCGGTAATAGAGAAAAACAATTATAAATAAAACCACAGCTGTAAAAGCACATCTGACTGCTTACATTTGAGATTGACAGCTTCCTATGGTTATGGGGAGCATACATGCCTTTAACCTAAAATATTTAACAGAGAGCTTCAAAACTGGGATGTCAATCACAAAATATATATATTTTTTACAAAAAGATATGGTAGTTTTATTAAGCAATAGAACCCGAGCAATAGAACCCGAAGAAGAGGGCTTTACAATCTGGTAAGACCTGCCTTATGTCGTAAAATTGTAACATAAAGAGAAGGGCCTTACCAGATGGTAAAGCCCTCTTATGAGGGTTCTATTGCTATTAGAAAATAGCTGCGTAAAAAATATAATATATTTAAAGTTTTTCTGTTTGTTTTTTTTCGTGATTGTATGCAGCACTTGTTTTAGTTGCAAATAAATATTCTATGAGTAATGTAGTTTGCTCATTATTCATAGGAGGCTGTGTGGTCCAGTGGTTAAAGAAAAGGGCTTGTAAACAGGAGGTCCCCAGTTCAAATCCCACCTCAGCCACTGACTCATTGTGTGACCCTGAGCAAGTCACTTGTGCTCTGTCTTTTGGGTGAGACGTAGTAAGTGACTCTGCAGCTGATGCATAGTTGACAAACCCTAGTCTCTGTAAGTTGCCTTGGATAAAGACATGTGCTAAATAAACTAATAATAATAATAATAATAATAATAATTCCATGTGTGGTCTGGTAGCCTTCAGACGTCAGTATCCCACCGGTGGATGATGTTGCATCATGGGTATTTGCAATAGCCTAAATAGTAACTCAATACAAAAATCAAAACGTACTTGCATGGAGCTGTTCTACAGTTTAGGTACCTCATACCACAAAAGCGAACATGGTTTGTGAACTGTTTGCCTTTATTAACCTCTTAAAAAAATGTATGTAAAACATATAAAAGGATAAAAGTACCAGTAGCATTTTACTTTATATGCTATACTAAAGGTAAATATATAGATTGAACATAAAGGACTTGTTGAAGCAGACTCTAGTCTACATTGAGAGACAACATTCAGAGGGTGTGTACTAGAGCAGAGATTTTCTTTAATCAATCAGAAAAAAGGTTACTTACATAAATGCTGTATTTGCATATTTTCCAGTGGAATGATTTGGAACAGATATTAAACCTAGTATAAAAGAGGTCCTTTACCAGAGAATAGGGACCTCATATTTCAGGTTAAAGGAAATCTCTGATTCGTTTTCTAATTTCTGTTATAAAATGGCTTGAACAAATCAAACATTGTGATGGGCTGAACAAGGTAACATGACCATGCAGAGGATAATCACCACTGAAAATGAAAGTGTGTCTGGGTCAACAGCTTTAAAAAAAAGTAGTGTTGCCATACTGACTTCAGGCAACTTAGATTATATTTCTTTACAATAAAAAACTAACAGAAATTAAATAGAATAAGAATGAAATGATAATGAATTTCTTTGAAATCTCGATCTCTCCAGCCACAGTGATAGTTCCTGTAAAGCACCAAACTGAAGTACCAGTACCTAATTCAGCCAAATTGCAGGATCTGAAATCAAGGTGGAGATCGGTTCTGTGGAAAACAAAATTTAAAAAATGAACTTGGTTCATATGGTATAAAAGTTACATACATTACAGTATTTGCAGACATCATTGTCTAATATAATGCAGTGAGCAGTTTTCTTCAAGTTGTCTGATATGAGTGACATTCTGCATGACATGGAAGACTGGAGAAGTTAAACTAGTGTTGAGAAGAGACGTAGGCAGAGCGTTTGATGGAAGAAGGTTCAGAGCATAATTATTGTACTAGGGCAGAGGTTTTAAAGTAGGGGCCACTTGTATGTGTATATGTATACACGTAGAAAGTAAGGGGATCCTAGGGGGGAAACACCGGGTTTGTGGGGTGATTAGTGCATGTGGGTGTCACCAACGGGATGTGGGGGTCTTAGTTATGTGTTATTGGGGGGGGAGGGGAAAACGGGGACTTTTGACACCACTGTCTGTGGGGGGGTCTGTTGTGGTGGGGATGGGGCTCTGTGTTGTATTCTGTGAGTTTGTTGTGGGTGACTAGTTATTTTTAGCAGCCTTATAAAGTACCATTGGTGCCTAAAATGCAACTCCTGGATTCTTGTGTGTTCATTATACAAACAAGCAACATTGGTGTCAGAGTAGTAAGATTTGTCATGTCACCATGACAACCTGAAAGAAGATTGCTGCTGCATGGAGCCTTGCAAAAGACGATGGAGGAAGACGCTAGGAGGATGTGGAACGACGGTGGAGGATCCTGCAAAGGAGACTGCTGCGCGGGAAGACGCTTCAGTCGACAGGGGATCACTCGAGGAAGCCGAGGTCTCTTGCAGCAGATCGGCAGGAGCTTCAGCTGTACCGTGGGATGGTTTCTGAGATGCTGGTCAGTCTGGGGAGCCAGAAAGAGGAGCACAGTTCGAGCTCATCGCACAGCTCAGAGGGTGGACTGAGCATGATAAAGCCCTCCAGCTGGGGAGCTGCCTCGCCGATGACACACTGCCCTGCCTCCTGACACTCGCTCCCAAGCAGAGATTGGACTACACCGCTCTAATCCGAGCACTAGAGAGACATTTTGGCAGCAGCCAATAGCCCGGACTGGTGTGAAACGAACATACCAGGATGTGGAAGTCTGGTGAGACCTTAAGGGAGCTAGCGGCTGCAATAGACAGATTGGCAAGGAAGGCTTACTCCCACATGCAGGGAGTTCAGGAAGAGCTGGCCAAGGACCAGTTTATCGAGGCCATGGGATCTGGGGAGCTGCGTGCCGAGGTCCGCCTGGCCCACTCAGAGACACTGCAAGAGGCTTTGGAGTTGGTGATGGAGAGAGAAGGTGTTTGGGCGATGGAGCAACCCACCAGGTCTGTTCATGCAGCCATTGGTGAGGAACTATTGTGTCACTCAGCGGGAGTTACTGGCAGCTCTCCGAGCTATGGAACACTACCACCATTACTTGTATGGGTGGCAGTTTGAGTTGAGAACTGACCATGCCTCCCTCCGGTGGCTGCTCCCAGAAGGTCAGCTCGCCCGCTGGCTGGAAAGGCTGCAGCAATACAACTTCACAGTGTGCCATCGGGCTGGGCAGAAAGAAACACAGCAATGCAGATGGACTGTCCCGGCGGCCATGTGCAGCCATTGGCTGTCGATTCTGTGAGCTCCGTGAGGCCGAGGAGGGAGAGGCCACGGGCAGGCAACAGACTCAGCTGCTGTCTGAGGTATGAGCCTTGGACCCAGATCAAGAACTAATAGCAGCTGAGTGGAGGGAGCAGCAACTGGGGGATGGAGAGGCAGGTCCAATGCAGCTTCACTGGAAGGAGGACAGCAGGCGGTCCTTCTGGAGTGAGATGAGCAGGCTCCCGGAACCCTTAAAGGCCCTCTGGGCGCAGTGGGACTCCCTAGAGCTGCGCTCAGGTGAACACCAGCAGTGGTGGGAGGACCCATTGGGAGCCTCCACTGTATGGAATTTTGTGGTGCCGGCTGCCCTGAAAAGAGACTTTCTGGCTGCTGCCCACGGGACTGCAGCGGCTGGGCATTATGGATCTACCAAGACCCTACAGAAGCTATGTAGCAGGTTCTACTGGTTGCGGTACAGGCGGGACGTGGAGTCGTGGTGCCGGTGGTGTGATCGCTGTGTAGCACGGAAGGGGCCACCAGGATGGTCTACAGCCTCTCTGTAGCAATACAACGTTGGTGCCCCAATTGAAAGAGTGGCGGTGGATGTCTATGGACTGCTGCCCACTACTGAGTATGGCAACAAGGTCATCTTAGTGGCCATGGACTATTTTATGAAGTGGCCAGAAGCATATGCACTTCCTAATCAGTGCACAGAGACTGTGGCAGAGGTGATCATTAGCCAGTTTTTCAGTCGGTTTGGAGTTCCTGGTGAGTTACATAGCGATCAGGGTAGGAATTTCAAGTGTGATTTCAAGTGTGGCTTCTTGTCTGTTCATTCTACAAACATGCAACAGTATTTATATAATATATCTGGGCTTGAATCTTCGCTACCAGGTAAGCAAGGAATGTTGCCATTTTGCGCATTGAAAGTTGCTGATGGCAAAGTTCTTGTTTTCTTTTGTTTAAAATTGTTTATTTTTTTACATCCTGAATGATTTGTAGGTAAATAGTGTCTCAATTTAGCAGGTTTAAGAGTTTTGTTTCACAAAACCTCATGACAAATAATGCACTGGGGCTTGGGTCGTCCTCAGATCCAGTAACTGTAAATACGTGTTGGTCCCCGCAACCATTACCTCGTGTAGCAAACAAATCTATCAATTTCGAACGCAATTTATTGCACTCACTAATCGCCAACTTCGCTCAATGTATGTATAAAAAACACTGGAATACGAAGACGAGGTGGGTGGGAAACAATTCGCAGAATACAAAAATGATTGGAGAGTGTACAGGATGTTACTTATCGCTTCTGGTGGGTTGTGATGTGTAAATGGAACGGGATTAGCTGCACACAGTCGATAGGATTTATAGCATTTTGGTTAAATAGGACAATGTCAAGAATAGACTGTACACATTATTTCCAGAAGTAGTGTTAATAAAATGTACTTTTGGCATATAGTCTTGAGAGATATTAAAGCTGGCTGAATAAACCCTCATCATTCACACTACAGTACAGTTCACAAGTCAAGCAACAAATGTAGCCTCTTTTTATTTCACATTAACTTCTGTTACTATATGCAGGCAACCTCTGCAAAAACATATAATAGGTATATTCCTATAATAACAATAATAGGCATATTCCTATACCCCTAGCAACACTGTAGCACATATATTGTTGAAAATGAAAAGTACTAAAACTGTGGTAATGTTTTGTTTCGTTTTTTTTGTTTTTTTTAATGAAGTAATTCCAATCGAGTGTGGAATATTCAATGCAGTACACTACTTCTATGCGGAGCAAAAAGACTGGGACAGCCAGATTACATTTTAGTTTTTCTTAAATTCAGTGAATACAAGCAGTAGAATGAGCACAGATTAGAAAGCAGTGCATTTATGTGAATGCTAGATGTCGATTTGTTTTTTTTAAATAATGCTGGCTAAAAAAAAAGAAATCTGTAATTTTAATAAGACAAATGATTATTATTATTATTTATTTCTTAGTGGACACCCTTTTCCAGTACGACTTACAATTGCTACAAGATATCACATTATTTTTACATACAATTACCCATTTATACAGTTGGGTTTTTTTAGTGCAGTCTAGGTAAATTGAACCCACAACCCTCCGGTCAATAGTCCAGAGCCCTAACCACTACTCCACATTGTTGCCCGAATGTGCCTTATAATGTGTAAGTTATCTAGTTAGTATTTGTTTCACATTAACTGTTTCAGTTAATGGCGTACTGTACAGATTTATATATTTTTTCATAATGTAATGTGTAGCCTACCCAAAACACATTAGTGTTATTTCAGCGCAATGATTTACACATTTAAAATACATTGAGCACTATAAATGTATGGGTGTGATTTATTTATTTATTTTTTTAAACTCCTAATGTCAGACAAACATATCTGGTTTAGCGATGGGCTACTGTATGATTATAAAAAGTTTGATAGAAACACATTTTTTATTTGGGGGTGAAGGTGGGGGCCCCACTATAGATTCGGATAGGATTAAACTGCCTTTCATTTGCATTGTACAGATGACGTTTACATTTAACAAAAACAATGTTATTTTGATTCTTGCACACTTCCATGCATAGACGTTATCCTTCAGGCACCCTCTGACAATGTCACATGACTCTCGCAATATATAATGCCAGAGATCTCGCTAAGACGCAACAAATATTTAAATTAGTATATTGCGGCTGTCTTCATTAATATATTTTCTCTGAGTACATATGACAAAAGTTTCACTTTGTTAAGTGTTGCAACGAAAATGCTAATTGTGGTATGTTTGTGCTTTTACTGGCCTATCTTAGTACACCTACCCCTTAGTCTCTTTTCGATTGTACAACCGAGCTGTGCCGGGGCCGCACCAAGTCCTCACGGGTTGTTTATCCACTGCAGAGCCGAGCCGTGCTACTGATGTCTCACGCAATGAAAGACACTTAATTATTTTTATTAATTAACTTAGTTTGCCAAAAGATGCACAAACAATTGGTGTTCAAAATTGAATAGACCAACGGTACAGATGTATCTGTATCGCTATATTTTTGTAAATATATTTAGGAATGTCTTTATAATCCACAAATTTTACTGATTATATCAACTTAATAAACTTCAATTAGTTCTGTCGAAGGGGAAAAAGAAGGTTTTTAAAATATGATTTGCCAGAGATATCCTGTTTAGAGTGCAACGAGAGCCGTAGTTGTATCTATGGTACAGTTGTATTTGTTTTTTTCTATATTTTTGTAAATAAGTTTAGAATTTTGTTATTGTCCACATTTTTTTTTCTTTATATTAATATAATAAAGGTCAAGGATGAAAAATTTGGTAGAATTTGTGTTTTTGAATGTGTGAGTTAAGTGTACCGTATCCAAGGTTTATGTCTATTTGCATAAAATCATCAGAAATTCAGGCATAAACTTTCTCATTTGTGACACACGACTCCAGATCTTCCTGAACACTTCTATCTGCCCACAGAGAAACTAGAGCCTGCACTTCCTCAGCGTCCCAAAGTTGTACTTTTCTCTCATCACACTCGCTGCCCGCCATGTTGTTTGTTGTTTGTCTTTCTGGAGTGTCTTTCTGTTGCTTGTCTCTGAGCCAGATTCAGATCTCTTGTGAGGCCGGAGTTTCACAGTTTGGTTCTTGTTCAGCTTAACAAATAGCCAGTGGAGAACCACCCGTACCCATACCGTACCGAGCCCTCACAGGTCGGATGTGCCAGTGGAGAAGGGTATTAGTGAGATATGAAATTCTTAAGACTAAATGTAGAATTCTGAATAAACTAAGCAATGTGGAAGATGATGCAATTATGATTGTTTTTGCTTTGTTTTTCTGATACCAACAGCATAGCGTACTGTATAATGACAAACAAGTGACACCAGTGAAAACCAATTTACTTTTTTCTTCTTATTTTTTTATTATCTTCTATACCCATATAAACCTGAGGAATGTGGCAATTAAAGCTTCTTAGAGCTGCAATATCTCAGCTTTGAGTCATTGGGGCTTTTTGTAATACATTTCCAGTATAGGTTACAGAATTTGGATTGTGTTGGTAACAATGATATAAGGTTTTCAGTACTATGATCATCCTTATGTTTATGTGTGGGGAATGACACTGTATCATCTTCCTGTGACTAACCAGATGTATTAACAAATGTTGTCCTGTATTCTAACTAACACAGCGTGATTCATTCCTGACATAGTTTGTCAAGCATGCACATCACTTTCTATCCTAGATAAACCACATCATTTACTTAATCAGTAACATATGGAAATGTGCCTGTCACAAAAGCTTTCTATCAAGTAGCAAGTTTCAATATACAGTACTTCAAATTTTTACATTAAGTTAAAAGTAAAACATTAGGTTATCAGAAACATATAGATTTATAATACATTATATAAATACTTAGTATATGGCAACCATTGTGGGGCATTCTAAACCAACAAAATACAGTACTGGTGTTGCCTCCATATTCAGTTTTGCAAACCCTCCACTGCAGATTTCAGTAAAAATGGTTCTAACCTAAATAGCCATTTAAACCTTGGGCTTTCCGTATTGAAATACATCCAATAGGCGTATTTCACATAGTTGGTCAGCACCCACATTTATTCCCACTAAAATGTACAATTCTACTAATTAAATGTATAATTTTAAAGGTTACATTTGGTTACATGTTGTTGTATTGCAAAGGTTTGCGCCAAGAATTACACATGCCAACAATTCAAAAGGAAAAAAACTCTTATCAAAATATCACTCATTTAATTTGAAACCCATTGTGTCTGAAAATGAGTTATGAGACTTTTCCCAGGAAAAGTTGCCAAATTTGTCATGCAAATCCCTTGGGAGTGAGGAAACAAAACATCACTGTTTAATATAGCTGTCGGATTTATCATACATTGATCCACTAAGGCTTTAAGGAGATACAGTACTGTATATGAACAAAGCTGTAGACTATGAAGTAACTGTCACTGCTTTATAAGATCTTTTTACCACATATTAGCATAATATAATTTACTATAATATGAAGTCATACTTAGTGAATATATATTCTACCAAGCCGTGTGTTATGCCTAATAAAACATTTGTAAGATGTGATAACTCAAGCAGGCCTTGTTCTTTGATGGGTTCTGCTATACTATGCTGTCCTTAAAACAACATCTATAAAACAAAATGGTACACAGTAAGAGCCCGTTCCTTTACTGCACTTAGTTTTTGTCACTCTGCTGCCCTGTATGATTGTATTTTTTTCAGTGTTTTGTGAGATCATCCATGGTAGCTACCGTACTGCACCCATGCACATTTCAAGAAATATGTGCACATAGAATTACACCAATAGCTTTTTTCAATAAAAGAAAAAGAGGGGGGAAATCTTAAAATGGTAACAAAAAACAATGTGACTTTTATAATATTCTCACGACTTTCTGTTGGTACACCTTTTTGAGCCATCCTGATATTGCCCTCTAGTGGCATTTATACAATAATGGACCTGATGTTTGCAGTATTTCACTGTTATGATGGATGGTAGATGCTACTAGTTATATTTACAGTAAAAATAAATACACTGGGCTATCACTGGAGTATTCTTTTTAGCCAATATAAATTTTCCATGCCAGATTATTTTTAGCCTAAAGGCTTTTCATATTCATACATGTTACCGAATATGTCTATTTTGTAGATTGGAAAAATGCCATATTGACAAACCCATGTGATTTATTTGGTAACAAAGCAAAAAGCTCACTACTTGGGTAACAAACCAAAAGATACACAGAACAAGGTAGTCCAGAAGTCCCTGTTGTGCCTTCACCAACAGTACTGTATGTATACAAGCAAAAGCTGTGCCTTAGTACTGTACCTTCCAGATAATACTTGTTATTACCTGCTGTGTTATAAAAATCCTCTTTGATTTAAGATTAAAAATGAAGTGGAAACTAATAGGCATTGTGAGACAAACTGTCTTTCACCACTGTGTTTGGTTTGTTTTCACAATAAGCAGAAGCAGTTGTTATTCCCTTTGTTTGGTCAAATACATGTTAAGCCCTGCGGTAGGAAAACTGAGAAAGTGTTTTTGTAAAAATATTTACTTGTTTATTATTTTATATGAGGGAAGAATCTTGTATATATTGCAACCGGCTAGTTTAAATGACAGCGTCTACACTCAAGTTACGTTTTTAATCCTGTTTTGTCTCTTACAGCCAAAGTTATGATCAGGGTCAAATTTCTAAAATGGCGCAATGCTTACAGAACTTTAAAGGGTACTTTCTTTTGTAGCTTATTCTATTGAGGACTTAGTGCCACTGGAGACACAAATAACATTCCACTGTACGTTCAAATACCACAGAAAAGTGTATATTACTTTTCCGATGGATTATTATTATTATTATAAGCTGCCCCGATACTGCTGGGTATATTGTTCTTGAACAATGATAACGACTGCAGCCCAGTACTGGCCCAATGAAGGGTCGCCAACAGTGATGGCGAGCCGACACTGCTGATGATATGCCAGTTCCGGCCTGATTGTCGCTGGCTATCTGGAGTTGAAGCCCACATCATGGTTAATTAACTGAATTATCATCACAAAGTGATATAAATCTGAATATATGAGCTAAGGCCTCTCAAAATTGCTTTACAGCTGCTCAGCCAATTTACCATGTGATATGCACATATGGACTTCAATGGCACCCCCTAGAGATAATTTATTTATTGCTTTGTTGTGTTCCCCATGGCTTGTTCATTGCAAGTATTAAAATTCAAGTCATAGTATGTGCAGATATACCTTAAACCAGCTCAGTGAAACAAATAAATAAACAACAGAACCGTTTTATCTGGAGGCTTGACCCAGTAAGGGAACACATAAAGTACAGTTACAATCGTGAAAACTAATGGCCAGAGAAATTAAAGAGGAAACAAGATTAAATTCTGACTCCAATTTTACTGTGTGGAAACTTTGGTTTTATGGTAGTTTGTTTAAAAAGGCATTACTATTCTTTATAATGTAAAAAGCTTTCTGAAAACAATATAGCAAGCTACCTAAATATGCCTAGTGGTGTTAGCACAAGTTAGGTCTTAGAACTTATTAGTCGGGAGGAAAGTCATTAAGTTACAGCGAACTCTGCTGGCCAGGTGCTCAATGAGCTTAAAGGTGGACACCTGCAGGGTTGGCCTTTGTCCTCCAGAGGTCGGTAGGTTGCTGACATCCGCTCTCGAATTCCTGGGTGAAAAAATAAGATGGTTTGGTTGTGGGATTGGAGGATGCCCACTGAACATTTGCATCTTAATCAATAAAAAAAAATGCTACAGATTGGTTTAGCAACAACAATGGCTTATTATGCAATTTAATTTATTATTGTCATACACAGTATTTTGCATCACTTTAGTGTTTCCTAAGACTTCTAAGAAAAATACAGCAATCTCTTATGAAATAGTTTAGTATGTTATTGCATTATTTTCTTCTTATCTGTACAGTACATTCACTTTATGCATTGATTATTTTCAACATTTGAGTGACTTTCACAGAAGTAGACAGAGCTTAAATGCCAAGGTTTTGATGCATTAGAATTAATTGACAGCAAAATGTCAGCCTACATGAGATGTTGTTGTTTGTGAACTTGTAATTACTTTTTGGGGCAGTTTAAAAAAGAGAGAAAGAGAACATTGTTTCTGCCACGTAAAACACATTTGATTTGAGATGATCATGCTTTATATATGGAGTATTTTCTTCCCTTTATATACATACTGTCAGTTTTTCTTCTTGTGGGTGGGTTGGAGGGTGACCCGGTCGACACAGATGGGGCATTGGGAGCGCAGGCTCGCGACCCGTGGGTGCAGGCCCAGGCAGAGGTGCAAAACCCTTCAATATCAGGAGGGACATTCATTCATTCCCAGAGGCAGTCAGAGGGAGAAGCCATGCTGTCTCGAGAGCCAGATGGGGAGGAGCTGTTGCCATCTCCAGTGCTAAAGGGGAAGAAGCCGCTGCCGTCTCCAAAGCCAAAGGAGGAGGGGCTGCTGTTACTCAGACAGCTGGACGGGTAAGCGCCGTTGCTGTCTCTAGTGCTAAAGTAGGAGGAGCTGCTGCCACCGCCAGTGCCAGAAGGGGAGGAGCTTCTGCCAGTCCATATTCAGCAGGGCAATTGCCGGGCCAACCTCAGCAGCTGCTACATCGACTGCTGAGGGGAGCATGGCAAAAGACAGCCACCCGTCCAGAGGGTCCAGCATCACCACTGCTGGAGTGCCTCGTGCCACTCCCAGCATCGCCACTGCCGGAGTGCCCCGCGCCACTGCCAGCGTCACCACTGCCAGAGTGCCTACATTGTCAGGAAAGACGGACAATGTAGGAGGTGGGTGGGGTTTCAAGGGGGGAGCTGGCTGGTGGAGGCCATGTGTGCTGCACACATGAGGGAGGTATGTGACAAATGTTTAGTCTTTTTGTTTAAAATCTTTATTTTAAGGCTCGTGCCCTGTTTATTTGTGTCCATTAATAAACTTGTGCAAACAGCACTTTCCTGCCTGCCACATTGCTATCCTGCCACAGCTCTGTTACATTATTATTTTATGTTTAGAAATACTAAATTAAATGTAACAAGTTAAATTACAATTTCTTCAATGAAAAAGACTCATAGTTGAAACTTTTGTGTAACAGAGATCGAATGATTCTTGGTGTTAGATCTCCCTCCCGACCTGCGAGGGCGCTGTGTAAAGGGAACAGAGTACCCTGGACTAAATGGCATGACAGTTTATTCCCAGGGTTCGGTGGAAGTCGGACATCTATAAAGGGGGCGGAGCTACAGTACACAAACTCAATGACCCGGACAGGAAACGGCGTGGCATCTGTGGATTGGAGGAGCGGATGCGCTCGTTAACCAAGGGGTCATGAGTGAGGGTATATAAATGGGACGTAGTAAAGTGATATGTTCCTTTGTAAATGATTAGAGACAACCTAAAAGTAGAACCTGTGAAAACGTGAGTGTTATGTTTGTTTGTATTGTCTTACGTATGTATTTGCACCACGAGCACTAATTCACTCACCAAAGTACCTGAGTATGTATTTTGTGTTACGTGTGGGTGTATAAAGGACAGGACTTTTGGTTAAACCCGGGGATTATAAATAAAGTGATACACGCCGCTGTATCCCTTTACATCATTATTGTTTACTGTTGTTTGCCGTCAGGCTCTGGACATATTACAATAAAAAACACCAATGCTCCTGGATATTGTTCTCTGTCTGTTTCTTCTGCACTGCTGTATTACCTTCACGTGCAAACACTTACCCACTTTGCCACATTTTGTGATTCAATTCTAGTTTATTTTAGTATTTCTTATTTCTAAATGTGGCACTATGAGTGTTTAATAGAGATGAATGACTATTGTTTTACAGCAATACCTGAAACTGGATCAAGATCGAATAACAACAGATAACATTAGATGTCTGTGTTGTGTTTATTGTTCAATCTTTATGTCTATATACTGTATATCTCAAAAACTTTATGTGAGAAACTAAAAGGTCTTTATTGCATGCCAATTAAATTACAGCAGATAATATCAACAGTCTGTGCTGTATTTATTGTTCATTCTTTATATACCACAACATTTTTACTTTATTGCAAGTCTTTTTTAGATTATATTAATATTACCCATAATATAATGTCTAGAAACCAGATGTGTTACTTTACCATTGGAATTCATGTCAAATTAAGTTTTCATAACAATGACGTCATTCATCTTGCTGTGAAAAACACACAGTAAAAACGTCCTTTAATTTAGGTTTGAGCTATTTTCGGCCTGTTTTTTTTTAATTTTTTTTTACTGTTGTTAGATTTGAGGCTATAACTCTTTTTTTTTTTTAATAAACGTAGCCGTTGCCAATTGTTTTTATTATTTTCTCCCAATTTAGAATGGCCAATTATTTTTTTAGGCTCAGCTCACCGCTACCACCCCTGCGCTGATCGGGAGGGCAAAGACGAACACACACTGTCCTCACCATGCAGCCACCCAAGAGCTACAGCATCGGAGGACAATGCAGCTCTCGGGCAGCTTACAGGCAAGCCTGCAGGCGCCTGGCCAGACTACAGGGGTCGCTGGTGCGCGGTGAGCCGAGGACACCCTGGCCGACCTAACCCTCCCTCCCTCCGGGCGACGCTCGGCCAATTGTGCGTCGCCCCCTGGGGGCTCCCGTCCACGGTCAGCTGTGGAATAGCCTGGACTCGAACTCGCGACGTCCAGACTATAGAGCGCTTCCTGCACTCCACGTGGAGCGCCTTTACTGGATGCGCCACTCAGGAACCCCCTCACAGTGGCTATAACTCTTTAACTATAAAGGCTACATGTCATACATGAAGACTTCCATAAAAAAAGTCAAATAGTCTGAGATACAGATAACAAAAACCTCAGAAAAAGAGAGACTCTTTTTAGATAAGAACATCATTTATTGTTTGTAAAATGTATTTTAGCATGGCCAGCTGAAACCTGAAACTTCAACTTAATGTTGCTTTTTTAAAAGCTATCTGTACGGCGCATAAAAACTATTTTAAATCAGGGAAGTAATGTTTAACTTCTACACCTTTTTTGTTTTTTGTAATGTCCAAAAAACTATTTATTTTCTCTATCAAGTATATATTTTTTTCTGGCAGGTTGACTGCCAAAGATATCAGAAGATACAGAGGAATCAGAGAACTCCCAATCCTCTGTCTCGTACATCTCTTCATGTTCTTCAATCTCACTCACCCCAGCTTGCTTCAGGTCCTCGCCACTCCTTTCCGCTGCTATAGACTGCTCCATCCCCTCTGCCGAGTCGGGCATGGGGAGTGCCACTGTCAGAGTGGACTCCACCTTCTCTTCTGGGCATGTCAGTGCAACTGACGGACCGGACTACGGGCCATCAGCTACCGGTGGCTGTAGATCACCTCCTCGCTCCACAACCTTTGAGCTGGCTCAACGTCCTCCCAGCTCACTGCCCTTGAGTTCAGCTCCAGCACACTATCTTACAGCCCAGCCACACTTGTATTCTTTTTCTTTTTTTCCTTCTATTTCACATTAGTGAACTGTCCTTCATTATCATTACATTCGCTAGCTTGTTTCTCAGTTTGCGAAGCAGGTTGGGGTACAGGCTCTGCGAAGGCTCCGGGTCTGGGACGAGGAGCCCCTTCTCCCCCTGCTCACCGACATCCTAAGCCTCCCCCCCCACCAGTTTCTCTCTTCTCCTGTCCTGCCTCAGCCTTATCCCCCTTCCCCGGGCAATCTCTTCTTTGATGCCCATGCTTTCCACAATTAAAACCCCTCATTGTGTCTGATGAAACAAAAACAACACAGTTCATCTCAATTATGACTGGATTTTCCATAATAATAAACACCTGTCTCCTAAAAGATGGGTTAAGATTTAGATCTTAACACCCCACACAAGCACACACAATCAATTATTTATTTATTGATTTATTTATTTTAATAACAATATACAAAAACTAAGAAAAAACACACCTTTTACTCCTACCCTACAGCTCCTCACAAGCCCCACCACAATCCGAGAGAGAGAGAGGTGTTTAGAGAGCTATAAGTGTATGCTCATCATCCCTAACCAATTCAGTGTATAACCTGTACCTGTGATTGAGGTCTGTAATGAAAATAAAACCCTGCAATTTTTGAGAAATTATACAATGTTGTTCTGGCTGTTTTATATCCTGCACCAATCCCATCTACTGGTAAGGCTTTACCCTGTGTAACAGTGGGGAATAGGTGGTGGGTGGGTATTCACAGATTGACAGGAGATAGAGAGGTTTTTGTTGACACGCCTCACAGGCACGCAGGTTTTATTTACATAGACAACACTCAACATTACATTAACATTACAGCATTACATTAGAGTGTACAAAAAGCAAATAAAACACTGTACCCAAACTACAAGGTGCCATGAACACGGCTAGCGCTTCTCCACTAATGCAGTGGAGGTCTTACTTATACACCTGTCTGCCTATACTGGTGGGATCTTCTATCCCAAAACTAACTCCCTGTCCCTCGGGCATTCACCCAACCCCAACTCCAGATATACACACGGTCACTTCATTTCCTGAAGCCCAGTCCTTTGGCAGCACGACTGTTACCTTGAAGCAGCAGCACTCTGGGTCCTATGGCTGAATCTTATGGCTTTGCAGCAGCCCAGGGGTGTATAACTAGGACATTATGGGACAGGCAGTATAATGAAGAAGGAAGTTGTGTTTCCTTAACTTAATAGCAACTCCCTACTCCCTGTATTGGTCCAAAATAACATCTGGGCGAGCCAGATCTCAAAAGCATCTGGGATACACTGAAACTTTGAAATTATCCAAGTTTGTAAAAGTAGGACAAGTGGAAATCAAATGGAGACCAAATTGCAAGACAAACGGCAGAGTAATTATACCTATCAGCTGCCTTTCTTTTTAAAAGTTGGTGCAAGTTATGTCAACGAAGAATAAACAAAGCATTACAGTAGGCTGCAAGCCATATGTGATTGAAGAAAAGCAGGCTCCAATCTGCATTCCTCTCTATAAAGTGTTTAAACAGATTTGTAAAAAACTTGTCTGGTTTATGTCTGTTTTAAAGTAACACTATAAAAAGCAAATAGACCAGTCAAAATAGTAATAAGTACCATACTGAGCTTAAAATACACAATGCTCAGTGTTCATTTAACATAAAAAAATATGGTTTTATCATTTTATATGAAAAATTCCATCCTGTTGGAAAGTGAATTGTATATCTAAAAGGCTTAGTGCATGTACTGGAATCATTTCAAGAGTGTGATGAACATGTAACTAGTGATGTAAGCCACATTTTGAGTCGACACTTGACACTAAGACAAACAGTCAGCGTTCTAAAAAATAAAAAAAACTTCACCTGTGACTATGGTACACCCAGGGGTTGTAAATGTTTTCAGCAGCTGTGCCCAGCATGATCTTTCATCCTGCCAAAATGTAACTGTCGCCTGGGACCTGAAACAAACATTCTGAAAACTTGTATAGCTCTCTTTAAAATAAATATGAACATAAATGTGACAGTAGTTTTAAATGCCACTTTTTGTTGGCATGAACCCGTCTAAAAATTCTTTTGCCTTCCATACTTTCATTGCAAAAAATGTTTACAAAATGTCTAGCTATTTTATCTACAAATTTAGATCTGTTGTAAATTTGTTCTGTATTTTTTTTCTATTACCGTATATGCATAACTTAACAGTGGCAAGCCTGACGTGATAGAAGACATGAGATAAATATTTTATTTGTGTTTATTCAGTCATGTCAGTCCTCTTGATTCTGATCAATTAAAAGTTTAAAGTAGCTTGACGTTAAACAAACACAAAACAGATGAATGTGTGTTTGTGATATTTCCGGATATTAACTATTGCGGTTCTTATTTTTATAAACAGAATGCTATTGCCTAAGATCAGTGGCACCCAGGGTTGCCACCTGGCCACATAATTCCAGAACACTGCGAGACAGAACAGGATTTTAAAGTTACCTTTAAACTGAAGGAAATTGAGCGCTAAACCTTTGCTAAATTGATTCTGTTGATTATCTCGAGGCAGCATGACAATAAAATAATAGCTTTAACAAATTAAATAATTAAATAAGTACCATCATAAATATATTTTTATTTATGATGGTACTTATCTTAATAGTTTTAAAAATATATATATATTACAGTTTCTTTATAGTTTCTAATAGTATATCGCCTTCTCCCGCTCAAATCATTAATACTGACCAGCTGTTCACTATTCCTGACACCAGATACTGTCAACACCTGATCAGTGTTATTATTTAATTGGAATAGTCAGTGTAAATGAAGGCTATATATTACTAATTAATATGATATAAATAGCAACTATATAGATAACTGAAATACTAATTTTACAAAATAAAAAAGTATATTGAATAAATCTACACACAGGTTTATTCAATATACTTTATTTTGTTAGATTTGTATTATCACAATGATTTGGATAATTAAGAAGTATAAATTAAGCAAGTGTTTAGTGCTCAATTCACGTGTTTATTTCTTTTGGTTTCTTTCGGTTTTTCGGTAACATAAAAACGCTGTCCCATCTCAAAGTGTTCCGGAACTATGGGGCCAAGTGGCAACCCTAGAGCACCCCAAAATGTTTTCATCCGTTGTAGTGATTTATAGATGGATGTGGTTTTTTTAGTTATATTATTTTATTGTGTGTTGTATTGCTGATGAGAACTGCATCAGCGTCTTTCCGGCACTTGACTCAGGACCCGTTGCCGTTCCGTCTCTTTTTCTTTTCTTTTTTTTTTAATTTAGTAGTCGCCAATTGATTTTACCCCGTTTTTCTACTAATTTGAAATATCCAATTGTATTTTAGGCTTAGCTCACCGCTTCCACCCCTGCACTGACTTGGGAGCGGCGAAGACGAACACACGCTGTCCTCCGAAACGTGTGCCCTCAGCTGACCGCTTCTTTTCAATCTGCAGGCCCACCATGCACCCCAAGGCAGAGCTACAGAGCTGGAGGACAACGCAGCTCTGGGCAGCTTAAAGGCAAGCCCACAGGGGTCACTGGTGCGCGGTGAGCTGGCCGACCTAAGCCCCCCTAATATTTAAAGAGTGGGTGTAAAATATGCAACAAATGTTCCACCACCAAGGACCACAAACCAGCAGGGGTGATCCATCACTGTTACTAGAGTGTTGTATGTATATGCAATATAATATTGTTTTCATCATGGGGTTATATCTGTCATATTGTTAAATGTGAAAGGATATTGTTTCTTAGCTATAAAACAATGTTACTTTCAGTGGACCTTGTTGAAATGCATGTATGTAATGTTTGTTAGGGTTCCAGAACATACATATGAGGCAATTGCCTTTTAACAACAAAAAAGGCATTGATGGTTGAAACCTAATACTCAGACCACATCAGACTATAGCAAAGGTGCTCAAGTGCACTCCGGCTATTACGATGACTAGCCTGAAAAAACTATTTTGTTCTTTCACATTCAGTAACCAGCTGAAATGTTGGATATCTTCTCTGTTCAATCACCTCCATATGTTTTACTTTCTTGTACTTCTCAGCTGGTAGCTTGACCTTGGGGCTGTGCCACTGTGTACCACTATCTTTTTGTCTGACAACCAGCTCTAAAAACGCACTTCATTCCTCCAGACAGGCTGATAAATAGATTTTCTTTTCGACTTACTTCCTTCCAAGAAACAGGAGCACATCAGTTCACTGTTAATGTTGCAATGGACACTGTGATGATTATTTAAAGAAATAGTGATGCTGCAATAATAATCAAATCGTTTGAGATTTTTCTTTTGTGATGGAATTAAGCAACAAGGTAATGAACACCAGGGGAAGGGAACTTGTAACACAAGGTGAATCTGTGATGTTTCATAATCGTTACTCTTAAAGGCTCCCAGACACTTGGTAAACCATGGTACTTCTGTTAACCATAATTGTTCCATGATCACTCATATAGCGTGGGAAACAAGCAACTGAAAAAATAGACTTTTGGCTGAGAACATTTAAAAGAAGAGTTTAAACAGTAGAAGCAACATCTGCCTCCTCTTATCATGACCCTAAACTAATAAATGTCATTATAAATAATTTGGTATGAGAGCATGTGACAGGGGCAAGCTCTATCAGTGTCTTCTCAGAGCATGCGTACCACTGTAGGAACAGCTTGGACGCTGAAAAATTGAACAGGAAGGCTCGGCCAGGGTTTGGCTGGCCGGGAATCCCTGATTGGAAGGTTAGTTTATGGGCTCAGGGAACGATCCCCAACCAGTATAGTGAGGGTGTGTAGTGCAGCATACTCTGTCAGCTGCCCCTTCTTTTAGTTCAGGTATCGCTCATCTACCTAGAGGCAAACTTCTTTTTCTAGCTGTGTTTTGAGCAGTGTTTTGTTTTTAATGTTTTGTATTTATAAAATCCCGCACACTTTGTAATTACTGCTGAAAGATTTGTGCCTGTGAATAAAACCTGCGCGCCTGTGTAGCGTGTCAAGTGCAAATTCTGTCCAGCTTTTAATACACTGAACAGCCCACACTCTTAACAGCCCAAAATCTGTAAAAGACTCATAATTGAGTGGGGGTACAGTATACAGCCAAGTTTAATTATAATGGCTTTAAACTAGGGGTGGGCACCAATATCAATACTTTGATATGATATTGATTTCCATATCGCGATATTGTGGGATTTAAAAAAAAATTCAGGTAGGCTGGCAGAGGCATACTTTATATTGCTAATACTGCTAAAAATACAATACAATCAAGTTTGTTTTTCATATTAAGATACAACAAACCTTATACATACCAATCATTCATTGTTAGCCTGGTAGGCAAGCACCACACATTAAAGTATTATTTAACCATTTAACCATTTTATCTCCTCCTACAAGGCTGCTCATTGTTTTCTGTTCGCCATTATTTGAATCTCACCAGCATTGTTACAGAAAAGAGCATAAACGCCATATGATGCTCATAGCAAAGTTTCTCTTAGCTAACACTAAGCAGAGAACTAGTTAGCAGAGAACTATATTTCCAGCTAACTTATGATCTGTGAATACAAATATAAAAACAATCAGGCATGTGTTTAAAAATGTATCACTGCAATACAGAAAACAACAGATGCAAAGAAGGTAAAATAATACATTTCCCATAAACACTTAAAATCAGCAGTTAAATACTAATATAAAGGTAAACATATGGATACAAATAAGCAACCAGGTGTGCACATAAATAGGGGGCAAGTAATAATATTAATAAAGAGGTAAGAAATTAGATTTTATTGGATAGCACTTATTTAATTAGCTCAACTAATCACAGGTACTACATAGATTTTAAGGAATGTCATTACCAAAGTTCATCACAATTGGCGCAGTTCTGAAGATAAATCTAAAAATGTAAAATTAGTATACACTGTTACAAATTGGTGGCGGCCTTATTTGATGAAGCATTCTCTTTATCCATGGATACAGTACTCCATTCTCCCTAATCTTGATAAGTGACTTTTCCTATTACCTATACAAGGAAAGTAAAGGAAAATAATGATCTTATACCTTAACGATATTATATATTATTTCTAAACCACTGTGCATGAATATTTCATTTTTGTTTAACAGCTCAAAGGTTCTAATAGTAGAATGATCATTCACCTGTACGCATGCATGATTTCCACTGAGTGAAATTCCACTCTGATATTAGGGTGGGTGAAGCAGCGTCTGGTGAGTCTGTCTCTGGAGAGCTCTACTCAAAGCGTTATGTGCTGCTCATGAACTTTGAAGTTTTCAACACTGAATACTAATCAGTGAAGCACAATCTTTCTGCATTTTTTAGAAGTATATATGCTCTGGTAAATATAAATAAAAATTTATGTTTTTTGTTTATTTATTAGGAGCGGCTGCATTTTATAACAGTAATAGAGGCTGGTTGAATTTGTTTTTGTTGTTTGATAGAGGTCATCCACATTATCCTGTGTATCATTTCTCGAGTCAGAAATGGATACATTTTGTACTTGCAAAAGAAAAACTAAGGCAGAAAACATAAGAGCCTATACAGAAAGTGCAAAGTGACAGAAAGCTATACCGAGTTCCTTTGTTAGTTATGATTGTTTTATCTTGAGGCTAATGTTTTTGATGTAAACATTTTAAATGGCACATATAATTATGCCGAGATGGGAAGTAAATGGGAACGTGGTAAACACAGTGTAGACTATTTTGGATTATTTATAATAACTTTGCAGAATGTATTTTAATTCTGTGCATCCAAAGACCTGTAATTAATAGTTTTAAGAATTAAGCCTAAACCAAAACTGTTGTGACATAATTTATATATTAAATAAATGAGGAAAAAATATTTGTTAATCGATTATTCTGCCTTTTATTGCAACTGTGGTACCATTAAGTAGAGCAACAATTGTAAAGGGGTACTTGAGTGGAAACTTTCAGAAGGGGTACAGTTTTTAAAAAAATATGTTGAAAACCACTGGCCTAGGTAACCTTTTCCATTACCTATGCACTCTCCATAAGTGTTGAGCATGTTTTCCTTGACCTGTAGAAGCAGTTTTTTTATTTTACCCTACTGAACAATTTCATAATTCTCTTAAAGGAAAGGATAAACCTTTTCTTCTTCTTCTTCTTATTATTATTTATTTCTTAGCAGACGCCCTTATCCAGGGTGACTTACAATCGTAAGCAAATACATTTCAAGTATCATAGTACAAGTAATAATACAATTAAGAGCAAGATAAATACAATGATTTTGGTTCAAGCAAGTACAAGTGTGACAAAATACAATTCAATAATACAGCAGATAACAGTGTCAGTGATAGTTACATCAGGATATGATTAAATACAAAATACTACAGATTAAACACTTGGCAAATTACAGTACTCAAGTACAGGATTAAATGCAGTAAAATAGGGGGCAGATAAGAGCAAGTAAAGCACATTTAAGGAAGGATGATAAGTGTCCCAGGGTAAGAACAGAGGAGTTCTACAGGTGCTTTCTGAAGAGGTGAGTCTTTATATGTTTAAAATGTGAGACAAATGATAAAAACAATTCCTCTTTACTCAGAGTGCAGGGTTTCCAAGAACCCCAATGATTTGTTTGTGAGTGTTGGTACCACTTTAGCATGGTATACCTTTTTAAGAGCAACATAATGGAAATGTGACTCCTGGCTTGCATTTGAAGTAGTTTGGTAATAAAAGTGAAGGTCTCAAAACATTGCTGAAGCGCAAACTAAAGAACACTTTCTCAAACTTCTTTCAGAGTACAAGTGGTTTCATTAATGCAAAGGAATGTCAGTAGATTCCAAATTGGAACAAGTTCAGAAAATCTTTGTTCCTACGGCCAATGACTTTATATCTGGACAGCTTTGTCCAAGTTGTGCAGTGTAACTTCCATTTCAAACAATCAGAATTCCTCCCTTTGAACCAAGACAAGTGTATAACAGGGGAAGGCAACTCTGATCCTGGGATGTCGTTTCATTACAGTTATAATACTAGCTATAATTAAAACAGGAAATATTTGAGGTCTTTGCTAATGGTAAAGGTTGAATCCAGTGCAGAAGGATATTAAGGTGAATTACACATAATATTACTACTCACTGTAAGTCAGCAATAACTTTTTAGGATAGTTAAAAAGGGCTGAGATAGAGTCATTTGTGGTATATCCATACACTGGCACAGAATAAGCCAAGTGGAACACAGTGCTTCAAAAAATAATTACCCTTAGGGCGAGCTGCTGAAGCCCATATGTACATATCATACGGTTAATCAACTATGAAATGCAAAATATAAATACAAAAAAAGATTAGAGAACTAAAACGGTCTGAAAGAGCAGTTTCAACAGATGTGCAATATCGCCACCTTCCTTATCAACAACTGCCTACAGACAAGGAAGAACATCTAATACAGCTGTGGGTTGTAATGGATAGTATAGTCTGGTTTACAGTCTTGAGACAAAGTTATGAATATTTTTTCACTGCGGCTTGAGTTGTTAATGTATTACACACAGGCCTGAAAAGGTCCAAATGGTAAATTTGAAAAATATGGAGCTATGTTTTTTTTCATGTTAAAGTCATGTGGTCCTGTCATAATCAGAAAGGGGTGAATCTGCCTGGTTCACGGTCAAATTGACCAAAACTAGCTAGGCCTAAGCACAGTCACTGGTCCCTGGGGACTTTCGACTGATTTCACATGACACAGGGCTCTAGTCTTTTTGGGGTTATGCACCATTGGCGCCTATAACACAAAAATACTGCCTCTCACTAGCTTTTAAAAAGACTAGCGACAACACCAAAAGTGCAAAATCTCGCACTTTAATGTATTTATTTATTTATTTATTTTAATGCGCAGAGTGTATGAATGCAATACGTATGAATGTGCTGATGCCAGTGCACGCCTTTTAGCTAGGTAGGTGCTCTCATGAAAATGACATTGGACATCTGTATCTTGTACTTGATTGTACTCTTAAAGGTATCTGTATTCATGTTTTTGTAATTGCTCTTATTTGAAATCATTCTTATCCATTTATAGAACTTATTATGTGCTCTTAATGGATTTTACTCATATAAAAAAACATTTTTACAATACGTTTACTGCTCTATGTTGAATTTTCGCTCGTAAATGTAATTATTTACTGTATTCTTTATTTTGCTCTTATTTGAATTTGATCTTATTTTATACTGATTTTACTGTACTTTATAACTGCTCTTATCTGTAATGTAATATTTTGCAATGTGATACTTTATATTGCGATATTTTGTAACAACTGTAAGTCGTCCTGGATAAGGGTGTCTGCTAAGAAATAAATAATAATAAATAATAATAACAATATTATATAATTCCATTGCTTGCCCCATAGGCTTGAATGTTAAGTACTCAAAGAACAGTTTCAATGAGTATATGACCTTCTGCAGCTGGTGTGGAAAAGCGTGAGTTGAATGCAATTTTCAATTGCAAGCTAATTTTTTTTTGGTATGTGACCAATAATATAAATTGCTGTATGTGGCTTAGGGCACCTACAAACTCCTTATATTGTGATTAGATACACACATCAGTAGAAGTCTGCAATTCAGCAATATACCTTATTTCCCTATATGATATATCTAATAATATTCAAATATTAAGGACTGTGAATTAGTGAAAGGCACTTATGCAGTAAAGTATTATAAAGCATATGCAGTGAATTACTGAACCAGGAAATATGAGTGAGCACAATATACTCTCATCATAAAACTAAATACAAAAAAAAAATAAAAATATATAGCTTGTGACAGGGTGAAGGTATGTCCGGCCTCCGGTGGTAGGTGGCACTGATTCTAACTGCAGAGCTCCTTCACAAGGATGGTCCAGATGGCCTTTTAAGGCTGCCATTTTTGTGAGGTCAGATAAGGTAGATGCAAGGAGACTCGTCCCTTTATTCAGCCATATTGATAATACACTTGGTCATAGTGTATTGGTTAAAGCTGATTAAGGGGGTGGAGTCTGAGTATATAGGGAACGGCCTTATCTGAAGCCTTCAGTTATGCTCCAGGCACAGGGAAGGCTATACCACGGTAACACTGTGTGTGAGTGCACTACATGTGTTTTGCTTTAACAATAGCATGCCTGCCTCTCACCTCGCCTGTGTAAAATAGTGTAAATACTGTAAATAAAGCACAAAGGATTGTGATTGAAACTCGTTCACAGTGGTGTCAGACTGGGATAGCGCCCCTTGGAGACACAAGGGGAAATGAAATTTTTTTTAATAAAATACGGACCCGGAACACCTGCTTCACTTCCTCACTGACCAAGACCAACGTCGGGAGGAGCAGGAACAACTCCGACAACAACAGATGTCCCAGTTTTTTCAATCAACTGGTGGAAAAAAATTGTTGTACCCAAGGACCCAGCCGCAGCTGTTCATCAAGTCCTCAGCATGCATCCCACACTAGTCAAGATGACCTCTGAAGACCTTGAAGCCTTCCTAGTCACATTTGAGAGGGTGGCTACTACAGTATGGTGGCCATAGGACTGTTGGGCTCCTTGTCTCGTGGGGGAGGCCCAAGCAGCCTATCGAACTCTTAGCACAAAGGAGACCAAGGACTTTCAGTGTGTGAGTGATGCTATCTTCCACTGCCTCGGGATCAAAATTTAAAGATCTGGTTATACCAGATCAGTGGGACAGCGCTGAGATGGTGGAGTTTCTCAGCATGGAGAGCTGACCTACGTATTGCCATCTGAAGTACAGATGTGGGTTTGATGTCACAAGCCGACTACCGCTGCGGCAGCAGTATGACTGGCAGAGGCTTATGGAAGCCCATTGGGTGCCAACAGAAAATCTGGACCTGAGAGAAAACCACAAGACTCCACCAAACTAAAACCTAAAGATACTGTGAAGTCTAGGCTTGCTCCCAGATGGGCTAGAGGAAAAAGTCTAGATACCCCGAGGTTGTGCCATTACGAAACATAACTGCACATTCAGTGGCCAATTAATTGGTAAAACTGTTCTCTCGAGTTGGCTTCCCTAGAGAAATTATATTTGATCAAGGCACCAATTATATGTCCACTTGTCTCCAGCAAATATGTAAATTGTTAAAAATCTGCTCAATCCGCACTTCTGTTTACCATCCCCAAACAAATGGGCTGGTTGAACATTTCAATCAAACGCTTAAAAATATGCTGTGCCATTTTGTAGAAAAATATTATCACATTTGGATAAAAATACTACCTTACCTTCTTTTTGCAGTTCAGGAAGTGCCTCAGACATCTATGGGGTTTTCTCCTTATGAACTATTATATGGATGACAACCCTGGGCATTCTCGAAGGCTGGGAAGAGCAACAGCAAAATTCTAAGAATGTAGTAAAATATTTACTGCAGCTAAGAGATAGCATAGAATTAGTCAGTCAATTGGCTAAAGAGAATCTCGAAGCTGTATAAACAAAAAGAGTATTATGATCGGGATGCTCAAATTAGGACTTTCCAGTCTGGAGACAAATTGTTGGTGATGCTTCCCTCATCTGAAAGTAAACTGTGTGCTAAATGGCAGGGACCATTTGAGGTAATTAGACCAATTGGCAGGATTAATTATGAAAATTGACAGAGATATATTTTCTTGTGTTGTGCTGTGTGACTTTTAGTTGTACAAGTGACAATAATAATGTCTTATAGGAAGGGTTTCACATAACTGGTATACAGGTACGCATGTGCACCAATAAAAAAATGCAGAGTTACATATTGTTTCTAAGACGCAAATGCATACTGTCAGTACATTTTTAACAGGAAAGCATTTTTCATATAGGCAGCAAGGGTGCTCACGCTTGCAAGGTCAAGCATATTATTTGGCTGTGACCCATACCTGTCTAACCTCCCAATTTTCTATTGAGTCTCATGGTCTCTGGGATCTGTCAACAATCTCCGGGTAACTGAGATTATTATCACTGACCATAATTAAATATGCCCCCATATTTCACTTAAGGCTGGAGGGTTCCAATTCACTAAATAGTCCATGCCTGCTGGCTCCATCATTGGCTGCTTCAAGGTTTTAGTAAAACAAAAATTGAGAGCGATAGGGGGAATCACTCCAGTTCATAACAATCATGTTCTTTTAATGGACACTTGAAACAACCAATCATAGCAGGGATCTCGATTTAGCTGTCTATTCAGAGAAGAGGGATGTAGTTATGGGGAGTGGCATTGTGGAAGCTCGCTTACGCTTCACTTCCCAAACTGAGTGGATGAGGTGTCAATGTTTGAGAGCCATTACATTTAAACAAAAAAAATACATTTACTTAAGTATTTTACTTTAAATTATATTTTGTTTCCCTCAGTTATATCCTATAAATACCATTGTGCCATCAAGCTAACATGTTCAACAACACTAAAGTGAATAAGTGTTTTTTTTGCTTTTGAATCCTCAGGGCTGGAATTTGGTGGTAGGCTATTGAAATAAACAACATTTTGTTGTTGTCTCTGAAACTGCCATTAAGCAGTGCTGCTTGTGAGTGTGGGTTTTCACATGTCAACATTTTAAAAAACAAATATAAATCTTGCCTATCAGCCTCACGGAGCCTCACGCATCCTTGACAGACATTTTTGAAAGTTTAGCACCAGAGAGCCTACTGGTGCTAAATTATTAAATACCGCCCTAATCGAGCCCCTCTTACAATGACACGAACCTTCTCTCCTGTGTATGTGGATGAGTGTGGGCGGGTCATTTGAGTAGTCCAGACCCAATGAAAAACTATCATCCTCTATGGTTGCTAACAAATAAAAAAATAATATAATAACAATAAATTAAACATGTCTACTGGCACACAAATTTAATATGAGGTACCCTGGCTCTAGAATCTATCTCCAGATTTGCACCCCTGATCTTTGACATCCCAATTGTTTGAACTGTCGGAGGAGATGGAGCTAGACAGCGACTTGGATGGTGAGTACCAAACCACTTCTGCTGGTACTCACATGGGATCCTGATGATAATAGTTATGTGAACCCCTGCTTATATCAACACACTTATTTAAACAATCTGGTGCACATGTAGACCTAGATCTACCAGCCTCATTTGGAATTAAACAGGTTTTGCTACCTCACTGTTGTTCAATAGAAAACACATTCCAAGAGGTAGTCTGTTGCATAAAACCCTGTCAGCTTCTAGTCTAACACATTCTACAGTACCTGCAAATCTATTGTATATCCTGTACAGAATGTGGTGGCACACAAAATCCAACATTAGTGTCTGTCTGATAATCTGTTTAGAATCTGGATAATGGTAAGGTATACTGTACATAATCACCCATTGTATTATTAAGACAGCAACTATATACAATGTAAGTCATTTCTGAACACGCAAGGCTTTTTTTGGTTCTTTGATATCCAAATCAATACACTTATTATATACAGTATAATCATCAACACAGGCCATTTTGCTTTACATTTAGAAAACATACTTGTTCAATAAAACTACAGAGGTCAAGGTTGAATGAGGCGCACTGTCAGTGTCACATTCATGCTGAAACGTAGCTGCAGTTTACTTTAGTATCCAGTGCGTTTTTACTACTCAACAAGCTGTTTAAAGATGCAGAAAACGCTAAAAAAAAATCACCCATAAAGATCAGGTCAATGAGTTTAGCAATAGCCATCCAGGTGACAAAGACAAAACTAACTAACTCCAGACAAAATAATAGATAATACTATTTTTTATTATGACAAGTACAAGTCTTGAACTGGATGCGAGCGGTGATCGGGAGCCAGTGAAGTGAGCGGAGCAGTGGAGTTGCGTGGGAGAAGCGAGGTAGAGAGAACACCAGGTGAGCAGCGGAGTTCTGGATGAGCTGGAGCGGACGTGTGGCGGACGCAGGGAGGCCAGCCAGGAGGGAGTTGCAGTAGTCTAGGCGGGAGAGTACCAGGGCCTGGACCAGGAGCCTGGTGGCGTAGTTGGTGAGGATAGGTCGGATTCTTCGGATGTTGCTCAGGAAGAATCGGCAAGTGCGTGCCACAGTGGAGATGTGCTGGGAATAAGAGAGGCAGGGGTCCAGGGTGACTACGAGGTTCTTAGCTGAGGAGGAGGGAGAGAGTGTGGTAGAATCCAGAGGAACAGAGATAGAGAGATCAGAGGAGGGGGAGGAGGAGGAGGGAAAGAAAAGGAGGTCAGATTTAGAGAGGTTGAGTTTGAGGTGATGCGAGTGTATCCAGGAGGAGATAGCAGACAGACAGGTAGAGATACGGGAGGGGATGGTGAAGTCAGAGGTGGGGAAGGAGAGGAAAATCTGAGCATCATCAGCATAGAAATGGTATGAGAAACCATAGGATGCGATGAGGGGGTCCAGGGAGCGGGTGTAGAGAGAGAGAACAGGAGAGGACCCAAGACTGACCCTTGGGGGACTCCTGTTGAGAGAGGGCGAGGTGTGGAGGTTGCTTCACGCCAGGTTACCTGGTAAGTGCAGTTGGAGAGGTAGGAGGAGAACCAGGCCAGAGCAGTACCAGAGATTCCCAGGTCAGCGAGAGAGGATAGTAGAATAGAGTGATTGACAGTGTCAAAGGCAGCAGAGAGGTCGAGGAGAATTAGGACAGAGGTTGAAGTTATAATACGACTGTTGTAAAACAAATGTATAAATTGCTGACAAGCACACAATATAATACTACGTTATTCTTTGTATTCATTTTTCTGAAGTAAATGCTACAAGTAAACAATACCTGTTCATTTGTCATAAATACAAGTAAACAATATCTGTTCATTTTTGTACATTTATAATTAAAAAACAGTTTAAATATAGGCCCTATATGTCTAGTTCTAGTAGTTTACAATAGCTTACCTGCACTATCTATTTATTATCGGTATCCTATCGGTATCGGCCAATATGGGTAGATAACGGTATCGGTATCGACCAAGAAAATCTTTATCAGTGCACCCCTAGTAGTTTGTGCCTAAATAGCTTCTTAATATACATTCAACACACGATTCTGATCTAGAAAATAAAACAACCTTTATTCAATGAAAAAAAAATTCAAAATGTTTCAGTTATGATTTTAAAATTATATTCTATAAAAAATTAAAAAAAAACGTCCTCAGTCGAATTATGATGAATTGAGGAGATGTGCTTTTTAAATGTTACTTCCAAACTGGTATTTAAATTGCACCCAAGGGTCAAACTCTGATTAGGTAGCTGCATTAAAAGTGAAAAACTGCTATGCTGAAAGAAGCAATACACAAGGTACAAAATCACTGTTTTTTATGGAAACCAGCCTAATGAAACAAAATATAGGGCTTATGGAAAAATAATATAATTAGTGGACATGACATTCTAAAAAAAAAAACATTACCGCAATACAAGACATTCATTAATCACTGTCTTTGGAATCAACTGACTAAATTAAACACAAAAGACTTTTGCACATTAAATATGTGTTGTGAAATCTGGGTAAATAAAACAAAGCCAGTTCATAGCTCAAGGCATTCAAACTCAGTACTGCCCATGGAGCTATTGGTTTTTAGCCAATTTAGATAAAACTACTCCTGGGGTCTCACACAACATGACTCCCAGATCAGTCTCCATGTAACTTCTCTACAACAAGCCTATTCCCACAGTCTAGGTAATTAATTTAATAAATTCAGAAACACCTGTTCTGTGGTTTTGCTTTGTTGTAGTAAGCAGAGTTAGATTGACATCAAGTCAGCAACAACATGGAAGAACACCAGACTAAATATTGAACACCCTCAATTAATTCAACCTCCTTGTTTAGCTTTAGGTTTTTTCAAGGGGTTGAAAGTGAGTATAACAGCCAAAAGCAGAATGTTTCCAAAAAGATACTGATCTCTCTTCATTTAAATTTTGATTGATGAGGCAAAGTTCCAATCCAAGTGAATAAAAAGGTCCCATTTGTCACAGACGTTCTGGCATGTCCCTTTTGTGCTATAAGTCATTAGATCTTTTTGCATGGAAGGCCTCGGTTGCAAGGGTGTGCGGTTCTTTGATGAACCCAGGTTCAGTTAAAATGTGTTTGCCCACTGACGATGGTAATGGGAATATAGAGATGGGAACCCAGCTAACAAGATTTCAGTTTTTGCAGGTATCAGGCTTTTAAAGACTGTCATCCACACCTGTGAACAGAAACTGACTCACTGAGAGCAGAAACTGACCCAAGACTGTCACAGCTACTGGAAGCAGGCCGATCTTTGGGAAACAAATTGAACATTTGTGAAACAGCAACAAATATTGTAATGACTGTAATGTGTTTTAAAGAATATAAAACCAGTAGAAAATATTATTAGCAGATCTGTGTAAGGCCTGTGAGAAGGAGTTCATTGCATTGAAGGTCAGACTGACCTGATGAAAGTTCCAAACCTCCCTTATCAGGCAAAAGCATCTTTTTTAATTAGACTCAGAGCCTCAAAACATTCTGATCCAGTGAGAGCAGAATGGCAGAATCTATGGAGCACAGTTAATATGCCAGAAGCAATCGAACTAAGTTTAATTATATTAAGAAAAAACTAAAGTATTTAAATAAATAACAAACCTAATATAATAACATTAAGTAAATGTATGAGCAGTGCTACGTTTTAATATTCAAGGTTGCATTTGCTGCTAACCTCTTGCCTTCTGTGTATATCAATGAAGAAAAATACAATTACAATTTATAAAAGAGATTGCTATATTGAAGTATCTGAATTAGAAATACAAGTTATAATATAATTTAAAGTTAAACTGTTATGCAAATAACATTATTATTGTTGAAAGAACATATTACAGTTAAAAACTAAAGAAGTTCAGTACTAACTGACACTGTCAGTATATTGTAATAATTGTACTGTGTTTTAAAGAATATAAAACCAGCATAAATAATATTGCAGCAAATTATGAACAGGTTACAATGATTTGAACTAAGAAAACTGAACAAGTGTAAAAAGGTAGTCTGCATGCCTTTGTTATTAGAGTTTTGGTTGACCTGTGACAGCTGTCATAGCTCTCACCTTTAGAAGGCAGAGGGTGACACCTTTCAAGTCAAAAAGCAAGATCTTGGGCCACACGTATCCTATCATTCCCTTGAAAAATATTCTAATGCTTTATCTTGCTGTAATCTCGCTTATTGAATTATTGTATTTTATACAAATACTGGGCCCACTAGCTTTTTTCTCTCTGTGCTTTAACAAGGGCAATGCCAGAAACATAGACAATGTGTAAAACACTGCATACTCCTAAGATCTTAAGCAATAACTTAGGAGCAGTCGATTTCTGGTAGCAGTGACAATGTCTCCAATGGTGCTTAATAAGCTTTCTGAAGGGGTTCCCACAACACACAAAACCTTCTTGTCAAGTTTGGCAATGAACCTATGTGAGCCACTGTGAACTTTCCATCATTCCAGTGGATTAATGTCTGGGTTAGGAAGTGGGGGCGCATTGTAGCGGGCTATTTCAAACTAATGTCATCACACAGAGGTTTCTAACTGGCTATGTAAAGTTTAACTTTTCATATCAAACTGAAACAGTAAACATAAAACGGTACTGAAAATTTACCTTTCAACTTGCTTTTTTAATTAAAAAAGTTATACAAAAACAATATATTACCCAGCATTAAACCCAGATCAACAACACTGCACTTTTGTTTCACACTGGTGAACTGTATTCACTACGAGCACTAGAGCACACAATGTGGACTGGTGTTTGTGTTTGTGTATGTGTTACATGTGGGTGAACTAAAAATGAGACTGTTATTATTTCAGGGCCAACCCGCGGATTACAAATAAGCAATACACGCCGCTGTATTGCTTATTACCATTGTTATTATTTACTGTTGTTTTGCCATCAAGCAATTTGATTACAAACCATTAAACAACATTGCACATGGATTATAATTGTCTGTCTGTTTATTGATCACCTGCACACTGTTAACCACACTACATTGGACTTAAAAAAAAAAAAGATTAAACAACATTGCACCTGGATTATAATTGTCTGTCTGTTTATTGATTTGCCACACAGTCCAATCTTAAGTGAGTGGAGGTGGGACATAAACAGTTGAAGGGCTTGAGTAGGTTTAACCAATGAGAGAGTCAAACATGTGCCTATTGTTACAGAGGAGTCCAATCATGAGTGAGCAGAGGCAGGACATACACCATTTGAAAGTATTCTCTGTTTCAGTTGTAGGTCTTGTGAGTTTAACCAATAGGAAAGTCAAAGATCTGGCCTGGTTTTGCTGCTGTTCAATCATTACTGAGGTGGGACATAGATATGCTAGGGTAAGCTGTGTACGAATAGCTGAATTTATGGTTCCAGTTTCTGTGTTGTGATGGAGCTCATGAAGGGACTGTTATATAGGGTGTACCGAATAGCTGTAGACAACTACTACAACAGTCCTGAACTCTGTCTGTCTCTGTATGACAGGAAGACACACTGCCTGGGAACGCTGCGTAGTAATCGTCGTGGTATGCCAAAAGATTTGCATATGAAAGTAGATGGAACAGCACTGCAGAAAGGAGAGGTAACATACCACACAACTAAAAAGCTGATGGCACTGTGCTGGCGTGACCGGAATTATGTCACCATGCTTTCCAACTGCAATGATACCAGCATAGGGAATACAGGATTAGAAAACCCCCCATTATTAGTTCTCTCTGTCCCCTACCAATGAAACATTCAAATTAAAAAGAGCCCATAAAACCCAGGGACTTATTCTCCTCATCACGCAACAGTGATCCCTACTGGCCAGATACCGAGCATATTCAGCGTGGATAAGAGGCAGGGTTGAGCTGTCTTCCGGGATCGGCAGCCCGCCCATGTCTGCTCTGGATTGCTCGTAACAGCAATTCTGGCTTTAGGCTTGTGAGATCGGAGGACGCTCATACATACAGTGTCCATTTTAGGACATCCTCAGTTGTCACCCCTCCTCAAGTCAATCCTCACCCCTCCTCGAGTCAATCCTCACCCCTCCTCGAGTCAATCGTCAGGCATCAGTCCTCCTCAAGTTTTTTTTTTTTTTTTCAGGGATCATATGCGACAATTTTCGCTTTGTATTATAAGCTTTCACAATTATTTTCAGCAAATCGAGAGATCTTGCTAGGAACACAGGATGGTAGTGCCTGCTGTGTGCTGTTGTTTAGTTTGTCTGTTTCGGAAGGAAAACAAAACAAAGTCAGCTATTGTACTCATTTTTACCTAGTTTATTTTAGAAATGTCATAACTGAATCAACACATGTTATGTGATAACATTCTTTAAAAAAAATATAAATGCAATCGCCCTTTAAAAACCAGTTGTCACGTCAAATTCAGTTCCCAATGCCGCTTGTCAATTTCAGTAGGCTACTGTTTAGCCAGAGAGCACACGCAGACACAGTACAAGGAAAACAAGCGTCGGGAACATTAAACGTTAAAAGTATTGGTGAGAAATAAAATAGGCTACGATCAAGATAAATAACAATGAAGACGGAGTGTGAGAAATGTTTCACCCCTGAGTCTAACACTGTTTATAATTCTTTTTTCTGGTATGTGGTCGCATTTTTCATACAGTAGTGCAAAACAACTAATATGCTGCAGCCCTGCTCAGACCCCAACATTTTATAAGAACTGAAGATTCAGTTACGCGGCTTCCGGAAAATCACATGAGCGAAAACACGGCTGTGCACAGTGGTCAGTTTTTTATATTATTCGTCAGCGAAAAGACGCCTCCCTCAGGTCGCACTGCTAGCACCCACCTTGGTACGGCCCTGACAGTATACATATTAAATGCTGAAGAAAGGTAAAAACGCATGCACCAATCAGCAGCTACACTGACATCTGTTTCATCCAATGGAAGCAAGTTTTTTTTGCTCTTGTTTGATTGGGTGATTCAGACAACCTCTCACTCTCCCCGAAAACAAACAAAAAAAGTACTTGAGGAGGACTGATGCCTGATGATTGACTTCAGGTGGGGTGAGAATTGACTCGAGGAGGGGTAAGGATTGACTCGATGAGGGGTGATGACTGAGGATGTCCTAAAATGGACACTGTACATACACCCTCAGAATGTCCATGCTGTGTGGGAACTCGCTGCGATGAGGAGAAAAAAACATAATTGGATATTTCAAATTGGAGGAAAATAAATAAAAATAATAACTGGTCACTAAATTACGATTTTAAACAACTCACTTTGGCTAACTTCCAATTACAATGCATGTAAGCACATATGTTCAAACTGTCAAAATACATATCAGTGAATATATGTATAATAAACATCACCTGCCATTATGAAACATTTGTAGTATAGCATTTCTATCACTTGTAATTGTCTTTCAATACAATTTCATATCACTAGGAAACGTGTAATTAATCGATGAATCGACTATTCAATCGGGTAGATCGGATGATTCATTGATCAATAGAAAAGGTCAAGATTAAAAACCCTAGTCTAACTTAAGACTCATATTCTCTCTGGCTGTCTTTTAAAATGTCACACATTTTTTTGTTGCTTACATATTTTGTAGATAATTAAATCACTAAGTTAATACCAAGGCAACATGCAAACTTCCTTTTTATTCATACTTTATTTAATGTCACAATGCTTATTATTAGATTATCAATTTTATCCCTCATTATTTATGAACTTATATAAATTTATAAATAATGTAATAGGTTCATAATGAAGAAAGCCTGACACCCACTGAGAAAATAACAAAGAAAGGTTTTGTTTGAAAAATGTAATCAGCCAAGTCACGCAAATCATATGTCACAAAGCCACGGGTTCATTGTTTTAAGAAAATGTGGCTTTTCATAAGACATTAATCATAGTTCTAACATTCCGTTTTCCCACAGGGGTGTCTGTTGTACTTGTGTATTGTGTAAAAGGCCTTTTCGAGTACGATGGAATGCCGCACGATTTTGTCTTCTTGGCAAAAGCACAGATTTGTACATAAAGACAAAGTATTTAGTAATCTAATTTGTATCTTTTATAATCAACTTTAAGTGACCACCCACAGCCACAAAAGTGATTTAAACAATCAAAATAAAACATCAGCTAAATACTTTTTAAAACGGATTTACATGTTTGTAGTGTGTATTAATGAGCTACATTAAAATATGTTTGCAAACATGAGAAAAAGCATAAGAATACTATTAATAATTAAAATAATACTCAAAGAAGAATGATAGCGACACTAACATCAGTGAACAACAGTCCATTTCAATGTAATGAACAACTCCCTGGCCTCAAGGTATTTTTTTCAGACTTGTTCATAAAGTAGGCCTCTCACTGCACCTAACAGCATTGTAAAATGGACAGTTAATGCCCTCTCCACGTGGGCCCAGCATGCTGTACAGTTTTATATTATGTGATTTGAAATGTTTGAAATAAAAACTGGAACTCTTTTTCAAGAAAAAAGGTTAAGATAAGTCTGGTTTATAGCGCAAGTGATAATATTCTATTTCGGTGTTGAACGCCCTTGCTACTATCTGCTCTTTGGTATTTTTGTGAAATGTCAGCCCGCCGGAGTTTTAAATGTACAGTATATACTGTATGGTATGGAAGTAAACCTTATGTTGTAAAAGTGCCTGTAAAGCCCCTTAGTTTTTGAACATGTTCAGTAAACTAAAAAAATGAATTTTATCCAAAGGTGATGGAGGCAATGCCAAAATTCCTGTCACTGCTTAAAAAATGAGTTACTTTTCCATTAACATATTACTGTATGAAACACTGCACTATTCTTATCATAGTCACTAACCATGATATTGTTTTATAATATAAAACAGTTACAGGGTGCTGTCAGCACACACTTAGGACGCCTCTTGAAAGCATTCCATCATGGTGTCATTGAAGTAAGAGCTGCCAGACACCTACCCCCAAAATACAAGCATGCAACAACACATACAAGTGTGTCACACTACTTCGACAGTGTTTTATACAACTTGTTCTTTTTATATAAAGCCTTCAGCATTACAACACTACTTGTATTAGATTTGAGTTAACCACTGATTTGTTCATATTTTTTTTTCCCCCTTTCTATCATAAGACTTTGAGGTAAAACAATGTACATCGCTTGATAGAAATTGCAAAACCTTACAGAATTCAACTAAGTGTACTACAACACACAGAGGACTCAATTTCATGCTGTGACAGGAAGCCTATCAGAATTAATCTGTTATTACCAACACTTTTGTGAAATAGTGGTTCTAGTTAAGCTTATTATAACCCCAGACATTTTTTGTTATTTTTTAAATATATACAATTAAAATGTCATAAGTACAAAATAGATATATGAGTGAGATGATACATATACCTATAAAATATTGACAAGGTCTCTATAATAATATCTCATTGCAATAAGACTCATCTCAAAATTACACAGGTATTTAGTTCATTGACAGTTAGGTACCAATTCAATTAACTTTTAGAAAAATACTGATTCTGATTAATCATCAATGATGTCTGGGACTGAGAACTCCTTTTGAGCTTATTGGGGTAAACATGGTTGGGCTGAAAGAGAAGTGTGTGTTGGGATACACACACCTATTAGTCCTTGTGGATTGCGCAGTGCATTATCCAGAGGTCATACCACTCCATATGCACCAAGTGTGTTGCCAAGGAGCTTGTTTTCTCCCAGGTAGGTATCCCCGAGGAGATGCTAACAGACCAGAGTACCAACTTCATGTTGTGACTGGTAAGCAAGACTTGCAAACTTTTGAGGATAAAGACCATCTGAACATCAGTTTATGTTCAAGAAGATCAATAGAGCACTATCTGTTTGACACCTGATAGGCTGTTATTGAAGGCTATGTCTTGGAAACTGCTTGCCGGAATTTGATTAAACTTTGCATAGGCATTTATTATGATATCGTCTACATGCTGTGGATGTAGGTCTTGGTGACCTACTTATTAATGATACCTGTAACGTGTTATTTATTTCCTTGATAGGGACATCTGATACATTATTGCTTAGTTTTCATTGTTAAAGGTGTTGTTGCTAAGGTTTTAAAATGAATTGTCTTACCTATGCCATTTTCACTGCTCCCCTTGTCATTGAATGCTATCCTGCCCTCTGCTAAAACTAGTACAAAGTGTCTACCCTCTCAAAAAATATCAGCATCATTTCCACAACTCAAAAATTGTATGAAGGGCTCCCAAATATTCCAAAAGTCATCTGGTTTCCCTTTCACTATATATGTTAATTTTTCCATTGCAAGACATGAGGACAGTTCCCATAGCCATCGGCCCACTCTTGGTCTAATCATATCTTTCCAATACAAAGCAATTATACGCCTTGCATAAAGCAAACATAAGTCTATCATTTTCCTCTCTTTAGTATCCAGATCAGAGTCCTCAGGGTAAACACTGAGTATACAGAGTTTAGGGATAAGAGGCAGCTTTTTAAAAATGATTTGAGATAAATAGTCAATAATCTCACAACAGAATTTCTGAATTTCAGGACAAACCCATAGACAATGAACTAAAGTGCCCCTCTCCAGCCCGCATTTAACACAGTTATCAGGAATATCCAAATTAAATCGATGGAGTTTGGGTTTGAGTGATATATGTTTGCATAATCCAATTGTATTGCAGCAATTTATAATTAGTATTAATCGTTTGGAACTGGGCTTTGGAGCAGACCTCACTCCACTGTGTTGTGGAAATGTCTTCAGCCAGGTACTCACTCCAAACGGTTTGTTTGGATTCAGAAGTCTCCTTTGATTTAGCAACTAATATGTTATATAGTTTGGAAACCTGTCCCTTCCCATGGCCGTAATTAAGAGTGGTGGTTTCCAAAGTTGACAATGCCGGCTGGAGAAGGGAGTGATGATTCTGCATTGAGTAAATAAAACTACGCATTTCTAAGTATTTAAAATATGTTTGCGTGGGATTCCAAATTTATTTATTAGCTCTTCTAAGGACATTAGAGTATCATTGTTATACAAGTCAGCTATTTTCCTAATTCCCCTGTTGGCCATAGTTTAAATCCTGAATCTGATTTTCCTCGCGTAAAATTATCATTCTTCCAAATTGGAAAGAAACATGACAGTTGAGTCGCTTCACCTAGATATTTCTGTACTTCATGCCAAACATTAATTGTGTTTCTGACAAAAGGGTTAGAGGTTAGTTTTTTCAGTTTTTTTAATATTGGCTAAGTAAAGGTACATATAAAGAGGTAAGTATGGAACAGAGTGTGTTTCAATTGATATCCAGGGTAGTGTCATTAAGTGAAAACCAGCACATTGCAGCTCTCAACTGTGCTGCCCAATAATACCATTGTAAATTGGAGAGTTGTAGCCCTCCACTTTCATAGGGCAAATATAATAAAGATAAGCAAAGCTTAGATTGCTTCTTATTCCAAATAACATTTACATATATGTAGCACCCACAAGATTTAAGTAAAGTACTTACGTGTTTAATCCTGTGTAATATCTGGAAAATGCCTATTTTTTTTGTGTAAACTAAAGTTCTGTAGTTTAGGAGGCAGCCTGTTGGTGGCGCCGTTCGAGAGAGACTGATATAGATCTGCATTGTTATTTGCTCTTCAGAATGTCACTGACCACTGAAGCAGCAACACTGACTCTGTCTCTCTTAACTGATATATTCAGGTTAGTATATGAGAGGTTTATTATGTTCTTATAAGGCAATAACTTTGTTAGGACTACTTCAAAGATATTAAACATCTTGTATTGTTTAATTATGCCTTACAAAGCTTATAAAAATATATATTAAATGCTGTGTAACCGGGAATATATCTCTCTCTCAGGACTACATGCCCACGTGTTTAATGTGCAACGTGACTTAGAAATAATTCAAATAATATTGTATAAATTGTTACCAAAAATGAAAACTAAATGTTTGTCTCTGAAATGTACTAATGCAACACAACGCTTCTTTCTGTAACTATGCATTTTATTTTAAATTGTGAAATTAAAGAGAATGTCACTGATCACTAAAGCAGCAACACTGACTCTGTCTCTCTTAACTGATATATTCAGAAAAAAATATATAAATCTGCCACGGGACTCGACGACGATACCGAGGACCTGTAACAGATTTTGGGGGCTCGTCCGGGATTGAGAGACGAGACGGCGTCTGTGAGATCACCGCCAAGCGCAACGGGGATATTGCATTCGGGCTGAACAGAAAGCGACAGCGAGGCGGACAGGCTGGCCTAGTGAAACTGAGAGACAGCAGGCGCGGCGCGAGTGTCTGAACAGCACAACAATGAGTGATCCCATAGTGCGAAAAGACGTGATCTGGAACATTCGAAAAGGGCTGCATCGGCTGAATGCACAGAGACTACATAAAATAGCGTTATCGCTAGAGCAGGTACCAAGTAAAAATCTAGCTGATATAAATACGGACAATGAGGAGGAAATGTTTGAATACATTACTGCTTATGTGTATAGTCCTGAATTGTTAGAACGGGAAGATGAGGGATTGTCTGAATTACTGTATTTGCGTGATGAAATAATGGATTCGATTGCAGAGATGGAAAAACAACAGTGTAATGTTGTAATTGAGAAAAGTGTGGTAAATTTAGAAAACAAAAATGTTAGTCAAACTGAACAGAGTGAAACTAACCCATTACCAGTGTTATTAACTGATGCACGTGACACAACAGCACAGTACAGTGCTGTCACCAGAAATACAGTAAAACGCACTATGCAAACTACCATCAGGGGGTGCTCTGATATAAATTCTGTTAATGATGGCTTACTGAGCTTGAGAGATGTAGCACCATTTTTGCACCGCAAAGATTACAAAAATATTTGGTGGCCAGATTGGTGATGATTTTTCAGAAATTGGGTTCAGTAATATTTCCAAGCAAATAGATGAAGGCGTAAAGCAACAGCACAGTGAGTCTGAAATAATTAGAAGTGTACTCAGGGTAATCAAACCTGGAAACTTTAAAAATATGTTGACAGACGAAGATAACCTTACACTTGCAGAGTTAAAAGCCTTTCTGAAAGCTCACTTAGGTGAGAGAAACAGCACAGAGCTTTTTCAGGAATTAATGAGTTCTAAACAGAATGATCAAGAATCGCCACAACAGTTTCTTTACCGAATGATCGGTTTAAAACAAAAGATATTGTTTGCATCACGCCAGTCAAATACAGAAATTAAATATGATCAAGCCACAGTACAAGGAGTATTCATCCATACTGTTTACCAAGGTCTCAATGTTAAGTATAGCAACATCCGGCGAGATTTGAAACCTTACCTATCTGATTTAACTGTGACAGATGAGGTGTTGGTGGAACAACTAGCAAAAGTAACCAGTGAAGAAACTGAGTGGCAGAAAAGGGTTGGGATGGTATCACGCAGAAAACCCACACACTTACACAGTGTGCAACTAGACAGCTTCCCATCAAAACCAGAGGCGCAAACTCATAAGTCAGATCAGGCAGAAAGCAATTCAAAAGCTATTCAGGAATTGACTGCACAATTAATGGTTCTGTCCAAAACTGTTGAACAACTGGCAAACAGAGATTCAAATCAGACTGTGACACCTCTCTAATTGACCAAGTACCAGCTGAAGTGCGACGCAAACTATGCCAAAACTGCTCAAGGCCGGGGAATGCAAATTGTATACACTGTTTTAAATGTGGCAAAGAGGGACATCGGGCCGTGGGGTGCTTTGGGAATCTCACAGAGTCGGGAAATGCAAACCGATCACTGAGAAGGGACTACCAGTGATCGGGGAAGAGAATAGGTCCCAATTTTGTGTTGTGTGCAAATTAAGGCCGCAGATTCTGTCCTGCCCAGAGTCCAACATGCTTAAATATTGTTCACAGGAATGTCAGGGTAAGGATGAGAGTGGAAAAAATGAAGCTGCATTGAAACAAAATGTAATCTCACCAGAAAGAGCATGCAAAGTACAGTCTAGTGAGACCAGTCATGTTCATAAACAGAGTATTGCACAACTAGTTGGAGGAAAGTGTTTACTTGAGTGTTATATGAATGGCATTGCTGTAACGGTACTACTTGATACAGGAGCTCAAGTCAGTATGTTAGATAGGCCATGGAGAGAAAAATACTTATTTAAGCATACTATACGTCCACTTGAAGAACTAATGGGTGTGCACAGTAAATTAGATATAATAGCAGTGAATGGTATGTCTTTGCCATTTGATGGATGGGTTGGCGTGCAAGTTGATTTACCTGGCAGTGACAGCATCCAGCCTACGATACATGTACCATTTTTAGTGAGCCAAATCGCTATGGAGAGACCGATTTGGGGATTTAATGTAATTGAGGAGATAGTTAGAGCAAACAGTAGTGGAATTGAGGACAGCGTTAAAGGTTTGACACATCTGTTGAGCAAAGTAATAGGAATTGAAAATAACAAGGCCAACGCACTTGTAAGTTTGATCTCCATAGGTAAACAAGAAGAAGAGAACAGTTTCACTGTGAAAACTGGGAGAAAGTGCATTAAAATACCCAAGGGACAGGTAGTCAATGTAAAGGGGAAAGTTGATTTTAAACACAGCAGTATCGGGATGTAGCAGTATTTGAGCCACTGGAAGACAATCCAGCCTTGGAAGACCTTGATGTTGGTGAAGGAGTCATAAGCAATCCTGAAAGCTTATCCTCTACAATTACAGTTCCTGTTTACAATTGCACTGCTCATGACATATTCATACCAAGTAAAACTGTTTTAGGACATCTTCAGTTTGTTTCTGCAGTTTATTCCGCCACAGAGGACACAGCTGTAATAGGGGATGCCAATGTAACATCAGACAACTCATTAAAGGAAGTGACCAGCGCGGTGATGAAAGACAGGACATGCCCACCGACAGGTTCTCAGCAAGAGGCAAGTCAAACAACTGAAGACCTCTGGCACCCACCTGTAGACTTAAGCCACTTAGACTCTGAACAGGAACGTGTTACCAGACAGATGCTTTATGAAGAGTCTGGCACATTTGCTAGAGATGAAGGAGATATTGGTAACATTCCCAGTCTACAGCTGAAGATTAACTTGAAAGATGACACCCCAGTGCAGAAGACTTACACCTCTATACCTAAACCATTATACAGAGAAGTTAAGCAGTATATACAAGATTTAATGACCAAGGGTTGGGTAGTTCGATCCAGGTCTTGCTACTCATCTCCAGTAGTGTGTGTGTGGAAAAGAGATGGCAGTCTCCGGCTGTGCATTGACTACCGGGAGCTTAACTTGAAAACCATAGCTGACAGACACCCGCTGCCAAGGATGCAAGATCTGACAGACAAGCTAGGTGGTAACTCATGGTTTTCCATTCTGGACCAGCTTTACCATTTACACAGACAATAACCCATTGACCTTCATCATGAGTTCTGCAAAACTGAATGCAGTTGGACACCGCTGGGTTGGAGAACTTGCGGATTTCAGATTTGAATAAAATACAGACCAGGTAACGCTAACACAGATGCAGATACACTTTCAAGACTTCCATTGAATATTGACAGGTACATAACTGAGTGCACAGAAGAACTCACACCAGACTTAATTTCAACAGTTTGGCAAGGAAGCAAGATGGCTGAGAAAGGAGATGTGCCGTGGGTAGCAGCTCTCAGCATTACTGCTGAATATGACAGTGACAACCTAAACATTGGTGAATCATTACCACCAATACCACTAAGAGAGCTGAGGAAAGCACAGCTGAAAGACGTAACCATTGGGAAGATAATTCAATTCAAAGAGAGAAATCAGATACCAACCAGAAGGGAGAGAGAGCGCATGGACATAACCACAAAAAGACTGATGCAAGAATGGTCAAAACTTGAAATTGAGAAGGGAATCTTATACAGGAAGAGCAATATGAGAAAACAGTTAATTCTCCCTGAAGAATTTAAGTTGATGGTCCTCAAGAACCTTCACGATGACATGGGACATGTAGGAACGGAGAGTGATGAATCTCATAAGAGAGAGGTTCTACTGGCCTTTTATGAAGTCGGACATAGAGAAATATGTAACAAAAAAATGCCAATGCATTAAACAAAAGAAGCCGACAACACATGTAAGAGCTCCTATGGGGAGTATCTCCAGCAGTTCGCCTCTGGAAATAGTGTCTATTGATTATCTTCATTTAGAGCGTAGCAAAGGGGGTTTTGAATATGTGCTTGTACTGGTAGACCATTTTACAAGATATGCACAAGCATATGCAACAAAGGATAAATCGGGTAAAACTGCAGCTGAGGATTTTCAATGATTTTATCCCAAGGTTTGGTTATCCTGCACGATTACATCATGATCAAGGGCGTGAATTTGAGAACAAATTATTCAGAAGGCTTGAACAGTTATCGGGGTTGGACGCTCACGCACCTCACCCTACCACCCACAGTGTAACCCAGCGGAGAGATTTAATAGGACACTGTTGCAGATGTTGAGAACATTGGGAGAAAAGGAAAAGAGCAACTGGAAAGATCATCTCGCACAAATGGTTCATGCATATAACTGCACAAGGCATGAAGCTTACTGGATATTCACCATACTACTTATTGTATGGAAGACACCCACGCTTACCAATTGATTTAATCTTTGGTCTGGAAAAGGGAGAAGAATCCCAGACAACAGAAGGATATGCAAAGAAATGGGCACAACGTATGGCTGAAGCATACAGAATCGCCACTGAAAACAGTAGGCAGTCATCCTTGAAAGGGAAGAAGTATTATGAGCAGCACTTGAGGGGAACAGTACTACAGCCTGGAGATAGGGTCCTTGTAAGAAACCTCGGAGAACGAGGGGGACCAGGAAAGCTAAGATCGTACTGGGAAAAGACTATATACAAGATCAAGGAATGTATCAAGGACAGCCCTGTATATAAAGTACAGCCGGAGTCCGGGGAACCACGAACACGAGTATTGCATCGCAATCTTCTGATGCTGGTGAATGACTTGCCTGCAGAGGTCCCTGTTAAACAAACACCTAGAACCTGTAAAAACAGAACAACAAAGCACCAGGCTTCTGTGAGAGAGAAAATGCATCGTCATCATCTGACTCTGATTCTGACTGTGAGGGAGGCATGATCCCAGCAACTTACCTTTATAAGCAGTTCCATAGAGAGTTTCCGAGGCAGAACCAACATGAAATAGAACAAGTCAATGACGATATTCAAGACTCTTTTCGTTCCCGGAGATTTGATCCAATAGCTGAGAATACTGGAAGTGGACTAACCCTGCCCGAAGCAGAGGGAAGCAATGCCAACAGTGAACAGCAAAAGAATCAAGCTGAACCAGAAGAGAAAGAAGATGAGAATCCAGGTCAGAGGGAAAACCCGATGCAAGAAACTCATGAAGACAGAACTAGCCCACAACCAGAGAATGAGATGAGAAGAACAACTAGGGATAGGAGACCACGACAAATCTTTACCTATGATAGGTTAGGGCAACCATCCTACTATACACCAGCAGTGAATAGTACATCCTTAAACGTACATGCACTTCCATACATGCCTATGACACAATTAATACCCTATTCAGTATTATGTTATAGTCAACTGGTTCCTATGTTAGTAGCTTTCTAAAATGAGAGTTTGGCTTATGTAAATAGGTTTTCGGAGTTGCTGTTCCTAACCACATGGTTATTTATTGTAATGATTTGTGCTTTGCTTCAAGAGAAAAAAAAGAAAGAAATGCTGACTTTATCAAGGTCAAATGTCGGGAGACATTTTATTTTTGTAGGGTAGTGTGTAGCACCCACAAGATTTAAGTAAAGTACTTACGTGTTTAATCCTGTGTAATATCTGGAAAATGCCTATTTTTTTGTGTAAACTAAAGTTCTGTAGTTTAGGAGGCAGCCTGTTGGTGGCGCCATTCGAGAGAGACTGATATAGATCTGCATTGTTATTTGCTCTTCAGAATGTCACTGACCACTGAAGCAGCAACACTGTCTCTGTCTCTCTTAACTGATATATTCAGGTTAGTATATGAGAGGTTTATTATGTTCTTATAAGGCAATAACTTTGTTAGGACTACTTCAAAGATATTAAACATCTTGTATTGTTTAATTATGCCTTACAAAGCTTATAAAAATATATATTAAATGCTGTGTAACCGGAAGTATATCTCTCTCTCAGGACTACATGCCCACGTGTTTAATGTGCAACGTGACTTAGAAATAATTCAAATAATATTGTATAAATTGTTACCAAAAATGAAAACTAAATGTTTGTCTCTGAAATGTTTCTTTCTGTAACTACGCATTTTATTTTAAATTGTGAAATTAAAGAGAATGTCACTGACCACTGAAGCAGCAACACTGACTCTGTCTCTCTTAACTGATATATTCAGAAAAAAATATATAAATCTGCCACGGGACTCGACGACGATACCGAGGACCTGTAACATATAGGCTTTTCATTTTAAAGAAAAATTGTGGGGGGGGGAGGAAAACAATTGGAAAGGTAGAGAAATTTTGGGAGAACGCTCATCTTAATTATGTTTATGCGCCCTATCAGGGAGATAGGCATTGCAGTCCATTTGTCTAGTGATTTACTTACTGAGGAAACAAGGGGGTTATAATTGACCAAAACCATTTTATTTAATTCATGTGTAATTTTTATACCCAAATAGGTAAAGCCGTCTAGAGAGTTCAGAAATTGTGTTTTTATTTTTGGTTGGTGTCTCTCTTGCTCATTTAAGAATAATATTGAGGATTTTGTGTTGTTTATTTTGTAACTTGAAAATTTTCCAAAAATTGAAATAAGTTCTGAAAGAGCACCAATGAAATAAGTTAGATTCAACAGAAACAAAATAACATCATCAGCATAGAGTGCTAACCCGGTTTTCAAAATCACGTATTTTTATACCTGCTATGTTAGGATGGTTTCATATGGCAATAGCGAAGGTTTCAATTGCTAGAACAAAAAGTAATGGTGAGAGTGGACAACCCTGGCGGGTGCCTCTTGACAGAAGAAATGGACTGGACACTATATTATTTGTTACAATTTCAGCCAATGAGTCTGAGTAAATAACCTGTATCCATTAAATAAATCTATTACCAAATCCAATCGTGAGAGAACCTGAAATAGGTAACTCCATTCGACCCTGTCAAAGGCTTTTTCTGCGTCCAGAGATAAAACAGCCTTGTCTGCCGCCCCTTCTTTCTCATGAATAATGTTAATTACTCTTCTAATATTGTGAAACCCTTGTCGGCCTTGAGTAAACCCATTCTGATCATTGTCAATCAGCTGAGGGAGTAGACTCCATTCTACTCGCCAACACCTTTGAAAGGACCTTAGTGTCAGAGTTCATGAGTGATATTGGCCTATAAGAGCCACAGCTAGTGGATTGTTTCCAGATTTTGGAATTAATGTAATCATATCACATCTTAGAGGGAGGGAGCTGTTTACAATCAAATGATTCCTCGTACACGGATAGTAGCGCATCCACTAGTTTTTCTTTAAATATTTTATATAGGTCTATTGGGAGTCCATCAGGGCCAGCTGCTTCTCCACCTTTCATGCTAGATATGGCAACTATTAATTACGATTTTTTCAATTTTTAAAAACAAATTTCCTGACTTTTCCTGACTTTTGTGGCTTCAAGCTGCAACACTGAAGTTAATTTAATTGTTATTTTCTGTAAGGAATTTCCGGACTTTTTTTGGCTTCAACCTTAAACCATAACTATTTTTTTGTTATGGATTTCCTGGCCTTTTTTTGTATTTATTGAAATTCTTGTTTTTAACATTTCAAAATGGGTTATACAAAACATTTATGTTATAATACAGTGAATTAAAGACAATAAATAAATACAAATTCAATGATGATATTAATAATAACAATAAACAAAATAGTAAAATAACAGACAGACAAACAGACATTAAAAAAAAAACACTGAGGCAAATGGGAAATAGGCATCAATGGGGAAGAAAAAAAGAAAACTTCTTATTGAGTAACTCAGGTTATTTAAACTGGACCGCAGGGCAACTTTAACTAGTACAAAGTGTCTTTACCCTCTCAAAAAATATCAGCATCATTTCCACAACTCAAAAATTGTATGAAGGGCTCCCAAATATTCCAAAAGTCATTTGGTTTCCCTTTCACTATATATGTTAATTTTCCATTGCAAGACATGAGGACAGTTCCCATAGCCATCGGCCCACTCTTGGTCTATTCATATCTTTCCAATACAAAGCAATTATACGCCTTGCATAAAGCAAACATAAGTCTATCATTTTCCTCTCTTTAGTATCCAGATCAGAGTCCTCAGGGTAAACACTGAGTATACAGAGTTTAGGGATAAGAGGCAGCTTTTTAAAAATGATTTGAGATAAATAGTCAATAATCTCACAACAGAATTTCTGAATTTCAGGACAAACCCATAGACAATGAACTAAAGTGCCCCTCTCCAGCCCGCATTTAACACAGTTATCAGGAATATCCAAATTAAATCGATGGAGTTTGGGTGGAGTGATATATGTTTGCATAATCCAATTGTATTGCAGCAATTTATAATTAGTATTAATCGTTTGGAACTGGGCTTTGGAGCAGACCTCACTCCACTGTGTTGTGGAAATGTCTTCAGCCAGGTACTCACTCCAAACGGTTTGTTTGGATTCAGAAGTCTCCTTTGATTTAGCAACTAATATGTTATATAGTTTGGAAACTTGTCCCTTCCCATGGCCGTAATTAAGAGTGGTGGTTTCCAAAGTTGACAATGCGGGCTGGAGAAGGGAGTGATGATTTTGCATTGAGTAAATAAAACTACGCATTTCCAAGTATTTAAAATATGTTTGCGTGGGATTCCAAATTTATTTATTAGCTCTTCTAAGGACATTAGAGTATCATTGTTATACAAGTCAGCTATTTTCCTAATTCCCCTGTTGGCCATAGTTTAAATCCTGAATCTGATTTTCCTCGCGTAAAATTATCATTCTTCCAAATTGGAAAGAAACATGACAGTTGAATCGCTTCACCTAGATATTTTTGTACTTCATGCCAAACATTAATTGTGTTTCTGACAAAAGGGTTAGAGGTTAGTTTTTTCAGTTTTTTTAATATTGGCTAAGTAAAGGTACATATAAAGAGGTAAGTATGGAACGGAGTGTGTTTCAATTGATATCCAGGGTAGTGTCATTAAGTGAAAACCAGCACATTGCAGCTCTCAGCTGTGCTGCCCAATAATACCATTGTAAATTGGGGAGTTGTAGCCCTCCACTTTCATAGGGCATATATAATAAAGATAAACAAAGCTTAGATTGCTTCTTATTCCAAATAACATTTACATATAGGCTTTTCATTTTAAAGAAAAATTGGGGAAACAATTGGAAAAGGTAGAGAAATTTTGGGAGAACGCTCATCATAGGAGGCTGTGTGGTCCAGTGGTTAAAGAAAAGGGCTTGTAACCAGGAGGTCCCCGGTTCAAATCCCACCTCAGCCACTGACTCATTGTGTGACCCTGAGCAAGTCACTTAACCTCCTTGTGCTCCGTCTTTCGGGTGAGATGTAATTGTAAGTGACTCTGCAGCTAATGCATAGTTCACACACCCTAGTCTCTGTAAGTCACCTTGGATAAAGGCGTCTGCTAAATAAACAAATAATAATAATAATCTTAATTATGTTTATGCGCCCTATCAGGGAGATAGGCATTGCAGTCCATTTGTCTAGTGATTTACTTACTGAGGAAACAAGCGGGTTATAATTGACCAAAACCATTTTATTTAATTCATGTGTAATTTTTATACCCAAATAGGTAAAGCCGTCTAGAGAGTTCAGAAATTGTGTTTTTATTTTTGGTTGGTGTCTCTCTTGCTCATTTAAGAATAATATTGAGGATTTTGTGTTGTTTATTTTGTAACTTGAAAATTTTCCAAAAATTGAAATAAGTTCTGAAAGAGCACCAATGGAATCAGTCAGATTCAACAGAAACAAAATAACATCATCAGCATAGAGTGCTATCTGGTTTTCAAAATCACGTATTTTTATACCTGCTATGTTAGGATGGTTTCATATGGCAATAGCGAAGGTTTCAATTGCTAGAACAAAATGTAATGGTGAGAGTGGACAACCCTGGCGGGTGCCTCTTGACAGAAGAAATGGACTGGACACTATATTATTTGTTACAATTTCAGCCAATGGGTCTGAGTAAAGAACCTGTATCCATTAAATAAATCTATTACCAAATCCAATCGTGAGAGAACCTGAAATAGGTAACTCCATTCGACCCTGTCAAAGGCTTTTTCTGCATCCAGAGATAAAACAGCCTTGTCTGCCACCCCTTCTTTATCATGAATAATGTTAATTACTCTTCTAATATTGTGAAACCCTTGTCGGCCTTGAGTAAACCCATTCTGATCATTGTCAATCAGCTGAGGGAGTAGACTCCATTCTGCTCGCCAACACCTTTGAAAGGACCTTAGTGTCAGAGTTCATGAGTGATATTGGCCTATAAGAGCCACAGCTAGTGGATTGTTTCCAGATTTTGGAATTAATGTAATCATATCACATCTTAGAGGGAGGGAGCTGTTTACAATCAAATGATTCCTCGTACACGGATAGTAGCGCATCCACTAGTTTTTCTTTAAATATTTTATATAGGTCTATTGGGAGTCCATCAGGGCCAGCTGCTTCTCCACCTTTCATGCTAGATATGGCAACTATTAATTCTGATTTTTTCAATTTTTGATCTAGATTAGCAGTTAGCTCTTCGGAAATAGATGGAATCTGAAGACCTTCCATAAAATTTTGCAGGTTTTCAGAATCCCAGTTAGTTTCAGATTTATAGAGGGTTTCATAATAGGATTTAAAGGTACTATTAATTTCCATGGGGTCTGTCGACACAGAGCGATTCCCAGTTTGTATTGCATTAATTGCTCTTTAAGACTGTAGGGATTTAATATGCCAGGCTAGAAGTTTCCCAGCATTTTCTCCCTGATCATAACACATTTGTTTTAGCCTTGTCATATTTGATATTACTTTATTTATGGAAAGTTCGTTGTCTGCACTCTCAAGGAGACAAGATCCTTTTGACCTTTTGAAGTATTGTTTAAAAGAATTTCCCTTTCTAAGACTTTAATTGTATTTTCTAATTCTAATTTTGATTTTAAAAGCTTTAGTTTTAGAACTAGTATAACTAGTTATCTCTCCTCTGATAAGTGCTTTAAAAGCTTCTCATCTAATTGAGGCTGAGGTCTGGACTGTGTTAGCGTCAAAATATAAGTCAATTTGTTCCCCCACATATTTTAGAAAGCCTGAATCCTTAAACCATTTTGAGTGCACGCGCCATTTTGGGGGATCAGCATACAATTTGGAATCAATATAAGTTAGTGAAGATGGTGCATGATCAGATATAACAATACAGTCATATTTACAATCTACAATTTTGGGAAAAAAGTGCATTAGAAGTTAAAAATAATCTAATCGAGAGTAGGTTTGATGTGTGTTTGAATAACATGAATACTCTTTTTTTGTCGGATTTATCTCTCCAGATCTCACACAGATTGAGATCTAAAATGGATTTCTGTAATATTTTCCTACTTTGTGTATGGGATATCTTTGAGTTTGCAGAGCAATCAAGAAGTGGATTCAGAGTGCAATTAGTCACCCCCATAATAATATGACCTGGGAGCGATGAGAGAGCTAAAAATAAATTGCTGAAAAATTTGGGGTTATCTGTATTAGGCCCATACACATTAACCAAATTAATATTTTCAGAGAGCATTGAGCCCTAAGCAATAATATTTAGGAGGCAGTGTGGTCCAGTGGTTAAAATCTAGGGCTTGTAACCAGAAGGTCACCGGTTCAAATCCAACCTCTGTCACTGACAGTCAGTGGTTCAAATCCCACCTCTGTCATTGACTGACTAATTGTGTGACCCTGAGCAAGTCACTTAAACTCCTTGTGCTCCATTTCTGCATATAATGCACAGTTTACAGTTCACACCTCTGTAAAGTGCTTTGTGATGGTGGTCCACTATGAAAGGCACAATATAAAAATACAGATATTATTATTATTATTATTATTATTATATATCTACTGGCTGGATCAGGCGATATGTGGTTTAATTTAAATGGAACGTATTTATGAATAAGAATCATTACCCCTCTTGCATGAGTAGAGAATGATGCTGATATTACTTGGCCTGGCCATCTTTTTCTGATTTTTTTGATTTTATCTTGCATTAAGTGGGTTTCTTGCAAAAACACTATCTTTGAATTTAATTGTTTAAGTCTGGTGAGTACCTGCTTTATTTTAGAGAGTTTATTTAAACCCCTCACGTTCCATGAGGTTACTTTATACCCTGCGTTGAGACATAATTTTGCTTTGTTCTGTGTTTATGAGGCTTAAGAATACACCCCCAAAAAAAGCCTGCAATAGTATTTTTTACGTTACCCTGCGGTCGCCCCCCCATCCATTCTAAAGCATACAACAGATAGCATTGCAAAATAAACATACCATTCAAAAGAAACGCAAACAAGGTAAAACCGTAAAAATTATTATACACAACCTTTTGTCAGCTTGTGACCGTGTCAACTCTCCCTGAATCAGGTTGTGTTTTTAACAGTATACCGTCATTAATGTTACTGCTGTTATGAGTGCATGGGAAGTGTAAGATTTTGCCTAGCTGGAATCGAGTCATGTTGTTTTTCTTCGTAGTTGTAATTTACTGAACACAACATGTAGCATGTTGTTCTGAAAAATGTGTATAACGATCAAAAGAAATATGCAAGAAAACCCCATATATTGTAGCCTTTGTCTATTAAACTTCCCGGTCAGTCTTCCCAAATGAGACTGTCTTACCCCACAGCTCTTCTACTATTTCCCCCATAGATCTGTCCCGCTCCCCTCCCACTAAACATGGGAAAGTAGCTATGCAGACCAACTGATCCACTTTACGGAGCAGCAGTCTAGTACTAGTACTACGAACAAGCTTGTTTTCACATTATCTACTCTGCCATTAAAGACAACACATTATTCAAATTCTTTGTCGTATTATATATTTAAGGTAAGGCAAGTTTATTAAAAGTGCTCCCAGCTATAATGTTCTGTAAAGGGCAGGTAATTATCATCAAACTATACATGTGCATACATCACTAATAAGTTAAACAATATGTTGAGTACATCCAGACAACATGCTCAATTTTCTTTCTTCTTCTAGGTTCTCTAGTTATCGGATGTGTGGGCAAGATACCAAGTTCTGGCTGAAGATGCTGAAGAGTCAATTCCTCAATCATTTCTCACAAGACGTGCTACTTTCAAGGATAAGCTTTTAGCTAGTGTTGGTGATGTGTTTCAATTTCATCAGCCTTTGGATAGAGACGTAGCTGAGCGACAAATGCTGTCAATCCCTACACAATTTAGGCATATTCTTACGCCAAGCATGCAGCCAACTGACGATGAACAGACAATGCCGACAAATACACCTCCCAACATCAACGACTATAATTCACTTGTTCACGTTGCACTACAAATTCATGGGGACTTGACAGCTATGCGTGGTCACACAGGACTCAATGTGAACAAAGAAAATGCTGCAGCCGTGGTTCCTGATAGTCTCTACCTTTTGAGCATTCTGTTGGGGTGCCAACACATGGTGGAACAAAAAGCCACAGACGAAGACAGTGATGCTGATTGTGAAGACGAATTTGGTACATGTTTTTCAGAAGTTCAGAGAAACAGAGTTTTAAGCATTGCACAGGATCTTGTTTACCTTGTGAGTGATGGAAAAAAAGTGGACACCAAAGCATATCGGTCTCTCCCTATCATTACACCAAAAGACAAGGTCCCATAAGCTTGTTAGTCTCTTCAACAGAGTCTGACATTGTTTGAACTACACGCAACTGATGCAAGTTGACACATCTTTGGCAGAACTGACTCTTCAAACATTGGACAGGTCAACAGGTGCTGTCACGCCACCCAACCTGCTGCCTGGTCCCATGGGTGAGGCTGGGCCCAGGCCCACTCTGGCTGACCTCCCAACAGGCTCGGGACCTCCCTTGGACCAGGCCCAGCCCCAGACCACACTGGCCGACATCCCTACGGGTTCGGGGATTCCATTGGACTGGACTCTTCTGCAAATCACAGCAGATAACATAGATATCCTAACTGACACTTTAGACAGGAAGAACACATTTCATGCAACGCAAATGGTAGCTTTTCAACGTGGCGGCTTACCAACAGATAACATTTTGAGCTCTGTGAATATTACAAAGAAAAGGCCCTTTTTAGAAAATTATGCCTAGACTTGTAGGATTGAGAAGGCAACAAATATCTTAAAGCAAGCCTGAGCGTGTTGTGAGGCCTGCTGAAAAATGACATTGTAATTTGTATTGTCATAGCGGTAATTTTAACTTTTTGACTCCAGCTTATATTTTTTAAAATAATAATCCTATCGACAGACCATATAAAGATTTAAAGAAAAAAATGTCACAAAGTGTTTATGTTCCAAAGGACATCACTCTACCCCCTATCATTGCAGAGATATTACTGGTTGAAAACCTGAGTTTAACATGGAAAATAACTATTGTGTCACTATAATTAGTCCCTCCTTCATACAGATCAGCCTACAGTATATCTAAGTATTAATAGCCTATGCCCCACATGGGGTTTGACAGGTTGCAACACAATGGTGTTACTAGTCAAACTATTTGGGATGTAATTGTAAGTACATCTGGCAAATCTATAAACCCTGCTGATTTTTAAAGCCAATCATTAAAAGATTAATTTTCTTTGCATGGGTTTTTTTCTTTTTTTTTTTGGTAACTATCTCATTTTACATCTGAGAACAGTTGGATAAGTATGCTAATAAGCACTTATTTAGATGCATTTCATCTACTCATTAGGCAATTCAAAACTTCTATAAAATACCTGAATTTTATTAGTGATAAATTGAGTATTTTTTTACCTTACAAATCCCTATAACAGCCTACCAAGAATATTAAATCTGGAGTAAATTAACCAGTCTACAAACTATATTTTTCCATGTCATGTTTTTATTTATATACTGACATGAATGTTTAAAACCATATATGTAAAGCAGACGTTAGATTTCAATATATATTCACTTAAGTTACTTCTACATCGATAGAATACATCTGACCCTATTGAGGTCAATTCTATCTATTAAACAGTCTATAAACATTCCTGATTCCATGTCATTCTGTATACTCCATTGTGACAGAGAGCGAATGAAGATAAAACCACTGCCGGCAGTCATTATGACGGTTACATTTTAAACAACATCAATATTAAAATGAAAGACAAACTATCGGATACAACTCAAAAGTTTTATTCAAACACATATCAAACATCTGCACAGCTGAAACGCCATATTTAAATGAACAATTAAACATAAAAGGGTTTATTTTCTAACTTACCACATATAACGCACTACTTCAAAAGAAACTAGTGTGTAAACAGGTATATGTACATAGAAAACTGTAATAACAAAAGTAGTTTTTAATTTAAAACAAAAGTAACATGTTTTCTCTTGCGTGTGTGTCACTCGCAGCACAGAATCCAGCTTAAGCTGCTGCAGCCTGCTGCTTTGTAGTTTTCTGATCAAAATGTTTCTGCCGAAGCGCTGTGGCTAGCTTCAAGATGAAATCTCTCCTACTGATATTTTCCACGGTGCATTCCTTGTACAAAATGAAGGAGTTGATGGCTGCCAGGTCCAGTAGAGATAACAACAGGCTTGTATATAAAAAGAAAATAGAATATTGTAGGTTATATTCAAAATAAAAAAAAGAAATTTCAAAAAAGGCAGTCAAAATTACAGCTTTGGCGTTTCTAGGTGGGCGGGATTGTAACTTCCTTTTTTTGTGATCCTGCCTTTCAAATGCCATCAGGGTATTTTTGTGATCCTGCCTTTCAAATGCCTTTCAGGGTATTTAATACATGTATTTAGGAAAAGTCATAAACGGACAACCACATAACTTACAGACACGCAGAGTAATCTCAATTCGAAAACCTAAAACTGTCAAAATGACTGCAGTGGCAGTTCTAGTGTTACAGGGGGAGGAATGTTATTGTGCAGTATATGGAGTGTCCACTAGATGGCAATGTATAGTGTTTTGGTTAGCCTCTTAATGTGGTTCCTCTTGATAGAGTTTCATTATGTGTTCCTGTATCTGATAAGATGGCCGCACTGTATTAACAATGCTCCAAAATAAAAGTTATGTATTATCAGCAAACTTGTGTGGATTACTTGGTCAAGATATAACAGTCTTCAAAGAAGCTCTTGCACTGAGGGGGAGTGATGTTAGGGTAGAGCAATACTGGAGCAAGGCAGTGTACAGGGAGATTATGGACTGGACTGCAGAGATGAGTGTTGCACATTTAAACTACATCATTTCTGCCTCCACTACACAATCCAAGGAAAGGGTAGTGAATATCCCTCTAGAAAACAAGATATGTCCAACTGGTCATTGAGAGTCTGAACTTCCCTTGGCAGTTAATCTCTTCATCCCACTTCCCACCTTTGCCCCCTCCCCTTGTCCCAAATTCCTGTCTAATAGAAACCGCAGCCTCGAGGTTAGCAAACTGAACCTTGCTGTTTTTGTTATTTATTTACCATTTTTGAGCTAAACAGTTTCTCCACTTTGTAAACTATAATTATTATTATTTGTTTACTTAGCAGATGCCTTTATCCAAGCGACTTGCAGAGTCACTTACAATAACGTCTCACTCGAAAGACGGAGCACAAGGAGGTTAATGACTTGCTCAGGGTCACACAATGAGTCGTTGAGTGAGCCGGGATATTGAACTGGGAACCTCCTGGTTACAAGTCCTTTTCTTTAACCACTGGACCACACAGCCTCCTCCTAATTTATCATTTAAATAATGAAAATGTATAAAACACTGCACATATATTCAGATCCATCTTGGTGGAGGAATCTGAACTAATCCACCATCTTAGTAAAGGTGCTTAATTAATGACCCAGGCAGAGTAATGAGGATCAGCTGTGCCCGTTCAGGGAACTTAGAAAAACCCTGCAGGTGTGCTGGTTAAGGGAAGGAGATAGATGTGTGCTGGGAAAAGGTAACTCAGTTGTAAAAACTTAAAGGAGGAAAATAAACTGGGGTTTTGTTTGAGGGAAAAACAGGAGTAGGGTCAATCTCAGTTTAGTTAGGACCCGAAAAAGGGTTAGGTTTAGATTTGTTTATTTCTGTTTCAAACTGGGTTTTTTTTGTGTAAATAATAAAGACATGCTACAGCATTTTCAGTTCACCTACTGTCTCACGTGTCCTATTTAAGAAGAAGACTGTGTTTGTGAGGGCTGCCACCTTAATAAGTAAAATAAAAGGGGCACTTTTGTGGGCACTGTGTGTGTGGATATATATACAGCTCTGGAAAAAATTAAGAGACCACTGCAAAATTATCAGTTTCTCTGGTTTTACTATTTATAGGTATGTGTTTGGGTAAAATGAACATTTTTGTTTTATTCTATAAACTACTGACAACATTTCTCCCAAATTCCAAATAAAAATATTGTCATTTAGAGCATTTATTTGCAGAAAATGACAACTGGTCAAAATAACAAAAAAGATGCAGTGTTGTCAGACCTCGAATAATGCAAAGAAAATAAGTTCATATTCATTTTTAAACAACACAAGACTAATGTTTTAACTTAGGAAGAGTTCAGAAATCAATATTTGGTGGAATAACCCTGATTTTCAAGCACAGCTTTCATCGTCTTGGCATGCTCTCCACCAGTCTTTCACATTGATGTTGGGTGACTTTATGCCACTCCTGGCGCAAAAATTCAAGTAGCTTCGGCTTTGTTTGATGGCTTGTGACCATCCATCTTCCTCTTGATCACATTCCAGAGGTTTTCAATGGGGTTCAGGTCTGGAGATTGGGCTGGCCATGACAGGGTCTTGATCTGGTGGTCCTCCATCCACACCTTGATTGACCTGGCTGTGTGGCATGGAGCATTGTCCTGCTGGAAAAACCAATTCTCAGAGTTGGGGAACATTGTCAGAGCAGAAGGAAGCAAGTTTTCTTCCAGGACAACCTTGTACTTGGCTTGATTCATCGTCCTTCACAAGACAAATCTGCCCGATTCCAGCCTTGCTGAAGCACCCCCAGATGAGTCCAATTTTCAGCTTTGCCCAACACCTGGTCGTCTAATGGTTAGACGGAGACCTGGAGAGGCCTACAAGCCACAGTGTCTCGCACCCACTGTGAAATGTGGTGGAGGATCGGTGATGATCTGGGGGTGCTTCAGCAAGGCTGGAATCGGGCAGCTTTGGCATGAATCAAGCCAAGTACAAGGTTGTCCTGGAAGAAAACTTGCTTCCTTCTGCTCTGACAATGTTCCCCAACTCTGAGGATTGGTTTTCCAGCAGGACAATGCTCCATGCCACACAGCCAGGTCAATCAAGGTGTGGATGGAGCACCACCAGATCAAGACCCTGTCATGGCCAGCCCAATCTCCAGACCTGAACCCCATCGAAAACCTCTGGAATGTGATCAAGAGGAAGATGGATGGTCACAAGCCATCAAACAAAGTCGAGCTGCTTGAATGTTTGCGCCAGGAGTGGCATAAAGTCACCCAACATCAATGTGAAAGACTGGTGGAGAGCATGCCAAGACGCATGAAAGCTGTGCTTCAAAATCAGGGTTATTCCACCAAATATTGATTTCTGAACTCTTCCTAAGTTAAAACATTAGTATTGTGTTGTTTAAAAATGAATATGAACTTATTTTCTTTGCATTATTCGAGGTCTGACAACACTGCATCTTTTTTGTTATTTTGACCAGTTGTCATTTTCTGCAGAATTAATGGTCTCATCAATGCTGAGAAGTACAGGCAGATACTTATCCATCATGCAATACCATCAGGGAGGCATCTGATTGGCCCCAAATTTATTCTGCAGCATGACAACGACCCCAAACATACAGCGAAAGTCATTAAGAACTATCTTCAGCGTAAAGAAGAACAAGGAGTCCTGGAAGTGATGGTATGGCCCCACAGAGCCCTGATCTCAACATCATCGAGTCTGTCTGGGATTACATGAAGAGAGAGAAGCAACTGAGGCTGCCTAAATCCACAGAAGAGCTGTGGTTAGTTCTCCAAGATGTTTGGGCCAACCTACCTGCCGAGTTCCTTCAAAACTGTGTGCAAGTGTACCTAGAAGAATTGATGCTTGATGCTGTTTTGAAGGCAAAGGGTGGTCACACCAAATATGGATTTGATTTAGATTTTTCTTCTGTTCACTCACTTTGCATTTAGTTAATTGATAAATATAATCTATTAACATGTCTATTTTTGAAAGCATTCTTACTTTACAGCATTTTTTCACACCTGCCTAAAACTTTTGCACAGTACTGTATATATATATATATTGTAAAAGAACCTCACCATTCCATAGCTCGTTGCCCCTTTAACAGACCCAGGACACAGGAATTTGATTTTTACTGCGCTGACCCACTATTTTTTTTAATAAACAAATACACACAAAATGAAATAAAAGCTAAAAATAAACACCTAGCTCTCTTTGAGCGCTAACTAAACATAAATCAGGAACCTAAACTAAAACAGGACAGCTAAGCTGTTTACCTGTTGCAAAATAAACAAAAACAAAAGTACACAGCACACTCCAACAAAAAGGATTCACACTACCTATTCTTGTACACCTGCACACACTTGCAAGCGGGCTCTTTCACACAGCAGCCTCGAGCAGACTGACTGCACCTCTTAAATACCCTGCACTACCAGGTGCAGGGGATAATTAACAATAAAACAATTAAACAAAACAATAAAACAATTAACAAAACAATTAACAAAATGTGCAGACGTACATGTTTTATGCAGGGAGGATTTTAACCCCCTCCCCCTCCTTTAGGACTGTAAGTGAAGCCTCAAAATAGCAATCGATTAATTGGGCACACAAAATATAATCGTTTGAGTAAATATCGATGATTGTACTGCCCACATACATTTCACTGCATTCCTCTCCACCAATGGGATTATTTTAATATCATTGCTGTTAAGTAAAAGCTTGTGCACAACAATTGAATGTGAGGGGTAATTACACTTGGGTAACGTCAGTAGAAAAAAATAACCACAACAACAACAAGCCTAAAACAAGTTTAACGTTCTGGAGGGTGTTACGAAAATATTTATTACAAACAAATTATAGTACTTAGGAATGTAAGCTATATAAACTAGACACAAGTTTATGAAAAACATCTTTTTTTATTCAGTGACAGCTGCAGCATCACGCATTGCATCTTATTAATACTGTACCACCTAACCTTCCTATAATAATAATAATAATAGTAATAATAATAATAATAATAATAATAATAATATTAATAATAATAAATTGATTTACTTCCCACAACATGCATACCCGCTATAGGTCAAGCTGATCGTTACTCCAAACTTGCATTTAACATTGCTGATCGTTTAGTTATTAATTTTTAACGTTATTGAACATTTTTTCTTCAGCCACGACCACTCAATACAACCATCGAGTTGAGGTTGTCAGCTATACAATTGTCAAATTTACTTTAACTGAATTCATCTATATTTCTTTCTTCCAACAGTTCTGTTTGTTAGACTGAGGTACAACAAGATGAAAAAAAAGTGTTAAATTTGAATAGAGTAGCGGAATCTTCCCAGCCTATTTTTGCAGATATTGTGGTATCTGAGTTCTCAGCACATCCCATGTGGAAAACCAACCACCAGCACAAGTATTAGTATTAAAACAAACAAAAGTATGGTTTACTATACTCCAATAAAACTGCTTTCTAACCCTGACATTACCCAAACAAATATTTGCCTAGGGAAACACTGCCGACCATAGACGGGAGTTCCCAGGGGGCGCAGCACAATTGGCCAAGCGCTGCCCAGGCGGGGTAGGGTTTGGTAGGCTGGAGAGTCCTTGGCTGACCGCCAGCATCCTCAGTGGCTGGCCGGGTGCCTGCAGGCCAGCCTGTACGAAATCCAGAACTGTTCCTCCGATGGTCTGGATATAGCTGCACGGTGGGCTTGCAGAATGAAAAAAGCGGACGGCTGACGGCACTCGTTTCGGAGTCTCTCCGAGTTAGTAAGGGGGTTGCAGCGGTGAGCCAGGTTGAATAATAATTGATATTCCAAAAATTGGAAAATGAATAAAAATTGTTGTTCAAAAAAAAAAAAAAAAAAAAAAAGAATATTTTAAACCAATTAAAAATAATATGCATGTGGGCCAACAGGTATAGATTAATACATGTCATTCATTATACAAATATATAAACCCACCTGCAGCTTTCCATTAGGTAGTCCAGTTTCTTAAAGGGCACTCAGTAGCAAATTATGCCCAAAGGCAGAAATAGGAAAGCTACAATCAGTGAAAGAAAGGCTTGAATAAAATACAAGTTCTAGGACAGGGAATGATTGTTGTATTGACTTGAATATTGGAAGGTATAACGACCACCAACAATTCAGAAACTTTACATAAACTGACCTAATATACAATATAACTGTCTAGAAACCATGTAGAAACCATGATTTCCTTCAAATGATATAGTTACCATTCATACAGAGCTGTTCTGTTAGGATTTTAGAGATTATCTAATCAAAGGCTTTTTATTTGGCGGCTGGGTTCATAATTTTGTACCCTACTGTATAGATGACTCTTACTTTATCCTCCACAGAACAAGTTTTGAATAAATATGATATAGCTTTTGGAGCTGATAAAGGTCAATTATAAAGATGATTTGGAAATGTAGAACCAGACTTTAATATGCTTGATTATACCTTTTCTTAGAAACCATGGAACAGCAATTCTGATGTATAATTGGATAACAACAACACAAATAAATGCACATTTATGTTTTGTACTTGTAGGCTGCTATGTACAGAGCTAAGTTGCTAGAAGTCACTATTGCCACCTGGTGGAACAACACTGGTATAGTATCGGTACTCTCAAACAGAACAAGACATGATACGTTAATTACATTCATTTACAAATTACAGAAGGATTACAAAGGGACATCCCAGATGACCTATATACTGCGTTACCCTTGGTTCATCCTACAGATTTCAAACACAATTTCTAAATGAAACATGCCTTTCTGGAACAGCACAACCTTTTTGAAATGTCCTTAAACATAACTGTTAATGTAAACCAACACATTTGATGAATAATATACAGTGTGTCTTATGTAGTTTGGTGCTAGGATTGAAGAGATGCCTGAAAAGAAGACCATTAAGGGTTAAATGAAACTTTTTTTTTTTTCCCCTCTTTGCCATAAACCATACGGTATGCTTGTGGTTTTTAGGCCCGAAGAGAGTTTCCTAACTTAAACAATAACATGTGAAAATTGTTTTTCCCAATGGAAGCTTTTACTAAAGAAAAGTAAGCTTCTTAATACTTTTACTTCTCTTTGTCTTTGAAACCACGGCAAAAGCAAAGGTCAAATATAGGACAGAAATAAGTATACTATTAGCAGAAACTACTTATAATAGTAATTTGACTGCTCTTCTAGCAACTAAGTTGTTTCTGTTTTTATACTCTTGCAATTCTTACCTCAGAATGTTAAAATAGAATGTTAAAATAGGAAATAAGAATTCAGTTTTTGGGAACGGTACACTTAACTCACACACTCAAAAATCAAAAATTCTTTAAAAAAATGTAATAGGTCATTTTAAGAGCCATATAATGAGCAAAATACAGAAATTATGCATTTATTTATGAATATAGGGGAAAACATTACTGTGTATTACGTTTCAGATCGGTGTGGTAAACATCAGATGTAGTAGCTACTAGAGGACACTAGAGGGTCCAAAATAAATTGACACTTAACTCACACCCTGAAAAGCACAAAAATTCTACCAAATTTCTCATCCTTGACCTTTATTATATTCATTTAAAGAAAAGAAATGCAGGAAATAAAAGTTATTTACAAAAATATAGTAAAACAAAATACAGCTGTACCGTTATAATACATACAACTACGGCTCTCGTTGCTAAATGCCATGTTACTACTTCATTCACCTTTACAATTACAATTACATTTACAATTACTAACAACATCGTTTATTTGTCCGCTCCACATCATATGCATCTTATAACCCCTGAACCTAACACCTAGCCCTAAGCCTAACCCCTACTCCTAACCCTAAACCTAACCGTTTACCCATATCCACCCCTACCTCTAAACCTAACCCTGAACCTAACCTCTACCCCTACCCCTAAACCTAACCCATAAAACTGACTCTGTCACTATCAAACTAACTCTCTTACTATTATTTCACCACCATTTGTTTTGCACCCTCTAGTGGTCTCTAGTGGCTACTACATCTGACGCTGACCGCCTTGTACTGAAAGGTAATATGCAGCAATGTTTTCACCTATATTTCATAAATAAATTGATCATTTCTGTATTTTCTCACTTTATTGTTCTTAAAATTACCTATTAAAGCTTAGCAACAAACAAGTGTAACATTTCCTATTTTTGAGTGTGAGTTAAATGTACCGTAACCCAGTTTTTTCCCTACAATTATCAGTCTGCATACTGTATGTCATTATACATGAAGAGTCGCAAATACATTTTCAAGGTGTAAAGTCAATGATGTTGCAGAAAAGAAAAAGGAAAATAAACAATTTCACATTTTATTGTATTTCTTTTGAGTTTTTAACTATAATTTCAAAAAAAAACATGAAATGCAGGATAATGGGATTCGAACATCTCTGATGTTACGATGTGATGTGATGTAGACAGGATATGATTGGAGGGACCAGATATAACTGATTCTGTCCTTGAGCCTTTACAGTATGGTTAAAAACACTATTGTAAATCATTGGCCAATTTATTAACTCATATCTGCAATTTCCAACACTGCAAGATCTTTACTGACTATGTGCAGTGAACAAGTATAAACTTTAATTGTTTTAATTGACAACCTGACAGCAAACGACTTCATGTCGACTCAGAAATGTCTTCATCTAAACAATGTTGGGAAGCTATAAAAAGGCCAACAAGATGCTCAGATATATTGTGAAAAGTGTTGAATTTAAATCAAGGGAAGTAATGTTAAAACTTTACAATGCAAGAACTAGTAAGACCTCATCTAGAATACTGTGTTCAGTTCTGGTCACCTCGTTACAAAAAGGATACTGCTGCTCTGGAAAGAGTGCAAAGAAGAGCGACCACAATTATCCTGGGTTTAAAAGGCATGGCGTATGCAGACAAGCTAAAAGAATTGAATCTATTCAGTCTTGAACAAAGAAGACTACGCGGTGATCTGATTCAAGCATTCAAAATTCTAAAAGGTATTGACAATGTCGACCCAGGGGACTTTTTCGACCTGACAAAAAAAACAAGGACCAGGGGTCACAAATGGAGATTAGATAAAGGGGCATTCAGAACAGAAAATAGGAGGCACTTTTTTACACAGAGAATTGTGAGGGTCTGGAACCAACTCCCCAGTAATGTTGTTGAAGCTGACACCCTGGGATCCTTCAAGGAGCAGCTTGATGAGATTCTGGGATCAATAAGCTACTCCTCTCGTTTGTAAACTATGTTCTTATGTTTTGGGAACGACTCTACACTGGGTTACTTAGAAATGTATACAGTATCAGTAACAAATAATGTCATATTTTAGTATTGTACAAAGCACTAAAACTAAACATGCAATGGAGCACAGGAACATTAACCACTACCTGAAATTACAGAATATTGTTACTGTCACTTTACAAGCATAAAAGTGGGACATTGACTCACTGTGGATGATACCTTGATCTGAATGGACTAGGCATCCTTGGCTTCTGACCGAGGAAGCTCATACCCTGTCCCCAGAGACTGTGGTAGATATTCCTGTTTGACCAACAATAAATTGTACATTCATCACCAGGGGTTAATGGTTAATCATGTGCCATGCCAGGAAAAGTAGTCACTTCCAGGACTCCTTGTTCTTCTTTACGCTGAAGATAGTTCTTAATGACTTTCGCTGTATGTTTGGGGTCGTTGTCATGCTGCAGAATAAATTTGGGGCCAATCAGATGCCTCCCTGATGGTATTGCATGATGGATAAGTATCTGCCTGTACTTCTCAGCATTGAGGAGACCATTAATTCTGACCAAATCCCCAACTCCATTTTCAGAAATGCAGCCCCAAACTTGCAAGGAACCTCCACCATGCTTCACTGTTGCCTGCAGACACTCATTCGTGTACCGGTCTCCAGCCCTTCGGCGAACAAACTGCCTTCTGCTACAGCCAAATATTTCAAATTTTGACTCATAAGTCCAGAGGACCTGCTGCCATTTTTCTGCACCCCAGTTCCTGTGTTTTTGTGCATAGTTGAGTCGCTTGGCCTTGTTTCCACGTCAGAGGTATGGCTTTTTGGCCGCAAGTCTTCCATGAAGGCCACTTCTGACCAGACTTCTTCAGACAGTAGATGGGTGTACCAGGGTCCCACTGTTTTCTGCCAATTCTGAGCTGATGGCACTGCTGGACATCTTCCGATTGCGAAGGGAAGTAAGCATGATGTGTCTTTCATCTGCTGCAGTAAGTTTCCTTGGCCGACCACTGCGTCTACGGTCCTCAACGTTGCCCGTTTCTTTGTGCTTCTTCAAAAGCGCTTGGACAGCACATCTGGAAACACCTGTCTGCCTTGAAATTTCTGCCTGGGAGAGACCTTGCTGATGCAGTATAACTACCTTGTGTCTTGTTGCTGTGCTCACTCTTGCCATGTTTATGACTTTTGACAGTAAACTGTCTTCAGCAACCTCACCTTGTTAGCTGAGTTTGGCTGTTCCTCACCCAGTTTTATTCCTCCTACACAGCTGTTTCTGTTTCAGTTAATGATTGTGTTTCAACCTACATATTGAATTGATGATCATTAGCACCTGTTTGGTATAATTGTTTAATCATACACCTGACTATATGCCTACAAAATCCCTGACTTTGTGCAAGTGTACCTAGAAGAATTGATGCTGTTTTGAAGGCAAAGGGTGGTCACACCAAATATGGATTTGATTTAGATTTTTCTTCTGTTCACTCACTTTGCATTTAGTTAATTGATAAATATAATCTATTAACATGTCTATTTTTGAAAGCATTCTTACTTTACAGCATTTTTTCACACCTGCCTAAAACTTTTGCACAGTATATATAGATATATAGATATATATATATATAACATTACAGCATTATTACTGAAAATAAAACACATGTTTACTTTTTTGTCTTACAAACTGTGCATTGTGCATTTTAGAGCTAATGAAAACAGCAGTCTTAAAGACCATGAAAAACATTCTACGGCCCTGTCCACACTACATAATTGAGGCAGTCTCGAGTACGGTATTAAATGCTGTATAGTGTAGACGCTAATCGTATTTAGCACTTTTAAGTCACTTTAAAGGCAACTAATACATTTTAAAGACACAGTGCCTAAGTTAACAATTAACTCTTTATAGTCACTCATGTTTTCACTACAATTAAGCATTCTAAATACATTAAATGATAGTTAGCTCTGATACACCTATTTTCATAAACTCTTTGTAATTTGTGCTAAACAATATCCTCAAAGAGTTGCATCACAGCTGGATAAGTGGTTCTCTACATATATGTACAAATGTAAGCGTGTCATACAGACAGACAGTCGGACAATCAGTCGTCATACAGTACGACTAGTTTCAGATCATGACATAGTCCTTAGCAAGTTTATCACACGTAGACAAGCAGCTTGCTACACGATCAGCACCTAAGGCTCCTCGTTATTTCTTTTTAACGCAGATCCAAATCAGCATTCCAGATAAATTAAAAATAAATAAAAAACACAGTGTCCCATGTAGCCTACAGTACTCAGTTTAGGATTACATTTGTGTTACAGTAAGTTAGTCTTCATAAAGTAACTCACATACAGTATTCCCACATTCTTTTGTCACTTTTGGATCACTCATTAATTGGACTATTCTCTTACTGATGTTCTGAAAGAGGTACTGGAATAGTAAGTTGTGATGTTCGCTGTTGGACAGAAAGTCTAATGACATCTGTTATTTTTGGCCTTGTTTGACCATCTGGAAATATCTAGTCCAATATCAGTTTTGTAAGCAATGGCTAGTTTTCTGTAGCTAATAAGGGGGTCTGTAGAATTTAGTCCATTGCCAATTATAAAACTCCTGGAAACATCTGTTCTATCCCAAATTCATAGCATACTTTTGGTTCCAGACAAAAACTAATCAATACAATTCTAAAGCTTAATAACATTTCTATATCTATTATTATTATTATTATTATACATGGTGAATTATAATTTTCCTATACACTTCTGTGTTTTATAATCATATTATACACCCGTGTATAATTAGATTAGGCGGTGGCACGAGACCTGTGTATATAATAAGATTGCCCGGGAATATAAGGTTGATAATAAAACTGCTAACCTCATTTCTTTAAAACAAAGTATAGCTTTTTCAGTGTAAGACGAGGAGAAATTTGAGGAACAGCAGAACAAGGCAAATACTCTTAGAGCTCGCGCTCTCATGGTTTTTATGTCCCCATAAATCCTTGATAGAATTATAGGCTTATTATGCACTGTTGGGTGTACTACCACTAATAATAATACTAATAATAGTTGTAGTAGTAATAAATGGTGAGCAGTGTTTTCAATGGGCTCATCCAGTTGCTATTTCCCATAATAACTGGCCGGTTATTACGGGAAACATGCGCTCATTAACACCAGTAACAGAGCGCGACCCCTGCATGTGCTGTCAAACTGAAAGCAAGCAGAGTAAGCCCCTAAGTAGAGTAAGCCCTCCAAAACAAGCAACACAGAACTTTAGAACTCTGGCAGGAAAAAAATGCTCACCAGAGATTGTAAAAAATAGTGCATGGAGTAGTGTCTCATATCAATAAACACAAAATAAATATATACCTATGCACCAAAGAAATATTTCTGATTTCAGAGACGGTCCTTAAAGTAGTATGCTAAATGACTGTGGTTGGGTACAAATATATATATATATATATATATATATATATATAAAAAAAACAGAGCCACATTTGTTTTTCACTTTACCACCTACAGATAAGTTTCTGCGTTGATATCTATGATTGTGGTACCTCACAGTTGTAAAACACTGAGTACATTTACTAGTAGGTTTAACATTGTTATTGGTGCATGACGCTTGTTGCATTTACTGATATATTTCCAACATTACCATAATTTACCCCAGAAATGTTTTCTCCCTAAACCCTCCAAGGGACTCATACCTTAAACAATCCCTAACAAAATCCAGATTCATGGCCTAGCCTCCTGCAGTCCTCCCCAGAGTCTGTCTGTATTTTCTCTCCAACACATCCTCTGGCAGGGGGAATCTGGCATATACTACCGGGGCCTCCTTCCTTGGACCTGGTCCATGACATTTTTCATTGTAATCTTGTTTTGTTGCCACATTCCTTTGCTTTGTTTGTGCAGCCTCTGCATCCTGGGACCCCTCTTATTGGTGTTTAGTTTAATCATGTGTAGAGCCTGGGCAGTCTGGTCATGTGACTTCTGTGTTGCAGAAATGTTTCCCACCTGGTCCAAATAAGATAAATCTCATATGCATAGTTTTTAAGGAACACAATGCAACTGCGCCAGTTTTTGAAAACTACAATCTTGTCGCAAATGTTAGTAGCCTACTACAGTATGAAATGTGCAGAGGCACCGCCCGTTTGCTTTGCTTGTGTGCACAGCAGAATAATCCAAAAAGTTTTCCCAGCAAAGTTAATTTCACATTTCCACAGGATGCCAATTCATTTGGTGGAGACTCTCGGCAAAGAGCTCTTCATGTACTTTGGTCAAAAAGCATCACGTTAAGTACCGTATTCTTCACCTTGTTACAGTCACAATGAGCCTGTTGCTGAATGGGACAGTTGAACTGCCTTATGTAAGTTTATTATTCTCAAATAAAAATAATATATACATATAGCATAATAATAATATTTCCTCAGCACCCCCACACTCTCCCTGTTTTTTAAAGCAGTACTTTTAAAGTCAGCTATTTTGCAACTCATTTACTGTTTTTGAGTATGATTCTTTATTTTACTATAGTTTTTTTTTTTATCCTTGAGCAGTAATTGCCTTGACCCTTTATACGGCATGCAAGGGATTTGCGGCCACTGCGAAATCTCAAACATGGATACTGTCTTCTGAGTGTCTGTATGTCACACTTATATTTTTGCATGACCTGCCCTGTCAGACTACCAATGCAGGGTAACTGGATATACTGTTTGTCCGTCGATAAAAACTTCAAAAACAGATTTATTTGTGGAAAATGTGGAAGAACAGCCCACCCAGTTATTCTGCATTAATAGAATAGGATAAACATTTTGGCTAATGATTGCACTTGTAAGATGTTCTTCTCAATAACACCTTTCGCATAGTTTTTAATGATCTATTTAGTGATACCAAAATATTTAGTATGTATGAAGACAGCTGTCTGAGTAATTTAAAAGGGACAATAAAATCAGCTGTCCAAATCATTTTGGCACGGCAGAGTACAAAACTACTAGTCCAATTGTAATGAAACTTACTGAGCATATTCTTTAGCACATTATTGAGTATAACATAATATGGGGGTATAATGTATGTCACACTTACATTTTTTAAATGCTGTATATTAAGATCCACTTGTTCAATTATAATGAAACGTGGTAAGGAGTACAAGATAGAGTATCTGAATTTGTCAAGCTGACACCATGTCACACTTGTTACTGATGGCTTGGCAGTGGTGAGGATTAATGCCTGTGACGTGCGTGCGGGTGTGCTGAACAGATTGGAATGTTCTCCATACAATCAGATCACTGTTTTTTTTATCCAAGCATTTTCTTCAGATGGTTTGATTATGCCGGTTCTTTAAATATTTGTGTTCTGTAGTAAGTGAATGATGCTGTTTGCTTTGGAATGAGAAACTAGAAATATCCAGTTACTTAATTACAATCTTTCATGTCTCGGTTTGTTTTTGCTGTGACCAGTTTATGGTATTCAAAAGTTAAAAATATAACACATATATTTATGTCCTACAGACCTCTTGTCTGCATTTCAATTATAAGGAAAGCGAATGATTATAATATTGTACGTAGCTTGTCATTTTGGGCACTGCAGAATTTATTTTAAATTTGTGAAAATGAGATGAGATACTGATGCAGCTCAGATATTTAGATCCTGCAGAATTAACTCCTTCCTTTTTCATAAGTGTCCATATTTACTGAATAGAGTGCATATACTAATTACAGTAGGTTCAATTGGGTTTAGAGACAACATGTGACTTCACAGCTGCCAGAATGCTTTTTTTCTCTCTCTCTCTGAAAACCAGGGTACATTTTGGATTGAATGGCTCTTTGTGTATCAACCCACCTGAAAAAGACAGAAGCGGCGTACCAGCCATTTTGGAGATCCAGCTGACAATGATGTTGTGCTCTTTTTTTTATTCAACTGTAGAAACTAGGACTCTTGACCGGAGGGTCGTGGGTTCAACCCCAGGTGGAGGACACTGCTGCTGTACCCTTGAGCAAGGTACTTTACTTAAATTGCTCCAGTAAAAACCCAACAGTTAGTCACCGAAATTGTTTTTTCCATACTGGATGCTTTAATATTAAAGTATAGTTGTCAGACTAATTGTAAATGTTTTCTTACTATATTCAGTTTTTGATAGTTTTATGGAAACCCCCTCACTTTGACCTGTGACTTAAGATGAAAAATTACAGTACACATGAAGCACATTCATAACATTAGTTAAAATAAAGCATCCACTCGTGTGGAATCTGGTAATGACCTCAATAGTATTTTATTGCAGTGCTGACTTATTAAAACTGACCTTAGTGTACTTTTTGATTGCTGGCTCACAGCTGAGTGTGAACAGAAGGTTAGGTGTACGGAGGACTTGGATGTTTGCTCTCCTAAATCCCCCTTCTCCAGAGCAGAAGATGAGGTTTGAAAACAAACAGGTGGCATGCTCTGTGATGTGCAGCTAGATCAGGCAGGTCTTACCGGTGTGGAGAACATCATAAAAAATGAAGCCCTTTTTGACAGTGGCCTGCATCCTGCTGTCAAAGTAAGTTTTAAATTATATCCAAAAAGTAAAGATGCTAAAATGAAATAACCAAATATAAATTGATATCATTTCTACTGAACAGTAGAAGTCCTGTGTTACATGAGCAGAACATGTTCAGTCATTATCCTGTTGCAGTGTTACGTGTGTTATTGTAATGTGTTTTTAAGGACTTACTGTTATGAATCCATAAATCTAAATCATGTAGTGGTGGTAGCTCTAGTGCAGGGCTTCTCAAACTTGGTCCTGGGGACCCCCTGTGTCTGCTGGTTTTCATTCCAACTGAGCTCTCATTTACTAACTAGACCCTTTTTACTTGCTTTCAGCTCTTGAGCAGTTGCATATTTCAAGTTAGCTGTAACATTTGATAAGTAACTTGAACTGCAACTGCTCAAGAGCTGAAAACAAGTAAAAATGTCTAATTAAGCAAATTATCAGTTCAATTAAGGGTCTAGTTAAGTAATTGAGAGCTCGGTTGGAATGAAAACCAGAAGCCACAGGGGGTCCTCAGGACCGAGTTTAAGAAGCCCTGATCTAGCGGCTCTAGCAGCTGTATAACACCAACACACCAAGTCTAGCTCAATCCCACCGACTCCAAGGAATTATCCAAATATTTCAGCAGCAGTAATAGAAGTAGGCATATCCACACTAAATAGGTACTTTTTTTGAGAATCACCATCCCATACATGCCTCACATAAACCAGCAAAATGAGCCGTTTTGCTATAGCTGTATATTTGTCTAATTGTATAGCAAAACATTTGCTCCATATTGTAGCATTGGAAAGAGGGACTATTTTCAACTTCTGTGCAGCTGACTTACCCAGCAATTCTGTGTACATGTCAATAGCAGAAGGTAGCATTCACTCCTCAGCGATTGTGTGAGCTTGTTTACATTTTTCACAATGTGGTGTGCAACGAGGTAAGAGGCAAGCAATGCTTGCCCCTAGATAGTATATCTGTGTTAAACAAAAAACTTGTGTGACGTTTTCAAATCTGCTTTTTCATTGAAAAAATCAAGAAGCTTAGGTGATTTGTCTCTAAATGCCTAGATAGTTTTAAGGTTTTGTTTGCTAACAATTTACGCAGATAAATACTTATTTTTATTTTAATGTATTCCAACAGATATACTAACTTAGCTGAATCTTATTTATCGTATGTTGTTGTTGTTGTTTGTTATTATTATTGCACTACTTTGGAAATGACTTTGAATGAAGGAGTTTTGAAGAAAAGATGTGTTATAAGTTAATGTTTTTTCTTTGTTTTGTATTTTCTTTAATAAAGATGGGTTAGCATATTTCCATTACATAAAGAGACGTAGCAGCATGCTGACAAGAAGATATTAGTGCCCTCTAGTGACAGCTTATTTAAATTACAAAAGAGTTAAATGGAAGGTACAGTACTGGCACATTTAAAAGATTTGGTGGTTGTAAATACAGATCTATTTCAGAAAAGGTACTGTAGGCTGTTGACAGAGGCATTATCTCCCAGTTAAGTCTGTCATGAGCTGCAGGCTTGCATGAGAGCTATTTTTTAGGGAACTGGTTAGCATTTGCTTTAGTATTCAAGACTCTTAGTTGTGTCTTTATTTCCTAACTTGGCTTGTGTTTTTTATGCAAGTTCGATCTGTTTTTATTCTGCCTGAAAAACACAAGCCAAGTTAATAGAAACAATTGGGGCAACCTCGATCCCCACCGCTTTTACAGTTGTGTCTATTTGCTTTGTGCTGGGCAAGGTTGCCCCAATGGTTTCTTGAAACTTGTCTTGTGTTTTTGATATCTCCACTTTAAATGGCTGGGCACCTTTAACTTGGTGTTTTTTCACATTTCCAATGTGTTTTTGTTTCAGATATCACTTCTTTTTTCACTTAATGGATAATAACATACACAAATTATGGGAATAGCAAAATTGTTCAACCTATATTGAGGCAATGTATTGCCGTTTGGATAGGGTAAATGTAAATAGTAGCCTAGTCTGTTGAAAGGGTTAAAATGTGAATCTGTGTAGTGTAGCGGTTATGTAGTTGGATTCGGTAGGTTATGTAGTTGGACTTGGTAGGTAAGGTTTCATAAACTGTAGAACTAGCAATATTATTTATTTGATTTTCTGTCCTTGTGGGAAAGTATACATTGGTGAAACTGCACGCTCTTTAAAAGAACGTATTACATAACATAGAAGTGCAATACGACGCGAGGAAATTAGAAATCTAGACACTTTAAAGAACTTAATCATCAGATCTCAAGTTTTCGCTATCTTGGCATTGAAAAAATAACTATTGGCTACAGAGGTGGCGAGCCAGATTTAATTAGAAAATGAAGAGAAGCCTTTTGGATTCACCAATGTCAAAGTCTATTTCCTAAAGGACTTAATGAAGATTTTAATCTGAAGGATTTTCTATAATTGGAGATGCATATATTTAATTGTATTCGTAATCTGTATTTGTAAACTATATCTAGGTGGATCTATGTTTACTATATTTACTTTATAATATTTTGTTGTGTAACTATAACAGGGAGTTTATTTTTAGACACCAAAATAATATGCATTGATTTAATGTAGGGTTACCATATTTGAACTTATTTGACACTCTGGAGAGGGGAGGTTGGTGTATGTACCAACACAAGTTGTATTAATATGTGTTATATATATACTGTGTACTACACATCTACACATCTACAACAAGTGTTATAGCCTCAAAAAACAATGTTATTCAAATTTAAATGTACCTTTTTACATGTGGTGAGTCATTTTCTTCTGTGCTTCCTCCTGATGTGCTCATCAAGTAGCCATAAAAGAAAGTCTTTGCCTGAAATGTGATCCCTTTCAGTGTCTATTTATTTTAAAAAAAGTGTAATGGCCTAAAAAAATAAATAAATAAAGAAATGTCTTTTTACATCCACCAGTCCTTTTTCAGTCCTCTTCCTCCTGATGTGCCCATGCATACTTCTCTGTAGATCGCATCTTTCTCAGCAGTGGTTGATTGCTCATCAAGTAGGCATGAAAGTCTTTGCAAGACGTTTGTCTGAAATTGTACTGTACAAGTAGAATCCCTTTCAGAGACTCAACAGTCAAGTGGTTCCTTTCCTTTGTCCACTGGCTTTGCATCAGTGAGAAAACTCGCTCTACATTTGCATTGTGAGAGGGACAGCAAAGAAGAACTGTACAATCTTTAACAGTTCTGAGTGACACTCAATATTTTTGGACTTCTCAAAATATTTGGTCCACTTCTGGTGTGCTAGCAAATTACTGAACTCTTCATCATTGTTGCAACTTTCTGTGAATTTCTTCAGATTGCTGAACTGATCAAAACACTTCACGTCATCAATTGACACCCCCTTCTCTGCTAGGTATATGACACAAGATTCCACATCATTCCAATTAGGTGTCTCACTCAGGGCAAGCCACATGAAACAAGAGAATTCTTCCAGGGGTGTCATCCACCTCTCCAAATATTCTAAGCATGTGCTGTACAGACATTGTACTTCAGCACAGAATTTGTCACACTCTCCATCAAGTCCCTCCTTGCGCTTTTGTGCCAGTAGTCCCTTAACTTTCAGGGACATGAAGTTGTGGGTCTTACGTTCAAGAAGGATGGTGTGAACTGAGTTCAAGCTTTTCAGCACTTCCACGACAGAGTTGTTTTCCCTTTCAATTTCTTGAATGTGTGATTGGAATAGTCATGAGTGAGTGCCAGAGGTAAATCTCACTGAACTGATGTTCGAAAAATGGGTAGTTTGTCCTGTGACAGAAAGAACGACTTCAAGGCCAGAAACATCTGTAACAGCCTTGTAATGCCTGGGAATAAGGCCATCGTGTCTTGCTGTGAGAAAGCAGCTTTCTGTATTTGATATCAACAAACTCACAGTACTCTTTCAGATGCTCAGTTCGGACAGTGTAGCTATGAAAGTATTGGTAAATTTTAAAAATAATGTTCTCAATGTCAACATCCAGTGTGTCTGCCCCATGATGGACACAATTGTTCAAAATGTGTGCTGGTCAACCCACACCAATTAAAGTCCTCTTCTGCAATAACTTCTTTAAGTTTGCAAACACGTTCTTTCCTTCTTCATCACGCTGGAGTCCTCCGAAATTTGTATTGCAGTTGTCACCCGTAAATGCGATACACTTCTCAAACAAACCGTTCTTTTCCAGAGTTTCCTTGACGTATTGTGCAATCGTATCGGCAGTCTCATTAGGTGTGTTCTGGACCTCGATTAATTTTGACTGCAAACCGCCGTTCTTCCAGTCAAAATACTGAATTATTACTGGGAATATTTTCACTGAACCGTGATTGCTTCCATCTGTAGCAATTCCACAGTAAGCTATGTCATTTTCTTCAAGCGCTTTTAGAGCAGTGTCAACAGAATGCGGTGCAAGCACAGAGTTAACAATCGCTTCTGTCTTGGTTCGAGCACTTGAACATTTTCGGGCTACCTCAGAATCAGGGAATGTCTTCTTCAACAAGACAGATGTGCAATCCATTGACTTGAAACTATTGTGATGCTTAACGGTGTGAAATGCTAGAGCACCCTCAGCTGCAGTAACAGCATCCTCTGATTTGCTGCCTGGTTTTACAAAATAATCTGTTAATTTTGCTGATGAGCTCTCTCCTCGAACTGACTTCTTATGCTTCTCAGAATCCACATGAGATTGTAAATCAATAGCACCTTTATTTGCCACAGAGACGTAAGTACCAGCTCTACATACCGAGCACTCAGCTTCCCATTCTACTCGACCACTTCGAAAACACAGAAATTTTGTTTTTAATTCTGCAGTCAATTTACACTTTCGTTTTGGCATTGTGTTCGGTGGTAGGTGTCTTCATTTAAATAAAACTGTTCAACAATTTCAAATCAAATTCTAGACTATTTCGCGCCTGCTGCCACTTAACCCGCTTCTAGCTCTGTCAGTTGGCTACGCTCGTGCCTGCACTATGGAAGCGTATTGCTGCCACACATTAAAAAAAAAAATTTATCACGTAATTACTTGATGACGATCACGTAATTACGTGATAGGGAACTAACACCTCGTGGAAGCTCACAGGAGCTGCTGACAATCCTTAACAGCAAGTTCCAAAGAGTAGATATTATTAAAGTAAATAATACGATCGAGGCTGTATGCTAGTTCAGTTTGTTCTTATTACGTGATAACTCCATATCACGTAATTACGTGGTAATTTGTTTTTTGTGTGTGGCAGCAATACGCTTCCGTACTGCACAGACGTTAAAGGCCTCTTCCAAACACGCACGGCACACACCGTTCGTTATAGGGTATACGCACACTGGGAATTGTAGTTCAATGGAAAGAGCAGGGCAAAATCCCGGACATTTTTAGATATTTAAAAAACCCGGCTGGACGGAGATTTAAGGACCAAAAAAGAGGACATATCCGGGAAAAAACGGATGTATGGTAACCCTATTTAATGGTTTACCGGCTGTATTAATGATTATTACTCACAGGTGTTTGTATCCTATTATATTGTTGATTTTTTATTAACTATACATCTATTGGATTAAGGGGCCTTAACTTGACATTGGCTCATTCAAATTTAAAACTCAATCCATTGTAGTTTCATTGTAGCTGTTAATTACCTGTTAAACTCCCTAATTACTAAGTCTTTTTATACTGATGTGTATGCAAATGTAAGTTTTAATTACCCTGACGAAGGCGCTAGCTGAAACGCGTCGGTTAAACTTATAAAGTTTTTTCCACTTTTTAAACTATCTCACACAAGTGTTGCTGGTCTTCTTACTTAAACTAGTTAGGGTTCAAATCCTGGGTGGTGGGGGGCTGTGCCCCACCAGTTTTTCAAGCCACGAGTTGCCACTGAATACATGTAACATATAAAAGACAGACTGAACAGAAAGCAAGTCCTGCAACTGTCTGGGCTGTTGCAATATATTTTCTAATTTGAAAGTAAAAATATATGATAGCATGATGACCTTTACATACAAAACTCTTCACTAATATACAATTGAACAAGAACTGTTGAGTATTTATTTTCATTTCATACCGTATTAAATGGCAGTGTTTATATGATAGTGAAACAGAAATAAATAAAGATAAAGAAATGTCTATGTATTGATTTATGTATTCATTTATTAATGTTTTACTTTTACCAAATATATAGGCTATCCTTCAGCATAGCTAATTCTCAGAAAAATGAACGTTCCTTTTTGTCCAGTGGGGGCCACAAATAGCGTTTCTCTCATCAACCAGTATCGAGAGGAACCATACTTCCTTTCGCCAATAGGGACCACAATGAGCGTTACACTGACAGGAAACCAACATTTTTCAGAGCTCAAGATCAGAATCTCAGAATGATGATGATGAAGATGATGATGATGATGAAGATGAATGATAACTCGAAAAATCTCCAAAATATAACAGTCCCAAGAACTCTCAGCTGCCTGACTTCTTTCAAAATACTGCTTGTCTCAACTAATCGTGCAGCACTGATAGTAACACAACACGCTTACAAACTGAAGGTTGTAGGTTAAAATCCCACGTATATCAGGCCTTTTTTATACAGTATGTATATATATATATATTTTTTTTTTGCAGGCAAATGTTCCATTTTAAAACAGAAATAAATCATTTAATATAAATGATATAGACGTCACAATAAGTGCATTCTCTAGTATATTTCCATGTTGACAAAACAAGTTCATTGTCATTAAAACTCGGATGTCCCGTAATATACATATGAGTGGATAAAACTCCCTGGGGTCTTCTCTTACTGTATGACAGTGTGACAGAAATATAATGAATCTTGGTGGTGAATCTCCCTCTCGGCCTGTGAGGGCGCTAAGCAGCGAAAGTAGAGTTCTTTGGATGGGCTGGCCTGACAGTTCTTTCCCAGGGTCGGGAAGTCAGTCAGTCTGGAAGAAGGCGAGACTCCGTTGCAGGAACGTATTGACCCGGAAGGGAAACGACGTAGCAGCTGCAGATTGTAGAGACAGTTGCTTTTGTTCAGTGTTTTATTTTGAACACTTTGCTTTATTGTAAATATCTGTAAATAAAACCTGTGTGGCATGTCGACCACAACCTCCAGTCTCTCCTATCTGTCAGCAGATACTCACGCCCCTATTACACTGACCAAGTCATTGTCCTCTGACCTAATATGTCTGCCATATTGAGGCCATGAGACTTTTGATGCAACAGCTGCAGAGAGAGTAAACAGTGAGCTATTAATGTTTGGTACTCAGCTGTATTTTATTATTTTCTTATTTTCTTACATAAGTTCCAAAAGTAATGTTGTCCAATAAAAATGAACCCTCTCACTGTGGCAACTGGCAGCATAACTGATAGACCACATTCTTTGGCGTGTTCTGGTACACAGTATTTTGCAGTATGATTCTTTAATTTTGTTCCATTACAGGTAGTGTCCTGTGAACGTTAACCGTTACAGTGCAAAATTATTTAAAACTCTTTTTTTTCTTTTAAAGACTATATTAATGGCACAGACCACTCACTTTTTGATTGTCTTTACAAACTGTATTCAATGATTATCTCTATCATTCCGTTGCAGGGTGTTTCCAGTAGAAATGCACCTTTTCACTGGATTTGCTCTACTAATGCCGGTCTTTTTCAAATTTCCATTTTAGTTCATGTTACAGTATAAACCATTTGATCTGATACGACATACCCCTTCGATTCTGTATGGGGAATGCTTCTTCAAGTTTAATCTGTACTATTGAGATACATGACTGATATGTATTTTTTTTTTCTATAGTGGGCTGATTCACACTTTCCTACATGTAATCATTCATTCATGAGAACAGTTCTGAAGATTGGCCCAAATAATGAACACATTTTTTATAGCTGCCCTTTAGGAAAGAACAAACAATGTGACTTTTTTTCAGTGGGCAGAACATGGTCCAGGAATCAAGATCACCTCTGGATGCTAAAAACATAAAACGTAGAATGTTCACTGAAACAGAAAAACATGAAAAGCGCTTTGAACCGTTTCTCCTGAGCTTGCTCGGTGAAGGGTATTGCATTTTAAAGATGGTTTTTCAATTACAGTACTACTTCACCATTTATTTATTTTTTATTTTTTTAAGATAGAAGTGCCATGTATGTTTCATTTCATATTCTTAATGTTTTAATGAAATTAGCAATGAAACATTTTAAATGATTTACATAGTATCATTATAAAAACAGATTTATTTTATTTATGTATTATTGTATATAAAAAAGTTGTTCTGTGTTGGCATCATTTCTTTGTGATCGTCCTACTGCTATAGGTAATGACTTGGCCTGTAAATTTAGGCTTTATCTAAATATTTTTTATATATAAACTTTTATCTAGTGATCAGGTGTTCTGTATGTTTGTGCATCATGTTGTATTTGTATTGTGTTCTAACTGCTTCACCGAGCCAGTGGTTTGGCTGCTTGGAATGTCTTAATCGAATTGGAATTAATACCGATTGTATTAAAATATCCACCACTGCCCAACATTAATAAAAATAAAAAAAACACAAAAAACATGACCCCATATCTCTTATTAAAACAGTCTAATGGTTTTATTCAAACATACAAAATTGATAAAATATTTATGCAATGTCCACTGTTTTTTCTACATTGTACAATTATTCTCCTGTAAAACATTGTAACTTTTGCAACTTATACTCAGAAAACTATTTAAAATGTTAAGTATTTAAAATGCATTCCGTTCCGAGATAAAGCAATAGTCACTGCTACACAAAATATGTATATATTTTTTCAAAAGATATGATGTACTGCAGTGCTTTTTTGTTTGCGGACCACATGGTTTTTATTTATTTATTTTTTAAATCTAGGCGAACCACACAATAAACAGTATTGCTCACTGAAAAATAAGCACACATAAAAAAATTAAAAAAAACACTATAATACTAAGAATAACCGTAGACTTACCTTTATTTGTTTTAATGCAATGGGTGGATCTGTTTCTGTGAGCAAAGTTGTTTTAAAATTGGATTTTTAAAGAATGGTTCTAGTTTACTTTTCTAGATTGTTTTATTTTTAAATTGATAATTACAGCAGAAATTGAGTTCTGTTAATTAATAATTTGTGAAGTTACAATACACCCATGAGGTACCAGCACAGTCTGAGCTACGAATCTCCAGCTAGAATCTTTATTTATAAAAAGCAATGTCTGGAGGCTGCATCCTGATTGGCTGTTGAGGATTTTTCTTTTACCGTGCAGTTATATAGTACTGTACAATGCATGGCGGAACTTATTTTTGCCGAAGCACAGTTCAATTCATAAATCATCAATACACAACATAGTAAGTATTGTTGAGAAGTCTCTTAAAGTTTTTAAAAATGAGTGACATTCCTTTCGTCACAGTTGATCTTTTCGGAGGCATAACAGTGTAGAAGTGCATAGAATTACAAGAAAAAATTAAAAAGCAATTGACATACCAACTTCCTGAAATCGAAGAAAACAAAAATAGCTGATGTTTTATTGATTTGATGAAACATAAAGAAATAGCAGCTGACTTAAAAACAGTTTGTCTTGAAAATCTAAATGGTCTGTTACGATAATTTATGCTTCAGTGCGTAATTCGGCTGGTCTTGAGTACTCAATTGTGTTATGTTAGCCTCGGTGTTGGTCTCAATTGCTCCGTACCGTATAAAGGGGCATTTTGGTTGGTATTAAATTCGGCAGATTTGCTATCTTGGGGGATTATTAAGTTTTTCACTTAGCATGGTAACAAAGAAAACTGCAACACAGTTTTGCATTTATACTTTTAATTTAAAAAAAAGATTCAAATACATGTTTACTTAATTAAATCTGTCTGCTATAAAACAGTAACTCGTTATACTAGTATCTACAATGTCACTGCAGCAACTTGCAGAACAACAAAAAAGGCCTTCTAATCAGTTAGACTTGCTAGCACTGGTAAAATCAGCTCAGTTTTACATGGTGCAGAACTAATTTATTTTAATGTTTTGTTTTGTTTATGGACTAGCCATACCTGCATGGTGGCTGTCTTTAGTAATATCTACAATGTATCGACAATAACAATCAATCATTTTGTTACAGACTTTCTAACATGTCTGGCATAAACGCATTTTGGCTGTTAATTAAACCCTTGTAAAAAAAAAAAAAGAAGAAAAATGCTTAACATAAAAAACACCAGTCCCACTACAGCAGCAGGCACAGTTTACAGTGCCTCTGGGTTTCTGATCACATCAGATCAATTCCAGATTATATTAATCTTTTGATGGAAATGTCCGGTCTGTTTTTAATGTTTTCAAGCAAATTGGCCATGCTTCTTTCCCTGTTCTGCATACCAGGTCTGCCAGAGGTATATGTACTGCGTGAAACAAATGAGAATCCCTAAACAAAAGAACATCTAGATGGATTTATTTTTTAAATCATCGACAATTTGACTAATACCATCTGCAGCGAATGCTCGTCTTGACCTTTAACTCGCAAGTACTTCCTACCCAACTCATGTGATAACTTGGGTAACTCAGAAAAGCATAGAAACACTTCCTTTTCACCAAGAATTAAAAAATGGCAATAATGTACTTTTGTATTAGCTTCGCCAGGTCACCGGTAGTAATGCGTGGACAGTGAACTTTGTCTTTGCCTCCTTTTCTGTATGTTTTCATTTTCAACAAAAATACATGATTGGCATTTTTAAATGCTTGGTCACTAACAAGGCTAACATTGCGGGTTATGTCAGCTCTGTTTACGGAGCGACTGAGACCAGCATGGAGGCTTCATTCATTTTAATTAACTACAATAAATGGAAACGTTAAAAACCTCCAGTTTAACAACCCAAATATAAACGTGTTTGAGGGTCTATTTCGTCTCCAAAGCGAAAAATATACAGTACTGTGCAAAAGTTTTAGGCAGGTGTGAAAAAATGCTGTAAAGTAAGAATGCTTTCAAAAATAGACATGTTAATAGTTTATATTTATCAATTAACAAAATGCAAAGTGAGTGAACACAAGAAAAATCTACATCAAATCAACATTTGGTGTGACCACCCTTTGCCTTCAAAACAGCATCAATTCTTCTAGGTACACATGCACACAGTTTTTGAAGGAACTCGGCAGGTAGGTTGGCCCAAACATCTTGGAGAACTAACCACAGTTCTTCTGTGGATTTAGGCAGCCTCAGTTGCTTCTCTCTCTTCATGTAATCCCAGACAGACTCGATGATGTTGAGATCAGGGCTCTGTGGGGGCCATACCATCACTTCCAGGACCCTTGTTCTTCTTTACGCTGAAGATAGTTCTTAATGACTTTCGCTGTATGTTTGGGGTCGTTGTCATGATGCAGAATAAATTTGGGGCCAATCAGATGCCTCCCTGATGGTATTGCATGATGGATAAGTATCTGCCTGTACTTCTCAGCATTGAGGAGACCATTAATTCTGACCAAATCCCCAACTTCATTTGCAGAAATGCTTCACTGTTGCCTGCAGACACTCATTCGTGTACCGCTCTCCAGCCCTTCGGCGAACAAACTGCCTTCTGCTACAGCCAAATATTTCAAATTTTGACTCATCAGTCCAGAGCACCTGCTGCCATTTTTCTGCACCCCAGTTCCTGTGTTTTCGTGCATAGTTGAGTCGCTTGGCCTTGTTTCCACGTCGGAGGTATGGCTTTTGGCCAAGTCTTCCATGAAGGCCACTTCTGACCAGACTTCTCCGGACAGTAGATGGGTGTACCAGGGTCCCACTGTTTTCTGCCAATTCTGAGCTGATGGCACTGCTGGACATCTTCCGATTGCAAAGGGAAGTAAGCATAATGTGTCTTTCATCTGCTGCAGTAAGTTTCCTTGGCCGGCCGCTGCGTCTACGGTCCTCAACGTTGCCCGTTTCTTTGTGGTTCTTCAAAAGAGCTTGGACAGCACATCTGGAAACCCCTGTCTGCCTTGAAATTTCTGCCTGGGAGAGACCTTGCTGATGCAGTATAACTACCTTGTGTCTTGTTGCTGTGCTCAGTCTTGCAGTAAACTGTCTCCAGCAACCTCACCTTGTTCGCTGAGTTTGGCTGTTCCTCACCCAGTTTTATTCCTCCTACACAGCTGTTTCTGTTTCAGTTAATGATTGTGTTTCAACCTACATATTGAATTGATGATCATTAGCACCTGTTTGGTATAATTGTTTAATCATATACCTGACTATATGCCTACAAAATCCCTGACTTTGTGCAAGTGTACCTAGAAGAATTGATGCTGTTTTGAAGGCAAAGGGTGGTCACACCAAATATGGATTTGATTTAGATTTTTCTTTTGTTCACTCACTTTGCATTTAGTTAATTGATAAATATAATCTATTAACATGTCTATTTTTGAAAGCATTCTTACTTTACAGCATTTTTTCACACCTGCCTAAAACTTTTGCACAGTACTGTATATAATAAAACTTTTTTTTTTTAAACTTTTTTTTATTGTATCCGTTTTATACGCAAGATAACACTCCAGGGCTTGTGCATTGTGTTGCTTAGCTTCGTGCCTCCAATCCCACTACAGCAGTATGTTAATGCAACACAACGCACACCGTCGTGTTTTATCCCTTACTTTACAAGCTGCTGTGTTAAGTGCATGCAAGTGCAATACATGAAAACTCCCTAGTAAAGAATACATTTTAGATGCTACAAAATTATATATGACTGAGAGTTTTAACCTTTTTTTTTTAACTTGGAGATATTCTCCATGTATGCATTTTCTTCCTGCTTCTGTAGCTGAGTTAAGGTCTCAAATATTTGGTTTACAATGGGATCTATAAACTATGCTGCCGTTTCATTTCTGTAATTATTTAACCTTTCCACGGACCACCTGATGGGAGCCGGCGGACCACAGATTGACAACAACTGATGTACTGTATATGCAATGTTCTATGTAAAAAAAAAAGACAAAATGTATAGAGAATTTTTTTTAACTTTATTATAGAAAAAACAGTTTTCAGCATCCACATTTACATTATTTGGCAAAACAGATTTTCCAGTGGCAACACCTTACTCTTAAAACAATCTCACAACTGCCTCGTGGCCACATCATTAATTCAATACACTATTAACCCTTAAAAGGTATATTTTAAGTTTAAACATACTCATCAGATACTATTACCTGAAAAGGTTTGATTATTAGTTGGATGCAACAGACAATTTATGTGTTGAATAATCATCTCAAGTTTCAGTGCCAAACAAGCAAATGGTGCTAGTTGGCTAGAGTTTGGATCAGACTCATAGTACATTTAAAAAGTGCAGGAATTCTCTTGTTTTTTTATTTTTTATTTTTTTTACTATGAAATAAATGTTAAATACAATCCACCGCCAACTGAAGTGGCTGATTAACTGCTGAGTTGTAAACCATGAAGTGAAACTGGTCAAATCCTGAAACTCTGTTACAGGCAGCACCTGCAACAGGGAAATGGATAAGGGAAGAAACAGGTTACCAAAAACGGAATATCATCAAAATGTTGTCGTTAAGTTTAAAACAAATATTTTTAATTCACTTGAATAAATGTTCAGATTTATTAAGGTTTATAGTTTAAGAACAAAAAGCGAGCCTATATTGTTCATTATCCCAATACGTTTTATGCTGTCTGCAATCATTATGAATGGTTCTGGGTTCCGTTGTTCCAATATTGATTCATGACTTCTGGCTAACTTTATATATATTAGTGTATATATAGTGTGTGTGTGTGTGTGTGTGTTGGATGCCTCTGATACTGTCTATGTTAAAAAGACACTCATGTATAACAATGTATGCAAAATTTTAAAAAATGGAATATGTGTATTAAGTAGGGTAAAAAAAGGTAAAGACATATATAGAGAACAATTATAGTAACTGATCTATAATATCCCACTTACCAATTTATTAAATGCAATGACCAATACCATTACTGTATTAAAGTGTTACAGAACACCCTTTAGTGTTGACATATTATTTACCACTATTGACTCCTGTGCTATATCGACTGCTGAAATGTTTTTTTTAACAAAATATTGATTGCTTTGATATTTTTATTCTAATATCTGGGTGTGGTGGGTAGAGGTGGGTCCCGTCTGCAATTCAACATACTGACATTTGGAGATGCTGAGCCAGCAGTTTCCTTTACCAGGATCTGCAGGTCAGTGATGAAACACATGTGGACACTTTTACTTTTCTTATTGTTTTTCGTTTCACCGAGAGCCGGCACCAGCATTCACTGTATTTCCCATTGGATTATAAATAACTTATCTTGTAAATAAAATTAACTGTTACTCAAGATCTCAACTTTGGACTGTGTATTGTTTCCGCACCTGAACACCTTCACCACCCAACCAGCCACTCTTGGTGTCAGAAACAGAATTGGCAACCCAAAAAAGGAAATGGAGGCGGAGACAGTAAGGCGCATTCTGGCCAAACATGAGCAGCGGCGAGAGGAGAGGAAGGCTCAGTGCCAGCAGCAGATGAACGGTTCTTCTCCCAGATGGTGGATCTGATGACCAGTCCGGCAGCTACGGAAACGACGGCAGCAAGAATGTTTGCCAGGCAGCCCAAGCTGATGAAGATGACACAGAAGCATTCTTGGTCACGTTTGAGCGAGCGGCCAAAGCCGCCCGATGGCCCCGGGACTGTTGGGCCACAAAAAAAAAAAAAGCAGCAATTGCTCTGGCATAAGTGTATGAAGTCAGCTGCTTCGAGTTCTTCCCCCTCCTCTCTGAAGAAAAATAAATGGGGCCCCCCTGTAAGGCAGAAACTCAAAGAGGGAAGCACGACTTTCCAACCGTGGAAGACGCGGCTTGCCCCATCCTGGGTGAGATCAAAATTCCCTAACCCAACGGGCTCGACCCGCTGGGGCAACACCCCTCCGTCAGTAACTCCTCCCCTTTTTTTGTTACAGACACCAGGAGCCGGGATACATTAGTAAAATCTGCAGGTAAGGGTGGGTGTCGGGAGGGTCCTTATCTCATCCTAATACAGATTTTCAAAAGAGAGGCCACGCGTTAGTGGACTCCGAAAAGGGCAGACTCTGATTTGAAATGTGTTACTGGGGGGGTGTGGTTTGCAAGCCGATACATACTGTGGTTATCTCCTTATTTATGAGGATTCTAAACCATAGTCAAATGATCACAAATGTAATTGTGGCTATATCACAAAAGCTGCCATATCCTGAAATGCTGGGTTGGGACTGGACATTTTTCCGGCAACTTATGGGTCAGAGCTAGTTTCCAACCGTAACCAAAACACAGAAACGGGAGAGTCAATTGGAACAATCTTTCCTTTAAAGTCCGATCTGTTTGGCCGCAGATTCCACAAAAAGAGAGTGCAGGGTGGAAAAACCTGAAGGGATGAGAATGATACAAGGGGAGGGGTTTGACTCAAGCGATAACCAAAGCCCAAGTGAGGTCGGTACTGGGACTGGCTGAATATTACCGTCGCTTTGTTAAAGATTTTTCCACCATATCCACTCCCCTCACCGATCTCACTAAAAAGACTGCGGCGAATAAAGTGCACTGGACCCCACAGTGTCAAAGGGCTTTCGATATTATCATTACTGATCACAACATTAGAAGACGCTGAGCCAGCAGAGTTTACTTTACTTGGAGCTGCAGGACCGTGATGTAATCACATTTTATTTTATGGCATAGAGAGCAGTTGTTACCTTGGACTGATGACCCTTGATTATGTTTGAATTGCTTAGCTAATTAAAATACTGATTATGATCACAGGTACAAGTCTCAACCCTGGGCCGGCTTGATCTTCAAAGACTTCGGCTGGGCAACTCCAAGAAGGGGGGCTGGTTTTGCCTTCTATTTAAACCTATGTATTTCTGTACTCTGGACTCTCTTTCATCAAGCTCACCTGACAACACTGAAGGGTCCTGTAGGGTCAAACCTACAGTATTGTTTTGTTTGACGATTTGTCCGTGCGGTTCGTATGTGGTTACGTTCTGTACTGTGTATCACTGGATTTTCTTTTTGTTTCCGGAATGAAACAGTTTTTATTGAAAATCACATCGAGGACTGGAATTATTATTTTTGAGAAATAAACAAACCTCTTAAATCTTACAAAGGTGAGAGAAAGGCTGGGGAACATGTGCTAAGGAATTATACCGTATAACAGGACATTTTGGCTGGTATTAAATTATGCGGATTTGCTACCTTGGTAGATTTTGACGGTTTTTGAATTGCCGTTTTTCACTTAGCACGTTCACAAAGAAAAATACCACCGTTTTGTATTTCTACTTTTAATTTAAAAAACATTCAAATACATGTTTACTTAATGAAATCTGTCTTCTAAAACAGTATCTCATTTACAGTAACTCATTATAGCATCTACAATGTCACTGCAGCAACTTGGATAAGAACAAAGGCGGCCTTCTAATAAGTTAGACTAGCAAGCACTGGCAAAATCAACTCATTTTTATACGGTGCAGAACTAATTTATTTTAACATATTGTTCAGGGACATTGCAATACCTGCACGGTGGGTGTCTTAATAGTAGTATCTACAATTGACAACAACAATCCAAAGCAAATTTGCTTTTGTTACAGACTTTCTAACAAGTCTGGAATAAACTAGTTTGGCTGTTACAGTACTTAATTAACCCCTTGTAAAAAAAAAAAAACACAAAACTGCTTAACATAAAAAAGAACAGTCGTACAGGTACCACAGTAGCAGGCACCGTTAACACTGCAATGGAGTTTCTGATCACATCATAAATTCCAGATTTTCTAAATCCATTGATGTAAATGTCCGGTCTGCTTTTAATTTTTTCAAGCAAATTGGCTTCACCACACTGCAATTCTCATATTCTCATATTCACTTTGACATCTGACACATTCTTTCCCTTGCCCAGCACTTCTTTAACCTGTGCTGCATACCTATCTGTCAAAGGCCGGGATCACTCACTGTACGCCACACTCTGATTGGTGGAAGAATTATTGGTGATCCAGTCAAAACCGGCAATAAAGCCAAAATAAATTCCCTACCAAAATTTCCCGTTATACGGTACATTGCAGAATAACAAAGCGTGGACGGACAGAACAAAGAAAGACGGAGTGAAATAGGACCGCCGTCACAGAGGACTCTTCATGTGGACACTTTTTCTTTTGTTATTGTTTTTTATTTCCTGAGCACCGGCACCAGCATTCACTGTACTCTCACCTTGTCTTGTAAATAAAATTCACTGTTATTCACAATCTCAACTTTGCACTGTGTGTTGTTTCTGCACCTAAACACCTTCACCACCCGACCAGCCACACTGGGTCATAAACCTACTTGAATACTGTATGTTTAGTTTGTTGTACATGTACAAAAGTAGATGGTAAAAATCAATGACACCATACTGTAACTTTATAAAAAATGCTAAAAGTGCACAGTTTAACCACGGTTTATTTTTCCGGTTATTCGTGAACTCATGATAAAGTCAACTCAAATTATTGTCAAATTATTGTCATACAGTTAAGCGAGCTTAACTGTATATTGAATAATCTCTGCATAATCTATGTGATCATGAAAACGCGCTGAATGAATATGTGTATTAAATTTACTGCAGTAACAATATTATTGTATTCGTAAACTATATTATGTAGTTCAAAAACGAAAAAATGAATTGTTTTTTCAACAAAGCCAGGTCTTCCAACTTGCATAAACGGTTAAGTGATTGCAAGAACATTTCTTTGCTTTTAGGGAACTGGAATAGAGATACTGCATCCAGTTTTTTTTTTCCACTGCAGCCCTCAGCACAGCTGTAGTGGATAATTAAAGCCCTGTGAAATCCTTTTTATTTTTTATAATTTTTTATTTTATTTTTCACAAATTTAGTTTTATTTAGTTTTATACGCTAAAATGTTTCTTTTGTTTTTTTTTAAAAAATTTTGTTTCATTACAGATACACATTAATAAAATAAGTCAAATAGATAAATAAAAACAAAGTATACATCATGTTTTAACTATATATACACTACCGTTCAAAAGTTTGGGGTCACTTAGAAATTTCCTTGTTTTCCATGAAAACATACATGAAATGAGTTTGAATAGGAAATATAGCAAAATGAATAGGAAATATAGTCATTGACAAGGTTAGAAATAATGATTCTTAATTGAAATAATTGTGTCCTTCAAACTTTGCTTTCATCAAAGAATCCTCCATTTGCAGCAATTACAACCTTGCAGACCTTTGGCATTCTAGTTGTCAATTTGTTGAGGTAATCTGAAAAGATTTCACCCCATGCTTCCTGAAGCACCTCCCACAAGTTGGATTGGCTTGATGGGCACTTCTTACGTACCATACGGTCAAGCTGCTCCCACAACAGCTCAATAGGGTTGAGATCCGGTGACTGTGCTGGCCACTCCATTATAGACAGAATACCAGCTGACTGCTTCTTCCTAAATAGTTCTTGCATAGTTTGGAGCTGTGCTTTGGGTCATTGTCCTGTTGTAGGAGGAAATTGGCTCCAATCAAGCGCCATCCACAGGGTATGGCATGGCGTTGCAAAATGGAGTGATAGCCTTCCTTCTTCAAGATCCCTTTTACCCTGTACAAATCTCCCACTTTACCACCACCAAAGCACCCCCAGACCATCACATTGCCTCCACCATGCTTGACAGATGGCGCCAAGCACTCCTCCAGCATCTTTTCATTTGGTCTGCGTCTCACGAATGTTCTTCTTTGTGATCCGAACACCTCAAACTTAGATTAGTCTGTCCATAACACTTTTTCCAATCTTCCTCTGTCCAGTGTCTGTGTTCTTTTGCCCATCTTAATCTTTTCTTTTTATTGGCCAGTCTGAGATATGGCTTTTTCTTTGCAACTCTGCCTAGAAGGCCAGCATCCCGGAGTCGCCTATTCACTGTTGACGTTGAGACTGGTGTTTTGCGGGTACTATTTAATGAAGCTGCCAGTTGAGGACCTGTGAGGCGTCTGTTTCTCAAACTAGACACTCTAATGTATTTGTCCTCTTGCTCAGTTGTGCACCGGGGCCTCCCACTCCTCTTTCTATTATGCTTAGAGCCAGTTTGCGCTGTTATTTGGAGTAGTACACAGCGTTGTACAAGATCTTCAGTTTCTTGGCAATTTCTCGCATGGAATAGCCTTCATTTCTCAGAACAAGAATAGACTGACAAGTTTCAGAAGAAAGTTCTTTGTTTCTGGCCATTTTGAGCCTGTAATCGAACCCACAATTGCTGATGCTCCAGATACTCAACTAGTCTAAAGAAGGCCAGTTTTATTGCTTCTTTAATCAGCACAACAGTTTTCAGCTGTGCTAACATAATTGCAAAAGGGTTTTCTAATGATCAATTAGCCTTTTAAAATGATAAACTTGGATTAGCAAACACAACGTGCCATTGGAACACAAGACTGATGGTTGCTGATAATGGGCCTCTGTACGCCTATGTAGATATTCCATTACAAATCAGCCGTTTCCAGCTACAATAGTCATTTACAACATTAATAATGTCTATACTGTATTTCTGATCAATTTGATGTTATTTTAATGGACAAAAAATTTGCATTTCTTTCGAAAACAAGGACATTTCTAAGTGACAGTACTGTGCAAAAGTTTTAGGCAGCTGTGAAAAAATGCTGTAAAGTAAGAATGCTTTCAAAAATAGACATGTTAATAGATTATATTTATCAATTAACTAAATGCAAAGTGAGTGAACAGAAGAAAAATCTAAATCAAATCCATATTTGGTGTGACCACCCTTTGCCTTCAAAACAGCATCAATTCTTCTAGGTACACTTGCACAAAGTCAGGGATTTTGTAGGCATATAGTCAGGTGTATGATTAAACAATTATACCAAACAGGTGCTAATGATCATCAATTCAATATGTAGGTTGAAACACAATCATTAACTGAAACAGAAACAGCTGTGTAGGAGGAATAAAACTGGGTGAGGAACAGCCAAACTCAGCTAACAAGGTGAGGTTGCTGAAGACAGTTTACTGTCAAAAGTCATACACCATGGCAAGACTGAGCACAGCAACAAGACACAAGGTAGTTATACTGCATCAGCAAGGTCTCTCCCAGGCAGAAATTTCAAGGCAGACAGGGGTTTCCAGATGTGCTGTCCAAGCTCTTTTGAAGAAGCACAAAGAAACGGGCAACGTTGAGGACCGTAGAGCGCAGTGGTCGGCCAAGGAAACTTACTGCAGCAGATGAAAGACACATCATGCTTACTTCCCTTCGCAATCGGAAGATGTCCAGCAGTGCCATCAGCTCAGAACTGGCAGAAAACAGTGGGACCCTGGTACACCCATCTACTGTCCGGAGAAGTCTGGTCAGAAGTGGCCTTCATGGAAGACTTGCGGCCAAAAGCCATACCTCCGGCGTGGAAACAAGGCCAAGCGACTCAACTATGCACGAAAACACAGGAACTGGGGTGCAGAAAAATGGCAGCAGGTGCTCTGGACTGATGAGTCAAAATTTGAAATATTTGGCTGTAGCAGAAGGCAGTTTGTTCGCCGAAGGGCTGGAGAGCGGTACGAATGAGTGTCTGCAGGCAACAGTGAAGCATGGTGGAGGTTCCTTGCAAGTTTGGGGCTGCATTTCTGCAAATGGAGTTGGGGATTTGGTCAGAATTAATGGTCTCCTCAATGCTGAGAAGTACAGGCAGATACTTATCCATCATGCAATACCATCAGGGAGGCATCTGATTGGCCCCAAATTTATTCTGCAGCATGACAACGACCCCAAACATACAGCGAAAGTCATTAAGAACTATCTTCAGCGTAAAGAAGAACAAGGAGTCCTGGAAGTGATGGTATGGCCCCCACAGAGCCCTGATCTCAACATCATCGAGTCTGTCTGGGATTACATGAAGAGAGAAAGCAACTGAGGCTGCCTAAATCCACAGAAGAACTGTGGTTAGTTCTCCAAGATGTTTGGGCCAACCTACCTGCCGAGTTCCTTCAAAAACTGTGTGCAAGTGTACCTAGAAGAATTGATGCTGTTTTGAAGGCAAAGGGTGGTCACACCAAATATTGATTTGATGTAGATTTTTCTTCTGTTCACTCACTTTGCATTTTGTTAATTGATAAATATAAACTATTAACATGTCTATTTTTGAAAGCATTCTTACTTTACAGCATTTTTTCACACCTGCCTAAAACTTTTGCACCGTACTGTATATATATATATATTTTTTTTTAGCTCAAAGAGCCAGCTGCCCAACGTTTCGATATGTTGTACATATCTTTCTCAAGTGAGCCTGTGTTTGAATCAAAACATTGGAGGTATTTATAGGTTTTTGACGGCATGACAACTACTTGTTATTGTTTACATTCAAATCCATGATTTATTCTTACATGATGTAATGGTGTTCTTTAAGTCTATGTATACGTGTATGGGCCTATTTATATATATATATATATATATATATATATATATATATATATATATATATATATATATATATATATATATATATATATATATATATATATATATGTATTAACAGTTTGTCTTTTTTTAATTGTTTTGACAAACAGACCTAGCACAGAAAATAATTTAGTTAACATAATTTCTCATTAGCGACAGTAACAGTAACGTATCCAACTATTTTTAATTAACTACCTATGTACAGTAAATACCGCCAATGCCCTCTATAAAAATCCAATCAGATAAAATAAAAATACAAAAAGTACATTACTGCACAACGGAAATCAAATCAGCATGAAGGTTACTAAATCACAAAGACAAAAAAATGGTTTATTTCAAAATGTTGTACAATTCAGCATTAACTCAAAAAGCAGGTTACTGAAAAAAAATATATTTTCCGAATGTGTTCATAAGGATCTTCAATCGTGTACAAATATTCAAATTAAGAATTAAACGCAAGCATACAACAGAACTCTACGTTTTCTTTTTTATGGTTTGTTGTCTGTCACTTGCAATCAGTGAATACTTTTGAAAAAAAACAAAAAGTTCAGTCAATGGAAAACACAGGGTACATGAGACAAGAAATCACGGTACTGGATAAGCTGGCATTCTGGCACCTGAGCCCAAACACGCCAGTAACATCTACAGAGCCGTCAATTATTCTTAACTGCATCTTCGTTTAGTTTCATGTACCACAACAAAAAATCATTTATTTCCACTTCCCTCAGAAGTGGCATGTTCACAATACATTCCTTCAACATATTTCTATCCACTGATTCTCGAGTGGCTATCTCCAATGGATTAAACAACTGGCCAAGAGAAGTCAGGAGAAATTCTTTGCAGCATTGTTTAATTGTTATGCGTGATTTAGGCATTTTAGAAACAAACGTCTCTTCACTTCCATCACAATTTTAATTCCCAAACGACTCGCTCCAAATTATACATCTGCGCAAGTGCTAGTCAGAGTTTCCGTTTCGCTTCAGATGTGTCTATGGTAACGGCTGAGCCTTGACAACTACGATTGCACATATTTAAAATATTTTTTGTATAAAAATCCCAATTTAAAAATGTCATTCTATGTTTGCTTTATAATGATTTTTCATTTTATATTTGCATTTTGTTTTATGTCGTTTCATATGTTGCATTTCGTTTTATTTCATTCTATTTCGTATTTGCACGGGGCTCTATGGATAATCCTTCTTAGAATAGTGTATGCAGCGCTCCAGATAAGATTTTGGGACATTGAGTAATTTACTCTCCAATTTAGACACTGTCTGATTAAAATGTATTTTGGGTGAGTAAATACTTTCAAGAAATACTGTACATACTTTAATACTAACTACAGCCTTACATTTTAACTGTAATGTTACTTTGAACTACTGTACAGATACTTGGTCTTATAATGAAAACTTCCCTTTCCTTATTTTCCCAGACCTGCCAACCTTGACATTTTTTTGAGTAGCACTCTTTCACGCAGACATCTCGTAATCCTGTTTAACTGTATAGCTGAACCGTATGGCTTCCCCAGAATCCAACAGGTCAAACTGCACTTTCAGATATTGAATGTTTAGCTTCATAGGTGGCATACTTGGCTTTCCTGAGCAAGGTGTCACTAAAGGTTTGTGTGCGACACACTTGCTGCTTCGCTGACATCATGACTTTGTGCTACCAGTGAAGTTAGCATGTCTGTGCTCAGGCTGGCTCTGTGTTGTTTTTGGTCACCAAGCTGAACACTCTTTCACAGTCAGCATTACTGTGGAAGATTACCACAATGCCTAAGCGGTACCATTACAGTAATGCCCGATTCTTTTGTTCTGGACAGAAATATAAAGTTTCCTTCTCATTCCACCAAAGCGGTGCGATTTGGACTTTGACATTTTTAGATTTTTACCAAAATAAATAATTATTCTGAACTCCCCATGACATGAAGGACATGTTTAACCTCCAAGAAAACATATTTTCCCATCTCAGGCATCAAAGCCCTATTATTATCAGCCATTTTCTTGTGATATGGACACCATTTGTCTTCAACCCGTTACGGACAATATGGAAGTTGTCTGAATATGATTTTAAAAGATTCTTGTAATAAAATCAACATTTTCTTATTAATCATATGTCCCTCAAATGAATTCAATAATTGCAAATATAAAATTCATATAAAATCTCACACTTTTGCTATACTAAAGCCTCAAATTGACACTTTGTGTGTCAGCGGCCTCATCATTTTTATCAAAAGTATGGTTTCATTTCAGAATTTGAACTAAAATCAACATTCTCATGATTGCTCTAAACATTTCAGACTGAGCTCAACAAAAATTGAATTCATATTCCATAACCCTTCCAACATTTTATCACAAAATTGTCATGTAACAGGGTTGAGACTAGGGTAACAGGGTTGAAGATGGTAACGGGGTTGAAGAGACAAATAGGCTTTCCATATAAATTGGTTTTGTTTACTCTCAAATTCACTCAAAGATGTTCTATAAACATTGTATTTCTTATATATATTACCATGTAATGAGGACAATAGAAAGATCAATTTGAATTAAACTGAGTTTTATTAACTATTATTATTATTTCTTAGCAGACGCCCTTATCCAGGGCGACTTACAATTGTTACAAGATATCACATTATACATTATTTCACATTATACAGATATACATTATTTTTACATACAATTACCCATTTATACAGTTGGGTTTTACTGGAGCAATCTAGGTAAAGTACCTTGCTCAAGGGTACAACAGCAGTGTCCCCACTGGGGATTGAACCCACAACCCTCCGGTCAAGAGTCCAGAGCCCTAACCACTACTCCACACTGCTTAACCCAACTGCAGTAAAAAAAAAAAAAAAAAAACATAGCAGACGTTAATAACAGGTCATCAGAACAGGTCAACAAGTTAGAACAGGTCATCAGAATCATAAAAACATTGTCTGCACATGGACATGGAGACACTCAGGAGCACTATGGTGCTGGTCTCACAGGTAGGTACATACTTTTTTTTTACATACTTTTGGTGTGTGTGTGTCATGGCGTCATCCCGAAAGTCTGTCCCACGCCTCTTTCAAGATCTCTACGTGGCATGATTTCACAGGCTGTGGGGGTGGAATGATTTCAAGGACATCATCAAACAGGTACCAGAGGATGTCATCACGAACAGGCCAGAAGAATCTGTTTGATCCAACGCGATGCATACACTTTACTTGGACATGCATTTCATCTGTGTTAAGGATGATGCCTGGATATAGGTCTTCATCGTATCTGAGCATACACCACTGCCCAAGCAGCCCTGGACTTCCCCACTGGATTTCCTTCACTGGTTGTGGCTTTCCTTCACTGGCTGGCTGTGGCGCAGCAGTTGGAACCTTCCTGCTGAAACTGAAATGCTGTGTGTTGAAGCACTTGCAGTCGAGTTGCTTCTGTGTTGACCACATGCAGCTGACATCACGATATATCAGCTCTCTTGGAGCAAGAGTAATCACCTGGTGGATCCTCATTGTTGATGGCACTGCTGGTATCTGGGTTGGCATCTTCTCCAATGCGTTCTCTACGTTCTCACTCTTCACAAAGAACAATTTCACTTTTGTGTTTGTCTCAGTCAGGGCCTTGAAGAGCTCATGTGCATCAGGGATATCACGGCCCTTAGCCACCAACATGTCAGCTGTTCTTTTAAGGTTCCCCGACACCATCAGGAGCCCCTTTTGCCCCTTCAATGCCAGCCTTGAAGCCTCTTCTGTCCAATTCCGTGCTGAAAAGGAAGAAGTTGCCTCTTTGCTTGTATAGTGTACAGGGGCCATCACTAAAAAGTGCAGCACAGTCACTTGCGGATGTGTGGCCTGAAGGTAATCCAGCACTGGATCGAGGTGTTGCCATATTGCTGGAGGGCCTTTGTGCCTGGAGGGGAGATGGTGCTGAAGCATATGGGCTCTAGTTTTTCACCTATGTACAACACCCCAGTATGCAGAGTGGCCTGCTGGTGTGAGGCCCCAAAGTGGACAGCTTGTATCTCAGAGCTGTATTTACAGGTGTAGTTTTCTGAAAAGTCTACATGGATCAAGGCCTCATCCATTGACATGCATTCCTTCAGCTCTCTGCAGTAAGCATACTGCTGTTTAATGTTGAACAAGTGTCTTTTAAACCTGTGCAAGTAGGTGTTGAGTAACAGGGTTGAGTGTGACGGGGTTGAGTTTTTTGGCTCAAAATGGCCACTGCTCCTCATGTGGTGAAGAACAGGAAACCACATGGCATGCATGAAATTAAGAAATTGCATATATTTTTGCAATAAAAAGATAGTTTTGATAAGTAATACTTTTCTATCTCTATTTCATGTAACAGAGTTGAGTTGTTGAGCTCGACGGCCCCAATCTAACAATAAAAATCTATGAAATATAGATATAAAATAATGTGATAACGTGCCTGTCTTTGCACCATGTTGTTCAGAAGACTTGTATGATGTAGCTTCCAGTTGAAGATGTCACATAAGGATAAGTTGACTATTTTTATGGGGGAGATTGGTTGGCGTAACGGGGTTGAGGGTAGACTGAGGTACGCAACTAAATATTGTGATTTTAATCAATAATCATGCATTTATTTGGAAAAATACATTCTCAGCAAAAGAGCACAAATAGATGTTTAGATCAATGGCAAAATGTATGCATTATTTGGCATTTTTATTAGTCATATTCTAAGTACAAATTCAGTGAAGGCCACGGAGGACATGACAAAAGCTTGGTGTCAGTTGAAAACAAGATATTTTCTGATATTAAAGATGAAAGTAATGTAATATTTCTTACACTTCATTACAGGGGACAGTTCAATTTAAATAGAAAAAGCTTTTAAAATTAGATTTTGGTGACCCAATACTTAAAATATACTTAAAAGGTCAGAGGGACTCAAATTGTACCGGTTTCATGGAATGACAGGATTCCTGCTTATCCAGACTGGAGGGTAAAATGGATTTCAGCGATTAAAAGAGAATAAAAAAATGAAAAAGACTGAACCCATTTGTTTGTAGTGAGCGCTTCATAAAAGTTAATATCAGTAAGCATATATTGGTAGTTCTGATATTACGTTAGTAGTCGTAGTAGTATTAAGTCCCACTTTAACACGCTTACTTGTATGGTCGTTTATTTAGCTATACAGTTAAACGGAATTATACTTATGCGGGTCAGTGATTCCCAGTCCTTACATAAAACAATATTTTACCGTTAACAAAATCCATAATGCTACATTAATGATCTTACTGAACTTCAACATAAAATCACAAACCAGCCGTTTATGACTTGTTTAAAGCACAATGAAACGGCATTTATCTACAATGTAATTGTACGCTACTTGCAAAGTAAACAGAAGCCTTATGTACCTTAACCACATTAACAATGTTAATGCTGTGCTCATTTTTATAAAATCAAATTTTACTGATATCCCTGTATGGTAACAGGCGTTTGTGAAAAACAGGACAACGAGCCAAAAAACAGAATATTAAATTTAAATATTGTACTATATTATTATAATAAATGTGTGTACTTACTCCCTCAACATTCTCGTAAAATCCTCATTCACCTGTATTCTTTTCATTCGACGTAGTTATCTAAATCAAGCACTTTTTTTTTTTAAACGCAAGTGTGTTTTTTCCCCCCAGACAAAAATGAATGCATAACTAATGCATTAATTAAAAAACAAAGGTACTGTAGCCAGTTTGAAATAAATAATTTCCTCACAAGTCAGTGTACTTCACACTCCCTCCAGTGTGTCCGAAACTGGCAGTTGAAACACAAGCGAGTCAGCTCAATAAAGCCTGATAGGCTACAGTAGAATGTCAGTGATTATACAAAGAAACTGGGTGGTAGGAATTTGTCAGTCAACTTTTTTTTTTTTTTTTTTAACACAGGTTGGATCGTCAACTAAACTCAAAACCTGATTGGTTAACCTATCTTGCTTGCCTTGCCCTAAGGCCGGCCCTGACGTTAGATGCAACACTTTCTCTAACTCCAGGCAACATAATAGATGATGAGCGAAATATGTTTTACGTATTATTGCGTATCATCTCTGACAAAAGAGTACCCGCATATTACCAACTCAAAATGCGTAGCGGCTACGCAAAATGCGTAGAGGTTAGCAGGTCTGTTTTCCACATGACAAATAAACAACAATGTATTTTTCACAGCTATTTAGTCCTGCCTTAATAATAATAATAATAATAATAATATTGTTATTAGTCAGAGAAGTTGCTACTCTCAGTGTAGTTATCTACTGCATTTACTGAGTCTCCTCCCACTAGACTGTTTTTATAGTTGTTTTTTGTAAATCTTCCTTTCTGAGTCTCTTGTGCTCTCCCTCCATGTCGAAAGACACACTCACTAAAAATATAAAAACTATTTTTTTTTCTAAAAATATACAGTACTGTGCAAAAGTTATAGGCAGGTGTGAAAAAATTCTGTAAAGTAAGAATGCTTTCAAAAATAGACATATTAATAGATTATATTTATCAATTAACTAAATGCAAAGTGAGTGAACAGAAGAAAAATCTAAATCAAATCCATATTTGGTGTGACCACCCTTTGCCTTCAAAACAGCATCAATTCTTCTAGGTACACTTGCACAAAGTCAGGGATTTTGTAGGCATATAGTCAGGTGTATGATTAAACAATTATACCAAACAGGTGCTAATGATCATCAATTCAATATGTAGGTTGAAACACAATCATTAACTGGAACAGAAACAGCTGTGTAGGAGGAATAAAACTGGGTGAGGAACAGCCAAACTCAGCTAACAAAGTGAGGTTGCTGAAGACAGTTTACTGTCAAAAGTCATACACCATGGCAAGACTGAGCACAGCAACAAGACACAAGGTAGTTATACTGCATCAGCAAGGTCTCTCTCAGGCAGAAATTTCACGGCAGACAGGGGTTTCCAGATGTGCTGTCCAAGCTCTTTTGAAGAAGCACAAAGAAACGGGCAACGTTGAGGACCGTAGACGCAGTGGTCGGCCAAGGAAACTTACTGCAGCAGATGAAAGACACATCATGCTTACTTCCCTTTGCAATCGGAAGATGTCCAGCAGTGCCATCAGCTCAGAATTGGCAGAAAACAGTGGGACCCTGGTACACCCATCTACTGTCCGGAGAAGTCTGGTCAGAAGTGGCCTTCATGGAAGACTTCGCGGCCAAAAGCCATACCTCCGACGTGGAAACAAGGCCAAGCGACTCAACTATGCACTAAAACACAGGAACTGGGGTGCAGAAAAATGGCAGCAGGTGCTCTGGACTGATGAGTCAAAATTTGAAATATTTGGCTGTAGCAGAAGGCAGTTTGTTCGCGAAGGGCTGGAGAGCGCATACGAATGAGTGTCTGCAGGCAACAGTGAAGCATGGTGGAGGTTCCTTGCAAGTTTGGGGCTGCATTTCTGCAAATGGAGTTGGGGATTTGGTCAGAATTAATGGTCTTCTCAATGCTGAGAAGTACAGGCAGATACTTATCCATCATGCAATACCATCAGGGAGGCATCTGATTGGCCCCAAATTTATTCTGCAGCATGACAACGACCCCAAACATACAGCTTAAAGTCATTAAGAACTATCTTCAGTGTAAAGAAGAACAAGGAGTCCTGGAAGTGATGGTATGGCCCCCACAGAGTCCTGATCTCAACATCATCGAGTCTGTCTGGGATTACATGAAGAGAGAGAAGCAACTGAGGCTGCCTAAATCCACAGAAGAACTGTGGTTAGTTCTCCAAGATGTTTGGGCCAACCTACCTGCCGAGTTCCTTCAAAAACTGTGTGCAAGTGTACCTAGAAGAATTGATACTTGATGCTGTTTTGAAGGCAAAGGGTGGTCACAACAAATATGGATTTGATTTAGATTTTTCTTCTGTTCACTCACTTTGCATTTAGTTAATTGATAAATATAATCTATTAACATGTCTATTTTTGAAAGCATTCTTACTTTACAGCATTTTTTCACACCTGCCTAAAACTTTTACACAGTACTGTATATATTTTTAAAACCGTACCGATTTTGAACTAATGCAAATAAGGAAAGGATAACACTGTATTCCTTACTGATCGCCTTGCTATTGCAATATAAAGCATCCTGACTGTCTCCAAACACAGATTATTATACCATAGATGTACCTTCCAAAAATTAATTTGACAGTAAATTGGTAGGTTCATTTGAGGGGTACTAAGACGACACTGAGAAATCATAATGATCAAAAATTGAGACGCTTATTCCACAGTCACAGACACACTTTTTTTTTTTTATTGAAAACCTGGACTTACTGGTCACACATTTCACACGTCCAAGCATTTCTATGATCCATTCTCTAGCTACCACTTGCAGTATATTCACAATTACCCCTCCTACCCTTCCTCTCCAAAACCCTCTAGCGGGCTGTACACCGCCAGCTCACTGCTTTCCAGTCCAACCACTCTCTGCTCGACCCTCTCCAATCTGGCTTCCGCTCTGCTCACTCCACTGAAACTGCCCTCCTGTCTGTCACCAACTCACTAAACTCTGCCCGAGCTGCCTCTCTCTCCTCTGTCCTAATTCTCCTCGACCTCTCTGCTGCCTTTGACACTGTCGATCACTCTATTCTACTATCCTCTCTCGCTGACCTGGGAATCTCTGTTACTGCTCTGGCCTGGTTCTCCTCCTACCTCTCCAACCGCACTTACCAGGTAACCTGCCGTGGAGCAACCTCGGAGTCACCCTGGACCCCTCCCTCTCTTATTCCCAGCACATCTCCACTCTGGCACGCACTTGCCGATTCTTCCTGAGCAACATACGAAGAATCCAACCCTTCCTCACCAACTACGCCACCCAGCTCCTGGTCCAGGCCCTGGTACTCTCCCGCCTAGACTACTGCAACTCCCTCCTGGCTGGCCTTCCTGCGTCCTCCACCCGTCCGCTCCAGCTCATCCAGAACTCTGCTGCTCAGCCTGGTGTTCTCTCTGCCTCGCTTCTCCCACGCGAACTCCACTGCTCCGCCACTCCACTGGCTCCCGATCACCGCCGCATCCAGTTCAAGACTCTTGTACTAGCCTACAGATGCCTTGACCAGACTGCACCCAGCTACCTCCAGACCCTCATCTCTCCCTACACCCCCTCTCGACCTCTCCGCTCCTCCTGCACTAGAAGACTGGCTCTACCTCCTCTATGCTCCCCTGCCTCCAGAGCCCACTCCTTCTCCACCCTCGCCCCGCAGTGGTGGAATGACCTTCCTACAGATGTCAGGACTGCCCAGTCCCTGACCACCTTCCGGCACCTCCTCAAGACTCACCTCTTCAGACAGCCACCTGTAGAACTCCTCTTTTTTCCCTCTGGACACATCACTCTTCCTTAAATGCTCTTTACTTGCTCTTATCCGCCCCCTATTTTACTGTAGAGTACTGTAATCTGTCAAGTGTTATTTAATCTGTAGTATTTTGTATTCAATTACATCCTGATGTAACAAACACTGACACTGTTATCTGCTCCGTTATTGAATCGTATTTTGTCATACTTGTACTTGCTAGAACTAAAGTCATTGTATTTTTATCTTGTTCTTAATTGTATTATTACTTGTACTGTGATCTTTGAAATGTATTTTTGTTTACGACTAAGTCGCCCTGGATAAGGGTGTCTGCTAAGAAATAAATAATAATAATAATAATGCTAGGAACTGCAATTGTGGGAACAGAAAAATCTTGCATCATTGGTGTAGTACAGTAAATGGATTTTATTTGGATGTTTTTTTTTTTTGTTTTTTTTTTTAAAGATTTATAACCCTGGGTATGTGAAAAAACAAAAATATCAGAACAAAGATATTTCAGAAATGTTTTGTTGTAAACACTAAAGGGTGTTCGGTAACACTAATGTGAAGTGCCTGATACCTTTTTAAATTTCAACCAGTACAGTACAAATTCATTAAACCCAAACATGCTAGTATATATTTGTTTAGTCATGTTTAAAAGGCTTTGATGCATGTTATAAATGTAGGACAATAAGGGTACCTGATATCTTTTTTTATGCGACTATAAAAGATACTACTAATTTAATAAGGCTCTGGACTCTTGACCGGAGGTTCGTGGGTTCAATTCCTGCTGGGGGACATTGCTGCTGTACCTTTGAACAAGGTACTTTACCTAGATTGCTCCAGTAAAAACCCAACTCTATAAATGGGTAATTGTATGTAAAAAAATAATGTAATTGTATGTAAAAAAATAATGTGATATCTTGTAACAATTTTAAGTCGCCCTGGATAAGGGTGTCTGCTAAATAAATAAATAAATAAATAAATAAATAATAACCAGACTATAAATACAGGATACAAAGCAAATCTAATTATTTTTATTTTTAGGACTGTATTTTACCCAATAATCATGTTCAATTTTTAATTGCCCTGCACAATGTTAGTGTTTGTGTAACTTGTATGGGGAAATGGGTTTGTTTTGTGTGCTTTTTGGAGTTGTTGTGTGTTATTAAATGATTGTTTACAGACGGGCGCTCAGTTGAGACATGCTGCCTGCTAGGTTTGGTTGAGAGGAAGGGCAGCTAGTGATTGGCTGTGCCGTCCTCAATCAGCACGCGGATGGTCTCGACTGCGTGTCCGTCAGCATAAAAACATCCGGTGGAGATCGCTCTGGGCGACTGCAACGCCATGCTACACAGGGGGGCGCTGTGTACACTCAGGAGGAGAGCGTCCGCTCTGCAGGAACTACAGCTATGCAACCCTGAAACTGGAACACGGTACTTGTGAAGGCAATGCCCAGCCAAGGCCGTATGAAGAAGCAGGAGTCGACGTATGAATACCGGCACATAAGTAGGTTAGTTCAGGGGATAGTGATCCCAAGTAATGTATAGCGAGGGTTACGTAGTGTAGTCGGTTCCTGGAGCGGGGCGCCTCGTTTATAAGGCTAGCGCCACCTGTGTGGCACTTTTATTTGTAGTTTTTGTACTATGTTTTATTTTGCCTTGTGTACAGCTTGCTGTATGTGTCCTCTGTACGTTACCATCGCTGGTAACGTCACATGACCCATTTGTTTATTTACTTTCTGTGTGTGTTAATAAATCCTGCAAGCTTGTGCGGGCGTTTCAACTCCACCTCCCATGTCTCTCTACCAACACACATGACACGAGCACCCTGTCACAGTCCATGTTAAAATACATTTGACACTTAAAAGACAGGCACAGTAAATATGCAGTGCTCCCTCCATAAGACACCATCCCAATACCACCCCAATTCATCAAATTTTACCAGAAAACAAAATACCTGCTATGAACCGCATTTTAAACAAAATAATTTTCTGCTTTAAGTTGCATAGTGTTTTTAAGGGAAACTCTCTATTGACTTCTTCACAACTTACCATAACCTCCAGTTGTATTTGCACAGATTACTGCACCAAAGAAACCAGGATAATACTTCTTAATTCTGTTGATAACCTTCCTGCATGCTGTGGTCGGGTCTATTCCTATTCTCATGTACTCCACAGCTTGGTAACTAATGTAAGAAACACACACAAAAAAACAATAATGTAGCGAATTCCACATCAACTCAGTCCCTGGATAGCCAAATTGCAATTATTTTGATAGAAATAGGTAGACATTAGTGATGTGACAATACAAAATATATTTTCATGATCTTCAGGTGACTATGTTGAGTTTGATTCTACAACGTATTTCTTTTTTTATGGAATGCACGCTTGCCTTAGACATGTTAAAATTGTCTCAAATAGTGGTGAGGTTTTCTTTTCAGTTAGAGGCTTAGTGAAATCATTGAGGTTTTCACTGGAACCGAATAAACTGAATATTCAATGCAAGTAGGTAGCATTATGAGAATGCCCTGCTCATTGTGAGGAAATACTTCAGTAAACCACCAGCTAACAAGTATACCCGTTCTGCTGTTTGAGCAGGCTTTACCATGTCATGTCACTCAAGTTAAAAAATCTACTTAAAATTGTCTTATCAAATCTATTTTACAAGCCTGAAAACCTTGGAAGGAATCGCATCATAACATCCCCATCCCCAGTAGCAGCTGCACCTCCAACTGTGCTGTCAGCATAGGCCCCTGCTCCAGCGATTGGTGAATCCCCTACACGGCTATCATACAAAAAAAAAACACACACACACACACAGAAATACATTAATCAATCACGCACAAGGGAAATTTTCAAGTCTGAAGGAGAGTGACGGAGAATACAAAAAATGTAAATGCTTCAATACTTCCAATAGTATCAACGAACATTTTGTGTGTTAGCCTTTTATGCCTATCACCTCATAACTAGAGGCTTTTGAACTACACTTTGAGAGACACTTTTCATAAAATAGTTTTCTCAGAAGACCACTGGTATGTAAAACATATACTGTGTTTAGCCATTATTATTGGTTCATTTTTCAGTTTGTGTTATGATTAAAGCCCAAGTTGAAACAGGACTCTATACAGTTCACATTAATAATAAAATACATGATTAGAACGCAATTCTGGACAGGAGTGAGTACAACAAACTTGTTTTTACTTGTATCTGTTTTTATCCAACTCATGACACCTGTTAATTGTGCTACAAGCTTCAGATGGCTTTGTCACATAATGTGATCATTTTAATTTGTCTTTTTGTAGCGACATTACAATGTGCCTGACTGAGTGGACAGATGTAAAAAAAACGATGAGTTGGATATCAATCTTATGTTACAACCCACCTGTTTAATAGAAACACCGTACAGGATTAGATCACTACAGGTCTTTGTTTCTCTGATTCACAATAAAGCAAGCTAGAAATAAGCCCACTATTTTAGGTTATTATTGCAGAATTGTGCAGGAATGGCAGATCCGAATTAAATGTACCCTGACTTAGGCAGTGTTAATGAACCACCGATTCAACACAAACAATACATTGAAATCATCACACTCACAGACACTTATGAACATCAGAACTGCATCTAGTAATTTATATAAAAAATGGTTTCTTTAAAATTATAATAACATTTTACACTAGTACCATCAATGATAGACTTTCTTGAAAGAAAAACATTGAAAAAGCTATTAGAATTCAGAATTCATCAACATGGTTGTTTTGTACACACCCAGGAATCTTATGTTTTGCCCCATTGGTTGACGTTCCAGCAGCGACATGCCCCGTCTTACTGATCACAATCATTCCTAGATAATAATAATAACAATTTTTAAAAAAAGATTCGGCCATTACTTTATAAATTCTCACACGCTTGCAGACCAGTTTATAACATATTGCTCTGCTGTCTATCACTCATTGTCAGTTCCATAGCAAAGCTTTTTTGTAAGACTATTGAAATGTCCCACAGTTATTCTGCTGCTTCCATAAACTTTAATTAGTCTATGCCTGACATACTGCTACACAAGGTTAAAGTGGTGACAGCTTTCTTAGAGTAGGTACTGAAAATATAATTAATCAGAGGCTTACACAGAAAGTGTTTAATGAAGGTCTAAAATATACTCTTCATAGAAAGAAAGAAAAAAAAGGAAAGGATTTTAGATGATTTTTAAAAAAATGCAAAACATGTACTGTACCAATAGTGTCATGATTATGAATATTAATAATTTGCTTTCGCCATCTTTGTTGTACGCTCGTAGGTTTGTATGGACCACATGATTTTGAAGGGTCAGGTGAAACACCCTGTCAATTATTTTGGGGAAAAATGTACACAGTTAGTATATCATAGATGATAACTTGCAGTTCACATTGTGTTGCCTACTGATTTACCATGATTAGATTTTTGTTTCAGATTATTCTTTAGAAAGTTATTTAGGAAAACCTTAATGTGTTATCTATACTATCACTAATATTAGTGACACATATGGTCCTTTTTGGCTATCAATAATGTGTTGTGTTTCCAACCTTTTTCAATGAGATATAGGACAGAAAATATTATGTATACATTATAACAAAAAATAAAATAAAAAAATACACTTACCTCCCAGAAATTTGGCTGGCAACTATCATTTAGCCACTTTGTATGCATAGCAAGAGAGCTGTGTGTAGTCAAATCTTCAGCTAAAAAACCCATATTTTCAGCAAAAATTGATGCTTTGGAAAAAGAAAAAAAAAAATGTTGTAAATCAAATGCAGTAATTATATGCACTGATATATATATATATATATATATATATATATATATATATATATATATATATATATATATATATATATATATATATATATATATATATATATATATATATATATATATATATATATATATATATATATATATATATATATATATATATATATATATATATAGAGAGAGAGAGAGAGAGAGAGAGAGAGAGAGAGAGAGAGATATACACACATATATATATACACACACACACACACACACACACACACACACACACACACAAAACATCAATAGCTCATTGGGCAAAAAACATAATGTTATTTACATTTTAAATAGTGAGCAGATAGGTTTGTTGATTGTTTGAGTAGTATTGTTCCTTGAGATAACCAAATACTGAGCTGAAGTGATTTCATGTGATTTCAAAAAACGCCAGGTGCTCAGTGTTTAGTATTTGAGTTGAGTTAAAAATGCTGAAATGAGTTGATTAAGAATCTGCATAAACAGCCATTCAAAAAGACATGATTTTAATTAACACAAGAACAGCGATTACAATTGCACGACTTCAAGAAAACAATGTCGAGGTCTTGCCGTGTCCAGCTTTTCCTCCTGACCCAAGTCCAATAGAACATCTGTGGGACCAAATCACCAGTGCCAGCCACAGGAGACAACCGCGACCAGCCAACCTTCGCCAACTGGCTGCAGCTGCACAGGAAGAGTGGCGGAACATCCCACAGCAGTCTATCCAGAGGCTGATCAGGTCTATGAGTCAACGCTGCCAGGATTGTGTTAATGCTCAGGGAGGTCATACCCACTACTAACTTTGTAATGTTTTCATTTTGACGGTGTGTCACCTTTCAAACTGAAAACTTATGATTCTTTGATCTGTATTTTTGTTCACATTTTCTGTGATTTTGTTTGATATCTATGTTTAAAATATTTGATTAAATCCATTAAACCTCAGTGTTACGTTTCTTTTGTGCATCAGTATATACAGATGTTTCTGTTTAAATTATTCAAGATGTGACCATTCTTCTATGGTCTTAATCAGGAAATTCAAGGTTTTGAGGTTTAAGTCCTGGCAACTATAAAAAGAAAATTACCTGATTCTCCTACTAAAAATGTATGCCTGGTATGCTCCATTACAGCCCGTGCCACACCAATGGCATTCTTGATTCGTCTAAGGTCTGCTACAGCCCCAACTTGCATAGTATCACTACATCAAATGCACAAAAAATTTAAAGTTTACATATTAAAAGAACCTGCCAACATCTGAGATTTAACTTACTGATATGACTTCATTTGGAAATCATCAGAAAAATAACAGTTTCAAGCTGTGCTCTTGGTCTGTAAAAAGACAAGTTCTGACAACCCACTTTAATTTATTAATCACAAAGAATCCTAAATTGTAATACCTTGTCATTCTATGGGGCCAAGTCTAGAAAAGTGGTAAAATATGTTATTTGCTGAAGTTCAAGGCAGTCTAGGAAATGTTCTTCTCTATGCAATGACAGTGAACTATTTACTATTATCTTTATTTTATGATTTGCAGCACTATAGCGTGCTGCTGTATACTAAGACTATGCTTTTCAAACATGTCTGTACTTCATATTCTGTATCTCATAAACTAAGTAGGTTATGGAGGTCATTGTCACACAGGTGATATACAATGATAGTGGGAACCTTTTGACATCCAGGTCAAGAAATACTATACCAGGCCAATCCTCCAGCCTTTCCAACCTTCTCACACAAAGAGTAGAACCAACATACAAAATTAGGTACAAACTTACCTATTACCTATTACATTTTAAGTAATCCGTGAAAGAGAGAGAGGTTATGACAGGCTTTTTCAAAGTATTCCTAAGTTGGTCCCTATTTTTAAAGAAATCTGTTTCATGAAAACAGTTGATAGTTCTTTCTCTGGACTCAGAGCAAATGTTTGATGATGTTGACATTGTAAGTAAAAGTAAAACACGTCCTTAGCCTACACCAGTGGTTCTAAAAGTGATTACTGTAATTAAGAGTAGGAAAATTAGGTTTAAAACGAGTTACAATTTCTTTAAAGCACTTAGTTGAACCATTGTGTCATCACCCACAGCAACAACTCCTGAGATTGTGAAGAACTTCAAACTGCAATTTATACTATAGGAAAATGTAATGCAGTACTCACCCATTCATGACCATAGCATCCAAAGTGGTTTCTCCTCTCTCATCAGGGCTCCCTCCATATCCCACACTGCCATCACATTGCTCTGTCTCACAAAGTGCACATCCCTTTTCTACAGCATCTAGCACTGACGACCCTGACTGCAAGGTGTCCCATGCTTAGAAAAAAACAACAACAAATACAACAACAAAAAATCAGCAACAAGAACAAAACATTTGTATGGGGCACTCTTTATTATTCTTCTTCTTATTATTTGTTAATTTATCAGACGTCTTTATCCAAGGCGACTTACAGAGACTAGGGTGTGTGAACTATGCATCAGCTGCAGAGTCACTTACAACTATGTCTCACCTGAAAAACGGAGCACAAGGAAGTTAAGTGACTTGCCCAGGGTCACACAACGAGTCAGTGGCTGAGGTGGGATTTGAACCGGGGACCTCCTGGTTACAAACCCTTTTCTTTAACCACTGGACCACACTGCCTTCTTTATGAACAAATACCATTTGCGTCTGTTTCATTATCCTTTTTTACAATATCACATGCCCACTAAATAAAACTGCAGGGATGGCAATAAGACTCCCATTGCATAGCATTCCTGTTTTTACAAGTTTAATAAGACACACCTGAGGTTGTTAACTATCCACTGTGGTTAATCAAGCTCCTAGTAAAACCTGGAAAGGGTAGACTGCTATGCCATAGGAGCCTTATTTCCATGACTGAACTGATTTAAACAGCTTACAATATCAACACAAAAACAACATACTTGGCTACAGATTCTTTTACCCCTTTATTTTACTATAGTCTACTCTAACATGCCCCATGAGTTGGTTGCTGATAGTAATGTCTAGCTCTTGCTGTGCAGGAGTCAGGCACCAATATTTGGGCATATTACAGTAACACCAGTGTGCAGACTGAAAGCAGCTTTTGTCAATACAGGATTAAAGGTAAAATTAGGCAAATAAATAAGATAGGCAGGGGATGTGATGCCTGGTAATAAAATCTGAGGATGTAGTAATGTCATAAAAATATATAGTTTATCATTACCGGTGTAGTGTTATTTTCAGGTACGAGGGTAAAGTGGTATGCAGTGCACTGTGCTGCTCGCGCATGCCTAAGAAGTTCTGCTAAGAAAGCCGCTGGTACGTTGTGCTGTTTTTGGTCTTTTACATATTTTTCCACCATTAAGAAAATAGTATTGTCGTATATTTATCAATGCAATACACTGGGTCATGTACATTTTTTTACTCCTGAAACTTTGCGGTAGACTTCTCATTTCGTCTTGATTTTGTTTTTCTTTTCAGAGAAATTGATTGGCTGTTTCCAGTTTAAGTTTGTATATATATATATATATATATATATATATATATATATATATATATATATATATATATATATATATATATATATATATATATATATATATATATATATATATATATATATATATATATATATATATATATATATATATATATATATATATATATATATATATATATATATATATATATATATATATATATATATATATATATAATAGTAAATGTACCACTGTTTGACAACAGGAAAGCACATCACATCGCAATTGATTGCACCTGCACCAAAATATCACAACGTACCACTTTCTAATTACAAGGGTCAAGTTTTGGAACCACTTTATAACACTACACCGGTAAGAAATCATATCACATATCAGTAATTATAAATCATATTTATACGAAAAGCAACTAACATATGTTTCTATTTTTACCTTTTTCAGTAGCTTTCTGAAAGGGCCAAGTGTTAATGACCAGAGGCAGTACTGTTGCAGCTTGGCTGAAAGACGCCAGGAGACAGAACACATACATATTAACCACTAGTGTCATATTCAGTATCGACATTGTGCAAGTTACTATTGTATTTCCCCTCGAATTTTAGTTTTTGTTTGTTTTCTCGAGCTAACGATATGACCCTACTCGGTTGATGCAAGACTCAGAGAAACCAGCTATGAAGGTGCGAGTTGAAGATGATCGGTCTGTCTTGTTCTGTGATACTAACAGATCTGCAGATCTAACGATTGCCCTTCACTTATCTGAATGCAGTAATACCTGCTTGTAGTACTGACACAGAGAGTTTTAAAAAAGCTGTACATAAATTAACACAGTGGCAACTGAGCTTTGCCCTTTCTTCCTTACTTTACAACCTCTTATTTTATGTTTCTCGTGATTTCCTCTTTTTTTTTGTGTCGGCTCTGTCACGTGCCTGTACGGGCACTGCACTGGGACAATCATAACTGCACAGATATGGTAGCTGTTTATTATGTTTTTTTTTCTGTTCGATCCCACCTCGTCAATAATTTTTTAGTTAGTCATTCCATGGTAATGGGGAACAACAAGTGGGAAACGACGAAAATAAAACTGGTGTTGTAATCTATAGTGTCTGTTTTCTGTATTTAACAGTTAAAAGTTTCCTTCTGCATTTTTCATTATCAGAGCTGGTTGAACACCATGATCATTTTATAAAAACGTATGTAAACGGGAAAGAAAAAATCCCAAATTTGAAATACAAATATTGTTGTTTTTTAAAGTTTCTAATAGTTTTATAATAAATATGGGTTAAACGTATTATTTAAACGTTGGTCATGTGCAGGAAAATAAGAAATGTATCGGCTACATTAAATACATATTTGAAAAGTGCTATAAGAATTCTATAGTATTTTTCTATAGTATGTCCCAATTAACGAATTTTACTATAAGATTCCTATAGTAATACTATAGAATTATTTTCATAAGGGCTGAATAACGTCAATTAGATGTTTTGTTAATTACATATGTATTATACTTATACGCAATATTTGTTACTGTGTATTGGATATTAATCCATAAAATTGATAAACTATCTATTGACAGTTTGTTTAAAGTCTAGTTATAACTGATGGTGGTTATTTTGAGCTGTAGTCCTGCATCAACGTGAGTTTTATTTTAATTCCACATTGCTAACTTTGTATTTGGTTAGCAGTGTGGCATATAGGGGCAGCAGTGTGGAGTAGTGGTTAGGGCTCTGGACTCTTGACCGGAGGAGTGTGGAGTAGTGGTTAGGGCTCTGGACTCTTGACCGGAGGAGTGTGGAGTAGTGGTTAGGGGCTCTGGACTCTTGACCGGAGGGTTGTGGGTTCAATTCCAGGTGGGAGACACTGCTGCTGTACCCTTGAGCAAGGTACTTTACCTAGATTGCTCCAGTAAAAACCCAACTGTATAAATGGGTAATTGTATGTAAAAATAATGTAATTGTATGCAAAAATAATGTTATATCTTGTAACAATTGTAAGTTGCCCTGGACAGGGGCGTCTGCTAAGAAATACATAAAGGAAGGGTACCGTGGTTAGTATGTAAAAGGAGCCAGACAGTTAAGAAAACTACAGAGCAAAGGTAAAACATACAGACTTATGTAGACCTTTATTGAACACGAAAAGAAAGAAATACTTTGTATTTGGTTTCTCTTATTTGTTTATTCTTCCTTATGGAGTAGAAAACAACAAAATACTGAACAAGCCACAGCAGGCAAATATGAACATGATAAAAAATGTACCTTTTTTTTAATAAAAATCAGCCTGCACATATCTCATTTCTAATTCATTAGTTTAGAGCTAATATATAAAGTCACAGTAGACCCTACTCCCCATCTTCTTACAATCTTCTCTTCAGCTTTCCTCAGGACAAAGCCATGTGTTTGGTAACTTTGATGGATTCTGCATGAAACCTTTGTATTATTAATTATTTCATATGGCTTCACATCAACAACTGCATGCAGGGCTCTGGTTCCTACTTCCTACCACAGTGGTGACCGCTGTATGTTCTCGTCCATCTCAAAGAATATATATATAAACTAAATAAAATTCTCGCCTGGAATGATTACAGTTTCCTTTGCTGTCTGTAACACCCCTTGTTAGGCAAGCATTGCAAAAAATGTAGAACTGCGAAGCATTGGTGACCAAAAGATCCTCTTTAGCCTTTATTAGCATTTACTCTCATGAAACTCGTGTTTATATATATATAAATTGTTGCAAATAGAGGATGTGAATACTTATAACTACAACTGTATATATATAACTATATATACAAAAAAATCTCCATCCATCCCCGAAACGAAATCCTGGCTACGCTACTGCCATCGGGAGGTCTGTCTCCCTCAAAAAGCCGATAGATGATGGACTGGCTTAGAATATAGGAATCGTGGCATGATCCAGGGAAATTCGCACAAACGCTGATGATCCTGTAAGTATTATCACAAACTGCCTGCACGTTAATCGAGGGAAAGCCCTTGCGATTGATAAACACTGCGGCGCCTTCTGTCGGTTTCTGCAATGCCACATCTGTGCAATCTATTGCCCCCCAACACTGAAGGGAAAGATCAAATGGAAAAGAAATCCTGTTTGCTTTCTAGCTGCCTTTGCTGTGTTGTGGGGAAGGAAATGTATTTGCCTCACCAAAGCTCCTGTCACTTGATGCTGATCCCCTCCAGGTCTGGAACGATCCAGTAGCATAGAACCCCAGTGCCATTTGAACTTTGATGTGCACTGGTAAAGCATGAGTTCTAGCTGTTTGGCTTTCAAAATCTCCCCTCAGTTCCTCACACAGTTGGAAAATTGCAGCTGTATCTAGTTTGAATCTTCTTTTTACCTCATCATTGAAAATAAATCATTTGTTAAACTGGCCTTTGTTCAACCCAGTTATCATGTTGCATAGCAGCCTCGTTTTCTAGGTCATGTGCTGTGAGGGCTACAATTGCAAATGCATTTGCGTTGGCATTTTCTGCCAATACTGCAGCCCCATCCATGTTTTGTCTGTGTTAAGAATAGCTGAGACGTGCTGTCAAACATCGACTGAAAAAAGGTCCTTCTTTACCCAAAAGTGTACGATGAATTGCTTCAGTTTTCCGAAATGATATGCAAATTAGGAAAATGACGTATTTTTAGGATTTGTTCGATTGTGGAAAACAGTCGCTTTTTGGTATGACATGATGTTGTTCAGTTGCCGGAAACGACGAAATATGTATTTCATGAATCACAAACAGTTCTTATACCGTTCTTAATCTGTTCATAATAACGAATTTTGAAGCCGACACTTTAATGAATAAAGGCCCAAATCCGGCCCGTGAGAGCCTTCCATCTGGCCCGTTGGATGTCAACTGTTATTTTATTCTGCCTTGAATAAAATAAAAAAACTGCTTCCAAGTTGCATCCGTGTTGGAGGTTAACAACAAAAAGAGAAGGGCAGAATTGAAACTATTGTTTCTAGAGGCAAATCACACCACCATTTCCACTGTGGATTATTGTCTGAGATTGTCAAAGACATTGTAAATGGCACAACCTGCACTGATCTCAAAGACATCCAGCTGCACAAAACTCAGTTTCAGTCCTGGGGCCATGCTTTTAATTTTTTATTTGATTACGGTTTCTTTCAGGAAGAAGTAGACAGGTTTTTCTAAAAGTAGTTGTCCTTCATTATAAATGCTAGCTGCAGATACACATGGTTGAAAGGTCGCCTCTTTCTAGAGGGTATTTGTGTCCCCTAACAAGCGATATTTATTGGCCACATAACATAGTACAGGTACTAATGTTCACTGCACTTTAACCCTTCTCCTTCACTGTTTACAACTCACTCTGTAAGTAAGCTGCCCTCAATCAATAAACTTTAGTTTAGTCACACACTCTGTATGCACATTTATTTCCATTCGCATCAGTACACTCCATAACCACCTAACACTGAATATTTTTTTACAGTTTACTATTATTATTATTTAACTTCAATTACTCCTCTCCTGTAGCTTCTATCTTTCCTTAAGGTTGCTATTTAGATGCTTGTTGTTCACCCTGGTCCACTTCTGACATGGAAAATGATTTGAATGTATTTATGCGTGCCAAGATATCCAACTGTGTCTTGGCTGGCCGTCTCATTCCTGAGCCTCCCTTTTTCCAGTGCAGTCGTGGAACGGGCATTCTCACAGCTGGCCATTTTGAAAACAAAGCACAGAAACAGGCTCCATATCCCCATGATAGCAGCTATCATGGCTATCTGCTTCAGCCTCCTGCTCAGCAACCAGGACTGGAGCAGTTTCACCTCCTGGTTGTTAGACCAATTTTCACTAAACGAAAAGAAACATCAGCTACTAAATGCTTAATATGTTATTAATTTGCTTTGTTACAGTTTTTAGTATATTATGTTTTCTCATTCATTGCGTGAGTACATTTTTACTTTGTGAAGTAAACACTACAGTTTAGTTTGCTGCAGTTCGTGGGAAAGCCTTATTCAATATTTATGTTTAAAGGGGTAGTAAAAACATTTTATGTTTCATAAACTACATATAAATCATTATTTCTCAAGAGAAACAGGATTTTGTACAATGCTACACTGAAATCCACTCCACCATGTCCCATTTACCACTATAGAAATTGCTGGACATAAAATGTATATAGGCTGCTTATATAGCCCCAGGCCCTTCAAATGTGCAACATTCATGCACATTATGGTTACCACCTCTTGGAGTAAAGGTAGTGCCGTCTTGCCGCTTTCTGACTCAGTTTCGCATGGCTGGGCTTGGCGGATCGCCAGTCTGCTTCTCGCTGACCTCTCTTCACCTCTTCCCATTGTTGCACCAGCCGCAGCGCAGCCTGTAGTGTCTGGGGCTGCTGCAGGTGTCGCCTGCTCATCTTGCTCCCTCGGGGAGGATCCCGCGTAGGCTCTGCAGCTCTCCAGTTCAACTCAGAGACGAGGTTGGCCAGGCCATCCCCCAGTTAGTGCATCTGGCGCCGCAGTCATAGCTTCAGCCCCTGCGGATCATCCAGGCTCCCGAAGCAATGCATGAGGGCCGAAGCGGCGCATAAGGGCCAAAGCCTAGCACCGCGTAGCTCCCCACACTTGGGGCGCCACCCCTCAGCGCTCTGGTCAGGCAGCTCGCCTTCTCTGCATCGCCCAGCCGGATTCTCTCTGCTGGCTTTCTTCCCCGTGGGAGCTCCTCTCGGAAGTCGGTCTCTCTTAGAGTCGAGCACTGGTGGAGTTTTGGTCCCGGCCGAAGCTTCCTCAGGATCCTTCTTCATGCTCCAAGGCTTCTGGTCCATCCCGCTTCTGATCACCAATGTAGCGGCGGTAAGAATCCAAGCGCACAAGTTCTGTCTTCCATAACAGACAGCTTTTTTATTAGCAGGCAGAATAAACACCACACACCCAAGCTGGCATGCCGGCCGCTTATATAGCCCCAGACTCTTCAAAGTTGCACATTAGGCAAAAGTCCCATTCGGAGCTAGTCCAATATAAAGGCCTGGGGCTGTCCCGTCAGCTGAGCCCTGCGGTACAATATCTGGGTTGTTCACCCATCAACTCCTAGGCTATTTGTTTTTAGCCAGAGACCAAGATAAGTACATTTTATTATCCAAAATTAGCATGTAATATTTTACATGACATATTATTCAAGGTTATATAAATCATAACTTTAATGTGTTACATTACATAGCAAATAGGTGTTATTGAGTAGAGAACAATATATCAGACATACATGTGGAATTTAACGGCTAAAGAAAATTTATATTTTTATTGGCAGAAAGCACATTATTTTGCCAGGGGCGAGTAAAACAGCTTGTTTAATCATTGTTTCTCTAATAATACTCATTTGTCCAGTTAGTACAATGTAGTTATTTATTACATTATTTTATTAATTCGACTTTTCAAACATTACATATCTGTTTTCATAATTATAGGAGCTCTGCAAAGCAGATTTAATTGCGTATTACAACTGTCTTGATAATTTAAAGTTTAAATATTACAGTCATGTAATGTATATGCTCCGGAGATAAACGTTTGATACATGTCTAACGTGTTGTTTTCTGCTTCAAATACAGTACTTTAATATGTGTCAAAGAATTCCAGATTTAAATGGTCTCTCATGACTAGTGGTAACCCAGATTCAGTGGTCACTGTCTATGCTAGGGCAATAACAGTTTATGGTTCAAATGTTTTCTAATGTCTAAAATACTGCCCAAGTGTTCCTTCTCTATTCTTTGTATCACAAGCATTTAAGGTTGGAAATGTGTTCTAAGTTCATGTACCTGGGGTTTAACATGCAAACACTGTCCAAAGTGATCACTGATGTCCCTAAGAGCTTCTAGTCCAAATTGCCTTTAATAAGCGTGTTTTCCAACAGTTGCTGTTCAAATGGTCTCTTATGTATTACCAAGGGTTAGCGTTGTCAGAGGATTTTAGGTTTTAAAAGATTTGAATAATAAGCAGGTATCCTAGGAATCCGGAGAATGTCTGAGAATTTTTAGTTTTACACTTGGGGTGGGGCAAAAAACATGCAATACTTTTTTTGTTTGTTTTATAACCAAATCAATACACTTATCATATATAATCATCAACACAGGCAATTTTGCTTTAAATGTACATAAACATACTTGTTTAATACAACTGCTTCTGGAGTACAGAGGTCAAGGTTGAACGAAGTGCACTGTCACATTCATGTTGAAACTTAGCTGCAGTTTACTTCAGGATGGGGTAAAAGAAGGAACGACACTTGAATTAATTCAATTGCATTAAAAAATAGCAGAGAAAGTTACAAACACACATGAGGAGAATATTTTAGCAATGAGAACTGATTAATAACATACTGTCATAAACCCATTCCGGCTCAGAACCCTTTTTTTATCACCAAAGATGACAAAAATGATACATATAATAAAACTAAGTGAGGATAACATAATACTGTTGAAAAACCCACTGGACCCACCTTTAATGGAAAGGTTAATATTGATTGAACTACTGCAAATTCAAGAATGGGTATGAAAATCGTGTGAATGATATTCAGCCGAGGGGATGTTCATTGATTTTTACTGTTTAGTAGACTTCACACACTTTTCAGCCTTGATAGAAACACCTGCAAAGAGGCACTGATCAGTATTTTAATACTGTACTGGGTCAGAGCATTACATTTGTCTACAAATTCAGTGATGGCAGAGAATATCACGTTATTGACCAGATCTTGTTTTTACCTATTAAGCACTAGAAGCAAAAAATAATCTCAGTTAATCTTGGTTTTAATCGCATATTTAATTGATACTCCATCCGTCTCATGTAAGTTTGTTTTTGTACTGATGATACTGATTATTAATATTATCATCCAAAAAACAGCAGAAAAACCCTGTTTTCCTATTTCTGGATTCTCATCATAGTTTTATATTTATTTACAATCCAGCATTTGTTGTAAAATTGTTTGAACCAGCTGCTTAATCACAGTTTCCTTTACAGTTTCCTTTACTCATAAACTGATGTTTTTGAAGAAGAAGAAGAAGAAGAAGAAGAAGAAGAAGAAGAAGAAGAAGAAGAAGAAGAAGAAGAAGAAGAAGAAGAAGAAGAAGAAGAAGAAGAAGAAGAAGAAGAAGAAGAAGAAGAAGAAGAAGAAGGCAGCGACGGCGGCAGCTGTGTGGTCCAGTGGTTAAAGAAAGGGGCTTGTAACCAGCAGGTCCCCGGTTCAAATCCCGTCTCAGCCACTGACTCATTGTGTGACCCTGAGCAAGTCACTTAACCTCCTTGTGCTCCGTCTTTCGGGTGAGATGTAATTGTAAGTGACTTTGCAGCTGATGCATAGTTCACACACCCTAGTCTCTGTAAGTCGCCTTGGATAAAGGCGTCTGCTAAATAAACAAATAATAATAATAATACAATTAAATTCTCTTTTATTAATAACTTGAAATTGCCTAAATAAAACAAAACATTCACTTACTAACGGTTATATCCTCCATAATTGTAAATGATATCGTTTAAAATGAATATGGTTATTGAAATGAAATAAAGCTACAATGTTAACGGGTCTGCAGTCAGTAGCTATCCAACAGCACTGGTTATAGTATCGTACTTAGCTTGATGCGTGGGTTTGTATTGATCCTGAATTTCTAAAAGGGTACTCTGTCGAAACTGACGGGTTTCATTTTTTGTACTGTTGTTGTCTGTAGCAGAAAAACTACTAGTAGTGTATTTTCAGAAGTGAAAGCATGTTTAGCAGCATGCCAGTGGTACAGCAGACTAGATGCACATCTGTGATACTGGAACTCACTTTGACAGGAGATACAAGTAACCCTCTTTCTTTCCAATGAACCGTCAGAAAGTTTAAAAAAAATAAACTTCCTTGCATGCTTTGTTACCCAATGTGGTTCCGTGATTAATTTTATATTAAAAACGATGACTTCAGTCATTCAATCCCAGCAGGCAGTATGCTCAGAGGGACAAGACAGGAGTGTGATTAACGTACGTTAAAAAAAATGAATCTCCCAAAAAATGAACGTGTTACTATATAATAGGTAAAAGCAATAATTGCTTACTGCGCCTCACCAACCGAGTAGAGTATAGTTTATACAATTTTGTGCACTGTGAAAAAGATGATGAAGCTTCTAAGTCAGAAGACCCTGGATGAGGCAGTGTACTGCAAAGCAAAGTAAATTATCTGGAGAAGGGTCTAGGAGGCATGCACATACCCTCAATTGCTTATGTGTCATGGGCAAGATGTTAGATTTTTCTTGTTTGGAAGATCTTCTAGTTGAATCAGGTGTTTATACAGAAAACACTGCTGCCAGTCTTCTAAAAGGAAACATATATAGCTGAGGCACCTATGCTCACAAGTTGGTCATGCAGGTAATAGAGTGGTTGCCCTGGCAGTCATTCTGCAGCAGTAAGTCAAAGCTAATTCAGTTCTGGGAAGAGTACATAACTATGGTGCACATCCTCCTGGATTTCATCCAAGCAGAGAGAGGTGGAACCTGGAGCCTCCATATGAATGCAGCTGCTGACATGCTTCCCTACGTCTTTGCTCTTTTGATCGGCAGAACTATTTCCGGTGGCTCACTGTCTTTGTTTGCGATATGCAACTCCTTCCTGAGACTACAGCTGAGGTATACATTCAGTTTCAGGAAATTCATTATGCCATATCCAGATCAGGAAAGCCTTTCTCTGGTGTGTGGACTGACATGGCCCTTGAACAGTCAGTAAACCGGGATACCAAGTCACCAGGAGGAATCATTGGCATCTCCCGGCAATCCAAGGCTCTGAACAAGTGTCTCCTGACCTCCCACCAAAGATCAGCTATTGTCACTGCAATGAAGCAAATGAGCGACATGAAAGGTGATGATGAATCTGCTCACAAAGAGGCTGGATTTCAAAGGATGAGCCATGATGAAAAAGACGTCCAGCAACTGTAATCTGCAGTCAATGCCCTGATGAGTAACCCTTTTGAACTGCAGGAAGACTTTGTACCACTTAGCAACATTGCAACTGGTATAGCACTCAAGGAGGAGGATGCCTTCAGACTGCTGAGTGCTAAACAGTTAAGAGAGGAAGCTTGCAACATATTTGTTGAAACCAGGCTTACACAACAAGTCAGCATCTGCGTTTGATCTCTTCAAGAAAATGAGGTTACCTACATTTGCTAATATTAGCCAACCAATACGGGGAACGAGAAGACAAAGATGATCAATGTTGATAGGGAGCTCTTCAGTAGATTGCTGATTGCTGCCAGAAAAAGCTGACCGCTGTTCCCCTCTCACTACTCTCACCGCGATGTTCTCATATGAGCTGTCCGCTGTTCCCCTCTCACTACACTCACCTGGGTTCATACCGCAAACAGACAAGAGTGCTCTGTTGGCTGAACTAGAAAATAATTTTGCAGAAGACATCATCGAAACACTTCCAAACACCAACAAGGCCCCTGTTACAGCATATATAATAGATGCCAAGGAGGTAGTTCAAGTTCAAAAGCCAGCAGTGAATACCACTTTCGGAGTGTATGCTGATGCATTCTATAGTACAGTGACAAGACCACTGCCAACAGCCTCTCGTGTATTGAATCTTGTGATTGCATGGCATCAGAGGGGACATTTGTGACACCCTGCCAATCTTTTTGTTAAAAAAAAATTGACACATAATCTCAGGAATGAACCTTCTTAAACACTTCTAGCTCAGGTGGAACACATTCTTCAGCCATTTGAACTAAAAAAGTCCCAAAACAGCTCAAAACATGACTCTATGTGCCCTTTAACCTCTGATAATGTCACATAATCATATTACCTCACACTGTGATATATTCAATAAAAACACAGGTCTTGTTCAATGCAATGATACCACTTTTGTGTTAATCCAATGTGTAAAACTCATTGTTACAGCCATTTGTCTTACCACCACACCTAACTTTTTAAAATATTAATTTCAGGTAAATTACATGAAAAACTGCCTCTATTTTTTTATTTTATTTTACCACATTGCCAATGACGTACCCACCCTAGAAGGATGTATTAGGACCTTGTCTGTCCCAAAAACACAGAAATATCTTTACCGGGGGTTGAGCTTTTTTAAGATTTAAAGCTTTTTTAATTCAGATGATAGACTAGCATTTATATGATTTGGGAACCTTAGTGGTACAGAAAAAATAAGTGGTGTAACACATTATCACAATCAGATATAGTACATAAATGAATATACATGGAATATACTGCACATTTATTTTGTTATATTTCAGATAATATTTATATTGGCTCTAGTATGAAACATACTGGGTGGATATGTAGTGTTATTATTATTATTATTATTATTATTATTATTATTATTATTATTATTATTATTATTAAAAAATCTAATGTATTAATTATTATTTTGTTCAACTGAAGCATTGTCAAACCACTCCCTTCCCCTTTCAAAGCAGCTATTTGTAGTCTCAGCTTCTCCTCTTTTAATGTGTAGATTCTCATTTAAATGTCATGCTCCTTACGAGCCATCTCAAGCAGGGCTAGGCCAGGGTCAGCTGTTTCTGATCTCATTTTCTTTGCAGGAGGTAAAGTAATGTCTTGTTGAAATTGTTTTACTTCTTGAAATCCTCACACACTCCGTCTCTTGTTTGGGGTATCATCCCGTCACGTAGACCCAAGGTACCGTCTGGTATCTTGTCTACAGTGATGCATTCTGCTAATCTCCCTCCTCGTTCTCACCAATATGTCCGCCGCATATGTGAGATGAGATGCTCATGAGGTAATCAAACAATTCAACCTTAGGCACACTAGTGGAGCTGTACTGTGCATGTCATGTCTAAGTGGAAATAAACACTTTGCAGCAATTGCTATTTGTCACGGAATTTGAAAAATAGGGTACACTTGTAAAATGCCGAGGTAGTTTCGTCTAAATCAGGGTACATTTTGATAATACCCCAGTCTACAAAGACCCAATCTGGATAAATATCTCGAAAAAAGGATAAAATGTGCAAACAACATTTACCCCTTGTAATAATAATAATTTAAAAAACTCAACAAAATATGATCAGCTGTAATGTAACATTTAAACCAAATATTATTTTTTCTAGTCACTTGTGTATAGGACGAGACAATATGCTGTATCACAGAAACACCTGGTTAATTATAAATTATTTATGATTGTTCTTATGTTGAACACTTTGTGTTTAGCATGCAGCAGAATGCACTTGATCACGCTGTATCATTGGGACTGTCTTGACCTTTAGAACTGCAGCATAAGACGAATCTAGGGAAATATCTGCCTTATTAAGATCCTTCCTGCCCCAATTTCATTAAAATATAGCTGTGGTAAAATGGTTGAAAAGTTCACAAACACTGAAAATATAATCCACAGATCTAATTATCTGCTGTACTGATTATGTATATGGGCCAAATATCAGATATTTTTTCAGGTTCTGTTGAACAGATCATTATTGTACCGGTATGACTTCTTTATTTTTATTAATTCATACATGCAAAAAATACAATGAATACTTGATTTTTTGGAGGCACAGAGATGGCCTAGATAATGTATTTAAGAAACAAAAGCACACACAATAAAAAATATCAGCAATAAAAACTCCTAGTCAAGGTTGCTAAGTTTACAGTAGAAATAGAAGAATGTTTTGTATGGATAAGTATATCATACAAAAACAGTTAATACATTACATCTCACTGTTCGATTTAATTGATCTAAAGACAGGTGAATATACAATTTTTTAGACCATTGAAATAAGTACTGTGTAAGAAGGTATGTAAGTCAAACACTGCATGACGTCCCTTTAGTTTTATTACTGTAAAAACAAATTTTCCTAATATTTAGCCTACAGTACATGGTTGAGCTTCATTTGTGCTGTTACTGCGCAATAAATGAATGGCTGTCTCCAATGAGCTGAAACAGCCTTGAGTGTTGTATAAATGGCATACAGCTGATGAAATAATTTCAAGAATCTTCCCTGTAATGCAGTCATGTTTGCAAATAGATTTGGACTATTAGTCTGGAAACCACTAGCATATTATAACAGAGAAAACTTGTATCACAATTATAGAATGTTAAGAGTCCACACGGACCCCTCCTTGTGTTCTATCTTTGTATATTGTGCAGAAGCTAAGCTTGCCATTAGTGTTCTATTAAATTCTAGTAAAGTAGTGTAAAAGTGCCATACAAGACCACTTTTGCCTTTTCTTTTCAAATGATCTGTTACAAACATTACAAAAAAAGCCCTTCTATACAAACAGCTATTTTTTTTTTTAAAATGAAAGTAAACAACTGTATATGTTAGACCTATATACTTAATGGAAATTCATGACATGTACAATTTATATAATTATGTCGCTTATTTTTCAGTATGTTCTTTTATTGTCAGCGTGAACATGTACCTCAATGCAGTGCTATGCATCCTTTGCCTCATCTGACCCACTTCTGCTATTTTTGCTTTTTGTATACTTCGAAACATTCATTTTCTTTTGAATATTTATAAACTGATTTACGTTTTCTCCCCATTCCTCATCCACTAAAATTATTATATTTTCGTGTAAGTATTTCATGCCCAGCAATTGCCACAATAATCAGACTTTGATTGCCCAACATAATCAGGTGATAGTGTGTTTATGAAGTGACAGAACCACAGCTGAACGTTATTTGATCCTCTGATGTCTAAACATCTGCTGTATCCTGGGATACAGTGAGGGCCGGAATAAACCAGAAATGTGGAACACTAGTTTTATTGTATGCTGTGTTTGTCAGTGAAGATGAATACCCAGCCAGACAAAGTGTTTGTGGTCAGTATTGTTTTGTTTAACCTTTTATTTTGGCCCAAGCTGTTACCAGCAGGAAAGAGACCCAGAGACTGAAAGCGGCAGTTAAAGTTCTGTTGCGTATGTTTATTAAACAAATAAACAGACACGCACACGCACACGCACACGCACACGCACACGCACACGCACACGCACACGCACACGCACACGCACACGCACACGCACACATGAAACACTTACCTAATCCCTTCCCCAGACAAAGGATTTCTCCTTCCTTTTATACATGTAGCCACTCCCCAATTAGCACCACTTACCTAACTGGAGAATGGCCACACCTGTGAATGCTGGCAGGAATAGATTTAACCCCATCCCTGCCAACCTTACATTCCCACACACACACGATTTACAGCAGCAGGGCTTCTGCCCTGCCACAATGCCAATGACAAAAGAACATTTACTAATTTTACTGAAGACACTAGCTAGAATATTTCTCTACCTGACATAGTTTTACCTTTCATTTTCACATCCTACACAATATGCCTGTTTTGCACTAGCTGCCAATTGAAGTTGTCTGCCAAATGGACCATAAATTGGCTGAGAAATGAGGCCAGATTCAAAGGCCTTGAGGGCTACATTTGTTAATGAGCCTGTGTTGGACACTGTTAAACACCATTAGAATCTTGAAGAATAAATTTGTTCAATGAAACTTTTTTGTTTAAAAGATGCTTTGGGGACACTGTCCTGGGGGACATGATGAAATAAAAAAAAACAGGTATGCTAAATTTAGATCAACAGATGTATAGTAAGTAATGATCCTTTAACATTTAAATGAGTTGCTAAAAAGAAAGTATTTTCATACATTCAAGTTGGCAGATGTATTTATTTATTTGTTTTTTTTCCCCACAGGAACTCTACAACCCTTGTGTTAATCTAATGCTTCGAAGTACCTTGATTTTTTCATACCGATACTTTTATAAATAATTAGTTTTTCAGCCCTGTTTTTACCCAGGCATTAAATAATATAAATGTAATTCCTTGTGTTTTTTTTTTTGATGTGATAGAAGTCAGTGATCAGCTGCTGAGTCCATAACCCATAGACAGTGTTTTCTCTGCCTTATTATTCTAGCTCTAAATCTCTGAATGCTGGCAGTCCTGGAGATATGTATTCCCAAAAAGACTTCCTAACTACCTCCCCTACTGGTTACAATCATCATTGCTTACACACACACACATCTCCCTTGCAGCATGCTGGCTATATTTGGAAGGACTAATTGGGTGTTCTGGTATCATTGTAAGAAGAAATGACACCTTTGAAGTTTATAAAAATCTCTTGTGCATTGGCTTTTTATCAGTTGTAACACAACAGGGGTTGAGCAAATGGATTCTCAGTCGAACTGACAGCTAATTTTAAGAAACAGGCTTTGGAACAAATCACTACACTTCCCATTATTAGTGTACCCTTGTGTTATTATAATTCCCAAAGTCACAAAACAAAAGCTACAGAAGTCTGGGGTTCTAAATTAGTCACTTGTATAATGCTTATCTCAGGTAAACACATTCTTTTCTGTTTCTAGTCATTTTTGTTTTCGGTACACCAGCTATACAGTTATAACCATCTCTTCAACTGAGTACTTGTTATAGAACACATTCATGTCTATTAATAGTTTGACTGGAAATACTTCAGTTCATATTACAAAAAAATCCCATTAGTACTAAATGGATTTGGTTGTTATGGCGTGTCTATTTTGTTCCCAGGGATACCAAGATCACAATTGAATGTCTTTTTTTCAGATTGTCTTTACAGATTATATTTTATTATTGTCTTGATAATCATTATGTGTGGGTGCAGGGCTTCATTAAAGAACAAGTATCACGTCTAACGTATATGTTATAACACTACCTGTGTAATGTCTTGGACCTTGCTGTTCTCTTTCCTACCTTCCTGGATCACTTTGACTTTCAGTACTTTTTTGGCATTATGAACTGCTTCATGCAACTACAATCTATCTCATATCTTAGCGCCATTTTTGGCTGCATTCCTTGAATTAGCGAATGCATTGCTTCCGGTCAGGCAACATGTGCACCAGATGCACCTTTATTCGCAATCAGTTCCCCCGAGCTAAGTTACAGACAGTAGCTGCTCAGGTTGCTAGGATACTGTCTGTTTGGCGTAATGTGCAGCAGTGTCATCAGGGAAGAATATGACCTCAAGATTTATCAATTTTAGACATGCTTCATTTTTTTGTATTTTAGACACTATTAAAATGTAATTTTTTTAATTTTCCTAAAATGCCTACCTCAGTTTTAATTGTATACAGTAAATTAAATACCAAGACTGCTCTGGTTGTGATCTCAGGTCAGAACCTGTTCGGTTGGCATCTTGTGCCCTTTTCTTAACTAGAAGTGTGGTCATTCCAAACTGTCATTCAGGCATTTTGTGTAGGTGTGGCGGAGTGTCCTGCCCCTATTTATTATTATTTGTATTTTTGTTTGCGGCGCAGTTAAAAGCGCCGCGTCTTTTGTTATTGTTTTTATATTTATAATTTAAAAACCCCGTGAGGATGCATGACTGATCAGATACTGATTATTTAACTAGCTGACAGTCATGCATCCTTTATTAAACTCTTGCAGACTCTGGCCGAGGGGTAATAAGATAATTAACAACTAGTTAACCCCTCGGACAGAGTATAAGAACCTGCAGCTGCCCGTGCTGCGGGGTTGGGTGTACAGAGAGGAGGTACGGGGTGATAGAGAGGAATTTAACAATTGCTAAAACGTGCTGGATTAGCCAGCACGACACGTACTTGTTTGTCTGTCTGATTCGTTTGGCCCTCGTGCCCTTTGGTTTTGTTGTTTTGTTTAAATCTTTTGTTTTTGTTTTGTTTGTTAATAAATCAGCTGAGTGCCGTAGCATTCAGCTTCACCCGCCCATCCATTGTTTTGGTTTCTGTACTTCCTGGTCCGTGACGTCACCACACCTCACCACTGCGAGCCAGCCTGTCACATATGGTGTCCTGCGTGGGACAAAACAACGCCTCCAACAGTCGGACCAGGAAGGAAAAGGACGTTTTTGTTTTTTCAAAAGTATTTTTTTTGTGTGTTTTTTTGAAAGGAAAAAAAAAAAAATGGGGAAAAGTAGCCGGAGGAGAAAGCAGCAGCAGCAGCAACAACAACAGCAGCAGGAGGCGCAGCAACAGCAGCGGGTCCTTACCACGCTGGACGTCTGCCTCACCTGCCTGAAGGGTGAGGAGTGGTGCTTCGCGGTTGGTGAGGTTGGGCACGTGGCACCGGACCAACCCCCTCCATGGCAGGAGAGGAAGGAGCCTGAGCATCCAGCAAGGGTGAGAGAGGACCCACATCCTCCGAGGCGGTAGAATCCTGTCTCCTCTGAGGGGATCTGGGACTGGCTGGCGGAGCCTGAGAGGGATATAATGGTCGCCCTCCCTGCTGTGATCAACCTCCTGTGGGCGAGAGATGGGGAGCGCTGGGAGGCCTGGGAACAGAAACACCACCCAGCATCCCTCCCAGACATCGCAGCCATGGTGCTCAACTACCTGGCTGCAGATATGGGAGGGGCCCCGCTGCTGTTTCCAGCGCCAGAGGGAGAGAAGCCATCACTGCCGGCTCCAATGCCAAAGGGAGAGGAGCCATTGCTGTCATCTCCAGCACCAGAGGGAGAGGAGCCAGTGCTGCTGTCTCCAGCGCCAGAGGGAGAGGAGTCATCGCTGCCTTCTCCAGCGCCAGAGGGAGAGGAGCCATTGCTGCCTTCTCCAGCGCCAGAGGGAGAGGAGCCATTGCTGCCGTCTCCAGCGCCAGAGGGAGAGGAGCCATTGCTGCCGTCTCCAGCGCCAGAGGGAGAGGAGCCATTGCTGCCGTCTCCAGCGCCAGAGGGAGAGGAGCCATTGTTGCCATCTTCAGCGTTAGAGGGTGAGGAGCCCTCGCCACTGTCTCCAGCACTAGGAGCAGAGCAGCAGGAGCTGCCTCTGTCTCCACCACCACCAGGAGCAGAGCAGCAGGAGCTACCTCTGTCTCCACCACCACCAGGAGCAGAGCAGCAGGAGCTGCCTCTGTCTCCACCACCACCAGGAGCAGAGCAGCAGGAGCTGCTTCTGTCTCCACCACCGCCAGGAGCAGAGCAGCAAGAGCTGCCTCTGCCTCCGCCACCTCCACCAGCAGAGGGTGAATGCCTGCTGGTTCTGCCTCAACCGCCGTGGGAGGACTGCTTGCCCCTCCCACCTCCACCAGCAGAGGGTGAATGCCTGCTGGTTCCGTCTCAAGCGCCGTTGTAGGATTGCTTGCCCCTCTCGCCTCCACCAGCAGATGGTGAATACCTGCTGGTTCCACCTCCACCATCATGGGAAGGACTGCTCCTGCCCTGCCTCACACCGCCCAAGGATGCCTGCCTCGCACCGCCCAAGGATGCCTGCCTTGCACCGCCCAAAGATGCCTGCCTCGCTTCGCCCAAGGATGCCTGTCTCGCATTGCCCAAGAATGCCTGTCTCGCATCGCCTGGGGCTGCCTGTTTCTCCGCATCGCCTGGGGCTGCCTGTTTCTCCACATCGCCTGGGGCTGCCTGTTTCTCCGCATCGCCTGGGGCTGCCTGTTGCTCCACATCGCCTGGGGCTGCCTGTTGCTCCGCATCGCCTGGGGCTGCCTGTTGCTCCGCATCGCCTGGAGAGCCACCAGTTACAGGGAAAGAGGGAGAAGTGGAGCTCCCGCTGCCGCCTCCATGGCCAGGGGCTCCCCTCCCGAGTTCACCTCCAGAGGGTCCGCTACTGCTGCTGCTGCTGTCGCCTCCCGAGGGTCCGCTGCTGCTGCCGTCGCCTCCCGAGGGTCCGCTGCTGCTGCCGTCGCCTCCCGAGGGTCCGCTGCGGCTGCCGTCGCCTCCTGAGGGTCCGCTGCGGCTGCCGTCGCCTCCCGAGGGTCCGCTGCTGCTGCCGTTGCCTGCCGAAGGTCTGCAGCTGCTATCTTCGCCTCCCGAGGGTCCTGTTTTGCCTGGGGTTGCTACCAGTCCTGCCATGCGGCAGGAAATTCTGTGGCTGGAGCCCCATGAAGGGGAGCTGCCGACCACGGAAAAGGGGGGGAGGAGGTCAGGAGACCAGCTCCCCCAGCCGCACTTTCACGGTAGGAAATACTGTGGCTGGAGCCCCATGAAGGGCAGCTGCCAGCCATGAAGAAGGGGGGGGAGGTCAGGAGACCAGCTCCCCGCAGCAATTTCGCTGCAGGAGAGGGTGGCGGAGCCCCACGGAGGGAGCTGCCGGCCATGAAGAAGGGGGGCACGTCTGGAGACCACCCCAAATTTTTGGCCTGAGGAGCCGGCCTGTGCGTGGTCCACGGGACGCTACAGTTGTTGGGGTGGGAGGAGGACATCCCGCCGTGGCCGCCCGGAGACACCTTGCTTCCCCTGTTCCTGGGCGGGACTGCTAGCCGGGACTTTAGGGAATAAGGGGAGAGGTGGCGAAAAGGCCATGTGTGCTGCACACAAGGGGGCATGTGTGGGAGTGTCCGCCCTATTTATTATTATTTGTATTTTTGTTTGCAGCGCAGTTAAAAGCGCCGCGTCTTTTGTTATTGTTTTTATATTTATAATTTAAAAACCCCGTGAGGATGCATGACTGATCAGCTACTGATTATTTAACTAGCTGACACTCATGCATCCTTACCAAACGCGTGCAGACTCTGGCCGAGGGGTAATAAGATAATTAACAACTAGTTAACCCCTCGGCCAGAGCATAAGAACCTGCAGCTGCCCGTGCTGCGGGGTTGGGTGTACCGAGAGGAGGTATGGGGCGATAGAGAGGAATTTAACAATTGCTAAAACGTGCTGGATTAGCCAGCACGACACTTACTTGTTTGTCTGTCTGATTCGTTTGGCCCTCGTGCCCTTTGGTTTTGTTGTTTTGTTTAAATCTTTTGTTTTTGTTTTGTTTGTTAATAAATCAGCTGAGTGCCGTAGCATTCAGCTTCACCCGCCCATCCATTGTTTTGGTTTCTGTACTTCCTGGTCCGTGATGTCACCACACCTCACCACTGCGAGCCAGCCTGTCACAGTAGGGTATTTATATATTAATTCATTTGTCGTCAAAATGTTGCCCCCCCCCCAAAAAAAAAGACTTACAAACACATGTTTTAATTTTTTAAATATCAACCAACTCTGAATAAAGTCCCTGAAAAAAACATGATTTTAACAACGAGACAACAGCAAAACACAGCACAAAAACATTCAAATTGTTTATAATTGAAAAGGATGCCTGTAGAGCAGTCCCCGAGTGAAAGCAAAGTGGTGTGGTGTGTAAGGTGAGTCATGCAGTCAGGGGAGGGCAGGTTCACGTCCTGGCTGTGCAAATTCACCGGTCTTCGCTGGGGATTCCGAAGGGAGCGTCTCACTGGCTCTGGGGCTCCCGTAGGTTAGGGAGGTAAAACAGTCAGCGAGTGTTTCTCCTCATCACGCTACAGTGAACCCTGTTGCCCAGGCTGTGTGGAGAACAGCTGCGGTGAGGAGAAAAAATAATCGGACATTCCAAATTGGGGAGAAAACTGAGGGGGAGGGGGGGGGGGGGGTAATAATTCGGCACCCTAAATAAAAAATACAATAAAAAAGGATGCATGTACAACATCACAACAAACAACAGTACAACAAACTGGGTTGTCTTTAATAAACATTCAGTTACTATAAACCACTTATGTATACTGTAGCATGTTCTTCAAATGCAATCTCTTTTTAAATATATTACATTTAAGAAATTACTCCTAGGAAATGTACTCTGTTTAAAATATGTATAGGGTTAATTTCTACTACATATACGACATAGATGCTAAAAAGCATTTCTCAAAAGTAGCAAGCAAAAAAGATTATACCTCCCATGGGAGTTTGGCACTTTCTAGTAATTGATTTATTTATTTATTTTTTCCTCAGAATGAACCTCTCAACAAGCCTGGCAGTAGGCTCTTGTTCTAACACACTTCACTATTCCATTTTGGCTGCAGCACCAAAAGGTGGCACAAGAGACACATCTCAACAAACTTGGCCATTGCTATATGATATAGTAAATATTGTGTCATTTTTTTGATTATTAATGCACTTTAAGTTTCACTCTTTTGAAAGCATTGAAACTATTGCCATTTTGGATGATAGATAAGCCTAAACATTGTTTTTGATAACTGTATATGTACATACAGTAACTGTCTTTATCAAACAAATAAAACTTAATTGATTTGGTTAAGTAAACATTATCAAAGATGAGGCATGTTTCAGAGGAAGCACTTGCAGGTAAAACATTATTTTATGTACTGTAAATATAAATATTCCATAAAAACTAAATCCACTGCCAGTATATTATATATAATATAATTGTAATGCTACTATATTGTTTAGTTATTCTGAAATTGTATTCATAGTGTGAAGTGTCTGGCAATTCTATTGTCTTATTAAATTACACAGTAAAATAAATTGACCATAATGCCTAATAACTATACTCTCATTTGAAAGTGTTTCCAGAATGCTTAATTAGTGGACTCATTATAAAAGAAAATGATTCCCCAGCAGAGGTGACAGTTTTTATTTATTTATTTATTTATTTATTTATTTATTTATATTTTGGAGTTTGTATTACAGTTACTGCTCAGTAGTGTTGTGGCTCTGCTCTTGCGTCAAAACACTGAGAGCAAGGCCTGCCGCTCATTTGTTGGAACAGCATACGCACTTTTAATAGCAGGCCTGGTATTAGGGGTAGGCGACATAAGCGGCTGCCTAGGGTCCCAAATAATTGGGGTCACAAAAAAAAAAAAATACTGTCCTGCGATAGTGATATATAGCTGAAGTCTAACCAACTAATAAACCCTCTGGGAGGCATTTTGTGTTACTGCAGTTGGGATACAATGTTGAAATAATTCAAGTGTTGGAGTCGTTGCTGTTGAATTCAGAGATGATAAGCATGCTCCAAGTCTAAGTGCGATTTTGAAGACTGATGGCTGGGGGCGGGGTTGTGCGCTTGTTTGGGTAGCTGCTGTACAGTATACAGAATGAAATGCAATGTGTGAAGTGTCAGGTCTGTGAAATGCCCCTGTGACAAGTGAAGCATTTACAAATCAGTCAGAGATTCTTCTGTCTATAAAAGATAGATAGAGAATACCAGGTCTTCCATGCACGATGGGAGCCCAACTTGAACCACAAGTTTCACTCTGTGACTGTCAAGATAGCAAAATGAGAAAAAATAAATAAAATAAGAAAGATTATTAACCCCCTACTCTTCTGCACACTGCACAGCACACATATTTATGTTTATATATATATATATATATATATATATATATATATATATATATATATATATATAATCTAAAAACAGGTTGCTTACCCACGAAGACTGAGGAAGACATGATTGTACGTCAAAATGTCAGCTTTGCTGTCCGAAGACAATAACATCCTGCCTCTGAATAATATGGATCATACCAAATAAAATGTATTTATTGGAAAGTTGCCTTTGAGTGCTGTCCTTTCTTGCCTTCCAGGGGGAGTCCAAACAGTGATAATTGAAAATTATATAATTGACCTGCTGATCTGCGGAGGCATGCTTTTGATTTATATATATATATATATATATATATATATATATATATATATATATATATATATATATATATATATATATATATATATGTATAATGTTGGCTGTCAAGACTGTATTGCAAAAAAAAAATGCATAGGCATCATTTTTAAATGCATGGGTTTTGTTTATAATATACAGAACGGTAATGTATTATATTTATTTGTCTGTTACAAAATTATAATTATACCCATTATGCAATATTTTTTGTAGTATTTATTTGTGGTAAAAACACTTCAAACACTCAGCAGCAGCACTTGTCATTGTCTCAGAGGGAGGGAACTGCGACTGGATGCCTGAAAAAACCTGATGTGCTTCACTTGATCCAACCCAAATATCATAACCAATTATATAACTTTTGAGAGTTTGGAATTTAGTTTTGTTTTTAAAATACCGGCCTAAAATATTTAAACATTTTTTTAAATGTGCTGACTGTCAGAATAAGGCACAAACTGAGATTCAGAAAGACTAAAATCTATTAAGTTTATTTTGACACAGTTTGTATGTGTAGTATAATGAACTCTGTGAGGTTTTTTCGAAAATAAGTAAACCGCAAACAAAACTGACTGCGCCACAGACATGACGCCGCAGCTAAGTCTGGAAATGCCATTGCCGCTTGTATTAAAAACAAACTGTTATACAATAAAATCCACTCAGAAAAGTATGATTTTTTTTTTTTTTGGTGCCGAATGTAATCTAGGTGTATTGTACAATCCAATCCAGCTAGGAAGAGGGGGAGGTGCCTAAATTTAAGAGACATTATAGTGAGCCCTACACAATCCTCCAAAATATTTCTGAAGAGCTTTATCATCTGGAGGATCGTGAGGGAGTTAGTAAAGTAATCCACTATAATTGTCTCAAACCTTGTCTGGGTGAGTTTTTTTCAGGCAAGATGGTGGACGACATGGGACTTGTCCCGGGCAGATGGCATCTCGACCGCAGAGTTCCAGGCGAAATCAGCCCCCCTACCCTGGTCCGAGTCAGCCCCGACGGTCCAAGCCCTCTGGCATTCCAGGGTCCTGGGGAGTTCATCATCAACGACATGGAGCAGATCAGAGGTGGCATCACCAGGTTTGGATTTTTGGGTTTCTTGGTATTGTTTTTGAATTATATGGTGGGCACTTTAATGAAAGTTTGTTTGTATTGTTTTCTTATTTAATTTGTCATTTTATGCTTTAGTTTTTCTTTTGACTGAGCACATTTGGGTAGGGGACGTGCTGCTGGGGTGCCTGGTGCTGTCCCTCACATGCCCTTCACGGGCTGAGTGTGTGTGTGTGTGTACTTCTACTCTTTTTAATTGATTAAATAAAGTCTGGCTTTTATTACTGCTCTCTGGAGTTCCTAATTCCTTCCACCCCACTCTGGTCATTCTGTTTTGTACAGCTTAGTTTTACCAGACCTTCCTGGTTATTAAAGGTGGTGGCAGCTCACACGCTACCAGGTTTATATAACCATACTAAATCCAGTGAGTCTGTAGTTCAGACTGACGCACCTGCTCTTTGCACTGTAACCAGTGGAGAGCATAGTTAGTGGGGCTTGTGAAGCAAGAGTCCCCACTTTAATTCTTCAACATACTTCTTATTAGTGGGGCTTGCGAAGCAAGAGTCCCCATTTTAAATCTTCGACATACTACTTCTTCTTCTTCTTCTTCTTCTTCTTTGGCACGCTACTCCTCTTACACCGTTTAAGCTACTAACGCCGTTCAAACTTTAAAACGTGTAGACCGGTCTGGAATAATGTGCTTGTATACAACTTTTTGATATCTTTTGTACTTTTTAAACTATTAAGCTTGTTGTCCTTTTTTTGTCCATCTTCATTCACTTTAATGGGACTTTTTTCAACATTCTAAAGCTCCCCATTGTTTAAAAACTCCCAGACTTCCAACATTCTATTTACTATAAAAGATGTAACTTTTGACACAAATCAGCTACTTTGACCACTTTCCCAACAAGACAAAAAGTTAGAATGGAATCTTCCTCTACTTCTCTGCTATTCAAATCTGAAATCAAAACATAAATAACTTTTACCAATCAAGAGGTACAGCTGTTTTAGTAACCGCATCAACTAAATTTTCTCTAACTTTTTGTAAACAACTGAAATTTTGACCACTTTCCCAACAAGCTAGACAAAAAGTTAGAGGGTATGACTTCTTCCTCTACTTCTCAGCTATTCAAATATGAAATCAAAACAGGAATGGCGTCTACCAATCAAGAGGTACAGCTGTTTTAGTAACCGCATCAACTTCTTTCAGTAGGCTACTTCCCACTGTTGAATTAACTGTCATAGAACTTTGAGAAATTTCAAATTATAGCACATTCTAAGCATGAGACAATTAGTAAACAATGTGACTTGACACAAATCAGCTACTTTGACCACTTTCCCAATAAAGCAAGCCCCACAACTTTACTTGTAAAGTTACCATCTATTTTGTTACAATATTTACAACAGAATTATTATTAGTTTACAGAATACATTCTTTGCAATGGAAATAAAAATGCAATGCCACTACACTTTATTACTGCCTGTGTGCCAAATGCTTTGAGAGAACCCATCGTTTTTTTTGTTGATGATAATATTTATTCTATTTCTCTGTTATTGTGCTTGGCTGGGCATTACAAGTATTGCATCGCTGTTTGTGTATTTAAAAAGTAAATAGTGTAAAAGAGGGACAGCTAGGGCATGGGATTGGAATGCGTCTTCTAGCTTAGGGAAATTACATTAAAGTTACTGTAACAGTTATTATGGGAAATGTTTAGTCTGTTAATTAATATGCTCCTAGCTAAATCATATTTACTGTAATTTCTCAACAGTTAATCTCAACTATTTGTATAGCTTGATACACTGTTATTTTAGTAGTACTTGACTTGCCATGCCTCAGTGATCAACTCAGGGATTAGTTAGTTAAGGCAAGAGAGAGTGCAAGGCAGTGAAAGTGATTGGTGGAATCATAATTAACATCACTCAGTATTCTACAGCTATGGCCAAAAGTTTTCATCACCTAGAATTTTAGGATTTAAACATATATATATATATATATATATATATATATATATATATATATATATATATATATATATATACAGTACTGTGCAAAAGTTTTAGGCAGGTGTGAAAAAATGCTGTAAAGTGAGAATGCTTTCAAAAATAGACATGTTAATAGATTATATTTATCAATTAACTAAATGCAAAGTGAGTGAACAGAAGAAAAATCTAAATCAAATCCATATTTGGTGTGACCACCCTTTGCCTTCAAAACAGCATCAAGCATCAATTCTTCTAGGTATACTTGCACACAGTTTTTGAAGGAACTCGGCAGGTAGGTTGGCCCAAACATCTTGGAGAACTAACCACAGTTCTTCTGTGGATTTAGGCAGCCTCAGTTGCTTCTCTCTCTTCATGTAATCCCAGACAGACTCGATGATGTTGAGATCAGGGCTCTATGGGGCCATACCATCACTTCCAGGACTCCTTGTTCTTCTTTACGCTGAAGATAGTTCTTAATGACTTTCGCTGTATGTCTGGGGTCCTTGTCATGCTGCAGAATAAATTTGGGGCCAATCAGATGCCTCCCTGATGGTATTGCATGATGGATAAGTATCTGCCTGTACTTCTCAGCATTGAGGAGACCATCAATTCTGACCAAATCCCCAACTCCATTTGCAGAAATGCAGCCCCAAACTTGCAAGGAACCTCCACCATGCTTCACTGTTGCCTGCAGACACTCATTCGTGTACGATCTCCAGCCCTTCGGCGAACAAACTGCCTTCTGCTACAGCCAAATATTTCAAATTTTGACTCATCAGTCCAGAGCACCTGCTGCCATTTTTCTGCACCCCAGTTCCTGTGTTTTCGTGCATAGTTGAGTCGATTGGCCTTGTTTCCACGTCGGAGGTATGGCTTTTGGCCACAAGTCTTCCATGAAGGCCACTTCTGACCAGACTTCTCCGGACAGTAGATGGGTGTACCAGGGTCCCACTGTTTTCTGCCAGTTCTGAGCTGATGGCACTGCTGGACATCTTCCGATTGCGAAGGGAAGTAAGCATGATGTGTCTTTCATCTGCTGCAGTAAGTTTCCTTGGCCAACCACTGCGTCTCACGGTCCTCAACGTTGCCCGTTTCTTTGTGCTTCTTCAAAAGAGCTTGGACAGCACATCTGGAAACCCCTGTCTGCCTTGAAATTTCTGCCTGGGAGAGACCTTGCTGATGCAGTATAACTACCTTGTGTCTTATTGCTGTGCTCAGTCTTGCCATGGTGTATGACTTTTGACAGTAAACTGTCTTCAGCAACCTCACCTTGTTAGCTGAGTTTGGCTGTTCCTTACCCAGTTTTATTCCTCCTACACAGCTGTTTCTGTTTCAGTTAATGATTGTGTTTCAACCTACATATTGAATTGATGATCATTAGCACCTGTTTGGTATAATTGTTTAATCATACACCTGACTATATGCCTACAAAATCCCTGACTTTGTGCAAGTGTACCTAGAAGAATTGATGCTGTTTTGAAGGCAAAGGGTTGTCACACCAAATATGGATTTGATTTAGATTTTTCTTGTGTTCACTCATTTTGTATTTAGTTAATTGATAAATATAATCTATTAACATGTCTATTTTTGAAAGCATTCTTACTTTACAGCATTTTTTCACACCTGCCTAAAACTTTTGCACAGTACTGTATATATATATATATATATATATATATATATATATATATATATATATATATATATATATATATATATATATACAGTGCCTTGCAAAAGTATTCAGACCCCTGACCAATTCTCTCATATTACTGAATTACAAATGGTACATTGAAATTTCGTTCTGTTTGATATTTTATTTTAAAACACTGAAACTCAAAATCAATTATTGTAAGGTGACATTGGTTTTATGTTGGGAAATATTTTTAAGAAAAATAAACAAACTGAAATATCTTGCTTGCATAAGTATTCAACCCCCACACATTAATATTTGGTAGAGCCACCTTTCGCTGCAATAACAGCTTTAAGTCTTTTGGGGTAAGTATGTACCAGCTTTGCACACAGTGTCGGAGTGATTTTGGCCCATTCTTCTTGGCAGATTTGCTCTAGGTTGTTCAGGTTGGTTGGACAACGCTTGTGGACCGCAATTTTCAAATAGTGCCACAGATTCTCAATGGGATTGAGATCAGGACTTTGACTGGGCCACTGTAGGACATTCACCTTTTTGTTCTTGAGCAACTCCAATGTTGCTTTGGCCTTGTGCTTGGGATCATTGTCCTGCTGAAAGGTGAATTTCCTCCCAAGCTTCAGTTTTTTAGCGAACTGAAGCAGGTTCTCTTGCAGTATTTCCCTGTATTTTGCTCCATCCATTCTTCCTTCAATTTTAACAAGATGCCCAGTCCCTGCTGATGAGAAGCATCCCCACAGCATGATGCTGCCACCACCATACTTCACTGTAGGGATGGTGTGTCTTGAGGCATGGGCAGTGTTAGGTTTGCGCCACACATAGCACTTTGAGTTTTGGTCAAAAAGCTTTATCTTGGTCTCATCTGACCACAAAACCTTTTCCCACATCGCAGCTGGGTCACTCTCATGCTTTCTGGCAAACTCCAGAAGTGCTTTCAGATGGTACTTTTTGAGTAACAGCTTCTTTCTTGCCACCCTCCCATACAGGCCAGTGTATGCAGAGCTCTTGATATGGTTGACTGGTGCACCATTACTCCACTCCCAGCCAACTCTGTAGCTCCTTCAAAGTGATTGTTGGCCTCTCTGTGGCTTCTCTCACAAGTCTCCTTCTTGTTTGAGCGCTGAGTTTTGAGGGACGGCCTTTTCTTGGCAGTGCCTGGGTGGTGTGATGCAGCTTCCACTTCCTGATTATTGATCCAACTGTGCTCACTGGGATATCCAAACACTTGGATATTATTTTGTACCCTTTCCCTAATCTATGCATTTGTATTACTTTATCTCTAACTTCTGTAGAATGCTCTTTGGTCTTCATTTTCCTTCAGATTCACAGCCTGACCAATGATCCTTCAACAGTGGGGTTTTTATCCAGAAAATGTGACAGCAACTTTAATGGTTCACAGGTGGAGGCCAATGGTAAGGTAATTGTGTCCTCATTAGGGCAATTTCTTTCATCAGTGTAATCTTTTATCAAAGAAACTACAGAATTATATTGCAAAAGTCTCCCGGAAGCCATAATAGTAATATTATTAGTAGTTGTATTGCATGTTAGTTTTCGAAATGTTTACAATTTTTCATTAAGTATATGGAAAACTATAAAGTGGTAAGTAATTCAATATGTTAACGTAACATTATTCAGCAGGTTTCATTTAATTTGTTCATTCGCCATCTCGACAGCAAAGCGTTGTTGCGTAAGGCGTAAACTGTATTGAAAGAAATGTCTCGAAACCCCTCTGCTGTTTGGGATTTTTTTGTTAAATGCCCAGACGACCAAAAAAAAAAGTTGAATGTAAACTGTGCAAGTGACTCGTATCATGGTGGCATAACCAATCTCTGGGGTCACTTGACAAGCATAAGTTCATATTATTATTAGTATTATTAATAGGAGGCTGTGTGGTCCAGTGGTCAAAGAAAAGGGCTTGAAACTAGGAGGTCCTCGGTTCAAATCCCACCTCAGCCGCTGACTAATTGTGTGACCCTGAGCAAGTCACTTAACCTCCTTGTGCTCCGTCTTTTGGGTGAGACATAGTTGTAAGTGACTCTGCAGCTGATGCATAGTTCACACGCCCTAGTCTCTGTAAGTCGCATTGGATAAAGGCGTCTGCTAAATAAACAAATAACAGTAATAAAATGTAACTGATAACCTGCTTGGAACAGTGACTGTTAAATAAAGCTTTGTCTGCAGCAGCAGCTGGTGCAATGCAAGCTTACTATACAGTATATATCGCAAGCAGGCTCAATTTTGTGTATATAAACAACATGTATTTTTATTTAAATTATAAAATATGATTACTGTTCTATATAACATATTTTTAAACTACATGTGAATGTTTTATTCCATTTATATGGATTCCCTGTAAAATAATAGGATTTTCAATCAAATATAAACAAGTAGCTATGGTAACGTCACCAATACATTATGCAAATGAGTACCATCAAAGGTTTGAACCTTCCTTCGGTAATGTGTTCCGAATTTTCGAAGGTCAAAGTGTACCCTTCCTTGCAGCCCTAGTATGGTTTAAAGCTGTCCACCAAAATTTATCAGTAACTAATGGAGTTTAACCATACAATACACACAATTAATTATTTTGTTTTAATTCGGAGGAGACACAACCTCCAATGCTGCTTAGGGTGCAAGTTAACCTGGCTCCTGCCTTGTTAAATAGGCTATGTTTTCAAAAAAAATTATATGAGAGACACAAAATGATATGGACAGACTTTAAAATGCAAGTCATATCTATACACAGGTAGCTAAAGAACTATATAACTATATATATATATATATATATATATATATATATATATATATATATATATATATATATACATCTTTTTACCATGACTGTTCCTACAAATCATAGATCGTAGGTAAATCCAGGTTGTTTTCTGTAAAAAAAACTAAAAAAAAAAACCCAAATCAACAAAAAAAAAACTGACAAATAATTTCTAAAGCTGATAGAGCTCCTGACTTTCGTTAGTGCCCTCATCTTTGGTTCAGGGCACATAAATCCCATAATGTAGCCCTCATTGACGAGCACTATCACTTAATTTTGTCATTTTCACCAATAAAAGATAAAAATACACAAATAAATTGTATGATGTACCGTAATTTTAAAAACATGTCAGGACATTTATTGCTACTGTGTAACCTAGAGCTGGAAATGGAGGGGTTAGTGTCCAACGCACCACCTTTTTAAAATCCCAAAATTGAGGTCCTGTGCAATGCACTGTTTGTGTTTTTGCAACCATTTCTTCAGAATTGCAATTTTCAAAAAAAGAAAAAATGTGATTTATTAAATTTACTTCAGCATCATTTTTCAAGAGTGTAAAGTTATTAAAATAATTCTAAGACAGTGGATATATATATATATATATATATATATATATATATATATATATATATATATATATATATATATATATAAACTGCCATATTTTTTGCTGTATTATTGATCCTATTTAAAGATTATCTGGTTAAAGGGATTGCCCTTTTAGGATATAACTTCATCAGTCACAAGTGCCCTTTGCAAGATCATTGAAGGGTGTCCTACGAGGCTTTCTTTTGAGCTAGGCCATTTCGTCTTGGCTACTTTCAATTAAGCTCAATGTGTTTCCTAAGGAAAGGACTATAAAGGACAATTTTGGTGTTACATATATGTATTAAATTGGTGACCCCAAGTTTCTCAGCAGCACTGACATCTGCTGTGTGTCTAACAAAAAAATGCCCCATGTATTCATTATAAAAATGAATTTCAAGTAATACAATGTTTTTCCTATTTTAAGTAAAACTGTCAGTACAATATAATGTTATTGCTGATCAAGTTATTTTAGTGCTCTTTTTGTGAGCACATCCCCTCCTAATACTGTGTAACACAAATCCCTGCAGGCTACTTGGATTTTTGCTTCAAGGTATTTTTTTCTGTAATAAGAGTGACAATACAGTAAAATATTTACATCACATCAAATTATTGGTAACATTCACAATCTTATAGAGCTAATAGGGACAGATGTATCAAGGTCTTGGTGAATGCAATTTATACAATTAAAGGAAAATAAAACTAGTGAGAAACAACTCAGCCACCTATCTCTGAGTTGATTTGCATTTAAGTGGTATTGCACAAAAAATGGGTTGAGACACATAAATGTGTTAATAGTAGACAGGTCATCATTTTCCTTACTTATCTTTAGAGTATCTGTGTTTGTGCCCTACTTTGTAAATCATTTTGCTGTGCCTTGGAGTCATGGAATCTATAATTTATCTGTCACTAAAATAAAACTAAGACAACTAAAAACGATTTGAAATATTTTATTTGAGATGATTAAAGGCTGAGGGCAAGCTTCCTACTTACAAATGTCTGGCCATTCAATGCAGGAAGTATAGGACATAAAGGTCGGCTGCATAAAATTATGGCAAGTCACCTTATTAAAAATGACTTGATTGCAGGTAGTGAACCATATATACGCATGCGTCATTATGAAATCAGCACAGCCTATCCATTTCAGATTTACTTTCATGAATATGTATTTTGCTCGGCACAAACACAAGGCTGCAGCAACCACGCTATGAAATTATATATATATATATATATATATATATATATATATATATATATATATATATATATATATACTAAGACAGCAGGGAGGGGTTAAAGCCTCCCTGAAGAAAAAACATGTGCAGAATGCACATTTGTTTAATTTAATTGTTTTTGGTTTACTGTTTGATTGTGTTACTTTATTGTTTAATTTAATTTGTTAATTGTTTTATTATTAATTATCCCCTGCACCTGGTGCTTATTATTAAATTAGAGCCAGGTGCAGGGTATAAAAAGGGAGCAGTTAGTTTGCTACTGGCTGCTGAGTAGAAGGAGGCAGATGAGGTGCTCTGCTTCCGAGCAGTTGAGAGGTAAAGAGAGTGAAATTTAAACCTGTTTTGATTTTGTTTGTGGTGTTGTGTTTGGTGCGGAAACGGCTTAGCCGTCCCACTTATAGTCAGGGTGTTCCTGTAAGTTTAGTTAGTGCTCGTAAAGAGCTTGGTGTTTGTTTTGTGTTTTGTTTTGTTTGTAATATTAAAAGTGCGCGGAACCTCCAATTCCTGTGTGTTGGATCAGTTTTTAAAGGGGCAAGAACCGTGAGTGGTGTGATTTGGGTTACGTTTGGTGTCAGAAAGTGTGGGCGCCCCTACGACCAAAGAAAAAAAAAAAAAAGGACATCGCGGAACTGATAAGGACTTTGGAAAAGTCCATGGCGGAGATGCGGGAGGCGACTCGCAAGCAGCAGGAGTGCAACCAGCAATGGAGGCAAGAGTTTGGGTTGCCTACACAGGAATTGGAGTTCCCCGTGTCACAGCTCGAGCTGGTGCTGAAAAAAATGGTGTGGCCGGCACCACAGCAAGAGTCGCCGGTACCCGCACCAGAGCGAGAGTTATTAGCTCTGGAACTGGATCTGCCGTCCCAAGAGCCAGAGGGGGTGGTGCTGCCGTCCCAAGAGCCAGAGGGGGTGGTGCTGCCGTCCCGAGAGCCAGAGGGGGTGGAGCTGCCGTCCCGAGAGCCAGAGGGGGTGGAGCTGCTGTCCCGAGAGCCAGAGGGGGTGGAGCTGCCATCCCGAGAGCCAGAGGGGTGGAGCTACCGTCCCGAGAGCCAGAGGGGAGGAGCTGCCGTCCCGAGAGCCAGAGGGGGTGGAGCTGCCGCCGCCCAAGCCAAAGGGGGAGGAGCTGCTGTGGCCCGAGTTAGAGGGGAAGGAGGTGAAGAGCCCGCCTCCACCACAGCCTCGACCACGACCCCTGCGGTCCAGTCTGGCGCCGCTGTGTGCGGTCCCTCGCCCCTCGCTCCTGGACACCCTTCCGGTTTGCCTGGACCTCCCTACACTAGACCTGGAGCCCAGGAGTCTGCAGAACCGGTCACTGTTCTCCACCTGGTTCCCTGCTCCTCTCCTCCCAAGCGCCAAGACGTCGCTGCGCTGCTCCCAGACGTCGCTTGAGCTCCCCCTGGTCACTACTTCGCTCCCCCTGGGTGATTGAACATCGCTGCACCGGGCCCCAGCTGCAAACCTCTGCCCGCTGCTGCAACCTCCAGTGCCCCGGTTGTTGCTCCGGTCGCCCCTGACAAAATGGTGGGGTCCCTCGTCACCAGTGCGCGGTCCCTACCTGGCGGGGCCGGAACGTGGACCGACCCACCCCCTGTGGAAGAGGGCGAAAAGGGACAGTGATGGACTCGAGGGTGGGTGGTTGTGTTTTAGGGGAGGAGGTGGCCGTCGAATGGCCGGTGTCTTGAAAAGACAAGGGGGGGATATGTAAGACAGCAGGGAGGAGGTTAAAGCCTCCCTGAAGAAAAAACATGCGCGGAATGCACATTTGTTTAATTTAATTGTATTTGGTTTATTGTTTGATTGTGTTACTTTATTGTTAAATTTAATTTGTTAATTGTTTTATTAATTATCCCCTGCACCTGGTGCTTATTATTAAATTACTGGTGCTTATTATTAAATTAGAGCCAGGTGCAGGGTATAAAAAGGGAGCAGTTAGTTTGCTCCTGGCTGCTGAGTAGAAGGAGGCAGATGAGGTGCTCTGCTTCCGAGCAGTCGAGAGGTAAAGAGTGGGAAATTTAAACCTGTTTTGATTTTGTTTGTGGTGTTGTGTTTGGTGGGGAAACGGCTTAGCCGTCCCACTTATATTCACGGTGTTCCAGTAAGTTTAGTTAGTGCTCGTAAAGAGCTAGGTTGTTTTCTGTTTTGTTTTGTTTGCATTAAAAGTGTGCGGAACCTCCAATTCCTGTGTGTTGGGTCAGTTTTTAAAGGGGCAAGAACCCGTGTGGCAGCAGTCCTTTTACAATATTATATATATATATATATATATATATATATATATATATATATATAAGAATAAGACCATTGCAGAAACAAACTGGAATTTATCGACAGGAAGTAATTTGTACATATGCAAATCTGGGGAATCTAATGAAAGAATAATGGAGTCCTTGGTAAAGTTTTGTCATCATGTCCATTAACATTGGTTCTCTTGTCCAACAAAGACTGCCAAAAGCATGTCTGTCAGTCCAAGTCTGTACTGATGTACAGTATATGCTTTTGATGTCTGGGTATTATTTGTTAATGTTGACTGCTTTCTATTGATGATGATGATGATGTTCAAATTGTAGACATCATGTTTTGATTTGATTTCTTTGTTAAACTGATATGCTTTTTCTGCTTAGAAACAGACATATGAATAGCAGCTGACCAATGGTGTTTTTTAATTGGTCACACATAGTATTAACTGATATATGTTTGTTACTATAACTGGGCTTGTGCTTCTAAGTAGGTAATAAATGACTTAGCTTTCAGAGATACATATTTTGAGCCATTTACCACCTTGCTAAGCTGCCATGTTACAAAACCAGCAAAAAATAACCCTTAGAAAATGTTACCACTGTATTTCTGCAATTTTACCACACTTTTTCCATGGTTATATAATGTTTTACCATAGCTTACCATGGTTTGATGTGTTTAATATGCTTTACCATACCCCTCTATGCTTTACAATTCTTACCCGTGCTTTCACTATGCTTTATTACACCTTGCTATGATTTTTGGTAAACTTATATAAGGGTACACACTCACAGACTGCTGTAGGTTTTGGATTTCTCATCCAGATCTTTATTCACTATTATTTAATGCTTTGCTATACATTGCGGTACTTATGGATAGTATTTGTATAGTGTAGAAACATTAATGCAAACACAGTAAGAGATACTGCACTACTCACTCGCTATTGTAAAAGCACTTGCTTTTGTAATGTGAGACTTTTTTGTTTGAGCATGTTAGGAACTGTTTTTAATTGCTGTGTGCGAATAACTACATGTGTATTTTAACCCTACAGATATTTTTAGGATAATGTTTTTATGTAGCTGCCTCCCAGAAGCACCCGAAAGGGGTCCCAACACCGCCACTAGGGGGCACTACTAAACTAAATTTGTAACTATTCAATTTACTACTAAAACCAAACTAACAGGTTTGTTGAATAGAGGTAAAGTGACCAGAAACAGCAACAGAATGGCCGAGGCAGGATGATAGTTTAAAAAGTTTTATTACAATCAATAAAAAATCAATTTAAACAACCACAAAAATCCATCAAAGCTTTGTAAGGGGGTCAAACAAATAAAAAAAAAAAACAATCAATAAATACAGTATATTCCAAAGGAAGGGGTCTTAGACCAAAGTCTAACAGCGATTTCACTTCTCATTAAGGAGGGTCGATTAGATGGGAATAGATCTACAGGAAACAGCAAGGGTTCTACAGTAAAATCAGATAGTAAAATCAGATAAACACACAGGATTCAACAATATTAGAAAAGGTAGCAGCAAAATACCAGGTTTAACTGTATTAAAAAAGTTAGCAGCAATATACAAAGCCCAACACTATTAGAAAAGTTAATAACAATATACAGGGCTCAACAATATTAGGTGTTAATTGGTTGTTAACAATAAACTGGCAAGACTTCAATGTTTAACAAAGGCAACACATAACAATGATATTACCCAACTAGCAGGCCAGTTAGGTGGCTATTGCCCTCACCTGCACCGGTTAGTAACCCCCACCTTCTACAAACAAAACCACACTAATCATAATAATAATAATAATAATAATAATAATAATAATAATAATAATAATCAAAGACCGCATAGATCAAACATGAATGCACTCAGAAAACTAAAAATTACCAAACTATCACTTAAACTACAGTGTTTACAAGACAACAATGAGAATAATAATAAAACTAATAAATAAATAATCAATTATCTTTACTGGGGGCCGAAGGCAAGCCACAAAACTGACTGACCAGCTCTGACAAACAAAGAAGACACACCCCCCTCACCCGCAATTGCTGGCCAGCGGAAAAAGATATATATAAAAAAAGAAACTTTCCTCTGCTTAAACCAGATGATAGAAGGACACAGCGTTTTAGCAGAAACAAGCAAACAAAAGGTGTGGGTCTCTTTACCTGCCGCTGGGATACTTTTATCCAACACAAACAAAACTTTGAGACCGGGAAATAACCACACGTCTGAAAGCTTTATTCAATACGCATGATCACCTAATGCCAAGCACTTTGCTTTTAGAATTATACTCACACGGCTTTAACAGCACAGGACGCCGACAAATCACACGTTCAGAGCACTCCCATTTACAGCGGCACACCAAATACCTAGCCCCACACCTACCATTCCTTCTTCTCTCTCTGCCCATCTCAAACAAAAAAACTGTTTAAATAGACAAGGCAATTATCTAATTAAATCACCAATAAATCAATAAAAAAGCTAAAAAAGACACATGCAACACAGCGGCTTATACAACAGAGCACTTAAAAGAAGCCCAGTTACCTAGAAGAAAACAAATGATCAAGTAGTCCTGCTACATCCCTCCCCAGTACTTTTTAAATGTGCCCATACATTTACAAATCTTGCTGTTTCCCATTTTACAGAAGAATAGAGGCTCACAGTTACATACATAGACAGATCATGCCAAAGCAAGAAGGGGCTTATCCCATGTTCACCCTCTGAGAGCAACAAGCTCCACCTTGTCCAGCAGGCTGGGCCTCCCTTAAGTCATCACCTCCAGGTGGTACCAATAAACCTGGAAGAGTCATACTGAACAAATACCAGTGATACCAAAAATCCTGCCAGTCAACATCAACCCTGGCACCCCCCTGTAGTCCCTCCCCCTCATTTGATTGCACTGGTTCAACCTGCCCTTCTGCTGAACCCCAAAATGTACAGGAACTAAGCAGGTTCCTATGCAAAACCCTCTCTGCACCACCACCCCCTTCTGGTCTCACTACGTAAACTGGGATGTCAGAATTAGGTTGTTTCACTACAATGTAAGGCAAAGGTTCCCAAAGTTCATAAAGCTTTCCATACTCCCGAACACGCTTATTGCAGACTATAACTCTCTGTCCTGACAGTAAGGGTTCATCCTTAACCTTACGATCAAATCCCTGTTTCTGTAACTAGGTTGCATGTTCTACCTGCTGTTTTGCCTTACCATAAGCATAGATCAATCTACGATGATGCTGTTTCACCCAGTCGACCGTAGACTGCTGCATCAACACCTCAGGGCCCAAAGTGAGATCAATAGGTAACCAAGCATGGTGCCTGAACATAAGATAGAAAGGAGGCAGTCCAGTAGAGGCGTGGGGGGTATTATTGTAGACATGAACTACTTCAGCTAGGTACTGCTAGAACAGTTCTTCTGTTCTTGTGACAAAGTTCCCAGCATATCCAACAAAGTCCTTTTCAGGCGCTCACACTGCCCACTCCCGGACGGGTGGTAGGGAGTAGTACGAGTCTTTCTTACCCTATACAGCTGACATAACTCCCTTATGACAGTGGACTCAAAATTTGCTCCTTGATCCGCATGCAATTGGGTGGGACAACCATAATGCAGAATGAAATGCTGCCATAATGCCTGAGCAGTAGTAACTGCAGTCTGATCAAGTTGGCACAACTACAGCATAATGCGTAAAGTGATCTGTAAGAATCAGCAAGTTACAGTGACCGCTTCTTTGCTGGTTCAAGTGTCAAATAGTCCCTTGATACTATTTGCAAAGGCATGGAGGTTTGGATTGGCACCAATGGGGCATGCTGTCTTTGTCCCTTAGTCTTAGGGTCTTGGAACTCCCAGATCAATAACCCAGAACAATCTGCAGCCTCTCCCACTGTCGGAGCAATGGCAACAGCCACCGGTCTTGCTTACCTCTTGGGAGATGAGTCGAACCACCACAGGCAGCAACAAGACGCATCACTGGACCAACCAATGGATCTTCTGCTTGAGCCCGATGCCACTCTTCTCGGGAACCACGGTTCAACAGCTTGATGGCCCCACTCTCTGCTCACTCACAAACCCCTGGAGGGATGCCAGCACTACCTCCCTTGGGATTGCAGCCATTGTGGGGAATTCAGGGACATCATTTTCCACTGCTTCCGAACCCCACCTCGCCAAAGGCCACCGTTGGCTCTTCCCGAGTGGTACTTCACTTCAAACTGGAAACTGGACAATTGAGCAGCCCAACGTTGTTCCAATGCACCTAGTTTTGCTGTATTCAAATGGGAAATGGGATTATTAATCAATGTAAACAATAAAAGGAGCATAAGTTAGGTATTCCTTGAATTTTTCAACAGCCCACTTTAATGCTAAAAATTCTAACTTGAAGGAGCGGTAATTAGTGTCATTCCGCTCAGTTGGGCGCAAACTCCTACTGGCAAAAGCTACAACTCGTTCCTGTCCTTCTTGCCTTGGGACAAAACTGCAACAAGCCCCACCTTACTAGCATCAGTATGTAAAATAAATGGCAAAGTATAATCTGCATATGCCAAGATTGGAGCTTGAGTAAGCATAGCTTTTAATATCCTAAAAGAATTTTCTTGCAGCTCAGTCCAGTGCCACTTAACTTCTCTCCTGAACCGGATGAGATTTAGAGGTCCCCCAAAGCAACTGATGCAGTGCAGCAGCAATCTTTGCAAAGTCCTTTATAAAATGACGATAGTAGCCCACAAGCCCCAAAAAAGGTCTCACCTCCCACACATTGACTGGTGACTTCCACTGTGGAGGCTGTGTGGTCCAGTGGTTAAAGAAAAGGGCTTATAACCAGGAGGTCCCTGGTTCAAATCCCACCTCAGCCACTGACTCATTGTGTGCCCCTGAGCAAGTCATTTAACCTCCTTGTGCTCCGTCTTTCGGGTGAGACGTAATTGTAAGTGACTTTGCACTTGATGCATAGTTCACACACCCTAGTCTCTGTAAGTCGCCCTGGATAAGGGCGTCTGCTAAGAAATAAATAATAATAATAATAAACTGTTCCACAGCCTGCACTTTCTCTGGGTCTGGAGAGATACCCCCCTCAGAAACGATATGTCCCAGGTACCGTACCTGATCCTGGAACAGACAGCACTTTGCTGGTTTCATCTTCAGGCCATAGTGATGCAGGTGTCCAAAAACGAGAGCCAAATGCTGTAAATGAGTATCAAAATCTGGAGAGAAAACAACGTCATCCAGATACAGCAATAAAGTCTCAAAATTCTGGTCACCCAGTTAGCTTTCAACAAGCCTTTGAAAAGTACCTGACGCATTGCACAACCCAAAGGGCATGCAATTGAACTCATACAAACCCATTGGTGTGACAAAGGCAGTCTTCTTCCGGTCGGCTGGGTGCATGCTCACCTGCCAATAGCCGCTTGCTAAATCTACAGTGGAGAATACACAAGACTTCTTTAACAAGGCTAAAGACTCCTCCACCCCAAGCAAAGGATAAGCATATTTATAAGTGTTAGCTTTTAATTTGCGGTAATCAAAGCACAACCTAAGACTACCATCCTTCTTTTTAGCCAAAACTATGGGGGCAGCCCATGGGCTGTAACTTTCCCTAATTACACCTGCGGCCAACATTTCTTCCAACATCCCTTTGACCTCATGATACAATTTAGGGGGGATACCACAATAACATTTTCTTGTAGGGGGAGCATTGCCTTTGGGAATACAATGAAAAACTACATCTGTCTGACCATAGTCCTCATCATGTGTTGAAAATGCCCATGACCACTTTTTCCAGTAATTGCTGTATCTTTTCTTGCTGCTCAGTGTTAAACTGTCTCTGTTCCAAAGGAATTGGATCAGGCCAGACTCCAGTAGGGGAGCGCTGAGGTATCCCATACTCCTACCTCTATGATAAACTCATCTACCCTCTTAAAATCCACTCCAAAAGAGCTCTCTGAATTACATACTTCCACTTCAAATATCTCCCTTACTCAACAACGGCGGGGTAATGTCACTGCCAGATCCCCCAATGCAATCACCCGAAAATAAATCTCTCCGGCAACCACCAACCCCACACTGTCTGTGACTAGTAACTGACCTGGGAGGCTTCCTGACCTCAAGGGCTCCACCTTAGCGACATAACTTTTTCCTTCAGGCCTAGCATTAACACGACCACAAAGGACCACTTCAGAACAAGTTGGAACCAGTACTTCAGAACCTGGAGAAGAACAAATATAGCCCTCTTTACCCTCCCCATCACTAAACTTTAAAGTTTGTTCACACACAGATAAAACACACTGCCAGACCACACTTCCAGAGCTACCTTGGGGGAGCTGTCCCAAATAATTAATGCCAAATTGATTGAACTGCAATCTCTACACTCCCGAATCACATTCATCCCTATTAAACCTGGTGCTGACTGCCCCCCAGTGTCTTTCACTATAAGGATACCACATTTTGGAATAACCTGCCCACATACCTCTACATCTAATTCTACCCAACCGATGTAGGGAAGTTGTAATCCATTTGCAGCCACCAGGGTAAGCCACTGTAATGGTTGCTGAAAGCTATCACTAAAACAACTACAGTGTTTACAAGACAACAGCAATAATAATAATAATAAAAATAAATAACCAATTAGCTTTAAGGGGCGCCGAGGGCAAGTCGCAAAACTGACTGACCTGCTCTGACAAACAAAGAAGACACCCCACCCCTCACCCATAATTGCTGGCCAGTGGGATAAGATTAAAAAACAAAGCAGAAATACCTTCCCCACCCGCAATTGCTGGCCAGCGGAAAAAGATATATAAAAAAGAAACTTTCCTCTGCTTAAACCAGATGATAGAAGAAGGACACAGTGTTTTAGCAGAAACAAGCAAACAAAAGGTGTGGGTCTCTTTACCTGCCGCTGGGATACTTTAATCCAACACAAACAAAACTTTATGAGACTGGGAAGTAATCACGCATCTCAGAGCTTAGGTAATACTTGCCCATATACAAATAACTACACACACGTCTATACTCATCTACAGCAGCACACCTCTCCACCCATCTCAAACAAAGAAACAGTTTAAATAGACAAGGCAATTATCTAATTAATCACCAATAAATAAATCAATAAAACCTAAAAAAAAGCGACATGCAACACAACAGCTTATACAACAGAACATTTAAAAGAAGCCCAGTTACCTAGAAGAAAACAACTGATCAAGTAGCCCTGCTTCATTTACATTGATACTGTATCTGCTCTGTTTGTTTCAAATCACAAAAAGCATAACAGACAATTTCTTCTCATAGTTAGGATTTTACACAGCTAACACCCTTCTAGGACAGAACCCAAGAACAATGAGCTGTGAGAGGGGCGGATAAAACAAAGGATGTCTCTTTCTGTTCGGAAGTCACATTTGATATTACTTTCTTCAAGCAGATGATAGCACTCCTCTCTTTTTATAAAATAAGGAAGAGTTTTAGTTTAAAGAGCTGTGTGACAGGGTACACCCCGCCCCTGTGTTTATTTGTATTATGTTTTCATTATTATTAGTACTATTATTGTTATTTAAATGTATGTTGCATTATTGTGTGGCAGTGGGGCAGGATGAAAGCCACAGTGCACAGGTGCGTATATGTGGGGAGCATTGGGTGTCAAAGAGGGAGTTAAATTCCTCCCTGCAAACACACGTGGGAATGTGGCTGGAGCCACCAATTGAATAAATGTTTAAATGATTAATTAAGGCACGGGTGTATAAAACAGGTGTTCATGGGTGGTAATGAGAAATGAGAGGAGAGAATTTATGTCGGTGTTAGTTGGTGAAGGTATGTGTTGTGAGGTGCTGTGTAAATATACAGTACTGTGCAAAAGTTTTAGGCAGGTGTGAAAAAATGCTGTAAAGTAAGAATGCTTTCAAAAATAGACATGTTAATAGATTATATTTATCAATTAACTAAATGCAAAGTGAGTGAACAGAAGAAAAATCTAAATCAAATCCATATTTGGTGTGACAACCCTTTGCCTTCAAAACAGCATCAATTCTTCTAGGTACACTTGCACAAAGTCAGGGATTTTGTAGGCATATAGTCAGGTGTATGATTAAACAATTATACCAAACAGGTGCTAATGATCATCAATTCAATATGTAGGTTGAAACACAATCATTAACTGAAACAGAAACAGCTGTGTAGGAGGAATAAAACTGGGTAAGGAACAGCCAAACTCAGCTAACAAGGTGAGGTTGCTGAAGACAGTTTACTGTCAAAAGTCATACACCATGGCAAGACTGAGCACAGCAACAAGACACAAGGTAGTTATACTGCATCAGCAAGGTCTCTCCCAGGCAGAAATTTCAAGGCAGACAGGGGTTTCCAGATGTGCTGTCCAAGCTCTTTGAAGAAGCACAAAGAAACGGGCAACGTTGAGGACCGTAGACGCAGTGGTTGGCCAAGGAAACTTACTGCAGCAGATGAAAGACACATCATGCTTACTTCCCTTCGCAATCGGAAGATGTCCAGCAGTGCCATCAGCTCAGAACTGGCAGAAAACAGTGGGACCCTGGTACACCCATCTACTGTCCGGAGAAGTCTGGTCAGAAGTGGCCTTCATGGAAGACTTGTGGCCAAAAGCCATACCTCCGACGTGGAAACAAGGCCAATCGACTCAACTATGCACGAAAACACAGGAACTGGGGTGCAGAAAAATGGCAGCAGGTGCTCTGGACTGATGAGTCAAAATTTGAAATATTTGGCTGTAGCAGAAGGCAGTTTGTTCGCCGAAGGGCTGGAGATCGTACACGAATGAGTGTCTGCAGGCAACAGTGAAGCATGGTGGAGGTTCCTTGCAAGTTTGGGGCTGCATTTCTGCAAATGGAGTTGGGGATTTGGTCAGAATTGATGGTCTCCTCAATGCTGAGAAGTACAGGCAGATACTTATCCATCATGCAATACCATCAGGGAGGCATCTGATTGGCCCCAAATTTATTCTGCAGCATGACAAGGACCCCAGACATACAGCGAAAGTCATTAAGAACTATCTTCAGCGTAAAGAAGAACAAGGAGTCCTGGAAGTGATGGTATGGCCCCATAGAGCCCTGATCTCAACATCATCGAGTCTGTCTGGGATTACATGAAGAGAGAGAAGCAACTGAGGCTGCCTAAATCCACAGAAGAACTGTGGTTAGTTCTCCAAGATGTTTGGGCCAACCTACCTGCCGAGTTCCTTCAAAAACTGTGTGCAAGTATACCTAGAAGAATTGATGCTTGATGCTGTTTTGAAGGCAAAGGGTGGTCACACCAAATATGGATTTGATTTAGATTTTTCTTCTGTTCACTCACTTTGCATTTAGTTAATTGATAAATATAATCTATTAACATGTCTATTTTTGAAAGCATTCTCACTTTACAGCATTTTTTCACACCTGCCTAAAACTTTTGCACAGTACTGTATGTATATAGATAATTATCGTTGGGGTGTAGGGGAGTTTATGTAGCCGTGTATTGTGAAAGTGGAAGCTCGGTCTACAACCACAGAGTTATAAATATATACCATGACAGGGTCTTGATCTGGTGGTCCTCCATCCACATCTTGATTGACCTGGCTGTGTGGCATGGAGCATTGTCCTGCTGGAAAAACCAATCCTCAGAGTTGGGGAACATTGTCAGAGCAGAAGGAAGCAAGATTTCTTCCAGGACAACCTTGTACTTGGCTTGATTCATGCCAAAGCTGCCCGATTCCAGCCTTGCTGAAGCACCCCCAGATCATCACCGATCCTCCACCACATTTCACAGTGGGTGCGAGACACTGTGGCTTGTAGGCCTCTCTAGGTCTCCGTCTAACCATTAGACGACCAGGTGTTGGACAAAGCTGAAAATTGGACTCATCTGGGGGTGCTTCAGCAAGGCTGGAATCGGGCAGATTTGTCTTTGTGAAGGACGCATGAATCAAGCCAAGTACAAGGTTGTCCTGGAAGAAAACTTGCTTCCTTCTGCTCTGACAATGTTCCCCAACTCTGAGGATTGGTTTTTCCAGCAGGACAATGCTCCATGCCACACAGCCAGGTCAATCAAGATGTGGATGGAGGACCACCAGATCAAGACCCTGTCATGGCCAGCCCAATCTCCAGACCTGAACCCCATTGAAAACCTCTGGAATGTGATCAAGAGGAAGATGGATGGTCACAAGCCATCAAACAAAGCCGAGCTGCTTGAATTTTTGCGCCAGGAGTGGCATAAAGTCACCCAACATCAATGTGAAAGACTGGTGGAGAGCATGCCAAGACGCATGAAAGCTGTGCTTGAAAATCAGGGTTATTCCACCAAATATTGATTTCTGAACTCTTCCTAAGTTAAAACATTAGTATTGTGTTGTTTAAAAATGAATATGAACTTATTTTCTTTGCATTATTCGAGGTCTGACAACACTGCATCTTTTTGTTATTTTGACCAGTTGTCATTTTCTGCAAATAAATGCTCTAAATGACAATATTTTTATTTGGAATTTGGGAGAAATGTTGTCAGTAGTTTATAGAATAAAACAAAAATGTTCATTTTACCCAAACACATACCTATAAATAGTAAATCCAGAGAAACTGATAATTTTGGAGTGGTCTCTTAATTTTTTCCAGAGCTGTATATATAGTGTTTGTTTTGGCCACCGTGCCACTGTTTGTTTGTTACCATGTTTTGTTTGTTTGTTTTACTATTTATAATTAAAGTAAGCATTAGCGTGTTTAAACCTGCAGCTTTCTTGTGTCGGAGTCTCCTTCCTGGTAGAAACAGCTTGCCAGTGAGGTCATCCTGTCACAAGCAGATAGCCAGTAAATAAATGAGACTCACATTGACAGAGGGAGGTTTTCATTTTCAAAGGCAGTATGAAATTTTTGCATTATTTTATCATCAACAAAGCTTTTAATTGCTATGGCATTTGCTAGAGGTGTTTTTCCCTGTCAAGTAGCTAATTGATAGTGATCCATTGAGTATTATTTAATGCTTGGTTAGTATTGGAAAAAAAAGCTGTTTCTGTATTAATTGCTTGGGCTTGACTAAAAAGATAACTCTTTTTATTTGGTATTTTCCACCAGGCAGTGTTCTATACAAATCAATGAATATGTATGTCATCTGCCTGTCTTAATGACACTGAGTGCACTTAGTCTTGCATGTTGGCAGGCATGTACAGTATATGTTGTAATCCCTACAATAATGATAACACCATGCTATAATACCAAATGATTTGTGCAGGGAGCAAGTTAAACATTTCACGTTAAAAATAATTCATTATATAGCGTATCTTGAAATCCCTAGAACATCCCTACCAATCGGGTACATGTGACTCACATTTTCAGATATTTTGAATAGAGATTATTTTTGTACAATATTGTGTGGCGAATTCTAACACTAATATTGATTGACAATCACAAAAAATGCAACCATTCTATGAAATGATATTAAAGTACATAGTGCAAACAAAATACTTCAAGTAAATCTTACCTAAAATGTAAAGGACCATCACTTTGTAAACCTGACATTTAACTTTTAAAAAATAAGTGAGTCTAGGAAAGTAGAGTGTACTATTCTGCTACAAGAAATATAAATTCAAGGCAGCTAAATGGTGCAGTGGGTTAATTTTACTGTGGAGGCTTGGTTTAAATCTGGCTTGGGTCACAAGTTAATGAGTTTGCTGGCCTCCACAGCCATGTACAGCTCAAAAAACCCACATAATCTGGCACAATTAGCACATGAGAGTTCTCAAGACCTAATAGCTGAAGGTGTTCAGGTCAGAGGTTCAGGTGCCTGATGTCTGCCATCTTTGCATTTGCCGTTTCTCATACTATTACATCAAAACATGTATAAGGGTTTAGCATTTTTACATATGAACAATAAGAAATAATGATTTGCAGTATTTCAACAGGCAAATTAATTTATTAGTTTGAATATGCAGTTTCACAGAGAATGAACCTGCACATGGAAAACCCAACTTCTGTTAAGTTTGGAGGCAGCAGTGTGGAGTAGTGGTTAGGGCTCTGCACTCTTGCCCGGAGGGTCGTGGGTTCGATCCCAGGTGGGGGACACAACTGCTGTACCCTTGAGCAAGGTACTTTACCTATTTTGCTCCAGTAAAAACCCAGCTTTATAAATGGGTAATTGTATGTAAAAATAATGTGATATCTTGTAACAATTGTAAGTCGCCCTGGATAAGGGCGTCTGGTAAGAAATAAATAATAATAATACAGCTACAGTATGGCCAAAAGTTTTGCATCACCCTATAGAATTAACTAATTTTGCTTCATAAAGTTGAATGAACATGATGAATGGCATACCGCTTGTAGTTTCCCATATACTGACAAAAATTGGAAAATGTGACATTTTGAAATCTACTGTGCTACTATTATAGCGTCCGGGTAGACTTTTGCAATATCATTTTGTAGTTTCTCTGATTACATGATGTTAAATAAAATATCTAAATTATGTCGGTATAGTTTATTTTTTTTAATTATGTCTCAATCCTAAAATTATACGTGATGCAAAAAGTTTGGCCACAGCTGTACAGTAAGTTTTGACCCCCTTTTACTATATTGTACAACCAATTAAAAATGTCATCTGTCAGATTCCATTTGTATGTGCATTCACTAGCCTCAACCATAATACACTTGTCAAAATCTGACTAAATTTGGGTTTAAGTATTGTCAAAATGCCACTTTTCTGTAACAGATGCAATAGTTAACGGATCTTTCAGAAATGTTAATAAAAATGTGTGTTTAAAATAAAATATTAACTTGTTAAAATACAGTACATAAAATGTACTGTAAATACATTAACCATAGTATCTATTAAAAAATCATTATCAGAGGTGGCTCCCGAGTGGCACATCCGGTAAAGGCACTTAGCATGAAGCGCAGAATACGCCCTATAGCCTGGAGGTTGCCGGTTCGAGTCCAGGCTATTCCACTGCCGATCGTGGATGAGAGCTCCCAAGGGGCGGCGCACAATTGGCCAAGAGTCACCCGGGTGGGGAGGGCTTAGGTCGGCCAGGGTGTTCCTCAGCTCACCGCAAACCAGCGACCCCTGTAGACTGGCCAGGTACCTGTGGGCTTGCCTGTAAGCTGCCCAGAGCTGCGTTGTCCTCCGACCAGGGTTGCCAACTGGCTCCAGAATTTACAGACACTTTAAGCCAGGTCAGGTTTTTTAACTCGCCACTAAACCACAAATGAATTGATGTTAAATCAACAAGTGGGTGTGAATTGCGTGAGCGGCTTCAATAAATGTGTTTAATTGTTTAATAGCGGTGGCAGGTGGTAATGTAGTAATTATGTGTGCCTTCTCTGACGGTATTTCAACATATGGCAATAAATCATACATACCAGCAGAGGTGTAGTCCTAAATCTTAAAGCAGCGGAACACCAATTAAAATATTTATTTTTCTCAAACAAAATATACAAATTCATGTTTTTATTTGTTCATTGAGGTAACATTTAATAGATAATGCATGCGTCTCGCATGCAACTTTTAGGCTACTCCCCCTTGATCACAAGAGGATTTTTACAGTACAAGTCTGCTTTTCATTCACACTGTAAAGAGGCTGCAACCCAACGTAAGTTTTCATGAGCATCTACACAACGCTACATCATGTGTGTGGTGGGAAGGGGGGGATGCAGTGTGTAATATATATATATATATACAGTACTGTGCAAAAGTTTTAGGCAGGTGTGAAAAAATGCTGTAAAGTAAGAATGCTTTCAAAAATAGACATGTTAATAGATTATATTTATCAATTAACTAAATGCAAAGTGAGTGAACCGAAGAAAAATCTAAATCAAATCCATATTTGGTGTGACCACCCTTTGCCTTCAAAACAGCATCAAGCATCAATTCTTCTAGGTACACTTGCACACAGTTTTGAAGGAACTCGGCAGGTAGGTTGGCCCACACATCTTGGAGAACTAACCACAGTTCTTCTGTGGATTTAGGCAGCCTCAGTTGCTTCTCTCTCTTCATGTAATCCCAGACAGACTCGATGATGTTGAGATCAGGGCTCTGTGGGGCCATTCCATCACTTCCAGGACTCCTTGTTCTTCTTTACGCTGAAGATAGTTCTTAATGACTTTCGCTGTATGTTTGGGGTCGTTGTCATGCTGCAGAATAAATTTGGGGCCAATCAGATGCCTCCCTGATGGTATTGCATGATGGATAAGTATCTGCCTGTACTTCTCAGCATTGAGGAGACCATTAATTCTGACCAAATCCCCAACTCCATTTGTAGAAATGCAGCCCCAAACTTGCAAGGAACCTCCACCATGCTTCACTGTTGCCTGCAGACACTCATTCGTGTACGCTCTCCAGCCCTTCGGCGAACACACTGCATTCTGCTACAGCCAAATATTTTAAATTTTGACTCATCGGTCCAGAGCACCTGCTGCCATTTTTCTGCACCCCAGTTCCTGTGTTTTCGTGCATAGTTGAGTCGCTTGGCCTTGTTTCCACGTCGGAGGTATGGCTTTTTGGCCGCAAGTCTTCCATGAAGGCCACTTCTGACCAGACTTCTCCGGACAGTAGATGGGTGTACCAGGGTCCCACTGTTTTCTGCCAGTTCTGAGCTGATGGCACTGCTGGACATTTTCCGATTGCGAAGGGAAGTAAGCATGATGTGTCTTTCATCTGCTGCAGTAAGTTTCCTTGGCCGACCACTGCGTCTACGGTCCTCAACGTTGCCCGTTTCTTTGTGTTTCTTCAAAAGAGCTTTGACAGCACATCTGGAAACCCCTGTCTGCCTTGAAATTTCTGCCTGGAGAGACCTTGCTGATGCAGTATAACTACCTTGTGTCTTGTTGCTGTGCTCAGTCTTGCCATGGTGTATGACTTTTGACAGTAAACTGTCTTCAGCAACCTCACCTTGTTAGCTGAGTTTGGCTGTTCCTCACCCAGTTTTATTCCTCCTACACAGCTGTTTCTGTTTCAGTTAATGATTGTGTTTCAACCTACATATTGAATTGATGATCATTAGCACCTGTTTGGTATAATTGTTTAATCATACACCTGACTATATGCCTACAAAATCCCTGACTTTGTGCAAGTGTACATAGAAGAATTGATGCTGTTTTGAAGGCAAAGGGTGGTCACACCAAATATGGATTTGATTTAGATTTTTCTTCTGTTCATTCACTTTGCATTTAGTTAATTGATAAATATAATCTATTAACATGTCTATTTTGAAAGCATTCTTACTTTACAGCATTTTTTCACACCTGCCTAAAACTTTGCACAGTACTGTATATATATATATATATATATATATATATATATATATATATATATATATATATATATATATATATATATATATATATATATGATGCTTGTTTTAGAAAATTACCTTAAGGTAATAATTACAATTGGCAATCTAAATTATCAGGAGTTTCTTGAGTCTTACCAAGAGACGGGAAATCAAGCTCTACATCGGGAGTCTCCAGACGAAATTGGGAGACTTGGCAGGTCTGACAATGTTACCTCCAGGGCACAAAGTGCCTACTAAGCCAGTTGCAAGGGCAATCATTCATTCCAAACCCTGGTTCTCTGCACTGACTGATATACAAAACAGCTTTAACCCTTTGCGGTCCTATGTCTGACCTGGTCCGACATTGCAATTATTCCTATCCGGTCCATTGTCGGACCCTGTCCAACATCTTCAAAAAATGCAAAACGTGTTTTAGTCATTTTTCTCCGGAAAAAGCCGAGAAAACCATTCAATGGCCAAGTGGAAGCGAAAGGAGCCGAGACAAGCCGATAAAAAAAAAAAAAAGGCGTAGCTCATGAATAGTCATACTTGCCCCTGGCATCACATAGTCATAAGGCGGTCATAAGGAAACAGGCTGGCTGTTACTGAATCAGCGCACAGAGAATATCACGGACATTTGCAGAGCTTTTTTGAGATGTTATAGTAATAAAATAATGACTTGGATCGCATTATTGAGGAGTTTGGTGATAAAACGAGTGATCAGGAGATGATTGATCTGTATGTACGACTATTATTATTATTTATTTGTTAGCATATGTGAAAGCGATAGAGAACAAAAGGGTGGGGCGGGGCTGGAGATGCCTAGTGAGTGCTTTGTTGATATGCAGGGCCTTTTAAACCCGTTTGACTGTGGAAAAAATACTTTTAAACAGCTGCCTAAAATTAACTGCGCGTGTGAAAATAAATTGGACCTGACGCGCACTTAATAAATGGACTGCAAAGGGTTAAACCCGTGTTTATGTAAGTATGCATTTATGGTGTCTTCTTCGTCAGCATTTTTACAAAAAAAAATGTTTTATTGTTAGTCTTAAAGTATTAATAGCTTGTACAGTGGAACATCACATATCCGACCGCCACATAACCGCCCTGATCAATTAACCACCTCACTAAATAAATAAATAACTATTAAATGTAGGCTACGAGAGTAATGGCATTGGCAGCAAATGCAGCTTCTGCGATGGAAACAGAAAAAAAGCCTTTTGGTGCGTTCCCCTTTAAGAGAGGCGGGCTGTGTGCGTGTGTCAGTCAGCTGCGTGAAGCAGTGATGTTTCAGTACTCCAGTCGAGAAAACTTTTATTTTTTTGTGCAATGTGTTTATATGATGGAGCGCACGTTTGCAGATATTGGCAGCATGTTGTTGTAGCTTTTAAATGCATTTGAATTAAACAAAGCAAGCTTCATAAACACAATGCTTACCGGCCGTTTGTTTAAAATAGCCGAAGCAATATTCAAACTGAGCTGCTTATCGGCTGTTGGCAATATCAAGAAAGAGTGCAAAGAACCATGACAGAGATAATAAGAAAGCAGAACCAAGGAGGCAGGGACTTCTAGAGTTATGAAAGAAGCCGTCAGTTGCAGGTTACTGTACATTTACCGTTTGTTTTGTATTTTTTTATTTTTTTTAAAAGATGGCTTACAGCAAACCACATAGCAACACTGTGTATTTGTAGCCTAATCTCGTTTACGTTTGCTTACTTTTAAAGCAAAAAATGTCCCCATGTTTAAAGCAGTTTGCATGTTGTTTTTATTCACTAACCTATTTATGGATGTGTAAATGCTTTTTCTATAGATGTTCGGAAATCCGACTTTTTCACATATCCGCCTATACCCCAGTCCACAGACGGGTGGATATGCAACGTTGTACTGTAATAGAAGTTCCTAATATTCTCTTCATTGCATCACAAGGATGACTGACTGGAATCAGACAATTGTGCGGGAGATCTATGGACTCTGCAAACATTTAAAATACCCGCCGGTTATCAGAGACTCTGATTCTGAGTGTACCATCAAAACTGGTATATAGGGAACCAGACACTGATTTTTTTTGTTCCTAGTGGCAAGGCACAGAAAGACCAATTTGATTTGATTGAAAAGAGATCGCTTCATTGGTGCCCAGGCACCGGAAATAGAGAGGTTGGGTGCCATGTAAGCATTTTCATAACACATTGGTAAAGTTTCTAAAGTTAATTCTTAAGTCAAGGTTTTGCTTATAGAAAAAAGTACCGGAACAGCATTCCGGCACATTCTGGCTTGACTACACCACTGCACACCAAGTTTATCCAGTGCCTTTGAAATGGACTCCCATATATTATCTTTCAAATCTGTATCTTTATAATCATTTTTCCACGGCAAGTATTATTTTTTACTGCTTCACCATGCTGGACTATGTTCTTTGGATCTGTTCTCTAGTCGCACAACAAATCTAAGAAATTGTATTTAATCCTATTTATTCTGCGTCTTTTCAGTGTCACCCTGGTGTCGCTCCCGCGCAGCCTGTCATGTGAAAGATATTTATCAAAAGTATAGATTCCATTAATTTTGTCTGGTGGGTAGCAGCCTTTAGTCTGGCTGTGTTTAGGATCATTATCATGTTGAAAAACAAACCCTTCACCCACTAGTCCCCTCCCTGATGGTATTGCATGACGTTGAAGAATGGTATGATATTGTTTCTTTACAAATGGACCTTCTACAAAACAACCCCAAACCTCCACATGGATAATAATGGATAATAAACTTTTGCATAAGCCAATGGTTTATGTATAGTTTTCCTTTCTTTGTAGGATTTCAGTAAGATTTACAGGGGTCCCCATAATTTTGACGCCAGTGTATATAATAGGTATAAGGCAGGTAAGAAACACACATGCCAGAAATTACAATAGGTTTTAGGAATGTATTTGCATGTTTCTGATTCAAGAATACAACCCTTTTCCCTAAGCAGTGAATTAAACACATTTTAAGCATTAGTCTTTGATATGGTAATACGGATTTTGCAAGGACAAAGGAAAGTCTGTTGAGAGAAAGAATCCTTTGTGCCACAATCACATTATCGAATACATTATGCAACAGTTTAATTTAATTTTAGATTAATTATTTTATGACCTTAATGTGTTACAGAACATTGGGCCTGGTTTATCAAGGTCTTTATACCCAAATAACAATTTTGTGGTGAATACAACTGTTTTAGGCCCTTGTCTTAGGGGAATAAAACTACTGAAATGTTGCAGGAAGATACCTAAAAGTGGATTTATTTGTGTAGTGGTGAATTATTATTATGTTGAGGTTCACTGGAATTTTCTTTACTAGATTATGCAAAACAGCACCGCATTCTGCAATACTCGGAGAGCCCACACAGCACAGTAAATAAAAAGTTCAGTGATGGGGAAAGTATTACTAAATGTGTCCAATTCTGTTCCTTTAATACAAAAGTGTACACTACTTCTAAATCAATCCATTACATTCTTTGAAAACATATTCTAGAGCACATTATTTATATGGTGAATTTATTATATGGAAATTACTTCCCTGCAGCACAGACTAGTTTAATGAAAGTATTTCCAGCACAGTGTTTACTGATTAAATATGTGCCTATTGTGGTTTTCTGAGGCTTTCTTGATATAGTTTTATTGATGCTAGTATTTTGTGATTAAATATATATATAGTTATTGAACAAACAAAAAAAAAATAACACATGAAATATAAAAGTATAAAAATACACTGGTATAAGTTAAAAAGACCCAGTTGATAATTAATTAATTAGGTTGCTTTATGAAAGGATGTGTCAAGACAACAAGGGACAGAATTTACTTAACTTTTATTCTACAACTATGTTCATAACTTTTTTGCAAGCAAACTGGGTTAAACAAAAATATGTTTAGACTGGAGTGAAACCATCTGTACAAAGCAGATTTATGAATCAGAACCAGCTGGCATCATTAATCATTTTACTGTAACAATACACACTATAATGCTATCTATGTAATTTTCTTAAATGAGTTAGACATTGACCCAGAAAAATGTGATTACAATTTCAAATATAAAGTATATTCATAAAAACTATAGAATAATTTACAATCTAATAGTTAAAATTCCAATCAAAGCATTATACAGTATTTATATTATATAGGATTTCATTACCATAAATTCAAGGTTTTTTTTGTTGTTGTTTTTTTTTTTTTACCTAATAGAAGGTTCAGTTTGTGGAGTTACTTTATTTACATTTGCTCATGCTTCCAGGATACAAGCTTTTGTTCAGAGATAATCTCCGCTTTGCCAGCAGCCGTATTGAAATGGTCTAGCATAAACTGTGTTTCTTTTGGAATTTTGTAGCATTAATAAGTGTCTATAATGGAAGAAGGCCACTGCCCCTGTGTCCTTCCTAAAGGCTGAATATCCCTGCCTGTCTACCTTTCTTCTTTCTTCCTTCACAAATTGGATTGGATTGCTTATGACTGCAGTGTCTTCTTGTTTACATAAATGTAATTGTGTATGCAAAAGTTTAAATGTTTTGCATCTAAACTGTTACAGAAGTTAATAATTTATCCAGAAAAGAAACTCTGAAGAAAAATGAAAAAAATCTGAAGGCATAAAGGTTAAAAAAACATTTACAGTGACAAATGTAGTATGTTTCACTTCAGTAAACAAAAAAAAGATGAATTTATAATAATAAAACATACAGGGTTCACAACATTTATGACAGTTTCCTGAGGACTGAAAGACCATGTACTATTTGCCATGGTAAGAAAGCGCAGCGCTGCCATAATACAGAGAAAAATCAAGGTCACAGGCAGTTTATTTTAATAGGAAATTTGCTCTAAGGTGTTCTACAGTCTGGTAGATAAAAGCACACTGTAACCATTTGCTGCAGAAAACGGCACAGATGTTAATTTATAAGCTGAATATTGCTTTGATTTCTCTAGTAACTACATTATAGATATTGTTTGTTTTTTTTCACAAAATATATATATATATATTTTTTTTTAATAGATTTATTTATTTCACCTCCAGCCTTTTGTGATACATTACCTTCATTATAAATACAAATTGAGTCACGAAGAGGGCATTCCATTTTCTTAGCTGTAGCTAATAATAAATGTAATAACATTTTAGCCTTACAGTTTGGAAATAGCTTCTGAGGTGAATTATACAGCTCACATCTTGCAAAGCAAAAATAATAAAAACATTTAAGTTGCATAAAAGTACATCCTAATGTTTTAAGTTTAAAAATCAAACAAACAGAAAAACTTGTTGCATTAGGATGTAATGCTTCAGAAATCTGTATACATTAATCCTGTAACGCCATGCTACAGTATTGAGTTCAAAACTGAATTGTAAAGATCATTTGTAATATAGTATATCCATTAATTGATATGTGTATATTATGTTTATATTACAGCACGCAATACTGGTGTACACTATCTTGAACTTATTGGATTACATTATGCTACTGTGTACAAAATACTACTTTACAGTTCAGTATGTTAATATAATAGATATATGGATGCAAGTATTACAAGTAAATGTAGTATTGAAAAAAAACTTTTCCAATATGACGAAGTAATACATTAATATGAGAGAGAGGTATGGTGCATATGTGTACCTTTCAGAAGTACAATACAGGATTAAAATCAGTTCCAATTCCTTCAAAGGAACTAGAATTGGAATTGATATTTTAGAGACATAATAAGTGTTGTGATTGTTCAACTGCTTTCATTTAAAGCCAGTTTAATTAATTAACAGTGACTTCAATTTAAGTAATTTGTTGCCACTATGATAAGTTAATTTTAACTGAATACTGCTAATTGCAATTTTGATCAGTGTTGTTGGAATTGATTAAAAGGGAATGGGAAATGGAATTGGGAATTAGAATTGAAAAACAGGAATTGACCCCAACCCTGGTATAATACTGTACAGTATGTGAAGTTGTGGCAGTTTGCTTCAAACATGTGAATTTTGTAGAAAAGAGTGCGGTGTGCTTGTACAGACATGTGTTGGAGAGTGGTGGCATAGGGTGATTGAAGTAAATGCCGGAATGTGTGAGAAAAGCCGAAGGGGACCAATCTATCAATGTTGAACAGTGCCGTTAGTCCAAGAATTAACAAACATGACAAAATAGCCCATCTACTGTAAGTTATATGAAGTGGGCAGTGCATGTAATTGCCATAAAAATCCAATCCAATGCTACTCTCCCACATTGATAAAGCAGGCTCTTAATATGCAAGATTGACACAATAAACATTATATCAATGTCATCTTTGCCTCAGCACAATTCCCATTTTTGGAGTTATATTATAAATAAACTAGCAACCCAATTTCTCATACTTTTATCTTATTTCAAGACATTCAAATTGAAATGAAATGGAATCAATCATGGGGTTTCCATGCGGGTCAATTTACACATTTGGGAGAATTGCTCGTGTAAATCAGGTTTGTGGCTGAAAAAAACAGCCAAAGAGAGGGATAGGGTAAATCTCATTTACTTGTGTAAATGACGAAACACCAAAATCCACGCCCAGTTTCTCATGGAAACCCGCATTTCATGTGTAAATGTTAATGAGCGTGTTTATCCTTAACTATAAATATTGCAAGGGAGCAGGTCAGTTGTTACTGAAATGGCAGAAAGTAGTGGGTGGTGGGCGATTTTATGGTTAGCAGTGGTGTAGTTCACCTTAATGATAATGCGGGCGGCTTTTTTTATTATTGTTTTTTTGTTGTGTCTGGTCTGTCATGATGTATATCTCTTGTGGGTTTACAGTTCTGTATAAAGCCACTTACCATGAACTGCGTTATGCCCTTGTTATAGTAGTAAAGCAGCTGTTTTAGAATACCCTTGCTGTAAAAACTACGCTTAAGTTAAACATGAAGAGCAAGTGAGCTGCTTAAATGTGTAACTGAATTAATTCCCGTCCTTTTTTTGATCCCAGCTATGTCCAAAGACAACGCGTGTCTGCCCTCCACGTTAATAAATATAGTTGGTAAACTGGATGTCATGAGCCAGCTCGATCGCCCAAAACAGCGCAACAACATCCAACAAGTTGTTGATGTCCTCTCAGAACTGACCAAATAAAATTGCAAATGAACGTATTGATTGTGTTTTATTTGTTTGCATTATTAATATTTAACACAACAGTAAATCCAACACAATTTAAAAGACAGGAGAGAATCTCTGACAGCACGAGCCTCCTCAGATCGCTGCTGTCCAATTTAAACTGGCGGCTGAGGTAAACTTCACAATTGCCAAGTCCGCTTATAATAAACGAGATTGGGCTTGTTTTTTCAGTCACTGGTTTACATTTGCATAAACACCCATACTGTCTCACACAGGCAGCGACTGATTCCTGTACACCTAATTTTGTTGTTGACAAGAGTTTGTGCAGGATACAGCAGGCAGTGGCAATTTTGGGAACAAACTAATGCTGCACTTCAGTCCGTTTCATCAGTATCCACCACCTCCCTTTCAAGTGCCCACTACCCGTATTTGCCCAAACGTGGTGTTGAATGTTTCCTCAGCAGCTGTCAGCCGTCTGGACAGGTAGGGTTTCTAAGCCAGGGTAGTATACACAGCATCACCTGATCCCCTATATGCTGTATTGCCTGAATGAAAAGGAAATATATATATATATAAACGTCTCCGCCAGTTTTCAGTACCTGTTGATCAGTTTCATTTTATACCTCGATTTCATTTTTAATTAATGAGTTGTAAGATAAACAGTATTCACTGCTAACGACATGTCACCCCACTAATGATATTCGAAAAACAATTTGGGCAAGAGCAGTAAAACACATTATTAATCAACCAGGCACGAGGTATTTTGCTTTATTACAGCAGCTTAGATTCACTCCAGTACCAGTTCTCTGCACATGGAAACAACATTTTCACAAATTTTCACTAGTAATCTTCAAAAACAGCACGAGTACTTTACGCATAACTCATTTACAAATCAACCCCCACCTTTCCCATTCATTTGCTTTTATTTACTTGAGTATAATAAACTGAGCAAACGGAAATCCAAAAAAGCATTTTACATGAGACATTTTTCTTGTGTAAATGTCTCGAATTAAAAAAAAAATATATATATATATATATATATATATATACTATATATATGATTATTAAAGTGCAGCTTCTAAACATATATTCTCAGCAGCTAAATTCGGTTGACAGAAAAAAAGAAGACAGCTAAATGAGAGCAATATTTCAGTCGATAGAAGTAGCTGTTATGGGCATTGTAGCACAATTTGTTTTCATTTCTCAGATTTCTTGCCATTTCACCACAGACAATGGAAGGTCTGCAGACTTGCCTTCGCATGATGAAAATACCAAGAGTATAACATTAAATGGTGTTATATAAAACCCTGGAGAAAAAAAAAATACTTCATTTATTAATCTTACCACCATGAATTCCAGAAATCACACAAAAGGGGTCATTTGACCACTCACAAGCAGTTACTATTGTTTCAAGATGTGTTAAAAAAGAAAGGAGCAAATCTAAAATGTTTTGACCTTAGTTTATAATCTGACACTCTGGTCCCCTAAGACAATAATATTTATGTACAATTCAAGTTCAAGTTCAGAAGCTGGTGGGATGTATAGAGAGAAACTGGAAAATGCCTCTGTAAACTGCTAGCAGCACACACTATGCAGCAAGCAATAAGTGGAAATTGTAATGTTAGCTGGTAAAGATACATGAAGGTTTCCAAGATTCCTTGAGGCATGTTTTAGCTGTCTATCTCCATCTAATGAGCTAATAACCTTGCCACCAGCCTGCTCCTGGATAACTGACATTTAAAATTGGAGAGTGAAAAAATAGGTGTGACAAGGGAAAACAATTTTCAGTTTTCAAGTAGTAGAGCTTAAACAGAACCGGATTATAAAAGAGATCTGTTATCTGGTTGTGTATACTTGATAAATATTTATAACACAAACAAACAAAAAAAGATATATTAGCAAAACTACAAATCAACAGGACTGTGCTATTCATAAATATGATTTTTTTTCCCCTTAATTATTAAGATATGTTTTAGTCCAGTGCCACCCAAATAAAACGCTCACAGGGCAGGAAGATTTATTTAACATGACATATTTGGACGTAGGTAGGCTTAATACCTAAATCTAGCTCTGATCTTACACATTCAGACCAGCCGTAACTAATATTCTAACCAATCCATACTCACAGCTAAGCTGTACACAAGGAAAGTTACAAACGGGCGCCACAACCACCCAATAGACAAAGAAAGTCAGTAGGGCTATTACTGTATATGGTATATATGTACCCATTTAAGTTCCTGGAAGACCATTCCACTCCGGGTTTAATAATTGAAACAAAACTCTAAGATTTGGTAGGATGTTTAATCAGTTCAATTAAACAATTTGGATCACAGTTGGAGCAAAGACTTGGAATGGCCGGACAGTCTTCGACCACACCTTCTTTAGAAGGTACCCTTGAATACAGTATATTTTCAGCTATAAAACCAAGAAATATGAAGGCCTGGTCACACAAGCAATTTTTGTTGACGGCAACAAGAGAGACAATTCTGTTGCCAGCGTGTTTTCTTGTGTGACCACGCTGGTCAACATGCTGTTGACGACCCAGCAACATGTTGCTCAGTTTTAGGACACTGTTCTGTTTTGCTGGCGTTTTGCTGGCCAGGTTATTTGAAATGATGTTGCAGCTGCACACCCAGGGCACCACTGAAATGAGGCATCTGTCTTGTAAGTATTCATGGTAAATAAAACAACTAAATAAAATGTCGGTAATCATTAAGTCAATGCAACAAATATTGTAGCCGATTCTTCAGTATTTTAATTTATATCAGAAAAAAAGAAAAACTATATGTTTCTAATATAGTCATGTTTAGTACTGTAACAGATGTATTAATTAGTATTTATATTTTAATACAGTAAATATAATCACGTCTCATAATCTGCAGCTGATTTTCTCTCATTTCCTCCTCCTTTTCATATCAGTATTACAGTAGTGGCCTTTCTTCGCTTTGAAATGGTAAGTTTTATTCGTGTGACATATAAAACAAATGCTGATTGGTTTACATTGTTTTCTTGACAGAATGTTGGCACCTTGTCGACAGAAGGTCTCCGTCTTGTGTTACCAGGCCTTAAGGAGATTATCAAAAGTTAGAATACTGAGTTTGTGACAGTTTAGAAAATAAAATACCTACTATAAATTGCAGTAAAAATAAGTTTCTCAATACAGATGTAACCGCATGTTCACACCCCAGGGGCCGGTTTTTCAAAACTTTGGTAATCGGATTTCCGCATTTGATCTGGATTATATTGTGCAATTGGGTTTTTCAAAACATTGAAATGCGATCGGGATTACTGTGATCCAGATTTCGTTTTGGTAATTCGATCTCACTTTTAATCATGATTAAATGTTGCAATTGGGTTTTTCAGAATTTAAAGCGAAGATCAGGATTACTTTGATCCAAAATACCAGGATGATTGTGATCATACTGCAGAGTTGGATTTAGCTTTTAAATGATCATAGAACATTGATATTTTGTTTGAATTGTCATAGCAAACACACACTATGGGACCTATTCATAAAAGTACTTGCCGACTGCCATAATAAAATTAATTTTGTTTCAAACTAACAAAAGTCATCTATATTGCTATTCATAAAATGATCTGAGAATATGGGCGACTGTCGCAAAGCACTTTATGAATGGGTATACAGTCGTTTAAGAATGAAAATCCACCTCTTTTTGATGACATCATCAGCATTATTAATGTTCACTGGCTGCAGTCGGTAGCTGTTGCAAAAAGAAAAACGGAATCCACCGACAGTAGCCTACTACCAAAACCCGAGTCTGCAGCTGCCAGTCACGGGCAGTTTGCAAAACCTGATTCTGATGCACCTATCACGTCTGCCAAAAATTCAGGACCTGTCATAATTTAGGAAAAAAAGTGTTTTTTAAATAAATACTTTGTATTTTCGTTTTGTTTGGCAACGCTGGTAAACACATTTCCATACGCACAGATTTCCATTCTTAACTGCAGGGCCAAAAAAACCCCCAAAACACTCAACAAAAAACCTCTGTAGGAAGATGTTTGAATAACACTGTAATTCTAATAATAATAATAATAATAATAATAATAATAATAATTTTGAAAACTTTAAATATTAATCTTACAAATTCTCAACTGTTATTATTATTATTATTATTATTATTATTATTATTATTATTATTATTATATTAATATATAAAGAAGAAAGTTTGTCTGTCTGTCTGTTCCTTTATGCATTCAGACCCTGCAGGAGCCAGTGCAACCAAACTTTGCATGGCCTCCTCTTTCATCCAGGGGAAGGTCAAGGGCTATGCTTGGATCCAACATTTTGACCCCCAGGGTACTTTATTTAGTAACCCCATTACTGGATCACTACAGTAGCCATGTATCTCAAATTAAAGAAACTCACAAAAAAAAAGAACAAAAACCATTTTTTTTAAAAAATTAAAATGGCAAAAACGAAAAAAAAAAAAAAAGTTAAAAAAAGGGAAAGGGGTCTGAGCGCATTGTGCGACACCCAAGATTGGTAACTTATAGGAAACCATAAGGCTACCATTCCCCAATTTGTCATGCATGAAATATGGAAATATTGAATTTCCATGGGCAACGCCGGGTACTTCAGCTAATTATTAATAAACCTCACTTAAAGCAGGGAATCAATCAAGGGCAAGTTTATGATTATGAATCAGTGAAAGTTTCAGACCATATTGCAAACTGTACACCAAGTGGATCGTTTTGTGGTGCGCGAAAACAACAACAAAAAAAAAGACTCCCTTTCGAACACTGATTGAGCCCTAGCACTGAGACTAGATCAGTGTTTTTGGCAATACCAATCAAGCTCAAATTTCCCACCGACTGCATCAGCAGCACTGGAATACTGTTATATTGTAACGCTCCATGAAAATAAACAGGTTCACACAGGCAGTGTTCATCCAAACTGTTGTGAACTATTGTGAACAAAAATAAATAAAAAGAAAAGGACCGCTGTCAGCCACGGAGCTGTCTATTCTTAATCTCTCACTTGCTCTGTGCTTCACAGCGCTGTTTCAAAATGTTTACTTGTATGCCAGAGAATACATTCTTGTGTGAGTATATATTTATATAAAACATGTTCCTTCATATAAAGCTACAGATTTTTTATTTTTTTTTCAAAATAGGCAATGTTAAGCATGGGTATGTCAATCTGTGTGGTCCAGTGGTTAAAGAAAAGGGCTTGTAACCAGGAGGTCCCCGGTTCAAATCCCACCTCAGCCACTGACTCATTGTGTGACCCTGACCATTGTGTGCTCTGTCTTTTGCGTGAGACGTAATTGTAAGTGACTCTGCAGCTGATGCATAGTTCACACACCCTAGTCTCTGTAAGTCGCCTTGGATAAAGGTGTCTGCTAAATAAACAAATAATAATAATAACAGAGCAAGTGTAGAAATAAAATAGGTTTTAAAAAATAGTCTGCCGAGGCTGTCGTTAGTTTAGACTTGACTGTAGAAAGCATTCAATAACTCCTAGTTATTGGCAGCATTTTGCTGTCATTCACTCTTATGAACAGCAGGTTGACGCTCAGGACCAATGAAAACTTTATGCTAATTAGGTAATCGTTAATCTTTCTCTCAATTCGTTAAAAACATGCCTTCATAGACGAAAATCGTTGGGGCTTAACGACGCATATGAATTATCTCTTATGAATAACAACTGCCGTTAAATAGGCGGCTATGCACAAAATCTTGTTATCTGGATAAATGTAATCCAGCAATGACATTTTCTGAAAAACCAGATCAAAATGATCCAGATAAAAGTAATCTCGATCACAAAATATAGGATTATAAAATCCGGATCACTTTGATCCAGATTAAAAGTTTTGAAAAACCGGCCCCAGGAGACTACATGCTGCCTCACAATATTTGGTGTAAATAATAATAATAATAATAATAATAATAATAATAATAATAATAATAATAATAATAATAATAATAATAATAATTCATAAAACAACAAAAAAGAAATACAGAACCTATTATGTTAATGAAATAGTAATTCAGCCAAACACAAATCAATGTTTTCTGAGTGATTCACACAAAAATAAAATATAGGTCACTTTTCCATTGTAAAAATAAAATGGTATAAAAATCAAATTTAAAAACATAAACTTTCATAGTGAAAAAATACAACAGGTAATTTTGCAAAAAATAAATACTCAGGTTATTTTTACTCAGTCACACACCACTAACTAATACATAGATTAGACTAGAGCAGTGGTTCTCATACTAAGGGGCACTTTTAATTACAGAGCACAGTTTAACCTAGGCTATACCGTATAATGGGTGGATACTTTATTTGGGCTTTATTGGCTATTTTTATTGGATCGCCAATAATACTTCCACCAATCAGAGGGTTGCATACAGTAGTCGTAGCGATCCCGCCTTCTGTCAGTTGGTATACAGAACAGCTGGACAAGAGAAATAATGTGTGGATATGAGAATGGCAGTGACGAAGCCAATTTTGCTTGAAAACATTAAAACTAGACCAGACATTTCCATCAATGGATTTAAAAAATGTGGAATTGATGATGCGATCAGAAACTGCTAACTGCTAGGACTGTTCTTTTTTATGTAAAGCATTTTTGTGTTCTTTTTTAGAAGGGTTTAATTAACAGCCAAAATTGTTTGTGTAAGACTTGTTGAAAGTCTGTAACAAAATGGTTGATTGTTATTGTTGATACGTTGTAGATACTACTTTTAATGCAGGCATCATGTAGGTATCACAGAGTCCAGAAACAAAACAAAACGCTGAAACGTTTTGCACTTTATAAAACTGAGCTGATTTTGCCAGTGCTTGCTAGTCTATTAACCAGTTTGAAATTATTTTTTTTGTTTATTTAGCAGACGCCTTTATCCAAGGCGAATTACAGAGACTAGGGTGTGTGAACTATGCATCAGCTGCAGAGTCACTTTCAACTACGTCTCACCCGAAAGACGGAGCACAAGGAGGTTAAGTGACTTGCTCAGGGTCACACAATGAGTCAGTGGCTGAGCTGGGATTTGAACCGGGGACCTCCTGGTTACAAGCCCTTTTCTTTAACCACTGGACCACACAGCACAAATAAAAGCATTTTCGTTTTGGCTTTATTGTTAAAGATTTCACACGTTGCAATACTGCCCTACAATTACTGCATGGTAGTACTGTGATCGTTCCACTGTGTTATGTTGTGAACCAGAGTTTTAAAATGCTTATCATAAAAGTTTACTGGTTCTTAAAATTAAGGGCCATATGAGAGCGATAATTACTGTAACTGATTAGAGGCCTTCTTTGTTGTTCTCTAAGTTGCTGCAGTTACATTGTAGATGCTATAACGAGTTACTGCAAATGAGATACTGTTTTAGAAGACATATTTAATTAAGTCAACATTTATTTAAATGCTTTTGGAATTAAAAGTATAAATGCAGAACTGTGACTTTTTGTGAACATGCTGTGAAAAACCCTCAACGAATAAATACCAGCCAAAATTTCCCGTTATATGGTATATATTAACTTAAAACAAATCTTTATGCTGACACCTCCAGGCATATCAAGCGTCACTTGCAAACCAATTATTTAATCACTGAACAGTGAATTTAAATCCTGAAAAGCATATGTTTCCTTTTCTAAGTTTGTCTTGGTATAGACCAGATAGAACCCTTATATAAAACATCTCTCTCCAATGCATCCAACCTCTATGCAGGTGAGACTGGACATAAACCATGAGATACAAAACATATTTAAGTATGTGTTGAATAGTACAATAAGCTAAAGTTTAGTTCAGAAATGTAGTCTGCCAGTTCCTATCGTCAGGTCCTGTTCCAATTCACACTGTGTACAGGTCCTCAGTTGCAGTTCCCCATCTGGTTTCCGGCATTCTGTCTAAAAGCCTGCAGCTTTTATAATAAGGGAAATGCAGTCTAAAAGGCAGGACATGGGATACACCCAAAGTAAGGAAAAATATATACAATCAAAATACCACAACAACGTGAAATCAGTCCCAATATAGTGAAATGAAATATATAATAAACATGAACTTAAATACTGCTCAAATCTTAAATAAAGAAAAAAAGTATTGTTCAAGCCTTGTAATTCCAGCTTGATTAGGAACATTGAGAAGCAAAGTGACTAATGGAGTAAGTTCAGTAAATGGCTTAATAAATACCTAACGACATTTTTTCATTCAACTAAAATTGAGTGTTACTAATAGCTATTAATTATGTAAGAGTGAGCCTTGGAAACATTCAGTGAAGACATATTCTGGAGATTTGGAATATTTATATATAATATTTACATATGTACATGTGTGCAAAACTAAGTGCTATATACATTAAAAAAAAACATATTTCATAACCGTAATTATTTGTAATCTGAATAAATATAATCCAGCAGTGACATTTTCAGAAAAACTGGATCAAAACTATCTAGATAAAAGTAATCTTGATCAGAAAAATATAGGATTACAAAATCCAGATTATTTTTATCCAGATTATAAATTTTGAAAAATTGGCCCCAGATCATCAAATATATAGTAACTTTAAAAATGTAACTGTAACACCCTTGTCATCATGACACAGCACAAATGACTTTGTAGTTTACAGCTGGACAACATGGAGAACTACAGTGTTAAGAAACAATTTAAAACAATGCAGGGCACAGCAGAAGAGGAAATCGTACCTGGACACATTTATTTGGAGAGAAAGGTATGGCAGGAATTGCATTTATAAAAATTCTGCATCAGATCACAGCTGCGCAGGGGGTGGGAGCGGTGGCAGCAGGCAGGGCAGGAGATGTAACCAACCAGAGGAGAAGAACAAACATAGACCAGAGGGCAGTGTCAACAAAACACCCATTTAACCACCAAAGTCTCTTTTAAGAGCGAACCAAATCTGTTTTTAAAAAAGTTGAAGGAGCAGAGGCTAGCGATCAGAATGATGAGTTCTGAATTGATTTGAATACTTGCTTTTGCTTTTTTTCACTGCTTTCATTAATCATTAATCATTGGTGCCTGATTCAGACTCATTCAATATCTCAAGTACACATCAGTTTCCCAAAAGGTCAACATTTACATAAATCTTGTCAATCATGTTTTTTGCGATAAATTCCAATATGTATGCTGTTTTTTAAAATTTTATTCTAGTGGTGTATGGATATCCACCAGTGATTTGCCACTTTTTGAAAAGTGCCAACCCACGGTGATATGCGGTAATAGCAACACCTCCATGTGACCTGCTTTGACCAATCAGGATAGAGTATTTAAAATACCCCATTTTATAAAACTACATAGTTTACAAAACCTGTTTTATTTGTATTTGATGTTCTTTACCATTACTCAAGCCATACTGTTCCTTAACTAACTTGAAAAGGTCATTTTGTACTAAAACTATGTATGTGATATCAAAATCATAAATATTTGATATTCCAGCTATGTAGTAAAATAAATGTATTCAATATACAGTCAAACCTTCTTGTAATGACCACACTAGGGAACCAGCTAAAACTGGAGTTTAGGTCTTATGAAGACGGATGGTATTTAGTTTATGCTTATATTTACTGTATTTTTTTTTCTTAAATGGAAAAAGTTTCCTCTTCTTTATTTTATTTGAACATAACTGTATTCAGGCTTTATTTATTGTCTGAATTTATTAATATCAAAGTAAAATTAATTCATAAAACAGACTTTAAAAAATAAAATTCTAAACAAACCACAATCAAAATCTTTGTAAATAGGACCGACTGTTTAACGTAACCAGGTACATTTTGGCAAACTGTTATATTATGATTTTAAAACCTACTGTGTTTTAAACCTTTTTGATTGTAATGAATACATGACTAATTGTAATTAATACACAAGTTAAATATTACATGACCAAATAAGTATATTTTATAAGTCTTTGCAGGCCTAGTCTGGGGAAAAACTAATTTAAAATGTGTTCTTTGGCTTTTTCATATAGATTCCCATTATAGTCACTATTCAATGTACGGACATTATTACACATTTAATTGACAATGTAGTGTATATCTATAACTCGTATTAAACCTTTGATCTTTTGATTGATTAATTCTTCGAAGCTTCTAAGTAAAAGTGGCTGTGAAGAGAAGGGGAGTGCAGGGCAGATATATCATTGATTAATAAAATTAGTCAGGGCAATTCAACAGAAAAGCGAATACCAATTTATTACACAACAATCATTTCAACAATTAGTTAATTACAGTACTACACATTTTAAACGCAACACTCAGAAAAGGGCTAGAGATTTCAGTTTAGCATTTCATATTATTTGCTAAAAGTAATATAATTATACATTAACATAATGTAAAAAAAAAAGTCTTCATAATTACAACTTAATTTCCTCATAAACACCCCACTTCAAAAATGCATTTCACATATCTTCTGGACAGATTCAGGAACAACAGCAGTTTCATCATTACTTAGTAAATAATAATTACTAGATTAAGTACTTGCAAAACCTCTTAACTAAACTGCAAGCCAATATTTAGATCTCAGATTTGTCATGTTTTGCAAGGCAGATTTCAGTAAAACTAAGCCCTGATTAGTAAACAATGCAGCCATACATAGAGGGTATGTAATTCTGTATTTAAAAATGAACCAATAGGACTTTTAAGTTAAAAAAGCTTTAAGCGGGCCATTTAAAAAAAAAAGAAAGAAAGCGTCTCAATTTGCTGGCTCAGAAGTCACACAGAGAAGGAGGCGGGGCTAGAGCCAAGTACTGGAAGTACTGTAAATGGAAAACTGCTGTTTAAAACAAATGAAATAAAATTAAATTAGTTAACGACGGTGTAAATGCACCCACTAAATATGCTATGTAAAATTATTTCAAAATCCAGACTCCAATAAGTATGCCAAAACAAGTCCAAATTAGTCCAAAAATAGTTTATGCTTCTGAAAAACAAAACTAAGGTTCCAATTTAAAACAAAATCAGAAAGCAATTCTCAACAAAAGTCATGCATTTCTTCCAACAAATGCAGTGTAGAGAGAAAACAGATGGGGCAGTTTGCATAAAAAACATTTGAAAAAGTTACAACTATAGGCATGTTTTTATTTTTTTTAGTTGAACTCAATATTTATCGTTGAACACTTGAGCTAGGACAATGTAAAATACTACGTGTGTCTTGTGCAGTATCGAATCTAGCCAGAATAAGCACATTGTTTTGAAGTGAATATTTCCAAAAGCTAATTTGTTGAAAGTAGAAAGGGGATATTTATATCATGCAGTCAAAAATGACTTTTAGCAAAATGCTTATGTAAGAAATAAAATCCTTCTGTATGGAAGCACGGGAAGTGCACAAAGTAGTTCACGTGCAGATGTACCGAGATTCCAATTGAATGACTGATTAGCAATCAAGTCTCGGTACAGCTGCATAAAAGGGTGAATGTTTCACTCACTCGGGGTTGGGTGTACAGCAAGAGAGAAAGAGGAGATTAAAAATAATAATAAAAGTAAAATACAATTGCTATCGTGCTGGAGGGCCAGCATGATAATTGTTTGTGTAGTGTTCGTCCACCGTTTGTTTGTCTGTCTGTTCGTTTGGCCATTGTGCCCTTTATTTTAAGTGTTTTGTCTGTTCATCCTTTTATTTTCTGTTTAATAAACCGGCGCAAGCAAGCGCGTTCACATTTCACCCTCAGTATGTCACCACCCACACGCACCACTCAAGCCATCCATTACAGACAGGTAACTTAATCAAAGAAATTAACAATAAAAACTAAAAAATATTTATCAAAAATGCTTTAGATTTACAAAAATGTTTTTGTAATCCTATCACTACTGGTCTTTTACACATAATTTCAAACAACTACTCTCAATTAACCTTTGCTTACCTTTTCCTAGTAGAGAGAAAAATACATAAGAATAAATATCTCTGTACTGAATGAAATGACCAGTATTCATTTAGCAGGAAGTGTCAGGAGCGCCTTGCATTGTGGAGGCAGCAGTTTTTTAATGGAGAATTATGGGCATGGATATCTGTACTGTATATAAAAAAGGATGCATTTACAGCCAATCTTTGCATGAAACACAAATGGGCAGTTGTTAACAACTTTAGAGTCAGTGTGTTGCAACAGAATACAAAAACAAAACACCTTTAAGTATAAGTCTGCTTCAATGTCTAATTTTTTTTTTTTTTTTAAAGATTGCACTGTTCTGGATTTTAGAACTGTAAATCTTAAACCAGACACATTTTTATGTAAAATGGTTCATGCATATTCCATACCTGTCAACATTGAGTTTTCAAAATACGGGAGCTTTTGTAAACTGAAATCTCATACCTGTCAACTTTGGAAAACACAAAATCGAGAGCGGGAGGGAGGGGGTGGTTGGGGTGGGTGCAGGTGCATGGCTAAGTATGTGAACTTGTCTCATGCACTGAATGCATGCCTGCCACAGGACTCTCCTGGGTCCTAAACCCTGCTATGTATAGACGGGGATCACAGTACTGGCCATGAATTTTGTAGACATTAAAGGTTTGCTGACAAGGGGGTTTAACAGTAGAATACAGGAGAAAGTCTGTCCCGGAAGATGTCCAGGAGAAGGGTCCAAAATACAGGAGACTCCCGGTGAATACAGGAGAGTTGACAGGTCTCATATTCGTAAACCTGTTCACATTCCTGTTTACGCATTGGAGTGAGATAGAAGGCAAAGGCTGTAAGGATCCTGGAAAAGATAGCAGAAGACTATCCATCTCTGAACGCCGTGAGAAGAGTCAGAAACCAGGGGCCCCCAAGTGGCTCACCTGGTAGAAGCGCAGCCGCATGGTGCACAGGTTAAGTCACACAGCGCAATTTATGGTCCTGGCTGTGCAAAGTAGGCCGGTCTTCGCTGGGGACTCCAAAGGGAGTGTCACAATGGCTCAGGTGCATCCATGGGTTAGGGAGGTAAAACAGGCAGGGATAAGGTTTGTAAATTGATATGTGTTCTCTAAATTTGTCCGACTAATTACAGTCATCATGAAGCAATAAATGGGCCAATAGCTGGAATCCACAATTGCTAGCTAATGATTATGTTTACTGTTATACACATCCCACTTTGCCAAACCATAACATCTTTATTACTTGAAATGTATAATATTTGTACCAATGAGGCAAATGTGCTTCAGTAATTTACTAAAATAGGCAGTATTCTGGGTGGTGAATAAACTTCAGGGATGTCACATTCTGTTTAGCCATTTGTCTCTCAGGTTTTTCTTAAATGGGTTTGTGATAGATAGTGTTGCTTCCTTTATGAAGCAGAATGTACATATTGATCCTCTTGTCACATTAATGAATGGATCATAAATATATATACAGTATATATATATATATATATATATATATATATATATATATATATATATATATATATATAGATATAGATATATATATATATATATATATATATATATATATATATATATATATATATATATAATTTCATTATGAATTGAACATCATTTTGCCATTACAAATTCGAACACAGAAATCTATGTAGAGATATTTTACACAGCATAAATGGTCCTGCAGAGCCATAGAAAGTAGAGTAGAATTGCACTGGAATTAAAATGTTAAAATGTTCACTGAACTAAAACATGCTTTAAAGAATGGAACAGTAAAATGAATGTGAATGTATTTTAGTGTTAACAACTTGGCTTTATTAAAAACATAAAGGATGCTCTAGCAAAGGCATTTAAAAAATGAAAATACACCAAGTTCAGCCTTCTTCTGGGGATTGGCGATCAAAATCAAGTTGCTACTCCACACCATCCCTACATACATTCTTAAATGTACTGCAGCATATAGAGGATAAGTGCTTTCAGCTATGGGGTATTGCTGATGGCTCCAGGGTATATATGGCAGACTATGAAAAAATGGTTGCACACACATAATATTGGGGTTACTGGAGAGGATATAGGTTTTATGTTACGCTTTTAACAAAGTTGAATCAATGACTTTAACAAGTCCAGATGTTTTTTTTTTCAATTTCCTACCTGTGTTATGTAGAAATCACACATTTTCAAATCCTTAACATACCTTTATTTAAAACCTGAATTTGCTTTAGTAATGGAATCAATGTTTGTGGATTGTGAGTTATTCCATCACATAGCCGTTTTGTTCTGCGTATATTCGATAATGTATTCAAATTTTGTATGTATTTAATAGTTATTGTTTTAGTTTTCCAATCAGACTCAAACTTGCAACATTGCAATGGGTACAACTGTTATTCATGCAAACCTTAATTATTTTGATAAGAAGCTGGACAATCTAACTGCAGTGTATCACACAACACTGCCCTTTAGAAAAGCACTATAAAGCAACTTTCTATTGAAAGTAATAAAACAAATGAAAGACAATGCCTTGCAAAATGTTTTCTTTTCAATTTCATGTTAATATTTTTATGAGTCTCTTAAGTTTACCGAAGAGATTTTTAATGGGGCAGACTGTTATTATGATTCTATTTGCTTGCACAGTATCATACGTTTCGGTCTTTATCACAGTAGGGAACAATAAAATAACACACTGCAATGTATTAGCATCATAAAGAAAATCTAATACATGGGTTTATAAGTACAGTGAATGTTATATGAGCACCAGCAGCTGGAACGGAGATGTTGCTACAGCAGCGTTTTTATGACCTAACGATGCACAGTGGGCTGATAATGTTGTAAACATGGAAAGCAAGCAATTTTAGGAAACTACAAGTCAGATTAGATTATTATAGAATGTTCTGTAACTCAGATTTTTGAAAATGCAAGTAAAACATCTACATGTGCTATACCTGCTAATGATACAGCCAGCAGTTTTCAACATGTATGACTCATGCAGTCAGCATCAGGAGTCATGATAACAATGCACCAGATATTCAAAGATTTAATGAATTTATGCAACTTTTATTCAACTTGTTGCAAGTATCTTGCAAATCCATGAAAGTGAATAAAAAAATCCAAGTCATGAACACATTTTTAAAAGAATCACTTTCTGCCCATGATGAGTACCAAGTACGTCTCCCACGAGACTCAGTGGCTTGGTTTACATGCATGTGAAAATCGACTCTACAGTCATGACTGTGTGACGTTGTCACGCAACTACATCGTGAAACAGCAAAAGGATGTCCTTTTGGCAGCGCGACTTTAAGGGCATGGTCAATCACTTTCTCACGATAAAAATAGATAAAGACCCATGTAAACCGGAGCAGGAAAAGTGCTTGTGGCTCACGAGATTTCCGCAGTCAAGATCCAGTTCTTCTGACTTAATATCACATTATCTCCAGCAGTTTCCTTGAGCAAGGTACTTTACCTAGATTGCTCCAGTAAAAAAAAACAAAAAAACAACTGTATAAATGGGTAATTGAATGTAAAAATAATGTGATATCTTGTAACAATTGTAAGTCGCCCTGGATAAGGGCGTCTGCTAAGAAATAAATAATAATAATTTAAAATTGATTTATTTAATATGGTACCATAATTCTTAATTCTGTACTATATATGTTACTTGTAAAGAATACATTTATCATTTGTTATTTTAAATTTCCAAATGTTCTAAATTTGTCAAATACAGTTTTGTCCCTTCTCTACAAAATGTTTTTCTATGCATTATATGTGTTGCCATTTCTAAAAACAGTCCACTTTTTCCCATATGCATTGACAGAAAGCCTTATTTAGATATACTGTACCTTGCTTATAAAGTACCTTTTTTCTGGTCCGAATGTGGAACGTTATGTCAGAGTTTGACCGCATATGGATGGGATAGGTTTATCATTACTATGTTGTTGTTAATAATAATAATAATAATAATAATAATAATAATAATAATAATAATAATAATAATAATAAAAGGGAATAAACTATGCATAATAATCCTGCAATCATATCAACGGCTTCTGGAGACAAGATAAATGACGAGACCGAGCTACGATTTACAGGCTTTTTATTGCAGTACACACTTTGGTGTACTTTATTTGTTATAATTAGTTGTAGCCATTTACAATAGCTTGAACAAGTAGCACATATGACAATTTTCCTTCCCTTGTTTTTTGTTTTTTTTTTAAGTTTGTTTTGCCACTAAAGTTTTTGGTTCGTCCAAAAATCTGTTTGGTTACCGTAGTAAATTGAACTTTCATATATTTGTCATTTTAAATACCTGTCTATGCTTCCCAGTATACCGCAGAGTGTGTGCGGCTCAAATTCTTCTCTGTTTTGATGCCACACTGACAGGATAAATTGCTGGACTGGTATTTGATGAATTGTCCTATTTTCACCATTTTCTTTTTTCTTGTGGCAGCATTTTCCTGATTTTCAGTGAACATGTTTCTGTCTTCATCAGTAATATTTTGAAATCTGCTCGTCATTTTATTAAACTGCTGTGGTGAAGTCAGTTAAAATGCCTACGCGATCTGTACATAATAAACCTTATAATCTTACAGCTGTATATCATAAAGGGCTATCCACACTACAGTTTATTCGCTGCATATTCTAGGGTAAAAAATTAAAACTATGGAATTGAATACTACCTTTCACACTTGAGCGAGGAAATTCACTGCAAAAAACAAATTACTGAAGCAGGTTCGATTTTGGACGAAAAACGCCAAGATGACCATACTGGCCTGCTAAATTTGGATATAATCTGAAGGGGGGAGTCTTGATAGGTTGTGTGTGTGTAGCGCGAATGGGCACCCTGAGCCAATAACAAAATTATTTGATAACAAATAATCTCAATGTTCTTGGCAACAAAAACATTTGTTTAATTAGAAGTACAGATAGGACTACCAAACGCAATCATTTCAATGCATTTTGATGTGTTTTTTTTTTTTTTTTTCAGGAGATACCTTGTTACCGACGACTCCTTCAAACCATAGCATACAGCTATTAGATGGGTATCTCAGCTGTGTGTGGAATATATGTAATGGGCGTGGTATCTCATGGCATGCACTTTCCAGAAGCTACACCCACACATTTAACAAAACCTGTAGTCAAAAACTGTTAAAATGCCCACGCGATCTGTACATAATAAACCTTATAATCTTACAGCTGTACATCATAACACTGTACACTCTGGGAGCTCTAATCAGTGGTGCATGGTGGCCAAAATAAATGAGGCGGCAGAAAAGAGCAGGGGTCTAGGAGTCCCTTTAGGCCCCCCCAGCAGAAGAATCTTATGATTTCCATTACATGTGAGTAGATGTTAAAACTTCATGCTGATTTGAACTCGGCTCTCGCCAAGATAAGCACCAACTAAGACGTAGCTTTACAGTAAACTAATGTGATCCATCTGTGTCTCCATCCATTTGCGTTTCCTTCCATATGATGATATAGATATCCTTCTGCCTGGTGTTGATGGCTGAAGTGTAATGCTGGCTCCAGGGATCAGCTTATTTTTGCCTCCCTAGCGCATCAGCACACATAACGGCTGCGATGCTGGCTCTGGGGATCAACCACAGTGCGGTTTCCCCAGCGCATCAGCTGACAACCGTCTGGATTGAGCTAAGTAGGGTACATCTCTGGGGTCTTCAAGTGGGCACCTTCCATCCTCGGTGTTTCGTCGACTAGCCCACGACACCTCAAGAGGGCTCGACGGTGATTCTGGCGTCCCAGCATCACCCCCTCCGTCCCCACTCAACAGCCCAGCTTACTTACCCATACATCAGCGTTTCTTTCTTTCTATTGTGCTTGAGATCCCAACCATTGAATTCTGACTGACATCACTTTTCATATCTTTTTAACATTTTACCCCATTTCTTCTGTTAAACACATTTTCTCCACTAGCCAGTAGAGAAAAGAAAACAGTACCCCATCATAGTTTATTCCAATAAACTTAACTGTTACACACTTCCAGCATATGTTTAAAAGTGCACTGTATACAGCAATAATAAAACATTTACATTTCAACACCACAACACCTTAAACATACTTTTCTATAAAATATTTTCTAAACAAAGTTGCTACAGCAGGAGAGTCAGATAAAAATCTAGCACATCCTATCAACTTAATTTAAATAAATTCCAACAAAATCTTTAATTCCACAGCCAATTACAATTCAAAGAAGCAAACAGAAACAGTACTCTTAATTAATATGTAAAAAAATGTGTTAAAATGTAAATGAATCAATCTGTAGATTCGCTACTTCCTTCTAAACCGCACTTCATTCCCTTCACTCTCGTCAGTATTACCAAGGTCATCAATGTGGAAGGGCACGTGTCCAGTGATTGGCTAAAAGGCGAGAGGCGACATGCCCCCTTTGGCTATTTTTAGACGGCTTTACTGAGCGTTCCATGCAAGTCAACTGAAGAAAGGAAGAATATGATTGGCTAATAGATACATTAATCACAACTACAGAGGAGTTATGAGCGCATTCGCCGTCTCCAAAAGATGGCTTTACGCAGTATTTTTATGCATGAAATCAAACAACAGCCTTGAGCAAACATATTTTAAATAACTTAACAGTTAAAGCTTTGTGAATAGGGCCAGCTGATTTGGACCAAATAAAGGGTGATTACAATACATATTAAATAAAGCTTTTCGCTTTTTACGACAGCATTGCTTCATTGTAATGCACAGCTTTAGGATTTAGTATTATTAAGCTAATGAGTTGTGAACACACTGTTTAAATATAACCACCTGAGTATACTAATCCTTTCAGAAATTGACATTTACAGGTTTTTCACTACTAACATTCTGGTGGGGCACCAGTGGGAACATATTTTAATAGGCCAGTACTGTAGAGCTGTAAACGTTGATTTCTCCATTAGCTCAGGGTCATATGAAACCTGTTTCCTCTTACTGTGTTTTTGTCATACTTTGGTCTATTAGTTACATCAGAGTATAAATTGAAAGGTACAATAGTTTTTTTTAAATGTTATTTTTAATCCAACTGCATTACTAACATGGAATTAAGTGGGACCCCTGTTCACCGCTATATATAGTTTCAGTGTTAAATCCTTTTTAAAGAAGCTTCAATATATTATTTCACAGGTAACCAGTGATCGTGAAGCTGCAAGTTGTAATGGGATATGCAGGGATGCAAATTTGGCGCTATGGCACTAGATTCTAGCACCAGGGTAACTCATATAGCACCAGCAATATTACATTTGCCAGTAGACATGTCTAATTAAAAAGAACAAGCATAATTTATTTTTTTATTCCTTAGCAACCATAGATGATGACAGTTTCTCATTAGGTCTGGACCTCACATGACCCACCCACACTCATCTGCAAAACACTAAAAACACATTGAAGAGCAGGGGGAGGGGGGTTGATTAGGATGGGCTTGATCATTTAACACCAGTAGGCTCCCTGGTGCTAAACTTTCAAAACAGTTTAGCACCAAGTTGGCAATAAGGCAACTTATTAAAGACTGCGATTAAGTTGAAATGGATAACCACAGTTCAGGTCAGTGGTGCTGCGGGTTTGTGAATGGTGATGTTTATTTGTGACAGATCAGAGAATGAGATCCACCAATGTCTCCCCTGATCAGCAAAACATTTCTCTAAGTAGAAGACAGGTCTACTCCAGGAAACATGTTTCCTTGTTTCCAGAATAAATAAGAAGGTTTCCATGAGGATAAACTTTTCAACAAAATCTGTTAAGACTTGAAAATGAAGAAAAAAGTGGATTTTGTCCAAAAGTTTGGTTTCTGCAGTAATTTGGCTGAAATATTACACTCTTTCAGGATGCGAGTTTAGAAAGAATGGTTTAAAATCACCAATGTGAACATGCTGTGTTTGTTTACAGGTTTGACCTGTATGAAGCCAGTATTAGAAGACACAAATCTGAGCCAAAACAGAAATGTGTTTCTTCCATATAAAATCAAATCCATCATAACTTAGAATTCATGATGTATCAAGCACAGCTGACATCCATAAGTTATTGAACATGTTTTCTGCACTAAACTCCGATCTTTGGGGGCTGTAGAAAATTGATGTCAGCAATCATGTCATCACAGTTGTGGCAAGCAGCTCAATATGAACAATACTCTATGCCATCAGCGTAGAACACATTTTGTATAGAACTGGGTCAGAAAGAGATCCCTTTATAAAAAAGGTAATTTGTGACAGCAGTGATAACAAGAAACAAGATTAATTTTCACCATACCAGATCATTTTAACCAGACCATTACTTGTTTGTAATGTACCAGGGATTTATCAGCCATCAAATAACTAATGGATTGTAAACAAGACCAGTCACTTTAAGCAACAGACAGATTAGAGTCAGGTCGAACATGGTAAGCCATGACTAGATTAACCCATTGATGTTATCTTATTATTATTTGATATTTCTTACACCTGGTTATTTAGAGATGGATGTCTTCGCACCTGTTTTGCCTTGCACAATTTGGTCAAAATGGCTCAACTTCTAAACTGTATTTTTCGCCCATCTTCTGAAGATTCAAAAAATGTGAGTTTAGAAGCCTTTTGCCAATACATTTAGAACATGACATCATGAATCCATAAGAAAATTGTTCTGCAATCAATACATTATCAAGTTATAGAGTCATACTAAAAGAAACTAGTAAAATTCTTTGAAAAATATTGCATCAAGAAACCATTCGCAATGTCTACATCTAGTCTAAACTTTTGCCAGATTTTACAAATTTCTTTCAGCATTGCTACATCTTACAATTTATACTGTATATTCACATATAATTCAAAGATAATGCATTCATAAATTGATTAATGTATACAGCAAAAAAATGTGGCTATCTTTTGTGTTTTTGTGATCTATTTTTTAACCAAAGCTTTTTTTTCTTTAAGGTCACAATTATTTTGAGCTGTTACTCAATCAGAGTGATAACCAAACACTTGGCAAGTTAACTTCTTTGCTAATAATCAAGACATTGGAGATACTTTAACAGTGATGGATCTAAATTGTACCATCATTTAATTCATTATTTTAGGGTCCTTTGTGTACCAATGTTATAAGCAACAACTGGATCTATATATTTTTTTTTGGTGTATGTTTTGTCTTTAAACGTAGTGGTACTTCGACCCACCACCAATTAGATCATTTGGAAGCATTCTATCGATTGCAGCTTGATATGGGGCAAATCTAAACAGTCAATTTAGGTGTTACTTGCACCATTTATTTCTGAAAAACTCAATTGAGCTACAAAACAAACCATGCATTTTATTCTTTGGTCTTTTAAAATGTTAATGAGTAAAAAGCTTGGTGAATCACATGTATCTATATTTGAAGTGGTCTTTCTTAGGCCACAATTATAAACAATACAATGCACATATAACTAAAGTAAAGATTTCCTGCTACAGTAACATACAAGGATTGTTTTAGCTCTGTATATTCCATTCTCGAAGGCTGAGGACCGTATACAGTGATTTAATGACTGATTAGTAGTTTAGATTGAGATTGATGGGTAAGATCAATAATTTATTGCAGTTTCACAAAAAACATGTGTGACATTCCTCAATGGCCATTGACACTGAACTTAGCTCTGTGGTAATGGATATATTATAGAGATACAGTTCAGTTTTATAGTTACTGCGAGAACAAAATGTTATTGCTTAACACTAGAACCGCCGAGATTTCGGACTACATACAACCGCCGCACCCGCAAAATGTGCAGCTCCATTTTAAAACGGCTTTGATATGAAAATGAAAAACAAACAATCGGATACAACTTAATATTTTTATTTATGAACATCATACATAACATTTTTGGCACAGAAACACCATATTTACATTGAAAATTAAATTTTTTTCTTATTTTTTTCAAAAAGAGCACATATACATGAACATGAAAAACTGTAATAAAATAAACTTTACACAATAAACTTCTGTGTAAACAGGTGTAGAAAGATGTATGCACATATAAAATTATAAAACATAAATAACTACTTATTATTATTATTATTATTATTATTATTATTATTATTATTATTATTATTATTATTTCTTAGCAGACGCCCTTATCCAGGGCGACTTACAGTCGTAAACAAAAATACATTTCAAGAATCACAGTACAAGTAATAATACAATTAAGCGCAAGATACAAATACAATGACTGGTTCTAGGAAGTACAAGTATGACAAAATACGATTCAATAACGGAGTAGATAACAATGTCAGTGATAGTTACATCAGAATATAATTAAATACAAAATACTACAGATTAAATAACACTTGACAGATTACAGTAGTCTTATAAAAAATAGCATAACACAAAAATATAACCTAACCTATGCAACGTAAAGCGCTTTGAGTGAAACAGAGTTCAAAGGCTGTCTGTCTGTTCAGAGTTCTATTACAGCTACAATCTACGCAGAAAACATGCTTTTCAATTATACCAGTGCATTTGCCACAGACTGCCTTTTCACAACGGACACAGACAGCAAAAGTTCTGTTTTTATTGCATTTAGCAACCTGGTATTGTCTTTTATTCTGTGTGCCAGTGGGCGCAGTGCTGGATGAAGGTTGAGGGGCATTTGCCAGCTGGCTTTCGTGTCTTTTATCAAAATGTTTCTGCCATAGCTCCAGGGCTAGCTGCAAAATGAAGTCCCTCCGAGTGATTGTGTTGTACAAAACCAAAGCGCTGATGGCTGCCAGGTCCAGAACATTATAAAAAAACAGCCACAGGCCACCTGCGAATACCACCTTTGATAGAATACAGCTGTGCCATTTGATCCAGTACATCCACACCGTACTTTGTTGCGTTGTAAAATGCAACAGTTTCTGGCTTTTGTTTAGCATCAGTCCCAATGGTCACTGATCTGTGCAGAGCTTAGAATACGCCGGGAGGGGAACAGAGCTAAAATCCAGTACTTTAGGCTTAGGATAATGACATAAAAATTATGTAGTCAAAATGTTTAGTACAGTGCATTTTTTAAATACTGGTAGCCTACCCCACTCACCCACATTTCCCACTACATAATATTCTTATAATAATAATAGTACTGTACTACTAAATAAAAAAATGTTGTTGTCTTTTACGATTTTCTAGCGCCTTTAGGGCTCTGTTAAACATATAACTAGGCTTGCTACTTTTCGATTATAATCGGTAAAGCTTGTTAAATGTCAAATTCCCCAAAAATATGAGTTTGACTGAAATAAATTTATATAAGATAAACATCAGTAAATACACTCACTATTTTTTATTTTCTTGCCAAAAATAATAATTCAGAAATCATCTCTAGTTTGTAGTTTTTATACTTGCTGTTTGTCCCATCTCCGCTCCGCTCTGAATGGCTAGATGTCGCTGTCAGTCATCTCAGTGGTCTATTAGTACTGTAGTTTCACTGTCAGTCATTTCATCCTATTCTGACAAATCTTGTTGACTGAAGCAGCTCTAAAATGCTCTCATTCGTTTAAATGACTGTCAATCATCAAGACCTGCACCGACTGTGCACTTTCATTTGCCAGCTACAGCGCCTGTCATTCAAAGTGCCTACTTTGAAATTAGCGGGTTAAGGTGTAGGTAAGCTTTTGTTATCGGTATACGGTGACAGTTACTAGTTTGATTTGAAAATGGGGTGCAAGAGGAAAACACTTGATGAATATTGTGCACAATACCCTGATCGACGGCAGAAGTCTCCGCAGCAGGACGGAAGCGGGGCCGCCAACCTTGCCTTCCTGTGACTCTGAGTCCAGCTGTGCTGAAGCAGGAGAGTAAGGAGGGAGCTCAGACTCTGAATAATAAGTGCAAGTTAGTTCTGTTCAACTATCTAATGTTTTGTTCTGTGCGTATTTTTTTTTCTTGTAAATGTATGCTCTAAAAGTTTGTGTAATACACTTTTATATGCTGCGGTTTCTGCTGTTTATTTGAGACAATTATTAAATGTGTATAGGATCTTTATCTATATGTATAGCTCCGCTGTGACCAAACGTTATTTCGATTAGAATGTTGTTAGTAGTTGGAACACAGATTGGCTTGTAAAGAACCAGCCACCATTAATCACATCCAGGTGCAGCATTCCAGCACACCTGTAGGAGATCAAATGTATTAGACTTGCTTATATAAACCAGATAGAAACAGAACGAAGAGAGGAGCACGGAGAACGGGAATGGGGGCATTGTGTAAACTGATCAGGAGAGTCCACTGCACAGAGAATGCAGCACAAAGAAACGGATAAAGCCAGGTGACGCGTCAGTATCCAGAACGGGAGACGAAGAACACTGGAGAGTAAGCAGGGGAGTATGCTGTTTCTTTTGTTTGGAAATATAACTGTGGTGAATGAATATTAGCGGACACTAACTAAAGTGAAGTAGCTTCTGTAGTATACACCAACGAGGCAAAATATTGCTGCTTTGTATTATTCTTTTGAACAGCTCAGTACTCCCGGAGGCCCGCCCAGAGGATTGGGAGAGAGTGAGGGAGAGAATGCATTGCCAAGGAGACCAGAGTGTGCTGCAACTGCGATTACCCCCAAGGCTAACCATGCTCTGGTCTGACTAAAGTACTGTTATTCCAGCCTGCCTAGGTGCAGAAGCACTATGGCCGAGGCATAGATCTGTGGTGCTTAACGATTTGTAATACTGCTTTACCAGAGTTGGGGTGAATGGGGGTGGAGATGTAGCAAGGAGCTAGCCTTGCAGTCAGTTGGTGGCTAAGCGGCTGTGTCTCTCTCTCTCTCTCTCTCTCTCTCTCTCTCTCTCTCTCTCTCTCTCTCTCTCTCTAGTAGCTGGAGGCATGTCAGCACAGCAACCAGGGCATAGCTATTTCGGATACTACTGTGAGACAAGGGAGACGTGTCATACATCCTGTGGGACTTCTGTTCACTTTCTGAACCAGTGGGATTTAGATACTGGATACGGGCAAACTGGAACAGAGTGAGACTTTGTTTTATAGCCTTAAGCTCCTGGACAGCGAGACTTTACTTTATAAATACTCACGTCAGATAACAAAAACACCCAAACAGACACAGTTACAATGGCAAGCAAAAATCTACAAACGGAAAGAAAAACACACTGTTCCACTGCCATATCAAAGTTGTGTCATTAACAGTTTAAATTCACATTTTCCTCAGCAACACAGTGTGACTGTACACAAGGAACGTCCAAAATAATGCCAGACAACATCAGATTGTTCAGAAACTTATAGGGAGATGGAATTTGTGGCTGAATTTGACTTTCCCACTCAACGGTGTGTAGATGATTGTGCATGTGTTGTGTCAGGAAATGCAAATGAAAACGAATTATGAAAAAATGCAATATTTATTTTCTGTGGTTGGATCATCCTCAAAGACCTAATTTCGAAAGGGAATACATTGTTTCCAAATCTCATTTGCTAGTTTATTTGATATGTGTCCAGTCTGCAAACATTCCGAATCAGCTGGAGCTATATCCAAGACTTTGGGGACGTATATTGAAATAACACAGTGCTGCTATAATTGTGGGTAGGTCCTCTTCATTAGTTGGAAATGAGAACAACTCCATCTTGGGTTTTCTTTTCCCTGCAACCACTTACACAGCACAGACGTTTATTTTTATTTTTTTAATTTTTTATTGATGCAACATTAATGATAATAATACATCAAAATACAACATGCAAAGGAAACATGTACAGTGTGAAAGATGTCTACTACACAAAACGAAAGCAGGTACAAGTTCCTTCCTTATGGAAAATTAGAGGGACCATGTTTGTCACACAGACTAGTGTGTTTCCACATGGAGGTAATATAGCTTATACAACGCTTCATTGGGCATGCGCCGGTACGTTTCAGAGCACATGTGAGGGTACATGCGGAAATCATGTTTTTTGGCTCAGAAGAGATGCTCGAGGACAGTGATTTTGGGCATAGCAGTGTGGCATTATACAGATGTTTGGTCGCATAGGGATTATTATAAAATGACCAAATACATTCAGAACAACAAGGTGGGATAGTTTATGTTTTATGTTTCATGTAGTGCTGATGTATCCTTTAATTATTACACTTACCTGGTCTGCTTGCCTTTGTTCCTTGTGTGTGGTCCTTGGTGGTACCCTGGAATCCAAAATTACCTGTGTAAAACAAAAAGCAAAAAAAAATACGAAGGTTAATAAATGATAGCATTAGTTTATTATACTTACTGTTTCAAAGGTTGACAGTTACGTCATGAACAGGATTTTGAGTGCTGAAGTCCTGTAAGCATAATGTGCGACTTCCGGACATGTTTCCATGCAAAAAAAAGTTTTTGGTCAATTGTATGGCTTTTTAGCGTAAGAAGATGATTTAAATGAATACACCAACACAACGTAGGACTGCACAGCAAGTCTTGCAATACTTTCAGGAGTAAACAAACAGTCAAACAAACAAATCTCAGGCACTATTCTCTACTGCTCCACAGAGTGTCATAAGCTCCCACGAGATCCCAAAAGTCGTCTCTGAGCTGCTAAAACCACCCCATTTTATAGCCCAGCATTTGCATACATGTGCAACATTTTAAACAATGTAACCAATCATAGCTCCCCTTCCAACACCACCCCCAAGTCCCGTGTCCCTGCTCGTGCTGTAACAGGTGTCCCTCACAGGTAACAAGCAGGCAGCAAAAACGGTGTCACAACCATAATCCTACAGGAAAACAAACAATAACGTCAAATGCAAAGTTTTTCGCCACCCTCTTCTTTATGCTCATTTGCACTCCAAATATCACAGGCAAGATGCGGAAACATCCGATTATAGCAGTGCAGCAATAGCCTGTTCTTTATTATAAGCAACACAAGAAATATCTCGATAAAGAACACAAAGAAATGGTAAAATGTAAGTGAGGAAATCAGAATTCCAGGTAATCACTATGTTTGGTATGTTAAAATAAACACACGGTTTTGATTACAGATTTTCATTGAATGTCCGGGTATAGCTTCTAGAAAGTGCATGCCATGAGATACTGCGGCCCATTATTAAATATAGACTCAACTACAAAACAAATGATGTATCTAATTATATCCAGTAGCATATGCAGGTAAGTGGTATTGTATTTACAGCAAATTGAACTGTCTAAAACGGTTTTATGTCAATCATATATGTTAGTATACATGTATTTTTCCCCAATAATGTAAAAAATGTCTGTGCTGACATTACATCTGGGTTTACTGTATTATTTATTTAAAAAAAAACAAAAAAAAAAACATCAGGATGCATTGAAATAATGGTGTTTGGTAGTCCTATCTGTACTTCTAATTTTGTTTAACACAGAACGGTTTCGTAGTGTACGACGCTGCAGTAGTTTTATACGCATTTTAATATATTGGCTAAAAAGACTGCTCTGGTAGTTCAAGGTATATATCCACATTCAGTAGTTCTAGGTTTAAACAGTTGCAGATTTCAAGTTAGCTATAACATTTTATAAGTAATTTCAACTTTTTAGGAGCTACAAACAGTTAAAAAGGTCTAATTAAGCAAATTATTAGTTCAATTAAGGGTCTAGTTAAATAATTGAGTGCTCAGTTGGAATGAAAACCTGAAGCCACATGGGGTCCCCAGGACCAGGGTTGGGAAGCCCTGCATTAATACTACCATACAAGTGCAAGGTCTACAATAACTTTTCTAACTTTTTGATTTTTGTTGTGTTTATGCATTGTATCAGTAAATGTCCAAGCTTACAGTCCATACTGTTTTTTGTTTTGTTTTTGTATTTCTTTGTGTGTACAGTATGTGTGTAACTCTTCAGCTACTTCTCTGGGCAGCATAGAAGAGCAGCATTATAGCCTTGTAGAGTACCGCTGGAAATATACAAATCACTAACATACCTGTCAATAGTTAGACCTTGTTCTAGCTTTGCACTGCAAAATCAATGCACATCAGTTGGCTATTATGTTTATTTGTGATTACTGTATAGCCAATAATGTCACAGTGCTAGGCACACATAAAAAACTCCTTATAAATTTTGCCAAAAATGTATACTCTGTGAAAATTAAATAATAACACCAGAGGCGGAACATAGTAGTGGATTAACATATGACACCAAAATATTCTCTGTATGATGTCAATAGACACTCGGGAAGAAACTAATAATAGGCAACCTGTTGTTAAAATATTTAAGTGTTAATGACCAACATGGAGATCCTTTACTGGCAGTTAGTTTAATCCATAGTATTTGGCATTTGAATATTGTCTCATAATAGAAAACAAATAGATAAATAGCAAAGTAAGTAGTATGACATGTATTGGGAGGCACTAGTGAGAGGGCTGTCGAGAGTGAAACAGACACCTTCTTCTGATAATACAGATCAAAGAAGAATAGAGCTGAAGTCTGTTTAGTTCAAATTGCAATATGTGTGTATTTTCATGTTACACTTTTAGGAATTATGTAAAATGAATAGCTTCAAACGAGGATATGTACAATTGGAATCATGGGAGAGTTCCATAATCACATGACTGATGGGCAACACAACAATTGCCTGTTTAATGCAAAGACTGCTGGGAGAACAAGATCACATGAACTTGACAGACTCTGTGGTCATGAGCCACATGGCCCAGCTACCTTTGCACTACACGCAGTACTTGCACATCAGCTTAATTCTCTTGCAGTGGATATGCATTCCTTACAGGAGAATGCTAAGTCTGAAATGCCAAAGCCTTAAGTTGGCTAATTACATTTTCTAATTTGATTGAAATTAATTGCTTCCTGTGATGTTATGTATTGCCTTAGAATTGTTAGACTGTAAACCTAGGCTTTGCAATTGCCTGGTGTTGGCTCATTCAAATAAATTGTATAAATGTCACCATTTTCTGAGGTTAATTATCTGAGGTCACAATCAAGAGAACAATCAAGAGCACTGTAGGCCTTAACATACTGTGACTCGTTTTACTTAAAAAACATTACTCATAATTAGGAACTATTTAATAGTTTCACAAAGTAACATGTGAAGTAATACATGCAGATGTGGTAAAGCATTTTAAAGGCATCAGTTCAAAATACTGAAGGAGGAAAAAAGCACTCATTAAGTTAAACATAGCTCAGAAATAAACAAACAACACATTGTTAATTTAATAACTGAGACTGCTTATCTGTAATTCATCACCTTCAGAACCAAAGGTGATAAAGTATGTATGTACTTGCACAACCTGACTAATAAAACAATTGTATTTTTGTATCAAGTAGCAAGGCTTTAAGGAAGTTTCTTGAAAAAATCTGAACTGCAGAATTCATAACTATATATTTGCTTTAAGGTTATGCTAATTTACTTTCAAGGTCTCTCCAATGGTAATATTTAGGCTTCTTACTAAAATGTATGCAGATGAAATTCAAAGCACTGAGGCTTGAAGTTAATATATAACGCCTAACCAGATATTTTACTCACCTCCAGTTTCTATAAATATTTAAAAGATTACATTGTTTAATTATTTCAGTTATTTTTCATCCGTTTTCTAAAATAGCTCTGGTAGCCGTAAGTAATCTTCCACTGTAAAAAAATAGGGATTTGTTGTAGTGTTTCATAATGCCAGTGCGTTTCTCTCCATGCTGAATTTTACTGTAAATGTTCACTATGTCTGTAAACTCTCATTGATTCTGCATCTAATTCGCAAAATGGTAATTAAGTATAAGTAAATGTTAAAGAACATATTGCCTACTAACAAGTTTTGTACAAGTACAAGGTAAACTTGAAGCATTAAACAAGGTCATTTCTGATAAAAATAAATAAATAAAAAATAGCTTACAATTCAAACTACTGAAAACAAAATGTTTATAAATTACAATTAAATGTAAAAAAATATAATGGAATTCTAAGTGAACATTCTAAGTGGAATTCTAAGTGGACATGTTATCCCATTTTATTACCCAAATATCTTAAATCCATATGTCTCTTCTGTTGCAATGTCCCACTGCCATGTTCCGTTATACACTGAGAGGGGTTGTGGGTTATCTGCTGAGAGACAGGAGAGACACAGGAGGTGACGTTGACACCCCGCTCATAAGACTTATTTACAGTAAACCATGAGCCTGGAGGACATACAACAAAACGAGTGAAACACAAAATGCAAAAATGCAAAACAACACACTAAAAAAACAAATCTACAAACAAAAGGTGCCATAAATATGGTGAGCACTACTCTGCTAATCAGTAGAGGTCCCACTGACACACCTCCTATACTGTTGAGATATAAAATCATTAAACTAATCTAACAATTAAAACCATGACCCTGGTTATACACACGGTCACAGGCAGTTTTGATACAATTAATTACCGACTGATCCTGGTTAAACACTGTGGTTTTTTGTGTAATCTTTGTTTTTCAAGTAGCAAGGTCGGTCTTGGTCCTTGAATCATGGCTTTTCAGAGCAGCCCTGGGGTGTGTATCTGACCTCTTTTTATTGTGACACGCTCTGCTGGGATACGTCAACAAATCGGTTAAGGAAGCACAGTTGTTCAATTTTTGGCTACGATTCCTTGTAAATTCAGCGAGCAGCACATCACAGGAAGAATGCGGGGGTCTATAATAAATAATTTGCAATGCTATTTGCAAAATAAAAACAAAACCCCCAAATAAAAACAAACAGAACTAAAACACGCTTTCTCATGTGCAGGTCCACAGCCCTACCACAGACACTATATACTATATGTAATTTTGAGTCGGTTTATAATGTGTGGACATAGCCCCATGTCAAACGTGTCTTTTACTTTATCATAGCTGATACTGTTCATAATTATTTTCATAGGTAAAGATACAACCTTTCTCCTAGTTTTTATTACTTCAGCAACAAACAAACAAAAAAAAATACTTCAGTGCCCTTGAGAACGAATTTAGTCCAGAAATGCCAGTTACCGATCTGTCTGGATCTGACTTATCAGAACAGCCTGTAGCCCCTTTATTAACATCGGTAAACGGTAGGAAACAACAGGGAGGCTGAAAATTGACAGACTGAGCTCAAGGTCTAAGAAGACTGTTGCAAAGAAGCCATAAACAGGGTTTGAAATTAATCTGCTCCAACCTGCTGACCCGCTACATACCTACAAGCAAGCTGAGGTCCTCTGACTCAGGCCTGCTGGTTATACCCAAGCAAAAGTATGCCACACTCAGAGAGCACTCTTTTAGCTTCATGGCCCCAACTCTCTGGAACTCTCTCCCAGCTTTAGTGCGTGCAGCTCCCACACTCTTAGTTTAAATAAACGAGAGTCAACTGTGAAACTGAAAGTCTCTGTTCGTCATTCTTTTGTTTACAGGTCATTAATAATGTATTTGCTTAAATAAATATTAATTTGGTTTCTAAAGTGTATGGGAATAATATATGTTAATGGTATTTATTTTATCTGCTGTATTTAAGTATTTGGATGATATTACTGAACCTGTGTTAGAGGCTATCGGTGTAGCCTGTGTTAGTCTTTTCATGTGAGCTGAAAGTTCCAGATAGAATGCCTGTGTTGGAAATGTTTTATATGTTATTATTACTGCAATAATGTGTATGTAAACTGTAGTTCTGCTTAGTTTAAATAAACGAGAGTCAACTGTGAAACTGAAACTAAAGGTTTCTGTTTGTCATTCTTTTGTTAACAGTTATGGCGATCCCATGCATGCACTGCTGGGAGCTGTCATATTTGCATTTTTTTAATGTTGTATTTAATGTACTATGCCCTGTATTTCACTGTATTTAATGTATTAAAAATGCTTTACTATCTTGTAAAGCACTTTGTGATGGTGGTCCACTATGAAAGGTGCTATATAAAATAAATATTGATTGATTGATTGTTGACAATGAAAGTGAAGAACCACCAGGTAAAATAATCCCTGAATTAATAGATTTATTTAAAAAATGTACACATTTTATTGCTAATTATTTTAAATATAAAAGAATACCAAATTATCTTCATGGTATACATGTTTTATTCCCCATAGGATGTCCTTACACAAACTGTCAGGGATTTACTGGGACATCATCCTTCCCAGTGCCAAAGAGATGGTGTGATGTATGGGCATGACTTTGAATGCATCTGAAATGCCTGCTTTGGCTAGCAAGATGATTTCATGGAATTGATAGCATCGGAAATGGTGATATAATGCAGAGAAAACTGGTCTGAGAGAATGAGCAAATTAATGCTGCTGATTGACGAGCTGCGAGGGGTGGAGAGGTCGATGATAAGGCGCTTCTTGGTTGAATTTTTTTTCTTGTGGCAACACCGCTAGGATTGATTCGGAATTGAGGGAAGGGGCGGGGTGGGGGGTTAATGCCTGGGACAAGATGGGGATGTTGATGGGAGTCAAAGCGATGAGGAGAGATGATTGACATTTGTAGGAAAGCGGGCAGGTGGAAAGGGAGTGAGCATCACTGCAGATGCTGCATATCTGCAGGAAACGGCATTGTTTGACTGCGCAAAATGTAGCATTGAAATTATTACATATCTGTATGCTGTCTGAGGGGTAGGTTTACTAAAGCGTTGTGCCTGTCGCAAACCAATTGCAAACAAGTCGGAAGTCTTGGGTGAAATGTACTAGACAGGCGCAATGCTATTTGCGACTTTTTAGGGAATGCTTTGCGGCTGCAGTTTTTGTTTGTGGTTCAAGTGTAGATGAACATGTAATTATGGGCATTCCTGTATAAATTCACAAATAGGGGGTGAAGGTAGTGCAAATCAGGGTTCTCAAATATTATATTGAGATGTATGAAAGCTGCAGACAATTATGACACTTACAATTTTAAACCATGTTTTAAAGAGTCATAATTGTTGCAGGCATTTCCCAGTCTGCTTTTTCACGTGCATTGCCAGTTGTGCTCAATGCATTATTGAGGCGAACAGCTATTTTTCCCTAAAAGCAGGGTGTACTGGCAAGCCTTGAAAAAAAAATTCTGTGACATTTCTGGTTTCTCCAATGTGTTAGAAGCAGTAGACTGCACACATGTGCCACTAACCCCTCCAGCTCATTCTGAGCATCTTTTAGCGCTGCACCACTGACTAACTTCAATAAAAGCAGACAGTGTACATTTGGCTTATAGGCTACTCATGATAATACGAATTAGTGGCATTATGCAACATTTGTTGCTGGTCCCTTGAAATTCATATTAACGAGAATTGACTGTCCTCCAGTAAGTATCGTAACTTGTCAATGCGGCACCATGATCTATTTTGTGTTAAATGTCAGCCTCAATGCCCACTTACTATCAGTATGGCGCTCGGTGGAAAAGCATACAGCTTCTCAGATTAAGTGGCACTCCCATATCCCCATTTTTAATAATCACCTGCTTCTATCAGGAAGTCATCTATTCTCTTTCCCCTCGTGGATAACCAGGGGAATACACATTCTGGATGATGTTTTTAATGAGGATGGCCTTCACACGTTCCAGGACCGTGCGAAGGCCATCCTCATTAAAAAATCATTCACAGTGTGATTTACCAGGCTCCTCTTTTTTCTTTTACCTCTGACTCCGCTCCCCAATGCGGGCTTATTAGGTACCATGGGGGACAAGTCTGCCAGGGCATACAGTACACAATGTACTTGACAATGATGGTAGGACCAAAGGGGTTGTCTCCAGAATTTACCTCCTACAAGCTTCATATAAACCTTTGGGAGTCTACGCTGCCTGGGCTAGAGACCTTGCAGTACCATCTAATGATATTTCCTGGAATACTGCTTGGAACAATGTATATTTGGCTTCCAAAAATCCCAATCATCAACTTATACATTATAAATTATTGCATAGAATATACTTAATCCCTCACAGACGTCACAGAATGAATCTGGTCCCTGACCCAATGTGCACACTCTGTCCTCTTGGCGTCTCAGGCACTTTTTTACATATGTTCTGGGAGTGTCCCGATGTAGCCTCCTTCTGGAAATGGGTTGCAAGAACTTTGTCCACTATTCTAGGCCTGGACATACCTTGTGTTTCCTTCTGTTACTGTATTTTATTAAATGATGACTCTTCGATTAAGCTTTCACTACACCAGAGGAGGATTTGGTTGGTCGGTCTTACAGCTGCCAAAAAGTTGATTGCCCTAAGATGGCAGCCTCCACATGCCCTCCCTTGGTCTCAATGGAAACTCACCTCTCTTGATATTATTCTCATGGAGCTCTCCACAGCCAGAATCCATGGTGCCAGGAGGGATACTATACAGACATGGAGCCAGCAGCAGGCTCAGCCTCTGGAGCAGCTATTTTATAATGATTGGCCACTCGCCTAACTTTTAAAAACTCTGCACGACAACATTGTATCATTTATATCTGCTACACCATGCTGCCTGTTTCTCAAGCGCGCTTCCACAAACTCACTTGCCCAGAGGTCCAGGACAGGCCGGCACCACCGCTCTCCTCTCCAGTCATGGTCACTCGTCTCCTCCCAGCGCAGCAACCAGGAGCACAGCCAAAACACATCCTACCCTTCAGCTTCATAAACAACATTCTCAAGGACATTAAGTCCCTCATTCACCCCATCGCCGTCTCATTTGCTTCAATGAATACATGGCTGAACGATATGGACAAACAGGTCGCTTCCAACGCTGCATCAATCTTTATTACTTCAAGCCCAGTTTTCGACACTCCAGTCACGGCCGGCGTCTCAGTTCAGCACTTCCGGTCCCCACAGTTGACGTTCGTACCGACAGCCTGGCATCAGCCGCCCAAAATGGTCCATAGCACGCGCCTGTAGTTAGAAATCAAGTCCAGCGACCACATATAGCTTCTACTTTTGATATTTTTGCAACATTAAGGGCTAGATTCTCAAAGCTATTTTTCCAGCTCATTTTATTTATTTTTCTGAAAGGGAACATTTTCAAGTAAAGTTCTACTTTAAGACTGCTTGCAAGTACTAAAAGAAATGACTGAGTTGTTTTTTTCTGTTAATTTTTGGAAATAGGCTTCACACTGCTATTCGTACTGGACTTTCCAATCCTTCTAGTTTTCAATGCTCCCTACCGACATAGCAATAGCCAACAAAGACTAGCTAGCATGCACGGAGTGGGGGCTACCTGACCGCCGGGGCCACCACAGGTTTTCCCTTTCTAGGGAGGGTTTTCTTCCTCTCCACGGAGTGGCAGGTAATTGCATAACCATACCCTAATACTATTTTAACCTATCCAGTTTGTTTTGTATGTCCCCTCCTTTCCCGTCTTTTCCAGCTGTTTCTTTTATGCTATGCACTGGCGCGACTCTATTGTTTGTCTCACGGTGAGGGTCTCTGCAGGGAGCTGGGGTCCATCCTTTGGGGGGTTAAGTGCAGATCCACTACCCCAACCTCAGGTCAGCCACACTACATCACATTAGGGGGTTCTCGCCGAGTGAGTCAGAGGGGACACCCGGCCACACTATCCTTACGCAGCTCATACGCCTATTCTACCTCGTGAGGTGCTGTCCTTCCTTCGTGCAGGACATGGCCCGCTTTACGCTGTCAGTGCTCAAGTCATCTCTCTCTGTTGCAGGTTCCCTGCGGGATGCCTTCCCGCTCCAGGTTTCGGAGGCCTGTGCCTCACCTCATGCGAGGGCAGCACCAGACCAGTCAGGGAACCCTTTACTATCTCTCCTTTCAGTCCTAAGCTGTTGGACTATTCCTATCACCCCGAGAGGTGCCTCTGCCGAGCAGAGCCCTTTTATATGTTTTCAGATTCTCAAGAACGTGACCTTCGACCAAGCTCTGTCTTTGGCAATAGGCGAGCTCATCAGTCTAGGTGGTGTTCATTTGATTTTACTATTGTATTGTATAGTGTATAGGCGTACTGTACAGATTTATATATTTTTTCATAATGTAATGTGTAGCCTACCCAAAACACATTAGTGTTATTTCAGTGAAATGATTTATACATTTAAAATACATTGAGCACTATAAATGTACAGTATGTGTGTGCGATTTTATTGTATTTTTTTTAAACCCCACACCTCTTAAGAAAGACATGATACTGTATTATCGCTTATTTAATTTCAAACGTCATAAACTATCTTCGTTGTTGTTTCGGGGGAAATATCCACACAGATGTATAAGTGTAAAACTGCAGGACCAACAGCACTTATGGAATACAGCCTGCTGTTTTGAGAATAGCATTGAAACTATTTTTCAGTACTATATTCAGTTTATAGTTTTTCCTTTTTTTAACATTTAAAAAAATTGTGAAAGCAATGAACTGATATGTATGTGCATACAAATAAAAAACAGTGCTTCACTTGTATGAATCACTTTTACATTTAATGTACTTGTATATAACGCTTCAGTACCGCTGTCAGATGTGCTTTGCAGACTGACATTATATACAGTACAAAACTCAAGTCTGGGGCTATCAGAAAAATACTAATTTTTAAATAAACCTTTAGAGTGCAATATATGTACATGTATTGCTGTTTTTGTAAACATCTGAACTCTCATTAGTATGAACCATTGCTATATTCCCCAGCAGTTCTGATGAACGGGCTTCTACTGTATGTAATTCTTTGTTAATTTTGAACTTTTGTTGAAATGAAATAGTGCGTTCTGGCACTTTTTGGGTGGGACTTGAGCACTGATATTGTAACGTTTTCATGTTTAGGAAGTAGTACTCAGGGAAACAATGTTGAATTATCAAAATGTTTGTTTTATTTAAAACTACAGAGAATTCCTGACAAACTGAACAGACAACAAGTCCTGAAACAAAGCAACTGTCCGGATCGTTCCAATATATTTTTAAATTTGAAAGTAAAAATATATGAAAGCGTGACAACCTTTATGTACAGAAATCTTCACTAATATACAATTCAAAAGAACTGTTGAATATTTATTTTCGTTTCATACAGTATTAAATGGCACTGTTTATAGTGATAGTGAAAAAGAAATAAATATCAAGCTAGATAAAGAAAGAAATGTCTATGTATTGATTTTTGTATTAATTTATTTATGTTTTATTTTTACCAAATATATAGGCTATTCTTCAGCATTATTAGCCAATTCTCAGAAATTAACGTTCCTTTTTGTCCAGTGGGGACCACAAATAGCTTTACTCTTATCAACCAGTATCAAGAGGAAACCGTACTTCCTTGCACCAATAGGGACCACAATGAACGTTACACTGATAGGAAACCCACATTTTTTCAGAGATCAAGATCAGAATCTCATAATGATGAATGATGATGATGAAGATGACTCGAAAAAATCTCTGAAGGCACTAATTAAAGAAGAAGGATGTAGAGTATTCATGTGAGTGCACATTCCAACTAGATGTGTATTGATGGGCAACTGTACTTGTAGTCGTTCCAGTTAGGGAATCCTGCCTTGTCTCTGTTCTAGTGCTGTAATGGGAATCACCAGTCAAGTCTATGTTTGTTGTTATTAAAGTATAATTGAATCAAACCGCTTGTCTCTGGACATATCATTCAACACAGCGCTAAACAAAAAACTAAGCAAATTGGGGTTTTACACTTCAGCAATCTTAACTGAGAGATGTTCTACCTATACATTGCAGCATAGACAGGGGAAGTGTGGAGTCTCCCCAGGTACCCACATGTGTAATGCTGTAGTTGGTCTGCCTCCTAATAAGTAAACAAAATCAAATAGAAAAAGCTATCAATTTTTACCTATTTTATGAGGTCAGCACAGTACTGTACCTGCCTTATCCCAGCACTTAATTTCAGAGAAATTTATTTATAATAAGAAACGGGGATATGCACAGGAAAAGGTATCCACTTGCTGCACTATGCTGTAAAACATTGATGCAATTTATCTAGGCTTATGCCAAATTAACCAAAGTTGTAAACCGAAGTAACTGAAGTTTAATCATGTATTTCACATTTCTTAATTTTACAGCCATTAGAGCTTTTTGTTTAGTGTTAATAAAATGTGTTAAATTAAAATGTCAAATTAAATAAAAAGCCAGTGCGTGGTAAATCACTACCATCTCAAACTTGACATTTAAAAGGCAAGGGAGTAGAATCACAATGACGTTCAGTTTAGGTACAATTCAGAAATGCAATCGTTCAAAAGAAAAAAGTGGCAAAATTCTTGATATTGCATGAAAAAACCATGACAAAATAAAACTACTTTATGTTTTCATCATAACATTCCGATTTATCTTCAGATTTTTGAAACTGTGATTTTTAACAAAATAACATAACTCAGTTTACAATAATCTGTTGCTAAGGGACTGCAGTGGCTGCCCTGTAAAGTTAATTTCATAAATAACAAATACAAAGTTAAACTTTACATTTTAAATGTATTTGTAACATTTCTGAGTATAAAGGGTTATGGACTGAATCTTTATTGTGTACCGAGAATTACACAGAAGTTAACATTTAATAATTAATGTATATCTATAGGGGCACTACAACTAAAGTACTATATATTTTTCAGCATCATTCTCTAGCTCTGTGATGTTAAAAGATGAATAGTGACACTGTGTTTTAAAAACCTTGAAAGGCATTACTTAAACTTCTTGCATAGATTTTCTTTGGTCTTCTGTGGAATTTTAATGACTTCTTTTCTATAAACCTTTTATAAGGGTTTCAAAGTTTGAACTATATTTTCTTTGACTTAAAATCCTATAAAGTAGTTAATAATACATACCGGTACTAAAAGTCGCAAGCATACTTTTCATGTGCGATACATACTTTTGGAAAATTGTATAATTAATATTCACACTGTTTAGATCTAAGGAGTAAAATGTTCAAAAGCAATTTGCTCTGCTGCTTAATTCACTTCTTAGTTTCTTTCTCAAGGCATACATATTCTAGGACCAGCTTCTCTCTTTTAGAATTGTCTCTCACTCTAAATTTGTCTGAGAGAATTATCGCCTTCAAAGCAAATAGACTCGTACATTGAATGATTGTGAAGATGTTTTAACATGCTAGTTTTTATGCTGTTTTTTCATTTATCTGTATTGTAATGGCCCCGTTCCCTTGATGACAAAGCAGAAGAAGGAGAGCGTTACCAGGTGCAATTAATAAGCAATTTATTAATCGAAATAACATGGTCCCTGTATGGGCCAAGACCACGCCACAAAAACAATAATTCTATAACATTTATAACAATAAATCTTTTTCCAGTCATTTTAGGTCACAGTAGGTGCAACAATAATGTTCTTCATTTTCCACAGGAAAACAGCAGTTATGAAAACAGGTGGCCCTTCTGGAAGAGCCTGGTATTGCAACTACAATGGCACCACTCCTTTAAAAACCACAGTCCCTTGTTTTGTGCAGGAAATAAAAGCGCTTTGTTATCAATGCTCATTTGTCTGGTTCTTTCTTCTAATCCTTGATATCCCTTAGTATTTGTAATCCACACATTTCCTAACTCTCACACAGTACAGAATGTACTTCTCCATTGCCCATAGTATTTCATAAACGTGTCTTTTTTTTAATATGGTTGACTACACACAGTCTTTTGTATTAAGCACTTCAGTATAGAGCTCCGGCCCAACTGCACGTAACACCCACAGCTACTTTGCTTGTTGGTGATTTCCTGTAATTAACAACAAGGTTCCTTAATCTTAAAAAACCCTTTTAAGGATTCAATCAGGGTAGACTCTTAACGAACAAACATGCACTTTTTGTTAGTTGCGTTTACTTATGACTACTGTCATCCAACAAGTATTCTTTGTTGCCAGTTTAATTTCGCTCTGGTTTACACAATTCAAAAACACACAGCAATAGATCCTCTGGCTGTTTGTTAGCACTACTGCACTGCTTTCCAGCACCTCTCTCCACTTCCTTATATCTGACCCTTTTCTCCACGAAACTGTCAGCTGATCACAGGAATCATGATTTACAGCAAGCTTACTAGAAAGATGTTATCTTTGTTTCTAAAAACCATCACACAGTGTTTAATTACTATGTCTTTGATGCACACCTTCTTTGCGCCTAATAAAAACACTATGTGCATGGCTTTTACACTATAAAAAACATAAAATAACTGGCTGAAACATTAAAATCATTATAGCCTTAATATTAGAAACCCCCACCATTTCTTTGCTGATTACTATAGCAATTAAATCAAAATGAGAAGCTAAGGTGAAATTGAAAATGAATTATGATATGTTTTTATGCTTGGTATTTTATTCTTAATAGATGTATGTAATTGAGATATTTAATTGATACCATGTAGATTGACTAAGAACTAATCATTAATTAGATCTTAAACAATGGATGTCAATTTCCAACTTAATTGTGATCATTAGAATGTTAACTAATATAGTCTTAATCATTTGTGAATAGTGATGTCATGTTTAGTGCTAATTAATTGATATCTAAATATGTGCAGTTAATTGGATGATTGTATCATATCTGTATATAAGCTTGGGTGGTTTTGCTCAACAGCACACAATTAATGATTGTGACCAATATTTAACTGAGACAGTTCCTGAATTATATATATATATATATATATATATATATATATATATATATATATATATATATATATATATAGAGTAGAGGGAGAAAGGAGAAAAGTTGTAGTCCACGGAGGGAGCTGCAGGACTACAACTCCCAGAATGCCCTGGGATTGCTGGAGATGAAGCACAAGGCAGGAGATGCCCTGCAGTTAGGGCTGCTGAGAAAGAGGCTAATGGAGAAACAGCCCTGAGCAGCCAGGCTGACGGAAAAACAACCAGAAGAAGAGGTACTGTGTGTAAACCTGCCCTTTGTGTGTGTTTGTTTAAAAAGTGTTTTGTTTTTGTTTGCTCGTAAACGGCTTAGCCGTCCAGCACATAGTCAGCTTATTTTCTTTATTATTGTAAATAATAAAAGTGCATGCAAGTGCTGTATAAAAATTAGTTCTGTGTCTGTCTCGCTGGTGTGTAGGGTGAAAAGTGAGCCTCAGCCGTAAGTTTACGTTTAAAATTGGTGGCAGCGGATAAAGTGTGCCCTACACACCTGGCACAAGAACTAAATAGAAGAGAAAAAACAGAGGAGATGCTAAAAACATTAAATTAAATGATAACAGCACAAAAAAAGCAACCGACAGCTGAGGCAAAAGTTGGGATTGCCAGAACCTGAGCTGTCAGAACTCCAGCTGGTCTTGGTAAAGATGGAGTTGCCTGCACCGCAGAGAGAGTTTCCTGCACCGGAGTTGCAAGCGATGGAACAAGGGTTACAACCTCTGGAGCTAGAGGTACCGCCACCGGAACTAGAGTCACCCGCACCGGAGAAAGAAGGGCTACTGCCGGTTACAGAGAAGGGGGAGGAGGTGAGGAGCCCACCTCCATCACAGCCCCGACCATCACCCCTCTGCCACAATCCAGCCTGGTGAGTGCACGGAGTGTTCGGACCTTCCTGTGCTGGGCCTAGAGACCAGGTCGGTGCACCACCAGGCACAGTTGTTCGCCTGAAACACTAGATGTCACTGCGCGGTCAGCAGACATCACTGGCGTTCCCCCTGGAGCATCAGACATCGTTGCGCCAGTTCTTGGTCTCTCACCTCTGCATCCCCTATACTTAACATAAGTTTTTTGCTCTCATGTACAGGCTACATGGTACTGAATTTTTGCACAAAACCAAGTAAGGTACACATGGTCTGTGCTGAGGTAGGGCCTTTCGATGGTTTGTTGAAAAAAATATGAGTTATTAATAATAAAAAGATAACCGCCTAGCATCCAGGACTTTTTAAAATCCCCTCAGCAAGAAATCCCGCCCCTGAATGAATATGCTTGTTACACGAGCCGTTTGAAAACACTTTTGGTAATGTTCTACAAGATCTTCCATGAGTCAGTCATTCGTGGAGAATGTAATAGTGAGATTACTATTATTAACTGTGATCACTATGCAGTTGTGCCGTTTCATGGCTTTTTCGTAGACTGATATAACCGATTTTTTTATTTATATTTTTTTACATGAGTTTTCAACTCTTAAGTCTAATACTACTGTAATTACTACTGCTGCACTTCAGTTTGATTATTTTTTTTGTGCGGCGGTACTGTTTTTAAAAAAAAAGAAAAACTGGTCAGTGCTAATTGGTGTTGAACAAGGCTAGTGTATAGATGACTCCCCCCCTTTCTCCCCTTCAGTTGCTTCAAAATGTAAAACCCAAACTTAAAATAGGAGGAATATCATTTTTTTCTCAAAAAACAAATATAGAAATAAATAATAAAAATACACACGGTACGGAAACTATTATTTTAGTCCAGCGTCCTCACATGTCCCTTGGGCCAAAAGTGGCCCTCGGGGTCCTAAGGATTGGCCCATCAGCTGCCTTTGTATAATCCTGCCGCGTTTTGTACATCTTTATTATATTACAGTACTTTTTTTTTTTTAGTACGTACTTGTGTATTTTTCATTCCCTTTTCACCAGCTCAACTGTACTTTAACCCACCTTCCTTTTTTTTGTTATTCAGCCAATCACAAAATCTAAATCATACATCCTACTCTTATTGGTTGTTGCTCGAGAACCTTGTGACCACATGTCAGTTCCCGCCGGCATCAGTACAGTGGTGACAGCTACTGAGGTTTGTAATTTGAAAAGGGATTGAAAGCAGCTGTAAAAAGTTGAGCATTTTTTAATTCGCAAAAAACTAACAAGATATGAAAATGAAGAGCTTTCTACTGAAGCCACCAATACTGCTCCCAGTCAAAGTAAAACAAGCGAGTCCCCAGCACTCTCTGATTCTGAAGATGTTTCATGCCAGGCAGCAAGTCCTCACATTCATCCAACACAAGTAAGGCACACATGTATGAGGAGTAGGCCTAATAAAAAATGATTCTCTTAAAGAATACAGAAAATGTAACTCTGTCTAGGAAGATGAGTTTTTCTTTATCGAGTTAGAAAATAAACCCATCTGTCTGATTTGTCAGAAATCTGTGTCGGTCGATGAAATGGTGAAGTCTGGAAAGGCATTTTAAAACAGTGCACAGCAATTATTCAGTCTGCTTTATGATAGGTTCTATAATTAGAAAAGAGCAAGTAAAGAAACTTAAAACATCCCTGAATTACCAGGAGCAGTTGTTAACCCTTTGAGTAGTGCACTGCTGTTCCTACAGGAGTGAGTTTTTTTTCTGTCTTCTGCATGCGCTTGATTATTACAAGTACAGCGTACAATCAAACTGAAAGCTATATGTTTGTATGTATGTAATGAATACTGACGAAATACAGACAAATACTGTACGTTTTACCATAAATAATTTTTTTTTATTTTTTTATTTAGTCATAGGGAAAGGTTTTGACTAAAAAATAACATGTAGGCAATAAACAATAGGGTGGAACAACCACAACAACACATCCTAACAAAAAAAAGGGTGAGAGTGTCTAATGCTTCAGCGTATGATACTCCTTGAAGCGGAGCAACGCACAGAGCTTGGCACCGTCTCTTCGCTGTCACTTGATGTTGATGGTAAATATTCTTCACTTATGTCTTCACTGACACACAAGCTGACATGCAATACAGTGGAAGAATCATATGTATTTGAATTTAAATCGGACTCTGAATTCAGTATTATTATTAATACTTCTTTCTCACTGAACGATTTTCGCCGGTTTACAAACACTGTTTACATTTTTGTGACTAGGTTTATTATATGTAATTCTCTTTAAGTCGCGGTCGAAAAAGGCATCTGCTAAATAAACAAATAATAATAATAATTCAGTCAATATCTGGCAGAGGGCTCAAGAGACCAATAAAAGGTGTTACAGAAACCTAGTGTTACAATATTATGTTATCAGGGGTTTTGTAGGATCAGTAATTCAAGTTTAAAGTTGCAGAACGTACCGTTACGTTCATACTCCCTGGGGACCAGAGAGCAGCGAACATACTGGTACGTTCATACTACTCAAAGGGTTAACTCAGGCAACTAGGCAGGAATCGGTAATTACTGAAGCGTCTTTTTGAATTATATGGATTTTACTCAAACATAAGAAAGCTTTTGAGTGACGCGGAAATCGTAAAGGAGTGCTTCATTGAATCTGCTAAAATTCTTTACGCTAACTTTCCAAACAAAGAAAAAATACTGAAAGAGATCAATACAGCTACAAGGCAATTCCAAGTTCTTGGTCCTGATAATAACTGACTTGAACGAGGCACCTTACTTCAGTATAGCACTGGATGAAATAACCAATGTCCGAAATATTGCACAGCTACTTGTATGGGTACGTTTTCCAAAACAGTCAGATGGTGTGTTTCGGGAGATGCTTTGTTTACTGTCTCTTGAAGGCCACACTCGGGGACGAGAACGTGAAAAGCTGACAGATTTCTTTGATGATCATAATGTACAGTGTGGTAAGCTAGTTTCAGTTTGTACAGACGGAGCGCTTTCAATGATTGGATGTGAAAATGGTGCAGTGTCGCTGCTCAGACGAGCCGAAGGTGTTGGAAAGTTTATTTCATACCATTGCATAATTCACCAAGAGGCTCTGGTTGCAAAGATAAAAGAAGGGGAACTCTCTCAAGTCATGGATCTTGTGAAAACAGTAAACTACCTGCGTGCACGAGCCTTAAACCACCGTCTCTTCCACGAGTTTCTCAGTCACTACGATGCAGAGTATAATGACATCATTCTGCACAGTGAGATTTGCTGGTTGTCTCGTGGTTGTCTTAGCTTCCAGTAGTTCGAGATTTTTTAACCGAGCAAGGCAAAAACAAAGCAAAGTTTTCCGACCCTAACTGGAAATTAAAACTAGCTTTTCTCACAGATATGATTGGGCATTTGAACACCCTGAATCACTCCCTGCAAGGAAAATGTAAAACGGTGAGTGTCATGCTGCAGTGTGTGCTTTCCTTCCAAAGCAAAGTGGGGCTTTTGATCAGCGACTTGCAAAGCGCAGAGTTCACACACCATTTCCCCAAACTTGCGTGCATCACCACTGAACAACCTGAGCTGAAGGATCACTACAGACCTGACATATTTGTGACTTACATGACTCAACTGAGGGAGGCGTTTGAAGCACGATTTGGTGACTTTTGCAATAGGAAGATTTTGTTCAATTTTTAGCAAAATCCTTTTGTTGTACCAGTGAAAGCCACCTCAACTGAACTGGCACAAGTGGGGGCAGCAACTGCCAATTCAGACTCTGAACTTTTGGAACTTCAAGCTGACTTTGACATGCAAGCGATACATTCAACATACTCCGTGCCTGAATTCTGGTTTAAAGTACGTCAAGAAAAATACCCCACATTGGTATCCTGTGCTTTTAAGGGACTGTCCGTGTTTGGTAGCACATATGTGTGTGAAGCCAGCTTTTCGGCAATGAACTCAATAAAGAACAAGCATCGTAACAGACTGAGGCACGACCGCCTGCAACATTGTTTGCGCGCCGCAACCACCTCCTACGAACCACGTTATCAGAATATTACAAGCAAGTTCACTCATTTCCGAAGTTCCAACAAATAAAGGTAAGTTAAAAACGTAAGGGGGTTATAATATGTCTATGTGGCCCACCAAAGATGATCACAGAGTTACTTATGTGGCCCTCCACAATATTTTAGTAGGGAACGCTGTTTTAGTCCATCTTCCACCAAGACCCGAAGTATTTATTGATTTATCATACTTAAGTAGTTTACACATTTTGTTACCTGTAGATACACTGCAAGTTTGTGCATGTTTTACAGTCATATCCACGGTATCTTCTTACCCGCATCCACCACAGCGTGTCGTTAGCCATTTTGAAAGTGAACACTGAGAATCCAGCTCTGAAGCTGAAGTGGCCAGAGTGTGCTCCAAGCGCTCCGAAATTCATCTCCTCTGAGTTCTCGAACAACACCACAGAGCACTTCAGGAGTTTCCGAACGGTCAGAGTGTGCTCTGACACTTTGAGATTGAGTTTATGAATGCACCCAAGGTGAATCAGCATTTAAATATATACAGTACACAGAGTCTGCAGAGCACCACATAATGTGAGGGCAGCAATAAATATCTTAGTGAAACGTTTAACCCCTTGCTTATTGGATGTACCTGGTACATTCTCAAAAAAGCTTGCATAGTGCTGCCTAATGTACCAGGTACATCCTAATTTTGCTGTGGAAAAGTCAAACATGCTGCATTTTTTTCTACTCTGATGCATTATGAGCATCAACAATTTACTCAAAGCCTCTACTAGTGTTTTCTACTATTATACAACTTTGACTTGCATAACGAAGGAAAAACATCCTTTCCCTTTTCTCTAACCAAGAGAAAGAATGTGTTTGTGTTACTGCTGGTTTGGGTCGCTAAATACGAAATGTAAATGTATTTGTCAATTTGCACAACCGTTTTGTATTGCTGAGATTGCTTAGTGACCATCTGCAGCCTGAACCTCTGTGATTTCATAAAAAATGTGATCTATTTGTAATTTCAATTAGCTGTGTCTCTGAATCTTTCTTTAGTTTGAATATTTTATTGAATCTGGTAAAATAACACTAGAACTTTTGAAGTTAGTCTTGTTGATGTTACATTACTGTTAAGGTTTAAAACATGTAAAATGTACTGACACGTAATGCATTTGGATGTGTAGGGGACTTAAATAATTTTTGCAAGATGGCATGTTGCTAACAATACCACTTTATTTAATGATCATAAATTGATTGTGTACAATAATACACAACTGATTCTCCTGTTATTTCGCTCCCATTTCTAGTTGATACATAAGTACAAATTGTGCAATTAAGATGTGTTAACTAATTTTGGAATGGATCTGTGAACAGGGGATTAGTCTGTTTTATGTTGCCAACTGTGTGCAAGCATTACATTGTTGATTGCTAATAATTAGTAATAATGAACAAACCATCAACCATCACATTTTAATTAGCTTATAATTCAATTCTAAAGTGACAATGGTATCATACTAATGCATTAGGGTTGTATCATTTTTATTAACATATTTATTAGAAGAGTATGTTTGATCTACTGTAAAACAGCAAATTATGCATATAAATTGTATCCAAAGTATTTTGAATTTATTTTACATGAGGCAATGATTGGTTTGTACTGCACCATAAAATAAATCTACATACTGTATCATACTGTATATTCCCGGTTGGAGAACAAACCCCCATCGACATATGTGCCTTGGAAGGATGAAACATTGTACTTATGAAGAAACAAAAGACAACTCTGAATACATATTAAATAATCTAGAAATAACTGGATTCATGTGTAAATCGTCCAATAGGTTTGCCAAAAGTGTCAGAAAGTTTTATTGATGTTAATTGCATATTATGTTCAGTTATTTATAATTCAAACACATAACCCAAGGACAGTAAATGCAGTATGAATATTTGAAATGAAATCTACCTTTTATAATGTTAATGCACTATTTGGTCACAATTGATTTATTTGTTTTTACAAATTAACTGGATGTAGGTCAGTGTAGAGAAGCTTAGCAACACTTTGAATCAACACTGCTTTACGGTAAAAGGTAGTTTTACTGCCAGGTTGATTAAGCTTGCTTGAGCCAAGTGACAATTAATGCAATTATGTACTGTATGCAGATTGATAGATCTTATCGGGTTGTGTGACCCAATAAATATGCTTGAGTGAACGTGGTGTTCCTAATGCAGTACTCCTCGCTAGGGAGATACACACTGCTTTTGTTTTCACTGTTATGTCTGAAAAGTGTTAAGGCATGAAGAACTGCTAATTATGGAGTCTTATTATACCTTGAAATGTAAATGCAAACGGGCAAAAAGTTGGTGTTACATGTAATGCCACTGTGACAACTTTCTTCTCCTACGTTACATACTGTAGAGTAAGTTAAATTGCACCAACTCCTATCCGATTCTGTGTAATTAGCTTTTTGCTTGTATTTATTATTATTACACTTGGAGAAATAATCATACATAATCCCTTTGATCTTTCATAAATGTCACAAGCAGTTGCCTACAGTGTACAGACTATTGGCAGAATGATCCCCAATGTGTTAGTTATTACCACGTACGTTGTAGTCTTAAAAGTGAACTGACTAATTTAAGTTGGCCGTGTATTTTTCTCCTGGAACTTATATATTGCAACTTATATATTGTATTAATACTTGTACTGTGTTCACCATTTATTAGTTCCAATTACCCACATTACATTTTACATTGAACATTATTGTTCAGATACCATATGTGCCACTAGTATTAACAGAGACAGTGCAACTGATCAGATTTCTTCAGTCTCAGGACAGAGCCTTCAGACTGATTCGCTGATGGTCCACGATGATCCTGGAGGTATTAGAGGCTTCTCTATCTATGTCACCTCCATGCCAGGTTTTTATACCATATGGCTTAGGATATACATGACTCAATCCTTTTTTGTTATCTTACTAATTATCTTATTAATTATCAATATAATTTAGCCCTTTAGGTGTTACTCAATTAAAGTGCAACGGACCATTAACCAATCTCTTTTAAAAGGTTACCGTTGTTTACCATATTTTATTCCATACATTTCTGCACATGCTTCATCTCTCAATTTAACAAAAACTTTTTTCTCTGATATGATTCCTAATACATTTTCATCCTACAGTACATTTTACCTGTCTCTTGTACCTTTCACAGCAGAAGTACACTTACCAGAATGCATTGGGGTGTGAGCTGAAAAGCCTAGTGTACATGGAGTCATCTGGCAACCCTAGCCTAATACAGCCAACCCAGCCATTAGCAATGCATCTGTCACCTGCAGTGTGTAAGCATATACTTTGAACAGTATGTTTAGAGCTCTTCTACCCATTTGTTAATTCTGAATTGAAATAAATCAATATTAAATAAGGTACTTTTTTAATATCAATGTTATAAGACATAACTTTTCATTTTACAATTTCTTAATATCAGATTTGCACTACGACTACGACTACGACTACTACTACTACTAATAATAATAATAAGATACTTTCTGATTTTTTTTTTCTTCAAATAGTATCAGAAGCATTAGATTTAAATTAACATTGTATGACATGTCTATGTCTTGGGATCAGCACAACAGGCAGCAACAGATAATTTCTTATACATGTGTTTTATAAACCCAGTAAGGTAGGCTGGAAACCTGCATGCATGTGGCAAATGTAAGATACTACAACAATAATGAAATAAAAATAAACTATGATAGTGCACTGAAAAACAGAAAAACAGTGTCTTAGCTTCATTACCACATAATTATAATCAATCTGGGGAACTGAATACCTGCATGTAATGGTTATTATGTTATAATTTTGTCATAAATACATTCTTTATTAATTGTCGTCTTATTTATGCATTAGTTTTGCCAAGCACTTATCTTGCAAACAAGCACCTCCCCCATACATAAGCGCATGCCTTAAAATATACAGTAGAAACCATGGCATTTTTTTGCAAAAACGTTGGATAAACAATTGCCAGTGCCTTCTAAAAAAAAAAAACATTACCTTACAATTGAAAATTAAACTGTATTCACTATTTATAATTACATAATACACTCCTCCAGTAATAAATAACAGAGAAAAATGAGTTACCTATGGAAAAAGTATTTGCACAGGTGCTTCTGTGGTGGAGAACAGAGCACTCAGCTAATTGATCATTTCAATACAAGAAGAAATGTTAAGCACATGCCAACTGCCTCTTTACTTTCGTAAATACTGTACTTCCACACTGCAGAATGATGCTGATCCTGAGTTTCTGTAAAAAGACTTCCTATACACTCTCCTGTTCCAAATAGAGTAGAAACATGTATCATTTCCCCAGGCAAATAAAAATAACAATATTTCCAGTATCAGTCTGGAAGCTACAGTCAGGTGTGTTATTAATTGAAGACACTGTTTAAGGCTAATGGGTTCTGTCAGTGGTTGAAGCACATCAAGTAAGGTACCAAACTGATTGATTTTTAAATATTGTAGCAATTGCAATACAGTTTAACTTGCCCTCAATGTAATATGTCACAATGACAGAAAACACCTACAAATAATTCTGAGAAAATTACAAATAGTGTTAATATTCTGACATAAACATTATGCTAAAGGGTACTTCTAAACTAGCTTTATATGTTACAAAGCAATTCTGCCTGCAGAAGTCCTTGAAGAACATTGAGATTGACAGAATATTTGGAAGTTGAGGTATTTTACATTGTACACAGCTTAATAGGCTGAGCTGTCATTCTTATAGGTCTGCTTTAATTATATGTATGATGTGCTTTTGGTGTCAGAAAGGGTTATGTCACATTGTTTGCTTTATGGCATTTTAAAAATTCCTGTCAGCAATAAATACAGCTTACACTAGGAATCTATTAATGAGGATGTTCTAAAATTGCCATTAACCATGTCACCCATTTAACTAATGCATGTGAATGATCAGTTTCAGTAAAAGGTGGGTCAGCTTGAGATACCATTCCGTAGAACGTGGAAGACTTACTCTCTCCTCACACCGGATGCTTGCCAAGTGACGTGGGCAAGCGAGAAATGATATAATATTGATCTCAGTGTGGACACAGTCACACTGGCTGAGCCGCACATTTGGAAATTGATTATTTATGATCTTATTTATTATCATTAAAGGTGCGTAAATATAAACTTTTCTTTTACAGAGTCTCGAATAACTAGTGGATTTAGACATACCCTTTCCCTTTACTTCATCAGCCTATATACAGATAAAACTGCTTTATATCATGATTGCCGTGCAGGCATAATTTGTGATATAAAGCAGGTCATGATATAAACCGGGTTTCACATTTGCCTACGACAGCACATTACGAGTGCGAGAAAAAAAGAATGAAAACTAACAGTGAATTAAAGAGCAGTGTTTTACTGTACATTTAGTCATTCTTTACATTTAAACAAATGCATATAGTTTACTACAGGACAAATACGTTTTGTATCATTAACTGGAACGAAACAGTTTGTGTCATTATCTAAAATTTTTTGTAACTGAACTCTATCCCGTTAAGACCGCCCACGCAGCATTTGACAGGCTGAACAAAATGTCAGTTTATCAGTCAAGATGATTATTGGTTGTTAGTTGCATTGGAAATTAATTATATCCTATGGGTACTTGGTAAAGCCCAGCCACGCAGCATTTGACAGGGTGCACAAGACGAATAAGCGAGTTTGTGAGACGATATTAAGAGAGGTAAGTTTTCAAAGAACCTATGGTGCATGGCGAGTGGTTTTTCAAAAATTGTGAAGCAGGAGTTTTAGGAAGCACATGGACACAGAGGAAGCAAAAAAATACTCACTTAAATCTGAAAACACCATAATCCACTCACGGATAACACACTAACCATATCCGAGCCCGATCTATAAAGCCTCTTTTCCACTGTACAACCGAGCCACGCCCGGGCCGTACCGAGCCCTCACGGTGCGGTTAAGGGGAACCTGAGTTGTTTTCCACTGCAGAGCCACGCTACTGACATCACACTCAACAAAAGACAGTTGTTATTAATTATTGTTATTAATCAACTCTGTTTGCCAAAAGATGTGCAAACAATTGCTGTTCAAAAATTAATATACCAAAGGTACAGCTGTATCTTGTATCGCTATATTTTGTAAATATATTTAGGAATTTCTTTATAATCCACAGATTTTACTGATTATATCAACTTACTAAAATTCAGTTAGTCCTGTTGAAGGGGAAAAAAGAAGGTTTTAAAAATATGATTTGTCAAAGATATCCCGTTTAAGGATAGTTGTTTTTTTGTTTGGGTGTTAAAAAAAAAAAAAAAGCTGCGAGAGGCAACTAGGGCCATAGTGGTATGTATGGTACAGCTGTACAGTATTTTGTTTGACTATATTTTTTGTAAAGGTCAAGGATGAGAAATTTGGTAGAATTTTGTGTTTTTGAGTGTGTGACTTAAGTGTACCGTACCCGTGGTTTATGTCCATTTGCTTCAAATCGTTAGAAATTTGGGCATAAACTTTCTCATTTGTGACACACGACTCCAGATCTTCCTGAACACTTCTATCTGCCCACAGAGAAACTAGAGCCTGCACTTCCTCAGGCTGTACTTTTCTCTCATCACTCTAGCTGCCTGCCATGTTTGTTGTTTTTCTTTCTGGAGTGTACTGACTGATGCAACGTAATGACGAAAAACCTTAACCCCGCTCCTGGCCCGGCTTGGCTCGAAGCCAGATTCAGATGGCTTGCAAGGCCAGAGTTTCACAGTTTGGTTCTCGCTCGGCTCAACAAATGTGCCAGAGAAGGGGTATAATATACAAACTAAACCCGACCCAAACCTGACACTTATTGTCGGCTCGGGTTGGGTAGCAAGGCTCTACATTCATCAATTGCATTTGTGAAAAATCCCCCAAAGAACCACCAGGAGGCACATTTTCTTTAGAACTACAGCTTGGATACAATGTTCATGTAATTCAAGCACTCATAATTTCGTGTTCACTGTGTGAAGTGGATCGAGACATTGCTGTAGAAGTCAGGGATGGGCTACTGGCGGCAGGAGGGGTTCATTTGACCCGCCAGAGCATTTTATTTGCTATGATAAGCATGCTTCAAGTCTAAAGTGCCTTCTTCAGTGTGGAAGACCAATGGCTAGGTTGTGTGCTTGTTTGGGTAGCTTGAATGCTGTACAGCACCAGTTGTAGTAGAACAAAATTAAATGTGTGAAGTGTCAGGTCTGTGTGTTGCCACTACGACGCAAGTGAGGTGGGAAGCGAAGCATTTACAAATCAGTCTTCTGTCTTTTTATCATAAAAGAAAGATAAATAGAGAAAACTAGGAAAACTTGTATCTCCAAGTCATGGTAGTGACAGGCAAGATACCAAAACGTTAAGAAAGATGTTTGTTTTTTTGAATGATCATTTATTACTTCTATTCTTCTGCACACTGAAAAATAATTTGTTTAATATATATGTTGCTTTTGTGGATGAGGGAAAAAAGTTACAAGAAATAGATTTCTACAATTATTTATTTCAGCAATTTGTTTGCAAAAATTTAAAAATATTCATATCGTGACAAGGAAAATGAAATTAATAGCTAGTTGAGGCACCTTTAGCAATAATAACCTCTTTTAAATGATTAGGATATTTGTCAATGAGCTATTGGCATGATTCTTTAGCGATTTTGGACCATTCTTCAATGCACAATTGTTCCAGTTCATTCAAATTCCGAAGACTTTTCTTGTGCACAGCTGTCTTCAACTCATACCAAAGATTCTCAGTCGGATTTAGACTTTGACTAGACCATTCCAGAACCTTGTTATATTCTTTAACCATTCTGAAGTAGATTTTGATGTGTGCTTTGGATCATTGTCGTGTTAGAACGTCCAGTTATGCTTTAAATAAGTTTCGCATCGGAGGGGTTTAGATGATTGGCCAATATTTTCTGGTATGCTATGGCATCCATTTTACCATGTATTGGAACTCAATTTCCTGTGCCATAGAGGAAAAACAGCCCCATAGAAGGATATTACCACCACCATGCTTTATAGTAGGTATGGTGTTCTTTTCTTTGTATGCCTCACCAGACTTTCTCCAAATGTAACGACTATCAGTGTGACCAAATAGCTTGATTTTTGTTTCATCGCTCCACAAAACCTTGACCAGAACTCATATCCATCATTCAAATGCCGTTTTGGCAACTTTAAACGATTGTCCTTGTGACGTTTTCCTAAGAGTGTCTTTTTCCTTGGCCTGCGACCATTGAGACCTTCACCATGCAATACTCTACCTATGGCTGAAATGGAAACCCCAGTCCCATTTAAAGCCAATTCACTTTGAATATCTTTGGCAGTCAATCTCAGATTGTTATTAACCTTTCTCACAATTCTTCTAATTCTTCTTGGTGAAACGGAGGTAACTGTTTAAACCTGAACTGGTCATATATAGCACAATACTCTCAACCAGCTAGCACAACGAGGAGTATTGCAGAAGACTGTGGTCCATGTGCAGTAAAATAATTATATTCATGGACTGTGATTAGAAATACAAAAGACAACAAAACAGTTTGTTTTTTAAACCTTTATTTATCGTTGTCCAAGCCACAAGCTTCTTTTTTCATTTTGGAACAAAAGTCAGTTAGAACCCCATTAATAATCATGTTTCGACAACTGGATTTACACAGTGGATGTACCTAATAATATAACTTCAGACTGTTTAACTGCAAAAGATTTTGTTGCATCCAGAGCTTGATGTCAGCAATACAATTTGTGAGCACAGAAATAGCCAAGTTAATATCAGGTGTGAAGTTGCAAGCACAATATTTGCCTCATTCAGAACACTAAATTAAGATCTGTGGCTAGATACTATATCACAATACTGATGGTCATGTTTACATGCAGGCTTATATCCTATCATTATTTATAATATCCAGTATACAGAACAATGATTTCACACATTACTGTTGCTTTCTAGTATGAACCATTAGATGTGTCCTGCTTATAAGCTTTAAGGGAATTTAACAAATAAGAATTACACTCCCAAATGTGAATGGGACCTATGTATGACCCCACATATATTAAGACTTAGGTTTGTCAAACCACTTAAATACATCATGAAATGCATCATTGCTTCTTCCTCCAAATCCCTTTGATTAGAACCAGATTCTGATAGTTGTGCCTCAAACATGTCACATATTTCATCTGGTTGATTTTTTTTTTGTGACCACACAAATGTGACTTAAACACATGTGTAATAGAGGGAAAAAATATACCACAAAATTAGCTGTGTGAATTTCAAGTAATAGTTGAGTACTTGAGCACCAATAACTTTCTGTACTCAACATGGTCCTAAAACAAGCAGCTGAAACTGTGTGGACTTTGTGTTTCTGGTTATACTGGTGAGAATAAAAGGCTGTACATTTCACTCAGAAATTATACTAATTGTAAAAATACGGTCAGCTAAAATACAGTTTATTCAATAATAAAACTACTGTAGCTTAAGCGATAAAGTCATTCAAACCAGGTATAATTGGAAATAATTCCATGACTAGTCAGAACTACCTAAAAGTAAAAGTCTTTGAATATTCATCTGCTAATAAACTTTTGATTTAGAAACTAAAGGGAATAAAAGTGGGTAAGGGATTTCTTAATGAACAGATCAATTCAGGTCAGAGTTGGAGTACACTATTCTAGAAGTTAAGACTGAACACAGACCCTCTCGAGAAAGCGTAATACGTCATTCTTTTCAGTATCATGATAAATGATTTGCCAAAGGAGTGTTATCAATTATACCTCAATGTCTTGTAACAAAAAATAGATTTTTTTGGAAAGGGGGAAGGAACATTAACATAGTTAATTAAAAATATGCAAAAATCAATGGATGGCGTTGAAAGGTAGACTAATAAATGGGAGGGTTTCATAAACTGGAAAATCTCTAAATAAATGAATTAAAGTTAGATCGTTTAAAGAAGCATATGGAATGGATATCACACGCAGACTCACTCACACACACACACACACACAATGTTATAGACTGACCAGGATATTGCCTTATCAAATCTACAATTCCAAAAGATTCAAGGCCTTTTTTGTGTCATTTTTGTGTGATTGACATCCCCTAAAGAGCTGATACTCTACCAACTGTTTAAAGGCCATTCACTTTTTAGCATTTTGTGTAAACAGTATTTATGTGCATATATGTACAGTAATATTTTTGCTTAGACAGCTCTGAATGAGAACAGTGTTAACAATCCTTCCTGCCATAAAATGAGATCTATTCCGCAATGTAGAAAAATCAGGAAATGGTATGAGGTGTCCCTCCTTCCCACTCCAGACTCCTCCCCAGTTTTTCAGGAACTTCTTAAGCAAATTGACCAATACAAAAGGAAAATATTTTTTTTTACCACAACATACAGTAAGGGACCATTTACTTAACATATTATGTAGAGCTTTTTACTAAGCTCCTACATAGCCATCGTGTTGCTATTTCTTGGTCCAACAAGTGTATTGGTATTACATATTTATATAATAATTTTGGGCTTTGTTGTGGGTTACTTTTTTCTCTTCTTTACTACTTTTGGATTCTCTAATTGTACTGCTTGGTATTATGACTGAAGGAACAGTGATTATTACTAATGAAATCAGTAGCCATTGCTTATTTGATGACAATATGGTGGGGACTTTCCAGTTAATCACAAACAATGCCGGGCATCATTGAGGTTCAAACTTGATTCATGAATGTTTTAAAGAATTGTGTTAATCTGAAAAGGTGACTTTTTAGAAATGGTTCTTATTATATAGAAATCTGTGATTAGATTTTTAAGTTGCAAAAACATTATCTGTTCTTGCAATTTAAAATGACCCCCCTGTCACAGGTTGATGGTGTGCAGTAATTGGTTGCTCTAGGCAGGGTAGTGTTCCAAAGAATATATTTTATTTTCCTTTTAACAGAAATATAAAAAAAACAACAAAAATTCAAACTGACCTCACTCTCTGCCACCAATGGTATTGAGCGGGCAAAACAAGGGAACCAAACCGGGGTGGTAGTCCCAAAATAAAGCACAGAAGATTACTTTTAAGAAAATAAATCAGCCAACAAAACAAAAACAGGTTTTCTTTCTTTTATGCTTCCTTATGTAGCAGGCTTCCAGGAAACAGCGCCCCCTTGTGGGTCCTCTCCGGCTTGTCCTGGGACTTCCGAGTCTTTCTCCCGATCTACAACAAAAGTTCTATATAGATGAGTACTCTACTGGTAAACTTTTAAAAGTGTTAACCCTCTCCAACGTATCTTCTCTCTTGCTTCCTTCTCCTTTTAAACATCCCCCTGTTCTGACAACTCAGGCCCTTTTATACTCCCTTGAACACACCCTAATTTCCGTACACCAATCAGAAACTAGTGTTAAACGACCTGTCAATCAGAGCATGTTCTGGAATAGTCCTGAGTTGTTGCCCCCAACAAAGAGGGCGACCGCTCGACCAAAACTTCAGTTTTGGCTTCACAACACCCGCGTCACGTGATCTCTGTCGGGAGCACCTGGATTGATTCACAGTACCCTGGTGGCTGGGAGGTTGAATTGCAGCCCAGGATCGCTTTACCCCGTCACACTTGATTTTGTGGGCAAAATGTAAACTGCAAATTCTATTATGTGGACAAAATGAATTTAGAAAAACACAAAATGTAAATTGATAAAAAAAAATGTTGTCCATAAATTAAATACATAAAGTAAAAGCATTTTTGCCTTTTGTGGACACAATGAAATCCATGGGTTTTTTTTACATTGTGTGCAGTTGGTTTCCCTTTTGTGCACTAAATGTACAAGCATGTGCATTTTGTGCACTAAAGGTGTGATAGAAATACAGTTTACAGCAGCACTCAGAAACAAAACATATTACAGTGTTTGATAAACATGATCATAATTAAGTAGATTACCTTTAGAATCATTTTCAATATCGATATTGATTTGTTTCAAAATGTTTTTTTCAGACACTAAATCCATCTCCACTGTTTTAGCGCTTTAACAGCCTGTCAGTCATAATCATGTGCTAAATTGATTTGATTGACAGATAAACTAAATATCCAGATCATACAGTGAGCCTTAAAACTACATACATTTTTTGTTTTCTAAAAATAATACAATTACGCTACATGCTTTATTGTCTTCTGCTTTCTTCCCAAAGGGAAATAAGCTTCTGATGTTCAGTAAGTAAACAATGTTCTAGTATTGGTCTTGTATGTCATACTTTACATTTGTCCATATCTCTGGAAAACTGATTATCCAAGTGTGATGGAACTTGGAATGAACATTATTTATCATTTAATATTGAACATTTGATTCTGATGATATATGGGGGTGTCTGCCTGTCCGTACATCTGTCCATCTGTACGTTACACTTACATTTTTGCATGTGTCTGAAAAACATCCAGTTATCAGGAAACTTAATATTAACATTATTTAGCATAAGTTATTAATATAATATCTGGGGATAAATGGAGGTGTCTGTCGGTCTGTCCGTACATCCATCCGTGTGTATGTCACACTTACATTGTTGTATATATGTGAAGAACCGCTTATCTAATTGTGATTAAACATTGCCCTTTCCTATTAAATCTTATTCTGTATAGGCTGTAGCCATATAATAATATGTTGATTGTATCATTATTTTGTCAGTCGTTTACACTAATACTGTTTTTGGTTTATTTAGACCAGGGTTTCTCAATCCTGGTACTGGGGAACCCCTGTGTCTGCTGGTTTTCATTCCAGCTGAGCTCTCAAATACTGAACTAGACCCTTAATGTAAATGATAATTTGTTTAATTAGACCTTTTTAATTGTTTTCAGGTGTTAAACAGTTGCAGAATTCAAGTTACTTAGAGCTAACTAGAAATATATAACTGTATAAGAGCTGAAAACAAGTTAAAAGGTTTAATTAAGCAAATTATCAGTTTAATTAAGGGTTTAATTAAGTAACAGAGAACTCAGTTGGAATGAAAACCAGCAGACACACTGGGTCCCCAGGACCGGGATTATGAAACCCTGATTTAGACCATGGCTGTGTTATATTCAGCTCAGTGTGATGTACTCTGTCCACCCTGGGGGAGTTCCATCATTGGCTGAAAAGTGTTAGTACAGTACCATTTCGCTCTTTTTGGACTTCCGGACTAACTCACATTAACCTATCCATTGAGCAGATCAGCAACACAGAGCTGCAATACCAACAACCGTGCAATCCGAATCACCACACATACAAGGTGAGCCATGGTACGATAGCTAAGACTCGTGTTAAAAAGTTCTAGTAAACAAATTGTCAGAGTAGGCTGTCTAATAGTTCAATAGTCACAGTAATTGGATAGAAGACCTGGCTGACCTGTTTGTTTATATTTTGTGAAGAAACAAGAAAGAAAAGTAACTGGTACTGCACTAGGTACAAAATACAAATATCTGGCTGCAAACATTGCTTTCAGATTGTCTTGCACTTTCATGGTAATTTCCCCTGGAAAGTGAAATTATCTGCACCCCTTTGGGGCCTTCTTTACTGTTAGTAATCAACCAGCTGCTTCCCTAATGACTGACAAACTTTGCAGCCAGTAAGATACTTATCCTGAAGACACTGCTTTGGTGAAATTATCCAGAAAGTGTAACTAATTTCCTGAAAGCTTTTTTTTTTTGCTACAATCACTTCAGTAATAACAAATCCAGCCAATGATTACATAGTTAGCAACTATGTTTTTCTGCACAGTCCGTGGTCACTAACATTTGAAATGATGATCAATCAAGCCTCATGATCTGTGTATTTGTTGTAGCTTTGTTTGTGTTAATAGAAGTGCAGCTCTGCGCTTAAACATCTTTTCCAACTCTGGGTCTGCTTTCTGCTGGTAACCAGCCTTACCCACAATGCTACCATTTCACATTGGAGTGCCCCACACTGCTGCCAGTGCCATTGCCCGTACAGAAGCCCAGGGGACACCACATGGGTTAAACAGGCACCCCTTACAGAAGACCGAGGACCATCACAACAGGACACAGTTTTGAGGCCAGTTGGCACCAGACAGCAGAGTGTCCATGTTGGTGAGTAAATCTTTAAGGCATTCTATTTGGAAACAACCTCTCCATGTGTGTGTTGGATACTGTGCTAATAGTTTAAAATAATTTCTTCTGAATGACATTATATCAAAATGGTTTATTGGAACCCATGCCAAAGCAATCTGTTTTAATTTGTTTTTGATTATGGAAAACAACAAACAGAATGTGTGATCCATACTATTTTCGAAAGGGGTTTCATTTTCAGTGGATTGCATGCCATGCATAATTTTCTGCGGTTCTTAGGAGCTTTAGATGAATAAGTCATGAGCATTTAAGCGGTGTATTCTGCCAAAAAAATGCTTCTGGTTCAAATGTGTTAGCAACAACAATGCTATATAAACACAATCGAAACCTGTCCAAAAACAGTGGGGGAAAAATGAGTCAAAACGCAAATGCAAACAACACCAGCTGTTGAGGCAAAAGGGGCAAATTAATTAAATAATAATAATTATTATTTTTGTATGTATACTTAAGAAAATCTGTAAAATTGCAGGACAATGCAGCAGTGTAAGCATATACATGTTTTATGTAAATTTTCATAAAACATATATAATATATTGGCAAATTTACTGACATTTACCAATAAAAATGTGTGTGTGTATAAAAATCATCATTGTCATTTTTTACTCTGGCAGCCAGAAGCAATCTCGCTATCCACATTAACAATTACAATAAAGTTACAGTATTTGTATTTTGATTAAATAGAAATTAAAGGGTACAAATACACCAGGAAGCAATATTTGTCTATGTATAAAAGATTTAGGTCATTACTGTGCAATATTTAAAATTAAAAGTGCGATCGTAAAGTAGCTGCTTTCACCCATTCCTATCAAAATTACATCTTCTTCAAGTAACGGTGTGACAGGGAGAGCTCTATCGCTGGTTCCTTCGCAAATGTGTGCAGCCGGGATGCGGAACAGGAGACGAGTTGCTGGGCAACCAATTGAGCAGTTAGGCTCGGCCCGCGCTGAGCTGATCGGGAGGTCCTGATTGGCTGGGAGGCGTGCCCTGGGAGGCTGTGTGGAGCTCAAAAAGCATCTGCGCCACAGCTCGAGCCTAGTGCATGGCCATTACAACAAAGACTGGTGCTGAGCGAAAGCTTGCGCTGTTGACATCGAGGAGGACAGCGTCCGCTCCACAGGATTAACTACTATGGAACCCCTTAACTGCAAGGGTGCTTGTGAAGGCATTGCCCAGCCGAGGACGTTTGAAGAGGCAGGAGTCGTTGTGAGGATGCCGGGATTCCGGGAGCCCATAAGTAGCCCATAACTTTATAGGTGAAAAAAAACATGCTGTTCTATACAAGCTTCTAACATACGTACACAGTGACACCAGAGAGCAAGTCAACCTTTGGAGACTTCTATCTGTCCTTATCAACTACTGTAAATAAAATACAACTGCACACCCTGTTTTTACAAGTAAACATTTAAACATTGCAGTATTTAAGTGGATCATAACAGTATATGCACCTTTTCAATTTGTTTGCACAAAACATTGTAAGAATGTACTCTGGTAACCTCAGCTTCTACATTTCTGCATGCCTTTCTGTTTACGTGCATATATTTATTATTATTATTATTTATTTATTAGCAGATGCCCTTATCCAAGGTGACTTACAGTTGTTACAAAATATCACATAACAAAAGATCATATTACAGATATGAGCTGTTATAAAATACAATAAATTCAGTAGTTTGATGCAAGTACTGATGCAATTGGGTGCCATATAGTCCAGTATAGTCGAGATTTGTGAGGTTTACAGATGCTGTCTGAACAGGTGTGTCTTGAGGAGGCGCCGGAAGGTGGTCAGGGACTGAGCAGTCCTAATATCCATGGGTAGGTCGTTCCACCACTGAGGGGCAAGGGTGGAGAAGGAGCGGGGAGGGAGGGTACATCTAATCTGCCAGTGGTGGAGGAGCAGAGGGGGCAAGAGGAGGTGTAGAGAGAAATAATAGTCTGGAGATAGGAGGTAACAGAAAGGTCAAGACAGTGATAAGCGAGTACAAGAGTTTTGAATTGGATGTGAGCGGCGATAGGGAGCCAGTGGAGGGAGCAGAGCAGCAGAGCAGCGTGGGAGAACCGAGAAAAGGAAAAGACAAGGCAAGCAGCAGAGTTTTGGATGAGCTGGAGCAGAGATAGAGGTTTCAGTGAGAGCTAGTCAATAGAGAGGTAGAGGCAAAGGCAGAGATAAAGTCAGCTTTGTTGGAAGCCGAGCGGCAATTCCAGGGCAACAGAGAGAGCGCGGGAGGGGAGTGAGCAGAGGAAAAGGGGAGAGGCAGGGAGATAAGGTTAAAGGAGTTATATTTGCAGTGATAGAGATAAGCCAGATGATGGGAATGAGAGGAGAGGATTAGGGTGGATATTAAAGTTAGTCATGGTAGGGAGTAGTAGAGGAGAGAAAATAGAAATGGCTTAGACTACCAGCCCTTTGGTGAGCTGGCCCTTTGGTGAGCTGGCACACTAGGTTAGTCAGTGCATATGTATTGCCCGGGAGGTCGACAGCTGTGTGCATCAGACAATGGCTTAGCAAATTAGTCTAATTGAGTCAACCACGCCCTGCTGCGAATTGGCAAATAGTTAATTCAACACAAAACACACACTGGCTATTATCATTAACTTTACAGCATCAAACTAGCAACAATTCAATTTACAATTAAAACAAAACTATACTTTACTTACAAGAGCATTGTGGTACCTCTGCTTCCCTGCTTGATGATCATATGACTACAGTCAGCACTCACATATCCGACCATATAAAATTTTGACTTTAGTTGTGGTTAAACGAGTGTGACACATATCTGATTATTTCATTATGGCCCATTCCAACCCTTGTTCCAACCGTTTTTCAGGGAATACAAAAAAGATATAATGTCAAAAATACATAGCTGATAGGACTGGATTTTAAAATAAGTAGGCTTCCATTTAGATGTACTGTAGTTGGTTTTGTTGGTACAGTACTATATTTTCAACAGAAGAAGTTTTTTAATTCAGAACGATATGATTCGGAAAATATCACTTGCCAAAACAGGCGACTGTGGACACGTGGACTGTAATACAGTACATACTTTTAAATCCGGTATGTACTGTAGCAGTATGTAAAATTCCCCATTAACGACCCAACAGCAAAAATGAAATCAAAATGTCACCCATGCACAGAACTGTGTAAAACATAAAAGGCAATGCAATTTAGCAAAAGATTAAAAAACAACATAAGTTTCCAGAATTCAAAAAGGATCCAAAGTCAGTATTCAATTTTGCAGAATATAGTGCTCAATAAGACCCTAATGTCACAGTTCACTTGCAAATGAAAATGCACAAAAGTAACTAAAGATCACTGATTAAAAAAATGCATCACAGTATCTAAAACCGCTTATTTTTGCTGCATTTTCGTCATGTGAAATTAGAGGAAGTGCGTGTAACTGCACAATAAAGAAAAAGTACATTGTAATAGTGAGTAAATATATATTTTTTATTGTACAACACCATTTTTTAACTTTTATTTATATGAAGTGTTAATTCAAGTTAAAAACTAATCTTATTACTTTATGAAAACTGATTATTTAAAAAAAAAAGTCTGCTTTGTTTTTACTTGAAATACACACAAGATTTAACTACTGTATTGCTTTCTTTGTTTTGTAGTTAATTCACAAGGATAAAGTAAGGTATTTCTTACTTCTGGGATATTTTTCAACTTTAATACAGTTTTACATATAATGGTGTTGATAACGTTTTGAAAATGAACATCCGAATGAATATCTAAATCTTGAACGAATATCTGAACATGAAAATTCCATGTTCGTCCCAGCACTAAAAAAAATTGCAAAATATAAATAGATATGGATCAATTTTTTATTTAGCACTCACCAAAAGATAAAGACAAAGAATATTACTGACTGCTGCTGCTGCTTCCTGATACCCGGGACCTCTTTGCTTGAACCAGCGCATCAACATCTGGAGCAAATGACTGGTCTGAGGATAACTTGAGTATCGAGTTAAGTTGAGAATAACATTTTGATTTGTTGATATTCATGATGGAGAAAGCTTGCTGCTTCACAGGACACACTATTTCAGCAACTTTTAGTAGCATTTCTTCAAAAACTCTCCATCAGAAAACGGTTTTGAAGAAACAGCTATTTTGTGGGCAATCACAGCTTGCCTTAACAGCAGCATCACTTATGCTACAAGCATTAGTAAACTATTTTGATAATAATCATAAATGCATCATGGCCCCGATTTACTTCTTGCAAAGCGTGAGCCATTGTGTTTTCTGAAGGAAAAAAAATGTTAATGTAACATTCAGCCATATTTTTAGACTTGTTGTTTGGAGTTCTAAAGCTACACACCATTAAAGCAGGTTGTGTGGTACTTTCACATCATAATAAACTATCAGAAGTTTGTGTAGCAACAATGCTCTTTTAATTAAACCATTAAATCAGCCCATATGTACCTACAACATAAAATACAACATATCTTTTACAACAGCAGGTAATGGAATTGTAATTTAATACTGTACTGATAACTGAATTTAAAACCATGTATCAACACGCATCCTTTTACTTGTAAATGGCACCTTTCTTTAAAGGGCCAATATACAATTAAATTGTAGAATTCCGTGAAACATCCTGGTACTCGTGTACATATACTTACATTTTGACATCCCATGACACATGTCCCACTTTACTGCACACATAGGGTTAAACAATACATCTTAAATTTAAACTGTGTTTGAGTTGCATGCAGGGGTGTAACATTTTACAAGGTTGGTAACTTACGTTCTGTAAACCAGTTAAGTCCATAAGAAATATGATGCAGCATCTTTTGCTAGGGATAAGGATTTTCAACAAAAAAGAGTTCAGTTATGCCTGATAAAAATAAAGTTAATAAAGAGTCACTGCCTGTGTTTTTTGAACATGGTCAGCATCCTGTATGTCTGTCACGAGACAATACAACGCCTGCACATCCCACTAAACAGATACTGTGCACATTGGTGTTGGTGCTGGGCCTATTCTTGGATAAGGGTGTCGTGGAGCTCCTGCAGAGTGCTTGGTTGCACTGGCCGGGCTGCTATCACTCTCTTTAGCATGTCCCAAGCATGCTCAATAGGGTTCAGATCAGAAGATCTCGCTGGCCAATTCATCCTCTCAGTTGCTTCCTGTTTAAGCCATGTTCAAGCCGTTAATATCAGTCACAGGCAAGACAAGTTAGTTCAGGGGTTGCAGCGGTGAGCCAGGTTGAATAATAATTGGGGAGAAAATTGTAAAATGAATATAAAAATAATTGTTTAAAAAAAAAAACGAGCTGGCTATATTGTGAAGTTCACATTTTCTTTCACAGAGCCAGTTGCTCATTTGCATAAATGGTGTGCTTATGTATAAAGCATGTGGCACAGGGTGAAGCTGATTCAAAAAATAATTTTGCATTGGACAAATACACATAGTTTCAATCATCATCATTAAGATCATTTTTGCCCCCTCAATTTTTTGTTCTGAGAACAGAATCATGAGTTTGAAGTACATTAGGAAATTCAGCAGGATAGACACGACAAATCATTCCTTGGAAATCATTTCACCAGTTTGCTCACACCAGCTACATCCATATTCACCATTAAACTGAATAGCATTCTGCAAGACAGGCTGTGCAACAGTCACATGTACAGATCACTGGAAACACTCTGCTCACCACATTATTCTGAGTAAAAGGGTTTTTTCACATAAACCATTCATTGCCTAATTCTACAGTTTCATCAACAAATGGTCTTCAGAATGTATCTATGTGTGGCTTAGAACTACCAAACCACAAAGATGCTAAAAAGGTGCATTTCGTACACAAATCTGTGGCGATTTCATTTATATGAACTTGAATTAGTCAAACAGAATAAAGCAAGGATTTAAATATTGGTATGCCATCAAAGTTCCAAGTCACTGAGAAGTCATTCTTGTTAAATTAAAATTTTTGTACCTGATTTTCAAAACATCATCCATTGTAAACATCACTTACTGCATCAGTACAAGGAGATTCTTGCCAGTGTATGATGTGTTTGTCTGCATCAGTGAATTGTAAAAAATCCTGAAGCTGTCTTTCTATAGGTAGAGACTTGAACAATCACCAGTTCCCATATGATCATGAAGTTCCAAGACTGAATTACAATCGGGACAGCTGGTAGAAGATGGATCTGTTCCACAGTATGCAAGACATACTTTGCAATAAAAGTGAATTTTGCAAATGTTTTTATAATTTGTAAAATGCTTAGATAATTGGAAAACATTAAGTGGAAATACACCAGGGAATATGAACTCAATTAATTTTAAAAGATCAGCTGTAGCCTCCTTAGATAAGCTGTATCGCAATATAAGTGCATTTATCATCAGAACTGATTGAGCCATTGTAACAAATCAGTGTTATTTCGTAGTTAAAATATAAACTTATTTAATTATTTTTTTAAATGCTTCCGACCTTAACTTAGTCTGTGAAGTTAAACCCCGGATGCATTACCATGATTGACAGCTCTATCTCCAGTGGGGACTCCACAAGTTGATGTAGCAACGAATGAAATTGTACCTCTTTTAAACATTTGCAGCCAAGTTATTAGTCAGTATATAATTAGTTTATATGCATGATATACACTTTAAAACATAAGCATAATATATATATATATATATATATATATATATATATATATATATATATATATATATATATATATATATATATATATATATATATATATATATATATATATATATATATATATATATATATGTTTGTAATACTAAGATATTGTGTACGATAACGTATTACAAACAATACAACATGCATGATAATTCATATTACCAAATGTTTGAGGGTTTGTTTCCGAACACAAAAATCACATAATAAATTGCTCACAAACAATTATGGATTTGCAGCATTTGACTGATCATTTATGTTCAGAACCCTCCTTCCGTGTGAACCGTGACGCACAATACATACAGTATAGTTGTGAATACACTAGGGTAGCTGCATTTGAACAAATAAAAGTAAACACAGCACTTGTGTTTCTCTGTTTTTCTGTATGCGATTTACCCCAGAGTTTTGTATAGATGTTGAAATCCCTAGTTAATGGAGTTACAAGTATCTGGGAGATGCTGTTGTTCATGATTATTAGGCTATTATCTTGTTTATATTAAGCGATGAAATGGCTGAATCGATTGTATGGAAATGAGCCATTCTCCTCCTAATGACAATATTTGAATCAATGTACGTGTTTAAACAAGGTATAAATATCAATACATTTTTCAATATATTCATGTTGTTATTAATAATCAATCAGATAGCTAGCCTAATATAAACATAACTAAAATATTAATGTTTTTAAAAATTCTTAAAAATGTAACAGCCTAATAATAATAGCGTGTTGTATGTATTAGAAGTCTATGTACAGTATACGTGTATAATGTATCTAAAATGTGGTCCTACTTGGGAATGTTTGTTATAATAATAGATCATTTTTCTTATACAAAAACTAAGGGTTGCACCACAAATAAAAAATAAATAGCAAACCAAAAACTTTCTTTAAGATATACAGAGAGGACTACAATCTAAATGGAGGGATGTAAAAATCAGACTTCCAGTGAAAAAATAATGGATATTAAACACAAAAAACTATGTTTGACAGTAAGCTGACAATTCCGAAAAAGATGGGAAATTCACGTAAGGCCGCCACTGAGCCCTTACCTGCCCTATGTTCTGACAAGGCTTTCCAGCACACTCTGCTTAACTCATAAAGTAGGTGGGTTCACTTCAGACAACATGTGTAGTCACCAATGGGTTGCTGAGGATTCAAAAGTTCTCTGAAACAGCCTAATACATATCCTTTAGAAGTTTAGTCATAAATTGTCATAAATGGATAAGAAAGATCTATAAAGTTCATGGATTGATTGGTTGGAAAATGCTTGTGTAACATAGTGTCTCCTTTCAATGATCTCATTACTACGGAACCCCTAAAGGGACATGGTGTAAACGACTTATTATCTCGTCAGCACGAGATATTATAGTAATTCGTGCACACGAGATAGTATCCTCCCATCTTAATTTTTATACCATGTACCTTTAGTGGTCCCATACATTACAATACCACATATCCATCAAATTTCTTTTTCCACCATATCAAACATGTTTTTTTGTCCTTAATAAACAAAACCAAAATCAAAAAAAAGAAAGAAAAAAGCTGAAATAGTTAGGACAGTTGTAAATATTTGTATACTTGGAAAAGTACACAATAAATTACTTGTCTCACTCCAGACGTGTTAAGCCTGCCGCACTCAAGCCGTCCCGACTCATCTCATCTCAGCTGGCCGTACACAGTCTGCATGAATCGTAGCAGTGTGCATGACCTTAAAACCAAGATTATCCAGATTTTTGGGACATCTTCAGATTTGAAGTTTGAACATGTTGAATCTTTTTCAGTCGCAGTTTTGTTCAGATGCGATCAGTCTGTCTGTGTGCGGCGGTTGCCGACCAAGACAAACTGAGACTGATTAGTCATAAGGGTGTCAACCAATGGTGAAGCAGGTTTAAGTGACATGGCTTGTCATGTGACAAGGTGGCGGAATATTGGGCAAAAGATTGTGAAGATGAGCTCGTCCAAATGTGGACCAATAGTCCATGTTTGTACGATTGCAGTGCTAAAGTGCACTCTGATCATAATTCCAGAACCTACGCGACAACAGAAATTGCAAAAGCACTTGGAACTACAAGTGAATTTATGTGGTATTTAGTTTTAATATCAGTGAAGTATTAGGCTATATTTTTACTGCCCCACAATGTCTAAAACAATAACTCAATACAACCACAAAGTCCCAAGATAGAGCTACACAAAAAGTGATACAAAGCCAAAGTCAAATAAAAATCAACAGGTTGGATTTTATTTACCACAGGCTAAAGTGTAGTAGACAAACTATACAAAAAGTCAAACACCGTCTGAAATGTTTGCACGGTGTAAATGGTCAATAGCTAAATTAACAGCACTTATTTTTGGTAGTATTAATTAAATTTGCATACATAGTAATCACCAGGATCTAGTTGTGGTCAGTCTAATTTAGTCTTAGCAGTGTGTTAAAAAACTCAATTGTGATGTCAAACCAAAACTGAGCACAACTGATTGCTGAATCTGTGCAAACTCAGATGAGATGAATCGGGACGGCTTGAGTCAGGCTGTGTGCGGCGGGCTTTAATATTCCAAATATTCTAATTCTTTTCCAATTCACATATAATTCTATGACAATATGAAAACAGCCATGGTTGTTCTCGTTTTAGACCTCAGCTGACCTGCCCAGTGGTGACTACACATGTTGTCTCAAGTGAACCCACCTGTTAAGCAGTGTGTGCTGGAAAGTCTTCTCAGAACATGGGTCAGGTAAGGGCGTCTTTTTCGGAATTGTCAGCTCTACCGTCAAGTAAAATGTAGCTTTTTGTGTTAATATATATATATATATATATATATATATATATGTTATATGTTTGCTTGGACTTCGCTTTTAAGGCACAGTAAGTTCATTTAAAAAAAAAAATTTCTATATATAATGGGTGTTAAATCTGTGTTATTTAGTGGTTAAAATATAAACACAATGGTTGAGTTGTAAATTGCAATAATACTTGGTTTTTAATCATATAGAAATATGTTGCAATTTGATTTAAAATGTAATCAGAATTCTGTGAATAATGCTATTCTTGAAATTAAAATGCACTGACATGCTAATAAAATTGCAATATAAGTATAATACCATTTTGGTTATATGGAATTGCCATTTGATTTATAATATATTTTGAAGTACGTATATTAATAATGTGATTACTTAAATTAAAATGCATTGACATGTTAATACAATTGTAAGTGTGATCCATTTTTGTTTACATTTGATTTATAATATATATTGAAATATATTAATAATGTGATAATGATATGGTCTAAGGATGTATTTTAATATAATATACATTTCAATTAAAACATGCACATTTCCAGTAGGGTACCAGCGCACAATCATGTAGCAAATGTTGAAATTTTTCAAAATCATCCGACCCCATGTGATTTCAGGTCACAGATGCATGAGAAAAGGCTGTACTCCTTTCCAAAAAAGATGCATGTCGCAAGAGTGTGGATGATATAATTCTGAGCTGTCACACAGGGTTGGAGTCGCTCGAATGATGTCGGTCTGAAGTATGAACCAGGCTTTACCTTCCTCACATGCTTACATTTAGCTACTGACAATTGTTCCATTTGATTGAGATAATTGCTGCGTCTGTAGTTTTGCTTATTCTAGGAACTAATTAATTTGGTAACAGTTAGGTTTTGTAAAATGTTGGACGTTGATTAAATTATTTTTGTCTGAAAAATAATTACTTATACCATAAAGTAGACACCACAGAAATATAGCAATAGTTATACTCCTTCGTAATACAGTGGTGAGTGGTTTCTTTTTTAAACCTCAAGGAAACTCACTTGGTTGCTACCGTGCAATACCAAGTTGCAACTTCATGCTCCACCCCCTGAACTTCCAATTTATGTGCAAGCATTCCCATTAATGGGGAAAGCGCATAACTTTTTCCCTGCCCACCATGCTGATAAGTGGCTTCTTTCTCTACTTAAAAACTGGAAAGCCACACAATTCTTGAAGGAACACAAAAGGTATGGTACCGTATGTTGGTTTTTAAGAGCTAGGCATATGGCTATGAATCTTGGTGAGCCTAAACATTTTATAAATATGTTTATAAACAAAGAACAGAAGCAAGACAAAATTGCAAACCAAATAAAATGAATGATGCATGAGTAATATAATACTTTACTTTTGTAAATCCAATAAATGTTATCATAAATACTAAAACCTGTATAATTAAAAAATTTGAGAGGGTGGTGGAAGAAAGTTTAAACAAAAGGACTAACTACCAATAACTGAAAAATGTTACCACAATCCAAACAGTTTTTTACATTATTGTAAAGTAGTCGCATTGTCATATAACCTGTAAGGTGAAACAGATATGGTAATTTGAAACTTTAATAATAATAATAATAATAATAATAATAATAATAGTTTTCGGACATTGTACTGATATTGTCCCATCACTGACATTTGTTGCCTTCACTTGCACAATAATTACACTGTAGTTGAATATTAAACTGTAGTTTAATTTTTTTTATTTGTATAACCAGACTGGTTGTTACACTCAAAACAAATAAACATGTCAATTTTTGGAACTGAGATTTTGCATTACATAATCTGTTGGGATTCCTTAACTGTCTTGAGAATAAAAAATAATTGATGCCTTGTGATCATAGTCCAAATGTTTTCAAGTAGATTTTAGTTTGAATTAGTTTCCAATTTGTGGATAGATCCTTTTGAATTAATACACACCTGGCATTCTTGGATATAGCATTTTTAATTATGCCCACAACCATTGGGCTTTTTTGATTGGACGTCAAAATGCACAATTATCTGGCCTGTAGCCACTCCTACAATTGTAAAAATAAACCAAAACAATATAAATACCTTTTACACAACAATAGTTCTACAAACAATAAATCCAATTAGCCAGACTTCTTTGAAAAATAATATAATGCCATCTTACATTACGTGTGTCTAACTACACTGAAATTACACTGTATGTCAGGTGTGGTTACATAATAATTATATTGTAAATACACAACCACACATGTAAAAATACAGTGCGACTGCAAGACACCAGCAACTGCCAACATTTCAATTTGGAATAAAGCTGGTTGTTGCATTATAGCTATGGACACTGAATGTAAAGTATTACCAGCATTTATATACAAGCAGAGTTCAGCATATTGCAGTTAGTTATTCCAACTTCTGTAAAATGGTGTACACTTAAAACCCTGTGTAGTTCTTATATTTCCACAATTGTTTCTAAAAATAAATGTGAATTACATTTCACATTTAAAGAATCTATTATGAAATCTGATTTTAATATTCTCTTGAGGAATTACCACAAGAATGCTCAATGATGATAAGCAATTTGTTCTTTCATTACATTTCTGCTATTAATAAAAGCTACAGATGTGCATGAGAGACTTGTCAAGTATTAAGATGACACAGCTTGGAAGTCTTTCATTTTGAAATGCTTTAGGCATGATGTATGTTTTATGAAGTTATTTCTGTATGTGGGTCTATGGACATCCTTTGGGTACTTGATAACTACAGTCAGCTGGCCTGATTGTGTGGAGTTTTGCTACAGGCTCCATTCATTTGTCAAACTTGTTATATTAGGGTTGACATATTTTCAAAGACATTTAAATTGCCTGAAAGCAAAAGTAACAACCTAAAAGGAAGGATGTTGTAACCTCAGTCTTTAAAGAATTTCAGTATTTTCATTCCATTTAACGGTACAGTCTTATTCATAAAACAAAGCCTTTCTTAATATTTAACTTCAAAATTATGTCTAAAAATAATGAAGCAAGTAGGTCATGTAAGAATGTCTATGCTTTGATTGTTCCATAGTAGAGGTAGTCATTTTTTTAGTTATTAAGTTAAAGACAGTGTCACATATGGGACCTCATTACGACTAGGATAGTTCTAAAAGTACCATGGGGAAAAGGAAAGAAAGAAAGGAGTTGAAAACATCTTGACAGAAGTGTTTTAGATCATTAAAGGAAAACTGAGTGTTATAAATTAAATGGATATTTCTTTGTAAGAACCTCGGGAAACCCCTTTCACTACACACCAGGGCAGATTTCTTTTTTTAATGTCATTAAACACATACAATAAAAAATAAAAAAAGAGATATTTTGAGTGATATTCATGCAAATCTCACTATCTTGAGGGATCATTTGTTTAATCCCTACCACCACTACAGAGACAATTTAAGTGGTTCAATTAAAAGGCAGTGCATTTTTTTCCATATAATCTTGTTTTAGTTAAATAATGTAACTGAACAAAACTAAAGTTAGGAATAAATGAATGTCCAGGTACTGTATGCTAATCAGTTGGCATGAGCCTCTAATGCTGGCTCTTCGTTATCTGCCAATGTTGTTATGGCAGGTTTTTGAAATTTCTTGTACAGTCGGAATGAACCAATCACAAAATGTTTTAAGGTCAGTAGAATTTTACTGCAAGCAACACATATATTACCAATACAATACATTCTCAGCAGCATTTCCCTTGTTATATTGATATTGCATTGCTGGTGGCACCTACTAATGTGATTGAATACAGAACAATGGTCTTGCAATCTGTATCCATTATAATACACATACTAATATTTTGCCTACCCTCTAAACCTGTGTCAAGGTTTAGACAAGGCTGGACATGATAAAATGCATGAACTAGTAACCCCAAGGTGTCTGCTTACCACTGAGAAATGTGGTTGTTTTTAATTCAGATCTCAAGAGTGTATCCAGGGTATGTAAACTTTTGACTACAACTGTGTAAGTGCAATAAGGCCCGACAGGGTGTCTGTATACGTCAAAGATACGGATGCCTCGGGCGTTGTGAGGCACGAAGTCGAGTGCCTCCAACCCCTGAGAAGGGCCTTATTGCATTTATAGGTCAAACAGTGGATTTGAAGAAAAAAAAAAGCATAAATCATGTTTAGGGCAAAAAATTATTTATTTATTTATTTTTTTACTATTATTAAATATCCTCACGCCAATAAAGTAGTACCATTTATAACTTTGTACTACACACTAAGTTAAGCTGAGTAAATTAATTTTATTGGAATATGCAAATGAAAGTACATCTGTATTTTTGATATTGTGGACATTGCCATTGAAAAGATTCACCTGGGTTTCACACTGAGCAGAACAGATGGGAGGAATACAAATAAATACAACGACGTCTCGGATTTCAGTAATATTTCAAGGCGTCTGAGTGGGGTGGATAATGTGCAGACGTGTCTTTTTGTGTTTTTCTGTATCATTTACAAACCACTAAAAATACATTATTTTTATTTTTGGTATTATTATTATTTATTTATTATTGTTATCTTCCAATTCATTTAATTGTTCTTCATCCACATCGGCATGTCTACTTACTACTTTGGGATTTTTTGCAGGTAATTGGTTACTCAGAACTTTAGAACAATTTGTAGATTTTATTTTTCACTTTGACATTATGGACTTTTTTGTGTTGATCAGTGGCAAAAACTCCTAATTAAATCCATTTTGATTCCATGTTGTAACACAATTAAATGTGGAAAAGTCCAAGGGGGGTGAATACTTTTGAGAGCCACTGTATATATATATATATATATATATATATATATATATATATATATATATATATATATATATATATATATATATAAGCTTCAGTAAGCCTGCTATAAGGTAGGAAAGTAAATGTTATATTTGTGGCATACTAAATCTGTATTTTTACAGTAATTATTAATTAATTATTAATATATACTGATTTGTTTATTCTGTTTCATGCAGTATTTTAAACTGCTGCTGTGATAACCTTCCTTTTTTCATTTGATAGCAAAGGCAAACAGTATATATCTGTACTGAAAAGAGTTGAATATATCTGATTCAACTTATTATACGATGCAAGCACAGTACTGTGAATATACATTGTATGTTTACATTACTCATGCACTGTACACATTTTACTATCAAGTATAATAATAATAAATAGTGATAAAACATCTAAAAAAACATATATTTACATTTTTAGTCATGCTGTGATATTTAACTGAGTTCAGAATTATAAATTAACACTTCACAAATGCTTTTTCTGGCGTCAAGTCAGAGATTTATGTACGTACATGCCACACATAAAAAATTTAAATTTTCCAATTTCACTTTCTTGTATGTCTTTAAAAACAGTGACAAATGAAATATATTTCTTGATTCTGATACAGCTGATTACCCTGTGGGCAAACAACGTTATACTGAGTATAAGTCAACACGATGCTCAAAAAACTGCAAATGTTAAAATTATTTATGTTTAGTGTTAAATGAGGACAATTCATTGCTGTTCAATTACCTTTTGTCAAGTGTGCCTGTATAAATGCACACATATTTATCACCGTTCATTTCTGTATCCACCCCCATGACAGGGGAAGCGGTTATTGCTACTATTTACCTAAACGTCTTAGACCAGGGATCTGTTTGGTGAAAGGTGTTTCCACAGCAATTCTCATTATGATAAGGACAATTTAAAAATATGTTAAATATTTTCAAAATATTGTATATTTTATATATCTATAAATCTCCACTACTAAATTAAGCCCAAAGCTGCCTGAAGCATGGAGGCCTATTTCTTATAGTTCTTTATTATTATTATTATTATTATTATTATTATTATTATTATTATTATTATTATTATTAGTATATATATATATATATATATATATATATATATATATATATATATATATATATATATATATATATATATATATATAAACTGTTAGAGTGTCTGATCTTGCGCAGCTGTCCCACTCAGAAGCTGCTCAAACTGTGTCTCTATACTCAGAGTTTAACATACATAGATATACTTAACTTGGAAACTGCTTGCAAATGTTACAATTATTTAAGTTTACTGTGTTAAATGAGGATTGCCAAAATTTATAGTTTTAACCTATGAACTTACTGTTTTCTTTTTGTTATTTGTCCTTGCAGATAGTGTGAAGAAACCCCAGAAAGGCACAGAACTGGATGAGCTCTGTCTAAAGTACTTAGAGAGAGGGAGAGAGAAAGAGATAGATTTGGGTTGTACTGTAATTTTAAAGTGCCCTGGCAGAATAAAATGAGCACCCATAGCAAAGTGAATACATAATACTCACACTCAACCTCTCTAAATCTGACCTCCTTTTCTTTCCCTCCTCCTCCCCCTCATCTGATCTCTCTATCTCTGTTCCTCTGGAATCTACCACACTCTCTCCCTCCTCCTCAGCTAAGAACCTCGGAGTCACCCTGGACCCCTGCCTCTCTTATTCCCAGCACATCTCCACTCTGGCACTTGCCGATTCTTCCTGAGCAACATACGAAGAATCCGACCCTTCCTCACCAACTACGCCACCCAGCTCCTGGTCCAGGCCCTGGTACTCTCTCGTCTAGACTACTGCAACTCCCTCCTGGCTGGCCTCCCTGTGTCCACCACCCGTCCGCTCCAGCTCATCCAGAACTCCGCTGCTCGCCTGGTGTTCTCTGCCTTGCTTCTCCCATGCAACTCCACTGCTCCGCTCACTCCACTGGCTCCCGATCACCGCTCGCATCCTTCTCAAGACTCTTAGCTTACAGATGCCTTGACCAGACTGCACCCAGCTACCTCCAGACCCGCATCTCTCCCTACACCCCCACTCGACCTCTCTGCTCCTCCTGCACTAGAAGACTGGCTCTACCTCCTCTATGCTCCCCTGCCTCCAGAGCCCGCTCCTTCTCCACCCTCACCCCGCAGTGGTGGAATGACCTTCCTACAGATGTCAGGATGTCCCTGACCACCTTCCGGCGCCTCCTCAAGACTCACCTCTTCAGACAGCACCTGTAGAACTCCTCTTTTCCCTCTGGACACTTATCACTCTTCCTTAAATGCGCTTTACTTGCTCTTATCTGCCCCCTATTTTACTGCATTTAATCCTGTACTTTAGAGTACTGTAATCTGTCACAAGTGTTATTTAATCTGTAGTATTTTGTATTTAATTATATCCTGATGTAACTATCACTGACATTGTTATATGTTCCGTTATTGAATCGTATTTTGTCATATACTTGTACTTGCTAGAACCAGTCATTGTATTTGTATCTTGATCTTAATTGTATGATTACTTGTACTGTGATTCTTGAAATGTATTTTTGTTTACAACTGTAAGTCGCCCTGGATAAGGGTGTCTGCTAAGAAATAAATAAATAATAATAATAATAATAATAATAGAGATTACGCTGTGTAATGTTGTATATAATATACATTGTTTTTAATGTTTGAAAAGATGTGTAAGTCACCTTGGATAAGGACGACAGCCCAATGACGAAATAATAATAATAACGATCATGTATTTTTTATTCTTATTATATTCATTAGTCTACCAGCAGTGTCCATTTGTTTATTTATTTATTTATTTTTTGTTTACATAAAGCTTAAAATTTCTTACAAAGTGTGGGTAATATAATTTATGCTTAATACATATGAGCCAAATTTTAAAGATATTGTGTTATAGTCACAAGTGTTTTATAGGGGTACAAAGATGTGTTTCCTTAGAAGAGGAAATAAGCAGTTAGTACCTATACATTCTAATTGTAGTTTATGTGACTGGTCAACATGATGTACTTTTAGTGTGATATAAAACAAATCAGTTTACAAACTGTCAATATTGATATATACATATATAGGTTAGGAATCTGACATTGGATTATGGTTGGATTATAATGCATATGAAAACTATTTTAGGTCATTATTAATTAATTAATTAATTAATTAATTAATTAATTAATTAATTAATAATAATATATTTTAGGTTCTAACCTAATCACAGCATTATGATTCTGACGTTGTTATAACATTCAGATTGCGATGTTGATAAAAAGTTGTGATTCAGACGTCAGAAAAACTTCCATATCCAACCTTATTCTGACCAATACCCAACGTCGGAATCTGACATCAATACGACGTCACTGCAACCCACTTTGCCCACTGGGTAGGGGTGTGCAGAGAACCCATTACACATATAAATACATTTACTTGCATTGCCATTAAAATTCATCTCTGGCCCTGCTTTTCACACCGAAAGTGACCATACTGTGTTTTAATGTTTATTTAACCCTCCATAAGCATACATAATGCGGAGAAAGGGGTGCACATACATAAACCTAAAGCTAAGGCAGATGCACTTTTTGAGAAGCTACAGAAAGTGTGCGGTTTCTCTCATGCAACATTATATATTATTTACAGCAATCAGCCCTGTGACAATGATAAGGCCCGGGTGGCAAAAAAAAAAAAAAAAATGGCAAAACAAAACTGAGAAACAAATGTTGCCATTAGGACAGCAATAGAGCAAAGTCCCGCTGACACACTTTACTTTCTCCAGAAAATAATTAAAACCCCAATCCTGGATCCACACACGGTGGTTGCAGGTTTTTAATTTCTTTACAAAAGGTTTGTTGTTAGCGTGGAGGGTCCTGGTCCTTGGCTCATAGCACGGAGTTGTGGTGGCAGCTCCCTTCAATTGCGAGATGCTCCACTGGGACGTACCCATCTGCTGGTTATGGATCTGTAGCTAGCCAATCCCCAGCTGTTTTGCCCCACATTGAAACTCAGCAGATTAAACTATGTACACATACACAGCTGTAAATGCACAAACACCTGTGTTAGGAGCATGAAAACAACAGAAGGGAAGAAAACATATTTATTAATTGAAGCATCTCCCCCAGATGTTTACGTATTTAGAAGTATATAGACACATACATGCAGGGTGTCAGTTGGTTAGATTGGTTTCACATTTGTATAAGAGCAACTTCAAAGCTGTCTTTAAAACAGGACTTGGAATAGGCTATGTTTTTTTTTTTTTTTTTAGAACTTTGACTAATTTGAAGCTATTAATGTGTTTCAACATTAACTAAATCGAGTTATTAGGCAAATTGATTAATCTTGTTATATAACTGATTCGTAAAAATGATTGGATATACTGTTACTTGATTGATTACTGTCTTGTTCACAGTCATCTTAAAATAACGCTAGAATATGTTTTGTTGAAAAATAATACATTTTTGACCGATTCAGATTTTGCTGCTGATGTATTTATTTTCAAAACATTGGTGTAGTGGACGGCTGTACTTAAGGAGAGCAACAGGCGACGGAGGCAAGAGTTGGGGCTGCCAGAACCGGAGCCTTTGGAGCTACAGCTGGTGCTGCAGAGAATGAGGTGGTCTGCACCGGAGCAAGAGATGCTGCCTCCAGAGCAAGAGTTGCTGCCTCCAGAGCAAGAGTTGACGCTGAAGGAGCAAGAGGAGGAGCTTCATGATACAGGCAAGGGGAAGGAGGTGAGGAGCATACATCTACCACAGCCCCAACCATGACCCCTGCACACCAGTCTGGTGTCGGAGGGTGCAGTCCCTTGCCCCGCGCTCCTAGACACCCTGCCGTGGTGTCCAGATCTCCTGTCGCTGGGCCCAGGTCCAAGGTTGATGCACCACCAGGCAGAGTTGTTCGCTTGGTCTCCTACTGCGCTCCCCCCGAAACCCCAGACGTCACTGCACGGTCGGCAGACATCACTGGCGTTCCCCCTGCCTTATGCTTCCTTCCCCCTGGAGGATCAGACGTCGCTACGGCTCCAGAGCTCTCATCTTGGCCTGCTGCTGCAGTCACCCCTGTCACCCCGTTTGGATCCCCTGTCGCAGGTTCTCGGTCCCTTCCCGGATGGGCACCAGAAGGTGGATCAACCCACCTTCAAGCCCGCCCACAAAGTGTGAAAATGGACAATGTCGGAGTTGCCGGAGGGTGGTTGAATTTTAAAGGTTGGGGGGTGAAGTAGCCTTGGAATAGCCGGTGTGCTGCACACAAGGGGAAGGCTGCGTGGCAGAGCAAATTCCTGCCTGAAGAAAATGTGTTGGTGGCTGGCAGGGATAGGGTTAATTTCTGTCCCTGCCAGATAAATGTGTGTGGGTGTGGCTGTGTCTGCACAGTCACATGTGTAATTATTTTATGTTAATTGATGTCACCTGCCTGTAACAGGTATTTAAACAGCACCAAAATGTTTGTTCAGGGCAGTCTCCAGTCTGTGTGAAGAGAGAGGCTGTCTTGGTGAAGAGACCTGTGTTTAAAAAAGAAAAAAAAAAAGTTGTGTGAAAACCTTTTTTGTGTGTGTGTTTAAATGTTTTTGTTTTGTGTGAATCGGTAAATGGCTTAGCCGTCTGATTTTAGTTAGGGATTGAAAACAGTTCCATTAGGACTCCATGTGTGAGTTAGGTTTTTGCTTTGTTTTAATTTTCTTTTATTTCTGTAATTAATAATAAAAACTTAAAATCTTGTGTCTGGGTGTGCATGAATAGAGGCTACGAAAATAAGTAAAATCTTTCACTATATATATATCTATATCTATATCTATATATATATATATATATATATATATATATATATATATATATATATATATGCACAGTGCTCCCCTGCTATAAAGCACTCGGTTATAACGTGCCTCAGATATAACGCTCCTACAGCATGTCCCCCAATTCCCTATACTAGTGTTTCATGCAATATTTCTACTGTAAATACAATATCGGTTCAAACTATAAACAACTTCTCAGTATAACTTCCGTTTCTGTCTCTCCCTTTTGATACAGTATCTGAACTGAAGAAAAGCTGCGCTGACACGTTATAACATCTTATTCAGCATTCGTTTTATAACTAAATAAATAATAGGCTTATTACGTGGTTATCTTTCCTAATGTATTTACTTTTTTGCTGCAAGAGGAGCTGCAGCTTTCTCCGGGAGACGAGACGCCTCGCTTCAGCCCCGCTCCGGCAGCCGAACCTGGGGTGAGCCCATTCCCTCTTCCCCTCTCCTGACCTGCTCTCCTTCTCGCACTTGGTTTGCTAGTTTGTCGCTTCTAACTGTACTACCGGCCGCTGTTTAGCCAGGCTAGTTATAGTTTAAAAACTACTAATTAAAATGATCCACAAGTGGGAATGTTACCTTTTTTTTTTGAGTAGTGAGTTCTAAAATGCCCTGCCGGCCCTACGGGAGTGAGTTTTTTTTCTGCATGCGTGTGATTATTACGAGTACAGCGTACAAACAAGCTGAAAGCTATATCTTTGTTCAGTATGTATGTAATGAATACTGACGAAATACAGACAAAATACAAATTCATTGATTACAATTAATTAAATAACTATTTACACACATCACATAGACAGATCTCGATACATTTTGTTAGTAGGCTTATTGGCTGTTTATTTACATTGCTATGAAGAGATGTAAACAAATAATTTTTACCGTAAATAAATAAAACAAATAAATATTAATTTTTATTTTGTCATAGGGAAAGGTGTTTACTAAAAAACAACAGGTAGGCAATAAACAATAAAGAATGGGGTGGAACAACCACAACAACACGTCCTAACAGCGAGCGAGAGAGAGAGAGAGACATGAATAAATCATATCCGGGTAAACAGGTGGTGGGGGTGGAGGGAGTGAGAGTCAATAATGCTTCAGCGTATGGTACTCCTTGAAGCATGGAGCAACGCACAGAGCTGTGTTGCACTCTATGCACATAAATCGCATGTCCTTCCTCTGCCTGGGCCTATGAGTTATGTAGCTACAGACATGACACCTGCGCTGTGTACGACTGCCCTTTGCCCTTTGGGGTACGGGATGTGTTAAATGTCGGTCGGTGAGCCTTGTTGGGTTGTCTGAGTTTGGGTGTCCTCCACTGGATGACTTCTGCAGTGTGTGGTATTTTTCTACCAGCTGCGAGATGAGGTTGTGCCTGAACTTGCTGAAAGTGGCTGTTTTTTGGATGCAGTTTTGTGGAGGATGAAGGCGTTCAACACCGCCATGTCAAGCAAGTGGTACCACTTGAGAGACTAACTTGCACAATCGACAAAAACTAATTTGCATGTCCGATTTGACCACAATGAGCGTTACACTCACAGGAAACCAAACATTTTCAGAGCTCAAGATCAAAATCTCAGAGTGAGGATGATGAAGATGAAGTTGAATGATGACTCGAAAAATCTCAAAAATATAACAAAGTCTGGAGAATTCTCAGCTGGCTGACTTCATCTTTCAAAATACTGCTTGTCTCAACTAATCGTGTAGCACTGACAGTTAACACAATATGCTTGCAAACTGAAGGTTGTAGGTTAAAATCCCACGTATACCAGACCTTTTTATATGTATATAAATAAATAATAATTTGCAGGTAAATGTTCCATTTTAAAACAGAAATAAATAATTTAATATAAATTAATATAAATGATATAGACGTCAAAATAAATGCGTTCCCCAGTATATTTCCATGTTCCTCCTTTATGTACACTTGATCATTCCCCAATTAGCACTCAATTGCTGAATTAGGGAATGGCCACGTTCCCTGCGTGATTGTTGGCAGGGATGGATTTAACCCCATCCCTGCCAAACTTACATTAAAAAATAATAATCTTTATTATTATTTATTATACAACACCCTGCCACAGTAACAAATAGTAAATACGAACTGACTTAAAATACACACTTAGAAATGTTTACTAGCACATGAAGTATTTAAAAAATGAACTAACTCATGTGGCACAGTTAAATCAGTTACTGTAAATGTATTATAATAATACATTTACAGTTGTTTTGAACTTCATTTTTTCCTCATAATAAATCCAAAAGTTATTTATAATCCATGTGTGTACAAAAGTAGCCTCTGTTAAGACTTCTTCCTGGTCTGGAATTAGAATATAAACAAAAAAATAGTGTTTTTTCCCCAATATATTTTAAATAAAGTACTTTATGCTCACCTGTGTTTTTTTAAATATGTGTTAACAGTACATAATGCAATGAATGAAGTGTCACAATACTGTGAAACAGTACAAATAAATTATGAATATATTGTTTGATGGAAAAAAAACAAGGAGGTGTGATGAAATAAGTAGTTTTTCATAGCCGTAGGGCATTTCGATGTATTGTAATAAAAAATAATAATAATAAAAAAAAAACCTAAGTACCTTGCCAGCTAGCCTGTGAACTGTGAGCTCTCTGATAATGAGTGATAGTAGTTAGGCAATGCACCCTTAACCAATGTGAGTTGTGGCTGGGATCCATAAATATTGCCTATCAATAAAATACAAATTCAAAAATAAAATGTAGACTATATAAGTGGTGCATCGCTGGATGTGAGCTGGTCTGAACCAAAAGAACCATTAAAATGCATCCCTGGCCCTGATTTTCACTTAGAAAGTGACCGGAGTGTACAATTCTTAAACAATTTTTTTAAATTTTTTTTTTATCATTTTGAAGTCCAAATGTGTGATTTAAATTCTTGTTGCGCAAAAATGTATTTATTGATATGGGATGCCTGTGATGGGTTGCTGATTAATGTACATAGTGAGTTGGACAATCTGCAAGATGTATTATTTATTTACTAGTTATTTTTGAGATTATTGTGATGGGGAGTACTTGTGTACAGTACATAGTAAAGTATGCTGAGATCAGCTAAGTATGATGAGACCAATCAGGCATATTGTTTATTCAGGGGTGTGGAGTTTAAAAAACTTGTCCTAGAAAAATCTACTTGCACCATCCCCATCGCACAAAACAGACAAAAAGGAAGACTGTAACTTGTAGGATTTTGCTTTTGTTTAACAGTGAATACAATCAATCAATTATTGATTAATAACTATTTTTGCTTCATGAAATTAAAGATCATTTAGTCCAAATATACTTGGCAAAATATAGCTTTTCTAATTTGTGTGCACGGCAAAACCAAAATAATAATAATAATAAAAAAGAAATCAAAACTACAGACCTCATGCAAAAATATGTCTCTTCTGGCCCCTCACATGCTTGGTACCACTGGAAGTAAGCCAATATTCAGTAGCTCTGCTGGGGTCATACTCCTCAAATGCAGGCCCCTCAATCTTAAGAAGCATCACATTTTGCATAATGACAACACAATTGTTTACATACTTTCTGTAAGTTTAAATCTATAATGTTCGTGATATCTACGGTAAATATATTATTTTGCAGTTAGTAAAATGACAATATGTAAATTGTAACTTATTTAAAGTGTCATTGTCACAAAGACGGCCGACAGTGGGTGACGTCAGACCAGAAACAGGAAGTAATACACAGAGACTTGGGGTTGTGATGAAGCTGAGCACGTGATCGCGCTCAGCATTTAATAATCAAACAGAACAGAAAATAAAAAGGTTGTAAGACAAAAACACACAGGACACGGCACTTACGCCAAAAATAAATAGACAAACAAAACGAACTAACACTTTACAAACGGTGCACGGAGACAAACAAACACGGTGAGTAAAACACTTATTATTCTCTTTACTTATATTTATCCTCCTCCACACCCGTTCTCCACTCACGAACACCCAACCCCGAGTGAATGAAACATGCATCTATTTATACTGTTGTGCTGGGATTCAATTACTAATTAATTATTCACTTGAATCCCAGCACGTGAATTAATTATGTGCAACCTCGTGCCTAACTACAATTATACATTTTTAAACACACGTGAAACACAGACCCGCTTATATCCCGTGTACCAATCGCTATACACCAACATTAACACATGCAACATGCAACATATAACACAAACTACGCACAAGGGCGCGGCCACATCGCCACAGTCATACATAGGCGACGCGTGATTCAGAGTTTCTGTCGGCTGCCTCCTGCAGTGGTATGGGGGACTCAAATCGGCGGGAAGAATGGACCTTAAACCAGCCAAGCATTGTCTCCTCGAATGACACTGAAATGCAACTAAATCCTGTATCTGTACTACAGTGTTGATTTTGATATCCCAGCTCCCCTAGCGGTCTGGCGGTTACATAATAGGAAAACGAGAAATATGTTTCTTAGACCTGCGTTGCGCGTTTGAAGGATTTTTTTGTGTTGGTCAGAACAATTTCTTGTGAGGGTTTGGGCAATTTATTTTGGAGAGGCTTAGCCTCCCAAGTCTCTATATGCACCGCCTATGGTGTCATAAGATGCAAAACACTGAAACATGGATTATTTTGTACTATATTTTGTGTCGGTTGCCAGCTGTAAGATTTTTTTTTGTTTTACAGTGCGAAATGGATAAACCAGATTGGAGTATTATTTGTATATTACGCTATTTGAACTCTGCAGAGTTCTTTTCAATCTTGATTAAGAGAAGAAAATCAAGATTGAAAAGGAAGAAGTATGTATTATTATTCATTATGTATCTTTTATTGTTGTTTCAGAATTGTGTTGTTTTTTTTAAAATAACTTCTAACATATTATTTTTATAGTTTGCAGGAAAGCACACGTACAGAAAAAGGAGAAAAAATACAGACGGAGGTAAAATCTATAATTTGTTTATTCATTCCACAAGTTTTAACAATGTAAAATGTATTATAATATATTGTAATATTTAGAAAACAATCACCATCAGAAAAATGTGACTTTTTTCTTTATTATTTTTAGGGATGTGATTTTTGACATTTGTTTCCACTCAGTGTGAAAATAGGAAAGGAGCAGTTCACCTATTTTGAATTGGTTTCAGGGAGCTATTTCGACCTGAAAAAAGAAACAAGGACCAGGGGTCACAAATGGAGATTACATAAAGGGGCATTCAGAACAGAAAATAGGAGGCACTTTTTTACACAGAGAATTGTGAGGGTCTGGAACCAACTCCCCAGTAATGTTGTTGAAGCTGACACCCTGGGATCCTTCAAGAAGCTGCTTGATGAGATTCTGGGATCAATAAGCTACTAACAACCAAACGAGCAAGATGGGCCGAATGGCCTCCTCTTGTTTGTAAACTTTCTTATGTTAACGAAGACTTTTGTTTGAAAAACTATACCTCTGCACACACTTGATAAATCAAAACCTAAAGAGAGGACGGTTTACAGTTCTTGCAGTCGTCCCCCTGGTGCTTAACAGTACCTGTCAACAGTGTAAATGCAGAACGATCCTTCTAATCTTTTAATACCAAAACAACTGCTGGGTTTAAATAGACATTAAAGAATATTAAAGGATATTATACAGTTCTCAATTTACAACCAGAACATTTATGTAAAAAAAACTAAATTTCAGTGTTCAGATTTTTTTTTTTTCTTTTACATCAGACAAGGTATATATGTTAAAATTAAAAGGTAAGCTTAAAAATGTTTTTGTAAAATGTACTGTTAAATATATATATATATATATATATATATATATATATATATATATATATATATATATATATATATATATATATATATATATATATATATATATATATATATATATATGTCGTTAATGTGAAATAAAAGCAGACTCTACACAGGTATGATGATTCAACAAGTTATTTATTTCACACTGTAAACAAATACGGACCACTGCCTGCCGTGGACCACGCTAAAGTAAAATAAAATAATAAACCTAACTCCTTGTCACTCCCACTCAGGCAACCTCTGGTTCTGTCTTACGCTCTGCTCTGTCTGACACTCACTCTGTCTGTCCGTCTGTCTGTCTGTCTGTCTGTCACTCACTCTCTTTCCAGCTCTCCTCCGTGCTCAGGCATGCACTCCTATTTATTTCTTTTCTTAAACCGCGCCCTCCATCCGCCCTCACCAATACTGGGCAAGCCATCTAGACCCCAATCTCCTGCCAGCATTATGGGGGTGCAAATGCATGTCCAGGATAGGCGAGCCTGGACAGACAGGCAACCAACACTCCCTCGTCCCTCCCTTGTTAGCTAGTGGCGTGACACAACAAAACAGTACGACATGTAAAAAATATAGTACAGTACCTGCTTCTGGGTCATGTAGTTTTTGTGGAGAAAAATGGGTGGCTAGTGACATCATAAACAAAGGGCTTTTTTTTTCTTTTACATGTCTCAAAAATCAAATAGAAACTCTTCTTAAGGACCCAAATCTACAGAAACAATTGGTATTTCACAAAGAAAGGTCAATAAGTGGTAAATACAGTGACGTCTATGATGGTGCTTTGTATACAAAACTTATATTGGGCACTGCATCCAACACCTTGTGAATTATATTAAGCTGTGATGGTGTTCCAGTATTTGAGTCCTCCCAGTATAGTGTCTGGCCTGTATTCTGTGTGCTGAATGAACTTCCACCAAAAAAAAGACTAAAACACATTATTATGGTTTCTCTGTGGTTCGGAAGCAAAGAGCCAGACATGAATGTCTACTTAAATCCCTTTATTGAGGACTGTCAAAAAATAATTTGAATGGGGAAATGTAATTATGCAAGAAAAGATTAAGTCAAAGGTTATGTCTGCAGTAGCTATTTGTGATTCAGATGCTAGACCACTTTTGCAGAATGTGATACAGTTAATTGCCTGTATGGATGTGGGTTCTGTACAGATCCTGGTACAAATGTTCCAAAAGGCAAGGGAACAGTAAGGGTATATCCTTACAATGCAGATTCTGTATTGAGGAGCAATGCTGAAACTGTAATACAAGCAGACCATGCTTTACAGAATAGGAAACCTGTGTGTAGTGTTAAAGGGCCCAGTGTACTTATGTGTATCCGTGTCTCTGCTATTATTGAAAGGTGTGTTCCAGATTACATGCACTGTGCACTTGTAGGTGTTGCCAGGCAAATGATGAGGGTGTGGATGGAGTCACACAGTACCACAGTTACCCATTTTATCTTGCTCCCAGGTAGCACTTACACGCTCAGTCAACCAGTGTAAGTTTTGGAAAGCTCATGAGAGGTATGCCTGGCTTATATTATATAGTATCCCAGTGCTTAAAGGCATTTTGCTAGAAAAATATTTATTACACCGGTATTTGCTTGTTGAGAGCATTCATTTTGTAGTCTTGACTGAAAAACTGTATGGCACAGAGCATCTGAGCTAGAATATTCCTATCACATTACACTTGGTGAAAAGCGTTAGAGACTGGAGCCCATTATGGGCACACTCTTCTTTTCTTTGAGTCATACAACGGACACTTGCTTAACATGCAAAATATCCCCCCGAAAGAGGGTAAATGACTAGTGGGGTTTAATTTTTATTTATTTATTAGTTGTTTTTTTTATCCGCGCTGTCCGATTCTTACCCACACGCCAGATATCGTAAATCAGCATTTTATATGTGAAGTGTTCCAAATAAATGTACATTCTGCTTGACAAAATGCACAATTTTAAATGAACTTTACAAATGATAATTGTCAAACAAATTAAATGAAACAAATCAAGTGCTCATCCATCATATACAGTGGTGCCACCAAAGTATTGGTACCCTCTTACATGTTTACAGTGTTTGTCCATTAATGCATGTTTTTTTTTTTTTTTTAAGAGACTACAAGTTTGTAGCCTAGTATGTAATTTAAGAGGGTGCTAATATTTTTGGTCACCACTATATATACTGTACCAGTCAAAAGTTTGAGTACACTTGCTGGAAACTAGGTTTTTTTCATAATTGCCAATGTTTCACGTCGTATATGTTTCTGTAAATACTTGAAAATGAAAACACATGTTACAATATACAAAACAAAACATAAGGAGTATCAAAGCAATGTTCAAGAAAATTGAAAATTGTCTCTAAATCTTGGATTACTCAAAATAGCAACCCTTTGCCTTAATAACAGCCTCACAAACACGAGGCATTCGGTTAACAAGTTTCAGCAGGAAATCACCCGACATGTCTTCCCAGCTCTTCTGCAGCAATTCCCAGAGATGTAGGGCACTTGTGGGTAGCTTTGCTTTGACTCTTCTGTCCAGTTTGTGCCTGTGGCGGAGTGTCCCGCCCCTATTATTATTATTTGTATTTTTGTTTGCGGCACGGATAAAAGTGCCGCGTCTTTTGTTATTGTTTTTTATTATTTATATTTAAAACCCTGTGAGGATGCATGACTGATCAGCTACTGATTATTTAACTAGCTGACAGTCATGCATCCTTACCAAACGCGTGCAGACTCTGGCCGAGGGGTAATAAGATAATTAACAACTAGTTAACCCCTCGGCCAGAGTATAAGAACCTGCAGCTGTCCGTTCTGCAGGGGTTGGGATGTACAGAGAGGAGGTACGGGGACATAGAGAGGAGACAGAACATAAAAACAATTGCTAAAACGTGCTGGATTAGCCAGCACGACACTTACTTGTTTGTCTGTTTATCTGTTTGGCCCTCGTGCCCTTTTGTTTCTGTTTTGTTGTTTTGTTTAAATCTTTTGTTTTGTTTGTTTATTAATAAAATCAGCTGAGTGCCGTTACGTTCAGTTTCACCCGCCCATCCATTGTTGTGATTCAGTTACTTCCTGGTCCATGACGTCACCACGCTTCCCCACTGCGAGCCATCCTGCCACAGTGCCATACAAGTTCTATGGGATTGAGGTCTGGAGACTGGGCAGACCAGGTCATTAGATTGAGTTGTCCTCCACTTTCCTTCTTCGCCAGATAGTTCTTGCACAACTTTGAGGTGTGTTTCGGGTCATTATCTTGCCGAAGAATGAAGGACTGCCCAACTAGCTGTAATCCTGATGGAATGGCATGCCTCTGAAGTATGCTATGATAGCCATGCTGGTTGAGCTTGCCATGGACTTGGTAAAGATCACCAACTCTGTCACCAGCAAAGCAACCCCAGACCATGCCACTGCCTCCTCCATGCTTGACAGTGGGAACCACACATGCAGAACTCATGCGCTCACCCTCTCTGCGTCTTACAAATACTCGGCGGTTGGACCCAAATATTTCAAATTTTGACTCATCGGTCCATAAGACTGACTTCCACTCCTCAAACGTCCAGTTTCTGTGTTTTTTGGCCCAGGCAAGTCTCTTCCTCTTATTCTGCACTCTTAACAATGGTTTCTTTGCAGCAATTCTTCCTGTTAGGCCAGCTTCACACAATCTCCTCTGAACAGTTGATGTTGAAACATCTGTATTTCTAGTAGCATTTAGCTGAGCTTGTATTTCAGGGGCAGTTAATCGCCGGTTTCGCAGACTTGTGACTCGAATGAACTTGTTCTCTGATTCTTGGCCTGCCTGACCTTGTTCGGTCTTCTTGAGTGCCAGTTTCTTCAAATCGTTTGATGGTCTTTGCCACAGCAGTTACAGACACTTGCAAAGTTCTTGCGATTTGTCTTAAAGATTGACCTTCATTTCTTAAAGTAATTACAGACTTTTTTCTTTGCTTAACTGAGCGTATTTTGCCATTTTCTGCTCCCTTACATTCAGGAATGACAAACTTGTGCCTATGCTACCTATATTTATAGTAATCATGGACCCTCACCTGTTAACAATAATTGGTGACAAAGGGTTAATTAGGTAACATGCTAGTTAACTTGGAGAACATCTAACAAAGACACTTTTATACTTAGGCCAGTGTTCTAACACCATGTTATACACATTTCAGACTTTTAACTGACTTGGGCTTCAGACTGAAATCCCCTTGCTTTCGGTGACCATTTCATTGAAATTGACAAGATTTACATTTTCATTTAAAAGTTTTTGAGTGCAATTCACTTATGATTATCAGCTTATATAAGTACACCTATCATATAATGAAGTATTAAGTGTTTATAGACAAGTTTATACAGTTAAAAGCAGGTGTACTCAAACTTTTGACTGGTATATATATATATATATATATATATATATATATATATATATATATATATATATATATATATATATATATAGGGCAGCAGTGTGGAGTAGTGGTTAGGGCTCTGGACTCTTGACCGGAGGGTTGTGGGTTAAATCCCAGGTGGGGGACACTGCTGCTGTACCCTTGAGCAAGGTACTTTACCTAGATTGCTCCAGTAAAAACCCAACTGTATAAATGGGTAATTGTATGTAAAAATAATGTGATATCTTGTAACAATCGCCTTGGATAAGGGCGGCTGCTAAGAAATAAATAATAATAATAATAATAATAGGTTACCAAGGGATCATGATTGACAGTACAAAAGGGGGCATAGCGAAGTGATCTGTTCCTTGTCGTTAAACACTAAACCAGAAGGAGACCGGACAACATTTCACCATTGGTCACATATTAAATTGTATTTCACCATTTGCACTCGGGACTTGTGATTGTGTGTGTGTAAACTGACTGTGTTATTATTTGGGACTACAATCCGTTATTTAGAACAGTGCAATACACATTGCTGTGTATTGCCTGGGACTATTCTTTTTGGTCACCAGACCAGGATTATAAATAAACATTGTTGCACTTTGGATTATCGTTGTCTGTCTTTCATTGATCACCGCATCACTCCTGCACCTGTGTACTGCAACCCGCTTTGCCATAGAACCTCATGACAATACAATACTTTCCCATGAAATCTCATGGGAGCCTCTGACCAGCTAGCCTGAGCAGTGACATTACACCCGGAAAAACCCACAGCGCTGCGAGTGAAAGGAAGGGATGAAAGGAATCCACAGCAGATTGGGGTCAATGAGTGCTGCTGTGCATTTATTTAATAAACAGAAAATAAGAAGGTTGAACAAGACAAAAACACTTTGTAAAATAAAATGGCACAGTAGCCAAAACAGACAAACAAAAACGAACACTAAACAAGTATCGTGTGAGTCCTCTCGCACGAGTAGCATTTGTTATTGTTTTAATTACTTATTATTTTAATCTCCTCTCCACACCTATTCTCCACTCACAAACACACAAAAAAAAACCAGAGTGAGTGCTTCGTGCCTCTATATATACAGCTGTGCCGAGACTCAATTACTAATTAATCTCGGCACGTGAACTAATTTGTGCAATCCCGTGCTCACATACCATTACATACTTTATCTGCATGTGAAGTGATTATGCATCCCCGTGCCTAAATACAACTATATATTTTAAATCACTCGTGCTACACAGACCCATTTATATCCCGTGCACCAATACTTATACACCAACATTAACACACCACACACAACATATAACACATAATTCACACATGGGCGGGGCACACTGCCACAGAGCCCCATAACAATTCAATACTTTCCCATGAAATCCTATGTGAACCCCATGGAACATTTCCATAAGGGCAGGCCAGGTACAATATTAAAATATGTACTTATCCAGGCTTCATTAAAAAGTTGTCCACCATTCTTGAATTTTAGCAGTGAAAAACATTGTAACTTCACCAGATATGTTCATGAGTGGCCTGAGTTGCAGGACAATAGGATATTCTCCATCTAAGGCTTCTTTACTGGATATAACTGCGCCTTCAAGCTAGGACCTCTTATTCAAAATATTGATGCTGCACTGCAAGTCCCCAGACAAATACAATCTTTAAAAAACTGATGAATATGTAATTGCAATGCAATTGCAATGCAATATAGCTGGCTCTTTGAGCTCTAAAATAAATAAATAAAAATCAAATAAAATAAATAAATAAATAATAATAAAAAAAGATTTTTTCCCCATACAATATATAAGGAAGACTACCGCCAACTGCACTTTTCAGTTGCCCCTTTTAACAGGTAAGTATCACTGTACTAGCACTTAGCGTCTCCGCTCTGCGGGTCAGCTGACGTTTCGGCGTCTAGTACATAGTGTCTTCACGCTCAGTACACGCGCCTCAGCGCATAGTGCTTCTGCGTTTTTTGGTGTCAGCGACTTGGCACTTTGGTGTAGCGCTTCTGCGCTTGGTGCTTAGTGCCTTGGCACTTCGGCACGGTCGTAGCAGCCTAGGATGCTCCTGGCCTTCCCTGATTTTATTAAGGAAGTGCAGCCCATGTGGGGGATTCCGGCCTCTTCCCCTCCAACTACACGTAAGGCTTCCACCATTACAATGCAGGGAGCGAGCGAGGCGGGGTTGGCATCTTTCCCACCGGTTGGCGCTGCATTTGCAGCCTTGGTGAAGACACCAACGCTCTCGGGGCTGGCAAAAGATCCTGCGTGCCCTAACAAGCAGTGCAGGATCACTGAGGTGCACCTCAGAAAGGGCTATTCGGCTGCTACAGAGGCGGTTAGACTGTCCAATGTGGCAAGCCTCCTCTCAGTTTATCAAGTGGCGCCGATGCTCCTATCACACCAGGGCACACGTTTGGCCCAGCGGTGGAGGAGATGCTGCAACGCTCTGCTAAAGCCCGGGAGGCAACTCAGTAGATGGCAAAGATGTGGCCGCATAAGCCCTTCCAGCCTAAACGCCCACAAGAGCACCAGTGGCGTAGAACACCACTGCAGCACCAGCCGCGGCCAGGGGGTACTTAGACCTCTCCCTCAAGTACAGCAGCGCGTGGTCAACCTCCATTTGCAAGACCGCAGCGCGTGGGGGGGTGGCGCCCTCGTGGCTCGGGCCAGGCCCCTCGCAAACGAGCGCAGCCAAAACAGCCCTGAGAAACCCAGGCAGCCATTGACCCACCCCTACACTGTCCCACAGCGCCAGTTCTGGCAACACTGCACCGACGACATCTGGGTACACAAAACTATACTCACCGGGTACACCTTTCAGTTCTGGTTAAACCCCCCCCCCCCCCCTTTTTTGGGGGGTGGTGGTAACTGCAGTGAAGGACTTGGTTCAGTCCTCAGCTCTGAATGTGGAAATACAGGCATTGCTCAGGAAGCATGCCATTCAACAAGTAGACCCTGCTCTGATCGATCAGGGGTTCTACTCCAAATACTTCACGTCGGGCTCTGTCTTATTTTAGACCTACGAGTACTGAACAAATACCTACAGGTGTTGTCGTTCAGGATGCTTATACACAGTCACATCATCCAGTCAGTCAGACACGGTGACTGGTTGTCTAAACAACGCCTTTCCCATTGGATCGTGGATGCTATTAAATTAGCGTATGAGTCTGCAGGCCTTCCGCCACCAGGGCAGTTGAAGGCGCATCCCACTAGGGGTATGGCGACATCCTGGGCCCTCTTTAGAGGGGTGTCGGTGTCTGACATTTGTGCTGCAGTTGGGCTACACCGCATACTTTTACGAGGTTTTACCGGTTGAATGTACTGGATTCCTCTGCTCCACTATTTGGAGTATCTGTGCTACACTCTGACGCCTCAGGATGCGGACATATAGAGTGGTTGATAATATGGTGTTGACTATTTCACCTTAGGACAGGTGTCATTGCGAGCATAGACGCTGAGGCGCAGCTCTGCATATGCGTAGATGTGTTGCCTACGCAGTTGCGTTATGACATAAGTCTGTCCAACTGCCGAGAATCCTCCCTCGCGACGGCTTGGGTACACCGTTCCCATACTTTGATGGTTATTTTCGACTTGAAAGGGAACGATAGGTTGCGGATGCAACCCCGGTTCCCTGAAAGAGAAAATAACCATCAAGCCGTGAGGTTGCTCCGGAAGCCTTCACGGCTTGAAGCAAAAGAGGAAGGGTGTTCTGGCGCTGCGTAATGTAAGCTTCCAGGGGGACGGGCTTACACGTCAGCTCGCGCAGAGGCCTATCGGCAGCTTTGCTATAAAGCTCAGCCAATTCCTACTGCCTAACGGCGATATCCCATACCTTGGTGGTTATTTTCTCTTCCAGGGAACTGGGGTTGCATCCGCAACCTATCGTACTGTAGTCTAAGTTCATACTTTTTAATGGACTTACATTTCTTGTAAACTTTCTACAATAATAATAATAATAATAAAAAAGCTAAATATATACAACAGTAAATGTACATTGAATTGAAAAGATAGATATTGCATAGTTAAACTTTTATCATACAAGGAAGGATGGTGCAATTTTCTTTGTCTGGGTAATTAGTGCATATAGTTAGGAAAAGTCAGGAAAGCACAGGTCCGTATCTAAAAACTCAAAAAACGGTAAAAATGACCGCCTTGGTCGTTCCCTTTCAATTCAAAGATGACCACCAAAACATACTTATGGGATATGCCTGCCACAGGTCAAGTATTCACTGAGCATTTTATATCAAAGCTGCCGATAGGCCCCTTCGTGGAGTGACTCCTCGGTCGCGCCCGCCGAGGGATTAAATAGTCACTATGTGGAGATCTTGTTCTCTTTTGCTTCTCACAACCAGGTAAGTAAGGTAGGTATAGACTAACCTTTTTCCAGTTGTGTGATTGACTTTTAAAAGAGCTCTTTCTCCACAAGTTTCCTGGAGTTCCCTTGCAAGTGGATTGCTGGAAGTCAACTTACCACTTCCCCGGAATCAGAAACTCGGCAGCTGAAGACCGATACGCTGGGCAACTGCGCAGTTTTTTAAAAATATACAAAATATTGATAAAGGGAGCATTTGTGCTGCCGGAAATTCTGGGGCCGAAGCCCAAGAGAAGGGAGCCGCCGGCTACACAGAAGGGGAGAGGTGAGAGACCACCTCCACCCGCAACAGTTGCACTGCCGGGTATGCAGCGCCCCTGCCACCTCCGTCGCCTGGGCAGGCCTGTTCGTCACCGCCTGGGGATTTCCTGTGGCTTCCGGTGGAGTATGCCACACCACTGTCCGCCTTTCTGCTGCCAGCATTGCCACTGACAGCCTTAGCGCTGTCAGCATTTCCGCTGACAACATTGTCACTGGAGGAGGACCCCGCTCCACTGTCAGCATTGCCACTGGCAGCCTTTCCGCTGCCAGCGGTGCTACAGGAGGAGGACCTCGCTCTGCTGTCAGCATTCCCGCTAACAGCCTTGCCGTTGTCAGCATTGTCACTGCCAGGATTGCACCGGCTGGAGGAGCCAGCCTCACCAAGGTCAGCATCTGCTGACAGCATTTCGGTTGTCTGCATTGCCGCTACCAGTGTTGCCCATAGCAGCATTTCCACTGCCACCCCGTTGTCAGCCTTTCCTCTGCAAGCGGGGCCACTGGAGGAGGACCTTGCCCCACTGTCTGCATTTCCACTGACAGGATTGCCCCGGCTGGAGGAGCCATCCTCACCAAGGTCAGCATTTCCACTGACAACATTGCCGCCCGTGGGCCCATTGATGCCTCTGTGCTTGGCCCAGAACCCTGACCAAGACTTTTGGGCTTTTAAGGGGGGAGGTAACCTTTAAGGCCATGTGTGCTACGCACAAGGGGGGAGAAGATTGACTGGGTACACCCCACCCCTGTGTGTATTTTATTATGTGTTATATTATTATTAAAAACCTATTGTTTATGTGTGTAAAAACATATTATTTTATTGTTAATTGTTTTGCAGCATGGATGGGGTTAAACTCTAAACACTAAACTAAACTCATGCAGAATGTGATTGTCTCCAGATTGATTAATTTATTATTAATTTGGAGACGGTCACGTATATAAACCTGCAGCTTTGGCGGATCGAGGTTAGTGTGTTCAGAGGTGGAACGAGACATGAGTGAAAGAGAAACTAAAAGCTTAAATATAACAATTGCTACGCATGCCGGTTACACACGTTGGTGTGTTCAGTGTCTGTTGTATTTGTCTGTTTTGGCCATCGTTAGTGTTTTGTTTTGTTAAATCTTTTTATTTATAATTAAACTCGCGCACCAGCGCTTTCATTTTCCTCGTTGCTGTCTTTGTGTGCTACTCATTCCTGGCCTGGCGTCACCACACAAGCCAGCCTGTTCACACCCTCTTTTGAAGCTTGCAAGATCCACTGAGAAAAGGCTGTTGTTTTGCTCATCCTAGAGCAGCACAAGTACCCTATTTAACCAGCCCCAACCTTTCTTTGCTGGCAAGATGTGAAAAGATCACAATCCAAGGAAATATGGCTGCAGGAAAAATCCATGGATTATCAAATTCGAAATAATACAGCATTTATTTAGACGATTGCTTTATGTCTGGCTTATAAATATAGTACAATTAATGATTCAGTATTTGTACTTTTACACTGTTAATTCTTGCTATTTTTTTAAGGATCATTTCATTATTTTTTGTTAATTGTTGGTATTTTTTTATATTATTACTCTTGTGTAGTGCAGTGTAGCAATATCAAGCAATTGTAAAATGTAGTAAGAGTAAAGCCAAGATAGTAAAGTAGACAGCCCACACCCTGCATATTTAAAAGATTTGACTCAATTACTCAGTGTGAAATTAAACTGGAAGGCACAATTTGTATTGTTAAAACCAGTATATACACTTGATATTCTTCAAGCGTTTCTGCATGCAAGGTCTGTATGCATTAAAAAATGCTAACATTGTTAAATAACTAAAGCAGTGCTATACTTTTGTCATCCTTATCTCATAACAAGCCGCAGCAGAAGGACAGCATTATCAATGCCAGCTTGTATAAGCTTTAGGGATACAGCAATATACAGCGATTCCATTGTTCATTACCAATAAATCATGGACTTAGCAGCTATGAGTAATGCAAAATATAAAGTTTTTGTGACATATATGCTTTTCCTTAGACATTTATTTATAGCTCTTTACAGACAGTGCCAAGTGATGAAGAAAAATTGGTTCTAAATATAATAAATCAATATAACTGCCGCATAGCAGTTATATTCTTCAGTGGCATATTTGGAAAAGTTTAGTTGAAGAAATGTACATAATTATAGAACTTTATGGTACAAATAAACAAGCTAATGCATGAAGGTGCTGGTGTGATTGTATTCAGTTGACTTTCCACAGAGTTAAAAAAAAAAAAAAACGTACTGTCTATAAGGTTAAATAAATACCAAGTAAATTGCTTGCATTACCATCACATCCTATGGTTGGACAAAATAAATAGAAACATCTGTAGAAAATTTAGAATGCACCTTTGTGTAAATGGGTTGACGCTCAGATGATTGATTAATTTGTTATAAAAAGAAGAAACTCGGGCTTGTTGTGGTATATATAAAAGCGGCGTGCTGCAAGACAGATCTGACAGTTAAGTAGCGGGCTGATAGAAGATAATCTAGTGTGAGTTTTATTTTGTGGAATAACTTAAAATGATTCGCTCAATACAACAACTAATCATTTTAATACTAATACTTTATTAGACTTACAGAACAACATGCAATGTGAAAAATGCATAATTTCCAATTTTGGAGGCAACAGAGTGTAGCAGTCTTCTCTTCTTCCTCTGGTCTAACAAAAGAGCACTAAATAAGCTTTATTATACCTAACTATCCTCCCATACCTTTTCAATCTTGGCCCTTCTAATTTTCTAAGATAAACACTCACACCATGGATTTGACACACACACACAAAAACGCACACACACGCACACACACACACACACACACACACGGACAATGATATTAAGATATACAGGTATTACTACAAGACATTACAAGACAGAGATATTGGCACAGAAGATAACAAGGCACCAACAACCTCCATATATCATACCCAAGTAAGGAGTGTGTCCTCATTAGTAACTTTCTACAAGCTTGCCTTTACTTTTGAGTTCAACATATAAAATAGAAAAAAAAATACAACACAACTCCTCAGTAACATATAAAATAGAAAAGCAATACAAAAAAACACCTCATCTTGCAACCCAAACTATCAAAATCAATCAAATCAGCTAGACCAGCAAGGGCTCTACATATACAAGCTCTTAGCCACCTGTGAAAATGTAAACATAACAATGTTAGTTGTTTTTTTTTTTACCAGATGCTTTTTGTTTCTGTTTATTTATTTTTCTATTAGGCATATCCTCCAAAATCCATTGACATGATTGGCGGCTTTTGTATGTTAATGATTACTTCTTGAGTAATTCAGAGGCATGTGAAAACAAAGTGTTTTTTTTTGACACAGTCCATAAATAAGACACACCAGGGCACTTAGACAAGATACACTGAAGGTTGTACTGTCACTGTTTCATAACAAATAATGTGTGTCTTTTGGTGACAGCTCTGTACATCTTGATGCATAAATTGTCTTGAATTTATGTCTAATGAACTGCAGAAGCCAACCAAACAGAACCTTAATAATTTCCGCAGTATGTTAAACTATCCTTTGATAAGCATCTCCAATAAACTTTTATTGAATCAGATGTATTATAAACTTAATACAAAGTGTTGGTATATAACATGTAATTACTTATTAACTCATCAATTCATTTTTTAATAAAATAAAATATAACAACTATGCATTCCATACTTATAAAACCTACATTTATGCTAAGATTGTGCTCCACCTTTTATTGTGCTGATAATCATTTGGTTCATTTGTTTTTTATATTAGTTCAAAATGTGAAAATATATTAAATAGATAGACTGATTTAAATTGATTTAAAAAAATAAAATAAACAAAATCTTTGCACTCTATTAATGTTAATTCATCAAATGTGTAATTTCAGCTTATGCAGGTTTAATCATAAGCACCCTTCATAGTTACTGTTAGACTGGTTGTTAGTTTATGACAGAGTGGTTCTTTATTTCTGGAGCATTTGGATTGCCAGATGTATTATATTCACATATTCCATATTTTATCACCATTTCATCCAATTTATTTTCATTTTACTTCAATTCTGTTCTCTTTGATAAAAAATAAAATATAAAGGTCTACATCAATATTGAAGAGACACTGTAGGTTAAAAAATATTTGGTTAAAAAATATTTTTACATTCTTTTGGATTACTATTTTAGTCTGTTTTGTTTGCTATTTTACTTGTTTGTTTACACTTTTAATACTCATTATGTCTTCCATTAGATAAGAAGTCTTAATTTGCAAAAAATAGGAAGGCAGGAACTTGACATCTGAATCTGATGAAAATATCACCTAACATATGGAAAACCAGTCGCAGTAGAAACTGGTTAAGAGCTAGCCTAAACATTTGGAAGACATGTAACAGCTAGAGAAACATAAGAGGTGACAGATGTTGCACAAAATGTGAAAGTTATTGTTTACATTAGTGTGACTCGCCCTTTAACTCTTAACCAAAGACGTATGGCACGTCTTAATACAAAGTTCAAATGCATTTTCTGAATAAAAATGCATCTTTTGCAGATACAATTAATGGTTAGATTCACTACATGGTTGCAAGTTCTTGATTTTAAGCAATTTCATTTTTTTTTTTTTTATTACAGATGGATAATAATGTTCCCAGAGGATCTGTGAATGTGCAGCAAGGACCAGAGGCATTGTAAGTAACATAATTTTCTCTAACAACACTGCAAATACAATGACTGAGGATTAGGCAGAATAGCCTGGCTTCTGCTAAAATTCAAGAGAGCATTAATCAGTGTGTTCTTCCATCTGTCTCTATTATTTTCTAGTTATTATAATCATCATGTTTATGACTGCTTAGAAGTATAGAGATGATTTGGTGTACTACAGGATCAATACAATGTGAAAAAAGGATTCTTGGGATATATATATATACATATACCTTCACAGCTGTTGAAAGTCTTTCACAGCATCAGCACATATTGTAAGTTCTCTTAATACAGATCCTTTGTATATTACAATGTGCTCCCCCAAGCCCCCAAATAGTGTAATTGTCCAATCTAACTACAATGCTTCTGCTCCCGTGGCACAAATATTAGCATTCTGCATGACCCTCAACATTAGGCCTGCAGAATGCTCAAGGCCAAGCTGCTAGATGGTGACGTCTTTCTGTTTTCTACTTTTTGTGCTTGCATTTTGGTATATTAAATGCTATTTCTATGTCAAGACTATTCATTTCAATCTGGCAGGGCTTTATATTTTCAAAATGATTGTACTGATTGCGTATTATTTAAAACTTTTAAAAAAAATGATTTCTTTGGAAGCCAAGTACTGCAAGGTGCTCTTGGCTGTGGGTTGGGGATGGAAAAATGGAAATGGCTGCATCACCTCGCTACCCACAGAGCTGGAGTTTGTCATCTAGGGACCGGTCACTCTCTGACGTCTGTGCCTCAGCTCGCTGGGTGCAAAGAGACGACTGGCTTAGCAGTGGGATCAGAGGATACCTGCTTGCCTTATGTCTCCTGGACTTCTGTGTGGAGCAGCTTGTAGTGAGGGAATATCATCATCAGCTAAATTGGTGAGAAGTAGGTTCAAAATTAACAGGCAGTCTAAATTAAAAATACATGTATTTTCTCTTAAAGGTATGAACTGGCAAGCATTTCAGCCACTGACGGTAAAGCAAGTGAACTAACATCTCGCTCAGAAAGCTAAGTAGCTTGTACATTAGCAGTGATCAGGCAGAAGATTGATTTACTGTCAAAGATTTGAATGCACTGATTGTTAAAGAAAGTAGTTGTTCATGACCTATTTTATTTCTCAGCTTACACTGGAAAATCCATTCCATTGAAAAAAAAAAAAAGGTGTATCAAAGATGGTCATTGTCCCCTGAAGAGTGCAGAAGAATTCAGCAGGGTATAGAAGAGAAGAAAAGGAAGACTCTCCTTGGAAATACATGCAGACTGATTCTGGAGTGATGCTTTTTGTGCGGTTTGTTGAAGAAATATGCAGGTAAAAATAACTTGAATTGTTAATAACTGTTTAATTTGATGTTTAACATCTAATTCAAATTTAACACCAGCTCCAAGCCACCATATCACCAGTATGGTAAGAAAAATGGTAAGAAAAGAGACTGGGGCTTTAGTTCACACTGGGGCTTTATTTCACACTGGGGCTTTATTTCACACTGGGGCTTTATTTCACACTGGGGCTTTATTTCACACTGGGGCTTTATTTCACACTGGTGCTTTATTTCACACTGGGGCTTTATTTCACACTGGGGCTTTATTTCACACTGGGGCTTTATTTCACACTGGGGCTTTATTTCACACTGGGGCTTTATTTCACACTGGGGCTTTATTTCACACTGGGGCTTTAGTTCACACTGGGGCTTTATTTCACACTGGTGCTTTAGTTCACACTGGGGCTTTATTTCACACTGGGGCTTTATTTCACACTGGGGCTTTATTTCACACTGGGGCTTTATTTCACACTGGGGCTTTATTTCACACTGGGGCTTTATTTCGTACTCAGGATGGTTCGGTTCGTTTGGAGAAAAGTGTGAACAACAAAGTTCGATTGGCAAACTTAACCAAACTGATTGCCATGCCTACTTCAAGTTGTGAAAAATAAAACAAAATAAAATAATAAGAACATAAAAAGTACAGTGACTAACTTTAAGCATCACAGATATGGCATGACTGTTTAAACCACGCCCTCTGCATTATCAGATGATAGACAGAGAAATATAAAGAAGCTGGATGAAGGACCTATGACAGTATATAATGACCTGATGATTACCTAACCACCGCAATATATAATGATCATTATTATAATAGTTAAGATGGTATTTGAGTATTACATTTCAGATTAGAACTGCCCAACTAGAGCAATTATACATCAGCATCATGTTCATGGTTTAAACTATGCACACCGATGACATGACTAAGCTCACTCTGACAATGCTTTCTGACCAGCACTCGTAGCTGTTTTAGGAGATGCTTTATTTTAAGTTTCATCATCTCGTCTTTCAGCCGGTTCTTCTTTCATTCTGACTGCCTCAGTTACATACTGCTGCTTCTCCTGCTCTGTTAAGGCTCCCCACCTCCCACTCATTAGTTTAATTCCAGCTGTAATCATGATACTAAATCTACTACACAGCTTATAATCAATTCAAAGGCATACAGTGACTGTCCACCCATATGTCACACTAACATTTGTAGCTATGTGTTGAGCCCTCCCTTTTCTGTAAGGTTTGGCTTCATTTGATCCTTAATTTGCATTTGCTTGTACCCAGATATTTGACAATATGAACAATCTGATATTATGTATACCACTTTGTATATTCTCTGTCAGACAGTATCCCATAATAAACATTATTTACTTTGATTTGATGATGATTAGCTCCATTCAAAAATGTTCAATTGATAGTACTGCTTAACTTTCGAATAAACAACCCATGTCCTGAGGATAACACATGGAACATACCTTTGTTCTTGAGAAATTCTCGACAGAACAGGTTATATGCTGAAAGGTCACGAGAGTAAATGTTTTTTCTTGGTGGTTTAGCGAAATGTTTCAGGTGAATTTCTCTTTTATAATTACCAATCCAGTTCTAAAAAGTAGAATACAAAATAGAGGTATGTTTTGAATGTATATATATATATATATATATATATATATATATATATATATATATATATATATATATATATATACAGTACTGTGCAAAAGTTTTAGGCAGGTGTGAAAAAATGCTGTAAAAGTAAGAATGCTTTCAAAAATAGACATGTTAATAGATTATATTTATCAATTAACTAAATGCAAAGTGAGTGAACAGAAGAAAAATCTAAATCAAATCCATATTTGGTGTGACCACCCTTTGCCTTCAAAACAGCATCAATTCTTCTAGGTACACTTGCACAAAGTCAGGGATTTTGTAGGCATATAGTCAGGTGTATGATTAAACAATTATACCAAACAGGTGCTAATGATCATCAATTCAATATGTAGGTTGAAACACAATCATTAACTGAAACAGAAACAGCTGTATAGGAGGAATAAAACTGGGTGAGGAACAGCCAGCCTCAGCTAACAAGGTGAGGTTGCTGAAGACAGTTTACTGTCAAAAGTCATACACCATGGCAAGACTGAGCACAGCAACAAGACACAATGTAGTTATACTGCATCAGCAAGGTCTCTCCCAGGCAGAAATTTCAAGGCAGACAGGGGTTTCCAGATGTGCTGTCCAAGCTCTTTGAAGAAGCACAAAGAAACGGGCAACGTTGAGGACCGTAGACGCAGTGGTCGGCCAAGGAAACTTACTGCAGCAGATGAAAGACACATCATGCTTACTTCCCTTCGCAATCGGAAGATGTCCAGCAGTGCCATCAGCTCAGAATTGGCAGAAAACAGTGGGACCCTGGTACACCCATCTACTGTCCGGAGAAATGCGGTCAGAAGTGGCCTTCATGGAAGACTTGCGGCCAAAAAGCCATACCTCCGACGTGGAAACAAGGCCAAGCGACTCAACTATGCACGAAAACACAGGAACTGGGGTGGAGAAAAATGGCAGCAGGTACTCTGGACTGATGAGTCAAAATTTGAAATATTTGGCTGTAGCAGAAGGCAGTTTGTTCGCCGAAGGGCTGGAGAGCGTACACGAATGAGTGTCTGCAGGCAACAGTGAAGCATGGTGGAGGTTCCTTGCAAGTTTGGGGCTGCATTTCTGCAAATGGAGTTGGGGATTTGGTCAGAATTAATGGTCTCCTCAATGCTGAGAAGTACAGGCAGATACTTATCCATCATGCAATACCATCAGGGAGGCATCTGATTGGCCCCAAATTTATTCTGCAGCATGACAACGACCCCAAACATACAGCGAAAGTCATTAAGAACTATCTTCAGCGTAAAGAAGAACAAGGAGTCCTGAAGTGATGGTATGGCCCCCACAGAGCCCTGGTCTCAACATCATCGAGTCTGTCTGGGATTACATGAAGAGAGAGAAGCAACTGAGGCTACCTAAATCCACAGAAGAACTGTGGTTAGTTCTCCAAGATGTTTGGGCCAACCTACCTGCCGAGTTCCTTCAAAAACTGTGTGCAAGTGTACCTAGAAGAATTGATGCTGTTTTGAAGGCAAAAGGTGGTCACACCAAATATTGATTTGATGTAGATTTTTCTTCTGTTCACTCACTTTGCATTTTGTTAATTGATAAATATAAACTATTAACATGTCTATTTTTGAAAGCATTCTTACTTTACAGCATTTTGCTGTACATGTTTTAATTATTTAACCCTTTTACTGCCCAGTGTCAATTTTATTTGACATTGAGAAAATGTTAAATACACTCGACACTAGTCAGCAAAAGGTTTATGTGATTGTATTTTAAATGATGTAAAGCTCACACTACCCACACAATTACCTCTATAACATTTTGTGGAAGGCCTGATGACCTAATAGCTTCTTTGATGAGCTGTGATCCTTTACGTGTCATTCCTTTATCAAAGAATGACCTTAGGATGATTAGCTGTGCCTCAGTGATTACTGTCCTTTTGATGTTTGATCCTTAAAGAAGATATTTTCATGTTAAGTAAAAAGCTTTTGAGGTTTCCTGGTGTGTTGCTGTGAAGGTTTTGAGATGGAACCAATATAAATAAATTACAGTTCTATTACATTTTTTTGTAATATTGTAATATTATAATGTAATACTTTGTAGGTCATTTTCTCTACTACAGAAACACATTTTAATAAATGGTATGGCTACCTGGTTGATATTCCTCAGTTGCAGACTCCATTCTTTTGTTTCTTGTACCAGTATAATGATTGTCTGGCAGGGGTTTGGGGCTTCAGTTGTTGCAGGCAGCAAACTGAAAAAATGCTAATCATAAAATAACCTGTTAAAACATGCTTTTGTTTTTTTATGATATACAAGTCTTAAGTTTTAAGTGTATGATAGAAAAACTGCAACAAAATCTATAATAACTAGCCTAAATTACAAATAAGTACACGCTACAGACGTTTTTGAAGTAGCTAATGGCACACAGTAATACAGTAAAATGTAAATGTATTTATTTTGGAAGTACAAACTGTATTTTGTACTTGCTCTTAGTTAAATTTGCTCTTATTAAGACTGAAGTCATTGTATATTATACTTGCTCTTGCTGTATTGTGATTCTTGAAATATGTATATTTTGTGACAACTGGGTAAGGGTGTCTGCTAAGAAATAAATAATAATAATAGCAAGTCGTGCTGGCTCACCTGTCAATCACTTTATCAAATCTGGTCAAACTCTATATACGCTACAAATGTTTTACGTCACATCCCCATGACAACACGGCCTGATTCTAAACAAAGCCTGATCTAACCTACGGTATCCATTGATCTCCGCCTAAAATTCAATTTAGCTGCCATTTATTAATTAAATTGAATATTATAATGGTAGTGTTTTGCCCCTGAGTGCAACCACCAGAGAGATAGACAAACCTTTTTCCATTTCCCGATGTATTATTATGATATTATGATGCTATATTGATTTTCTTGTTGTTACTGCATCTTGTAAAGCGCTTTGTGATGGTGGTCCACTATGAAAGGTGCTATATAAAATAAAAATTGATTTATTGATTGATATAGTTGTGTATTTCCACACTCACAGCATATTATATACACATGTACACATTTTATTTTGTTGTTGGAATACAAATTTAAATAGAGTAATTAGTTAACAATTTTAATTTTAAAAGCAAAGAACACGGTTGGGTATTATTATGGCAACATGCAGCAAATATGTATGTTGTAATTTTCTTTTGTGATTTTTTTGTTTTCCCCCGATTTCATACAGCATAAAGTCCATATGTCAATTAGAATGTTTGTTCTTTACCCCTTGCTCTCAATTCACAGCAAGTTTCTTCATAAAATTCAAAAGCCGGTGCGTTGACTTCAAAATAATACATTTTATCTTTTTTTAAATAAATATATCAAAGTTAATCCAAAAAGACATAATACCAAATCACGATAGGTGATAAAATACATCTACATTCAAGTACCGCATAAACACAAATAAGAACAAACACATCCACAAACACAGCCATACATAAACATGCACATACATATACACACATATATATATATATATATATATATATATATATATATATATATATATATATATATATATATATATATATATAGATATAGATATATATTGTAACACAACCTTACTACTTTTGGTTCGTTGCCCCTTTAAAAGTACAGACCCAGGACACAGAAATGGATTTTCAAAGCGCTGACGTGCTATTTTTAATAAGCAAACAAACAAAAACAAAATAAACACCTAGCTCTGAAGAACACTAACTAAACTTTGCACAGGTCCCTGACTAACACGCAGGATGGCTAAGCCGTTTACCTGACAAATAAAACACAAAAACAATTCACAAATGCACAAACAAACACTTTGCGGTACTACGTTTGCAAAGCGTGATTACCTTTTAAATACCTTTCTTTCTACGGTTCATGACTGGGCTCTTCCTTCGTCAGCAGCCCCAAACAGACTGGCTGCTTTCTTTAAATACCCTAAAATACCAATTATCTTTCAAGTAAGTATCCTAGAAGTCTTGAAAAGTTATCTTACTACATCAAGAAATGGATTAAGTCCAACTCCTCATTCATATCAAAGGGTGTAATTGTATTGAGAGTATAAGCCCAAAAGGCCTGACATCTCAATATTTTCTGATTAATATCACCACCCCTTCTTCCTATATAGACCTTCTCATTACCAATGCATTTCAATGCTTGTACATTGTGGTTAAATTATTTGAAGTGTCTAGCTACCGGTGACGTAAAATAATTTCTTCTAATAGCACTTTTATGTTCCTCCAATCGGATCTTTAACTGTCTTGTGGTCTTTCCTACATAACCAATTCCACACGGGCATAATTAAAGATAAATAACATTAGTACTGTTACATGTCAACCTTGTGTGGATCTTAAACCTTTTCCCTGTACTTGGATGAACAAATGAATCAGTTTTCATCAAGTTGTTGCAAGAGGCACATTGATGGCATGGATAACAGTCTGGTGTAATTGGGAAGAAGTGACAGAATGGTTTAAAAGAGTCTGTATGGACTAAACGGTCCTTAAAATGACATGCCCTGTGATAAGTAAAAAGGGGAGGATCCCGAAAGACAGGCAACAACCTTGAATCAGTAGAAAGTATATGCCAATGTTCACGTATAACAGATTGTATAGCACTACTTTGTAAACCAGATGTTGACGAGAAAATGACAGAAAAATCATTTTTTCTTTTCCATGTGGTTTTCAACAAATCCTCAACCACATCCCTACTTCTAGAACTTCCTGTTTGTAATGGTTGTGTTAGCCAGGTATTGGGATAACCTCTCTCTTGAAAACGTTCAATCATGGCTGCTGCCTCCCTTTCAAAATCCTCCTCCTTCTCACAGATTCTGCACAACCTACACAATTGACTCGTTGGTAGACCCCTCTTAAGTGATTTAGGATGAAAGCTGTTCGCCATAAGAAGTGTATTTTTGTCAGTTGGCTTTCTATAAACTGTTGTTCTCAATCTATCCCCATCCTTAAGAAAAGTTACATCCAAAAAAATCAATATTTTCTTTGCTTTTAGTACAGACAAATTTAAGTGAATTAACTCTACTATTCAAAAAATCAATAAACTTCTCCAGATCATTTTCATTACCAGACCAAATAAAAAAAAACATCATCTATATAATGTCCCCGATATTTAACATGATCTTTAAAAGGGTTATTGTCAATGTTATCTCTTCAAATTTCCCCATAAATAAATTTGCATAATTGGGAGCCATTGTTGAACCCATGGCTGTCATTTGAATCTGTAAATAATATTTTTGTTCAAACAGAAAATAATTTTTTAACAAAACCAATTCAGAAAATCTTATTAACAATTCAGTTGGGGATTCTTTCTCCTCTTGTTCATGAAGATAAATTCTTAATTCCTCTAATCCTAAATAATTAGGGTTGTTAGTATATAGACTTGAAGTCCCTATGTCACCTGTCACATTACAATCTGATTATATTTTAGTAAACTACAATATAATAGTGTTCTAAAAATATATATACCATTTATACTTTTGCGCTGTAACTAAGAAATGTACAATCATAAAGCTTGTTTTGAGAGCTTCCCCCAAAAATCCCTGATTTTGAATCTTGACATCTGTGACGTCACTAGGGGAAAACACGAACCATAAACCATAAACATACATGCATATGTCTATGGCATAAACAAAACGATCATACATACAGGCCTATTTTGCGATGGTTAAACGGTGTCAAAAATACATTTCACCTCAGATAAGTGCAAGGGAATGCATTGCATGAAAAAAAAGTACTGTATTCTGTGAAAGTAAAATCAACGAGTTTGTCAGTGCACAATGCAATGATCACTTCATACAACACAGAACACGGAGACTTAAGCTTTTGTTTGTTGGTTTCTGGCAGGTACAAATTGTATTTTTTTGTAAGATCTTTACAAAGACAGCTGTTCACAAAGACAATCATCAGTGAGCGACCATTGATTCATTTTCCCTTGACAACAGAGGAACCATTTAGAAACCGCAATACTTTTTTTTTTTTTGTCAGCCTTAATTAAACAGTTTCGTACCGTTTACTTTTATATCAAAAATACATTTTTAAATAGCTGCATCTACAAGTTCTCTGCAAGTATTGCATTTGTTTTTTCAGATGTCAGATGTTCTTATTCTTATCATAATTATTATTATACAATATACCGTTATCAGAAACTCTGTGGCCCAAAACTACCCAAAGAAAATAAACATGAGCACGGCTTTCATATTGCTGACTTAATAAAAACAATAACGTCAGAGTGCTATAAACCACTACAAACATATTGCGTGCTCAAGATTTCGGATTCAGAAATCAAAAGAATGAATCCACTTATCCAGCTTTTTAGGTAAACTTTCGATTTTCAATTTTATCTTTGGTAATGTTCATATGCACATTACTGGGTAAGGGTGTCTGCCAAGAAATAATAATAATAATTATGTGCAGTTCACAAGGAGGTTAGGCCTATTTAATTTCACTACCTTAAAAATACTTATTCTTCCTCCCCACAATTTCTTCCATTACACACCACACTCCCGCTCTCCTTAATGTAATACAGACTACTCAAAACGTCGGAGAAATTCGTAATAATCGCTTTCACAGTCTGAAACCATGTATATCTCTCATCTGTTCCTGGTATGTGTTCCCCTAGTGACGTCATGCCAACTTTGTGCATCATCGGTGTGTTGTCTGTATTTTCCGGAATTATTGATAGTTTTACGTCTCTCATGGAGATGCAATTTATTGTGCATTGTGAAAGTAAATCAAGTACGACCCCAAAGCCAAAAAATTATGTTCTGTGTGAGATATGGACCTTAAGTTTGATAAATAAGCTCTGGGAAAAAAAGATCTGACCGGAACTTCTCGACAATTCACCACACTTTATTTAACTTAATTAAATCGCTAAAGAGAACTGTAATGCTGATGAGGCCATATTGTTGGTTTGTTTAGAAACAGCCTCACTGTCGTTCATGGCTTAGGAAGTGATGCATCAATGTCAAATTCATGAGACGTTAACGTTACTTCCTGGTTCATTGCAAGGATATATATTTTTATAGGGTGGCGCGAAGCCAGTTCGTCGTTTGTTTCCATGCTTTTTTTCTTTATGCTTTATTTATTTATTTTGTGAGCCCCGGAAGTAGGTTTCTTTGGGCCCATGCAATTCTTAGTCATTTTATAGTTGCCACTTGCCTACTGCATCACACACGCAGGTCTACGTATGCTTGCGCCTTTACAGAGTAAACTCGCGCCCTAGTGACGCAGTTTTGTATGGGCTGTATAGATTATTAACACATGCAGTGGGGGTGTAGAATGAAGCATTCGTGGGGTTTTTTTTGCCTTTTGTAATTTGCAAGTACAAAATTAAATTAGACAGGACACGCACATTTTAATAGAAACACTACCGTAAAAACAAAACTGGTTTTCAGTTCTGTACTGCACCTCTTCATGCCCCCCGTCCCTCCCACCCCACTGTATTTGTGCGTCCGATTCCCAGTTGGTCTTAAAAATAAATCTAAAATAGGACTGTTATGGATGCAGCTTCCGTGACTTACCGCATTCAGCACAGTTACTATACATGTAAAGTAATCAGAATTTTAAGTTATAACAAAATAAACATTTGCATTAGAATAGGCCCCACACTGGAAAAACCTATTACAATTCTCAAATGACATAAGTTACCGTAAACATATTCATGAGTTTATTCTAAACTGACTGCACTAACATTTCCAAAGTGAGAAGTAACTGGCAATTGCACAAAAAAGGGAAGAGATTGAAGGTAAGTTATTATTAGAAAGTGTGCAACGCTGAATTTATTGAGCATGGTGCGATAATACGGTAATTAAATGACATATAGGCTACATCGCAACTGCACAGACAGACTTTTTGAAGTGAAGTCCAATAAAGGCAATCAAACTAAATATTAACTACATTTTTGCTTGTTTAATTAAACATTATATTGTAGCGAAATAGGTTAACATATTCAGGCGCATCACACAGGGTGAGGCAATCCGCACACAGACGGAGGGTGGGCGCGAACCCAGGACCTCTCGCACTAAAGCATAGCGCCGATACCGCTGTACAAAAGAGCCGGCTCCTTTGCCAGGAGTGTATATCGGGGTTATGCTTTCATGTGTGATTACATCACCTACTAGCCCTGCTGCTGCCTACCCCCGTGCACGCTACAATATTATAAACTATATTCATGAAAAAGAAGAAAAAGGAGCAAAGCCCCAGCTACAGTACTCACCTGGTAAATTGTATGAAAAAATATGACATTGAAATCGTGCAGAACTTTTCACATTGGCTTTTGATTGGATAAAAGTGAGTCTGCGTACTAATAACCTCTCAATCCCTTTAGAGCGCTTGATCCGGACCTACTTTGCCTGCTGGAAGGTTAGTAGGTACCTACTGGCCCATTCCTATGGGATGATTTTCCTTGATAAGGTCCCATTCAATCGACTGATCTCAATAAGATCGGATGAGCGTCCTTTATGCTGATGTCAGTACTTTGAACATATCAGCCGCTGGGAGGAGATTCATTACATTCTCCACCAGCTTAATCAAAGCTCTTCCTCAGGTGCAAACATAAGTCATCATCCACCTAGGCTCAGGGAGGGAGTTTCAATGTCGGCTCGTAAATGCGACCACTTGTTGTCCCCAAGGATTCAGAGAGATTTTACAGAATGACGTGTCTTGCAATCCAGCATGCATGCTATAGCTTATAATAATGCAAAGAACATGGTCATTTAAATACCTGTTTCAACCACAGGAGCCAGGATGCTTTCCCACAGATTGCCACTGGAATGACCTGGCATCTCAGCCCATTGAATTGAAAAGAAAGGCAAGGGCTGGACGTGAACCACAAACCATACAGTTCTAAGACAAATGTTTTACCATTCAACTAAAGAGCAAGCTCCGTAGTTGAGAGGTAAGTACATGTCTTCTGCTGATGTCAGTATTATTAACTCATCAGCCTCTAGGAGAAGATTTATTACAAGTCTCATAGTGGCCATTTTAAATTTGATAGAAGAAGGGGGATAGATTAATTGAAAAGGAAACTTGAATTTCTGTATCAACATGCATTACATATATTTGCATAATGTATAGAATAAACAGCTCCCACTAATACTTATACAGCTAAAGGCTATTAGACTTTAATAAATGGAAAGCACTGTACCATATGCAAATTAAAATATATAATCCCAAAAGCAAGCACCACATAATTTAAAGCCATTAATTCAATATTTAAATAAATATTTGAATTCATATCATGTATAAATCTCTTGCAAAACAGATGTTTTGCATTATGTTTTGCATTATTGAAAAGATAAAAATATATACCATGTTAATGTGTGGTCTCTTCTGTCTTTTGCCTTCCAAACAAATTCACCTTTTTGCAATTTGTCATTCATGCTCTTTTAATTTTAAATAATCAAACAAGCTCATGACACACCACATTTGCTGGGAAACTGTTGTTCTGGATGTGTTTATTGCACCAAGATTTTACAGAAAGCTGTAACAATCACTGATGCAATAGCATGACTAAGGGCATGGAAAACCATTAACAGCATTCCCATTTCCCCATTCCAAATTTTAAACAGTGGAACAACCAGAAGCAAAAATGAAATAGCCATCACGTCTATGAAGCAACATACAGTACCTTCCAAAAAAAGAAACACAGTAATGATCATATAAAATCCAACAAAAATCTTAATGTGAGAATGTTAAATATCAACTTGCTATTTATATTATCCTTACTGATACATTTCTTAGGTACTGTACTGATTGTTGCAGGGGAACAGTTTAATAGTTACACAAACAGGTTATACATGCTTATGTGAGCTCTTTTGAGGTCCCAGGTGTGCTTTCAACTTATGAGTCTAAAAAGTAATCATAAAGTGATGACAGAAACAGAAAAAGTTACTAAGTTAATATAAACAACAAGAAAAACAAATTTGAGATATAATTGTGATATTTTATTCCCACGAGTTGCTCTTTAAGAGTAACTGTACACAATTTTGAAATTAAACTTGGCAAGTAAATGCCATATTCCAGTTACCTGATCAGATTGTATGATATTTGATTTCCAATTTTACAACATACTGAGTTTGCATATTCTGGTTCTAAAGATAACTACATAGTTTCAGTGTAAATTAATTAAAGTCCCTTGCACAGAACCCTGTCTCCTGTAGACTGTAGTACGGGTGCTGTAGTTGATAAATACTGTTATTTGAAGAATTATTGTTATCACCCATAATATCTTTATATATCTATATCTTTTGTTGATATATGATTGATGTGAAAGATACAAAGCTCAGTATAAACGCAATTGTACATGTTGTAGTGGTGTATTGATGTTTATCAGAAACAACATGACATTTGCTTGTCAGTAAGAATTAATTACTTGACATTTATTTCCAAATTAGTGCTGTATTTTATTTCTCTTCTTGGTGTCACTGCTCACTTTATTGTGGCATGGACTGTTGTTTTTTTTATTTTTTTATTTATGAAACCTGCACTTATTGTGGAACTGCTTGGGTCCTAGCAAAGCATACAACATGGTTTATTTAGATTTCCAGAAAGCTTTTGACAAAGTCCCGCATAAAAGATTAATTCTCAAACTGAACGCAGTAGGGATTCAAGGAAATGCATGCACGTGGATTAGGGAGTGGTTAACATGTAGAAAACAGAAAGTACTGAATAGAGAAGAAACCTCAAAATGGAGCGAGGTAACTAGTGGAGTACCACAGGGATCAGTATTAGGTCCTCTGCTATTCCTAATCTACATTAATGACTTAGAGTCTGGTATAGTAAGCAAACTTGTTAAATTTGCAGACGACACAAAAATAGGAGGAGTGGCAAACACTGTTGCAGCAGCAAGGGTTATTCAAAATGATCTAGACAGCTTTCATAACTGGGCAGACACAGACACATGGCAAATGACATTTAATAGAGAAAAGTGTAAGGTACTGCACGCAGGCAATAAAAATGTACATATATAAATATCATATGGGAGATACTGAAATTGAAGAAGGAATCTATGAAAAAGACCTAGGAGTTTATGTTGACTCAGAAATGTCTTCATCTAGACAATGTGGGGAAGCTATAAAAAAGGCCAACAAGATGCTTGGATATATTGTGAGAAGTGTTGAATTTAAATCAAGGGAAGTAATGTTAAAACTTTACAATGCATTAGTAAGACCTCACCCAGAATATTGTGTTCAGTTCTGGTCACCTTGTTACAAAAAGGATATTGCTGCTCTAGAAAGAGTGCAAAGAAGAGCGACCAGAATTATCCCGGGTTTAAAAGGCATGTCGTATGCAGACAGGCTTAAAGAATTGAATCTATTCAGTCTTGAACAAAGAAGACTACGCAGTGATCTGATTCAAGCATTCAAAATCCTAAAAGGTATTGACAATGTCGACCCAGGGGACTTTTTTGACCTGAAAAAAAGAAACAAGGACCAGGGGTCACAAATGGAGATTAGATAAAGGGGCATTCAGAACAGAAAATAGGAGGCACTTTTTTACACAGAGAATTGTGAGGGTCTGGAACCAACTCCCCAGTAATGTTGTTGAAGCTGACACCCTGGGATCCTTCAAGAAGCTGATTGATGCAGCTTTAAAAAAAAAAAAAAAAGAAACGCGTGATTCCTCTGCTGTCGAGTTGATACCGCCGGACTGTCTCGGCCAAAATCAGAAAACTCACTTTTCAGTGATTTTTCTCCCTCACAGCTTCGTGTTGAATGTTGCTTGCAGTTAAAAAAAAAAAAAAGAAAAGGAAGAGGAAGACCCGCGATCCTCCACCGGGACCCAGCTCTACTGTAGCCCGCTGTTGAATCAACGCAGCCGGCTTGTTTACAAAAAAAAAGATTACAGCTCCCACCTGGCGTGGTAACTTTCTTTCTATAATTGCATCACTGTGTGTGTGTAACTGTGTCTTTCTTATTACTGCTTTACAGTAAAAAAAAAAATAAAGTTCCCTTTCCAAAGTACTGTCTGTAGATTATACTCCACTCTGCTGCAAGCTACGTGCTGCCCGGTTGTGCGACGACATGTAGTCCAGACAATAGCACTCTTGGCCCCGCTGCATTGGCGCTTCAGTGCCCTCGATGCCTTCAATTGACGCCCATGGTACTTAAACGCTCCCTGCAACGGTGCCGGCAGTGCCCCGATGCCTCAGAGCCTCGATGCTTCAGCCCTTGGTGATTAAAACCTGCCCTGCATCAGCGGTGCTTGACGTCCATGGTACTTAGACGCCCCCTGCATCAGTGCCCTCGGTGCCCTTGTTGCCTCAGAGCCTCGGTGCTTCAGCTGCTTGGTGCTTAGATGCTCCTTGCATCGGTGCTGTCACTGCCCGCAGTGCCTTCGATGCTCCCAATGTCTCAGAGCCTCGGTGCTTCGGCTCCTTGGTGCTTAGACGCTCCCTGCATCGGTGCCCTCGTTGCCCCTGGTGTAGGGTTACCATGTGGCTCCAGATTAACCAGACACTGTAAAACAGAACGGGATTTCAAACTTGCCCCTAAATTGAAATAAATGAATGTGTAAATGAACCATCCTTAGCTACAATTAATAATAGTGCTTAAATACCGGCATGCACGTCAAATAATTGTATTATACTAAGAACGAATTGCAGCCAGTCGCTATTTTTTTCTGTTTGTTAAAATTCAATCGCCCATATTATTCTGCAAATACAATCAAAGCATCATCATCTCGTTGCTCTATCGATAGATTAGCTATTCGTTCATTAAGATCTGATCAGAAGCAGCTGATCAGAGTGACTTGTTTGCTGCGCCCAAGCAATTCCACCACAGCAGGATTAATCTCAGCAAAGGTGGAGCTCATTTATACATGAATTACTTTCAGTTTAGGGGGAATTTTGAAATCCCGGTCTGTCTCAAAGCGTCCGGTTAATCTGGAGCCATATGGTAACCGTACCCTGGTGCCCCTGTTGCCCCTGATGCCCTTGAGGCTCGGTGCTTCAGCTCCTTGGTGCTTAGACGCTCCTTGCATAGGTGCTCTCATTGCCTGCGGTGCCCTCAATGCTCCCGATGCCTCAGAGACTCAGTGCTTATCCCTCAGTGCTTTAACACTCACTGCATCAGTGCCATCAATGCCCCCTGTCTGCAGACAGTGCTCCACTCTACTGTAGGCTACGTGCTGCTCCGGTCGTGTGACTGCACGCAGTCCAGGCTAGACTTCCCTGTCCATTTGCTGTGATCGAGCCTGTGTGAATCAGCTCTCTCAAGTTTTCTGGAATTCCCCTGCAATTTTTATTGCTGGAAGCCAGCATGCCACTTCCTGGAATCAGAAACTCTGCTTCTGCGAACTCAGCTATAAACGCTGCACAGCTGCACTGCGTTTAATCTTTTTCTTTTCAACAGCCTACATCGCTTTGCATTTGAAGTCTGCTTTTCTAACCTTACAGCACTTGCCGTTTTGTGTTTTTTCCTTTGCTATTGCAGCTAAAAAAAAAGAAAAAAAAAAGAAAAAGAGAGACATGTGATCCTCTGCCATGCCCCGCTGTTATCTGCTTCTCGTCTTCTCTTTCAGGGAACCAGGGTTACATTCGTAACCTAATGTTTTCTCCGTATAGCTGGAGGTAGTCAAGCAGTTAGCAGGTGGAACTGCTGATTCAGTAAACACAATCGGTTTGTTTTTGTATTATCAGTCATGCTACAATAAACCAATAGTACCAGAATGGTAAGTGGGCTTCTAAACAAGTCCTTCCGAGTTTCTCCAACTATGGGCCAATTTGGTTTGTATCCTTTTCCAGTCTGTTGTTTTAGTAAAAGGGACAACGATACTACCAATGGGATGACAAACTCCACAATGCCATTTAACAGTCTATTTCTGTCTATTTTTTTATAATCTTCATTATTCTAAAATGATCTAATCTGCATAGTGTATATGCCACATTAAACCCAGTAAATCCACAAACCCACTCAAAACAAAATACTTTCTGTATCTGTATCTAAACATTTTATAGATTTTGTTTTTTGCAATACCAATATTAGCACGGTTTCCCCTTTAATACTTTGGTACTTGCAGATTTTCTAAAAATGAATTCCTTTTAGCAGGCGTTAATGAATATCCATGTCTGCAAAACTCATTTATAATCCATTGAATGTTCATTATTGTATGTTTGAGAATGGGCAGAATTGCATTAAAAAAACCTCACTTTAGGTATTTCCTCCAAATTGCTATTTTCCCTATGCAATTAAAAGGTGATTTTAATCTGCATGTGCATTAATAAATGTAATTCTAATGAATTCACTTATTCATTTAAGTTTGCTGTATATTTTTCTTTTCTAAAGCTTGTTTTTATACAGCTCTTAGTTACTCATTTCTACAATGGTTTGCACCTTGTAAGAAGAAATGTAAAGTTTTTGGAGGGTCAGCCATTGCCAAAGTGCAAGGAAAAATCCTCAAATCACATTATAATGTTTGCGCCTGCTTAGTATCCAGATCCCGCCCAATTCCATGCTCTTTTCTCCATTTGAGTGCATTGCAAAATAATTTTAATGGATTAATGATAGCAAAGTAAAAATATTAACAGCAGGTGCAGAATGCCAATTGAACACCATTCTACATATGCTGCATTTTTAGCGACCAGTAAAATCAGACTTTACGGCTGCTAAACGTGATTTACGGCAGAATTATGGGGGTTTTGCACCCGCAAATCACTTTCGTGTATCCTTACATCACCCCCTATATGTGAATTGTGAAAAGCTAATTAAAATAGTTGGAATATTAACACACCTGGAGTGAGACTAGTTATTTATTGTATACAAATATTTACAACTGTCATAACAATTTCAGCTTTTTTCTTTCTTTTTTTAATTTTGGTTTTGTTTTGGACACGTGTGTTTGATATGCTGGAAAAGAAATGTGATGTACAGTATGTGTGGCATAGTAATGTATGGAACCCCTGAAGGTACATGGGAGGGTACTATGTCATGCACGTGACTTACTATCTCGTGTGCAGGACATAATATCTTGTGTGCATGACTTCCTATAATATGTTGTGGTCATGCGGTAGTAAGTCATGTGCACGAAATAGTAGCCTTCTTTTTTAATTTACACCATGTCCCTGGGTTCTGTAGTAATGAGATAATTGAAAAGCAGACAAATAATATGTTACACAAGCATTTTCAACCAATGCATCCATGAACTTTATAGATCTTTCTTATCCATTTATGACAGTGATTCTTTTAATCTTCTAAAGGGTATCTAATAGGCTGTTTCAAAGAACTTTTGAATCCTCAGCAACCCACTGGTGACTACACATGTTGTCTGAAGTGAACCCACCTACTGTACCAGTTAAGCAGTGTGTGCTGGAAAGGTAAGGGCGCAGTGGCAAGTGTCAAGTAAAAGTTTTTTGTGTTTAATATCCATTCTTTTTTCACTGGAAGGCTGATTTTAAAACATGATATTTATATGCAATGGAAAGTGGATCCCTCCATTTAGGTTGTAGTCCTCTCTGAATATCTTAACAGGAAGTTTTTGGTTTGCTATTTTTTTTTTAAATTTATGATGCAACTCTTTTGTTTTTGTGTAAGAAAAATTCTCTACTATTATAACAAACATTCCCAAGTAGGACCACATTTTAGATACCGTATACACATATACATTGAGTTCTCATGCATAAACAAGCTATTATTATTGTTAGGCTATTACATTTTTAACAATTTTTAAAAACATGAATACTTTAGTTCCATTCATAGTAGGCTATCTATCTGATTGATTATTAATAACAACATGAATATATTCATACATTTATTTATATTTATATTTATAACTTGTTGAAAATGCACATTGGTTCAAATGGCATCATTAGGAGGAGAACGGCACATTTCCATTTCATCGCTTAATATAAACAAGATAATAGCCTAATAATCATGAACAACAGGATCTCCCAGATACTTGTAACTCTGTTAACTAAGGATTTCAACATCTAAACAAAACGCTGGGGTAAAAAAAAAACACTTTTAAGTGCTGCCTTTCCTTTTTTTTTGTTTTTTTCTGTTCAAATGCAGCTACCCTAGTGTATTCACAACTATACTGTATGTATTGTCCGTCACAGTTCACACGGAAGGAGGATTCTGAACATAAATGATCAGTCAAATGCTGCAAATCCATAATTGTTTGTGAGCAATTTATTATGTGATTATTGTGTTCAGAAACAAACCCTCAAACATTTGGTAATATGAATTATCATGCACGTTGTATTGTTTGTAATACGTTATCGAACACAATATATTAGTATTTCAAATATATATCTTTTATGCATATGTTTTAAAGTGTATATAATGCATATAAACTAAATATATACTGTTTAAAAGAGGTACAATTTAATTTGTTGCTACATCAACTTGTGGAGGTCGGAAGCATTAAAAAAAAAAAAAAAAAAAGTCGTAAAAAACTACCACACTGTTTTTTTTATGAAAAAATCCTCCATCAAACGGACACGGAGCATATGAATGCCGCCCCGATCCGTTTTGAAATGACCGAGAAAACATACCCCTCAAAATGCAGTTTAAACAAGGCTCTGCTGCGGCGTTATAACAGATAGAGACCAACATGATCAACTGATACACGTAAATACTTAAATACAAAGAAATCCATGACATTTGCATTCAAAATATATATATTGGGGACCTTTTAATACTGGACACAGCAATTCATATTTTTGCTAAGTTCAAGGCCTGCTGCAAATCTCAGACCTGTCACGGATCTATGGGTAACTAGACCTGAAACTTGTTCGATTGTGTCATTCATGCCTGCTGTACAGTACTGTCCTGTAGTCATGAATGACACAGGTACAGTATTACACAATATCTACAGGGAAGCTTAAAGTCTACCTTAGCATATGAATGCCATTTTCTTCGTTACCAGGCGATTCACAGCATTTGCAGTGTTAAATACTTGTCTGTCATAAGATATGCAAAGTTCCCTAAAATCTACCTGAGCAAGCACTGCATGCAGAAGTACCACAATGTCAAAGGGGAAAATCACATCGAAAAAAGACGGAACTGATGACTAAAATCTGTTTACCACACAAAACCTGCACTAATAAAGTTTGAGGACAAAATCCTATCCACTTTTTTTGGCTCTCAAAGTGACATACATTTATAATAATAAATGTTTATATTATAATTAGTAGAATTTATTTGAGACTGTAATAATTAGTACTCTTAGGCATTAAAATAAAACACCCCCATAAATGGATTAATGATGATCAATCAGACAGACTGTGCATTTGCCAGCTACAGTGCCTACTTTGAAATTAGCGGGTTAAGGTGTAGATAAGCTTTTGCTATTATAGGTATATAAACGGTAACAGTTACTAGTTTGATTTGAAAATGGGGCGTAAGAGGAAAACACTTAATGAGTGTTGTGCACAATACCCTGATCGACTGATGAAGTCTCTGCGGCAGGACAAAGCGGGCCCATCTGCCTTGCCTCCAGTGAATCCTGCTGTGCTTAAGCAGGAGAGGGGCTGAGCTCAGAATAATAAGTGCAAGTTAGTTCTGTTCAACTATCTAATGTTTTGTTCTGTGCATATTGTTTTTACTTGAAAATGTATGCTATGAAAGTCTGTGTAATACACTTTATATGCTGCATTTTCTATACTTTATTTGAGACATTTTTTTTTTTTTTAATTTACAAGGTATAGCTTCGCTGTGACCAAATGTTATTTCAATTAGAATGTTGGTAACCATGGTTTTGTTGCATGTCGAATATGACAAAGGGGTTTCTCTAAATTAGATGTTTCTCAATGGCATAAAAAGGCTGTTTTGTTTAAGCATAAAGGTCGATTTCACCCATGCTCTACTTGAATTGAAAAATAACGATCGAAAAAACGGTACTCTTTCAAAAATAAATGTCAATATTAATCGTCGATTTGGCAAAAAAATCAAAATCAAATAGTAGCAAGCCTAGTTATTATATATATATATATATATATATATATATATATACAGTACTGTGCAAAAGTTTTAGGCAGGTGTGAAAAAATGCTGTAAAGTAAGAATGCTTTCAAAAATAGACATGTTAATAGATTATGTTTATCAATTAACTAAATGCAAAGTGAGTGAACAGAAGAAAAATCTAAATCAAATCCATATTTGGTGTGACCACCCTTTGCCTTCAAAACAGCATCAATTCTTCTAGGTACACTTGCACAAAGTCAGGGATTTTGTAGGCATATAGTCAGGTGTATGATTAAACAATTATACCAAACAGGTGCTAATGATCATCAATTCAATATGTAGGTTGAAACACAATCATTAACTGAAACAGAAACAGCTGTGTAGGAGGAATAAAACTGGGTGAGGAACAGCCAAACTCAGCTAACAAGGTGAGGTTGCTGAAGACAGTTTACTGTCAAAAGTCATACACCATGGCAAGACTGAGCACAGCAACAAGACACAAGGTAGTTATACTGCATCAGCAAGGTCTCTCCCAGGCAGAAATTTCAAGGCAGACAGGGGTTTCCAGATGTGCTGTCCAAGCTCTTTTGAAGAAGCACAAAGAAACGGGCAACGTTGAGGACCGTGAGACGCAGTGGTCGGCCAAGGAAATTTACTGCAGCAGATGAAAGACACATCATGCTTACTTCCCTTCACAATCGGAAGATGTCCAGCAGTGCCATCAGCTCAGAACTGGCAGAAAACAGTGGGACCCTGGTACACCCATCTACTGTCCGGAGAAGTCTGGTCAGAAGTGGCCTTCATGGAAGACTTGCGGCCAAAAAGCCATACCTCCGGCGTGGAAACAAGGCCAAGCGACTCAACTATGCACGAAAACACAGGAAATGGGGTGCAGAAAATGGCAGCAGGTGCTCTGGACTGATGAGTCAAAATTTGAAATATTTGGCTGTAGCAGAAGGCAGTTTGTTCGAAGGGCTGGAGAGCATACACAAATGAGTGTCTGCAGGCAACAGTGAAGCATGGTGGAGGTTCCTTGCAAGTTTGGGGCTGCATTTCGGCAAATGGAGTTGGGGATTTGGTCAGAATTAATGGTCTCCTCAATGCTGAGAAGTACAGGCAGATACTTATCCATCATGCAATACCATCAGGGAGGCATCTGATTGGCCCCAATTTATTCTGCAGCATGACAACGACCCCAAACATACAGCGAAAGTCATTAAGAACTATCTTCAGCGTAAAGAAGAACAAGGAGTCCTGGAAGTGATGGTATGGCCCCAGAGAGCCCTGATCTCAACATCATCGAGTCTGTCTGGGATTACATGAAGAGAGAGAAGCAACTGAGGCTGCCTAAATCCACAGAAGAACTGTGGTTAGTTCTCCAAGATGTTTGGGCCAACCTACCTGCCGAGTTCCTTCAAAACTGTGTGCAAGTGTACCTAGAAGAATTGATGCTGTTTTGAAGGCAAAGGGTGGTCACACCAAATATTGATTTGATTTAGATTTTTCTTCTGTTCACTCACTTTGCATTTTGTTAATTGATAAATATAAACTATTAACATGTCTATTTTTGAAAGCATTCTTACTTTACAGCATTTTTTCACACCTGCCTAAAACTTTTGCACAGTACTGTATATATATATATATATATAGAGAGAGAGAGAGAGAGAGAGAGAGAGAGAGAGAGGGAGAGATAGAGAAAGATAGAATTATGGACTAATCTCACCACAGCAGAGAGGACCCTCCCCCCCCTTGTGGGAGGAAGCCTCTGGTGGTCCCGGTGGAGAGATGGCCCCACTCCGGGCAAACTAGTAATACGCTGTTTGGCCGAATAGATATCAGAGAGTGACTGATACCTGATAAGGTACTGGTTAACGTTTATGTGGTAAAACTCAGGTAATGACCCTGCCGAGGGTATTACTTCTGTTATAAACCACAAGCACAAAGCAACAAGGTGGAGCAGAAAATAACAAATTCCCCCAAAATAGAAACAAACTAACCAAAAAATATATAGATATATAAGACATTTAAATTGACTATGGTCACCAAAACTGGAAGAACTTGTTCGTCACTGGAGAATTTTACTCTTGGGAAGAGGGAGACCCCTTGTGGCAGTAAACAGTAACTGCTCGTCTTACAACGGCAATAATAAAAGAAAGATAGGACAATCAATCCCATGGTTCAGTCGTGCTATCCCCATGATTCAATGCGCTTATCCCTACAGGCGGCATTATTGGAGCCCACCCAGAGGTGGAGGGCAAAGCATTGGACAGACAGCAGAAGAAACAGACTTTCCTACAGTTTCTAATTTTGTAAGACAATTTGTTAACAAAATTGCATAGGGAAGTATTGCAAGCCAGTATGAGATGTCGTGAATCCCTGCTGCCATAATTAATGTAGACACAGCAAACTCAGTCGTGAACGTAGGGGACGCGGTGGTAATGGAGACCTAACTCTGGAGCCCGGATTGGTCAGTGGGGCCAACAAAACACAGAGCATGGCAGAACATAAGCGGTGCTGTAAAACAGAGAGGCATGGCGAGCCCCCCAAACAAAACACATGTAGACAAACCAGGGCGAACCGCTCCAACAAAGTTTCTCACAACCAAAGCACATAAAAATGTAACAATATAAGCAAAAGCCTGGTGACATATGGGGAAGCACAGACTGCAGAAATAAAAATGACAAGTTGTAGGACTACAACTGGGATTTTGACGGAAACGCCCAGGTGAGTTTACCTGAGATTTACACAACATACGAGGAAGTGATTTGATGGGAGAACAATTATTCAATAATCCCTCCCCCGAATTTCAGCCTAAACTTCTAATGAAAAAAAAAAATCTGCCAGATTTCTACCTACCATGTCTTTTAATTAATGGTGACCTTCCACTTTAAATGCTACCAATTATAACAGACAACTATTTTCAAGGGACCTCATTATTAGGCATAACTGAAGTGTACCCATTGTAATTGCAAAAAATCATCTGTTGGAAATAAAGAAAAGGGAGACTACCAAGTAATTAAGCAATTAAAGAAATAATTACCTCTGTCTCCAAGCCATTCTCTTTCTCTGTTTAATGCACTTGATGTGACAGCAGCAGATGGTATCCTGATTATTAATTTGTTAGGAGCAAAAACAGCCAACAGGAGAAAGCAAGGAGAACTATATCCTAAAGGCAGTCTAACTACCAAGAGCCTTTCTTTAACCTCATTCATTTATTTAAAAAAATGGTCAGCCCAATAGCCCTAGAAAGATACCTTAATTACTGTTCCTTTGAAATGTGTTACATATTTTGTTAAGGAGCTCTATGTGTGTCGGCAACTGGCACTCTTGAGGTATCACTCTTAAGCTATGTTGACAAGTGTTATTTTATTTTATTTTACCAAACTAAAGCTGCAGCTAGAATTGTTTAACCATAATATCATACAGAGTTTGTAGGAATATTGATCTGAAATATTCTTGTTGGTGAGGGTATGAGGTACTAAACAAAAACAGTAACGTTTCCACATGTTGTCTGCATTTTGTATTAAGTGTTCACATCACTCTTGTCTGTCAGAAATACATTTTTTCTACGTGGTCTTTCTAACTGATGTATTTCTTACATCTACAAGGCAGATATTTGTAGGACAGGTTAATAGTTAGATACAGTATGATTCTGTATCTCCACTGAGGCCACAAATGTGCTTTAAAGTTTAAAAAGCTACCAGCATGTGATGACCAAAACAGAAAATGATACAAAGTGAACAAGAGTAGGCTAGTTAACATCATTCTGATATTTTGCATCCACAATAGCAGGGCCTGTGCAAGGATTTTTGCCGCCCTAGGCAAAAGAAATTTTGCCACCCTCCCTTCTCACTCTTTTTTTTAATGTATCTATCTATATCTATCTAGCTATCTATATCAATGTATAAACAAATTATTGTACACCAGATTATGTTTTTTTTTTCATTTACATCGTCACAAAACTATATACAACTATATACAATCAGCACTCTGGTTACAAACGGTAGTGGCATCTACAGTCAGCTCTACAATGAGAATATTTATGAATCAGTGGATTCTACCACCCAGCATGAGCTTAGAGTTATAAATAACAATTGATACAGGATACATATCCCTGATTTAGTGTCATACACGTTGTATGCTTTTCAAAATGAGATGTTATTATGAAGAGCTGAGGGCTACCATTAAAAACTGGGGTATTAACAACAGTTGATTGCTCCAATACTGTACTTGTCTAATCTTGTCTAATCGATGCCTTACACTAAAGCTTCGATCAATGCATTTCCCAGATGTGGGCTCCCAGATCATCTCCTGATTGGATGAATCACCCTGTATTTCAATGGGGTAGTGATTTTGCTGAATGAGTGACGTGCAACTTCTATTTGTCCCTTTCCTGATTGGCTGCTTTTCAGGTTTTCTCCCCAACACACACCCAAGTGGTGAATGTGTGGAGTGTGGTTGCTTATCATTTTAGTGCAACTAGTTGCAGAACAAAGTTGTTTAGGTGTACTGAGTGAGAAAATAATGCTACTTGTTGGAAAAAAACACACTATTTAGCTATTTTGAAATTAATCTCCAGACAAAGGAAAATATATGTCTGAAACATCCACAACATTTCTGTCAGAGCTTTATTAGTTTAAACTTAAATAAAGATGAGTTATCCACATTCATTTAGTGGGCATCAGTGAGTGTATAAAAGACTCCGCAAATGAAATATGACTCCATTTTCTAGACTGTAATCCTTGTTACTAACAAATAAGCTAAATAAAACTGATGAATTACCTCCCATCTGACATGTTAATGCTCTCGTGACCCCAGTCCTCTTGTAGCTATTTCTGTAGATTGCATTCTTTACCTTAATATGTTCACTTATCATTTGACGCGACCAGCAAAATAATTTTTGTGGCTCATGGTCTTGTGGGGAAATTTTTCATTGAAACTGAAATCAATCATATTATTTTTAACTAAAGTAGCTTTTCCTGTTTCTACTCACAGGAGAAATCTTATAGTATTTCTAAGGAACTATATAAGGACAATGAAAATCTTATAATATTTGAACGTGCTCACATCATAAAAATACAGCTTGCTGTTAAATACATTATATTTTATTCAAATATTGCATTACAAAAGCATATCAATTAAAATGTCTAATAAATGTAGTCCACTGTGTGATGACTGTCAGCTTACTATGTAAACTACTGTGTAACATGTGATGTACAATTTGATTGGATAATTAATCATTGTAGTATGGTACACACAGAGAAATAGATACTTGGAGCAGTGTGGAGTAGTGGTTAGGGCTGTGGGCTCTTGACCGGAGGGTCATGGGTTCAATCCCAGGTGGGGGTCACTGCTGCTGTACCTAGATTGCTGCAGTAAAAACCCAACTGTACAAATGGGTATGTCTTCTGGTAGGCAGACAAGAAGCACTATCACACAAAACAACAGCTATGCAAATAATAATAATATCCGTACCCTTTTGTAAATGATCTCCAGTGTTAATGAACAAATCGGTATGTAGCATTGATTTTGGAATTTTCAGCTTTATGCCTATTTCATTATTAAAAAATTGTGCTAATTACGAAATAATGTTAATATCTTAACGAGCAGTGCCTCTTGCGACTATTTCTTTTGTTTGTGTGGGAATTTAAAAGGAAATCCAAGTTAATTGTAATAATTTAACAGGAGTTAATTTGCACTTGAAAAAGGAGGATTTTAATCAATGAAAGAGTATATAACTCACCTTGAAACCATATTTAAGTTATTTGGTGCAGCAGTAGCAGCAAATGTAATTTTAGAGCTTGAGACCCCGGCTGCAACGTCAAAGACACAGAGTCGTTCACGACCAGAGTCAGTTTCTATTGTAGATTTTATTTGAATTATACAAATAAAAACCTAAGAGTAAATAATGAAATCTTGTATAGAAAATGGCATACTAGACATTACAGTAAAGTTTCCTTACAGGTGATTGCGGCTTTGCAATGCGTCCTTGGCTTTTAGCACTCAATGTCTAATTCATACATTAACTAAGAACAGACGTAGAAAAGGACACACAGATCCACTAGGAATGTGATCGAGTGGACTTTTGGTTTACTTAAAATGAGGTCCGGCATAAGGGTAGATGACTGTGTCTCACCTGCTTGGAGGTATTTCTATAAACCACCACAGCAGAAAAAAATAAGGGACCTGCAATGGAGAGTTCTGGACACCATTGTGGCAACCACTGCGTTTCTCAGTGTCATTTAGCCTAGGGTGGGGGACAAGTGTGTGCATTGCTCACAAAGGGAAACTGTTTTTCATTGTTTCTGTTTTTACCTCAGACTACAGCCTCTGTTCTGAATATTAACTGACATACTAAAGGAACTGGGTTTCTCTTTTTGTGAAATTGTTTTATGTTTGGAATAACTCGAAAAAGAAAACATGCCAAGTCCAGTTAGTCAGTTTTCTCTTAGATCAGGCAAAGCTGGCTATCATTAAGAGCAGAAAAAATCAAGTCAATGGCATTCTGACTGGTGATGATACTGCTGTTTTTTAAAGTGCTGGTGTCTTCTAGAGTAATGCTAGAGTTCACCTATTGTAAACTGGCCCATCAGCTGGATGTCTTCCACACAGGGAGAGGGGGTGGGTCGATTTGATCTGTTCTGTTGTTGATGGTGAATTGGTGATGTGTCTTTAAGAGGGGGTGATTGTTTGTGGGTCGGTCGGGATGGGGGTGGGGGTGGGGGTGGGGGGTGAGGGATGTATAGTATTGTTTAATCGTTTATTTGAACCCTTTTGCACTTATTTCTTGAAGATTTTAATACATGAATGATGTGATTTTTTTGTAAGGAAATGTATTTTTCTGTAAACTGTATTTATAAATATGTTTCGTTACAATAAAGATATTTTGCTAAATTAATTATCTATCTATCCTGTATATATCTATCATATACAGTGCTCTCTCACTATAAAGCGGGTCTCGGGGGGGGCACACAATATGAGCGTTAGAACCGAAGAGCGTTATAAACGTGGGAGGGGGTGCGCCGCAGGACACATAACAACACATATCTGACTAAAATACAAAATAAAATAACTCCCTCTCTATAAAGCACATATAGTGAAGCAAAAATGTAACTTTCCGTGAATTAACCATGCATAAAGCACCATGTAATGTAACGCTAAACTTTTTACAAAAAGGTAACATTCCCACTCATGGATCATTTTAATTAGCAGTTTTTAAATTATAAATAACCTGGCTAAACTGCGGCCGGGAGTTAAGTTCGAAGCGACAGACAAGCAAACCAAGTGTGCGAAGGAGAGTCAGCGGGAGAGAGGAAGAGGGATAGGGCTCGTCCCAGGTTCGGCTGCCAGACCGGGGCTGAAGCGTCTCCTCTCCGGAGAATGCCGCAGCTACTCTTGCAGCAAAAAAGTAAATGCATTAGAAAAGATAACCACGTAATAGGCCTCATATTTATTTAGTTATAAAACGAATGCTGAATAAGATGTCTGTGTTATAAAGTGCCAGCGCAGCTGTATTCTTTATGTATGTATGCACATTTATGTATTCTTTATTTATGTATGTATTCTTTATTTATGTATGCACAGCATTCTTCAGATACTGTATCAAAAGGGAGAGACAGAAAAGGAAGTTCGACTGAGTTGTTTACAGTTTGAACACCGGTACTGTATTTACTGTAGAAATATTGCATGAATCACTAGTATAGGGAACTGGGGGACATGCTGTCGGAGAGTTACATCCGAGGCTCGTTAGAACCGAGAGCCTTATAGCGAGGGAGCACTGTATATATATATATATATATATATATATATATATATATATATACAGTATATATATAGTAACACAGCCACACTCACAGTTGTTCGTTTGCCCCTTTAATTGATAGACCCAGACACAGAACTGGAAGTTTAAAGCGCTTTTGCTCACTTTTAATGAAAAATAAACAATAACAACACCCAGCTCCTTTGGAACGCTAACTAGACATTTGTCAGGAATCTGACTAACTTGCAGGATGGCTAAGCCGTTTACCTGACAAAACAAAACAAAGCTTCACCTGTACCTTTTTTTTTTTGTTATGATTGCGCACACCACCAATTGGGCTCTCCACACAGCAGCCCTGAGCAAAGTGACTGCTCTCCTTAAATACCCTGCACCTGGCTCTAATTTACAATGATAGCCAGGTGCAGGTAATAATTAACAATCAAACAATAATTAACACACATTTTCACAAATGAGAGGAGGCCATTCGTACGGTGTCCATATTAGGACATTGTCTCAGCATCAATTATCAGGAAATTCTTTAAGATAGATAATTTAGTTTGGCAATTAATCGTCATTTCTCAATCATTTTTTCTGTCATCCCTCATGTGTTTGTTATATCAGCCATTATTTGTATCAGGTATCATTTGTATTTTGTGTCGGCCGTCATTCGAATTTCGAGTCACGGAAAACCTCTGTCACTCAAATTTCGAGTCATGGAAAACCTCTAAAAATATAGCATTAATTACATGCCGCTTTATGCATGGTTAATTCATGGAAAGTTACATCTTTGCTTCACTATATGTGCATTATATAGAGGGAGTTATTTTATTTTTGTATTTTAGTCAGATGTGTGTTGTTACGTGACCTGCAGTGCCCCCCACCCCTTCCCCTGTTTATAACGCTCTTCGGTTATAATGCTCATATTGTGAGGGAGCACTGTATATATATATATATATATATATATATATATATATATATATATATATATATATATACAGTACTGTGCAAAAGTTTTAGGCAGGTGTGAAAAATGCTGTAAAGTAAGAATGCTTTCAAAAATAGACATGTTAATAGATTATATTTATCAATTAACTAAATGCAAAGTGAGTGAACAGAAGAAAAATCTACATCAAATCAATATTTGGTGTGACCACCCTTGCCTTCAAAACAGCATCAAGCATCAATTCTTCTAGGTACACTTGCACACAGTTTTGAAGGAACTCGGCAGGTAGGTTGGCCCAAACATCTTGGAGAACTAACCACAATTCTTCTGTGGATTTAGGCAGCCTCAGTTGCTTCTCTCTCTTCATGTAATCCCAGACAGACTCAATGATGTTGAGATCAGGGCTCTGTGGGGGCCATACCATCACTTCCAGGACTCCTTGTTCTTCTTTACGCTGAAGATAGTTCTTAATGACTTTCGCTGTATGTTTGGGGTCGTTGTCATGCTGCAGAATAAATTTGGGGCCAATCAGATGCCTCCCTGATGGTATTGCATGATGGATAAGTATATGCCTGTACTTCTCAGCATTGAGGAGACCATTAATTCTGACCAAATCCCCAACTCCATTTGCAGAAATGCAGCCCCAAACTTGCAAGGAACCTCCACCATGCTTCACTGTTGCCTGCAGACACTCATTCGTGTACTCTCTCCAGCCCTTCGCGAACAAACTGCCTTCTGCTACAGCCAAATATTTCAAATTTTGACTCATCAGTCCAGAGCACCTGCTGCCATTTTTCTGCACCCCAGTTCCTGTGTTTTCGTGCATAGTTGAGTCACTTGGCCTTGTTTCCACATCGGAGGTATGGCTTTTTGGCCGCAAGTCTTCCATGAAGGCCACTTCTGACCAGACTTCTCCGGACAGTAGATGGGTGTACCAGGGTCCCACTGTTTTCTGCGTTCTGAGCTGATGGCACTGCTGGACATCTTCCGATTGCGAAGGGAAGTAAGCATGATGTGTCTTTCATCTGCTGCAGTAAGTTTCCTTGGCCGACCACTGCGTCTACAGTCCTCAACGTTGCCCGTTTCTTTGTGCTTCTTCAAAAGAGCTTGGACAGCACATCTGGAAACCCCTGTCTGCCTTGAAATTTCTGCCTGGGAGAGACCTTGCTGATGCAGTATAACTACCTTGTGTCTTGTTGCTGTGCTCAGTCTTGCCATGGTGTATGACTTTTGACAGTAAACTGTCTTCAGCAACCTTACCTTGTTAGCTGAGTTTGGCTGTTCCTCACCCAGTTTTATTCCTCCTACACAGCTGTTTCTGTTTCAGTTAATGATTGTGTTTCAACCTCCATATTGAATTGATGATCATTAGCACCTGTTTGGTATAATTGTTTAATCATACACCTGACTATATGCCTACAAAATCCCTGACTTTGTGCAAGTGTACCTAGAAGAATTGATGCTGTTTTGAAGGCAAAGGGTTGTCACACCAAATATGGATTTGATTTAGATTTTTCTTCTGTTCACTCACTTTGCATTTAGTTAATTGATAAATATAATCTATTAACATGTCTATTTTTGAAAGCATTCTTACTTTACAGCATTTTTTCACACCTGTCTAAAACTTTTGCACAGTACTGTATATATATAAATGGATGGTGAATTGACAAGCCGAACATTCAGACTCAAATTTGAGTTTAAATGAAAGGTTTTCTTAAAGAAGTCTGTTCATGTAATAATAATAAAATTGTATTGTGAAAATGATCAATATAAAGCCGCTCCCCCTTCCCCTCTCCCCTCATCCCTCATTAAACAGTGTGGTCTGATTCATTGGTCTATTTGTGTAAAAGTTATCACAATGCAAACAGTGAAGCAAAAAAGACAGGAACACACTGTGTTTTTATACCATTACAAACGTGCTCACTGATAAAGAAATATGTTGACAAAGCATGGAAAATAATGATATGTTGAGCAGAACAAATAACAACAACAAATCACACACTATACGTACATAACGGTGAATCAAATAGGTATTAAATTAAGAATTAGGGAAATGTAGACGACATAAAGTCTTTTTGACTTTTTTTTAATTTGTGGGAGCTGCATTAAAGAAACTGCAGTGTGCAGCATATATTATCAACATGTGTAGGATTAGTCCCGCTGTTTAAAACATAGCTTCTTAATTTTAGCAAAATGGAAATACTGTACTATTTACCCAGCCAACAGTCTATATAACAAGAATTTATGGGGTTCGTAAGTTAGTTATCATTTATACATCTCCAAGGCAACTAGCTAAGGCCACCCACATACTTATTTTGTGCATTCCACCTTGGAAGTGACAGAAAAACTATACCCTTCAGCAAACCATATGTCTTATAATATTCCTAATGCACTGCAAAGGAAACGATATGTATGTATCTGTAAAATATAAAGTGAACATTTTAACAAAGGTGGAAATGCACTATATTAGAGTGCTCCTGAGAAGGAAGGCATATCATTAATGCATGAGCAAGCACACACCACAGTTTACTTTAGCACATTTGTAATTGAATTATAAATCAGATGATATTGATTATGTGTTTTATTAATCTTTGATATGAGTACAATTACGGAACTTATTAATATATAACGATTGAAAAACAATTGGAAGTCACCCGAGCTGTTAATAACGGCAATGAGTATGTGCCAGTATAATTCCTGAAACTGCTATTAGAAAAGAGGCATATAATACAACTCTCCTAGATAGCATACTGTGTCAGAAAAAATCAAGTAAAGGCTTTGTTTTAACACAAGCTACATTACCTAGCATGAAAAGTGTGCTTTTTACACTGTACTTAGTTTTCTATGAAAGAAACTGAATAAATCTCTTCTAAAATATCTCTGAATTTCTGTGTGAATTTAATAAGACATACTTTACATAGCATAGTGAAATAATTTGCATGTACCTTTTATACAAACCGTAGATATTGTATAAAATTACCACTATACGATCAACGTTATTATAGTTTGTTTTTATGAGTATTATTATCACTGGCGCTAGGTTCCCTTCGTGTGAGTTAAATAATGTGCATGGTTACGGTATTTTAGTTAGTATACCCGATCTGCATGCTGAAGCTGTGCTTTTGTTAAAACACAGCAAGTCTACCCATAGCCGTGCCTCTCTATTGCTGCTGCCACTGTAGCCGTGCCTGTGCCTGAAAGGGGGTTACATTAGCAGCCTATTTTTGTATATGCTGGGCCAGCAGATTTTTAGGATAGGTATGGCAGTTAGTAATGCTTCCAAATGTAGGTCTCCTTCCAAAAAATCTTTGTGTACAGCTTATGCTCTTCATTTCAAGACATGTATAATGATCACCGGAGAAAGAAAATAACCAATTGCAGTGTTATCCTATTTTTTTTTTTAACAATGGAGAAAACGTCATAAAACGTCTTCTGTTACTGAAAATACAGTATCTTTATAAGCACGGAACTAGACAAAATTGCTTTTTTACCAAATTTATTTTTAAGTTATTTGGTAGATGCAGAGTCTCTGTAATGATTGCAAAGACAAACTGGTGCCTACACGATTGGATTTTATATGAAGTCGGTTTTCTTAATGTAATTTTCTAAACAGAATTATTGGAAATTAAATCATCTGTATATATCCTTTATTTTTATAATATCTCAGAATTGCTGTCTCTCAGGATGAGGTAGTTTACCTTTTAAAACACCCTAAAAGCCATTATTTAAAAACGTAAATGACATTTGTATAATGATCTATACAGGAAAAATGTGTGGAGTACTGGTTAGGGCTCTGGACTCTTGACCGGAAGGTCGTGGGTTCAATCCCTGGTAGGGAACACTGCTGCTGTACCCTTGAGCAAGGTACTTTACCTAGATTGCTCCAGTAAAAACTTGACTGCATAAAAGGGTAATTGCATGTAAAAATAATGGGATATCTTGTAACAATTGTAAGTCGCCCTGGATAAGGGCGTCTGCTAAGAAATAAATAATAACATAACCACAATTAAGATCATTAAAACAGACCCTTTGTTTCTCATAATCGTTTTTATCAATAGTTTGACAACATTTTTTGACACATTTTTACATATAGTCTATAGTAGTATTTAATATTCATTCAATGTCAATCTGAAGAATTACAAGTGCATTCAGAAGAATTAGGATGTTTAAAACTGAGACAGAAACTTGTTATCACAGTCTATTACACCTGATGTGTCTTGTACAGCAAAAATAGAAAGTTGTTTATCAATGAAAGTTAGGCTAGGGACCCAGTGGATATACAAACTGCATCTTCATATGCAACTTTCCTATTTGCATAACTGAAACCATATTGACTGTCAGAATGTTCCCAAGGAGCCAGCATTCATTTGGGTTTGCTTTCGGAACATTTGAACCATGAAGAGTAAATAACAATATGTAAGCCTTAGAGGAAAGCAATTTTAGAAAATAAACGGTGTTGTCATGACAGCAGTGTGGGGTAGTGATGAGAAGAGAAAATCTCCAATTCGCAAGAGCCTCGTAGGTGGGGAATAAAGGAGGCATGGGAGCCCAAGGGAAAATGCATGATGGAGCAGTGACCAGAAATTTTAAATCCTCCACCAGGATTTATCAGCTTTCCTAACACCACAAGCCATGAATTGTGCCTTTGAGAATTTAAAAGCAGACATAAAGCAACCAAGAGGGCAAACTCAGTTTTGCAAATTTCCATCTCAATATAAAATAGAAACAAAATTGAAAATACAACACCAACAAATGGTTTATGGGCTTGGTCCATTGAGGAATTGATGATTAACTCAACTGACCTATAGGTCAGACTTATCATTGTCTCAATCCTGACGATTGACCAGATTCTCAAACCTTTTTAGTTTTGGCAAAATTACAATACTAAAATCAATAAGAAACAACTTAACCCTTTCAATCCTGAATTATTTTTTGTCGAGCTGAAGAATAAACTCATATTTATACACTTACCTCAGACTGCGACCTAGGGAGGTTCCATCGTGATTTCTGATGCCATATATTAACAAACGGCACTCAGATAAGGTGGGAACTTGAGGTACCACCAGGACTGAAAAAGTTAATCTACTTACAGGCCCCAATGGTTTACAGTTTGGTAAAAAAAAAGGAGAATTTTCAAAAGAGGACTATAAATAAAATGTTATATAAAATGCACTATATAGTGCATTTTTATTTTAGTATGGTAAAACCTGTATAATCTGGTGTCGCTTGGGATTAGACAGTGTACTGTATTACAGAGTTACTGTAAGACATCTAATACTGTAGCTAAAAAAGGTCAAACGATCAATCTATTTCAACACTTAAAAAAAAAAAACTTGATTACTCTATATACTGTATGTACAGTAATAAACACAATAATGCCTCAGTAAACTTTAAAGAACAATTCCTCAACAAAATAGTTACTGTATTAGCATGAGCCAGTTTAAACCATTCCCATAGAAAGACATTCAATTGTTCGTAATGTACCTGCATTCAGGTTTCAGGCACTTTCTGCTGGCATTCAGGTTTTCTCCATGTTGCTTTTAATCTTTTCTTTAAAGAATGTCTGAAACGGTTTGCCTTGCGATTGTGCATTTTTCACTTGGCTGTTTTGTGTTGGTTTTGGTAAACATTTGGCTTGTTTACCAAAGCTTGTTGTGTGGACGTTTAGACATTTATTTGTTGTTTAAAAGATAAGAATAATACGATTGATTACACTTTTTGTTTTGAATGATGAGACCCAGTGTGGTGATGTCTACCTATACAAAAGTCAACATGCTTTATATGTGCAGTTTGTCTTTCCCATATGGAAGAACCATATACATGCATATACCATACTTTATAAATATATGGCCAATATATACTGTATGTGTAAGATATTTCAAAAGTTCAGTTTGTATTTTAAATAAATGGTAACATTTACAAATATATTTTAAACTACAACAAAATTGGCAATTTATTTTTATATACAAACATATTTAAAATATATGACTGTGGCAGGGCTAAAGCCCTAAATGTAAATGTGTGTGTGTAGGAATGTAAGGTTGGCAGGCATGGGGTTAATTCTGTCTCTGCCAACAATCACAGGTGTGGCCACTCCCCAATTATTTAATTGAGTGCTAATTGGGGAGTGGCCACATGTAGAAAAAGGGGAGAACTCCTTTGTTTGGTGCAGCTGTTTGAGTTTGGAGTTTGTGAACCTGTGTATTTTCTGTATTAGTCAGTGAAGGTGAATGCCCAGCCTGACATCAGTGTTGGTAGTCATTATTGTTTTGTTTAAACCTTTTATTTTGGCCATCATGTCTGTTTCTTTATCGTTCTAGTTGTGTTTAATAAATGTACACAAACAGTACTTTCACTGCAGTGAAAGTACTGTTTGTTTAATAAATGTACACAAACAGTACTTTCACTGCAGCTTTCCAAGCCTCTGAGTCTCATTCTTGATGCTATCCTGCTAGAATCACCATAAACACTATGACAAATATATTTTATTATTTTTGAAGTTACCAAAATATTGTAATAAAGGGGCTGGCGGCGGGACTGTGTTATTGCGTTTGCATTCTGCAGAGCTGTGTGCAGGACTGGGTTGCACGACCCTGCGTGCTGTGCTGTTTGCGCGCGTGCAAACAATGTTTCCCTGCTTGCAGTCCTATTTCCCACTGTCACTATACATGCAACTCTGCACCAGGGCTGACCCTGTCAACCACAGCAAAGGTTCCCCAGGTATCACTGGACACACCTGGCAGGAGCTAGAGGGGGGGAGAGGGAGAGGGAGAGGGAGGGGGGGAGAGGGAGGGATGCTGGCAGCCTTCTGATTGGCTGGGACTCCTTCTGGTTATTACATTGTTGCAGGCTTGGGGATTATAAAAGAGCAGCCTGCTTGCTACCAGTTGTTGAGTGTCGAGTGCTGTTTGACCCTTTGCAAAAGACATGTACTTAAGGAATACTTTAACGTACTATAATGGAACCAACCTGCCCACCTTATGGCAGACCAGTATAATTATCTAGTCGCCATCCCCTGACCCCCTACTGCCACCCCGTAACAGGGGAGTGATATAATGATGACGTGGATGTGTGTTCTCTGCTTGATTAACAGGAGACCGAGACCGAGAAGGTTTAGACTGCCACGCAGCGCACAAGTTTATTTCCGTAGTGTGACAGGCTGGCTGCAGGGAGGAACTCAGACCAGAAATAGAAACACACAGACTTGGGGTTTTGATGACGCTGAGCGCGTGATCGCGCTCAGCATTTAATAATAAAATAAAAAGATTTAAACAGAACACAAAACACACAGGACACGGCACATTCGGCCAAAATAAACAGGTAAACAAAACGGACTAAACAGTAAACAAAATAGTGGACGGACAGACAAACGAACACGGTGAGTTTTAAACAAACAAGTAACTTTACTTTTCTCCTCTCCACACCCGTTCTCCACTCACCGAACACACAACACGTAACATATAACATACACAGGGGGGGCACTTTGCCACATATACCCCCCCTTGTGCAAAGCACACATGGCCTCAATGGCCACCTCCCCTCAGTCCCAAAGTCCCGAAGAGGGGAAGCAAGTTGTTTCTGGGGGTGGCCATGGTGGAATGTCTGGCATCCCCAATTCTTCGTGGCTGGCAGCTCCCTCTTCCGGGCTTCAGCCACACTATCTCCTGCCGCGAAAGTGCAGCTGGGGAGCTGGTCTCCTGACCTCCCCCTTCTTCATGGCTGGCAGTTCCCTCCGTGGGGCTCCGCCACCCACCTCCGGCAGCGAAACTGCTGCGGGGAGCTGGTCTCCTGACCTCCCCCCTTCTTTGTGGCCGCCAGCTCCCTCCGTGGGGCTCCGCCACCGTGTTTCCTGCCACGGAAATGCGGCTGGGGAGCTGGTCTCCTGACCTCCCCCTTTCTTCATGGCCGCAGCTCCCCTTCATGGAGCTCCGCCACAGTGTAGCGACCGAGGCAAAGCAGAGGCCCCGTGACCCCAGGCTTAAGCAGGACCCTCGACGACCCCAGGCGGCAGGATCCCTGGCGACCCCAGGTGACGGCAGCAGCAGCGGACCCTCGGGAGGCGGCGGCAGCAGCAGCGACCCTCGGGAGGCGACGGCAGCAGCAGCGGACCTCGGGAGGCGACGGCAGCAGCAGCGGACCCTCGGGAGGCGACGGCAGCAGCAGCGGACCCTCGGGAGGCGACGGCAGCAGCAGCGGACCCTCGGGAGGCGACGGCAGCAGCAGCGGACCCTCGGGAGGCTTAACTCGGGAGGGGAGCCCCTGGCCATAGAGGCGGCAGTGGGAGCTCCACTTCTCCCTCGCACCCTGCACCCTGTGTGGAGCAAAGGCAGCCCCAGGTGATGCGGAGCGACAGGCAGCCCCAGGCGAGCGCGGAGCGGCTGGCAACCCCAGGCGATGCGGAGCGGCTGGCAACCCCAGGCGATGCGGAGCGGCTGGCAACCCCAGGCGATGCGGCGCGGCTGGCAACCCCAGGCGATGCAAGGCAAGCATCCTTGGGCGAAGCGAGGCAGGCATCCTTGGGCGGCGAGGCAGGCATCCTTGGGCTAAGCGAGGCAGGCATCCTTGGGCGAAGCGCAGGCAGGCAGTCAGGACAAGCTGGGGTGCGGTGTTGGCCTCTTCTCGGCCTCTGCGGCCGGGCGGTTCTTCCTCGTGCTTCCCTCAGCAGCCTATGCAAGGGCTGCTGAGGACCGCCAGCATCTAGTCCTGGTCCTTCTGGTGAAGGGAGAGGCAGCTCCTGCTCCTCTCCTCGTGACAGTGGGGAAGTGATACCAGCAGGCATTCATCCTCTGCTGGTTGGGAAGTGTTACCAGCAGGCATTCATCCTCTGCTGGTGGGGAAGTGATACCAGCAGGCATTCCTCCTCTGCTGGTGGGGTTGGCAGAGGCAGAGGCAGCTCCTGCTGCTCTGCTCCTGCCGATGGAGGTGGCGGAGGCAGAGGCAGCTCCTGCTGCTCTTCTCCTGCCAGTGAAGGTGGCGGAGGCAGAGGCAGCTCCTGCTGCTCTGCTCCTGCCGATGGAGGTGGCGGAGGCAGAGGCAGCTCCTGCTGCTCTGCTCCTGCCAGTGGAGGTGGGAGCGGCATGTAGTCTCCTGGCGGCGGAGGTGGGAGCGGCGTGTAGTCTACCCTTGTTTCAGGGGACTGGTGCGGCCCTCCCTCTCTTGCAGGGGACTGGTGCGGCTCCGCCTCGGAAGGGGAGACCAGCAGGCATTCACCCTCTGCTGGTGGACAGAGACCCAGCAGGCATTCACCCTCTGCTGGTGGACAGGGACCCAGCAGGCATTCACGCTCTGCTGGTGGACAGGGACCCAGCAGGCATTCACCCTCTGCTGGTGGAGGAGGCAGAGGCAGCTCCTGCTGCTCCGCTCCTGGCGGTGGAGGTGGCGGAGGCAGAGACAGCTCCTGCTGCTCTGCTCCTGCCGATGGAGGTGGCGGAGGTGAGACCAGCAGGAATTCACCCTCTGCTGGTGGAGGTGGGAGCTGCAAGTAGTCCTCCCATGGCAATGGAGGTGGAACCAGCAGGAATTCACCCTCTGCTGGTGGAGACTGGGGCTGTGGACGCTCTCCCTTCCCCTTCTTGGGCCGTGGACGAACCGACTCCTCCCTCTTGGGCTGTGGATACACAAACTCCTCCCTTTTGGGCTGTGGGCACACAAACTCCTCCCTCTTAGGCTGTGGACGCACCGACTCCTCCCATTCAGGCGTAGGACGTTTGGGCTCCTCCCATTCAGGCGTAGGGACGCTCGGGCTCCTCCCACTCAGGCGTAGGGACGCTCGGGCTCCTCCCGCCGGGCTGTGGACGCTCTGGCTCCTCCCGCCGGGCTGTGGACGCTCTGGCTCCTCCCGCCGGGCTGTGGACGCTCTGGCTCCTCCCGCCGGGCTGTGGACGCTCTGGCTCCTCCCGCTTGGGCTGTGGACGCTCTGGCTCCTCCCGCTTGGGCTGTGGACGCTCTGGCTCCTCCCATTCAGGCATAGGATGTGGCAGCAAGGGCTCCTCTTCTTCATCCTGCATGGGGCATAGGGCCAACGTGTGCCCATATGCCCCACAGCCAGGGCACCACTCCCCCCATCCCAGTCTTTGGGCCATTTCTTGAAGGGTCCTGTGGACAGAGCAGGGTATGGTGGTGTGGCTAGGTTGGCCACAGTCGAAACACCACAGCCCTGCTTCCGCCTTTCTCCCTTTGCCCTCCTGTAATCCTCTCCAGCCTCTTCTCCCCATTTCTTTTCTTTTCAAAAAAAAAACAAAACCTGCGATTCCCGCTCTGGCCTGAGTCCTGGAGGCGCTGTTATCCCACTTCTGACACCACGTGTGACAGGCTGGCTGCAGGGAGGAACTCAGACCAGAAATAGAAACACACAGACTTGGGGTTTGATGACGCTTGAGCGTGGATCGCGCTCAGCATTTAATAATAAAATAAAAAGATTTAAACAGAACACAAAACACACAGCACACGGCACATTCGGCCAAAATAAACAGGTAAACAAAACGGACTAAACAGTAAACAAAATAGTGGACGGACAGACAAATGAACACGGTGAGTTTTAAACAAACAAGTAACTTTACTTTTCTCCTCTCCACACCCGTTCTCCACTCACCGAACACACAATACGTAACATATAACATACACAGGGGGGGCACTTTGCCACAGTAGACACAGCTCACGTGACGCTACCAGCAATGGTAGCTCACGAAGGACATACCGTATTCTTTCAAATTTAAGACACAGACCAAATTTCCCACCCTCAACTTGAAGAAAATATTTAAAATCAAATAAAGATTCATTTACAATGATGCATTTAAGAAAACGACGTATGGAGGCAGTTTGCAGCCGTCTGCTGTCACACAAAGCATTACAGTTATGCTCTGTTTCTCATTTCCAGTCGTGATTACTCGCACCTGTTTTTCTCTTTTTGTGAACTGTGGTATTGCTTGGCAAGTAGGGTCAGATTCGAACTGAGCCTAATAACGAAACGCTGACATTGTAAAAGTTTCTCTTTGAATTCCTCAGGAAGTTAATGACGCTTTGTGAAAGGGAGGACCCTGGTGCTGGTTCAGCTGCGCCGCTGCTGTGGTAAACAGGAAGGCTTGCCCAGAGCTGAGCTGATCGGGAGGTCCTGATAGCTGCAGGCATGCCTGCGGAGCCTACACCTTTTTAAGTATGCAGGAGGCTAATGCACTGCCATAGCTACACAGCTAGGCGCTGAGCAAAAGCTTGCTTTGTTTACATCAACGAGGAGAGCATCCGCTCTGCAGGATAACTACCACGGAACCCTTCAACTGCCAGTCAGTCACGTTGCTGCTTGTGTATTCAGGCAGACACATGTTTTGTTGGCGATTTTAATACACGCATCACTATACTGTATTTGATTTAAGACGCAGGCCATTTTTGAGAAGAAAAAATTATTTTAAAAAGTGTGTCTTAAATTCAAAGGAATACGGTATACGGCTTGCATACAAAAGGCAAAATAAAAACACTGTACAAAAACTATAAACAAAAGGTGCCATGAAGATGGCTCTCGCTGCTCCGATAACAAATGGAGGTCCCGCTTCCACACCTGTCTGCTATACCTGGTGGGATCTGCTATCCCGAAACGAACTCCCTGTCCCTCGGGCAGTTCAGCCAACTCCAAGCTCGGAAAATACACACGATTGTTGGTGCGTTGTGGCTTCCTTCTCCCGGGACAACCCCCCAACCAACTCCCGACCTCGGAATATACACAATCATCATTAGAGGTGGTCGCTTCGTTTCCTAAACCCAGTCGTTCAACAGCACAGATGGACCAATGATTTGGCAGCAGCAGTGTTCTGTCCCTTATGGCTTTTCAGCAGCCTTGATCTGTGTAATCAGGACCCTTATATTCCTGATGCTCTGCTGGACCACACCAACCTGCTGATTAGGAGCTCACAGCTGGTAAACACACACACACTGCTTGTTCCTGCAACTGACCACAGCAGGCAGGCTGCTTCACACAGAGCATCAGGCTCCCCATTAAAACCAATCCCATTGTTATTTATATAATCACAACACTATTATTTAAAATAAATAATCACAGAAGCCCCCTCCTTATGTGCAGGGCTCCAGCCTAGCTACACAGCCTCTGAGCTCCCAAAACACCCCAAAACAGTGCACCTGATTCACACTAATACTTAATTTAATTGTAATATTGTATGCTGTGCACATGAACCAGGGAGGAAACATCTTTCAAAATAACCTAGTAATAAATACATTTAAAAATAAAAGTACTTTTAATTAAATACAATATATTTAATTAAATAGAAGCTTGACTACTGCATCTTTTTTTAAACAAATATTATACAATATAGCTTTATTTGTAACTGTTTAGTATTTATATATATATATATATATATATATATATATATATATATATATATATATATATATATATATATAAGCAAAATGCATCTATCATTTCAAATCGATAAAATGTATTTCTTTCCATATATTTTGTATTAAATATTACATATATATTTTATCATGTATGGTTCATTCATGAGAAAAATATAGACATCAATATTATAATTTATTTTTAAAAATATATGAACGGCTACTTCAATATATAATTTCATTACAAGTAGATTACAAATATATGGGCCTTCCGTACAGGTTGTTAGGAGCTGTGCACTGGCATTTAAGAAGGTGTGATATGGTTAAACATTTGTGCTTGTGTGTTGATTATTTTTTTTTTATGTGCCCAACCATGTCATGTATACCGTTATATTCCAAAAGTCACAGAAAATGTGTTTTTTTCCACTGATCTGTGAATTCATTAGATGTTTTTAAGTGACAGGAAACATGTTAGATCCAACTGTAAGCCATACTTAGTGCAATCTTTCTCAAGTAATACCCAGTGCATGACTACTCAAGCTAATAAAATGTTTTGGTGTCTGGTTCAAATTAATGGTGCTGTGCAATTTCTTATCTAAGAAGCCACATGTTCCCGTTATTTAGCACACTGTGAAGTTCTGCTGATGCCCACGTTGTGTGGGGTAATGTGTCATGCACGTTGCCCTAATCAGAAGTGGTCTAACATTGAATGCACACACTTGTGAACAGTGAACTTTCTTGCAGTTTACACACACTGAACACTTTTATTTTTAAATATTATTCATGTTTGTTTTCTTAATTTCCAGTGATGACTTTGTACCTTTTCAATGGGTGAGGCACAGCAGTGAATGAAGACTTCAGTCAGTAGGTTTCAGAAAGTGCAGTGTGGGCGATTTTCAAACATCAGCGTTATTGTATCGAACTTGCGTGGTGTAGTAAAGACAGCTTTAGTAGCAAGTGATTTTCAGACAGAATTTGTTAATAAAATCAATCCGATAATGCTTTGGAAAAACAAAACAAAAAAAAAACAACTTAAACCCCATTAGTCATTTAAGGCATGTTGGATTTTGAAATGTCACAGTTTTTCGTTAAGTATGGAAAACTACAAAGCGGTATGTAATTCAGTATGTTAACGTAGCAATATTCCACAGGCTTCTTTCAACTCCGTGAAGCAAAATGATTTAATTATATAGGGAGATGCAAAACTTCTGGCCGTAGCGGTAATGCTAATTTACTGTATTCTAATCGATAAATTACAACTGTACATGCAATACTGGCAAAATACAATAAACGTAACCTCGATTTACAATGGTCTGTACTGTATAGCGAGATGTATTTATATATTTGACCCATAATATTAATGTTATAGCTTATTACATATGATGTAACTACTGCTTGGAACTTTTTGTCTAAACAAAATCTCCACAATGCACAAACTGCATCCCCAAATCACTGTCAGCCAAAAGGCTCAAATCTGTTCCTGTTCCACATTGAACAAGCTGAACGTGTTGGAGTCTTCCTGCCTCACAATATTCCATCAACTTTGAATATTACTAACGGAAGGTCAAAATTCAGTATTTAAAAAAAAAAACACATGATGCAAAACTGATGCAATTGATGCAAAACTTGTGGCCATAGGCGTACCATCTGTCAGCAAAAAAATATGTAAAAACGTAATAGTTGATAGTTTTCAAGCGAGGACATTTCATTTTACTATAACCATTAAAATATTTAATATATAAAATGTAATACACTGTTAGCATTTCGGATGTTTGCACTCATGAACAAAAACTAATAAATTATGTTAGTATAAAATTATAATTAATATAAAAAAGTACGTTTTCGATCCACTGATCTTTGGCGTGCTACGCAAACATGCTAACCTCTACACTACAGGCTCAGCCATGTCCGTCCCTTATTATTAACCAAGGACCCGGCAGTGGTTAATGGTTGTTTTTTCGGTTTTCACTGGGACAACAAACCAGTAGAGGGAGAGCAGAGTAACAAAATGAAGGGTCTCTTGTATTTCTAATTTGAACAGTAAGGGAGGTACCTCACGCTGCTGCCCCGGGAAGTGCTGTCTGTCTCGGGCAAACCTCTCCTGTGAGAACGAAAGAACCTCACGGAAGAAGATCCCGCCAAAAGAAACAACATTTTAAATTTCTACTTCTATTTTTGCCAGAACAGCTGCTTTTTTCGCAAGAAGAATAACTTTTGTGAGAAGAGTGGCAAAAAAAGATTTTAAAAGATAAAATAAAACACGTTTCCCACTCACAAAATGAAAAGACAATGTTACAGTCAATCTTATGGAGTCCCAATTACAGTAGTCAAAAGTTTACATACCCCAATGGAAAAGTATAATTTCTAGAAATTTCTCGAAAAACAAAGAATTTTAGGAAAAATTTGTAGCAAAAGTTTTGATTTTGTGGATGAGGAAACATTCAAAAGTATTCATATCCTTTGATGCTATGATAGTATTGTCTACATGATGTTAGAAATTCCAATATGATAATGCAGAACCTAATTCTAGAAAAGTCTAGAAAATGCTGGATTGTAGGTGAACAATCTTAGAGAGTATAAAAGGGTTAGGCATAAGATGATTGCTGTCATTACCAATAAGTCAATATGGGAAAAAGTAAACAGCTATCTGAAGACCTTAGGCAGAAAATTATATATTATCATAAAGCTGGAGAAGGGTACAAGATTTCAAAACATTTGAGTATCCCAATTTCAACTATTGTTTCTATTATCAAGAAGTACAAGACTCACAGTACTGTCACAACGCTCCCTCATTCTGGAAGAAAGAAGGTTCTTTCACCAAGAACAAGTAGAAGAATTGTGAGGAAGGTTAATAACAATCCGAGATTGACTGCCAAAGATATTCAAAGTGAATTGGCTGCAAGTGGGACTGGGGTTTCCATTTCAACCATAGGTCGAGTATTGCAAGGTGAAAGTCTCACTTACAGCCTCTATAAATTAATCCCCAATATCTCTCACAAGCACCTGGGTACATATTGTTACGATATCACAACAAAAGGAACACACTTTTATGCATATGTATAGGTATTATGTAATATACTGTACTATACTTTTGTTGTACAATAATACAACAAAAAATGGACTGAATGATAATACCCGAAAATAATCTTAATATTTTTTTTTAATAAAGTAGCTGGCGTAAATATTTTGACCACCTGCATTCACTGTCACTATTTTTGCTTTGAAAATAATTGGTTATTTTTTTAGCAATCATTTTTAACATTTCAGCCTCTCGAAGTTCTTAACACAGAAAACCTGCCCCTTCAACTCTCTGATTGGTTAAATGTTGTGTCAAGACATAACAGCTGTCATGTGGTTCCAAGATTTTTTTTTTTCACCCAGCAACGTGCAACTGATCTAGTCTGCTAGAAGTGCAATCAATCCTTTTTGTTAAAGGCACAGTAGCATCTGCAAGACGGGCGGATCAGGTTTTTTCAGCCGGGAGGTGACAGCCACTTTGCTGGGCAGCCCGTCCGGCTGAAAAGGCCTGGGGAGAACCCTGCGATGTATGTAACAGTTCATTATATATATATATATATATATATATATATATATATATATATATATATATATATATATATATATATATATATAGCTTTTTAAAATTACAATAAATCTCCCTAACCCAATACACAATTTGTTTATAATTATTCAGTGAATTACTCTAATCACGTTGAATGCATTTCCTCTGGTACTTTTTGCTTGTCTCTGCGATAAATATACTTAACTTCATTAGAAGTAGCCACTGAACACTTACAGTATTATAAGAACATTTTTTATGCATAGAAATGGTGAAGTGTGCATTGTAAATTAAGTGTGGGGAGAGTCTGACAACATTACAAATATGTTTAGGCAAAATCCATGTCATTGATCTGTTGCCTGACAACCCTGGCCCTGGCCCTGGCCCTGGCAGCTTCCCCATGAGGAATATTCTAAGGAGGCTCCCATGTTTTCCATGCTTTTTCAACATATTTATTTATCAGTGAGCACATTTGTAATGGTAGAAAAACACAGTGTGTTCCTGACATTTTTTGCTTCACTGTTTGCATTGTGATAATACTGTGATATACTTTTACACAAATAGACCAATGAATCAGACCACACTGTTTGGGGGCTTTATATTGTGCTACCTCTGCAAGAGAATGGTTTTCAGAATTCAATTTTATTATTATTACATGAACAGACTTCTTGAAGAGAACCTTTAAACCCTCATTTTAACTCAAATTTCAGTCTGAAGGTTCAGCTTGTCAATTCACCGCTTCACCACATATATATATATCTTACGTTTCTGTAAAAAATATAGCGTGTAATGCTTCCGATGAAAATAAAAATGTTGTTTTAAGACCTTGAAATACACCTTTGCTTCTATGCCTGATCCCACATTTCCCACAATTCTTTTCAACGTCCCGTCCCTGCCTATTGGCTGAGTGTCGCAGAGCAAGCAGGGGCGGCACATTCAAAATTCAAACTGTACAGACAGACATGGAGCACTTAGCTTATTTGTTTTTAAGTTACTAACTGTCTCTGTTGAACCAAATACTGTTTTGTTTTTAACAGTATTTTTATGTTCCTCGGCAGACGCGCTCTGGATGCAAGCACAGTGCTGACATGTCTTTTCCTAAAATTATATAAAGCGAGGTTTCGGGTAAATATAGAAAGAAAAAAGGCAGTGTATATTTGAGCACTAGTACAACAAGACCATGTACGGAATTAAAATGAATGGACTATAGAATAGTCTTTTTTTGTAACAATTTAATTGGTTTAAAAGCAAACAAGATTATCCATAAACTAATGTTAACAGAAAATAAATATAAAAAGATAATTTCGACAAAAGCTGCCGGGAAGCACTGTCGCTGCTGATTGCTTGTTTCTACGCGGTTTGAAAAGGGAGATTCGTCTTCCAGAATATCACTTACAGTGTGCGCCATCAAAAATAAAAATAAAGTTTCTAAAGAAAATGATTTCAGCAAGCTAAAACACCACATGAACACTTGTCACGTGACACTTTCTATATTGGCTTGCTAGCTTGCAATTGGCTGCTGGTCCGCGGCGGTGCGGCACTGAGCGCTGGTTTAACATGTTACAGGTGTTATACACCAGCGCCAGTAGGCACTGAGCACTTTTCACCTCCAGCGACAGTGTGTCACTGACGCTGGCATGCGTATCGGGTGGATTGGGAGTTGGAATATGTGTTTACCGAAGTAAATGGAAAACCGATGTGAGTGCTGTTTCAAAATACTGTGTCTGTGTTAAAGAAAGCAAACTTGCAATGTCACCAGGGATGAGGGAAAGGTCTTGTGACAGCCTGGAGAGACAGTTGACAGGAGGAAATAGACCCCATTGGGGCTGGGTTAGCCACCCTAGCTGGCAGCATCCAGCTCTGTGTTTTCAAAGGTAAACAGGATGTTGGAGACACCCACCCAAGGCTTCTAAGAAATGAAAGAGAAAAATGCCCCTACAATCTGCAAGAGCAGGGGCAGTAGATGACTCAAGGTTTGACAACATGGTTAACGACTTAGGAAAGGAAATGGATATAAGACGGAGAGTACTTTGCAATGGACTAGCTCAAGATCTGCAGTTAGCAAAGACATGGAGCTTCAGGTTTGTGTCTGTGGCTGGAGTAAAGTGACACCGGTTAGGAGTTTGAAGACTCATCAAGGGAGAATGAAATGCTTGAGAGAGAAGGGACAAGGGCCTTGCATTGATCAGTACTTTTTACAACGTCAGTCAAGTCAGTTGAATGAAATCCAGCGACAGGAAGCAAACCACAGTTTGCAGGATATCTGTCATAGATGAGAGGAGAACTTGCATAAGCACAACTAGTGATGAACTTAATGATCCTAGTGACACCGATCAGATGGACCAGCGTAAGAGAGAAAAGTACCTCAACGTGCACAAGCCTAGAGTCAAATGGCCAAGTGCTTCTGAGAAAACAACGTTGGACACAGTAAACTCTGATCTCTGTGTTGCGTTGGAAAGGTTAGGTGGAACAGTCGAAAAGAAGCTGGATAAATTTGGGGATACCATCTACGCATATACGCGAGAGGCTTGGAGATGAAAAAAGGAGAAAGTACAAACTATTCCTGTAAAGTCTAGATGGCAGCAGGAGATTGAGCCCTTAGAGAACAGAGGCAGCTGATGAAGCAATGGAGGAGAGCAGAACAAAGTCAGAAGGAGGCACTCAATCTATCAATCCACCAGAATACCAAATGGAGGGCTGCGCACCTAAGTGGAAAGAAGTAGAGCAAGCTATGAAAAAGGCAAGGGCGTCATCATATCCTGGGCCTAATGGAGTTCCATACAGAGTGTACAAGAGTGCCCCTGGTGTTCTATGAATCCTGTGGAAATTGATGAAAGTAGCATGGGAAAAACCAAGAGCATGGTGCCAAGCAGGTGGGGTCTTTATACCCAAAGATTCTACCAGTATCAGTCAGTTTCGCCCTATTTCCCTGTTAAATATGTAAGGCAAGATTTTCTTCAGCATTGTTGCTAAGAAAGAGATTGTCAGCTTACCTATTGAAGAACTGCTTCATTGACACTTCAGTACAGAAAGCTGGTATTACAGGTTTCCCAGGATGCTTAGAGCACATCGGTGTGATCTGGCAGCAAATTCAAACAGCAAAAAAGGAGAGGAAGGAGCTCCCTGTGATATTCCTGGATTTAGCTAATGCACATGGTTCAGTACCACATGAGCTTCTTCGGGCAGCATTTGATTTTTTCAGTGTACCGAGGACAATAACAAACTTAATGAAAGCCTACTTTTGAGATTTGCAAATTTTGTTTTTCAACTTCAGAATTCACCACTACATGGCAATGTCTAGAAATTGGAATAATGGCAGGATGCACCATTTCTCCATTGGCTTTTACCATTAGGGTGTCAAAATGGGTAGTGGGAGGAAAACGCTTGGCTTCTGGAATGCGACTGCCACCAATTAGAGCATACATGGATGACATGACAATCATGACTACAACAGTAGCCTGCACTAATTGGTTATTGGGCAAACTAATCAATAACATTGAATGGGCACAAATGCAATTCAAGCCCATTAAGTCAAGGAGCATCTCTATAATTAAAGGTAAAGCAGTGGATAAGAGGTTCTAAATTAATGGTGAGGCAATACCAACAGTGTCTGAGAAGCCTGTGAAAAGTCTTGGGAGATGGTATGATGGGGACCTAAACGACACAGTTTGTGTGGGAGAAGTGAGACAACAAGAAGCAGTGCAAGGGTTGAAAAGCATAGACAGCAGCATCTGACAAGACTTCTGTGGCCACTCACTGTGTATGAGGTTTCCTTGACAACAGTACAGAAGCTGGAAGCATTAATCAGTTCATACGTCAGCGGTGTGGGACTGTATGGTAAAGGGATACTGCAGATGCCAGTCTCAGCTGGCTTCAATTGGAAATGACATTGGTAAGTTTACACAACGTATGTGTTAGGGAGGCAGCACCTGTGCTGAAAACTGGAAGAAAGTGGGTGGCAAAGGAAGCTGTGGAAGATGCAAAGGCTGCCCTTCGTATCAGTGATATCATGGGGCAAGTACAGCACGGAAGAGGAGGTCTTGGTCTCAGTTCAGTTCCTCCTACATGCCACAAAGCAAGCCCCAGCTGGTAGTCAAAGAGGTGCAAAAGCAGGAGGAGAGGATGAGGTGCATAAAGGCAGTTTACCAGGCCAAGCAGAGAGAATGGACGAGATGGGAGATTGTGGAACAACACAAGATTGGCTAGTGAGATCTATGAACAATGGAACACAGCAGGATCAGTTTCCTCATCATGTCAACATACGATGTCATCACAGAAACTTAATCTATGGGTAGGAGAGGATCTGTGGTGTAGCTGAGGTAGCTGAGTCCAATATCAGCATGAGGTTTTAACACCTACTCTCATGTAATGGAAATCATGACATTTTTTGAAGGGCCTGGTAAAAATATTGCCTCGAAGAAACTAGTTTCCGCAACGACAGACGGCGCACCCTCCGTGCAAACTAAAGAAGGGATATCTTCAAACCACAATGTTGTGAAAATTGTGAACTTCCGCTCTTTAGTGGAGGAGTATGAAGCACAATACAGGGATTTATCGCTGCACGCCGACGTTAGGTGGCTGAGCCGTGGTTGGGTTTTGGCTCATTTCATGGATCTGCTTCCTGCTGTGAGAGATTTTTTTTTAGAAGAAAAGACTACTGCAACTCCCTCCTGGCTGGCCTCCCTGCGTCCGCCACCTGTCCGCTCCAGCTCATCCAGAACTCCGCTGCCCGCCTGGTGTTCTCTCTGCCTCGCTTCTCCCACGCAACTCCACTACTCCGCTCACTCCACTGGCTCCCGATCACCGCTCGCATCCAGTTCAAGACTTGTACTTGTACTAGCCTACAGATGCCTTGACCAGACTGCACCCAGCTACCTCCAGACCCTCATCTCTCCCTACACCCCCACTCGACCTCTCCGCTCCGCCTGCACTAGAAGACTGGCTCTACCTGTTATCTGCTGTATTATTGAATTGTATTTTGTCACACTTGTACTTGCTTGAACCAAAGTCATTGTATTTATCTTACTCTTAATTGTATTATTACGTGTATTATTACTTGAAATGTATTTGCTTACGATTTTAAGTCGCCCTGGATAAGGGCGTCTGCTAAGAAATAAATAATAATAATAATAATAATAATAATAATAATAATAATAATAATAATAATAATAATAATAATAATAAATTACACTACCACCTTTGTAACCCATTCCAGACTGAGAGGCATCAACAACTTTTTTCCGGAGGTCTTCAGGAATTTCTTTTGTTCGTGGCATGATGTGCCTCTAGAACCTGTGTGCTGACAACTTCACTCTGATGGTAAGGGCCAAAGTTAGTCAGATTTATATTGGGCAGGGCTGGCCCAAATCAGGCCTGGTTGTTAACCAAAGTACTCAAATAGCTGACCCTAATTATCCCTTTAAATGGGTTGAGTTAACTAGGGAGGTGTCACAAAGACGACTGAACGGTGACGTCACGTCAGAAGCAGGAACAAAAACAACAGAGAGAGGTGGAGTTTGGTGGAGCTGAGCGAATGCTTTCGCTCAGCATTTAATGAATAAACAGAACAGAAAAATAAACGGTTGTAACAAAAACACAGGACACGGCACTTTCGCCAAAATAAACAGACATAAACAAAACGAACTCACACTTAACAAACGGTGACGAACAAACACGGTGAGGAAACTAATCTTCTTCTTCTTCTTATTATTATTATATTTATATTATCTCCTTCTCCACACCCGCTCTCCACTCACCCAACACACAACCCCGAAAGTGAGTGAAAACATGCTGTTTTATGCAGTTGTACCGAGACTCGATTGCTAGTCAATCATTCAATTGGAATCTCGGTACAACTGCACGTGAATTAATTAAGTGCACTCCCGTGACCACACATTACATTTTAACTAGCACGTGAAGTGATTTGTGCCCTCCGTGCCTAAATATAAATCTACATTTTTAAATCACAAGTGAAACACAGACCCGTTTATATCCCGTGTACCGATGACTATACACCAACATTTACACACAACACGTAACACAAAATACACACGGGGGCACTTTGCCACATATACCCCCTTGTGCAAAGCACACATGGCCTCAATGGCCACCTCCCCTCAGTCCCAAAGTCCCGCTCAGGAACAGTGGCAGCAACGGGCCAAGGTGGCGGCCACGGTGGGATGTCCTCCTCCCACCCAAACAACTGTAGAGTCCCAGTGGACCACACACAGGCCGGCTCCTCTGGCCAGAAAATTTTGGGGTGGTCTCCAGACCTGCCCCCTTCTTCATGGCTGGCAGCTGCCCTTCACGGGCTCCAGCCACAGTATTTCCTGCCGCAAGTGCGGCTGGGGAGCTGGTCTCCTGACCTCCCCCTTTTCCGTGGCCGGCAGCTCCCTTCATGGGGCTCCAACCACACAATCTCCGCAGCTAAACTGCTGCGAGGGGAGCTGGTCTCCTGACCTCCCCTTCTTCATGGTCGGCATTTCCTCCGTGGGGCTCCGACCCCACGATCTCCGCAGCGAAACTGCTGCGAGGGGAGCGGGTCTCCTGACCTCCCCCTTCGCGGGTCCGCCAGCTCCTCCGTGGGGCTCTGGCCACCATGTTTCCTGCCACGGAAATGCGGTTGGGGAAGCTGGTCTCCTGACCTCCCCCCCTTTCTTCATGGCCGACAGCTCCCCTTCATGGGGTTCTGGCCACAGTGTAGCGACCCCAGGCGATGCGGAGCGGCTGGCAACCCCAGGCGATGCGGAGCGGCTGGCAACCCCAGGCGATGCGGAGCGGCTGGCAACCCCAGGCGATGCGGAGCGGCTGGCAACCCCAGGCGATGCGGAGCGGCTGGCAACCCCAGGCGATGCGGAGCGGCTGGCAACCCCAGGCGAGCGCGGAGCGGCTGGCAACCCCAGGCGATGCGGAGCGACAGGCAGCCCCAGGCGATGCGGAGCGACAGGCAGCCCCAGGCGATGCGGGAGCGACAGGCAGCCCCAGGCGGCGCGGAGCGGCTGGCAACCCCAGGCGAGCGCGGAGCGGCTGGCAACCCCAGGCGATGCGGAGCGGCTGGCAACCCCAGGCGATGCGGAGCAACAAGCCACCCCAGGCGATGCGGAGCAACAAGCCACCCCAGGCGATGCAAGGCAAGCATCCTTGGGCGGCGAGGCAGGCATCCTTGGGCTGGCGCAGGCAGGCATCCTTGGGCTAAGCGAGGCAGGCATCCTTGGGCGAAGCGAGGCAGGCATCCTTGGGCTAAGCGTGGCAGGGAGTCAGGACTAGCTGGGGTGCGGGTTTTGCCCTCTTCGGCCACTGCGCCGGGCGGTTCTTCCCATGCTTTCCTCAGCAGCCTATGCAAGGGCTGCTGAGGACCGCCAGCATCTAGTCCTGGTCCTTCTGGTGAAGGGAGAGGCAGCTCCTGCTCCTCTCCTCGTGACGATGGGGAAATGATACTAGCAGGCATTCACCCTCTGCTGGTTGGGAAGTGTTACCAGCAGGCATTCCTCCTCTGCTGGTGGGGTTGGCGGAGGCAGAGACAGCTCCTGCTGCTCTGCTCCTGCCAGTGAAGGTGGCGGAGGCAGAGGCAGCTCCTGCTGCTCTGCTCCTGCCGATGGAGGTGGCGGAGGCAGAGGCAGCTCCTGCTGCTCTGCTCCTGCCAGTGGAGGTGGGAGCGGCATGTAGTCTCCTGGCGGCGGAGGTGGGAGCAGCGTGTAGTCTACCCTTGTTTCAGAGGACTGGTGCGCCCTCCCTCTCTTGCAGGGGACTGGTGCGGCTCCGCCGGAAGGGGAGACCAGCAGGCATTCACCCTCTGCTGGTGGACAGGGACCCAGCAGGCATTCACCCTCTGCTGGTGGACAGGGACCCAGCAGGCATTCACCCTCTGCTGGTGGACAGGGACCCAGCAGGCATTCACCCTCTGCTGGTGGACAGGGACCCAGCAGGCATTCACCCTCTGCTGGTGGACAGGGACCCAGCAGGCATTCACCCTCTGCTGGTGGAGGAGGCAGAGGCAGCTCCTGCTGCTCTGCTCCTGGTGGTGGAGGTGGCGGAGGCAGAGACAGCTCCTGCTGCTCTGCTCCTGGCGGTGGAAGTGGCGGAGGCAGAGACAGCTCCTGCTGCTCTGCTCCTGCCGATGGAGGTGGCGAAGGCGGGACCAGCAGGAATTCACCCTCTGCTGGTGGAGGTGGGAGCTGCAAGCAGTCCTCCCATGGCAATGGAGGTGGAACCAGCAGGAATTCACCCTCTGCTGGTGGAGACTGGGGCTGTGGACGCTCTACCTTCCCCTTCTTGGGCCGTGGACGCACCGACTCCTCCCTCTTGGGCTGTGGACGCACCCACTCCTCCCTCTTGGGCTGTGGACGCACCACTCCTCCCTTTTGGGCTGTGGACGACCGACTCCTCCCTTTTGGGCTGTGGACTCACCGACTCCTCCCATTCAGGCGAGGACGCTCGGGCTCCTCCCACTCAGGCGTAGGACGTTCGGGCTCCTCCCACTCAGGCGTAGGGACGTTCGGCTCCTCCCACTCAGGCGTAGGGACGTTCGGGCTCCTCCCACTCAGGCGTGAGGACGTTCGGGCTCCTCCCACTCAGGCGTAGGGACGCTCGGGCTCCTCCTGCTTGGGCTGTGGACACTCAGGCTCCTCCCACTTGGGCTGTGGACACTCAGGCTCCTCCTCATAACTACGGAAGGGACAGACGGCAAAGTAATGCTGCTGGTTACAGAGGCAGCACAACAGTGGTGACCTACAGCTCCTCGGGTGCCTGGCCCTGATGTACGCCTCCTCCTCCCTGTCCCTCGCTTCCCGGTCCTTTTTCCACCTCATCCTGTCTTCCATTTTTTTGTTGTTGTTGTTGTTGTTGGGGTTTTTTTTTTTTTAAACCCCAAATTGCGGTTCCTGCTCTGGCCTGAGTCCTGGAGGCGCTGTAGATCCCACTTCTGACACCACGTGTCACAAAGACGACTGAACGGTGACGCCACGCCAGAAGCAGGAACAAAACAACAGAGAGAGGTGGAGTTTGGTGGAGCTGAGCGAATGCTTTCGCTCAGCATTTAATGAATAAACAGAACAGAAAAATAAACGGTTGTAACAAAAACACAGGACACGGCACTTTCGCCAAAATAAACAGACATAAACAAAACGAACTCACACTTAACAAACGGTGACGAACAAACACGGTGAGGAAACTAATCTTCTTCTTCTTCTTCTTATTATTATATTTATATTATCTCCTTCTCCACACCCGTTCTCCACTCACCGAACACACAACCCCGAGTGAGTGAAAACATGCTGTTTTTATGCAGTTGTACCGAGACTCGATTGCTAGTCAATCATTCAATTGGAATCTCGGTACAACTGCACGTGAATTAATTAAGTGCACTCCCGTGACCACACATTACATTTTAACTAGCACGTGAAGTGATTTGTGCCCTCCGTGCCTAAATATAAATCTACATTTTTAAATCACAAGTGAAACACAGACCCGTTTATATCCCGTGTACCGATGACTATACACCAACATTTACACACAACACGTAACACAAAATACACACGGGGGGGGCACTTTGCCACAGGAGGGCAATAACTTTTTCACACCTGAAGATTGCATGTTTGATTACCTTGCACACCAAACAAATGAAAGAAGCACCAAACTTTGGTGTCATTTTTTCTCTCAGACTCCCTCTATATACAGTACAATTACAACCCACAAAAAAATCTGACCAAATACAACGTGAAAAATGTGCAAAAATGCAGAAAATTAGACAGGGGGCAAATACTTTTTCACGGCACTGTACATATGCCGAAAAATCTCCCTTGTAACACAATCATAGCAATAAACAGTTTAATACTAATACATACAGTATATATACCATATTTTTGTCTATCTCATATCTCAGATGGGGGTACGTGATAGACTAGATTATTGGAAAGGGGTACGGGGCCTAAAAAGTGCTTTCCCCAGTGATAATTTTTTAATTTCTGTATAGCTCTTCTATTTTCAACTCCGACTCACACATCATTTTAAAATCATTTCCTATTTTTGGGATATGATTTTCAATTTTGTTGAAGAATGTATTTGAGTGAGTTGAAGAATAAGTTGAAGAGTATAGTTCACTATAAAATTTGTAAATTTCCTTAGAAATTACATCTGGATCTAATACTTTAGGATTTAAATATCACCATATATCTACAAGTGCAAAAACTTTAGATAGTATTATTATAATGACGATTAGTGTATTTGGATGGAAAACAATCTAACCACTCATCTGGGGTAATATTAAAATCACCACCGATGATCAAATTGTCAGTTGGATAGAGAGTTTTAACCCTTTGAGTAGTACGAACGTACCAATACGTTCGCTGCTCTCTGGTCCCCAGGGAGTACGAACGTACCGGTACGTTCTGCAACTTTAAACTTGAACTACTGAGCCTACAAAACCCTTGATCACATAATATTTTAAAACTAGGTTTCTGTAACACCTTTTATTGGTCTCTTGCGCCCTCTGCCAGATATTGAGTGAATTACATATAATAAACCCAGTCACAAAATGCCAACAGTGTTTGTAAACCGGCAAAAATCGCTCAGTGAGAAAGAAGTATTAGTAATAATACTGAATTCAGATTCCGATTTAAAAGCAAATAAATACAATTCTTCCACTGAATCGGATGTCAGTGAGTGTGTCAGTGAAGACATAATCGAAGAATATTTACCATCAACATCAAGTGACAGCGAAGAGGCAGCGCCAAGCTCTGTGCGTTGCTCCATGCTTCAGGAGTATACGCTGAAGCATTAGACACTCTCACTCCCTCCGCCCCCACAACCTGTTTACCCGGATATGATTGATTCATCTCTCTCTCTCTCACCCTTTTTTTTATTAGGACGTGTTGTGGTTGTTCTGCCACGTTGTTTATTGCCTACATGTTATAACTAAATAAAAATATATATTTATTTGTTTTAATTATTTACAGTAAAAATGATTTGTCAGTATTTCGTCAGTATTCATTACATACATACAAACATATAGCTTTCAGCTTGTTTGTACGCTGTACTCGTAATAATCAAGCGCATGCAAAAAAACCCAAAAAAAACTCACTCCCGTAGGACCGGCAGTGCATTTTAGAACTCACTACTCAAAGGGTTAAGATCCGAAATTAAAATGGTTAATTGTGATAGCAAAGTCTTGTTTTGATTTATGTTATTATAGCTGTGAATGTTAATTAAAATAAAGAAAATTCCCTCAATATTCAAAACAGCTGCTAACCAATGCCATTCTTGATCAGCTCTGTAAGTCATTAATTTACCAGGGCAATTATTAAATAAAATAGCAACCCCAGCAGAACAAGAAGAACCATGACTAAATAATATTTTATTACCCTATTGTAGGAGATGACATTATGTGTTTGATTATAAGTTTGTTTACTTCTATGTTAAAGTTTTCATTAGTGTATGAGTTTTTATATTTTCTTATTTTGATACAGCTTAAAGCACATGTAACTAGCTAAGCAAGACATCTGCAGTCTCTTGTATCTTGGCGTCTGGGCAGAGAACCAAAGTTACCAGGTGTCTAATCAAGATGTGTGGAGGAGTGGAGACACAGTGTGAAAACAGAACACCACAAACAAAGGACTAGTTTGAAACAGTTTCTAACAGATTAGGTTAAGTCTATAAAATGCTGAAATGTGACGCACTATAGAATGTTATAGATTTGTGCAAGTTTCCCCCCTTACCAGGCGATATGCTCAATGTGTGTGATAGTAGGGTGGATCCATCCTGATTGGAAGAAATGCGGGTGGAAATGCTAATATATTCAAAGTATTTAATGTAATGTTTTTGTTTGAATCGACAGTCAATTCTTTGATTTGACTCCACGGACGTCTGTGTTATGATACAAATGTATACATTAGGGCATGCTGTGACCTGCACCTCTTTGCTTGCTTGTATCTAATGTTTATACAACTGCATTAACATTATTTTCTTTTATACAAATAAATTATTTTTGATTTAAAAAAAAAGTCAAATTTATTTGCCTACACCATTGATTTGACCAAAAACTAACATCAGTATTAAATGAGTGAGACTCCTGTAAAAAAAAATTAGCCTTTGTTTCTTTACAAAACAAAAACATAGCTTTTCGCTTAATATTGTCTTTAAGACCCCTTACATTTAGTGAAATACAGGATAACTGAGTTTTTAAAGAGAACACTTAAACAGAACAATATGAAAAGAGAAAAAGCTTCTTCAAGTAACAGTAATCACACGAGAACACACAGAAAAAGAAATATGTCTCAAAAATGTCCCATTACTAGTTCAATATTCCCTTTCTATCTTTTAGAACATAAATGTATTTAAGATCAAGTTCAACTATCTGCTGTTTAGAGTCACTTAGTGTTTGTTGTAGCAGTGATGCGATGACCACTGATGTAGGCAAATGGAAGACAGCTCTGTCATCTGCCTGTCTTGCTTGCTCTACGTGAGGTCAAAGACTGGCACGGGCTTCTCTGTCAGCTTTTGTCAGATCTTCAGAAAAACGAACACCTAACTCCTTGCAAACCAATGAATCTTTTGTTACCTTCCAGAATTCACCTCAAAAAAGGGCATGGTAAACTGCACAATTATCTGGCTGTGTTTTCTGGTCGTATCATCTCTTCTGCCTTAATGATGTACAGAGTTGACAATATCATCAAGTTTGGAGGATAGATGCAGTGAGATTTTACTCTGCTCTGGTATTCTCGGTTTCCTTCTCCTTTAGGCTGTTAATCTGAAGACCCCATCTGCGCTTGTATCTTTCTTGTTCCAGTCTTTGAGTTCAATGGCTTGTTTTTCCAGATTAGTAACCTTGCTCTTGCAATCTTTGACTTTGGCAGCATTGAATTTGACTGACTTACCAACACTGGAAATCGTTGCATTGTTCTGTCTCATTTAAATGTTTAAGTCCTCTAATTTAGACTCTTGTTTGTCGAATCATTTAGTTAGGTTGTTTATTGCTTCGACTGTGGCTGGATTTGACACATCTGAAGAATCTGCTTTACTTGCCTCTGCTTTGTGTTTCTTAGCTGCTGGGCTTTTTGTCGGAGTAACCATTGAAGAGTTATTTTCAGCATCATCTTCAATAATCTCTTCACTGGAAATTGAAATTTCCATAGCATAATCATGAACGTTGCTGAACCTTTGTTTTCCCTCTTGCCGTTGCAACCACCTTTGTTTCAGTGGGCCCAAATACATCACTGCTTGCGTTATCGTTTTGCTTTTGGATGTAGACATGTCGCTTCAGTCAAATATCAATTGAATTAGTTTAACTTTATGTATTTTATGTATGACAGCAATGCACTTCCATAGATTTGAATGTTGAAGTAGAGTGTTATGAACGTGACCTGAGTGTTTTGAACATACACTAAACCACTCCCCAGTGTTTTTTTGCGTGAGTGTTTTGAGCATACTACACCTGTATAGCTGAGACAGTTAATTGAAAGCGATGCAGAATTCCGTGTTTTTGTTTTTTTGTGACGGTGAGATACCACAGTGTTTTTAATAATACTGCTGTAACAGTGCTGGATAGATGCATGATTCTTTGGCTGCAAATTACAATGTAGTATTCCATTAATGTCCCTGTTGTAACGATTGACTGCCGTGTAACTTAATCTTTTTTTGTTTATTGTAACTTTCTGTGCTATTTTCTCCTATTTGCCATACAGTAGATTGAAATGTGTTATTTGTTCCTATTTTTTGTGACTCCTAATCTCGAATGAAGAACGTTATTTAAAGTCTCTGAAATGTGGTATTTTCTTACAAAGAGCTTCACTGCTCTTTAACCTTTTAGATGTATGCTATCGCGTTTGTATAAACTTCAAAATTATTTAAAAATAACTATAGTGAGTAGACCTACCTTTGCCTATATGTGCTATTGGAGTTATCTGTAGTCATTGGTTAGTGTAAAACTTGATGTTTTGTGACAGATTTGTCCTTTTGAATGAAAGAAACGCAATAGCATATGCAATGGGTTATTGTAATGAAGGATTATATATAAGGAATATATGCATGTAGATGTGTTTTCTAATTTGCATAAAATGATGACATGGGTTTAGTATAAAAGGGTAAAGAACTTTATTTGTGTATTTGTTTCTATAGTAGTTTGACATTTGTATTTATAGTAGGCCCAGTGTACATTAAATGTTATTGTTGTCTCATTCCTGATAAATTATGGTTATACCTTGAGACTCTGTATCCTTTCTTAAAAATATAAATTTATAAACCCTTGCCCCGCAGTGGTGGAATGACCTTCCTACGGATGTCAGGACCTCCCAGTCCCAGACCACCTTCCGGCACCTCTTCAGACAACACCTGTAAAATTCAACGCTTCCCTTCTGGACAATATAGCACTCGGCCTTTAATGCACTTTAACTTGCACTTATCTGCTCCCTATTTTACTGTATTTAATCCTGCACTTAACCCAATCTGTAGTATTTTGTATTTCACCTGCACTCGTATCTAACGCTGATGTAACTATCAACACTTATCTGCTCTTGAACTGCCCTGATATCAAATCATACTGTGTTTTGTATTTGCTCTTATTAGGACTGAAGTCATTGTATTTTGTATCTTGCTCTTAATTGTACTGTAATTCTTGATATGTATTTTTTTGTATACAACTGTAAGTCGCCTTGGAAAAGGGCGTCTGCTAAGGAATAAATAATAATAATAATAATAATAATAACAACACTGTGAAGCGATCTGTGATCAAAATAAGACGTGCCTTCTTGCACATGTGTGACAGAGAGCGAATGAATCCTAGTTAACAATCTCCCTCCCGATCTGTGAGGGTGCTGTATAACAGGAACAGAGTGCCTCGTACTGGTTTGTCTAGCAGTTCATTCCAGGGTCAGTCGGAAGCCAGCCATCCATGAAGGGGGCGGAGTTCCAATGCCCGAAGTCATCGCCCTAAAGCGGTATGCGATGTGTCAGTCATGGATTGGAGAAGACGTGATGAAACTAGCTATCGCAGGGGGCGTGACTAAGGGTATAATTGGGGATGTGATGATGTAATCTGTGCCTTTGTTATGGTAATTGAAAAGAAATGGATTGTGGAAATCATACGGTGAGTGTTAAGTGTTTTGTTTGTATGTAAAACTAACTGTCTGTGTTTGCCATTGCTAGATGGCTAACACTAAGCAGGGAGCTGTCGCTAAAGGGCTAGCACCAACCTGGACTACACTGCACCGCTGTTCCACTGTTACTGTATTTCACCACACCTGCACTAAGAGCACTCACTTTCAAGAGAAGTGACCGTGTCTGTGTTGTGTATCTTTATAATTGTATTATTAGTTCGGGACTGAACCCCGTGGTTTATTTACTGGCGATAAACATCGTTTTGTAGAGCTAGTATTATTATTTCCGGTCACCAGACCAGGCTTAAACAATAAAAGACTTATTTGGACCGAGAACTCTGTTTGTTTGTCTTTGTTGGAGCACTGCATCACCACTACATCTGCGCACTGCCAACCACTCATTCATAATATGTCACAGATATGTTTGCAAAACTGAATGAACAAAATGCAGGTTTGCAAGGAAAGAACACCAACATTTTTCAGCTGAGTGATCGAATCTGTAAGAATAATCTATTGAAGTCAAACTATGAATCCTTCCCACAGCTTTGCAAGTTCCTGTCTGACAATGACATTATTCAGCTTCCCACACAGGTCATGATTGAGCATATCAGCCAGCTGGAGACACAGTTTGCGTCCATTTCCCCCCCGACTTAGATATGACAAAATATGATTGGCTGCAAAACCCATTTCAGTGAACACCTGATGCTATGGAAATGCCAGCAGCTGAAATCGAACAGATAATTGACATTTCCTGTGATCGACTCTTGCAAGGAACATATGCCCGACTTTCTCTCCCGGACTTCTGGTTCAGTGTCAAGAGTGAATATCCTGCACTCTCAAAACTGATAAAAGTGCCATTTGCCAGCATTTATTTGTGTGAAGCTGGATTCTCCGCACTTGTGTGCATCAAGTCTCGGTATCGAACCACCGTGGATGTAACATCAGAAATTAGATGATGCAGTTTCAACCACAACATGCAAGCCCATGTGTCACATTAGACTTGGTGAGTACATTAAATAACTTATTAATATGTTGGTTGCTGTGTTTTTTGGTTGCTTTGTTGATTTGGTTGCTTTCTGGGGTCACATACATTTTTAAGTCTCAAAATGGGGTCGTGCAGGGAAAAAAGTTTGGGAACCTCTGGTCTAGTAGTTATGAATTTGCTTGCTGCTAGGTCCTAGTAACAATTTAGTTGATATTATTTATTTGGTAGGACTAAAATAATGCCTACCTGGCAGTGCAAATTTATTTAATCACAATGTGTACAGCCTTGGTAATTTGGGAAGAATTCTGGGATAGCCTACACCACAGACCGCTGTTTACAAACAATAGCTATGTTCATGTACAAAGTCTGGGTGGCAAAAAGCGTGTCTGCTTTTTGTGAGTTAACACAAATTTTGTGCGCCGTCCAATCTCACCCCCAAGTCAATCACCCCTATACACCCAGGAGCTAGAGAGCAATACATGGATGTCAAGTCTCAAGGTTTATTGTTTGCGAGGCTGTGAAACCCTTTATACATGATACAGCGGTAAATCCAATACAACTGTCCAAGCGTATTATTTCATTTTGAAGAGATGTACATTACCATTCTATATTCCTGTAGCTGCTACGCAAACTCCCGCCTTACACCAAAGATAGAATTGCCTTGCTGTCTCAAACTGACGGTTTGTCTGCACGAGCCTTCTGTGTTTCTGTATACAACACATCACTACTCGGTCGAAGGAGAGGCTGTCTGTCTCGTTCACGCAGAAATTACCACAGAAATAAAATAGAAATGGACATCAATGAGAATTTAATTATTAAAGTAAAAAAATATAACGTTCTTTATGATACCAGTGTCGGTGGTTATAATACAAACAAAGACACCATATGGTAAGAAATAACAGAACAATTGGAAATTTCTGTTCTATTTCTTTATTTCACCTTAATATTAGTCAAAGTGACAGGGAGCGCCACACATTGGTTTCGTATTTCTGTAAAATGAGGCTTCTTTGCTTTAATAATGTTGACCAATAATAATAATAATCACATTCACACACTAACTGAAGATTTTATTAAAACTGAAAATCAATAAAAAAAAAGTTTATTAAAAACATTTTCTCAGTATTTACAAAGCAATATGTGTGAATATATTCTTTTTGAATGATTTACATGTTAAACCAGATCACATATAAACATTCACTGTTAAATGTCATTTTTTTTTACCGTGTGGTGTACCCAGACTATTTCTTTGTTTTATTTATTTTATTTCGTCTTCACAAAAGGAGCAGAAATAGACAATATTTTCTTTTCATGACTAGCTAAAGTTGTGTTTTTTTTAATGTACTTGTGCTGTATTTGTGTTTGCTTCGCTTGTGCATAGACCTTAAGTCTAGGTCAGTGGCATAGCTGTTAGCCATGTGTAAAAATCTTGACCTGTCACCAGCACCCCCCACCCCTCCCACCTCCAAAACAAAATCAAACAAAATCTAGTGGTCTAGGGTAAGGTTTTTTTTTATCAATCCCAAGGTTTTTCAGCAGGGGTCTCACTGGTATAAACACTTGTATGGCAGTAGTCTGCCAGCCCTGCAGGTGTCCTTAAACCCATCAAACTCATCAAGTGCCTGTTCGTTCTGGACTGCTGTAATGTGTTGAGGAGAAACAGTATCTGACAATATGGGGACTTTAAGTGCATACCATTCGGAATGCTATTAGTTTTATAATAGTTTGGGAAATGAAAACAGTATGCTCAGTGAAAAGTATTAAAACTAAAATAGAACCTGTATGGAAACCTAAGCTGTATTGTTTAAGAAATATAACTGAACAAATGTTGAATTAGAACACGCTGTCTAAAAAAGATTTATTTAGAAGGCTCTCTTTACTTTTATTGATTCTATTTCTTATAAATTCATGGCATATTATTAACTAATTAAACTGGAGATTACATATAAAATGCATACTCAAACAGCATAATTATTATTATTATTTTTTTTAATATAGCAACCCTAAAGCCACTGCCTACATGCCCCACTGCCTCATTTTAACATAAACTCAATGATGTAGTTTGGTAAACACTGCTGTTTGTTGTCACTTTGCAATTTGGAACTCAAGATAGACTTCCAATTCAAAATGCCATCTCAGCAAAAGTGAAAAGAGAATGATGTTTACGGAGCTGATTGTTGGTACTTACAATATAATCATGCAGAGTGGCTGGCAAAGCAATCTTTAGACAGTATCTTAACGATCTTGTCTTTATAAAGGCATGCAGAGGATTAGAAATCAAATTGACAAACATAGTTTCATGATTTTCTGTTCAACAAAGAAGTCAATTCAATTTGAAGTCTAGTGCATAATGCTGTAAATGTGGCAAATAAAATGTAGAGCTATAGCTTTAAAATAGTGTTTGCAGTTATAGTTAATGTGAGTAATACATTAATCTTGCTGTTGTCTGGATTGTCTATGAATCCTAATCGCTGACATTCATTTGATTTATATCAAAATGTTTATATCACTTCAATTATTTCTGCACATTTGCAAAACAAATGTAAAGACAAAGCAAAGCTGCTCTCCAATTACATAAATCCAGAATAATATCAGTACTTTACTTCTAGTTTCACTTTTAGACAGCTTTAAAAAAAAAAATGTTTGCACCAAGTGAATCATTTAAGCTTAATTGATACACTTTAATTTCTCTTTATACAGAACAAAGCCATACTGTAAAGGGTACTGGGATCCTCTTTGACGGATGTTGAGAGAGACAGAGTTGTTTTTTCCAAACTCTTCAATAACTTCTGCCTCACAAAAGCCTTGTTTAGTTTTACTTAGTAAGTCTACGGGAATTCATCCTTTCTCTTGGCTACAACCTGGCTTACTAAACCTGGCAGTGACCCAATTCCTCCGACCACAGGTTGGTTTTTAGATAGAAAACATATATTAAATTATTCATTTTACTAACACAGGATCGGCAAAAGACTGTGTGAGAATACAGAAATCAAAAACCACAACTCTAGAATTCACACGCCAATTGTCCGCCCAGCTCCAACAGAGCACCCACAGATGAATCAAATTAGCCTGACAGCTAACACTGGCTTCTACCTTTCAACAATAAATGAAGGCCCTGTCAGACAGGCCCTGCCACATATCCTTCTAAACCTCAGTTGCTGAACATACAGCACTGACAAAACTAATTTGAATATTATATCCAAATAGTCAGAAAGCCTTTTACCTTTTAATGGTAGAAACTTTGCTATGACAATACAGTAAGTCATAACACACATTTTGAAGGAATTAAAAGAAAGTGTGTAAAAAAAACTACTCAAAACTTAGGAGGAAATTGATTCTGGGTCTAAAAAAGGTAATGATAGGATGGTAACATTATCAAGCTGTGGGTAACCTTTTGGCATGGTTACATTGGAATGCGGCTGGGAACAGGCTAAAGATATAATTTAGCTCAGGCCTGGAATAACGTTAGGTTTTGTTGTCGCTGTAAAGATTGTGAATTTACAGCCATACAAAAAAAATAAAGAAATAAAAAATAAAGAATAATGAGAATGGCATGCTTTTGTGCTGCTGTCCATACTGTAATTAAAGACATTAAGGAACCTGCCATCTAGTGGCAGAGCAATAGCACGTGCAGCAGGTGCAACTGCACTCTGGCTCACGCACTCAGAGGGCCCCAGAGGGGTTCGAAAGTTTAGGGTTTTTTTTTTTTTTATAACAATGATACTATCCTTTGCGTTTATATTTGCAGATGTTACACATTTGTATCACTGTAGCTGCTGGTGTGCGGTGCCAGTAATTCAGATTGTATCCTCCCTCATTTCAACAGGTATCGCTGTTGTCTTAATTATCCTAACTTTTTTCCCCCGGAGGCTGGTACGAGGGACGTCTTCATGGAAGGTTTTGGGGTACTATTCAGTACAGACATCTGCAGTCATATTCTGTGTGCACGATTCATCCTGTAGTTTAGACGGAAGCTGTCGGGTGCTGCTGCGGTCACCAAAATAAACTACAGCAAATCAACATGCCTGCATTTCTGATTTTAAAATAATAATAATAATAATAATAATAATAATAATAATAATAATAATAATAATAATAATAATAAAACGGTTTCCTACGTGAGACAATTTCTGCAAATGTCTGTGCAGAATTGTGAATTCTGTAATAATTTCTGTGATCGCAGAATTGGGGAATCCTGGTAGGATTGGAGATTAAACCTGTTTGTTTATGATTAAAAAATAGTGTAGTGTTGGATGTAAAGATGTATGCAGAATAAAATTAAAGTAGGTGAGTAGAAAACACTCTTATTACATACTGTTTCATACATGCTAACATTCTGACAATTAAATATAGTTCAATATTGAACACTTGATTTGGTATGTTTGATGTTTATAAATAAGGGTTAAATTAACATTTGGGGAAGGGGGGCCCACAATAAGGTCCTGCCCCGGGGCCCATCTTCCTCTTCCTCCACCACTGCTGCCATCCCATGATCTGAAGGCTTTTTTAACCTTTTAGCATGTTTGAAAGTTGTATATCTGTATAACTGTATAACCAGTGTGGAGGCAGTGTGGTCCAGTGGTTAAAGAAAAGGGCTTGTCGCCAGGCGGTCCCCGGTTCAAATCCCACCTCAGCCACTGACTCATTGTGTGACCCTGAGCAAGTCACTTAACTTCCTTGTGCTTCGTCTTTGGGGTGAGACGTAGTTCAGATAGTAGACGTAGCAGCTGATGCATAGTTCACACACCCTAGTCTTTGTAAGTCGCCTTGGATAAAGGCGTCTGCTAAATAAACTAATAATAATAAGTGTCAAAGAGCCAGCTTATTAAAATTAGATGCCTAAGCACAGTCAGCTTTACTGAAGCCTTCACAGCAAAACTGACAACAGCTGAAGCATTGTTTGAGGTCTGGAAGAATGATACCCTATTAAGCCACCTCACACACTGTAGCAACAGATTTTCCTTAGTCTCCTATCCAAGTACTGACCAGACCTATTCTTGCTTAAGTCTTCTGCAATCATAATCAGGCTCAACTGTACAATGACTGCCCATTTAATTAGTTTTAATATTTAAAATAAGTTAATTGAACTGCTCAACCAACTCTCAACCTTGATGCATTTTTTTGTTTTTTTGTTAATAAGGCATTCATTATTTTTTTGGCAGCCGTTGGGTAAATAGTCATTACAATTGTTAGTATGAAATGCTTTCTCTAAACTGGTAATCACAGTGCCAAAGTAAATAGTGCCCATTGTTTTTAATATGCTAAAATATTAAAACATGTAAAATGTGAGATTCATAAAACAAAATGAGAGATTTTGTTTCTGGAATGTAGCTCAGTTTACTCAAAACTGTAAACATCTGGCTAAAATTAAAATTGATCTTTAGAGTTACAGGTTCAACTGGCCTTTCTAATACATTAATGTACTGTATATACACAACACATGATGAGGCATCCAGTTTAATCTGCAATAGACGATGGATATAGTTGAGATTTTGTATTTTATTAGAAAAAGAAGAAAAACCCTCACTATTTATTTTTTCCTTCATGTTTTATATTATTTGTCAGGATGTTTTAACGTTAGTTATTCAGGATAAATGAGATAATCACACAGTGTGACAGCCTGAGTTTTTCTGTCTTGGTTGACTTTTTGCCTTGTTTTGGCATTTACGAATGGTGTCCTAATGAGGCTGAGTGGGGAATCTTTCATTTGTGGAGTTTTCATGCTGTGCTGTTGTTCTGAGCTTAACACTGCTTTTTTGACAAATAGTAGTAACTCTGTCAGCCTAACAGCTTATGACCTCCATTTAACTGACTTTAATTCAACTCAAACTAATGGTCAGGATTGGTTACTGTTCTTAGGTTGCTTTCTCATTTCACCAACACTTCAAGTAAAACGTATAATTTTGAAAAAAACAAATGCATTTGTGTCACAATACATTTAAAAATCCAAATGATAATGGTAGGGGTATGCAGAGGAGCAATTGCTTGTACTCGGAGCAGTCATACTAAAATTTGAAGTGGGGATAAAACATAAGTGTGGAGTAGTGGTGAGGGCTCTGGACTCTTGACCGGAGGGTCGTGGGTTCAATCCCAGGTGGGGGACACTGCTGCTGTACCCTTGAGCAAGGTTCTTTACCTAGATTGCTCCAGTAAAAAACCCAACTGTATAAATGGGTAATTGTATGTAAAAAATAATGTGTAAAAAAATAATGAAATTGTATGTAAAAATAATGTGATATCTTGTAACAATTGTAAGTCGCCCTGGATAAGGGTGTCTGCTAAGAAATAAATAATAATAAGATGTAAAACACATTTCTAGCATTCAGACAGTGCTTATTTACACTATATTATATATAATATACATTTTTTTTCTAATGTTTTTGAACTCCCAATTTCTATTTTTACCACCAGAACTGGTCTGGGCAAAAAATAAATAAATAAATAAATAAAAATAAAACTTATAAGTAGGGCTGTATTTTTTCATTGTAAATAATTGCTTATGTCACGACATTTCACTGTCTACAAACTATCTATTTCAAGATTAAACATAATATTTATTAAAGCAGAAAAAATAGCGTTGTTAAATTCAAAATTGATCATTTTCTCTAGCGTTATTATGCAACAAATAACCGTAAATATTTAAAAGCTTACCTGAAAAACAGTAAATGCTAAAGTGTAGAATATTTTGTTTTGTATGCCCACCTTTTAAAAACATTCTATTTTCACAATCAGTGAATTAATAAACAATAAAAACATAACTAAAACAAAAAATTACTTGTACTGGACAGAGCGATCTTTAGCAGAAATATTTAATATCTTTGATGCAGTTGGTGTCTTTTTCATTGAAGATATTTTAAAGAAATCGTGCAGCTCTCTGCAGTGTATTCAGTTATTTACCGGAAGCAGAGTAAACTGCTGCCAGGTTCCTAAATGCAGTGTAACAGGTAGAGTGCCAATAAGGCTTTATTTATTTTTAAGTGATAAAAAATATGTATATAAACATTCAAAATTCTAAAAAGTATTGACAATGTCGACCCAGGGGACTTTTTTGACCTGAAAAAAGAAACAAGGACCAGCGGTCACAAATGGAGATTAGTTAAAGGGGCTGTGACAGGAATAGCGTTGTGGTGACGTCAGGCCAGATGCAGGAACCAAACACACCGAGGCAGTACTGCAGTTCAAAAGATGCTGCGCGCCATTTATTTAAATGATACAAAAATAAAATAAAAGGTTTAACAAAAACACTGCTCACAGAGCAAAATAAATAGTCCAACAAAAACAAAGTCTCGAACACAAAAGAACCCAAAGGTCAGGCTGAGCAACTGCCTTCAGTGATCCTTATACATGTAGGTTAATCCAGTTTTCTTACTTTTAGTTTTGTTTTTCTCCTCTGTCTCTGTCGCACCCGTTTCTCCTTCCAAACACTCGCGCAGAGTGCCGAGAGCTGCAGGCTTTTATGTTAGTGACCGAGGGATTAACTAGCTATCAATTATTTATTAATCCCTCGGTCACATTGTGCACAAGTTTTCTAATTACTCCTGGCAGAGGACGAGCTACCGACCTTGCCTCTGCCAGAACACATTTTAAATAAAAACAAAACAATAACAAACCAACGCATGGCTACGCCGTCATAACTACAATAAATAAATCATAATACAAATACAAAACAATAAATTGTACAGGGGCGGAGGGGGAGACCCCGTTCTAAAAATAAATAAACAATATATTTAAACTGTCCACTTTTCACATGCAGGGCTTTCTACAGCCCTGTTACAGGGGCATTCAGATCAGAAAACAGGAGGCACTTTTTTAGACAGAGAATTGTATACTCCCCAGTAATGTTATTGAAGCTGACACCCTGGGATCCTTCAAAAAGCTGCTTGATGACATTCTGGGATCAATAAGCTACTAAACGAGCAAGATGGGCCGAATGGCCTCCTCTCGTTTGTAAACTTTCTTATGTTCTTATGCCCAATGAAGCGTTGTGTAAGCTATATTACCTCCGCGTGGAAACACACTAGTCTGTGTGACAAACATGGTCTTTCTAATTTTCCATAAGGAAGTAACTTGTACCTGCTTTCGTTTTGTGTAGTAGACATCTTTCACATTGTACATGTTTCCTTCGCATGTTGTATTTTGATGCATTATTATGATTAATGTTGCATTCAATAAAAAAGAAGAAAAAAAGTCTGTGCTGTGTAAGTGGTTGCGGGGAAAAGAAAACCATGACAGAGTTGTTCTCATTTCCAACTAATGAAGGGACCTACCCACAATTATAGCAGCACTGTGTTATTTCAATATACGTCATTAACAGTTTGAATTCAATTGTTCCTCAGCAACACAGTGTGACTGTACACAGGGAAAGTCCAAAATAATGCCAGACAATATTTCAACATCAGATTGTCAGAAACTGATAGGGAGATGGAATTTGTGGCCGAATTCAACTTTCCCACTCAACGGTGTGTAGATGATTGTGCATGTGTCAGGAAATGCAAATGAAAACCAAATACAAAGGATGAAAAAATGCAATCGGATTAATTAATTATAATAATACATCAAAATACAACATGCAAAGGAAACATGTACAATGTGAAAGATGTCTACTACACAAAACGAAAGCAGGTACAAGTTCCTTATGGAAAATTAGACGGACCATGTTTGTCACACAGACTAGTGTGTTTCCACACTGAGGTAATATAGCTTATACAACGCTTCATTGGGCATGTGCCGATATGTTTCAGAGCACATGTGAGGGTACATGCGGAAGTCATGTTTTTTGGCTCAGAAGAGATGCTCGAGGACAGTGATTTTGGGCATAGCAGTGTGGCATTATGCAGATGTTTGGGTGCATACGGATTATTATACAAGGACCAAATACATTCAGAACAGCAAGGTGGGATAGTTTATGTTTTATTTTTCATGTAGTGCTGATGTACCCTTTAATCTCAATCCTCTGTCTAACCCTCTTAGCAGACAATCTCATGACATCGGAGAGGTAGACACTGAATCAAGTTAGCGCAAGTTAACAACAACTAGGAGGCTGTGTGGTCCAGTGGTTAAAGAAAAGAGCTTGTAACCAGGAGGTCCCCGGTTCTAATCCCACCTCAGCCATTGACTCATTGTGTGACCCTGAGCAAGTCACTTAACCTCCTTGTGCTCCGTCTTTCGGGTGAGACGTTGTAAGTGACTCTGCAGCTGATGCATAGTTCACACACCCTAGTCTCTGTAAGTCGCCTTGGATAAAGGCATCTGCTAAATAAACAAATAATAATAAATAACTACAGGTCATCCTGGTGTCCAGATTGGTAATCAGTAATTATTAAATCTTTTGAAAATACATACATTAGCAGCAACATTTGAATTGGTCAAAAACATAAAAATGGGATGGTGCCCTCTGACTAAATGGACAAGGTCAACCATTTGCTAAGAACTAGACAACAAGAATTAAAAGGATAGTGAGCATATATACTGTAGAACAGGAGGAGGAAAAAGGCATATTAGATAAATGCTAAATTAGATTGAAAGGCAGAGTGTCGTCTCAGTGCCTTTTTAGAACTGCAGACAAGCCTTAATTAAATGGTGCAGATGATAAATGCAATTAAGATACTATCTGAAAATGTTCATGGTTTTATTGCCGTGGGCTGAGATAACATTATTCATCCATAGGTCTTAACCAGACCGTGGTTTTTATGACTTGAAGGGATCATTCTCAAAATTTCTGAAAATAATTAAATTTACCACATGTCCTGTCTGCACTACCCACTTTTTTTTAAGCTTTTTAAAATGAAGTTTCCCTAAAAAAATACTATGCATTTACCATAGTTTACCATGTTTTTAAATCTGTTTTACCATACCTCTCTGGGCCTTACAGTGTTTTTCTATACTTTACCATCCTTTCATTATGCGTTATTACACTTTGATAACCTTATTCTATGGTAAATTTGTAAATGGTTGGGGTTGTAAGGTGTTTTACTAATTAATGTGTTATGCAAATGACATCCCTGCTATGCATTCTATAATAGATAACACCTGCCTCTCGGTTTCTGGAACACTGAGCAAGACAGCATTTCATGAGTAAGCCTCCAAAGTTTTACGGCAGGGATCTCTATTTTTTTTTTATAAACCCCTATACATACATACATACATACATACATACATGTAATATATATATATATATATATATATATATATATATATATATATATATATATATATATATATATATATATACTGTCTTTAAAAAAAAGAGTTTGCATAATTCCAAAATACAAATTCTACAAATCATGAATCGAATACAATGATTGCTAATTTTAATTTGGTTTTGCCTTCAGTCCTCCTGGACATGCTTGGAAATTAGATGTTACATTCGAAGGAGATTATCCAGGATAAAGGATAAAAAATACAAAAAAATAGGTATTAATCTTTTTCTAACAAATTATTAGACAGTATCAAGTAGTTTTAAGCAGAATACAGTGGTTAAAATCCCTGGTCATTTTTCATTCAACACATTACATTACATTATATAAAAATATAAATCTATATAGTAGGCCTATACAGTATACAATAGAGTAGTGAAATCAAATGAATACCTAGCGCACTTTATTTTTACTTTAGCCTACTGGTAACACAAAATAAATTTTGCTGCTGCATTGTACACATTGGTGTACAATGCGAATAAAAGATTATTTTAAATTGAAAAGTCTAATGCTCCCAACACGCTGGGGAAACCAGAAATGTCATAGAAATTAGTTTTCAAGGCTTGTAAGTAGACCCTGACTTTAGTGAAAATGAGGTACTCAAAATGCATTAAGCACAACTGGCAACGCACGAGAAAAAGCAGACTGGGAAATACCAGCAACAATGGCGACTGTTTAAAACGTGCTTTCAAAAGTTCTGAACAAATTGAGGAAATTGTAATTTTCGCAATTCTCTGCAGCTTTAGTACATTTCATTATAATATGTGTGAACTCTCATTTGCACTAACTCCGCCTCCTTTTTGCAAATTTATGCAGGAACACTCATGATTACATATTCATCTATGGTTGAACCACAAAGAAAAACTGCTGCTGCAAAGCACTCCCTAAAAAGTCGGTAACAAGGGGGCTCCCGAGTGCACATCCGGTAAAGGCGCTCCATGTGGAGTGCAGGATGCGCTCTATAGCCTGGACGTCACCGGTTCGAGTCCAGGCTATTCCACAACCAACCGTGGACGGGAGCTCCCAGGGGGCGGCGCACAATTGGGGGGGAGGGTTTAGGTCGGCCAGGGTGTCCTCGGCTCACCTCGCACCAGCGACCCCTGTAGTCTGGCCGGCGCCAGCGGGCATGCCTGTAAGGTGCCCGAGAGCTGATTTGTCCCCCAACGCTGTAGCTCTTGGGTGGCTGCATGGTGAGTCTGCAGTGTGAAAAAAAGCGGTCGGTTTGCAACTGGTTTGCGACTATTGCGACAGCCGCAACACTTTAGTACATCTACCCCTTAATTTGAGTTCAGACTGGAATTTCTCATTTGAGATTGTACAAGCCTGAATGAAAAACTACTTTTAAGTCTACCACAAATGCAGATACCAACTTATAAATATATATTTATGTAAGTGAAAAGTGTCAGACCCAACTTGAATGTATACCCAATTGCAGAAAACAGAAATCAAGGCTGCAGCAACACTCCCAAACAACTGATGCAGAACCTGCCCATCGTGTCACCTGTAGTGTGAAAGTTCTTATCAGCTGCTCATTCTGATGAACAACTTGAGTGCTACAATCAGATCTTTTTGATATATTTTAATTTATCATCCTCCCTTCTTGAAACGTTGCAACAGGTCCTTCAAGTACAGTGGCATCACTCAATGTTAATACCAATGGACAATGCCTACTTATCTTATTTATGGTTTTGAATATCTGATTGTAAAGATGCAATGCTTTGAAACAGGTAGTAATAGTAACGTATACAGGAATTCTGGTGTCCTGACAAAATGTGTCTAAATGGGAAAAGAGTAAGTAAATGACTCAAGTCAAATAGGTATTTCAAACAACCCTGATAACCTTATTTTCAGAAAGCACCATTACAAACAGCAAGTTGACTTTAAACGTTCCTGCAGTTTCATTTTACAAGATACTGCAGCTCTTTTTGACCATATTACATGGATTAAGGCTGTTAAACCAGACCAGCCACCTAAACATATTTCCTTCGCAGACTCCTGTATAGTACATTCTCTATAATGTATAATTTAAACTGAAGTTAATTTTCTGTCAAAGTACTATCGTACTTAGCTTAGCCTATTGCTAAATGTTTAATAATAATAATAATAATAATAATAATAATAATAATAATAATAATAATAATAATAATAATAAGGGATCTCTGCTAAGTTTGATCTTCCTCACTGGTATTAAATCCCAAAACAATATTCCATAAGAATAACGACTGCACATAATACAATGATTGGCACACAGGTGCAGTATCTTATAAATTAAAAGCTATCTGTGTGCCCAAATCAATTGGCTCCATAATGCCATATATGTTGATGGGAACAGTTGAATAAGTATGCCTGGAAGTTATAACGTTGCTCTGGTAAAATGAGATTCTGGCATTGGTCATTACCAGTTCATACATTCATCATTATAAAACCACTTCATTTTTATTTCTTTGTATTGATTTACCTTTGCACCCCAGATGGTTTCTGCCAGTGTGAAATTTAGACCTTATTGATTTACTTAAATTATTCAATACATTACTGTATAGCTGTTACGTCTTAACATTTTAGCTAAATCAATAGAACTATTGTAGATTGCCTGTCCTACAAGGAGTCTCTGTAGATCTATTTTAATAGAATCAGTTGATTCCCAAATGGTGCTGGAATACTCACATTTCTTGATTTTTAAAAAAAAAACAACAACTATATAATATCATAAGAGAGCATTTATATTATTGCAGCTTTAAAAAGACCAAGTTCAACAATTTTCAAATAAGAAAATCCATAATAATGCTTTGAGCAATCTAATCAGGAGAAGTAATGGTTTATGAAAGGACCTGTCTAGTTAGGACACAGCTACAACCTTGATTAGTCTAGCTCAGACTCTGAATCAAGAATATTAGTGTATTTGCGACCTACAGTTTTCTCGAAACCCACTCACCTTCTGTAAATTAGTGACCAAATCAGAACAGCAACCAGTGCTCTGACAATTTTAGACTCTCAAAACATTTGTTGCATAGAAACAGGTGAGCATATTTCTGTTTATTTGCACAGCCATGGTCCCCTCCATGTGTTAACACCCCAGTGTTTAATACAAATTAGAAAGATTGTTTTAGTAGACAACTCTATAAATGCCAATTTATTTTACCTGTGAAAATAAGTTTGCTTAATTCTCTCCACATGGGAAAGCTGAATGACTGAAATTCAGAAAATGTTGGCTTTCACAGATGTGTCTTCTCCCATTGAGCTAGAGTAATTGAGCTGCATTTTTGTTCCTGTTCACGTTTTATATTACCACAGGGCCCTTTTGTAGAAGTGATACTGCATTGTCAGTAAATCCCTTCTCTATTTCACTAATCTGACAGGGCATAGTAAAGACTAATAGGTAAGTGGGGGAAACAGACACTGGTTACTAGTATCATCAGTTAATTTTATAACAGAAAGTAAATAAAATGACACTGGAGAAAGATAGTCAACCACAATTAAACAGTAATATGTAAAGAACTCAACAGAAATAAGTTGTTAACTCACTTCTGAAGCACTCAGACCCTCATACATTGGCATTTATCCAAACTACTGGATGACTAGAGACAGATGGTACCAATAGCTGGAGGTATTTTGACATCTATGTAGCTGAGGTTAAACAGTAGCTGGAGGACTTCACAACTTTCTAACATTATATGTGACAAATAGCTGAAAGACAAACAACTGTAGGGACAGCTAACACAGAAGGGGTTACTCCTGGTGCTAGAATATTGAGGACAGTTAAACAACTATATCAGCAGAGGTGACAATGATAACTGGTCAATTGGAGGACATAGCGTGATTGACAAACTGCAGCTGGAATCATGGAGAAATCTAAAGTAATGGCAAAATTATGTTGAATGCTTTATACTACTATAGATACAGCAATTTTCCATTACTTTTAATGATAGCATTCATCCTCTAATGCATCCAGCACTCTATTTGTGTTGAAATCTTTAGAAAACACATCCATCATTCTGACCAAGATCCACCAACGTCCATCAACTAGACAGTATCCAATTATAACATGCCTCTTGCTGGGTTTTTACTTGCTAGCATACAGTACAATGAGAAGGTTTGATTGACTTTGCCAGTCCAGATACATACTTCATATGTACCATGGAGATACAGTATCAGAACTTGGATTAAATATCCTGACCAAAAGTGTACCATATTGCTAAAACATTCAAGATGCACTCAAAACATGAAATCAGACTATTTTTTACATCTTATTTAATTGTGCTGGCACTCACTGGTGTGAGGCTTATTTTGTGTCTTTAAGTGCTATAAAAAAAAGTACAGTGAAAATATACATATTGTGGTAAAGTGTGGGGTAGAGTTATAGAGGGTAGATATATAGGATTGCAGATAGCATGGAGCCTATACCCTCTATAACCACTGTGTGAGACAGTGTAGTCCAACAGCCTTAAGGACAGGCTAAAAACAACACTTCCCAGCAGGCTTTGCGGGTTCCAGGGAATCCTGGACACCTGTGGTTTGTTGGCAGATGTATTTAAAGACCCTGAATCCACTTGCTAGCTGTCTGTGTTGGGCTAAGGCCATGGAGTGTAGCGGAAAGACAGACTGAGTGAAGGGCAACACTAAGGGGTTGTAGTGAATTAGGTATACAATTTATTTAAATATAAATGAGTCACTAGGCGCCCTGTTTAAGAACGTCCAAATGTTAATAACTGAGACAGATCATATTTAAGTCCGAGATCATGTAGAAGTCGGATTCCCTTGGACAATAACCGACATTCACACGTGTCAGAAATAAAAAACAATAGTTTACTTAAGAATAAAAATGGGTATACAACTAATCTAATATTACAGAAAGGAAAGGCTATTGGTTAGAGATATGCATGAATAGTATACAGTTCATTGATCTCATAGTCAAACGATTACAACAACCATAACATCATTAGCATACATGTTAATATACAAATATTAAATATGGCTTATCACACAAAGTGTCGACATTGTATTAGTATTTTCAATACCCGTTTCTCGTTGTAATCGATCATGTCAATATGCACGAGAATTAATTCAACTTCCCATTCAGAACGGAATCCAACATTCCAGTACCTAATTTAGCAAATTAGATTTACTGTGTTAATTTAGTTTAGACATGATGTACCAAACTAATATGTTATCAACCTCAATTGATTATATATTCAAATTAACTCAGAAATGGGGCAATGATCAAATTCTCTGCATTTACGAGGCAACTCCTTTGAGTTGCACATTTCAACAAACAAAATACATTTCTTACACACTCTAAAACAGGAAGTTATATTCTATTCCTAGAACAGTTTATCCACTTAAGTTGATAGCATTTACTACAGTTACTTTCTCGTGTCATAAAGTATTTAATAGTTCTTTTCAAATGGAGATCAGCTTGTTGATCTCCAAGTCTTGCAGCATTATAGTTGTTGTTGGCAGTTTTCCAACTGGAAATAGTTCTGTTGATTAGACGTAACTCAGTTCAGATAATGCGTTGCAATTGAAGAGTTATGTAGTTTGTAGAAGTGTTCTTGTTGCAATTCTTCTGTACGGCTAGTACATGACCTTAGATCCAGCTGCTGGCTATGCTTCCGTTTACTGTTTCAGTCTCTCATAGGGCAAAGAGCTTCGGCTCTCTTCAAAGCTGATTTTAGCCGCTCTTCAGAACATTGGTTCTTCCTTGCCTTCTGTGAATTCGAGCACTTATGCTCCCATGTTTCAGAAACTTTCTTCAGAGCAGTTTAGCTTCCATTTCGTTCCTCCAAACTCCAAGCCACTACTAGCGGGTGGAGCTCACTTCTTTCTCTTGCCTGGAGCGCTGTTCCTTTTGTGGGGCACACTTCTAGTGTGGGGAGCTCATGGGAAGCTCTCTCATGGGGCAAACTCCTGCATGGGCAAACTCTAGCATTTCTGAAAGTCGCGCGGCTGGTTTTGTTGTCCTGACTTCCACCCTGTGATTGGTTGTCCAGCAGTTAGTTTACGACTCTTTCTAAAAGCATTCTTTGTCAGTGGGGGAGTTTGTGAGCAGAAACCGAGTAGACACAGAGAATGGCTTAAGACCCCCCCCCCTTTGTATATTTCAATTCTGTCCAGTTAGTAGTTAGTAGTTTTCTGTTTAGTTAGTACTCCTTTAGGATTTAATTTAGTTTTGTTTATTTTTGTAATTCTTTTGACTTAAAGAATTTAACTTGATTTAAATACAGGTACCGCTCTGCTCTTGAATTCCACTCTGTTCGAGTATTCCTACTAGAAGACTGTGGTATTTGCCCTGCTGAACGGAGGTAAACAAGACAACTTCTCTCTCTCTCTCTCTCTCTCTCTCTCTCTCTCTCTCTCTCTATATATATATATATATATATATATATATATATATATATATATATATATACATACAGTACTGTGCAAAAGTTTTAGGCAGGTGTGAAAAAATGCTGTAAAGTAAGAATGCTTTCAAAAATAGACATGTTAATAGATTATATTTATCAATTAACTAAATGCAAAGTGAGTGAACAGAAGAAAATCTAAATCAAATCCATATTTGGTGTGACCACCCTTTGCCTTCAAAACAGCATCAATTCTTCTAGGTACACTTGCACAAAGTCAGGGATTTTGTAGGCATATAGTCAGGTGTATGATTAAACAATTATACCAAACAGGTGCTAATGATCATCAATTCAATATGTAGGTTGAAACACAATCATTAACTGAAACAGAAACAGCTGTGTAGGAGGAATAAAACTGGGTGAGGAACAGCCAAACTCAGCTAACAAGGTGAGGTTGCTGAAGACAGTTTAATGTCAAAAGTCATACACCATGGCAAGACTGAGCACAGCAACAAGACACAAGGTAGTTATACTGCATCAGCAAGGTGTCTCCCAGGCAGCAATTTCAAGGCAGACAGGGTTTCCAGATGTGCTGTCCAAGCTCTTTTGAAGAAGCACAAAGAAACGGGCAACGTTGAGGACCGTGATCACGCAGTGGTTGGCCAAGGAAACTTACTGCAGCAGATGAAAGACACATCATGCTTACTTCCCTTCGCAATCGGAAGATGTCCAGCAGTGCCATCAGCTCAGAACTGGCAGAAAACAGTGGGACCCTGGTACACCCATCTACTGTCCGGAGAAGTCTGGTCAGAAGTGGCCTTCATGGAAGACTTGGCGGCCAAAAAGCCATACCTCCGACGTGGAAACAAGGCCAAGCGACTCAACTATGCACGAAAACAGAGGAACTGAGGTGCAGAAAAATGGCAGCAGGTGCTCTGGACTGATGAGTCAAAATTTGAAATATTTGGCTGTAGCAGAAGGCAGTTTGTTCGCCAAGGGCTGGAGAGCGCATACACTAATGAGTGTCTGCAGGCAACAGTGAAGCATGGTGGAGGTTCCTTGCAAGTTTGGGGCTGCATTTCTGCAAATGGAGTTGGGGATTTGGTCAGAATTAATGGTCTCCTCAATGCTGAGAAGTACAGGCAGATACTTATCCATCATGCAATACCATCAGGGAGGCATCTGATTGGCCCCAAATTTATTCTGCAGCATGACAATGACCCCAAACATACAGCAAAAGTCATTAAGAACTATCTTCAGCATAAAGAAGAACAAGGAGTCCTGGAAGTGATGGTATGGCCCCCACAGAGCCCTGATCTCAACATCATCGAGTCTGTCTGGGATTCCATGAAGAGAGAGAAGCAACTGAGGCTGCCTAAATCCACAGAAGAACTGTGGTTAGTTCTCCAAGATGTTTGGGCCAACCTACCTGCCGAGTTCCTTCAAAAACTGTGTGCAAGTGTACCTAGAAGAATTGATGCTTGATGCTGTTTTGAAGGCAAAGGGTGGTCACACCAAATATGGATTTGATTTAGATTTTTCTTCTGTTCACTCACTTTGCATTTAGTTAATTGATAAATATAATCTATTAACATGTCTATTTTTGAAAGCATTCTTACTTTACAGCATTTTTTCACACCTGCCTAAAACTTTTGCACAGTACTGTATATATATATAGGGTTCTTCAATAGGCCCACAAGAGCCTTTCTTTTGGCCCGTCAAGCATCAGCTGTCCCCGTAATCTACAGGGTATTTGCTTCCCCTAAAAAGCGTTTTTTTGGCAGCCTAATACAGGAACAAGTCAGCTGATTGGCCAAGCTTTAATTCTGATGAGCTATCATTTTGGCATGCATCACAAGTCTCCGCCCATCTGCTTAGTTTTAGTGCCTCATTGGTTGAGCAATGAGAGAAGGCTTCGTGCAATATGAAAACAGCGGTAGTAATATTATTTTCTTCTGTGTGGTGAAACTATTTGAATACGTCTACGTCTGTGTCTAAAATGGCAAGTGATGTGTGGGATTAACATAAAAACCAACAACAACAAAGTGATGCTTCAGATTTGGCAAGTCAGAATCGAGGGATACAGCTGCAGGTAATGCACTGTCCAGACACTGGCCAAACTAGCAAGGAAAATGCTACGTATAGTGATCAACGTTTTGTTTTGTTGTGATCCTATTTTTTGTTATGAGGACTGTAATAAACGAAAACCAAAATGGTGTTTTTTTTTTCTTTGTACAACGCCCCCTTTTCCACATATATTTTTGGAAGAGTTTATTTAAGTTAAATTTGACAGTTTTCACTTGCATGCACAACTTAAAAAAAGGCAAACCCAGTCATGCTATTACTTTATGAAAATGTGTCATTTGCCACTTTGTTTATTATGAAGAAACTACAATGGCAGGGATAAAAAAATAAATCAAAAAGAAAAAAAAGCGATGTCTACTTATGAACTGTTTCTGTTTGAAATACACATGTGAAAAGTGTATAATTTTAAGTTTGACATCCTCTGCTTTAGAGTTAATTCAGTGGAGCAAAGTAAAGCCTTCACAACCTATTCTGGAATAGTACAGTTTTACATATTTTAGGATAAATAGTATTGGAAATTGCTTTAAGATTTAGCTGGGAATTGTGCAGTATTTGATTGGAACAGGAAAGTGAAAGTCGTTTTTGTATTAATTTAACTTAAATATGTTAGTAATGTACTTTAGCTTATGTATTGTATTAAGTTATATGATTGGTTAACCTATTACGTTTGACCTGTTGTCAGAGCAAAACATTTTTTTTTTTTTTTTTTTAAATCTTCCAAAACACCAGATGTTTGTCTCCAGTTTATTGTAGAATGTCTTGGGAAGTTGAGCAGGGCTGCTGTATGTTTTAAAATGCAAAGTTTGGTTTTATTATAGAAATACATGAAAAACTTAAGTGCATATGTCTATGTTTCCTTTATTTTTCATATGATAAACTAAGTATTGTTAGGAAAATTAGCAATGCGGCCACCATTAAGTGTTCAGTCACAGGAAATTGGCTGAAGAAACCGAGCCTGTCAAAGATCTTTTATTTGGGCTTAAAAAAACCTGTTTGGGAACAGTAAGAAATGCACCTGCGGCATGCCTCTCAAAGATGGCACAGTGGATATGCACCAAAGTTTATTTCCCCTGTTTACTGTCATGCATGTATTTCATTTAGAAACTTTTCATTTACAGTTAAACGCATTGGAGCTAGAACATGCATATTTAGACACCGTGCTACACTTTTAATCAGGCGCTTAATAAGATGCTTCTACAACATAAGTGCTTTCGTTACTTAACTTGAATGCTTGCTGCGCAGTAATTGTCAGAACATTTTCTAGTTTTAATAAAATTAAAATTAATAGCATGCTGTTTTAATAGTATTACAGTGAGATTTCTTATAATTATTTGTTTGCAAGATGTTGTTTGAATGCTGATCAGGAAATTATATTTGCTTAATATTTTTATTATAAATGGTGATCACCCCCTCCCTGCGCCCCCGCACCCCGCACCCCCACACCCGCACATCTTGAGCTGCCTGTGGCCCCCAAGGTTTGGACATTGCCTTATCTGGCCCGCCAGAGAATGGAATTGAGTACCACTGCACTACATTTTCACCCTAACAAAACATTTTTGTTTGTAAGAACATAAAATATACAAAAAAGTGAAATTTGTATTATTATTTGTATTATTATTATTATTACATTATCTGATATTCTGGCTTTAAGTATTCAACAAGTACACTTAAAAAAAAAAAAAATGTTACCCTGGGGTAAACTAAAGGGATTGTATTTTCATATATATATATATATATATATATATATATATATATATATATATATATATATATATATAATGTATGTACCGTATTTGCTAGAGTAAAAGTCAACTCCCCCATTGTGAGGGCGACATTCGGGTATACATTATTTTTTTCCTAAATATATGTATTAGATATCCTGACGACGTTTGCGCGGTAGATTTGCAAAAATAACAATTTTATAAGCACTTCTACCTAGAACCGCCAGACATTTTGGCACGTATTACAATACAGTACACGTTTGTTTGTTTGTTTGTTTTTGGTATATCCTTGTGATGGGGTACTCCCTGACCCTGTGCATGTTTTGTATTATTATTTAAAATGCAGGGCGGACAAAACGCTGTCCGTCATTACTGTTATTATTTGTATTTTACTTGTGAGACTACCAGGTAAATATTAAGGTAACATTAAAAAAAATGTTAGGAAAATAAAATTATATTTACAAAAAAATAACGTGAACAGCGGTCAATTATAAAAAAAAAAATTTCTTAGAAAATAAATATAAAACGTGTCATCTTTAAAACTATTTTTTTTAATGCAGTATCCCTTATCTTTATATACTAAATAATATAAACAGTTTCACTCTTTATTACATTAATTTTAACTTTGTATATTTCATTCAAATAGACTTTCAGAATTATGATGGTAATAACTTTTTTCACAAGGACTTCATGAAAATGGCTTAAAATGTATACATTCTAAAATGAATAACTCACTGCTGTTCATAGCATCCTTTTTGTAATAACTGTAGCTAAATATTTGAATGGATATATTCTATTTTGAACCACTTTGATTTGTAATCATTATGTGTAGGCCAAAATGCTTGTTGTTGAAGAATCACCCATATATATATATATATATATATATATATATATATATATATATACAGTGCCTTGCAAAAGTATTCAGACCCCTGACCAATTCTCTCATATTACTGAATTACAAATGGTACATTGAAATTTCGTTCTGTTTGATATTTTATTTTAAAACACTCAAAATCAATTATTGTAAGGTGACACTGGTTTTATGTTGGGAAATATTTTAAGAAAAATAAAAAAAAACTGAAATATCTTGCTTGCATAAGTATTCAACCCCTGTGCTGTGGAAGCTCCCAGTTTACACCGATGAAAGAAATTGCCCTAACGAGGACACAATTACCTTACCATTGGCCTCCACCTGTGAACCATTAAAGTTGCTGTCACATTTTCTGGATAAAAACCCCACTGTTGAAGGATCATTGGTCAGGCTGTGAATCTGAAGGAAAATGAAGACCAAAGAGCATTATACAGAAGTTAGAGATAAAGTAATACAAATGCATAGATTAGGGAAAGGGTACAAAATAATATCCAAGTGTTTGGATATCCCAGTGAGCACAGTTGGATCAATAATCAGGAAGTGGAAGCTGCATCACACCACCCAGGCACTGCCAAGAAAACGCCGCCCTCAAAACTCAGTGCTCAAACAAGAAGGAGACTTGTGAGAGAAGCCACAGAGAGGCCAACAATCACTTTGAAGGAGTTACAGAGTTCAGTGGCTGGGAGTTGAGTAATGGTGCACCAGTCAACCATATGAAGAGCTCTGCATAACACTGGCCTGTATGGGAGGGTGGCAAGAAAGAAGCCGTTACTCAAAAAGTATCATCTGAAAGCACGTCTGGAGTTTGCCAGAAAGCATGAGAGTGACCCAGCTGCGATGTGGGAAAAGGTTTTGTGGTCAGATGAGACCAAGATAGAGCTTTTTGGCCAAAACTCAAAGCGCTATGTGTGGCGTAAACCTAACACTGCCCATGCCTCAAGACACACCATCCCTACAGTGAAGTAAGGTGGTGGCAGCATCATGCTGTGGGGATGCTTCTCATCAGCAGGGACTGGGCATCTTGTTAAAATTGAAGGAAGAATGGATGGAGCAAAATACAGGGAAATACTGCAAGAGAACCTGCTTCAGTCTGCTAAAAAACTGAAGCTTGGGAGGAAATTCACCTTTCAGCAGGACAATGATCCCAAGCACAAGGCCAAAGCAACATTGGAGTGGCTCAAGAACAAAAGGTGAATGTCCTACAGTGGCCCAGTCAAAGTCCTGATCTCAATCCCAGTGAGAATCTGTGGCACTATTTGAAAATTGTGGTCCACAAGCGTCGTCCAACCAACCTGAACAACCTGGAGCAAATCTGCCAAGAATGGAACAAAATCACTCTGACACTGTTGGCAAAGCTGGTACATACTTACCCCAAAAAGACTTAAAGCTGTTATTGCAGCAAAAGGTGGCTCTACCAAATATTAATGTGTGGGGGTTGAATACTTATGCAAGCAAGATATTTCAGTTTTTTATTTTTCTTAAAAATATTTCCCAACATAAAACCAATGTCACCTTACAATAACTGATTTTGAGTTTCAGTGTTTTAAAGTAAAATATCAAACAGAACGAAATTTCAATGTACCATTTGAAATTCAGTAATATGAGAGAATTGGTCAGTTTGGTCAGGGGTCTGAATACTTTTGCAAGGCACTGTATATATATATATATATATATATATATATATATATATATATATATATATATATATATATATATATATATAGTTCTGTTTTGGTAGGGAACACCGAACTGGCAGTATGAAAGGTGACACTGAAGACAGACTTACTTTTTGAAAGTAGGCAGTTTTTTTTTTTTAATTGTTCACACAGAACAAACACTTAATAAAAAGAAAATAAACAAAAGAAAACCTGCCCACGTGGGCCCTACCTAAACTTGTTGAGGGCCCTATGCTCGGCCTTGCATGAGCTACTCTCAGTGCAAGTAAAACACAATAGTAAACAAACTGTTTGAGTCCAGTCCAGGTTTTCCCGGTCACCACCGGGTTAATTGAAGTCTCCAGGCACAGGTCCACAGAAGGTAAGGAACAAGTTCACATGTAATTTTGTAATCCACAGGTGATTTGGTTGTAACTGTACTTTATTCCTTTTTCAGTTAAGTATCTCTGGGTTTTGGTTCTCTGCGCATAAGAGAGTTTGGCGCCCCTCTGGCCCACACAGGAACAGCAGCTAGGTTCAGGTTCAAAATACAGTTGTACAGTCCTTTCTTGGATTAAACTAACCTTTTATCCTTTATCAGGTTCTCTGGAGACCTCTACTGGCAAAATCCAGGACTACAATCAGCTTGTGCTTCAATGTCCTGGCTGGTACAGAGCACCGCGCCTAAATAAAAAACTAAAACAGTCTGTGTCGTTTTAATTATTGTTGCACTTTCCCATTTTGTGAGCACACAGTTCATAAGGGAAATAAGTCTAACTTTCTTTTAAAAACAAAGACTATAAGACCACTTGTCTTTATCACAGTCCATATACATGTTTGATTCCTCCACAGTGTTTTCCACACAGGACACACAGTCCACATGGTTTATGCAGGTTGCTATTTCAAAACTGTTTCCACATAGGTCACACAGTTTAGCATTTAAAACTAGCAGTCTATTGAAAGAGACGGAGCGACACAGTTGAGTTTAAAATGTCCACCCTAAAGACTGGTCTTCTTAAAACAGTATCACTCAGAACTCTGTTTCAGAATCCATTCACAATAATTCACACAGAATAATTGTAGGCAAGGTTTCCACTCACAAATAAACTGTGCTTCCTTTTGCTTTTGTTATACTTTTGTTTCATCACTTGGTATAAACCCACCACTTTCCTCCAGCTAAATGGTAAAAAGCACTACTTGCCTTTTTAAAGTAGATCCACACAGGCTCCTTTGGACTTATGTATTTAAAGCCGTGACACTCACAAACACAGCTCGGTTCCGCTTTTGTCTCTCTGTACTGCAATCCTTTCTTGCTCTTCACTGCAACCAAGCTGTTATTATTATTATTATTATTATTATTATTATTATTATTATTATTATTATTTATTTCTAGCAGACTCTTATCCAGGGCTTAACTTACAATTGTAAGCAAATACATTTCAAGTGTTACAGTACAGGTAATACAATAAGAGCAAGATAAATACAATGACAAGTTCAAGCAAGTACAAGTGTGACAAAATACAATTCAATACAGCAGATAAGTGACAGTGATAGTTACATCAAGATATGATTAAATACCAAATACTACAGTTTAAACATATGGCAGGTTACAGTACTCTGAAGTACAGGATTAAATGCAGTAAAGTAGGGGCAGGTAAGAGTAAGTAAAGCAAATTTAAGGAAGGGTGAAAGTGTCCCAGGGGGAAACAGAGGAGTTCTACAGGTGCTGTCTGAAGAGGTGAGTCTTAAGGAGGCGCTGAATGTGGTCAGGGACTGGGCGGTCCTGACATCTGTAGGTAGGTCATTCCACCACTGCGGAGCGAGGGTGGAGAAGGAGCGGGCTCTGGAGGCAGGGGAGCGAGAGGAGGTAGAGCCAGTCTTCTAGTGCAGGCGGAGCGGAGAGGTCGAGTGGGGGTGTAGGGAGAGATGAGGGTCTGGAGGTAGCTGGGTGCAGTCTGGTCAAGGCATCTGTAGGCTAGTACAAGAGTCTTGAACTGGATGCGGGCGGTGATCGGTAGCCAGTGGAGTGAGCGGAGTAGTGGAGTTGCGTGGGAGAAGCGAGGCAGAGAGAACACCAGGCGGGCAGCAGAGTTCTGGATGAGCTGGAGCGGACGGGTGGCGGCCGCAGGGAGGCCAGCCAGGAGGGAGTTGCAGTAGTCTAGGGCGGAGAGTACCAAGGCCTGGACCAGGAGCTGGGTGGCGAAGTTGGTGAGGAAGGGTCGGATTCTTCGGATGTTGCTCAGGAAGAATCGGCAAGTGCTGCCAGAGTGGAGATGTGCTGGGAATAAGAGAGGCAGGGGTCCAGGGTGACTCCGAGGTTCTTAGCGGAGGAAGAGGGAGAGAGTGTGGTAGATTCCAGAGGAACAGAGATAGAGAGATCAGAGGAGGGGGAGGAGGAGGGAAAGAAAAGGAGGTCAGATTTAGAGAGGTTAAGTTTGAGGTGATGCGAAAGTGCATCCAGGAGGAAATAGCAGACAGACAGGTAGAGATACGGGAGGAGATGGTGGAGTCAGAGGAGGGGAAGGAGAGGAAAATCTGAGCATCATCAGCATAGAAATGGTATGAGAAACCATAGGATGCGATGAGGGGGCCCAGGGAGCGGGTGTAGAGAGAGAACAGGAGAGGACCCAAGACTGACCCTTGGGGACTCCTGTTAAGAGAGGGTGAGGTGTGGAGGTTGCTCCACGCCAGGTTACCTGGTAAGTGCGGTTGGAGAGGTAGGAGGAGAACCAGGCCAGAGCAGTGCCAGAGACTCCCAGGTCAGCGAGAGAGGACAGTAGAATAGAGTGATCAACAGTGTCAAAGGCAGCAGAGAGGTCGAGGAGAATTAGGACAGAGGAGAGAGAGGCAGCTCGGGCAGACTTAAGTGAGTTGGTGACAGACAGGAGGGCGGTTTCAGTGGAGTGAGCAGAGCGGAAGCCAGATTGGAGAGGGTCGAGCAGAGAGTGGTTGGACAGGAAAGCAGAGAGCTGGCGGTGTACAGTCCGCCAAGGGTTTTGGAGAGGAAGGGTAGGAGGGAGACAGGACGGTAGCTCTGGAGGGAGGTGGGGTCGAGGGTAGGTTTTTGAGGATGGGAGTGATAGAGGCTTTTTGAAGGCAGAGGGAAAGAGACCAGAAAGTAGAGAGGTGTTGAGAAGGGAGGAGATGAAGGGAAGTAGAGCATGAGCAGCAGCTTGAAAGAGGTGAGTGGGGAGGGGGTCCAGGGCACACGTGGTGGGTTTGTGACCCTGGAGCAGGGAGGAGAGGTCAGAGTCTGAGAGGGGCGAGAAGGTGGAGAAGGAGGGTGAGTTAGTAGGGGATGCAGTGGGTGTAGGGGTTGGAGCAGGAGGAGGTGCGGGGAGGGAGAGGTGTTAAAGAGTTTATGGATATCTGAGATTTTAGAAGAGAAGAAGGAGGCAAAGTCATCAGGGGAGATAGAGGAGGGAGGAGGAGGGGGGAGGGTTTAGGAGGGAGGAGAAGGTAGAGAATAGTTTACGTGGGTTGTTAGTGGAGGCTTGGATTACAGATTGGAAATAAGTACATTTAGCAGAGGAGAGAGTAGAGGAGAAGGAGGAGAGGAGAGTGCGGTAAAGGTCTAGGGCAGCAGGGAGTTTGGTTCTCTTCCATTTCTTTTCAGCAGATCGCAGTGTGATTCTTGCCGAGCGGAGTGCAGAAGAGAGCCAGGGATGGGGAGGGGAGGGGCGAGCAGGTCGGGAGGTGAGGGGACAGAGGGAGTCGAGAGAGGAGGTGAGGGAGGAGAAGAGGGTGGAGGTAGCAGAGTCTACGGAGAGTTGTGAAAAGGAGTCGATAGGAGGGAGGTGAGAGAGAGCAGTGGAGGCAAGGACAGAGGGGGAGAGAGAGCGGAGGTTACGGGCGAGAGGTGACAGTGGGAGTAGGAGGAGCAGGGAGAGGGGGGAGAGACAGAGAAAAAGAGATGAAATAGTGATCGGAGAGGTCCAGGGGGTGACAGAGAGGGTGGAGGGGCAGCAGGCCCTGGAGAAGATGAGGTCCAGTTGACGGCCAGCTTTGTGGGTAGGAGGGGATGGAGAGAGACAGAAGTCGAAGGAGTGAAGGAGAGGGAGGAATCCAGCAGAGTGGCTGGGGTTGGAGAGATGGATGTTGAAGTCACCTAGCAGGACAGTTGGGGTAGACAGAGAGGGGAGGGAGGAGAGTAGATAGTCAAGTTCATCCAGAAAGTGAGCGAGAGGCCCAGGGGGGCGGTACAGTACAATGAGCAGGAGTTGACAGGGAGAGGTTAGTTGGACTGCGTGAAATTCAAAGGTATTGACAGAGAGTGAGGAGAGATCGGAGGGGACAGAAAAGAGGCCAAGCTGTTACACCACACTCTATACCCACCACCTCTTCACTACTGCTACGTTTCCTTTTAAACCCCAGAATTCCCGCGGACAGGTCACCTGACTTTTAACCAGCAGGATTCTGGTAATTGAAGTCCATTATTTCCAACATGCTATTTACACCAATGACAAATGTCTTTCTTTTATTTTCAATACAGAGGCAAGGCATCAGTGTCCCCACCTTCCTGATGCCTTCCCCATGCATTCAAAACTGACCGTTTGTTACACATCCTGTTTCCCAGCTCAGACCTACTAGGTCGAGCAGCCTTTTTTTCCCCAACAATGCACTCTCGACAATCCATCTGCATTGGCATTTTTCAAGCCACTTCAGTGTTCTATACTGAATTTATACTGTTGTAGGGCCAAGAACCACCTGGTCACTTTCGCATTTTTCTCTTTGTTCTCCTTCATCCATTTTAATGGGGTGTGGTCTGTGCCCATGATGAATTCTCGACCCAACAAGTAGTATTTAAGAGTTTCTACGACTGCATACCTGGACTCTCAAGGTTGCAATTTGCACCTGAGCTACATCACTGGATGTTCTTCGCCATCGAACGAAAACTATTTAGATGTGCATATGCCTACACAGTCTTTATTTTTCAAACGATTAACTAAGTATATTTTGGACAAATTTGCAGCGCGGCCACCAGTAAGTGTTGGTGGCCGCACTCTGAGGCCACCAAAGAAAATTGCTTGAGAACCACTGCCCTAGATACTGTGTCTTCTGGGGCTCTTAGATACATCAAATTCTGTGTGGAGGCTGTGTGGTCCAGTGGTTAAAGAAAAGGGCTTGTAACCAGGAGGTCCCTGGTTCAAATCCCACCTCAGCCACTGACTCGTGTGACCCTGAGCAAGTCACTTAACCTCCTTGTGCTCCGTCTTTGGGGTGAGACGTAGTTGTAAGTGACTCTGCAGCTGATGCATAGTTCACACACCCTAGTCTCTGTAAGTCGCCTTGGATAAAGGCGTCTGCTAAATAAACAAATAATAATAATTCACACTGTTCACTCCTTACGTTCCAATAAACCCATTAAACACTGCATGGCCTCTAATGTGAGTCTTTTATTAAGAAGCCATAGGTTAAAACAGTTTCCACGTCTGGATATACTGTTTACTTGAGCTGTGGAGATTGGTGTCCTCTACAGAGTGTGGCTTCTGGGGCTCTTAGAAATGTAAAATTCCACTCCTGACGTTCCAGCAGGCATTTATAAATACTAAATTGCCTATAATGTGACTCTTGTATTAAGAAACCAGGGGGAAACAATTTTCCACAGCTGCAATATACAGCATATCCAGCTGTGAGAAATGTTTTCCCCTTGGCTTTTTACTAAAATAGTAACATTATAGGCTATGCAGTGTGTATAAATGCTTGCTGAAACCTCAGGAGTGGACAGTGTGCATTTTACATTTCCAAGTACCCCAGAAGATGCACTTCCTAGGGGGAACAATTTTCCTCAGCTGCAATATGCACCCCATTGGTTTTTCAATATTATACATGGAGGCTGTGTGGTCCAGTGGTTAAAGAAACGGGCTTGTAACCAGGAGGTCCCCGGTTCAAATCCCACCTCAGCCACTGACTCATTGTGTGACCCTGAGCAAGTCACTTAACCTCCTTGTGCTCCGTCTTTCGGGTGAGACGTAATTGTAAGTGACTCTGCAGCTGATGCATAGTTCACACACCCTAGTCTCTGGAAGTCGCCTTGGATAAAGGCGTCTGCTAAATAAACAAATAATAATAATAATAATAATATACACATTAGTCACATTATAGACTATGCAGTGTTTATAAATGTCTGCTAGAAATACAGATACATAAACATTGACGAAATGTTTTACCCTGAATATAAGTGATTATATTATAAGCAGTGTGATGACAACTTCACAAAGATATGTGTACTCATCATGAAAGAGCACGTATTTATATAAGCATGTGTTTCATAGGCTTGCCAGCTTTGGCGTTTATTTAGAAAGTACAGACATTACAATGAAAAAAATAAAAAATAAAAGTTTTAGGGAGTTCGCTGCGTGTTTATCTCAGGAGCTGCTGATCAATGGCAGCCATTGTGTGTTACCACAGGAGCTGCTGAAACACAGTCAACCCACTTTGACAAAATCAGCAGAGCATGTATATGTACTAGAAAAAGATAGCTCTGCACATGCGCACAATTAGCAGGGGATACACTGTTAGTTGTTTATGCCACTTAAAACATTTGTTCCCAATTGATACTTGTTCCATAACAAGATTCAATTGATTGCTAATTTGGCAATTGGATTTGGTTTTCACTCCTTTGATACGTTTAGTAAAAACAGTTTCGTTTGTCTTTCACATTGCGTCAATGTTGTCATGAGTTCCTCTGAGTTTGATTTTGAAATCCCACACACAGACACAAGTGTCTGTTATAAGTGAAGATAGTAGCGAGCACTATGTTTTAGATGTAGAACATGAAAGTGGCATTAGAAAAATAAAATGCAAAAAACAAATGACAACCGGGAACAGAGAGGAAAGTTAATGATCGTTTTGCCAAACCTACAGATGCAGACCTAAATATCATTGCAAGCGATCGGTTTTCGAGAAGTATGTAAGTGGGCTGTAAGCTTGTTTGAACAATGGTTAAAGCCAGGAACAAAATGCAAAAGCTGAATTTAAATCTAATGTCTGTAATTGATGGAGGCTTACAAAGTGATGATAAAATTCCTTTTGTTACTGGAAAAAAAATAAATGTAGTTCTTGCTGTTTAAATCAGCCATGAAAAACTACATCTCCCAGAATGCCATAGCTATCCCAGAACATCGATTGACTGGCAATCAGTTAAACTAATACAACTGTTCATAATTTAACATGACAGGCAGGTATAAAAGGACAGGTTTCAACAACAGTAGCTGTCTGTGGAAAGGTAAAGAAATGTGTCCAGATGTACGTTACAACAAAGTACTGTATATTAAATCTGTGATTTGTGTATATTTAAAGTCAGTAATCCGGATTAGCATCTGACTGAAGTTAGGGATCCTGTTAAATTTAGTTAGCGCGCCAAAACATGAGTTGGGATTTATTTGTGTTTTGTATTGTTTGCGAAAAGAAGCCATGTTCCCACTGGAAAAACCCATCTTGTGTTGGCGAGCATGCTTTATCCACCAAAGACGTATTAGGAACCCAGAACTGTTATACAGTAAATAAAGAAGATTTGTCACAATTTGTAATTATATATATTTTTACATTGTTAGTGTATACTTGTATTACCCTACTTTTAGCAAACAATATGAAATGCTAAATTGAAATCGCAAGCCCTTTTCTAATTGTTATGTTTGAAATTTGTAATACTAATTAACTAACTGTTGAAATGATTGTTACATAATAAAGTGGTATTCTCTTTTCTGTTGAATTGTTGACTCACTGTGGTTTTCTTAACAATTCCAGTTTTCTGTGGATTTGTAAGACTAACTGAATTCGTAGTACTAACTGGATTTGTTAATCAAGATATCTGCTCCGCACTTCTCTTCAAAGCCACTCAGCCACTTTGAAAAATAAAGCAGTAAAAACATACAAAAAAAATACAAATAAAAATATCCCGATCTTTTTAAAGTGGAAACTATAGAAGCAACAGTTAAATATTAAATGTGACAGATAATCACTGTGGTTGCAACGACTGTTCATAAACAACTTAAAAGGTCACAGAAACTATCCAAATTGAAAAAAAAAAAATATATATATATATAGATAGAGAGAGAGAGAGACAGCAGACAGGCTTTTGAGGACGAATCTTGGGGAGGCCTTCATCCAGCAGTGGATTGAAAAAGGCTGAAGATGACAATGATGATATATATATATAATCTAATTTTTTTTTTATATAGCGCCACTCATAGTTGACCACCATCACAAAGCGCTTTACAGGGGTAGGCCTTGAACTGAGCATTATATGCAGAGTCAATTACAATAGGACATTGATTTAACATCTTATCCGCAGGATGGAGCACAAGGAGGTTAAGTGACTTGCTCAGGGTCACACAGTGAGTTAGTCAGTGGCAGGGGTGGGATTTGAACTGATGACCTTCTGGTTACAAGCCCTGGACTTTAACCACTGGACCACACTGCCTCCTTATATATAAATTGGTAAAATCATTTGGATGCTTTATGTTCAAATCTTCTGAAATACGGTATACATAATACATTATACATACTTAAAAACAGCCAAATAAGAGTTAATAAAATATGTATTATATTGGTCTAACCAGGGCATGTCTATAAAAGGCCAAGCTCTGTCCTAGGGTTTTAATAAATCATGCTGTGCCCCCACGGTTTTAATAAGTGTTTTGCAATAATACCCTTAATAGCCATTATTTTAATGCAGCCACTACTGCCTGCATTAGCTGGATTTTAAATTATATTTATCTTCCATTTTATATGAAAACTGGATTTCTTTTGGTCTCAATGCCCATATTGCATAGACTTATCAAAAATGCATTTCTTTTATTGCTAAATTAGACTGATATTTTTTTTTATTGCTATGTTCTGTGAATACATTCGTTGAAATGTTACAAAAGCAGTAATGTGCATCTTTCTTTAAAAATAGTACTACTAAAAATAATACTGCTACTAATAGTAACATTGATTCACTTTTCCCATTCCTGCCAACACTGTAAATACAAATACAGCTGGGGTTATGCGGCATCAGTAAGCAAGTATTAAGGCCGTTACTATGGTGAACAGACGTCCCGATAAAATCGGGATCATCACAATATTAGGGGCTTTGTCCCACCTCCCGATCGAGGTACTGTCGGGACATCATTTGTCCCGATTTTTAGCATAAAACGTTGAAAACCCAGGCGTAAAATGTGACATTTTTATTTTCTCGTTAGGAAATTTCGTATATTTGGCTGCTGTACTGTCTCGTGGTGCAACAACGTACTCTACTGGTATAGGGTCTGTTGTTTGAGTGAGTTGTTTGCATTGCATCTATGCAGCTATCCAGTCACATTAACCTGCAGTCATATGATGCAGCATGCGTCATGTGTTTTTCTTGGTGTGCGTCCTGGTTTTACTGGCGAAGTGTCATGATGGCTGGTGTTGTTGACGAGCCTGTCACTAAAAAGCAAAAAAGACTGTACCGAACACAGTGTGGAAAAAAATGGATTCAATCATATGATTATGATTATAATTAGGTTTTCATGGACATTTCGCAGACCTGTTTAAACATTAAATACACCAAATATTTCAGAGCACTATAAAAGCTTAAAAATAGTGGTACTTGCTTCCTTACTAAAACAGATTAGAAACAGCCCCCAAACTTGGTTACCCAAAGGTATCTGGCATTCTTTAATAAAGTCCATATATGCAGCACGTTCGTTGTCATGTTATTTGTCCCATCCAGGAATTTATTTCATCAGTACCGAGTCAAAACAAAGAAAACGTGCCTATTCAGGTCTAAAATTCTAACTGCGTTTAAAAAGGAAATAGCAGGTTGTTTGAACCGAGGTAGCTATGCTAGATCGTACCTGTAGTACTGATTTAACTTGGGAACAACCAACACAGGAATACTTTTTTTGTCTGCGCTGACTTTCCAGTTTGTTTTCTGAAAGCTGTTGTTTGTTTTACATTCTGTTCAGCAGCCTCTGTAGTAGCCTTTTGTTTAATGTGGGATTCTGAAGTTCCAGCAATCGATCGTATATTCTTTAAGTCACATTACAAGATGTGCAAAACAATTACCTCCATCGGCATGTACAGTTTGTTTGGGAAATGTCTTGACATGATCCTCAGCCGAAATATACGTAGCTTGTTTTGCTTTGTCGCCCATTTTTGGTATTTTATGTCCAATGCTGAAAACTAGATTTTAGCAACCTAAATCAAAACAATGCAGCACTGACTTTGTCCCACCTACTACGTAAAGTACCGCAGGTCACAGAAAAGCCAGTACGGACGCACTGATAGGCTGATTAAAACATCGCTGTCATCTGAACAGTAAACAAGAAAGTTAACCGCTTTGGAGCATTTCTAAAAAAAGATATATTTCTCTAAGTTTTTGTTTTTGCCTAAGTGCAATGCACACAGGAAGGCGAAGAAATAAAAAAAAAGCCTTTCTACAGAAGAAAGATACGTAGTTTGCATCGCTTGCGTTGTGCAGTAGTTCACAAGGTTTATTTCCTCCCCTCACCAACTGAAAGTGTCCCAATTTGTCACTCTTGCTATCTGGTCACCCTAGGCGCCACACATCAGATGCGAGTTTTCATTGGGTGACAAGATACTTTCGCAGCGACATGACCATATACACCAGAAGCGACACAGAGGCGATGCGACAGATTGGAAAACTGCCAGATCAATAAAACTTTAAAAAATTGCTATTGGCAAAACTATGATCAAGACTGGCACATATTCGTCAACATGATGTAGTAATTATGAGGCCTTCTCTGACAGTATTTCAACATATATGACAATAAGTCATACATACCAGGCTTATCCAGAGCCTTCGAAATGGACTCCCATATATTACCTTTCAAATCAGTATCTTTATAATTGCAAGGATCTTTGTCATAAAACAGGGGATTTTTCTTCCGTCATTTTGGATATGGCTTCACCCTGCTGGACCACATGCATTGAAGCTATTCTCTGATTGGTCAATTCCCTAGTTGTCGCACGACAAATCGCAAAAAATGGGATTTAATTCTATTTATTTTGTGACGCTCCAGTGTTACCTCTCGGGTCGCCTGTGGTGTGAAAGATACTTATCTAAAGTATAGGTTCTATCTGTCGCATTGCGGTCTGGTGTGAAGCAGCCTTTAGGCACTCATTCAATACTTGTCCCAGAACTTTTACTTCACAATGTACAGGATACTCAGTTTGAGATGGCAGCACCAACATCATGGATCAACCAAGAGTTTTTCAGTGTCATACTGGATGAGCAACAGAATACAATATATATATATATATATATATATATATATATATATATATATATATATATATATATATATATATATATATTGTGAACAATATGTTCTGTTTTTGGTAGGGAACACCGAAGCTGGCAGTATGAAAGGTGACACTGAAGACAGACTTACTCTATGAAAAGTAGGCAGTTTTTATTATTTCTTTTTTAAATTGTTCACACAGAACAAACACTTCATAAAAAGAAAATATACTATAACTTCTTGAGGGCCCTGTGCTTGGCCTTGCACAAGCTACTCTCAGTGCAAGTAAAACACAATAGTAAACAAACTGTTTGAGTCCGCTATCTCCGACCACTTTACTTTGATGGGGCTGATTTCTTAGTCAAATCGGAGAGTGGTGCTAGTAAATTCTGATCTTGTTTGCATATTTCTATGCCCTTGTTTAACAAGGGTATATTTATGATTTGCTATGGAGTTTTACTATGTAATAGCATTATTAAATTTAGCTCTGAATTGTGCAGCAAGTGATTGACACAGTTTAACCTGTTGTCAGTTGAAAGCACAGATATTACTATAAAAAAATACAAAAGAAGTTTACATTGCTGCCTTGTCGATTTAATGCAATAATTTAAAATCTGCATGCTTTTCAACTTACTCTTTCTATGTTAGTGCATTATTAAAGGTTTAGGGAGTTCGCGGCGTGCTTATCTCAGGAGTGTCTGAGTGTCTGTTATAAGTGAAGATAGTAGCGAGCACTATGATTTAGATGTAGAACATGAAAGTGGCATTAGAAAAATAAAAAATAAAACAAAGTAATGAGAACCGGGAACAGAGGAAAGTTATTGATCGTTTTGCCAAACCTACAGATGCAGACCTAAATATCATTGCAAGCAATCGGTTTTCGAGAAGTATGTAAGTGGGTGTAAGCTTGTTTGAACAATGGTTAAAGCCAGGAATGAAATGCAAAAGCTAAATTTAAATCTAATGGTCGTGTAATTGATTACAAAGTGATGATGAAATTGCTTTTGTGGGGGCTCCCGAGTGGCGCATCCAGTAAAGGCGCTCCACGTGGAGTGCAGGATGCGCTCTATAGTCTGGACGTCACAAGTTCGTGTCCAGGCTATTCCTTTGCCGACCGAGGACGGGAGCTTCCGGGGGGAAGTAGTTCTTGCTGTTTTAAATGAGGAATGAAAAACTACATCTCCCAGAATGCCATAGCTATCCAAGAACACTGATTGACTGGCAATCAGTTAAACTAATACACCTGTTCGTAATTTAACAAGCCAGGCAGGTATAAAAGGACAGGTTTCAAAGACAGTAGCTGTCTGTGGAAAGGTAGGGAACTGTGTATAGACCTGACTGTGGTGTATGTTAAAACAAAGTACAGTACACCCTCACTTTAACTCCCTTCATTATAATGAACCTTCGGCTATAACGAACCTGGTCCTTGGACCCCAAATAAAAAAGTATAAAAAAGATAATATAAACACACTGTCAACAAACCGGCCTGTACACATGGGATGCCACCTCCGCAGTGAAGTCAGCTCTTTTTTTTAATAAAAAGTGCACACGGTGTAACAATGCATCCGAAACGAAAATACTTTTATGTTGTAACAAAGCTGGAAACTATATTGATAATTTGAAAAAAGGCGTAACGCAGCCATCTCTGTCGTGAATATAGGTTGTCAAAAAGCACTGTTTTTGGGCTTGTTGAGCAACCATGTGGCAAAGCAAAATTGATTAAAGAAAAACAACAACAGCAACAAAAAAACAACAACTTGAAGATCTGATGAACTTTTCATGTCGGGTTGATTTGATATCAAAACTCAGTTTGGGATTCTTGCATGTTGGATTAAGATTTGGTGCACTTTGAAACTATTGGTGTCAGATTGATTTTGAATAAAAGTTTCAGTTCGGGATTTTTGCTTTTTGTACTGCATTTTAATTCTTTAATGACTAGGATAAAGCAAAGGCAGAATACTACTTACAGGAAATGAACAGGTACATGTAATCCTACTTTTATTCACAATCTCATCTCATTAATTTACTCGAACAGTTTGTCGTTCGTTTTTATTGTCCTTTCACTATAACGCATCCCTCGATATAACAAACAAAAGGCTTGTACCCCGACAGGTTCATTATAGCGAGGGTGTACGGTATATTAAATCTGTGATTTGTGTATATATAAAGTCAGTAATCCGGATTAGCGTCTGACTGAAGATAGAGATCCTGTGTTGGGATTTATTTTTGTTTTGTATTGTTTGTGAAAAGAAGCCATGTTCCCACTGGAAAAGCCCATCCTTTGTTGGCGAGCGTGCTTTATCCACCAAAGACGTGTTAGGAACCCAGAACTGTTATAAAAGTAAATAAAGAAGATTTGTCACAATTTGTAATTATATATATTTTTAAAATTGTTAATGTATATGTCACCAGGGTGACAAATCACTGTATGATTCATTTTTTTCTGCTCACTTGTACTATCTTTTTTTTTCTATATCTCCACTTTATTTCTAAGCTTTTCTTCACAAGCAACGATTGTTTTGTATTTTATTTTTCACATATGTCTCTTGATTTATTTGGTTTGCACTAATTGATTTTGTCATGTCCTGGCAGGAATCCCTGTGCAGAATGCATGTTGCTAACTAGCTGAAAATGAAAAAGAAAGGAACAGCAGGAAGCAAAAGAGCAGGGAGAGCAGGAAACAAGAGAGCGGGGAGACAGGCAAAGAAACAGACAGAGAGAAAGACAGACCAGCGGGACATGGACAGTTGGGATGCAGAGAACCCCGGCTGAGCGAAGGCAGAACGCAACATAACGAAAGAAAGAACGAGAGACAGGACAAAGGAGAAGAATGGGGTTAGAAGAAAACGGGGACAAGTGGATGTGCTATTTAAATTATTGGAAAGCAGGTTGAACCCGATAACCTGAAAGCAGCAGGAGTGCTGTTATTGGAAGACTGAATTATTGTTGCTGGATGCTTTTTTTTTCTTGACGCACCTATATCCCCAGGACATACTTTTGGGCCAGCCGTGGAGGAGATCTTAGAGATCCCACCGGGAATGCGAGGCGTCCCGGCAGGTGGCCACGTTGCTCGGTTCCGCATGGGGCAGGTCAAACTGCTGGTGAGCTCCTCAGATGCAGACTGTCACCAGGACAGGACGGCTCCGCTGGGTGACCTAAGGCATCCCCTACAGGGCACACCAGCAACAAACAACCGGGCCCACCCGGCAGGCAGAGGGAACGCAGGATGTGGCCAGCCACACACCAGCGTCCCAGGAGGCGTTTCCAGGGTCAGCACCCTAAACAGCCACTCCAAACTGCCCCGCCACAGCCTCAGCAGCCCAAGCAGGGCCCCTGAAGGCTGACGGCCTCAGATCCCCTTTTTGGCATAACACCTGCAGTACTGGCGTGCTTGCACCTTGGACTCCTTTGTGTTTGCCACCGTGCAAAACGGTTACGCGATTCAGTTCCTCTTGGGACCTCTTCCCTTTCGAGGTATCACGAATACTTTAGTGACAGACACTCTCCAGGCCTCGGTACTTCAGTAGGAAGTGGTCGCCTTGCTGTACAAGTGAGCCATTCGTCTCGTAGACTCCACCTCCCACGGAGAGGGTTACTATTCAAGGTATTTTCTGGTACCCAAAAAAGATGGCAGCTTTCGCCCCATCCTAGACCTGAGGCTCCTCAACGGGTTCTTAAAAGAAAGGAGGTTCTAGATGCTGACTCACTGTCACATTCTCCAGTCCGTCCAGCTGGGTGACTGCTTCACCACCATGGACTTATGGGATGCGTACTTTCACGTTCCCATTTGTCCAGAGCACAGGAAGTATCTCCACTTCTCTTTTCAAGGAAGCGTTTACGAGTTTGCTGTGCTGCCATTCATACGTTTTCAAAGTGCATATACGCTATCCTGGCCCCCCTGCGGCTGCAGGGGATCACAGTAATAAATCTCGACGACTGGTTGATATGTTCCCAGTCGCAAGAGGGAGCAGTGGCCCACACGGCAGTTGTGACAGAGCATCTGGCGAGGCTGGGCCTCACCATCAACGATGCAAAAAGACGTCTTAGACCGGTGCAGTGCACGACAGACTTGGGGCTCCGGCTGGACTCCAGTACAATGCGCGCATACCTGAGATGACAGAGTTGCAGCTATCCAGGGTTGCCTCTCCCTATTCCAACAGGGATCGCAGGTCACCTTGCTATTGGGTCTGATGGCCGCAGCCATATCAGCCATTCAGCTGGGTCTGCTTCGCATACGCCCGCTACAAGCGTGGCTCAATGCGTTCCACCTCAACAGCAAACGCGACAGACACCGCCGGCTAACTGTGTCTCACGCGTCGTCGGCAGCCCTACGCTGGTGGAGGATGACCTCTCACCTGTGCGAAGGTGTGCGAATGGGAATAGTGTTAAACCGCCAAGTGGTGACGACAGACGCTTCCAACTTGGGTTGGGGGGCGGTCTGGGAAGGCAGAGGAGTACATGGATCCTGGCTGGACCACTAGACATCCCTGCACATAAACATGCTGGAGTTGCAAGCGGTCTCCTTTGCTCTCCACTTCCTCCCATTGCTGAGCGGTACACATGTGTTGATCCGGATGGACAACATAACAGTGGTGGTGTATGTCAACCACCAGGGTGGCCTACGGTCCCTGGGGTTGCATCGCATGGCCTTCAGGCTATTAAAATGGGCTCAGAGGAACTTGCTGTCCCTATGGGAGATGCACATTCCCGGAATGGTGAACTGGGCAGCGGACCTCCTCTCCAGGAAGGGTCTGCATCCGTCAGAGTGGCGACTCCACCCTCAGATAGTGAAGCGCATTTGGGAACGGTTCGGGTAGGCACAGGTCGATCTCTTCGCCTCGGCAGAGACGACGGATTGCCCTCTGTGGTACTCCCTCCACTGCTTAGGCGGTCCATTCGGCATAGACGCCCTAGCGCACAAATGGCCCAAAGCGTTTTTGTACGCTTTCTTGCTGATACCGCTGCTCCCGGCCTTTCTCGAAAAGGTCGAGAGGAAGCGTCAGTTCTCCTAGTGGCCCCCAAGTGGCCCAGGAGAGTCTGATTTTCGACCCTGTGCCAGCTGTTACACGGCCAGCCCTGGGAGATTCCACTGCATATGGATCTCCTCAGTCAGACGAGAGGCACTCTTTGGCACCCAGAACCGGGCAGGTTCTGGCTATGGGTCTGGCCCCTGAAAGGATGTGGTTGTGGGTACGTTGCAGAGCGCTAGGTCAGACTCCACTAGATATTTGTACACCTATAAGTGGAGGTATTTCCAAGCTTGGTGTCTGGCTGGAAGCCATGACCCAATATCTTGCCCTATGCCAGTCATATTACAGTTTCTGCAAGAACTGCTTGATGCTGTTAGGTCACCTTCCACTTTGAAGGTGTATTTAGCGGCTATCTCTGCATGCCACTCGGTGTCTCCGGGTGCACATTTCTTGGCTACCCGATTTCTTAAAGATGCTCGGTGATTACGCACTCCCAGGAGGAATGTTCTCCCCGAAAAAAGTCTTAATATTGCACTGGAGGCTCTCACGAAGGCCCCATTTGAGCCTATACACTCCATAGAGTTGAAGTACCTGTCTATGAAGACAGCCATCCTCATGGCTATCACCTCCGCTAAGCGGGTCAGTGAGCTGTAGGTGCTGTCTGCGCACAGCTCCTGCATGCGTATTTGGGAGGATGGCAGCAGGGTGATTCTGTGCACCAACCCTGCTTTCCTCCCCAAGGTGATCACAGCCTTCCACATTAATCAGTCTGTGGAACTGGAGTCCTTCCATCCATCTCCGTTTGCTTCAATGGATGATGAGAGATTGAATTTCCTCTGCCCAGTGCGGGCATTCAGATGCTACGTGGATAGGACAAGAGCTCTGTGTCAATCTGACCAGCTGTTTCTCTGTCACAGGACACGGACCCTAGGACAGCCCCTCTCTAAGCAGCGTCTGTCACATTGGATTGTGGACACAGTCTCTGTGTATGATGGTGCTGGCTAGCCGCACACTCCACTAGAGGGTTGGATACATCTTGGGCCCTCTTCAGAGGGGCTTCGATGTCTGATATTTGTACTGAGGCTAGCTGGGCCACGCCACATACCTTCTCCAGGTTCTACCGCCTTAATGTGGTAGACCCTGCCCTGCCATCATTAGGCACGAGGGTCCTTGAGGGTGTAAGTTCACACCGCTAACCCCTGGGTTAGACAGTGCTAGTGTGTCCCTCATATGCTGCCATTCCTTCTCCCTCGCGATGGTTCTGGTGTACATAATATTTGTTGGTGGTCGTCATCGAATTGAAAGGGAATGTTATAACCCTGGCTCCCTGAAACAGAAGACGACCACCAACCGCAAGGTCGCATCGGCCGCCCTCACGGGTTCAATGGAAAAAGAGAAATGGCTTCCTCAGGATGACAGTTTTATTCCCTTGGTGGGTGGGACTGAGTGCATCATCCCAGGAAGGGGCCTATTGACAGCTCTGGTTTGGAGAGCTCAGCGATACTTACCCAGTGGGCAGGCATATCCCATACGTAATGTTCATTGGTGGTCCTCTTCTCTTTCAGGGAACCAAGGTTATGGTAAGCAACCTAACTTTTTCCCTCCCTTATTTTACCGGGACCTGGTGCTAGTAGTTTCTCCGCCAAGTGGCATAGTCTGGCTCTAAGTGGCGACATATACTTGTATTACCCTACTTATAGCAAACAATATGAAATGCTAAATTGAAATCACAAGGCCTTTTCTAAGTGTTACGTTTGAAATTTGTAATACTAGTGAACTAACTGTTGAAATGATTGTTACGTAATAAAGTGGTATTCTCTTTTCTGTTGTATTGTTGACTCACTGTGGTTTTGTTAACAAATACAGTTTTCTGTGGATTCGAAAAGACTAACTGAATTTGTAGCACTAACTGAATTTGTTAATCAACAATATATCTGCCCCGCACTTCTCTTCAAAGCCACTCAGCCACTTTGAAGAATAAAGCAGTAAAAACATACAAACAAAAATACAAATAAAAATCTCCCAATCTTTTTAAAGTGGAAACTATAGAAGCAACAGTTAAATATTTAATGTGACAGGTAATGACTGTGGTCGCAATGACTGTTCATAAACAACTTAAAAGGTCACAGAAACTATCCAAGTTGAATATATATATATATATATATATATATATATATATATATATATATATATATATATATATATACATATATACATATTAAATCAATTTATTGTAAGTGACTCTGCATATAATGCTCAATTCACAGCCTGCCTCTGTAAAGCGCTTTGTGATGGTGGTCAACTATGAAAGGCGCTAATAAAAAAATAAAGATATATATAGAGAGAGAGAGAGACAGGCTTTTGTGGAAGAGTCTTTGGAAGGCCTTCATCCAGCAGTGGATTGAAAAAGGCTGAAGATGACAATATATATATATATATATATATATATATATATATATAATACCTTTATTTATTTTTTATATAGCGCCTTTCATAGTTGACCACCATCAAAAAAGCGCTTTACAGAGGTAGGCCTTGAACTGAGCATTATATGCAGAGTCACTTACAATACAACATTGATTTAACAATCTCATCTGCAGGATGAAGCACAAGGAGGTTAAGTCACTTGCTCAGGGTCACACAGTGAGTCAGTCAGTGGCAGGGGTGGGATTTGAACCGGTGACCTGGTTACAAGCCCTGGACTTTAACCACTGGACCACACTGCCTCCTTATATAAAAATTGGTAAAGTCATTTGGATGCTTTATGTTCAAATCTTCTGAAATACGGTATACATAATACATTATACATACTTAAAAACAGCCAAATAAGAGTTAATAAAATATGTATTATATTGGTCTAACCAGGGCATGTCTATAAAAGGCCAAGCTCTGTCCTAGGGTTTTAATAAATCATGCTGTGCCCCCACGGTTTTAAAAAGTGTTTTGCAATAATACCCTTAATAGCCATTATTTTAATGCAGCCACTACTGCCTGCATTAGCTGGATTTTAAATTATATTTATCTTCCATTTTATATGAAAACTGGATTTCTTTTGGTCTCAATGCCCATATTGCATAGACTTATCAAATATGCATTTTTTTTATTGCTAAATTAGAATGATATTTTTTTTTATTGCTATGTTCTGTGAATACATTCGTTGAAATGTTACAAAAGCAGTAATGTGCATCTTTCTTTAAAAACAGTACTACTAAAAATAATACTGCTACTAATAGTAACATTGATTCACTTTTCCCATTCCTGTCAACACTGTAAATACAAATACAGCTGGGGTTATGCGGCATCAGTAAACAAGTATTAAGGCTGCCACACATCAGATGTGATGAGAGTTTTCGTTGGGTGACAAGATACTTTCACAGCAACTTGACCATATACACCAGAATCGACACAGAGGCAATGCGACAAATTGGAAAACTGCCAGATCAATAAAACTTGAAAAAATTGCTATTGGCAAAACTATGATCAAGACTGGCACATATTCGTCAACATGATGTAGTAATTATGAGGCCTTCTCTGACGGTATTTCAACATATATGACAATAAGTCATACATACCAGGCTTATCCAGAGCCTTTGAAATGGACTCCCATATATTACCTTTCAAATCAGTATCTTTATAATTGTGATGATCTTTGTCATAAAACGGGGTATTTTTCTTCCGCATTTTGGATACTGCTTCACCCTGCTGGACCACGTGCATTGAAGCTGTTCTCTGATTGGTCAATTCCCTAGTTGTCGCACAACAAATCACAAAAAATGGGATTCAAGTCTATTTATTTTGTGTCGCTCCAGTGTCGCCTGTCTTGTCGCCTGTGGTGTAAAAGATACATATCAAAAGTATAGGTTCTATTTGTCACATCGCAGTCTGGTGTACTTGTCCCAGAACTGTTACTTCAGAGATCTTAAAATACAATCAGGAACAGCAAGTTTATCATCCCTGATTATGGTTGTATGAGTGCAATATTGGGAGGACATCTGAAATATTAGATGTATTAGAAATATGTTTAATAATTCCTTTCTTCAGCAGCCTGCCTCGCTTGAGTTACAGGCTGTCTTTGTTACAGTCTGTCGTATGTGTGCGACTGCCGGTGCTGTATTGATTTAAAGGAGTGAGTGTGTCTTTTCAAGGTTACACTCTTGGGGAGAACGCAGTTCCTCCGCCGGGGCTAGGCTTTACTGTACCCCTGCCGTTGAGTGATTGTTGCTGCGTGTTCACCTGTGTGTTGACCCGATCGCACAACCTCGCTTTTCCTGCGTTGTGCTGTGGATTAGCTGCAGTGCAGTTTAAAAAAAAACCAAACAACAACAGCCAGTCAGCCGTGTTTTTCCTCCACCAGGGCTGCGTTTTTACCTGCCCGCTGTAGAGTAGACCTCGCCGGCTGCCCCACCCCGGTGTGTCGGGCCTTCAAAAAAAAAAGTGTGTGTTCTCCCCCTGTTGTTTTCCAATTTGCCCGCCGTGGCTTTAGCCTGTGTGTCTCCCCGGTTTATACTGCGTGCTGACCGGTGCTCGGTGCACACGGTACTCAGTGCACGCGTCCAGCACGCCACTCTGGCCCTTGGGGATGAGGCTTTTTGCAACATCTGTGCGGCTTTTCAGCCCCGGGTGCTTCATAATAGACTGGCTAGGGCCACGGGGATGTAGGCTCCATCCTCTGTGGCCAAGCTGACAGCAGCCCTTGTTCCTCCAGCTGTCCCAGAGCCCCTCGCAGGGCATTCCCTGCACACAGGCTTGGGCGTTGACCCAGGTGAGGGTCCCAGACGCAGATAAGGCGGTGCTATTGGATGCACCGATATGCCCAGGGCATACCTTTGGGCCAGCTGTGGAGGAGATCTTACAGCACTCACACCAAGAACGCGAGGCATTTCGGCAAGTGGCCGCGCTACTCCCTCCCCATGCTCCAGCGCGGGGCAAGTCGAGCCATTGGCAACCTCCCCACGCACGTACCATTACTAGGACAGTTCCTGTTCCCACGGGTCCGCTGGGTGATCTGAGGCGCTGCCGAATACATCCGTGACAGACCCTCTTCAGGTTTTGATCCTCCAGCAGGAAGTGCCTGCCTTGCCTGCAATGTCAACCTTCAGGGTGGCCTTCGGTCCCGGGGGTTGCATCGTATTGCCTTCTGGCTCCTGACTTGGGCAGCAGTGTGGAGTAGTGGTTAGGGCTCTGGACTCTTGACCAGAGAGTCGTGGGTTCAATCCCCAGTGGGGAAAACTGCTGCTGTACCCTTGAGCAAGGTACTTTACCTAGATTGCTCCAGTAAAAACCCAACTGTATAAATAGGTAATTGTATGTAAAAATAATGTGATATCTTGTAACAATTGTAAGTCTCCCTTGATAAGGGCATCTGCTAAGAAATAAATATTTGGGCACAACAGAACCTGCTGTCCCTACGGGCAATGCATCTTCCAGGAGTGGCGAACTGGGCAGCGGACCTCCTCTCGAGGGAGGGTCGGAGTGGCGGCTCCACCCTCAGGTGGTGGAACACATTTGGCAACGGTTCGAAAGGCGCAGGTCGATCTCTTCGCCTCGCCTATGTAATATGCCTTCATTTTAAATAATTTCTTATCAAACACCCACTTATTTACATTATTTCGGTTGTCCAGCTGATTATGTGATGTCTGTGGATACAACTACGACTTAAATGGAATCATTTGATCTTTCATTGCAATAATTATATTGTTTTTAATACGGCCGTCAAAATAGCAGCTTGTGGTGGTTCTATGCCTATAACTCCAGCCGTTCTTGTGTTAAATTATGCCCATCTTGTGGTGGCACATCCAGGCTATGTAGAATACAATCATATTCAATATAAGTTTCTGGCGGTAGGCTTTTTACCGAAAATATTATATGCATAGCTAAAATTCCAGTTGGCACCAAATGCTTTCATTAAAAAACGGTTCTGTAAAACAGGCAACTGACGATATAGTTGAGGGCAAACTGGGATATAATGTGTTGAGTTTGGTAGAAAAACATACCATGGACTTACAACAGTTGCTAGATTGCAGGAAACATATGAGATTTGGATTTCATTTGAATACCATACGTGAAGTAGGTCATTTTTTCACTTAATGATTAACCCTGCAGGCAGTAGAAGAACAGCACATATCTGGTTATTCCCATACCAAACAGATGTTTCTTCAGCAGCATACCCGATTCTCTTTGTTGTCTTCTCATCTCTCACAACTTTAAATCAGATCTGTGTTCTCAGTGCATTTACTTGCCCACAAATTCTTCTCCTCCTCCTTCCCTTTTATGTTGTCTCATGGAATTTTTGTGCTTATCTAGTCAACGTCTGCTTCATTCTCTATTACATTATACTGTCGATCTTAAGCAAAGGAAACATCAGATTGTTTTAATCAGTATTTCTTGAAGGATTTTCCTCAACTGTTTTAGGGGCATCAGCATGTATTATGCTTGCATGCCAAGGCTCCGCAAGTGTTCTTTGAGTGACTAAACAGTGTAAGCAAGGAACTGTAGGTAGAACAAAATATTTAAGTCATGTTGAGTTTGGAGGTGGGCCGGTCTTTTGGATCGTGTAGTGAGGAGTAGTGGATGACCTGGTGGGCACACAGGAGATTCTATGAGTAGCAGATTGACAGGTCTGTGAAACCAGCTGAAAGGAGTTCAGTATACTGCGAAAATGTTTGTGTTTTTTTTTCAATTTTTATCAGCAACAGTCTGGAGATGTGTATATACAGCATTTCTAATTTATATTCAAATGCAGAAACAGATTAAATTGTTTTGAGATTTATCACGGAATTATGTAGTGAAATGCGGCTAGGGTAGGCAGGTTACAGCAATGCTGTGTAACTAAACCAGACCAGCGATTGTTTTGTTTTTGCTTTTTTATCCCCAAAAAAGGGCCCCTGGTCCCGTTTCCAATGGAATCTCAGCAGCAGCTCTCCTAACTCGGCGAGCAATACTCCCCTACCCAGAAGTGGTTTGTTTAAATAATGATTTAGAACCGGGTGCTCCGTCTCGGACATCCTAGAAGGTCCAGCTGATGCACCTTACTACTATACTTGGGGGACCTAAAATCTCAAATGAATCCCTGTTCCAATACATGCTCACCAAACTCCTGCCTCAGATTCCTTCTCACACAAACCCTGACCCCTGGTATACACACGGTCGTCTGAGGAGTTGACTTCTTACTAAATCGCCTATCCCAGTGAAAACACACAATGATCAGAGGAATTTAGCTTTTAAAGATCTCACCGAGTAAAACAGTCTGAATCCTTGCAGCAGCCCTGAGGTGTATATCCGGGACCTTTTTGTACAGTTCTTCACTGAGACATGCCCCTGATCAATAACTAACTGCTTTTCCCCGCAACCAAACACAGCAGGTAGGATGTCATAGACGGAGCACCCGGTTCTCTAATAATTATTTAAACAAACCATTTACAATAGTATTTACAAAAACAAACACAAAACCACACTTCATGTTTAGGATTAGTCTTTCTTCCCATACAGTATAAAGCTTTATTTAATTTTTTTTTCAAGCCATCTTGCATTTATAACTCCTAACCATTGAAATATTTTACATGGAATTTAAATACATTTGTAAAATATAAATTATGGACACTATATATAGTAATATAGTAATAAAACTGCCACACAATAAGACACACGAGACATGGCCCTGGCATTCTACATGATCAGGATTTTAAAAAGGAAATATATAGAAGAAATAGTAATGATTTAAATTGGCTAATGAAACCATGCATATTACTTCTTCTGCATTACTATATTTAATTAGAATATCATGAAACAAACTATGCAGCAAAAAAATAATTTACTGTTAATAATCAGACACATATATTAGGGGTAAGATGAATTACTCACAATAATTAGAATACATACAGTATACATATAAATACTGTGTTTGTACCTGATTCAGTTTATGGTTCACATCAATGTAAAAAATGGCACTAGAATTTAAAATATATCATAACAAATCAGTGGTTTCTTTCTACTTAGCAACGTTAACGTGTTAGTTTATTAACATACTGTCAATAATGGAATATAGTAAATACAGCGCATATGTCAACTAGGTATCTAAAGTAATCTCTTGTTAGCTGATGCAAAATGTTTCCCTATTGAAGGGCACTCTGTTTGAAGGAGAAATTGTTAATTGATTTGAACAGTATATTTTGTCTGTCCAATAAAAGGTATTTAAGAAAAGGTCTTTGGGTAATTGTGGCAATGTGCCCCGCCCCTGTGTGCATTTGTGTGTTATATGTTGTATGTTGCGTGTGTTAATGTTGGTGTATTGTAGTTGGTACACGGGATATAATGTGGGAAATGAGCACGAGTATTTAAAATGTATAATTGTATTTTGGCACGGGATTGCACTTCACGTACATTTAAAGTATTTAATATGTGAGCATGAAGTTTGCATATAATTAATTCACGTGCTGGGATTCAAGTGAATAATTAATTAGTAATTGAATCCTGGCACAACAGCATATATAGATGCACGTTTTACTCACTCGGGGTTGTGTGTTCGGTGAGTGGAGAACAGGTGTGGAGAGGAGAAATAAAGTAAATAACAATTGCTATCGCGTGCTGGTAGGACCAGCACGATACTTGTTTGTTTATATAGACTCACCGTGTTTGTGTGTCTGTCCGTGCACCGTTTGTTAAGTGTTAGTCCGTTTTATTTGTCTGTTTTATTTGGCCTCAAGTGCCATGTCCTGTCTTCTGTTTTGTTCAACCTGCCATTTGCGTTTTCAGTTTCATCACTACTGTATGTGTCCGTGTATTTCTGTCTGGCCTGAAGTCATCCCTGCAGCTAGCCTGTCACAGTAATATGTTGAATTTTGACAATGTAGTAAACAATGTAGTAATTTGTCTAAAAGATCATTACTCAATTGACAGAATGAAAAGTTATTTTTGTCATTTACTTGAAAATGTAAGTAATTTGGTCAAGTGGTTTTACAATCTGACAGTATTGTATGCAGAGATTTGTTGTGGTGAGTTGGACGCCAGCACTTCAAAATTTTCATGGAGACTCAGTGGAGCTAGAACTTGTAATTAATGAATTCAAAATTCTCTATATGTCAAATGAGGTGCTGTTAAGTCCATCTCTCCTGAGCACTGACACATTGTTTTTCTGTCAGTCCAATATATATGCTTTTCCACCTGGGCACTTAATCATATAAATTACCCTCCTATCAGTAAAATGAATCACCTCCTTGATCTTACACATCTCACCTATAACGGGATGTGTAAATAAACAGCTTTGTAGTAGAGTTGCACTGTGTGCAGCTTTTTAGAACAATAATTACCATTAGTGACTTGTGGCAATGCTAACTGGCTGTTTATTCCACAAATCTGTATGAATCCACCTGTCTTTTCCTTCCTCTTCAATACAACGCAGACTGCTTGGTTGTGGATCTGTAGATAAGACATGCCAGTATTCCTGGATGACACATTTTACTGGACCTAAATGAATACTTTGTGACACGCAAAGATGAAGGTTTTTTTTTCTCTCTCTCTGATGAAACACTCAAGGAAGCTTACTCTGCTTCAATTTCTACTTATTTCTCATTAGCACCATTTATCCAGCTGTAACAGTTCAGCTTTTATCCAAACCTATCCAAATTCAAAATGTTCAGCCTGGTTTTCAGACTGTATATCTTTGTAGCAGATTCTCTTACAAAAATGACTTATAGGCAAACCCCTTTAAAGGGGTCTATGCTAATATTATAGATGTCTGCTCAAGGAATGTTGTTACCTTTAGGAGGCAGATTAGTAACACACTTCCTGTCCTTTTTTGATACAAAACTTCTCTCTGAAACTTTTTGGGTTCCAAACTTCATTCCAGTTTAAAGGATTTTAGGATCTGTAGCCATTACATTATACAGACCATCAGATCATTTGCACTGTGCCTTTGCTCAGGTATAAAAATAAGACCCAATCCGAACCCAACCCGAGCCCTTTTAATTTTGTTTATACCGACCCGACCCGAATATCACCATAAATAATATCATACATACTATTGAAATACAGAAAGCATATTTCGAGTGAAAACGCAAATTAAAAAGTAAACAAATACTCTCAGCGAAGCCTCCAGTTAGATGAACATTTTACTTGGTAGTCTCAGATTCAGACATACAGCATCATGTCTGGATAAACCTAGCTAAACAGCAAAGTTAACGTTCAACATCAAATAGCATACCAGAACTATGCGTTTTAAATATTTTAACGATAGCTTCAGAAATACCTTAAGTCGGTGGTCGTGCTTCTTTTTAAGTATTCCACAATATTATCGGGTATTTTATAAAATCCCTCAAAAAAAATAAAAAAGTCATAAATTGTCATAAAAAGACATTTTTTATTTATTTAAGTTTTAGTGTTAAAATGTGACTTTTTTATTGACTGGCCTTAATGGACAAAGCCAAATGCAGTTTAACGTGGCTTACTTCTTTTTCAATCGCCAATACAGCAAAGGCAGTGAGCTTTCCTTGCTTTACTGTTAATCAGAGGTGTTTTTTGACAGGCTTCGATAAAGAAAATGCTGTTTCTCCAGGGTAGGGGATATGGTTTTGGCAGTTCAGGGATTTCAGCACCGATTTGTAAAAATATTTCTAATGCCCCCCTTTGCCGCTTGCATTCTTCTTCTTCCCGTTTCTTGTGGTTATGCTTTGCTGCCCCTGAAAGACACATTGTTTACTGTATTCAAGCAAAATCAAACTGACGGACTAGAATTTACTTGTGTTGCTACGTGAAAGCGAGCAAGACAGTAAATTCCGGGTCAGACAGTTCTTACAGTTTGTACGCAATTCCGTATCTTTTAAAAAAAACACACACAACATGCTTTTGGGCCCTAGGCAAGTGCCTAGTTTGCCTATCCATTAATCCAGCCCTATATATACATATATATATATATATACACACACACACACACACACACACACACACACACACACACCAGGTGTCTGCCACGACAAGGTTTTTGATATAATATAAACAGCAATGTTTTAAATAATAAAGATAGTAACTTTTTATTTGAAATGAAATATCGACTGGATCACTTTCTTTCATTATAAGATGACCATATAAAACGAAGTTTCTGACGAGTGTGCACGCACCTCAGTTTAAAGAACTTGTATAAAATTAGCTGGACACGAATGACATTTGATAATGTATAATTATAATTCCTAAATAACAGGAAATCACTCTGCATATTCCATGCAAAGACAGACACATCCAAGAAGATTGCAAGTTCATTGATACAGAGGATATAAAAGTGATGTCATATTCCAATGGAAATACGCAATAAAAAGTTTATACTGTTCATGTGTGTGTATGTGTGAATATATATATATATATATAGATAGATATAGATATATATATATATATATATATATATATATATAGATATAGATATAGATATAGATATAGATAGATAGATAGATATACACAATATATTATATATTATATATATTATATATTAAATGTACTACTTATTAAAATATAACAATTTAAACATAACTATCAATAAAACAAATGACACACACACATACAAAATTAAGGATACGAAGTCAATTAAATTAAAATAATAAAAATAATAAATCTTTATTTAATTAACGTAACAGAAAGGTTAAATCACACTAAGGACACATATCCTCTTATATTTCTGATTGCTAAAATCTCAGAAAACCTTCAGAGCCTGGGGGTGAGAATTAGCCTGACAGGCTGAGTATTTGCCTAGGACAGAACGCACCAGGGGTGAGAATTAGCCTGTAACACTGGCAGTGACTCGTTCTTATAATCAAAAAATTATATGCCCCACCCACCCTAGACCTAAACCACTGGTATTATGACATGGCCCGCAGCTATGGCTACGACCCACAAAAAAAAAAAAAGATTGCTGGTTGGATGGCTGAAATATGACATGCTTTGTCATTGATCAATTATGATTGATTTTAAAGAGCGCTAGCAGCAAGGGGTTAAAAGAACACCTTCTTGGCACCGATAGCGATTCGTTCACAATGGCTACAGTACTATTTTGTAAAAAATCGACTTGTCATTGCAAGAGTGTCTTGAAGGACACTGATTGGTTTATTAAATCTTTCCAGAACGGTGTCATATCATTGAATTATTTTGTATTCTGATTTCCACGAGTGCATCTCATCGCTACAAAATGGCATGTAAACAAATGGCAAAATGCACTGCTGTTTCTCTTGCTACACAAAGTTGGAAATTGTTCGAGTTCTTGAAAAAAACCTGAATCAGACACAAGTTGCAGAGCAATTTCATGTTTCCTGTTCTGATGAGTTGCTTCACCATTCTGGTAAATAATGTGCATGTCTTGTATACTGCTGCTGCATTTTGTGATAGCCCGAAACACACCCGGCAGCTAATTTTATAGTACATAGAGATTTAAGCTTTTTGACCGTGTTGTTTTGCTTTAGCTTTATTAACGTTAGTTTGTCTGTTACTTTATTATTATAGTTTATTAACATACACTTGCTTATTGTTTTGCTTTTACTTATTCAGTTAATTTCATATGTTGATGCACTTGCGTCATGACAAGTAATTAATATGTATTTATTTATTTATTGATTCATAATGTGTCTGGTGGCTAATTCCGTCCTAGAGAACACTTCAGCTATAAGAACACTTCTCTTGCTTCCCGAGCGGTGTTCTCCTAGCCGGAGACTACTGTATTATTATTATTATTATTTATTTCTTAGCAGACGCCCTTATCCAGGGCGACTTACAATTGTAAGCAAATACATTTCAAGTGTTACAGTACAGGTAATACAATAAGAGCAAGATAAATACAATGACAAGTTCAAGCAAGTACAAGTGTGACAAAATACAATTCAATACAGCAGATAAGTGACAGTTACATCAAGGTATGATTAAATACCAAATACTACAGTTTAAACATATGGCAGATTACAGTACTCTGAAGTACAGGATTAAATGCAGTAAAATAGGGGGCAGGTAAGAGTAAGTAAAGCAAATTTAAGGAAGGGTGAAAGTGTCCCAGGGGGAAACAGAGGAGTTCTACAGGTGCTGTCTGAAGAGGTGAGTCTTAAGGAGGCGCGGAATGTGGTCAGGGACTTGGCGGTCCTGACATCTGTAGGTAGGTCATTCCACCACTGAGGAGCGAGGGTGGAGAAGGAGCGGGCTCTGGAGGCAGGGGCGTAGAGGAGGTAGAGCCAGTCTTCTAGTGCAGGCGGAGCGGAGAGGTCGAGTGGGGGTGTAGGGAGAGATGAGGGTCTGGAGGTAGCTGGGTGCAGTCTGGTCAAGGCATCTGTAGGCTAGTACAAGAGTCTTGAACTGGATGCGGGCGGTGATCGGTAGCCAGTGGAGTGAGCGGAGTAGTGGAGTTGCGTGGGAGAAGCGAGGCAGAGAGAACACCAGGCGGGCAGCAGAGTTCTGGATGAGCTGGAGCGGACGGGTGGCGGCCGCAGGGAGGCCAGCCAGGAGGTACTGTACTTGGCTTCAATCCCAGAGTGCTGTCCGAAGGTTGTACACATGCATATCCCTATGATGATGGGAAGGTGCTTGTGCACAATACATGATTTCCATTACACGAGAGTATATGTTAAAACTTCATGCTGATTTGAACTCGGCTCTCGCCAAGATAAGCACCAACTAAGACGTAGCTTTACAGTAAAATAATCTGTGTCTCCATCCATTTGTGTTTCCTTCCATCTGATGATGTAGATATCTTTCTGTCTGGTGTTGATGGCTGAAGTGTAATGCTGGCTCCAGGCTTCAGCTTATTTGCCTCCCTGGCGCATCAGCACACACAACTGCTGCGATGCTGGCTCTGGGGATCAACCACAGTGCGGTCTCCCCAGCGTATCAGCATGACAACCGCCTGAATTGAGCTAAGTAGGGTACATCTCTGGGGTCTTCAAGTGGGCACCTTCCATTCTCTGTGTTTCATTGACTAGCCCACGACACCTCAAGAGGGCTTGACGGTTTCTGGCATCCCAGCATCACCCCCCTCCCTTACCCGTACATCAGCGTTTCTTTCTTTCTATTGTGCTTGAGGTCCCCAGTCAGAATCTTTCAGTCTCATCCACAGCCAGTTGCTGCTCCTCTCTGCTACTTCACATAAGTTCTTCACTGTGCGACGCAACTCTTGGCCACTGAATCCGACGTCTCTGAGAAACAGGGTTGTTGAGTGTGCCACAAATCCTCGACAACCCACCTCCACTGGGTAAACCCGAACTCTCCATCCTCGCTGTTCCGCTTCAGAGGCTAGTTGAGCATACCGCAGTTTCTTCCTCTCATACGCCTCATCTACAGCATCCTCCCATGGCACTGTTAACTCTACCAAGTGAACAAGGCGTGCTGATCCAGACCACAAGACAATATGTGGTCGAAGGTTAGTGGTGGCAATCTCAGGTGGAAAAATAAGCCGTTGATCAACATCTGCCAGCATTTTCCAGTCTAGCAGCTTTCAGTTGTCCTGGCCGAGGATTGGTTTTAACACCTTTTCTTGGTGGTTGCTCTCCTGAGCGGAGGAATGTTGTCTTTTGTGTGTAATGTTTTGATGGAACTGGTGGCAACTTATTGGTCATGTTACGCTTGTCTTCCAATGCTAAGGCCAAACATAGCAGCACCTGGTCATGGCGCCAAGTAAACCGTCCTTGGCTAAGAGCCACCTTACATCCTGTCAAAATGTGCCTTAATGTTGCAAGTGATGAACACAAAGGACATGAGGGATCCTCTCCTACCCAGAGGTTTAGGTTTTGTGGTGATGGGAGAACATCATATGTTGACCTGATGAGGAAACTGATCCTGCTCTGTTCCATTGACCATAGGTCTTGCCAGCCAATCTTGCGTTGTTCCACACTGCATTATGCCATGTAGGAGGAGCTGAACTGAGACCCCTCTTCCATGCTAAACTTGCCCTATGATATCACCAATTCGAAGGGCAGCCTTTGCATCCTCCACAGCTTTCTTTGCGGCCCACTTTCTTCCAGTTTTCAACACAGGTGCTGCCTCCCTTACGCATTTGTCGCCTGACTCTACTGTCATTTCCAGTTGGACCTTGGCGCACTTAAACTCCTCGGTTAGAGCGGAGACTGGTAGCTGCAGTATTCCTTTACCATAAAGCCCCACACAGTAAAGTATGATGAGATCAATAAGAGAAGACAAAGAAAAAGGAAAGCAAAGTGTAATACAGCATGGTAAAGCACAGGTAAGCATTGTAAAACATGGGAAAGTATTGTAAAGCATATTGTGCAAGTAGGCTGCACTCCCACTTACTGCTCTCGAAAAGGACTATCCTAATGTCCTGTGCATTGTACACTTTAATAAATGCACTCATTTAGTATGGACATATATTTTTTTAAATGTAATATCTAATTTTTAATATTAGTACATTTTTTCATAACCTATTTGGGTATTACAAGAACAGTGTCTCAATTGAAGTGCTTCTATAAAAGCATGTTCTGTACTGCCCTTGGAAAAACTAGAAAATGCAGTGTTTGGAGATTGGAGAAATGCCAGTGAATACAGATACCCTGAAGGGTGGATTTAATAAATGCAAGTAACCCATGGATTTTTTAAAAAATTTTTTTAACAGGACACAAATTCAGTTTTATAAAGAACCTGTATTTAAACAGTTTTGCAAACTGTCAGTAAAGTTAAACTTTGGATCAGACATTGAGAAAAAACTAAAGCATTATAAGTACATTTCTTAAACTTTTGTGCTTTACTAGCAATGCAACATATGGGCTCTGTACTTTCAGGTATGACTAAAAAAATTATGTAAAATATTTCTGAAATCCAAATTATACTTACATGTATATTATTGATAATTACAATTTCTATAATAACTGCTTCTTATGTCTGTACACGGTTAAAACATTTTTTTTAAAATGCATTCGAAATACATGGACAACATGGAGCACAACCAAGCCATCAAGTGATCTGTGGGAGCGATACCTCCTAGTGTGTAAATGAGCAGCGTATTTATGTGCCAAATGTTTTTTATGACTTATACTAATTACTGTGGCATTTACAGTTTAAAAATAATGATTGAATGACAAAACTTTTTTTTTGCAGAATAAATGTGTTATTTGGTAACAGTTTAACTTCTCTACGGAGAGCGCACTTTTTCACTGTGCGTTGTCATGTGAGTAAAGATGAAATAAATTGATTTCTGCTGGCTTAATTTAGTGCATTTTTATTCTTTTTTTAATAATTTGTGGATGCAGTGAGTGAAAAACTGTAGAAAACCTTCGCTGCAGTCGTTTCTATTTACTTCACAAAATCCACAAACAAACAAGGTTGTCCCATAGTATCAGCCTGTTCATGTCCCACTGAACTAATCCTCAAATTTCTTGATGATATCTTCAAACCCATTGTTGAATCACTGCCTACATATGTCAAGGACTCTACACATTTTCTACAAATATTTTCAGTACGGAGAATCCGCAATGTGGATGATTTAAATTGCAATTGAACAGACGATTTAATGATGATAATTAATTTGGCCGGGTGCTGACAGCTATCCGCAATGTTGGCTGGCTAGCGAAAACACCATGACATCATGTATCTAGTGCCGGTGATAGGAAGTGGCTCACAGGGCCACCTCCCCCCACAGATAAGGCCGCCAAACCATCACTGGAAAAAAGAAAATGACGAATGGTTAATGCAACACCTGCAGTGGCGCAATGCCACCTACTCCCAGAAATAGGAAAAGGATGAATAAAAAGCAGCTGAATCACGGGCCTTCCCCGCGCGCATGAAATGCACTGAGAGAGAACCCGGCCGCTCTGGCCTGCCACGCACCCTGCAGAAACTAAACCTGAACCGCCCAGCACTCAGGTAAGGAAAAAAAACCCTATTCACTGGTAGGAGGAAACCTTAGGGAATCCATGACTGAGGGTAGCCCTTCCTCCAGGCTCTAAAGACAGCTGTCTCCCTGCTTGGCCTCGCTGCACGTGACTGAGGGGCCAAGCAAAAAGAAGTAACTGAATGCAAGCCACACAGTATTTATGGCACTTGGATATGACGTATTGATTAGTGGGTAGATTCTGCTTCCAGAAATACAACCAAGTTTTATCCCCAACAGTGAAGGTTAAATAGCTTTAAGTTACTTCCTTGATGAACAGATATCCTTTTGAGACTAGCTTTTAGTAGAAATTTTTACACTCAAGTAAGAGGTGTCAGCATAGGAACTAAAATGGGACCATCATATGCCTGCCTTTTTGTAGGATCAGTTGAGAAAACATTTTTACAGCAATACAATGGCAACACACTGAAACTCTACCTCAGATACATTGATGACATCTTTGGAATTTCAACTACCTCTTATGAAGATTTGAAACAGTTCATTCAGTCAGCATCAAATTCCCACCCAGCTTTAGAATACATATGTGTTATAGTGTGGACACTATATAAATAATTACATTGAATATGTATTGTACTTACCTGCAGTGTAGTATGATTACTATTCATGTGTGCATTGTTATTATTGGCATTGGCATTGACCGTGACCTTTCCCCTTTGATGATGTCATCACCCAGAGTTGGATCTGTACAAGGTGACACTACCACATGTTGATTTGACTGTATCGCTTTTCTGTATTTGTACCATTTGTATATGGCTGTACACCTTTTATTTCTCAGTTTGAAAGTAAAGGAAATTAATATTGAAACGCGTGTGGACATTCCTTGTCAAGTTACAACAATATGGCACCAGTATATTGTTTTTTACACATTTCCACTATTCACAACAAACCTACTGACTCTCATTCATGTCTACAATATGACTCCTCACATTGTATTATGACTTTTTACATTAATAGTTACTGCATTCATGAATACATGCTGTTTTTGCTTATGAGTTGTATTGAATACATTTGTGCTATGGTCTAAGTTTTGAGATTGTTGAAGTTTTGACGTGTTTTTTTTTTTATAGAAACACTTTCATACTAACTTTTGTACTTGATAACATTAATTTAAGTGTCTGATTGATGCCTATGAATAATACGTTTTTGTGACTAATTTGAAGCTATTAATATGTTTCAATATTAACTAAATCGAGTCATTAATCACATTGATTAATCTCTCACTACAGTCGGTGCTGGGCTATGCATGTATCAGCAGTGGTAACACATGAGCTACAATTGCTATATTGCAGAGGTGGCCAAACCACGGCTCCCAAGCCGGATGTGGCTCTTTTGCAGTTCAAGCATGCGGCTCCCGGTGAAATGCTGGGTGACGCACTCTTTGCGGCTCGAATGAACTGAAGAAAGAATAATAAACAAAACCGAAGAGACAAAGTAAAAATAAACAGAACATTTATTATTTGTGTTCTCTGTATTCATTCATGTTAATTATTGTTTCTTCTCTCTCGTTCTCTCGCCCGTTTTTTTGAGCCTGCATGTTCACTCAAGGATATTTTGTCACTTGTTGACTTTCGGCACCACTTGCTGGCGCATGCATATTTCGAAGCCGGCTGTGCAGTTGAAAGTAAATTTCATAATGTTGAATTGAGTGCTAGTTTATTTCGTGGAGACAATGGCATTGAGTAAACCCTCCACGATTAATAAACGAAAGTATGAGGCTTTAAACCAGACTGGGAGAAAGAGTTCACGTTCACTGACAACAGTGGTAAACCTATCTCATCTGCAACAAATTGTACACACTGTACTAGCCTGCACAAGGCAAGCAACCTCAAACTTCACAAAAACAAAGGCAGATGCTGCTTTCGGCATTCAGTAAAGAAACTGATTTAACAACTGAAGTGACTTTTGAATGGCAAAAATGGAATATCGCCCGTGGCAAATGGCCTATTCAGATGAATGAATCTTTTTATAAAATTGGAGTGTCAGCACTAGACTAGAGAATGCATGTTTAAATGTTATATTGCAGGTATAAAATGAATATTATATTTACATATACTTACGTCTCGTCATGAGCAGGGCTGTAATCGTTTTTCAAAATAAATACAGTGCATTTATCATCCACAAAGCTCAACAGTATTTAATACACGCAGCAGTCATACAAAAAAACATGTTTTTTTTTTTAAACCCATCATTCAGATCTTCAAGGGAAGAGCTTGTCAAAAAGAATCCTCACAAAAAATTTTATGTGGTGTTTTTGGTGAAATCAGGTCAGTTATTGTATTTTGCTTCATAATAACTGAATATATTGTATTTAAAGTGTGTAATACATACAGTATACACAGAAATAATTGAAAAACACCATGGTGTTACATTTAAAGTTTCATACACTGTCGGTCTACAGTACAATACAAATTAAACGCAAACTGTGTAGGCTCTGCAATGTTCTATCCCTTGTTCTTGTGTATTTTGCTGCCATCAAGAGTTAGACTAACAACTACTGTACTGCACAACAATGCTAGTATTTGAAATGTCATGTTTTTCAGTATGTGTCTTATGGCTCTCGACCATATGGATATGTTGGTATGTGGCTCGTAGGGTCAGGAAGTTTGGCCACCCCTGGTATACTGTTATATAACAATGTAACCGGATTGTATCGTGGAATAAGAGTTACTTATGCGTGCGTCTATGTTTAACAATGTATCTGGTTTGTTCCACTGAACAACTACTTCACAGCAACTGCTGGAAACATCGTCCATACCTTGAAAACAATTCTTTAAATTACAGGGGGTCAACTGCAACAAACTAAAAGCAGCGTACTAACTGGGGATGATCCCATGGTTAGTACGGAGGACGGTACTAAACTAGTACACAGGTTAATACCAATTGCAAAGCAGGTCCCCAGCTCCGTATTAAAATGTTCTCAATTGCAACAAACCCAAAGTAACTGCTGTTGCCCTCTACAGCAGTGGTTCTCAACCCCGGTCCTCATGTCTACTGGTTTTCATTCCAACTGATATCTCAGTTACTTAACTAGACCCTTAATTGAACTGATAATTTGCTTAGACCTTTTAAATTGTTCTCAGCTCCTAACAAGTTGCAAATTTCAAGTTACTCATATGATTTTACAGTTAACTTGAAATCGCAAACTCTTTAAGAGCTGAAAACAATCAAGATGGCATAATTAAACAAATTGTTAGTTCAATTAAATAAGCATTGTATTGTGGTATTTCAATGTGTAGGCAGCTAATAAGAAGTCAGCACCATTCACATTCCCTCACTCACTCACTGACAGCCCTTCCCCACCCCAGAGCACTACTCCGCCTCTCAAGGTGACATTCACACAACAAACAAAAACAACACAGGAAGGGTTTTAACAATGACAGGTTGTACCATATAACAAAAAATGCACTTATTAATAATCTGTAATGAAATACAACAATGATAAACATTTTCCCCACAATATTTCCCACTCTCAGCGTCCTCTGCTTTTAATTTGCATGTGTATTAAGAGGCCGACTCCGGGCACGGTCCTCGATCTGCTGATAGGCGGCGACAGCAGTCCGGCTGTGCCCCAAAATCATGATTGCCGTGCAGGCATAATTCGTGATAACAAAGCTGCTGATAGGCCCCTCCATGGAGTAACGTCCTCGGTCCCGCCTCCCGAGATAATAAATAGGCACTGCACGGAGACTTCAGTCTCCTTTGCCTTTTACAAACAGGTAAGTAGGGTGAGTATAAACTAACCTCTTTCCAGTTGTGTGATTGACTCTTTTAAGAGCTCTCTCTCTTTCGAGTTTTTCTGTAGTTCCCTTGCAATTTCATTGCTGGAAGTCAGCTCGCCACTTCCCCGGAATCAGAAACTCGGCAGCTGAAGGCTGAGCTTAAAGCTGCACAACTGCGTTTTGTGTTAAAAATTTCAAAAAAATTTAAATTTTTTTTAAAAAAACAACAACCGCGTGCTTCCTCCATTAGGCCTGGTCCTACTGTTGAGCAGACCCTATGCACGTTCAAACCACGCATCCATAAAGCGGTGTGTAGGTCCAATAATAATAATAATAATAATTTATTATTAAAAAAAAGAGTCTCTCTTTCCCTCTCTCTCTTCTGTCTTTTTCTCCACGTCTGTAGGCTGTGCCACCCCGCTGCAAACTACGCGCTGCACCAGCTGTGTACTGCACGTGATCCAGATGGGCTGTAAGCTACATGCTTTTCCTGGTTGTGTAACTGCAAGCACTCTAAACCTGTGCCTTGGGGCTTTGGCCCTCGGTGCCCCATAGCCTCGGTGCCTTCAGTGCTTTGGCATCCTCTATGCCTCGAGGACTATACATCTTGGCGCTTCAACACCTTTGAGGCTTTTCAGCCCTGTGCATCGGTGCCCTCGGGACCACGCTGCTCCAGAGCCTCAGTACCTCGGTGCTTCGATGCCCTCTGTGCCTCAAGGACTATACGCCTCGGCGCTTCAACACCTTCAAGGCTTTCAAGCCCTGCACATCTGCGCCCTCGGTGCTCCAGCGCCCCATAGCCTCGGTACCTCGGTGCTTCGACACCCTCGACGCTTCGACGCCTGCGGCACTTCAGAGCTCCCTGCAGTGGTGTCCTCAGTGCTTTTCAGTACCCTCGACCAGAGCCTCGGTGTTTCGCCACCCTCGGTGCCCCAGGGCCTCGATGCCCTCGGTGCTAAATCATTTTTTGCATCAGTGCACTTGATTCCCTCAAGGTTTTCGGTGCCTCGGTGCTTCAGCTCTGATATTGCCGAGTTAAAGGGCGAGATGGCCCAAATATCAGGCTTAAAGAGCGTGGAAAGTAAGAGAGAACAAGTGGGTCTTGAGACTTGATTAAAGCGAGCGTCAGTGGGAGCATCACGCACCAAAGCTGGGAGACAGTTCCAAAGAGTCGGAGCCATTAAGCTAAATGAGCATTCTCCAAGTGTGGTGCACTTTTCAGAGTCGGAGGACCTCAGCTTGCGGGCAGGGACATAGCGGGTCAGCAGGTTGAGGAGGTACTCGGGACCTGTTTGAAGAAGGGCATTGTAGGTGAGCTGGAGAGTTTTGAAAGTAACCTGCACTTTACAGGTAGCCAGTGCAGCTGGGCAAGACAGGGGGAGAAGGAGTTCAGATTTCCTAGTGTTCAGCTGAAGAAAATTGGCAGACATCCAGGCCTCGATGTCTTGGTTGCAAGCCGAGAGCCGGACCATGGCAGAGGGGCAGGCTTCAACCCCCAGCCTTTTCCGGTGTTCACAGACTTTCTGGAGGAGGTCAAATCCTCCTGGCACCAGGCGATAGGGCTAGCACAATTCCCACCAGTGGACTCCTCCATAGCAGCCTTAGTGCGAGCCCCCCAGTAGGAGGCTTGTCCAAGGATCATGGAAGCCCACCTAAAAAAGGGTTACGCAGCAGAAGTGCAAGTAATGCGTCTGGCACATGTGGGAGGTCTCTTCACAGCCTACCTGGATGGCATGCTACAATCTGTAACCCTTCCCGAACCACTGGCTTCAGAGCTACGCTTGGTCTCTGGTACCTTGCTACAGATCTCTTGCTTTCAAGGGCATGCCCTGGGTAGAAGCCTGGCAAGCTTTGTTCTGGCGCGCAGACAGCTGTGGCTGTCTCAGGCGAGGGTCCCGGATGCAGACAAGTCCGCCTTACTGAATACGCTTATCTCCCTAGGCCATACTTTTGGACCAGCAGTATAGGAGATACTGTAACACTCTCACAAAGAGCGAGACGCATCTCGACAGGTGGCTGCAATGCTCCCCTCCCATGAAACGGCACGGGTAAGGGGAGGCGATGGCGTCCGGCAGTTACTACAGTAACCCGGACTGTTCCAATCCCCATAGCTCCACTGATGACCTGAGGCACCGCCTCCAGGCCTCCGCGGCAGCTAATACATGGGGCCGTCAGCAAGGACGGGGAAACGACGGACGTGGGGCCCCAGCGCTCAGGGAGACAGTTCCAATGGAACTGCCCCAGGCAGCAACCAAGGCAGCCTCCGCCCCAGCCTCAGCAGCCCCAGCAAAGGCCCTGAAGGCTTGTGGCCTCAGACCCACCCGTTTGCACAACACCAGCTACAGTACTGCAATTGCATCTCAGACTCCTGGGTCTTGCCACTGTACACACCGGTTACGCACTGCAATTCCACTCAGGACCTTCTCCCTTTCGGGGAATCACGGTCACATCCATGACAGACCCTCTCCAGGTCTTGGCTCTCAGACAAGAAGTAGAAACACTACTTCTAAAACAAGCCATCCGTCTCGTAGAACACACCTCTGAAAGAGAGGGGTTCTACTCGAGATACTTCTTGGTGCAAAAAAAGGACGACGGCCTTCGCCCCATCCTAGATCTGAGACACCTCAACGAGTTCTTGAGGGAGAGGATGTTCCAGACGGTCACACATCGCCACATCCTCCAGTCTGTCTGGGCGGGCGACTGGTTTACAACAGTGGACCTGAAGGACGCTTATTTTCACGTTCCTGTCCGTCCAGCGCACAAAAAATCTACTATTTTCAAAGTGCATGGATGCTATCCCAGCTCCCTTGCGGCTGCAGGGAATCAGGGTGATGAATTACCTGGACGACTGGTTGATCTGTTCCCAGTCCCAGGCCCACGCAGTGATTGTGACACAGCATCTGTCGAAGCTGGGTCTCACCCTCAATGATGCCAAAAGCCAATTAATTCATGTGCAAAGTAAGGTCTACTTGGATCCAGCTGGATTCCCTTACGATGCAAGCCTACCTGTCACACAACAGAGTAGCTGCCATTCATAACTGTCTGGCCCTGTTTCAACAAGGGTCAACAGTACAATTGGTGTTGTGCAAAAAACTACTGGGTCCAATGGCCGCGGCTTCATCAGCCATCCAACTGGGGTTACTTCACATGCACCCACTCCAAGCGTGGCTCAATGCCTTTCGGCTACACCCCAAGCGCAACAGACACCGTCGGCTGACCATGTCTCACCTATGCTGGGAAGCACTACGCTGGTGGAGGCAAGCCTCTCATCTGAGCGAAGGCGTAATGGGAGTGATACACAAACGACAGACGCATCCAACTCCGGTTGGGGGGCGGTCTGTAAAGGCAGAGGAGTCCGTGGACCCTGGTCGGGTCGCTGGACATTCCTGCACATAAACATGCTACAGCTGAAAGCGGTTCACCTCGCGCTGCAACATTTCCTCCCTGTGCACCAGGACAAACATGGTAAATCTCCCTCTATTTTAAAAGTGTACCTAGCAGCCATATCTGCATGTCATGTTCCCACTGACTCAGTATCCCTGGACGCTCATATACTGGCGACCCGTTTTCTAAAAGGTGCTTGGCTGTTACGTCCTGCCCGAATGGAGTCTAGACGTGGTATTGGAGGCTCTCACTAAGGCCCCGTTTGAGCCCATACATTCCATAGAGTTGAAATATCTCTCTATGAAGACAGCCTTTCTATTAGCTATCACTTCCGCTAAGCAGGTCAGTGAGCTACAAGCACTGTCAGTGCACAGTTCCTGTATGCGTATTTGGGACAATGGAAACGGTGTCGTTGCGCACAAACCCTGCTTTCCTCCCTAAGGTGATTACAGTTTTTCACTTGAATCAGTCAGTAGAACCAGAGGCTTTCCATCCCCCTCCCTTTGCGGAGGAGACGGATCGGAGATTGAATTCCCACTGCCCGGCTCGGGCATTAAGAGGTTATGTGGATAGAACGAGAGTGCTGCGTCAGTCTGACCAGCTCTTCATCTGTCATGGTGAAAGGACCTGAGGTCAAGCCCTCTCTAAGCAGCGACTGTCCCATTGGATTGTGGACACGGTTTTGACTGTGTATACTAATACCGGCCTACCCCCACTTGGGAAGGTGGCCGCGTACTCTACCTGAGGAGTGACTATGTCATGGGCCCTTTTTAGAGGAGCCTCATTGACAGATATATGTACGGTGGCTAGCTGGGCTACTCCTCATACTTTCACCAGGTACCACCGACTTAATGTGATAGATCCCTCTATGCCTTCATTAGGCACAAGGGTCTTTGAGGTCGCACGCTCACACGACCAACACTACATGGTGGTAGCGAGACGTCCCACATGTGCTGTTCGCTCATTCTCCCTCGCGACGGCTTTAGTATATTGGTGGTCATCTTCGAATTGAAAGGGAACGATAGGTTACGGATGCAACCACGGTTCCCTGAAAGAGAAGATGACCACCAACTTTGTGAGGTCGCATCACTCGCATTCGCGGGTTCAATGCAAAAGAGACCGAAGTCTCCATGCAGTGACTATTTATTACCTCGGGAGGCAGGACCAAGGACGTCACTCCCCGGAGGGGCCTATTGGCACCTTTGATATAAAATGCTCAGTAAATACCTGACAAGCAGGCATATCCCAAAAGTATTATTGGTGGTCATCTTCTCTTTCACGGAACTGTGGTTACATCCATAACCGTATCATTAACTGGAACTAAACAGTTTGTGTCATTATCTAAAAAAGGCATGAATTGTCGACTGACGAGAGCTATCAATTAGGCGTTGCACTTGGAGTTTTTTTTGTGTGCATTTGTATAAGGCTTTGTTAAAAAAGATACATTAGGGGACATTGGTGTTTTGCAACTGAACTGTATCCCGTTAAGACCACCCATGCAGCATCTGACAGGCTGCAGAAAATGTCAGTTTATCAGCCGAAATGATTATTGGTTGTTAGTTGCGCTGGAAATTAATTATATCCTGTGATTACTTAGTAAAGCCCAGCCACGCAGCATTTGACAGGCTGCACAAAATGTGACAATAAGCGGGTTTGTGAGATGATATTAAGAGAGATAATTTCTCAAAGATCCTATGGTGCATGGTGAGTGGTTTTTCAAAATATAAGAAAAGGTTTTCTTAAAGTAGTTAAAAAAATTGAAAACTGAAAGTATGTTAGGATCATAAGGTGCTATGATAGCATGACCTTGCCACAAGCTGTATTTTCCAGAGCTGTATACTATCTTGCTTGTCTATCCCAATGCCATTGACTGTAGGTAGCTTCTGAATTTTAATACCAAAATGGATTGGGATGTTGTTTACTGATACAGCTTTGTTTGGCATTCATAACTTTTAAGAGCTTAATATGACACCTTGTGTATTTTGTTCTGTCTACTTGTCCAATTTGTTTTTATTTACCTGAAACCACAAAATATATAATATAGTTGGTTTGATTCTATTCTATTTCGGTCAGGATGCCTAATACATTTCCCTATAAGATTAATGGCAAGGAATAAATACACTTTGTATTTCACTTATAAGATAACATCAAATGAACCCAGACTCATTTTTATAAAGAATAAAGAGTCTATGTACCAATGGTGGCAGTTTTACTGAGATGCCATTTTTAATTTCCCATCAAAGCTTTGCTCTGTACCAAGCCCACTTAGTGAAAGAGGCACATGGGAGACACAGCAATTCAGTGATTTATTGGGAATTAGCTGCACCACAGATTATTGCACAGCAGGCCAATTTGCATAACTATAAACAGAACACACAAAGCAAAGCGAAATAGAAATGTCTGGTTGATGGTCAATATTTTATTAGTAATGTATGTCTATATAATGGTATACAATTGATAAATCAATCAATCACTGTTAAGGATTGGTCAAAAACTCCAGTACATCGCATCCTGTGTATAGATGCCATGTCATGTATACATGCAGAACATACAGAATAATTTTAAAGCTGAAAAAAACAGCAACACTTTTTTATGTTTAATAATAGCCCTGTATAATCACTAAACACCCCATGCCTGCTGTCTCTCTCATACAGTTGTCTTAGCGTGCATATCTTTGCAAATTTGAAAGCAACATGAATGCATGTTTTAACATACATGTCTGGTGTACTGGGTTCTAATTACTTATATTGAAAACAATTAGTTAAAGGTAACTCAAATGATTAAAACAAACAGGTCAGATTTCAATGAAATTTCAATCTCAGAAGCAGATGGAAAAGTAACATGGTGGATCAGCAATAGAAACATAATTTGCCAGGAAAATGCTCTTAAAACTCTTAAAACTATCAACTTATTTTAAATGAACACTTCTTGTTCTTGAAAACTAGGTTAAAAAGAAACAATAAAATTACATGAAAAACTACTTAAAGCAACAAAATATATATTTTTGACTTTTTTGTACTCTTAGGAAAAATGTTTCAAAGTGTCTGAGAATGCAAAGGGATTTGTTCTGTAGTTTCTAAGGAAATATTTTATTTGAAGTGTTCCTTTTAGGCAATTTAAATAAGCATTTGAAGCGAGTACAAATAAAAATCTGAAGTGCTAGTCCAAACTACTGAAGCAATTAGGGGTCAAAAGAGTGATGTTCAAGGTTACTTTCCAAGTGTCTTCAGAAATGTACTTGATTTGAAGTAAATACATTTACATCTTTTAAACCATTTGGGGGACTTAAGTGGAACTTTGATAACAATAACCATGCAAAGATGAGATGCATACTGCATTTGCAAGAAAGTAATTTTCTTGCACTAGGCAAATCTATGTTATTGGGTTTAGTTTATTAAGTACTGTTATGATAAGAACTTTAAAAAGGCCTAGATAACACAAACATTTAATACTCAGATTAAACTGTCATTCATAACTGATGAAATGTACAATATTAAATTGAATTTCCACTGTATTTATTTATAAACTGATAGCATGTAATATATTATAATCATATGTACAGTATATTCATAATCATATTTTTTATTGTGATAGATACTTATTTTTTATTGGGTTGTAGGTTAATAACTGAGTTCAGAATGACCAAAAATTTAATAATTTAACTGATTATGCTTTAATTGCTATGCAAATTAGTTGCATGTAATGAAAAAGGCAAGCGTATCAAAAAAAGGGTTGTTATATAAAGTGTATAACTCTTTATGCAAATTGTCATATGAAAAAATATTCACACACAATAAAGTAATCAAACCAGAAATGTAAAACTATCTGCTTTGTACTGTATCTGTTAGGGTTATGTTATTTTTTTATTGTTTTTACTGATTCTTGGACAGCGTTGCATATATATATATATATATATATATATATATATATATATATATATATATAAGATAAAGATGCTTTATGAATACGGTTTAAGTCTTAAAGGGCTGAGGATAGTATCAAAATTTAATTCATATTTGGATTTCATCAGTTTGAAGCCATGATTCAAAAGATGAAACATGCTCACAGCATTATATTAAGGACTTTGTAAAAAATAACTTGGGTTACAATCTTAAAACATGTCCGTCTTTTGTTTTACCATCCAAATAAATGAATTACTTAATCCATAGATAACAATTTAACAACCAATAGCAATATATATTCATGACCTTTGACACTAAGTAAAGATTGTCCCCTACTTGATGCTTATTTAAAAATGTCATTACTTGATTACAGACTTGGGCTTTTATGCCAAAATGTCACTGCAGGTTCACAGAAAAGAGGTCTCCCAGCTTTTGCTTCTTGCTCTTGATTGTGGTGACATTGTTTGTTCAACTGCATCTCAGTCATATCTTAACAATCTTAACATAACATAACAGTCTCTATAAATGTAATTGTAGTGGCAAATACAATAGTGATATGTGGTTTTCACAATCACGTCGCATTAAGTTCTAACCAAAATTGTAGATATTTATTATTGACATATCCTTATCATTTCGCTTATTGATTCGCCCCATTGCTACTGTACTTTATCCATCCATGCATCCCTTCCTGCAATGTCATCGGGCAGTGTGTTTCGGGCTTAAAGTTACAAATTGTTAAAACAAGTGAACAAAATCTCATTCATAATCACAAGTATATAAAAGTCTAAAATAACTTTTGAATTATCTAGGCAGTCTCAGTATCGTCGGCGTCACAGCCACAGTCTGTTAAATTTCTGTTTCAAGGTGAATTATACTCTTTTGTTAAATAAAACCCTCCTTTTCCAAGTGCAAATTAACTCCTGATAAATTATGACAATTAACACGGATTTCCTTTTAAATTCCCACGCAAACAAAATAAATAAGATATGATTATTTAATAACGAAATAGGCATAACAACCTCTTGAAAATGACAAAATCAGTGCTACATAATGATTTGTTGATTAGCACTGGGGTTATCATTTATGAATTTTTGAAAATCCTGCCCACAGCATCGAGCCACTTTGCCTTAAGAAATGTAACAAGAAATGTTACACAATAAAGTTTGAATATAGTCGAATATTGATTATCTCCAGCAAAGGAAGGTTCCAATAAGGTCTGACCTTTTTAGTTTACACTGATATATTGCTCAGGTTTTGAAATACACCCTTTGATCTGGCTCACCGATACACACTAAGTCCTTGTGTTCATTTATCTATAGTGTATAAATGTACCATCAATCAATTTAAATTTAAAGGGTTAGCTGAAAACATGTAGACAGCACTCTGACCTTTTGTGTGAGATATTGGTCCCAAGTTAACAATTACCCACTGTATGATGGTCTGTTTCACAGTTAGCATAAGCCAAAATGTGGCTTTGAGTTGTGACCTTTTGTCTAAAACTTTTGTGCATGCTTCACTGGAGGCTCTTGCTATTTTATCATCTTGTAGTGTGATAATTGTGCTGTCTGCATTTTCAAAGTTAAAATGGTTTTCTAAGCCCTTCACTAGTAATAAGATGAGCTTTGCTGCACTGAGCTCCAATAGTTATATTCCTGTGTTATTCTGAAAATATGTTTTTAAAGATCTTACCTTCTGGCTTTCACAATCAATACCTAGTCTGAAATAGGTTTGCATATCCTGTATCTATGATCTAAGATGGTTAATATTATACAACTATTGACTGAAGGCGAGACTTATAGTGGAACATTATTGCTGGAGGGTTGAAAAAGTGATATACTTTGGGTTTATATGCCCCAAAGCTGAAGGCTCAATCATTAGACATGTTTAAAATTTTAACAAAGATATACAGTGCCTATAGTAAGTATTCACCCCCCCTGGACATTTTCAGTTTGTTGTGTTACAACCTGAAATCTTGATGCATTTAAATAGGATTTTTTTTTTCCTTTGATTTACACAACCTACTCAACACTTTGAAGAGGCAAGAGCATTTTTATTGTGAAACAACAGTTAATGAAAAAAAAAAAAAAAACCTGAAATGTCTTGGTTAGATAAGTATTGAGTCAATACTTGGTAGAACCACCTTTGGCAGCAATTACAGCTGTGAGTCTTTTGGGGTATGTCTCTACCAGGTTTGCACATCTGGATCGTGCAATATTCTTCTTGGCAAAATTGTTCAAGCTCTATCAAGTTGGATGGGGATCATTGGTGGACAGCAATCTTCAAGTCTTGCCACAGATTCTCAATCAGATTCAAGTCTGGCCTTTGACTGGGCCACTCTAGGACATTCACTTTCTTGTTTTTAAACCACTCCAGTGTCGCTTTGGCTGTGTGCTTGGGGTCATTTTCCTGCTGAAAGGTGAATCTCCATCCCAGTCTTAGGTCTTTTACAGACTGAAGCAGGTTTTCCTCAAGATTTGCATGTATTTAGCTTCATCCATTTTGCCCTCTACCCTGACAAGCTTCCCAGCCCCTGCCGATGAAAAGCATCCCCATAGCATGATGCTGCCACCACCATGTTTCACAGTAGGGATGGTGTTACCTGGGTGATGTGTTGTGTTGGGTTTGCACCAGCATAATGCTTTGCATTTAGGCTAAATAGTTCAATTTTTGTTTAATCAGACCACAGAATCTTTTGCCACATCTTTTCAGTCTCTCCCACATACCTTTTTGCAAATTCTAAACAGGATTTTACAGGGGCTTTTTTCAGAAATGGCTTCCTTCTTGCCACTCTTCCATACAGGCCAGATGGGAGGACGGCCTGCTCTAAGCAGATTCTGGGTGGTGCCGTATATCTTCCACTTCTTAATGTTTGACTTGACTATGCTCCAAGGGATATTCAGTGCCTTTGAAATCTTTTTATACCCCCCCCCCCGATCTGTGCCTTTCCACAACTTTATCCCGGGGTTGTTTTGAAAGCTCCTTGGTCTTCATGGTAGTATCTTTGCTTTGAATACACTATCCAACTGTGGGACCTTACAGAGACAGGTGTATTTAATCTAAAATCATGTGAACCACTTTTATTGCACACAGATGGACTCCATTTAACTTATTGTGTGAATTAGGGAGATAAATTATCCTTCCAAATTCAAATTACATAATTAATATTAACATACGGGAGGATATATTTAAATGTTTCTGTTTGAGTTCCAATTTGGCCTTGCGCGATGACTCATATCGTGCAGCTATCTTAAACTGGCTTTCCACAAAGTTTTTTTTTAAGGTTGTGTTGATGAACAGCAAGTGTAGCCTCCCTCATGTGGCCCTCAAAAAATCAAGGAAAAAAAAAACACACAGACATAGCATTACACACACACACACAAAAACATTACACAAGTAAGTGCTGTGTACTATAAATGTATTATTACTAAACATTTTGACTGCATATATATATTCGTTTGCCCCTTAAAAACACAGACCCAGAGACAGAAACTTTGATTTTAAGCGTTACTGCGCACTTTAATTTCACAAAAACAAAATAAACAAAAAAAACCTAGCTCTCATTGAGCACTCACTATACACTTATGCAGGTCCCTGTCTAATGTGCAGGACAGCTAAGCTGTTTACCTGACATATAACACCAAAACAAAACACTTTATCACAACACTTACTTTTCTCTTGACTGCTCATAAACAGAGCACACCTCCTGTCTCCTTCTATTCAGCAGTCCAGTGCAGACTGGCTGCACTGCTTAAATACCGTGCATCTGTTTCTAATTTCCAATTAATACCAGTGCAGGGGATAATTAACAATATATTAAATTAAACAATCAGCCAGAATGTTTTTAGCAGGGAAGAATCTGACCCTCTCCCTGCTATCTTACAAAATCTCTCTCTCTCTCTCTCTCTCTCTCTCTCTCTCTCTCTCTCTCTCTCTCTATATATATATATATATATAATAAATGTACATATATAATATACAAGTTTTCCTACAGAACCGTAGCTTTAGCAATTCTAATCCTTATGGTAGTCTACACAGAGCTAAAATCCAGCACTTTAGATTAATGATATAACAATTATCCTGTCAAAATATTTACTACAGAACATTTTCTAAATACAATCTACAATAGGCTACCCCTACTCGCCTCCATTTCCCACTACATAATAATCCAGTAAAACTTGTATAATAATAATAATAATAATAATAATAATAATACAAGTGCAAGGCTCTCGCCAGTACAATGTGGTTGTATATTTTTTTGTTGTTATTGTGGATCCAGTATACTGGTAGTCTATACGAGTTCAACACATTTCTCAGTAGATGCTAATCCAGTCGGCCATTTTTGTAATTGTTTGGAACTTCATTATGTTAGTCTTGTAGCAAGCTGAAATCTTGCTCAGTGAATTAGGTTTAAGATATTGTACTTCAAGTCTTTAAGTGGACACTCAAGTCTGGTGCTGTCAATATTCAGGAGACCAGTGGCACCAATTCCCAGCTATGCAAATGTAATAAATTTCGCGGTACAAACATTAGGTACTCCTGATAGATGCTACTTGAAGAATAAGTAGCGGGTGAGGCTGGGGCGATGCCTAATTTTTCATCATCGATATATCGTTTTCCAAAAAAGCTGATGCATCAATTCATCGTCGTTATGAAAGGGTAAAAGAAAAATGCAGCAGTAATGCATGTGGAGCTGTAGATTAATATGCAACATTGCTAGTAAAGGTTTAAAAACTATTACACTGATCACATCAGTTTGTGCATATAGTAACAAAAATAAAACCTTTAATCATTTTCTTACCTTATCCGTGTCGATTTGTGCCAGTTGAGGGTCAAAGTAAAACCCATTGATTTACCCTTTACATTCACAAACATACCTGTAATCTGCTCTGTCACAATTCGGATCTATTTTTGTTTTCAAAAAAAGAAGCAACTGGTGGTACATGCTTATTTTAACTGTCAGATTTTGGTTGGGGTTTTGTAGTTGTCCCATCTCATTAAATGGTCACACAATTTAGTTGTTACCGGAGTATCCCAGACTACCGTGCACATGCTAGAAGATTCTAGGCTTATAGCAATCAGTTATCCGATGCCCAAACACGAAGAGAACAAAAGTGTTAAGGGTGAAAAAAAATCTCTCTGTGCTTTGCAAAGGGCTTCATTATTTATTTATTTAATTAATTATTGCAAAGGGATGCATTTTTTCATAACCTTACTATAACCTTCCTATAAAACAACTAAACTATGTCGCACTATCATTTTATGAGTCAAATGGCAATAATTTGAAACACTGAATAAATGTTGTCAAGTAAAAACATTTTTTTTAAAATAAATAAATAAATAAATAAACACTGAATGAAGAGGTCTCTAAACCACTCGTAGTGTATGCTTATTTTTTCCTATTTGGTCAAGGATGTTATTTCCGGCAGATCTAATGTTAATAAAGAATTGCTTGGTACGGACTTCAATTATAGTAGAAAGTTGTGTGGGGTTATGTCACAAACCTGATCTTCATCGCTGAAGTCTGGTAAACATGAGGTACAGCTTTTGGACATGTTTCAATGCAAAAAACAAACTTAGTTTTTTGGTCAATTTGCGTGGCTTTTAGTGGGAGAAGGTGATTTACCTACCCTTTTTAGCTGTTTTGGTTGTGCACTTCCTTAAGGGTGAGGAATCTCACGACAATGGAGAGAAAATTTGGAGTATCTAAACGGCATGGAAAACACGCCAATCTTGCTCACTCAGTTAAGATAACCTGCAAAATAATTGTTTAATGGTTATCACTTTTGGCAAAGTTGTTCTTGCCTTTTCATTTAATTGTATATTACTTTAGGTTTTCATCAGCTGCTTATCATTTGAATGACTTTACAGCCATGGGGCCTCAAACTAAGAGAAATCTTATTAGATTTTTTTTTTTCTGTTGTGCTTTTAGAGTTTTTTAGTTAGATGCAGAACAGGTAAAAAAAAAAAAAAAAAAAAAAGCCTACCTTTGAAGTTATGTATGTTGTTAAAATGACATATTATTAAATTATTAATGTCAGCTGCTTCAAAGCAATGAAAAAGGATCACATTAGACTTTTGAGATGTTCTATAATCTGTGAATGTGCAAAGACTTTTCAGGCTGGTATTACTAAATTATTTAGGCGTTGATGTATCTTTGACGATAGATCAGCCTAGTCACTTCTGTACTAACTGCATCATAATGACCTGTGGTCTATAAAACGGTATTTTGCTGGCGCATAACTTTTTGCAAGGGCATTTAGGATATTTTTTTAAATATGTGCACCATTTGTTATGACAGTCAACACTTCTTTACTACTTATTTATCTAAAAATATACCAACATTCATGGAATATATTGTGTGGATTGTTTTAGCTTTGATTGATTTTTGATCGATTTCTATTCAGTAGGTTTTTACATTCCTTTTATGTGCAATGTTGTCTGTTCAGCTTTAGAAAAGGGGTGAAGTCCTTCTAATAACACATACTTTCAAAGGTCATGGCAGCATTGTCACCTTATGACAAATACATTGTTGTGAAAAGTTTTACCAAAAATATACATTTCTATTGAGTTTTAAGGTGATTCTGTATTCTAAAAAACTAAATCCTCCGCACTATATTGTAAAAAAAATAAATGTGGGGCACTGTAACTGTAGTTATAGCTTTAAATTCCCTGGGAGCTATAGGGAAAATTCACCAAGCAGAACTAACAAAGGGTCTTTGTGGACACTGCTGTCTCCTGTAAATGAAAAAAATACCATGGTGTGAGCCTGTTTAAGTATGCAGGATAATAATTCTCACTTGTCCTCAGATAGCTGAAGTAGAAATGATGTTGATTCTCCTGTCATAAGCGATGTTCATTCAAGCAGTAAGAATTGGGAATTTTAATAAAACTAAAGAATACTTTATTTTCTCAGTGTGAAATAAGCCTGCTATTGCCCCCTCGGTGGTAGTTCTAGAGGCTTAGCTGCAGTATCGAAGTTATTATAATGCTTATCCATTCCTTGTTACCACAGAGTTTATGAGCAAACAGGCAATGGGATCCCAGTATGCTATGTGATCAAAGGAAAATGCAATACCAGTGTATGCATTATAAACAATTACATTTTTAATAAGCCCAGCAAGTCTCAAGGTTACAGCAATTTGAAAAAGACAATAATGAAACTATAATGTTGAGGTTGCTGAACAAAGAAAACATGACTCCCAATTTACAGCACCAGCAGCATATTTGTCATTTTCTAACTGCATTTGAATTTTCTGTTATGAGGTGTCTTTTTTTGGTTGCACATTTTACATTTTTCTGAGATTTCATACAGATTTATTTCCCTTTTAAGTGTACCTTGTACTGTACATTGAAATGGTTTCTGACAATAAAATAAATTGCCAGAATATAGCAAAGGGTTCAGCTTTGGAACAGTGTGTCAGAAACGTTAAAATACTATATGAGGAATTTAATAATTAAGTAATGAATATGGATCTAGAATCCCTATTAATGCACCTGTCCAGCACACCATTTGTGAATAGAGAGACCCAACCAACTACAAAACAGATTTAAAATTATAAACCATACCCAAAAAGAAAAATGTCAAGGGGACTCAGGTGTAAAAAATAACATTTAAAATGAAGGGGGTGAAGCATCTTATCATTCACGCTTGTTAAATCTGAATGTATAAAATATTCAATATTATATATAGGGTTTCAACCTGACTTTTCTACCTTTTGAAATCAATCACACCTGAGAAACGTGTTAATAGTAACATTTATTTAATTTATAATAATATATAATAATATATAATAATATTATATTATTTAATATATAATATAATAATAGCTGAAATAGCAGAAAAACAACTTAGGTCGCACGTTGAGAAATTACCAAGCTATGTTAAGGATACAACACAATTTTTAAAAAGACTTGAATCAATAAAACACAACCTTCCAGAGAATACAATTTTATTTTGCATGGATGTAAAATCCTTGTACCCAAGTGTCCCTCGTAAAGAAACTTTAGAAGCTTGTCAAAAAGCACCAGATAATAGACTAGATAAATCAATACCAACAGCAGAAGTACTAAACATGATCAACGTAGTTTTAGAAAACAGTTATTTTACATTTGTTGATAAGAATTACAAACAAAACGATGGTACAGCAATAGGATCTAAATTAGGAATGCATTTTGCCAGTACATACATGGGAACATGGGAAGAACAATTACTTAGAAAATCGGAAAGAGAACCTTTAGAATACATTCGGTTTGTAGATGATATTTTTGGGGTTTGGACACATGGAGAAGAGTCTCTCTTCCAGTTTCATAAAATAGCAAATGAAATACACAGTAATATTAAGGTGGACCTTCGATGGTCAAGGAAAGAAATAGAATTTTTAGATACCATAGTAAAACTTGAAGAAGGTTCAATTGAGACTGACCTCTTCTGTAAACCTACTGACATGCACCAGTATTTACACATGTCCTCTGCACATCCGATACACACTAAAAGGGCAATCCCAAAGGGTCTAGGAATAAGAATACGAAGAATATGCTCAAAAGAAAGTGACTATGTAAAACAAAGAAATGTATTAAAAACAAATCTTAAAAAAGAGGATACAAAGAAAGAATTATAGAGACGGAGTTAAGAAAAGTGGATAAACTAAAAAGAGATGATCTACTAGATTATAAAACTAGAGATAAAAAGGTCAAAAGAGTCCCATTAATAATGACTTACTCTAAACTTTTGCCCAATATTTCTAAGATAGTTTGGAAACACTTGCGGATTCTACATAATTCAGAAAAATTAAAAAAGTATTTCTTAAGGCCCCAGTTGTAGCATTCAAAGAGAAGCTAATTTAGGTGATATTTTAGTTCACAGTAAACATAAAAGAATAATTGACAAAATAGGTTCTACTGAACATGTGCAACAGTAGATGTAAAGTGTGTAAATACATAGATAAAAGTAAAAATATAATTAAACATAAGAACACCACATATCCACTATAAACTAATACCTACTGTAAAAATAGCAATGTTGTTTATGGAATAGCCTGTGAAAAATGTGATGAAATCAAATATGTTGGAGAGACTGGAACTACTTTATATAAACGAATTCAGAACCACCTTTCATTAATTAGAAATAAAAAATGAATGAACCAATAGTACAGCACTTCACCAGTCAAGGACATGACATAAATGATGTAAAGTTTGTAGTATTAGAACAGCTAAAATTAGACAATGCAACATATAGAAGAATAAAAGAAAGTAAATGGATAAATAGACTGAATACAATTATGCTAGCGGGACTCAACAGAAAAGAATGAACTAATTAACTTCAATAGATATATAACATTTAAATAAATAAACAAAGTTTGTTCAAAAGTTGTGCATGCTGATGCGCTGGGGAGGCCAAATCTAGACTGATCCTCAGAGCCAGCATTGCATGATATAATAAAAATATAAATTTATATAAAGTAATGTTTATTAGAATTAATACAGATTCTAAGATAGAAGTAAAAATGATGTCACGATATATAGAACAGCATTACATCATGTAAGAATAAATCATAGATTTGAATGTAAACAATAACAAGTAGTTGTCATGCCGTCAAAAACCTATAAATACCTCCAATGTTTTGATTCAAACACAGGCTCCCTTGAGAAAGATATGTGCAACATATCGAAACGTTGGGCAGCTGGCTCTTTGAGCTAAAATATATATATATATATATATATATATATATATATATATAGGGTTTCAACCCTACTTTTCTACTCTTCATTTTAAAATCAATCACACCTGAGAAACGTGTTAATAGTAAAATTTATTTAATTTATAGTTTTTTTTCTGTGAAACCACAAAATGGGCTTTTAAATCAGAAGTCTGTTTTACAGTCACTTTTCTTCTATAATTTTACAGAAATATTATGTACATTTACAGTCATTACAGTATTAATAGAATAAAATCACTTTTTATTTACAGTACTTTGTCTGTAAAAATACAGTTTTGTCCATTAAAAAAACAAATTATCCTGCACTGTAAAAAACACAAAACAGAAATCCAGTATCTTTTCTGTAATTTTATGTTTTTAACAGAAATACTACATAAACGTACATTAAGTACATTACAGTATTTTAAATAAAATGTATTATTATTATTATTATTATTATTATTATTATTATTATTTAAGAAACACATTTTACTTTGTCCACAAAAATTCTGTTTTGTCCATTAAAAAACAAACAAAAAAAAAAACATGATTATCCTGTGTTTAAATGAAAATCTTTTCTTGTGTTGCCCTAGTCTACCGTGGACACAACTTTGCGTGGTCTGCTGCTTCCCTCCCTCTCTACGGCAAAAAAACTGATATGTGTGAGCAAACAAAGAGAAAAAACAACTGCTTTTGCGGTGTGAAAGACTTTTTATATTAATAAACTATGTACAATAAAGAAAGGTACAGTTAAAAAAAAAACTAATGACTTAACTATTACAATCCCTTTAAAAAAAGGAACAAGATTTTAATAGTTCCGATATTTTGCACTTGAGTAGAAACTAAATACAGGCATTTGTGGAACAGTAACAGTGCTGCTGTACAAAATGTTTAAAGGGAAAGTCATGTCGGATATGTGTTGGTGTTGAGCCCTCCATTACGGGTTGCAGCAGGGTTTCAAAGCTTCCCTGTTTCTGCTCGTTTTTTGATCCTCGGTCCAGATTAAATTCTAACAAGGCTTCCAGGATTTAAAATGATACATGTTAGGAAGAGGAGAAAAAGCAAAAATTGAAACAAGCAGGTTGTAACCATTTTCTGGTCAGTATTGAACCAAAGAAACGAAGAACCAGTCAATGGCTGTAAAATAAATGTTTACACTGATTTGGAACCTACTGCATATTTTAATGATAGTTTCTGGTGACTCATTCAATAGTTATTAGTTCTTTGTGTATATTTTGCCATGCGTCTGCATAAGACAAAAGAACCACATAATGTGTAATCAACTAAACATAAACTAGGTGAACTGTTTAACAACAAAATTAAAAATACTGCTTTACACTGTTAACTTGATCTGATTTTACTCAATGTAACATAAGATTCAGGTATACTCAATGTAATGTTATATAACATACAATAAATAGGCTTCTGGCCACTATTGAGTCTATTCTGACAAGAGCTTCATCCACATTGTAAAAATAGACAATGTCAAATATTTCATAAGCCTTCAAAAAAAAATCTAGTTAGATGTGGAATAAACTGACAAGTACTCACCATTACTTTCATTCTGAATCTAACAATAAGTAGTTAAAAAAAAACAACTATCATTTGGATAAGCAGTTTAAAAAAGTTAGTGTGCTGTACATATGGATTCTCCACTTATGGGTCTCTATATAGAAACCCCCCTCTTAAGATAATAAAGTAGGGTACACTGACACTAGCATACCACAAACCCAGCAAAATCCATACATTATCTCTTAAAGTATGTGCAGCCGAGTACATGTTACCTTTGAATACATTCTAGTGCAAGAGATGCACTATGTGGATACTGAATATTCATCACATAACATGTGAATATTCATCACATAATAAGTAGCTCAGAGCTGTCAATGGGGAACGCAGGTGGTCATTTACAACTATCTCATCAACGGCAACCATAAAGATTTATTTAATGCAATTGTAGCAAGAGACAATAATTATGGAATATATATATATATATATATATATATATATATATATATATATATATATATATATATATATATATTCACTGTAGCATCGTTAACATCTTTATTTGGACGTATAAAAAGTTGAACACATTTTGCACTGGAGCAAAACGCTTTAAAAATGTTCCTGATAATTGACTTACCAAGCATAACAATGCATGGGGTGCTTGGAAGGTCTGCCACCATTATGGAACACGCTGTTTCAGTTTACTTTAGATGCCTGGGGCCGTATTACAGAAAGATCCTAACTGCCAATCTTATCTTAGAGATAGGAAATTCTAAGTGTCAGCTTAGTAAAATCCGTATTACAGAAAAAGGATTCCTAACTCATTTTCCTATCTTAAGTTAAGATAGGAAATAGTGTATTACAGAATTTTCCTAACTCGTTAATTTCTCGTTAGTTTGGATCCTAACATTTAGGATCCTAACATACGGTTTGAAAAAGAAAAAAAAAACGTACCCTACTTTCCAAATGGCAGCTTTACTTTTTTTTTTTTTAATTAGAGGAGAGAGAAAATAGACAATTATTGCGAGAAAGGCTTCTGACATCCAAATTCATCCAAATGCTGTTCTTGATTTTTCAGATGAAACTTTAATTTCAAATTACCGTCTCCCAAGAGCAATGATTTGAAATTTAATTGAAACTTTAAAACCGCAGCTGCAAAGAAACACTTACAGGCATGTAGCCTTACCCGTAGTTACACACGGTAACAAACGCCCTTCGTTTTTTTGCTAAAGGTGATTTTCAGTCAGAGCTGGCTGATCTTTCCAAAACATCGCAACCATCGCTATCGAGAAATTTAACAGAAGTAGCCACTGCGATTGCCAGCCTTTCCGCACATTATATAAAATTTCCGTCTCATGCGGAAGTTCAAAATATCAAGCAGAAATTTCTAGCTGACAGCGGGATGCCGGGTGCGATTGGTCTGGTTGATGGCTCACTTTTTCCAATCAAAGCGCCACCTGGTGGAGATAAACCAGCCTATGTGTACCGGAAAGGGTACCATGCCATAAACGTCCAAACCATTGGGGACAATAACCTTTTAATTCGCAACTTAGTAGTGAAATGGTTCAGCACATGACTCCTTCATATTTAACACAAGGCAAGTACTACACATACATGATAAATATGCCTACATACAACTTTAAGTAGTGTAACCTTATTCAAGGTAAACATTATATAAAAGAAACATGGTAAATGATTGTAAAACTTTGTACCGGTATTATAAAATGTTAATTTATCCAATAGTGTAATGAAAAAAGGAATAATAAGGTAGTATAGCCTACACATAAAATAAAGTTATGTATCTTGTTGTATTCGTTTAGATTTTAAACATATTTAGGACAGTGAAGCCGAAATTAGAAATATTTCAATAGGCCTACATTTTCTTGTTTACAAAGGATACTACCCATTGTAACCATTAAAACGATAATAAACAATAGATTTCTTACTATATTCTATACACAGTGATGTAAACCTCTATTTTGAGGAAGGCAGAGGACCAAGTGGCTGGATTTTGAGATTCCAGGTACCCTCTGAAACCCTTTCTCATCAGGTACAACAGAGCACACAAAAAATGTTGCGCTAAACAAGAACGACTTTATGGCATATGGAAAAGCAGGTACAAAACATGCATAATATAGCTTTTACTATAAAGATTTATAGTAAACGTGTTTATACAATTTATTTATAACCACGTGGTACCACAGGTTTTAATAATGTTTCTAATAGTTTAATTTATTATTATTATTATTATTATTATTATTATTATTATTATTATTATCTTAAGGTATTTAAAATATATGAACCCTGATCATTCATCTGTTTATTTCAATTTGAGGTGGAAGTGTCATGATGTGAGTGGAGTTTACATGCAGTGCAGGGTGGCAAAATTGCCTGACCCTGACGTGTCTATTCTGGCTGACCGAGATCACGTAGAGCCCTTTCAAGGACAACTTCCTACTGCTGGCTGCAATACTCGTAGTACTTTAATTGAAACATTTTTTTCTTAGTGTTTACATTGTATAGGTCTACTGTACACTGATGTACACGTAGATACACACAAATGTAGATGTATGATAGAAAAGGATGTTGTAACATTGTGAGCAGGTTGCCCCACCCCTCTCCCACCCTTCCCCTCTTGTTGTTTTTTCTTGTCTATAAAAATACAATTTCTCAATTGTATTGTGATAGAAGCATATAAACTATAAACTGCATTTTTCTATAATAAATTACTTAATGGATATTCAAATGTGTTTTAGTTATGAAATTATTCATTAGAAAACAACAACAACCATAACAATAATAATTGTATTTATATAACGCCTTTAATTTACAATCACTTATCACCAAGCTACGATGGTAAATGATAATCCATATTAATCACACATGAATGATGTACCAGTGGTATCTAACAGACTAATAGATTTGTTGCACCCTGGACAGTACATGATTCGTGAATTGTGTTAGTGCATCCATTCTTGTTGTGCCCTAAATTTATTTTTGTCGAGTTCCAATCTTTCTCTTTACAACTTCAGTCTGTCTCTTTCCAATTGCAGCTTTTCTCTTTCGAGTTGCAGCAATGTTTCCACGTAACTCTTCTGGGTAACTGTATACAGCAAAAGTCCATTTGTAGTACTAGTCTACTTACTATTATTTGCAGTAATACATGCTCATTCCTTTTATAAAGAACATTTATTTTATTTTTTTTTAAACAAAATCTACCTATCTATCTGTCGTGGTCTTTAAAACATTACAAGTACAATGGGAAAGATTGCGCAGAGTTTAAATTTGTGGAATTTTAATTAGCCTACCGATAATTCAAAATTAAGATACATACCACTAGTGTGAGATTAAATTAATTTCTCTAAAAAAAGACAGGAGTTAGCTGGTAGGCAAGCTTATTTGATACATTTTATATTCCTAAAGGTGGTGTAAACTGCGATGGAGTCTCTACTGGATTCAAAGTGATCTTGATTGTTTGGCTGCTGTCAATCCCTACACAGGCACCATCTGACTTGTTTGGAAACAGTCCTGTTTCCACTCCTCCTTTTATACCTATAAGATTAAATGTTTAAAAGAAACAAAATAATTTAAATTAATAATGAAAATGTGGAAATATTAGACATACATTTTAAACATCCCAAAGCCTATATTTGTATTGGTAGTATTCAGGGTTGAGCAGGAATACTCAGGAAATGTATTTTCAATGCAAAATACTTCTAAATTGGCATTTGCATTGCAAATTACAAAATACAAATGTAATGAAGATACGTATTTTAATTACATGTATTTTCGATACTGCCCAACTATGGTAGTATTGTAGTGTTATATAATTTATTTTGCCTGCACCTTCGGTGTAAATTGGTCCAATTATCCCAAGTATCCGCTGCTCAGTATTAACAGCAGACGAACCCCCTCCCGTTCTGTGATGTTCTTTTTTCAGCGCTGCCCCTTTCTTTTTTGTATCGCTCATTATCGAGCACCATTTCTTCTTCATCAGCTGTCCGAGGGTTGCCACAGACAGCAGACATAGCCAAAGCAATTTCTGCCCAAGAATTTTCCTTCATTTCGTTTGATAGTGTGCTGGAAAATTTTCCGAATATTACTTCTATTTCTCTATTTCATCCCCCATATGTATTTATCCTGGCCCAAAACCAATTTTGATAGAAAAATAGCAAACAAACATGGCACAGATAGCACATTCCAGCTTCTTATTCACATAGAAATGTAAGACAAATTGAATAAGTAACTGGGGTATTCAGGGGTTTAATCGCTTTGGGCCACTGATTGCAAAGTTGATTCTCACAGAGGGGGAACGCCTCCACATCCCCCACATGTATTTATCCCGGCCCAAAATGGATTTTGATAAACAAGCAGCGGGCAAACATGGCACAGATAACATATTCCAGCTTATTCGCACACTGCAAATGTGACGCAAATTGAATAAGTAACTGGGGGTTTTCAGGGCCACTTATTTCAAAGTTGATTCTCACAGAGGGGGAACCCCTCTACGACCTCCATGTGTATTTCACAGCCCAAGATTTTGATAGAAAAACAGCAGGCAAACATGGCACAGATGGCAAGTTGGCATGGGGTTTGGTGCAGTATTTCAAAGTAGATATCCAGCGGAAGCCCTGTACATGATCCATATGTGTTCTTCCCTGTCTAACAATTTGTTTTCCTTTTTTTATCTTGTCTGATAATCCATTTTTAATAAATGCAACCTATTTTAGCCAACTGAGTTAAGTGATTTTCCCATTTAATCAACTTTGAAATAAGTGGCCCAAAGCGATTTAACCCCCGGAATACGCCAGTTACTTATTCAATTTGTCTTACATGTGCAGGATGCGAATAAAAGCTGGCTGAATAAGAAGCTGGCGAATGGGGCTCCCGAGTGGTGCATCCAGTAAAGGCGCGCCGCGTGGAGTGCAGGACGCGCCCTATAGTCTGGACGTCGCAAGTTCAAGTCCAGGCTATTTCTTTGCCGACCGAGGACGGGAGCTCCCAGGGGGGCGGCGCTCAATTGGCCAAGTGCCGCCCGGGGGGAGGGAGGCTAGGTCGGCCGGGGTGTCCTTGGCTCACCGCACACCAGCGACCCCTGTGGTCTGGCCCGGGCGCTTGTGGGCTTTCCTGTAAGCTGAACATTGTGTGTGCAATTGCTAATCTTTTTCAAGATAAAAAATACATAAAAATCTGTCTAAACAATACAGTACATGTTATACAACTGCTGTATCTCTATAGAAAGACATAAAATACTTTATAAACAAACCAAAAAAAAAAAGAGGCCACGGCAATCCAGTCGATTCAATAAGGCCTATGCAAAAATGGCTTGAAGGCGCCTACACAAAAGCTTTGGAAATGATATACATGTTAACTGTTTGGTTTTCCTTTTTAATATACCATACTATATTATTATATCCGGAATGTTTTAAAACAGTATTAGCTTCCCCAACTACAATAATAATGAAAAAATGCACCATTATTTTTTTATTAGCCTATTATTTATTATAGTTTGTTTTTACCTTCAGTGCGGTAGCATACGCTTAAATATCAAGTCAAGTACTAAAAAGAACTTCCATTACCAAACATAAATATATATAAAGCTTTAGGATGAATCACCTTCTGAAGCTGAGCCAGTAACAGAACCCGAAATGAACTATGGGAATTGTATTTTACACACCTCCCACTTATAAGTCTAAGTACAGTATTGGGAGGTGAGTAAAATATAACTACCAGAGTTCATTTCAGTCTTTGCTTCTCGCTCAGCTTCGCAAGGCATGAAATAGTTTGAGGAAAAAAAAAATCAAGAATTTAAAAATATATTTTTTGCGGACCTTGCTTGATATATATGTATTTTTTTGAACTACCCTCCCCAGCTCTCATAAAAATTTTTTTAAAAAACAGTTAAGGCAACTGCACTAGAAAATATTTTTTTTAAAAATGCCGATTCAATAAGGCCTATTAATAATGGCTTAAAAATAATAATTGAAGGAGCCTACACCAGTATATACACGTTAATTGTTTAAATTGACTTTTTTTTTTTTAATTTAGCCGTTGCCAATTACTTTTATTATTTTCTCCCAATTTAGAATGGCCAGTTATTTTTAAGCTCAGCTCACCGCTACCACCCCTGCGCTGACTCGGGAGGGCAAAGACGAACACACGCTGTCCTCCGAAGCGTGTGCCGCAGGCGACCGCTTTTTTCACACTGCGGACTCACCATGCAGCCACCCAAGAGCCACAGTGTCGGAGGACAACGCAGCTCACAGGCAAGCCCGCAGGCGCCCAGCCAGACTACAGGGGTCGCTGGTGTGCGGTGAGCCGAGGACACCCTGGCCGACCTAACCCTCCCTCCCCCCAGGCGACGCTCGGCCAATTGTGCGCCGCCCCCTGGGAGCTCCCGTCCTCGGTCAGCTGTGGAATAGCCTGGACTCGAACTCGCGACGTCCAGACTATAGAGCGCATCCTGCACTCCATGTGGAGTGCCTTTACTGGATGCGCCACTCGGGAGCCCCTAAATTGACTTTTTAATATACCACTACTATATCCTGAATTTTTTTTAACCAAATAATAATAATAATTAAAAATGGTATATATAATGGATGTCAAGTCTCAAGGTTTATCCGTGAAACTCACGGTTTTTCACAATGTTGAGAGTCTCACGGCCGTGCAATGGATTCTCACGTTTGTGCATAAGTTTGTTATTGCTGCGAAACCCTTTATATATGATACAGCGGTAAATCCAATACATCTGTCCAAGAGATGTGCAGTACCATTCTATATTCCTGTAGCTGCTACACAAACTCCCCCTTACTCCAAAGACAGAATTGCCTTGTTGTCTCAAACTGACGGTTTGTCTGCGCAAGCCTTCTATGTTTCTGTACACATCGAAGGAGAGGCTGTCAGACTTTTATTTCTGCAGTAACAAAAGAGAAATGGACATCAATGGGAATGTAATTATTAAAGTCGAAAAATATAACGTTCTTTATGATGCCAGTGTCAGTGGTTATAATACAAAGAAAGACACTATATGGTATGTAATAACAGAACAATTGGAAATGGATGGTATGTCTATCTCTCTTTATTTCACCTTAATTTTGGTCAAAGTGACAGGGAGTGCCACACACTGGTTTCGTATTTCTGTAAAATGACACTTCTTTGTTTTAATAATGTTTACCAATAATAATAATAATAATCACATTCACACACTAACTGAAGATTTTATTAAAACTGAAAATCAATTTAAAAAAAAAAGTTTATTAAACAAATGTTCTCAGTATTTACAAAGAAATGTGTAGATGTATTCTTTTTGAATGATTTACATGTTAAACCAGATCACATATAAACAATTTCATTTTAGGGAAATTTACCAAAAGAGGTTAATATATATATATATATATATATATATATATATATATATATATATATATATATATATATATATATATATTGTAATTTCTCTTCATTTACACTGGAATCACTAATAAAAAAAGTATATCACTACCTGTTTATATTTTTTTCCCTATTTTTTTACTCAAGAAGATTTGCATGTCAGTCCTGAATACTCTAATGTGCAGTTAATAAATACATGTTCAATAGATTCCTTTTCAGTTAAACAAAAAACACAACTGTCCTCTATATCTGGAATATATTTAGCTAAAAGACTGTTACAGGGGTAATACTTATACACAATTTTGTATGAGACTTCTTTAGTCTTGTTTGTTAATACACATTTATAAGAGATAGTCCACACCTTATTTGATTTAACAGTATATCGAGAAGACCACAGAGATATGGCTGCTGGTATTACCTTTATGTTACAAAGGTCTCTAATAAAATAGTTATTACACTTCTTATCTAAAAGAGAAATCCCACTCACTATTACATGTTCATAGTTGCGCAGGGGTACACCCTCTGTAACAATATTTATATTCCGTTTTAATAAAGTCAAGATACCATCTGTAATTGCATCAAATACAATTTCCTCAAGCAGTTTGTTGTTTAACATGCTCTTATGATAACCATACACATTGCATATTAAGAACAGACTACCCTCAGTGTCAATTAATAACAAAACCCAATGACCTTTGATGTCATCTTTTGATAGTGAATTGTACCCTTGAATTTCCCTCTAAGAATTGCAACTCCAGCAGAATGATTATTACCATGTGCTAGCCATATTTCACTACCCCACTGATTTTTCTAAAAATTAACATCAACTGAGCAGGAATGTGTTTCTGAACAAAAACAAAATCTGGATTACCTTCCTTACAAAACAAAAAGAAAGCCTTTCTTTTAACCATATTGCGCAACCCTCTGGCATTAACAGAAACGAACATTAACTCCATGACAATATACTTACAGCTACCTTAAGTTTCTCAATTTTCTGTTTTTTCTATTATTTAACACTTTGTAGTAACAGTATAATCAGATTAATAAACTTGAGTTATTCTGCAGCAATTTAGTTTCTAATCTAGTATCTCTAAATACCGTCTATCCGAATTTCTTTTGAAGTAAGCTTTTTTCCCCTCTTGGCATGCTTTATCCACCTCTGGCCACAGTTTCTTTCGTGCGTCTTTGTCCATTTTTGTTAAATCGTCTCCAAATCTTTTATTTGTTTATTTTCTTTTAATAAATTATTGTTTTTGGCAGGTTTCCAGATGAACGAAATGCAAATTGCGTAATGACGGCTGTCGATCTGAAGCCATCTCTCTTGCGCAGACGGTGAACGATGTCGATAGCATCCTCAAGTTTGTGTCTCGGTTCAACACTTCCGGTCCCCACTTACAACCTGGTATCAGCTCCCTCAATGGTCCATAGCACGCGCCTGTAGTGAGAAATCAAGTCCAGCAACCACATATGGCTTATACTTTTGATACTTTTGCAACATTAAGGACTAGCATCTCAAAGCTATTTTCCAGCTCTTTGAATTTATTTTCTGAAAGAGAACATTTTCAAGTACAGTTCTAATTTAAGACTGCTTGCAAGTACTAAATGATATGGCTAAGTTGTTGTTTTGTCAAGCTTATTTTGGAAACATGGTTCACACTACTATTCGTACTGGATTTCCCCACCCTCTACACTTAAAGTTTCACTGCTACTGACTAAAGATATTTTCATAATGTATCATCGCACGTTCGCAATAACTTACACCCAGCAACCTCGGATCCTTAATTTCTAAATAAAAAAAAAAACAGGACCTGCTGTCCTTACTGGACCATTTCAATTATGCAATTCGCACCATCCTCCAGGGTAGAGCCTTCATTTCACGCCTCCTCGCTCCTTTCTACAGCATCAAGCCAGGAAGCTCAGAAAAGCATATCCGCGCAATCCAGGAAGGACATCAAAATCTGTGCATTATTAATTCAAAACTGGAATGGGCTTTCACTATTCTACGAAGACTACATCTCAGCCCCCCATGACTCGTCCCTTTTCACAGACGCCTGATTTCTAGGATTTAGGGGTTTTATGAATCACCAGATTCCGCACGCTCATCGCAGTAGCAGCTCCAGTCCCTTTGCAGGCGTTCCAAGGTTGCAAGGTTGTCTTGCACAACAGGCTGTAACTGCTTTCAGTCTTCTGTGCTCAAAACTGGATTCCTCCTATCTGTTCAATCAAGACTGGATCCTTGCTTTCATCGCTAACGCAAGAAACATTCTCCATCTGGCTCTAGGCACAATTAAATCATACATTAGTGGGATCAAGTATCACTATAGTTTTATTGGCAGTTTTTCCCCTATCTTGCTGCCTATCCCAACAGTCCGTCTCACACTGCAAGGAATCATCAAGCATAGGTTGAGTACAGTTTAGCATCTGTAATTGCATCCAGTTCTCATTCAGCCTCTGCCATTAAGCACCACACTCTCTCTAAACATTCGAAAGCAAATAATAGGGGATATCCGTTTCCTCCAACTGGAAACATAGTTTAAACGATAACATTCAGGTCTATTACCAAATAAATAATTGACGGTAAAGATATCAGTGTTACACCCAAGTCATGTGACATTAAGTTCCACACCGCCATCAAGAGCTGGATCAATATTTATTCTACATTATCGAGCTCTTAGATACGGGGGTACTATGTTGTATGAGTACTATAAACATTCTCCGCTAAATCCGCCGCCATCTCAGCAGCAGAAAACCATTTTGTCGATCGGTCTTCCCCTGATTTAGTCATCTTTTAACTGCATTTTCAGCGGTTCACAAGCAGAGTCCGCAGGCGTTGGTACATTCACAGTCCATTCTACCTCCCTCTGTCCAAAAATACAATCACGATACAGCGTCAGAGCATTTGGGATAAACATTCCAATCACAAGGGCTAATAATCACAATAAGCAAATATTCTACCCTGCATTACGTTCTAAAGTCAACGGTTTTATTCTAATCATAACCTCTAGAGGGCAGTATAACACCATAAGTTCGATACATTTTAGCGGGTCCTCTTTCACTGCGAAAGTGATGTATTTTCAAAAGATAATATTTCATTCGATGTGAGACACATGTCGGATACGGAAACCATGTCCTACTATTATCAACATTTCAGTCATGGCGCCCTCAAACCCTGCAATGGTCAATACACTCATAGACTGCTCCTAATCAAATCAATAGGTTTCACAGCAGCCTCAGAGCAATGCATTCTTCATCCTCATGTTATGCAGCGGCCTCAGATCTTAGCATTCTTCATCTCTGCCCGAAGCCAGTCCTATCTTCGACTCCATCTAAACCACCTTAACACTCAAAAGTCTAATATTCACATTAAGCAGATCTCTGCGCTCTACAGCAGGCCACTGCAAGCTACTGACAGCACTCCATCGTTTACTTCCTCAGAACTCTGCACTGCTCAGCATATCCTGCCCTCTACTCTTACTCACTCCTCACTACAGTAGATCTTGGTTCCCTCTTCAGATGTGCTCACTGTTGCACAAGGCAAATGTTGCTTTAGTTTACCTCTTAAATCTACAACTACCCTCCTCCAGAGCTTCTAACGCTCCAGCTTACCTCCAATACTCGGATCGTGGCAGCCATTTCCACTTGACTTCTTCAGCAATTCGAGATTGAATTCAATTCAATTCTTTTAGCCTGTCTGCATACGACATGCCTTTTAAACATGGGATAATTCTAGTTGCTCTTCTTTGCACTCTTTCTACAGCAGCAATATCCTTTTTGTAACGAGGTGACCAGAAATGAACACAATATTCTAGGTGAGGTCTTACTAATGCATTTTAAAGTTTTAACATTACTTCTCTTGATTTAAATTCAACACTTCTCACAATATATCCGAGCATCTTGTTGGCATTTTTTATAGCTTCCCCACATTGTCTAGATGAAGACATTTCTGAGTTAACATAAACTTCTAGGTCTTTTTCACAGTTCCCTTCTTCAATTTCAATATCTCCCATATGATATTTATAATGCACATTTTTATTGCCTGCGTGCAAAACTTTACACTTTTCTTTATTAAATGTAATTTGCCATGTGTCTGCCCAGTTCTGAATGCTGTCTAGATCATTTTGAATGACCTTTGCTGCTGCAACAGTGTTTGCCACTCCTCCTATTTTTGTGTCGTCTGCAAATTTAACAAGTTTGCTTACTATACCAGAAATCTAAATCATTAATGTAGATTAGGAATAGCAGAGGACCTAATTTTGATCCCTGTGGTACACCACTGGTTACCTCGCTCCATTTTGAGGTTTCTCCTCTAATCAGTACTTTCTGTTTTCTACATGTTAACCACTCCCTAATCCATATGCATGCATTTCCTTGAATCCCTACTGCGTTCAGTTTGAGAATTAATCTTTTATGCGGGACTTTGTCAAATGTTTTCTGGAAATCTAAATAAACCATGCCGTATGCTTTGCAATTATCCATTGTCAATGTTGCATCCTCAAAAAAATCAAGCAGGTTAGTTAGACGCAATCTCCCTTTCCTAAAACCATGCTGACTGTCTCCCAGGATATTGTTACCATATAGGTAATTTTCCATTTTAGATCTTATTATAGCTTCCATAAGTTTACATATAATAGAAGTCAGGCTTATTGGTCTGTAGTTACCTGGTTCAGTTTTGTCATCAGAAAGAGCTGGGGAATGTTATACTTGCGTTCTTTTTTCACTGTTATTTTTTGCATCCTAAATATCAAAGCAGGTGAGTATTTAGACATGAGGATATTAAAATATGTATTATATAATAAATTTAATAATTATATTGTTTCAAACTAATTTTTTCGAGACAATAAAAAGAGGTAAACGTAACCGCGCGTCTTCCCCTCGTCTATTTTGTAGCGTTACTTACTTTGATTGTTCCAAAGAGCAGTATTGTCTTGTCTGTGGCAAAAATGGAAAGAGAGCTTCTGATTTTTGGTGTTTTCTGCCGACTTTTCATGTTGCGATCTCATTTGTACGTTCTGCTTGTTAATCAAAAATGAAGGCTTGCCCAATTTAAAAGCCTATTTAGTTGTTTCACAGAAAAATAACAGTATATTAAATTAATTTTGCTGTGAACACATTTCTCAGTTGTGATTGAGATACATGAATGGCTTACAGGTATCAATTGAATTCTTAAAGGAGAGTGGAAAAGTCGTAACAAAGCACCGGAAATCAGAAGCCCTATTAATAATTTACATAAAAAGGTCAACGGAACACTGTGATGTACGGAATACAGTGAGTCTACGTTACTGATTTGTTTTTCAACAGCGATGAAGAATCCGAGGCTCAGGATGAATGATAAGAAAATTGAATTTAATTTATTTTAAGGTACACGTAATACATTCAGTTTTTTTTTTAAATAACATTATTCATTTTAAAATCAGTTGTGAAGCTTTTTTTTGAGTGTGCTGAAAGTAAGCCAAATACAAACTTGTTTTCTGATATTAACAGGGTTGCCTTTTAGTGTATTTGTAGTGGGACTTTATGGTAAAGGAATACTGCAGCTACCAGTCTCCGCTCTAACCGAGGAGTTTAAGTGCGCCAAGGTCTGATTGGAAATTACATTAGTAGAGTCACGCGACAAATGCGAACGGGAGACAACACCTGTGTTGAAAACTGGAAGAAAGTGGGCGGCAAAGAAAGCTGTGGAAGATGCAAAGGCTGCCCTTCGAATCGGTGATATCATGGGGCAAGTTCAGCATGGAAGAGGGGGTGTTGGTCTCAGTTCAGCTTCTCCTACATGGCACAAGGCAGCCACAGCTCAACGCAGGAAGCTGGTAGTCAACGAGGTGCAAAAGCAGGAGGAGAGGATGCATAAAGGCCATTTCCCAGGCCAAGCAGGGAGAATGGATGAGATGGGAGAGTGTGGAACAACTGGCTGGCAAGACCTATGGTCAATGGAACAGAGCAGGATCAGTTTCCTCATCAGGTCAACATATGATGTTCTCCCATCACCACAGAACCTGAGCCTCTGGGTAGGAGAGGATCCCTCATGTCCTTTATGTTCAAAACCTGCAACATTAAGGAAAATTTTGACAGGATGTAAGGTGGGTCTTAGCCAAGGGAGGTTTACTTGGCGCCATGACCAGGTGCTGCAATGTTTGGCCATAGCATTGGAAGACAAGCGTAACATGACCAATAAGTTGCCACCAGTTCCATCAAAACGTTACAGACAAAAGACAACATTCCTCCACCCAGGAGAGCAACCTCCAAGAAAAGGTGTTAAAACCAAGCCTCGCCGAGGACAACTGGAAGCTGCTAGAGACTGGAAAATGCTGGCAGATGTTGGTCAACGGCTTATTTTTCCACCTGAGATTGCCACTGCTAACCATCGACCAGATAATGTCTTGTGGTCTGGATCAGCACACCTTGTTCACTTGGTAGAGTTAACAGTGCCATGGGAGGATGCTGTAGATGAGGCGTATGAGAGGAAGAAACTGCGGTATGCTCAACTAGCTGCTGAAACGGAACAGCGAGGATGGAGAGTCCGGGTTTACCCAGTGGAGGTGGGTTGTCGGATTCAATGGCCAAGAGATGTGTCGCACAGTGAAGAACTTATCCGAAGCATCAGAGAGAAGCAGCTGTGGTTGAGACGGAAAGATTCTGGTTGGGGATCTCAAGCACAATAGAAAGAAAGAAACGCTGATGTATGGGTAAGTGAGCTGGGTTGGGCTGAGTTGAGTTGGGGACGGAGGGGGGTGATGCTGGGACACCAAAATCACCGTTGAGCACTCTTGAGGTGTCGTGGGCTAGTCAACGAAACACAAAGGATGGAAGGTGCCCACTTGAAGACCCCAGAGATGTACCCTACTTAGCTCAATCCAGACGGTTGTCATGCTGACAACGCCGATACTGCTGTACAAAAGGAGCCGGCTCTTTTGTACAGCGGTATCGGCGCTTTGCTTCGTCGAGAGGTCCCGGGTTCGCGCCTGCCCTCCGCCTGTGTGTGGATTGCCTCGCTCTGTGTGATGCGCCTGTCTGCGGGAACCGAGAGCGTTACAATATATATATATATTAACCGTTATGAAAGCTTAATTGAGCTAAACATAACAATTACATGTGTTCATATTTTTTTCAACCCTAATTATATGCCATGTGTGTTTTTGATAATGCCATGGAAAAGATGCAGGTAAAAGCTGGCTTGGCAAATATCTGTTTTGACTGGTACCATATATAAAAATATATTGCAGCCAATATCATCAGGTCTCATTACTGCTGTATGTAGCAATTACCAGCTAAGGAGCTTACTAAAACAAATGTTTAGAAAGATGATTTATGACAGTCATTACATTACAATGATTATTTCGTACACCAATTTTCCACCTTATTTAAAAGACAGCAATTATGGCGAAATCACCTTTCCTAACATTGGAGACTGCATATCCACACAAAATTAGAATTAATTATTAATTCAACACACATATAGAGTTAATTGGCCTGGTTCAGTAAAATAGACCGAGACTAAGGTGAAAGGTTCTGAACACATATTTATGAATGAAACTGCCAAAAATGTTTGGCAATTTATACACAATACATTTTAATACAATTTTAAATGAAGAAATCAAATAAAACCTCTTTAATTTATAGGTTAATCGTAAAGTAGTACTAAAATCTTTTGATAAGGAGTCACAATGTGTTCTATGCTATGCATGCAATAACAAGTGAGTGCAGGTGTACTGAGACAGTGTGTGAGTAAAGTGAGAAGTTATTAGGGTAGATTCTGAAAGCTATTTAAACAGCCTTGAGAATATAGATCCCCTTTCACACTGGCGGACCCAGAGCTAGGGTCGACCCGGGTACATGGTTTCACACTAGCACGGGATGTGACCCAAGTAGCCAGAACCCATCTTGGCAAATATCTGTTTTGACTGGTAACAAAGTATTGTCTTAAGTATCATATTTCGATATATATATTGCTAAGCCCAGCTTACTTACCTTCCTTTCCATCAACGTTGCTTTCTTTCTACTGTGCTTGAGGTCCCCAACCAGAATCTTTTCATCTCAACCAGAGCCTGTTGCTGCTCCTCTCTGCTGCTTCAGATAATTTCCTTCACTATGCGTCGCAACTCTTGACCACTGAATCCGATGTCTCTGAGAAACCGGGTTGTGGAGTGTGCCACAAATCCTCGACAACCCACCTCCACTGGGTTCCGCTGTTCCGCTTCAGCTGCTAATTGAGTGTACCAAAGTTTCTTTCTTTTTGACTGGTAACAAAGTATTGTCTTAAGTATCATCAGGTGTCACTTCTACTGTATGTAGCAATTACCAACTGCCTGGCTATGTGGTTTCACAGCATGTGATGTGACCCGGGTAGCCAGAACTCAGCTCAGGACCTGGGTAGGAGTGCCGGTGCGAAATTGGCATAGTTCATTGTGCTTATAATATTGCTTTATGCTATAATAACAGTTCAAAATACACTACACATTTTAACTCTGAATTCCTTTTTATCGGTTCAAAAACATTTGAAAAATACATTATTGTCTGTACTAATTAATGCCACAGAAATGTAGAGCAAGAACATCATTGATTTATGTTTTGTTTTAAATTTGATAATAATCGTAAAAACTATGATTTTTGTAAGTTGTATAAGACTTTTGGAGATTTTATGTGGGTTTAAACACTTAAGACCAAGGGTGACATTCTGCACTCAGTGTCGGGACTTATTTCATCTGCTTTGTATCCAATGCATTCCATCCACTCCACTGGCATGCCGTTGAAAAGCAGCCTCATCACAGCAAGTAAACAATAATTAAACTATTCTCAAAATGAACCAATGGATGACCTATTGATTTTAGTTTTTAGCAGCAAGATCATGAGTTGAAGTTATTTGGCAGTTTTGGTGCTATATTAAACCAATCAGTCAGGCTCATCTGGCTATGGATTTATATGACAGGTCAATAATCTCAAAATCACGCATTTATTGGTTTTTATGCCTGGTGATCAGTACCCTCCCCTGATATCGACTACTAATTCTCTGTTGAAGAAATGGAAAGCAAAGGAGAAGATGGTAGTTCATGGAATGAATGACATCTGAAGTAAGTGTACTATTATTAAAACAATGACTATGATAGAATTTGTAAAATGTAGCCATTCTGGGGCATGTGAAATAAAATATATATAATTATATAAAATATATAGAAATATATAATTATTTTCTTAATGTACAAGATGAATTTAAAAGCAAAGTTACTGTCACTGCAGTTAAGACAAAAAAAAAATGTTTCGCTTGTGTCTACCCTAGCTTAGTAGTTTTGCCATGTTAAATTAAACTCTTCATAAATCCAGTTGGTTAATGATTCAGAAACGGATTGACCATTGGGAGAAAGAAATGCCAGTTATAGCAATTAAGTTTAGCCAAGTCTAGCTGGAACTTTTGTTTAAATGGTTTTATGCTGGTTCATGTCAACTGGTAGGGGTCTATTCATATAGGGTTAACGGCTGTCTTAAGGGGAAAACAGTAGTACATGGATTTGGATTTTGACCCTAGCCGCTTATTTAACCACCATTGCTATTCATAAGGGACAACTGATGTGTCGTTTAGCCACAAGGATATTAGTTTCTGAAGGAGAATTTTAAATAGAGATTTGGGTTAACGAATACCTCATTAGCACTGCGTTTTAAATCGGTTCTGAACGTCAACCTGCTAATCATAAACCTGAATGACAGCAAAATGCTGTTGAAAACTAGGTGTCATTGAATGCTTGGTCTAAATAACCAACAGCCTCATTTAAAAATGTAAAGTGATCACCAAAGGTCATCCCCCCAAATATTTTTATAGTAAACCATAGGAAAAATATTTAAATATTTTATTATTAGACTGCTGTGCACTGTTAAACAATTTGCTGTCCCCTCAACTAACACAATGAATGAATACTCATACTGTATAAATTGTCATACTGCATTTGTGTTATGCCAATTTGGAGCAACTTGTTATTGCCAGGATAGGTCAATCCTGACAAGGTGTGCCACACATCACGACTGCATGTTGTATCTTGCACAACATTGTAGGCAGAAGGGGACCAAGATGTGCCTTACCCCACAGAACACCCCACAGTCGGTGTAACATTTATAATTTAGGCTATAATTTGTTTCCTTTATTAAACTTTTTTTTTTTAAATGTCTACTCATAAACACCCTTACAAATTGCAAACATGCCTATCCCTAAAAAATTTTAAAAAAATCTAGGTATGGGTTTTGGACCATATAGTTTATGTTCATTTTTCAATACTTTTCATGTGCCCGAAAACACCCCTTACTTTGCCTGTTCAGCATGCTTGCATGTACTTCTGTATTGCTATTGGTAGGCTTCTTTAGTCTATGTTTTCACCAGCTACCAAGGGCCCTAAGGTAGCATTTATAAGGCTAATGAGGCATCGAAAGGAGGCGGATTTCGTTCATTAACGACTAAATGCCCATTCATAAATTGCTTAGGTCACGGTCGCCCGTCTGCACACATCATTTTATGATTTCCATTACATGAGAGTAGGTGTTAAAACTTCATGCTGATATTGGACTCAGCTCTTGTTAAGATAAGCACCAACTAAGACATAGCTTATTTTACTGTAAACCAATCAGATCCATCTGCAATTCATCAAAACGGTCACTCTGCAGCAATTTTGCAGACAAGGTGCTTTCTGAAGGCAAACCGTCCTTTGCATGAGAGATGAAGATGTCACAAATTTGCAGGGCAGCTGTGTCATAATCTTTTGCGGTATTTGGGCCCCTTCATTTTTTGGCATGGGTGGCAGGTTCTCAGGAAGGCTGGATTCCAGTGTTCTAACAGATGCTCGGATGTCCTGAATGCTTTGAACAAATTGAGTTACCGCTTCATTTGCATCAACAGATGTAATATTCCTTGCCAGGAGTTTCTCATACAAAATATCCACCTTCATCATTATCTTTCGGAACAAGTACAGGAACTCTCTGTTCATGAGGCTATGGCAAAAACCATTAGCTTCTGTAACTGTGACACTATCAAAGTCTCCTGTTATCACTAATTGTTTGAAAACAATCTAACAGGTGATTGTGCTGTTCAAACACTGTCCTCACTGCTCGACTACGGAAATTCCACCTTGTTTGAGGAGCAGTTGGTTTTTTCTTTACAACTTCATCCAAAACAGCAGTTTTTTTCAGAGTGAGAGAAAAAAAGTTGAAAAACCAGAGAGGGTCTGGAAAACAATTCGAGCCTCTGAAACCTGCCTCGCTGCTTGTCCCATTATTAGATTGAGTTGATGTGCATAGCCATAGACATAATGTGCATTTGGATATTTTTCCCTTACAAACTTCTGTACCCCACCAGTCTCGCCATGCATTGCACTAGCTCCATCGTAGCTCTGTGCAATTATTTTAGCCTTTTCACTTTCTTCTGTGAAGATGGCATCTAGCTGTTGCATAATGGCAGTGGAAATAGCTCAGCATTCCCACGTTGTAACTCAGTTAACCCAAAAAATCACTCAACAACACGTCCAGTCTTGGGAACAATGTACCTAAAAGCTAGTACACTTTGGGAAATATTTGTTATGTCATTGGTTTCATCAATTTGAATAGCGACATAATCAGTCTGTTTTAGTTCTTTCACAATATTTTCCCTGCAAACCTCTAACATGCAGCCTAGAAGCTCATTTTGAACTGTCTTTGAGGTGCCTTTAAAGACTGTGGCCTTGCTCAAGTGCGTTTCCATTGCCTGATCAACCTTTGAAACAAAATCTACCAGCCCAAGAAACACACCAGGATTGGAAGATGTTGATGATTCATCATGACCTTGTAAGGCCAATTCAAAAGCTTCACTGAACTTTATGCATTAAATGATGCGTGTAAGTATGTGTCAGTTTTTCTACAGCAGTTACTGCATAGTGTAATATTTCTTAATATTTATCATTCAAGGTTTAACTTAAGTATTATATTACAGTACATGACTGAGTGATACATGCAGAGGGTGCAACACTTTCAGTATTTTCAGCATCCTTGTTTATGGCAAATTGGATATAATTTATCAGTTATTTTTAAGGCTTATTTTGTATTCAAAATGTTAATGTGTACCAATATCTATACAGTTATTCATTGGCACTCAAATTGTCTCATTTTTTTAATGTTTATGTGTAGGGGAAAAAACTGAACCACAGGTCTGCTTCACCCACCTGCACATATGAGTACCTGCACTTTGTTTGTTCAGAATTTCACCCCTAGCACATGTTACTTTTCGCTAAGCACAAATAACACAGTGTTAAAAACAACACACAAAAGAAAGCGATTGGGATTTTCCATTGAATACTTGAAGAAGCCTGATGATTTCTTCAGTCAAATTTTATGGTCAGACAAATGCAAATATATAACTTTTTTCACCAAGAAAGCAACAATATGTTTGGAAGAAGAGAGGAGAGTAATTTAAAGAAAAGTTAATCATGCCCAGTGTTAAACATGGTGAAGGTTGTGTGATTGTCTGGGCTTGTTTTTCTTCCTCTGGCACTGGCGACCTTTGTAATGCAGAAGGATCAATGAGTGCTGCAAAATATCAAGAAGTTTGTGAGTAGGAGGAGGAGGAGGGGAGGGGATTGCAGTGTTTTGCATCTCCTGTGAGATGTGTGAGATACTGTGAGATTTGCATTGCAACAGAAAATAAGTAAGCCATAGATGTTTAAATGCAGTGGTAGTCCTGACAGTAAAATACTGTACTATAATGTCATTTTAATTCAAAGGCCATTACACGTAACACTGCACGGCAGTTAAACTAGGCACCCTCACGAGACGATCGCTTCTCAAGTATACTGTAGTGAAATAGGATTCTGCAGCCTTGAGTAAACATCGGTCATAACTGTGATCGTATAACAAGCTGCTTACCCGCGAGGACTTGTTTTGATGTATTGTCCTCAGTGATTGAGCACCATTGACATCTGTATACTGTATTTAAACTACTCATGGGACGCTTTTGCTAATTGTAATGTGACAGAGTGGCCGAGGACAGTGTAAATCAGGCTGGAGTCTTGATTTACAGTTTTAAACCGGTGTTGGTTTCATTTTTCATACACTGCGGTGGCGAAACAACCGCTAATAAAACAAACAAAATAAACCTAGCTCTCAGTTGGAGCACTGACTAACAGTACTTTGTGTGGAACAAACACTAGATCTCTGTGGCAAAGTGCCCCCCTGTGTATGTTATATGTTACGTGTTGTGTGTAAGTGTTGGTGTATAGGCATTGGTACACGGGATATAAGCGGGTCTGTGTTTCACGTGTGTTTAAATTGTATATTTGTATTTAGGCACGAGGATGGCACATCACATCACGTGCAAGTAAAAAGTAATAATATGTGAGCACGGGGAATTGCACTTTAATTAATTCACGTGCAGTTGTACCGAGATTCCAATTGAATGATTGACTAGCAATCGAGTCTCGGTACAACTGCATAAAAGCTGCATGTTTTCACTCACTCGGGGTTGTGTGTTCGGTGAGTGGAGAACGGGTGTGGAGAAGGAGAAAATAGCCAAGGAAAAAAGTGAATAAGTGTTCTTACTCACCGTGTTTGTCTGTTCGTGTCTGTTTACTGTATAGTCCGTTTTGTTTGTCTATTTATTTTGGCGCAAGTGCCGTGTCCTGTGTTTTTATTTACAACTGTTTTATTTTCTGTCTGTTTATTCATTAAATGCTGGCGAAAGCATTCGCTCAGCTCCACCAAACTCCACCTCTGTCGTTTGTTCCTGCTTCTGCCGTGGCGTCACCGCCCAGTCATCCCACTTCTGACACCGCGTGTGACACCACGTGTGACAGGATGACTGGGCGGTGGCGTCATGGCGGCAGGAACAAGCGACAGAAGAGTGGAGTTTGGTGGAACTGGCGAATGCTTTCTCAGCATTAATGAATAAACGAACAGAAAATAAACAGTTTAACAGACACAGGACACATAAATAGACAAACAAGCGGACTATACTGAACGAACAATGAATACGATGATGAACTGCTTATTCACTTCGGTTATCTCCTTCTCCACCCGTTCTCACTCACCAACCAGTGATGCATGCGCTTTGTTATGCCGGACTTCGTTGCTGATCAATCATTCAGTGGAATCTCGATACAACTGCGATGGATTTAAGTGCAATTCCTACTACATATATTACTGCTGCGTGATGTGATGTGCCATCCTCGTCTAAATACAAATATACAATTAAACACGTGGCTGAACGCTATATCCGTGTACTATCCTCTACACACACTGCACACAACTCTTACCTGAGACACTACTAATCTCTACTCAAGTTTTGGTTTCTTTTTGTTACTTCTGCTTCCTTATGCCTCTATACCCCCATCACAAAGCTATTGACTAAGCCATTTCTATCGAGGTGTCATTAACTTTAATAAGCAGTTAACCAATTGACTATTATCCATAATTCGTTAAGGAAAGCAGCTGTGGATTTTTTGTGGGTGTGCATACATGCGGGAACTCGTGACATCTAGTGGTCAACCCATTACACTGCAGCCAAGGAACAAGTTCTTATTCTCATACTAAGTTTGATTATGCACCACAGTAATCGTATCTGTCCTTTTAAGAATCACCCACTTATAAGAATCAGAACACCCGGGATGGATGTGATTCTTATAAACAGACTGCACTGTAATGACCCAAAGCATTCTGTGAAGTGTACAAAGACATTTCTGAAAAAAGAGGAATATTACAGTTATGGATTGGCAATCTCAGTCCCCAAACTTGAATCCCATTGAGATGTTGTGGATTGACGAAAGGCTGCTGTTGCAAAAAGGAAACCAGTCGATTGCAGAACTCAAAGCTCTATGTGTTGAAGAATGGGCAAAATTATCTCTGAAAGGTGCCAGGAACTGGTTTTAAAATACAAAAAAGACTGCAAGTTGTAAAGGAAGTAAAGGGTGAGCACACAAAATACTGATGCAAGGGTGATCAAATACTTTTGTCAAAGTATGAAATTAGTTTTTGCATGATATTGTTCATTGTATGCATGTTATTATTATCGATAACTAAAAGGCAACAACAATGTATGCTTATAATGCTACAAACAAAATCTGTCAAACTAAAATCTCAGTGACCATGTACGTACACAGAATTGCCATATTATATGCTAAATGTTTGCATATCATCTGTATAAATTGCATTTTCCAGAAGAAATACATTGTCAGTACAAATCTAGTTTCCCTGCTGAGTATGAAAATTGAAAAAGCAGAGCCAGGACACGCCTCTGTCAAATCGCACTCTGCTAACATACTTTGCAAAAACAAATTTATAAATAAAGTTAAGGCAGGGGAAAAGCTGACAAAAATCAAGGACATCCTATCGACTTAATTTATGAAACGTAAATAAATGACCAACAAAATAATTATAGACCGTTCTGTACCGAGTGGTGGCTGGTGACTAAGTCACAAGAGGCACAATTACAAACCTGTTTCATCTAATCAGTCTGCCATGCAAAAAATGAGCTTCATTAATTTATCGATTTTTTCTAGCACAGTAAAAGAAATATATTATAAACTCCTATCTTAATAGCCTTAATAGCAGTAGCAATGACAGATGATGTAGTCTGAGCCCTGGTTTTAATTGGAGCAGCATCATACCTGCACTGCTGAAGCAGTGCTATTGTGTGCTCGATTAGGAGTGAATTGGTGTATAGTGGAAATTGCGTAATTCGGTAAAAATCCATCATAACAGTAGGACAGCAAGTTCAAATACAAAGCCAGCATGTTGTTGACATGCATGGATGATGGGAGTTGTAGTTTTTGTCACCATTTCTGCTGATTGGAAACACCTTTAGCGTGTACTAGATAAACTATCGTTCTTTTGATTGTTCTGCTCACCTAAATTACACCCGACACAAAAAATCAAATTTTTCCCAAGGGGTTTTTATGATATACCGTAAAAATCGTTTTATAGGTCGCACCGGCATAAAACTCACTCCTCCATTTTTGAGACTTCCAAGTTTAGGAAAACACAGTTTTTGTGTTAAAATAGCTTTTTTACAATAGATGTTTTCCCTACATGCTCAACACCAATAAATAAAGAAAGATACACATGTTTAGTTTCGAAATAACACTTGTTTGCAACATTTTATTGCATTAAGTCTCAAAAAGCATTGCAGTTACAACAAACTCAAACTTTATAAATTTAATCGGCTTTCTAACCAATAGCTGATTGCTACGGATCCCAGGAGCGGGTTTAGTCCGAATGTTGACAAATCAATGGCTCAGGAGGGTGGGAATAAGGAAATTGATAGAGATTGACAGCTAGTGTTAACAGAGAAGCAGTATAGGTGTGAAGTTTTTAGTCTGAGAGTCTGAACGCTTATGTTTAACATTCAAAGTGACTCAGGGTATTGAGAGTAACTAATTAAAACTTTTAATTAGAACAGTGGTTTTGTGTTAGATCCTGAAAAAATAAATCGGGATGTTGCCAGTTAAGTTTGTGTGAGCCATAATAACCGTGGCTATAGTAATCCCATTGTGGCGCTGGTACAGTAGTTTAATATTAGACACACTGGCGCATACGTCGCACCTGTGTATTAGTCGCTCCCCCCTTTTAAGAGCCCTACAAAAATGCCTAGGAAATCGACTTATACAACGTTTTTTACGGTAACAGTTTGTTTTTCAGACAAGCGTCACAGTCAATTTTGGGACTTACCCGTGGCGTCACGTCTGTTGCACTGCCATTTTCAGTTTTGGTCTTCCTATTTTGACCTGGCCACATGGCCTACTTCATATTTCAACTACAAAATGCTTTAAAATCAACATAGTACCATTATACGCTGTCTGCAGACCTGATTGACAGTAACTCTTTATCCGATTAGTGCAGGCTAATGTTGTAGTTATGGTTGTCATGTCATCCATGTATTCTCGAATTGGTGGTAGTCACAATCCAGAAGCCAAGCGCTCTCCTCCCACTACCCATTTTGATGCCCTAATAATTACTTCCATTGCCATGGTAAAAGCCAGTGGAAAAATGGTGCATCCTGCCATTATTCCAACTTCTAGGCATTGCCATGTAGTGCTGAATTCTGAAGTTGAAAAACAAAATTGCAAATCTCCAAAGTAGGCTTTCACTAAATTTGTTATTGTCATCGGTACACTGAAAAAATCAATGCTGCCCAAAGAAGTTCATGTAGCACTGAACCATATGCATTAGCCAAATCCAGGGATGTCACATTGCTCTGAATTATTTTCCTATCCTGTGAGGTTATATGAGATATATGGGTTGGATTAAGTGACGCGCACTGGAGGTTTGACCGGCGTCAAGTTCAGCCAAGTCTCTGCTCTGAGACAATGCTGGAGTGTGAGTACAATTGTTAGCAATTTGCTGATGTCGAAAAAGTGTACAATTATGCACATGTTTTTAACATGTAAATAGTGAAAGTATTTTGTATGTATTAAGTATCCTAAAACAGTAAAATATGTAGGGCCACATGTCAAAGCCTCCATTATTGAATTAACTCCTATTTTCATGTTTGTTACAAATTCATGTTTATGTTACAAAATGAGAAACCAATAGTTTGAGAGTGCTTAAGATATTAAATTACTTGATTGCTTGATTTTTGTCAAATTAACATGTGCTTACCTCTTTAGGAGTTCATTTAAGATTGTTGTACACACTTTGAAAACATGATCCATTATGTCCTGTGATATTTCTTTCTGTCTAAGCGTTGTTGTTTGATACAATTATTCCACATAACTTCGACATTTAATTATTAGTAGCATTACATATTTACCAGGTATGGATTGTGTAACAGGTAAAAAGAAGAGCTTGACCATACAGTATGAAGAGCAGATGGAGTGGTTTAATGCTGCTAGTTTTAAAAAAGAAAATAATTAATTTACATTAATGATTTAATGTGTGAAATTGTTCATTTTTATTATGCTGATTTTTTTTATTTTTATTAAACCATAGAACATGAATAAAGGTGAGCTTTATATGGTCGCCACCTATTTATTTTTTAGTATATTAGAGATTAACCCCAAGTAGCTTGGGATCTGTGAAGGGACATATGTTGAATGCGCAGGGAAGATCATTTCACTTGACAATTTTAAGCTGATGTCAAGGAGTCTTTTTAGAATAAGACAAATATGTGTTGGTAAGTTTTAGATAAGATGTTATATCATTAATTCTGCGTGGTACTAATGAAAACTACACTATATATATATATATATATATATATATATATATATATATATATATATATATATATATTTGTAGCTTATTGATCCCAGAATCTCATCAAGCAGCTTCTTGAAGGATCCCAGGGTGTCAGCTTCAACAACATTACTGGGGAGTTGGTTCCATACCCTCACAATTCTCTGTGTAAAAAGTGCCTCCTATTTTCTGCCCTTTATCTAATCTCCATTTGTGACCCCTGGTCCTTGTTTCTTTTCAGGTCAAAAGTCCCTGGGTTGACATTGTCTATACCTTTTAGGATTTTGAATGACAAAACAATTTCTTGACAAAACAATTTTAACACTGACACAACAAGACCATCAGATTAAATTAGCTCAATAATGAAAAATATAATTGTACTACGTTAAGATTAGATTACTTTTACTTTATTTATAGTCTATATCATTGACAATTTGAAGCTGCAGAATAATATTATTAATGTTGATTGTCTTTAATACGTAATTGATGTTGTATAGTTTATGCAAGAATAACAGGAACAGTCATTATAAATAATGGTGTTGTTTTTTTTCTTCATTTGTCACCTTATGTTGCACAGCGAGAGAGGCTAGGGGGTGGAAAGAAGCAAGCAATATTAGTTCTGTTGTGGGCTGCCAAAGTCCTGCAGAGCATGTTGGGTAAAAACATAATAGATACTTATGAAAGACAAATGGCAAACCCTTGTCAGTAGAAGAACAGAACCATGACTAAGGCAGGACTGGCAACACATGCTTGTTATCAAGCGATTGAAGGGAAGGTTTTCAAGGAAAATCATCCCATTCATATGGGCCAGTAGGGACCTTCTACCTATTAAAATGTGCAGTAGGGCGTTATCAGTATGGATGATCAGTAGTGTAGGTAATTCAATATGCATACTTTTAGTAATAGAATGAAATCCCCAAACAACTGTAATCTACCCTCTCCTCATACCTCCCACTTCTTTTTTTATTATTTTTACGATTCTCCACTCAGAGTTGAGCAGTTAAAAGGGGCACATTTGTCAAGTGTATTATAAATAATAGATTTTCATATGGGATGACTGGGAAGGTTCTGATCAGCCCAGTGAACCCTTGATATCAGAGGCGGCTGGTGTATTATTGTATTCAGACTGACAACACTTTTCATATTATTATTATTAGGCTTCCAGGCCATAGGCTGGGAAGCTTATTGTTTTTGTTAGCATTATTATTATTATATATATATATATATTATTATATATATATATATATATATATATATATATATATATATATATATATATATATATATATATATATATATATATATATATATATATATATATATATATATATTTTCTTCCTCCCCAAAGTTGCTCAAAAAATTCTGAAAATTGGTAGGTTGGTAGATGCCCATGGGACGGTGTGCCAGAAACAAAAACAATTGTTGTAGGTCACATGGTTCGGCAGCCATATTGGATTTTGCGGAGATTGTTAAAACATCTACGTATCGAAAACAACTTATTGCAGAGTTCAGAAACTTGCTATACATGTTTAGGGATAGTCCAGCATTAACGGTTGTTCATAAGATTGGTTGCTGATTGGTTTTGTAGTATGGCGGCCACATTGGATAACGTCATAAAAATACAGTAAAAATGTATAATCATCAAAAAACAAACATCTTCTCAGAAAGCGCTTATTCGATTGAAACAAAAATTGCTCTACATGATCTAAGTATGGGTGGCTTTTACGCTTGTTCAATGGAAGTTGCTATGGTAAAAAACATGGCGGCCACATTGGATGACATCATCAACATACAAAACTGGCTTACAACAACCTTTCTCTCTGAAACGACTAAACGAATTAAACCAAAAATTGGCACACATGATCCTAGTGTGATTGTCTTTAAACGTTGTTCAAGGGAAGTTGCTTCAATAAAGAAATATGGCAGCCACATTGGATGACATCATCAACTTACAAAACTGACTAATAACTCCTGGTAGAGTGCAAACAGGGCCACGGTTACTATGGAACACATATAGTAACCCATATATGCTCCATAAAAAAATGAATTGACCGTGACCTCTGACTTCTCCTAAAGGTCAAATGTAAAACTGAATAATAATTCCTTAGAGAATGCAGATAGGATCATGGTTACTGAAGAACACATATAGTAACCCATATATGCCCTATAAAAAATGTAATTGCATGTGACCTCTGACCTTTCCTTAAGGTCAAATGAAAAGCTACAAGCTACCTCTTGGGATGCACAGAATGGGAAAGGGACACAGACATGCATATTCGTGGTAATCTATTACACTGCAGCAAAATGACCGTAAAATACTTGCTTGTTTTTAAAAAAACTGTTCTGCCATATAACAGCCTTGATTAAGGTAAACTCCAGTCCTGTAGGTGACAGCAATATGCCTCATATTTGACTTAAACAGCACTGTATTAAAAAGGATATTTATACTTTTAGACGTTTCTGGCTCCTGACCGGAGTCTGTGACAATATGGTGAAGCAGTTGTCAATCAGAAGTTTTTTTGCTAAGCAGTTAGCAGATTTTGACTGTACATGTACAGTAGTCTCTATGGCACCTCCTAAGAGAACACGTCGCCTAAGGAGAAGGTGAAACTGATTTTTCCCATTGTAAATGCTCCGGCTAAAGGAACAGGAACTTTGCTTAAAAGAACACCTATAGTGATTTGTTCACAACGATACAGTACTGTTCCCTTTTAATTCGAAGACGACCACCAATGAACATTATGTATGGGATATGCCTGCCCATTGGGTAGGTATTGCTGAGCTCTATACCAGAGCTGCCAGCTGTTACACGGCCAGCCCTGGGAGATCCCACTGCGCATGGATCTCCTCAGTCAGGCGAGAGGCACTCTTTGGCACCCGGAACCAGGCAGATTCTGGCTATGGGTCTGGCCCCTGAAAGGGACCGTTGGTTAGCCCTAAGGCTATCAGATGCGGTTGTGGATACCTTGCAGAGCGCTAGGGCAGACTCCACTAGGTCTTTGTACACCTATACAGTAAGTGGAGGTATTTCCAATCTTGCCCTATGCCAGTCATCTTACAGTTTCTGCAAGAACTACTTGATACTGGTAGGTCACCTTCCACTTTGAAGGTGTATCTAGCGGCTATTTCTGCATGCCATGCCCCCGTAGATTCGGTGTCTCCGGGTGCGCATTTCTTGGCTACCCGATTTCTTAAAGGCGCTTGGCGGTTACGCCCTCCTAGGAAGACTGTTCTCCCCGAATCGAGCCTTAATATTGTACTGGAGGTTCTCACGAAGGCCCCGTTTGAGCCCATCTGTCTATGAAGACAGCCTTCCTCATAGCTATCACCTCCACTAAGCGGGTCAGTGAGCTGCAGGCTCCTGCATGCGTATTTGGGAGGATGGCAGCTGGGTGTCTCTGCGCACCAACTCTGCTTTCCTCCCCAAGGTGATTACAGCTTTCCACATTAATCAGTCTGTGGAACTGGAGTCCTTCCATCCACCACCGTTTGCTTCAACGGAGGATGAGAGATTGAATTTCCTCTGCCCAGTGCAGGCATTGAGATGCTACGTGGATAGGACAAGAGCTCTACGTCAGTCTGACCAGCTCTTTGTCGGTCACGGGACACGGTTCCTAGGACAGCCCCTCTCAAAGCAGCGTCTGTCACACTGTCACATTGGATTGTGGACACAGTCTCGACTGCGTATAATGGTGCTGGCTTGACCCCACATGGCAGGGTAGCCGCACACTCCACTAGAGGGGCCTCGATGTCCGATATTTGTACTGTGGCTAGTTGGGCTACGCCGCATACTTTCTCCAGGTTCTACTGCCTTAAATGTGGTAGATCCTGCCCTGCCTTCGTTAGGCACGAGGGTCCTTGAGGGTGTAAGCTCACATCGCTAACCATTGAGTTATGCGGGTCTGATGCGTCCCTCATATGCTGCCGTTCCTTCTTCCTTGCGACAGCTTGATATGCATTATCATATTCATAATGTTTGCTAGTGGTTGTCTTCGAATTGAAAGGGAACGTTAGGTTACTTACCGTAACCCTGTTTCCCTAAAAGAGAAGACGACCACCAACCGCGAGCTCGCATCGGTCGCCCTCACGGGTTCGATGGAAAAAGAGAAATGGCTTCCTCAGTATGACGGTTTTAACCCCTCGGTGGGTGGGACCGAGTGCGTCATCCCAGGAAGGGGCCTGTCGGCAGCTCTGGTATAGAGAGCTCAGCGATACCTACCCAATGGGCAGGCATATCCCATACATAATGTTCGTTGATGGTTGTCTTCTCTTTTAGGGAACCAGGGTTACGGAAAGTAAGCTAATGTTTTTTTTTAACCTGAAAACTCATTATCATGAAATTTAAATTAAAATGGCTTATTCAGTCTTTTCAAAAGCGACTTGTCATCGCGAGAGTGTGTTGTGGTGCACTGATTCGTTTATTAAATATTAAATCATATACATTGATTCATTTTGTATTTTGATTTCCACGAGTGCACCTCATTGCTATAAAGTGGCATGTAAACAAAACGGTGAAATGCGCCGCTGTTTCTCTTGCTACAAAAAGTTGAAAATTGTTTGAGCTCTTGAAAAAAAACTGAAATCAGACACAAGTTGCCGAGCAATTTGATGTTTCCCAGTTGGTTTATTAACGTTTGTCTGTTACTTTATTATTATATTTTATTACCATACACACACTTATTCAGTTCATGTCATATGTTGATGCACGTGCATCATGACAAGTAATACATATTTATTTACTGATTCATATTGTTGTCTAGTGGTCAACTCCATCTTGCAGAAGACATTGCTTGTTTCCCTAGAGTAGCTGGAGACTGTACAACAGTGACCAAAGACGGAAAGCAGTTGCAAGCAGTAGTAATGCAGAAAAACACAAACTAAAAATATGTTCTTATAATTATGAATGGGAGATGAAGTACCCGTAGCTTGTTTATCAAGACAGCAAGAAGTACTGTAGTGTGTGTGAAAAAGCTGCTGGGCAAAAAAATACATATAGACACAGATGTACAGATTTTTAAGAATCTTCGCTTAAAAGGCACAGACATGGCGATGCTGTTAGTGGAATGCAGAAAAAGATGAAAACACATGAATATGAAACTAAAACTGCCTGGCTTTGTTTCTGAGGGTGTTTTTAATGGCCAGCTTGACTCACTGTTGACTGACTCCTGTACCTGCCGGATTTGATTTCATCTGTGATGTACATGCATTTGTTTAATTATTTGCCTGTTTTCTTTCATGTTTTGAGCACTTTCTGTCATGCTGTAACATTGTTTGCCTCTTGGCCAGGTCGTCATTGCAAATGAGAATTTGTTCTCAATTGACCTACCTGGTTAAATAAAGGTTTAAATAAATACATTTAAAAAATGAAGGCAACAAACACTGCTTAGCATCCCGTCTCGTTGTCATGGGAACGGTCTACTGTTAGTATATACTTAGGGTGCATTCGTAAACTCAATCTGATGCTCTGAAACTAGCGTCCAAGAAATCTCTTCAGAGTGCTTCAGAGCGTGAATTTTCTCTTTATTGACCGACCTAAAACGGTTCAATACTGATATTACTATTATTAACTATGATCATTATGCAGTTGTGCCGTTTAATGGCTTCTTAAGTCTAATACTAAATAATAAAAATAGTTTTAGAATATACCCGCATCCACCACAGCGAGCCATTAGCCATTTTGAAAGTGAACGCTCCGAGAATCCAGCTCTGAGAAGCTGGAGTGTGTTCCGAGCTCTCCAAAATTCATCTCCTCTCAGTTTTCAAACGACACCACAAAGCACTTCAGGAGTTTACGAACGGTCAGAGTGCGCTCCGACACAGATTGCGTTTATGAACGCACCCAAAGCATAAAGAAAAGTGTATTAGTATTTATATGCATATCTATACACATACAAAGATTGTTTAAACTATGATATAGCATAGCGTTTAAACGTTCATAAAAATGTACCAAAATGCACATCACTAGAGTTTATTAGCCTTTGTGTTAACAACTGATTGTGTAGTATCTGATGGATGGGACGCAAAATTTTGGGCATGTGCATTTCAGGAACTCATGAACAGAAAAGCTAGCGCGACCTCTGACCATTGCACAAAAACCTGTGAAACTTCCCTGTATAGTAGTACCCTGTGGGAAGTAATGCCCACAATTGAATGAAGATGATTGGTCATATGGAAGGTGACCAATCGATATGCGTAAAGTTCACAATAAAAACTAGGAAGCCGTAAAGTTGCTTGCAACTCTAGTTCTTATTATTTTTCTTTCCACCAGAGTTGCTTGAAAACTCATGAAAATCGGAAGGCTGGTAGATGCCTATGAGAAAGTGTCGGGGAAGACAAAACATATGTAGGTCATGTAGGTTTGGCTGCCATATTGGATTAATTGAAAAACGGGTTGCCTAAATGTAAAAATTCTCCTTTCGAAATACCACTTATTGCAGAGTGCTGAAACTGGGTATACTTGTTCAGGGATAGTCCAAGATTAACTTGTGTTCATAAGAAGCTGATGGGTTGTGTGGTATGGCGGCTATGTTGGATGACATCATAATCACACTTGGATGACGGCATAATCACAAATTACGAAGATCTTCTTCTCCCAAACCGCTGGTCTGATGAACCAAAAATTGGTAAAAACTTCACTAGTGTGGTTGTCTTTAAAGGGTGTTCAAGGGAAGTTGCTACAATAAAAAAACATGGCGGCTACGTAGGATGACATCATCAACATACAAAACTGGCTTAGAAAAACCTTCGTCTCTGAAACCACTAGTCTGATTGAACCAAAAATGGTCACACATGATCCTAGTGTGGTTGTCTTTAAATGTTGTTCAAGGGAAAATGTCATTGCCTGTGACCTTTGACCTCTCCTAAAGGTCAAATGTAAAACTGGCTTATAACTCCTGAGAGAGTTGAGATAGGGTCATGGTTACTATGGAACACATATAATAACCCATGTATGCATTCTGCGCTATTTGCTAAAGTGTTTGGTACTGGTACTGGTACTGGTACTGGAAACCGTAAAGTTGCTGGCAACTCTAGTTATTATTTATTTATTTATTTATTTGTTTACAATACTTTATTGGTTTCCCAGTCCACTGCTTGTGCTGAATTCCTCAGAGTATAAATGGGCTATGTCTATGAATACACTTTCAAATCCCAAGCATTTTGAAGTCTTTAATCTGTTTGGTGTTGTGAGACAAAGTGAAGAATATCTCCCAAAGGGAAATCAGTTCCAGATTTATTACTTCTGTTGGTGTTACCCAAACTTTGATGCACGTCTGTGACTGACAGCCAAGGCAACACCCAGTGAAGGAGAAGTATCTTTTTTGTATTCCTTAGATTTTTTGGCTTCATGGTCCTTGGACAGCTTAGTTGAATGTTTAGAGTTGCCTCAAAGATAGTCCCTCGCTCACTGGTTTATGAACACTTAAAACACTCTTTCTAGTTTTTGATTTTCTGAAAAGATCAGAAGCACACAGGCTATTAAAACTTTACTCGTGTTACTGGTACCTGTATTTTGTGAGTCCTATATTACTATTAAACATATGTCAAAGCTATGAAGCTACCCTACTGACACACATTTTCTTTCCTATTTTTTTCAGTGGTATTGAATAGAGCCATGTGATTCTGCCTGATTATCAACTGCCAGCTGTGCAAAGGATCTATAATCATTTCCCAGTCCTTTCTCATACAACAGGTCAACAACTAACCCCTTTACAACAAGGAAACTGCCAGTATCTCCAGCTGGACAGTCTAATTAGTTTGGCCCTATGTTAGAGTATTTTCTTTTGTCTCTGACCTCAGGGAGTATATTATGTCATTTTTATTTGACATTTCCTTTCAACTTTAGGCACAAATAATTGCATGACAGTGAGCTGATTACCTTCATATTGACCAAGTACTATCATCTAATACCAGGCAATATGAAAACTATCCCATTTTAATACATATTTTAATGTAAGATGCAGTGGCAAAATTTTATTGACCAATTCCGCAAAATAAATCACAATTTAGAAAGCACACCAATGAATAATATTTAGTTATGATAGTATTTTAAAAAATATACATGTGTTGAACCACTCTTCTATAAGCCAGTATGTTGTGTGAAGGGTGACTCTTATTGTATAAAATATGTCATTGTGCAGTTTCTTATAATGAGACACTCCACTAACAAAATACGAACTTATTATAAATCACAAATACAAATATTGTACTCAGGAACAACTATTAAACATAAAAACGTGTATTTTTTAACTTTAAAATTGTGCCATATATACAGTATGCACAGGATTACATCTATACACAGCAAGATGTACTGGAACGTTGACAAATCCATAACATATTGATGGATTGCTTAGATATATATAAATATTGTAGTGATCCGTGTACTGTAGTTCCTGCTGTGCATGTGTGTTTACGTGCTGTATGTATCTGTCATTCCCTCTGTTTGTAATTGTAATCCCCCACTTTGTATTTATCGCCACTGTTTGTTACCTGTGTCTGTGTAAATCTAGCTTGTTTGTGTGTGCATCCTGTATCTCCCCTGTAACTGGTTGTTGTTTGTCTGTGCCCATTGGTGTGCGGCTGAGGACCAATGGGATATGTGTAAGCTCTGGTATCTTATCTGCATAAGGGGCGGAACTAAAGGTATAAGAACATAAGAAAGGAGGCCATCCAGCCCATCTTGTTCATTTGGTTGTTAGTAGCTTATTAATCCCAGAATCTCATCAAGCAGCTTCTTGAAGGATCCCAGGGTGTCAGCTTCAACAACATTACTGGGGAGTTGTTTCCAGACTCCCACAATTCTCTGTGTAAAAAAGTGCCTCCTATTTTCTGTTCTGAATACCCCTTTATCTAATCTCCATTTGTGACCCCTGGCCAGGTTAAAAAAGTACCCTGGGTTGACATTGTCAATACCTTATAAGAGGGGCTGGACCTGTCAATTTGTGTGTGTGTGTAACCTGAGTAGCTGACAGAGCTGTGAATAAAAGCATAGAAAGAAAATCAAGAGTCTTCTCCTGTTTTTGGCCTTCTGCAAGAACGCTACACTGGTGTCAGAAGCGGGATTTGAGATGGAACCCCCAAGTGTCAAGCAGGAGTGGTTAGGAGACAGGGCAAGGAGGACTTTGTGAGCGAGCTTGCCTGGATGGAGGAACAAGCCAGGACCACGACGAGTCTTAGCCAGTGCTGAAAGACGGTGTGCACCGGCGGCAGAGAGCACCGGGCCTGGCTGGGTCCCACAGAGCATTGCACCAGATACCGAGAGCCAGAAGAGACCGCAGGCCATCCAAAATGACAGCAGTGACAGTGCAGCGAGATGGTGGAACACGAAGCTGCTCAGCTTTGACAGCGCCACAAGCTGGGAAGCTTTCCACGCTCAAGTAACAGTATTGGGTAAGCTGTGCAGCTGGAGCGAGGGAAACAAGGTGCAGCAAGTGACGACAGCGCTGAGAGGAGATGCCCAGATGGTGCTGCTGAACCTGGCCGAGGAAGAGATGGGCAGTTACCCCACCTTGGTGGCCACCCTTCAACGCTGGTTCGGCAGCACAGGAGAACCAGAGCTACTGAGGGTCAATTCTGAAGATGGGCACGGACAGCCAGAGAAAGCCTGGCTCAATTGGCCACCGACCTGGAGAGAGAAGCAAGTACGTCAACACTGCCACCCAGGAGCAAGCCCAGTTCCAGTTCATCGAAGCTGAGTGAGCTCCCGAAGTTTCTGCGCCTCACCAAACCCTGATTACTACAGGCCGCCCTTCAACTCGCCCAAGAATGGGAAGGCGTGACCCAAGAGGAGAGCAGTGCCCGTCCATGTTCCACAGCCCGGGGGGCCAAATGAGAAGAAAGCGATACCACCAGAGCATCTCGCCACTCGCTGAGATCCTGCGGGAGATCGTGGCCATCCAGCAAGCCTGCCGCCAACAGGAACATCGACCTGAACCCCATCGACCACCGGTGGGAAACGAGAAGGAGCCGATGTGAAAGGGGAAACATCGGCCTGAGTCTTCAACCCCAAACCAATTGCCAGCTCGCCAGTCATCGTGGGGAGAACCAGTATCGGGGCACAAGTTTGAATCCTGGTTGTGCGATGCAGTCGGTCTTCGCTGGGGATTCCATGGGGGCACCGCATTGTCTTTGGCTTTCCCGGGGTTGGGGAGGTAGGATCCGGCTCAGACTGTTTCTTTTCACCACTCTGCAGTGACCCCTACAGGCCAGGCACGGGGTGAGCCTGGGGGCTGGTCTTTGTCCTCCAGAGGCCGGTAGCCTGCAGTCATCCGCTTTCAAGTTCCTCGGTGTGAAAAGAAGCCGATTGGCACGTGGGATCAGAGGTCACCCACTGAGCCTCAGGTCCCTGAGCTGCGGTGAAGAACAAATAATAATAATAATAATTGGGGGTAAAATAATTGGAGATTTGACATTAAAAAATAAATAAATAAATAAAATAAAATAAACTGTCGGGTGGAAGGCATGCCATGCACCACGCTGGTCGATACGGAATCCACAGCCACCCTGGTCAGGCCCGACATATTCCAGCGAGCTGGCACGACCAGCCAAGCTAAAGTGGCGCCCACGATGGTACAACTCCGGACAGTGACAGGTCAGCTATCCCTGATGCAAGGGAGACCGCCTTCGACCAGGAGGTCTGGGTCGCGGATACCCAGGACCAGTGCATCCTGGAACTCGATTTCCTGCAGCAGGCAAGAGGACAGCTGGACCTGGTGAAGGGGAACTTCACTTAGCATTTAGCCGCGCCAACCACCAACCGTGATGCCATGGACTTTGCAGGCACCCTGGTCAACACCAGCCCCACTCGAACACCAGTAAGCACCAGCCCTTTCAAAGGCTGCTGCAGACGGTGCTGTCCAGGGGTGAGAAGTGTTAGGTTATCATCACTAATGTAGCCCCCATAGATTGCCGTTTGCAGGTAATTAATATTCAAAACTCTCCTTTGTTTATGTTTAACAGGACTGTCTGAAAAGCCTCACAACGTAAATAAAATCTGTACTTTTGATAAGTATCTTTCACACCACAGGAGATGCAGGAGTGGCGCAAAATAAATAAGATCGAATCCTATTTTTTGCAGTTTGACGCACGACAACTAGGGTATTGAGCAATCAGAGAACACTTTCAATGCACGTGGTCCAGTTGGGTGAAGCAGTATCCAAATTGATAGAGGAAGCAATAATACTTGTCGTTAAAAACATCCCCAGAGCTTTATGACAAAGGGCATCACAATTATAAAGATACAGATTTGAAAGATAATATATGGGAGTCCATTTCAAAGGAACTGGGTAAGCCTGGTGTGTATGATTTCTTGCCATATGTGTTGAAATACCATCAGAGAAGACGCTCGTAATTGCCACATCATGTTGAAGAATATGTACCAGTCTTGATCATAGTTTTGTCAATAGCAATTTTGAACAGTTGTATAGATCTGGCAGTTTTCAAACCCGTCGCATCGCCTCTGTGTCGCTTCTGGTGTGTATGGTCATGTCGCTGTGAAAGTGTCTCATCGGCAATTAAAAAATCTCATCACGTCTGGTGTGTGGAGACCTTTAATGTATATTGTTTAGTTAGTTTAAGAACACTTTTATGTAAGACTGGAATATGCACTAAACTCAAAGCTATAGCAACCGTTCGGTATTTTATTTGTAAAGCACTATTAGGCTTTGTTTTAACAGTTTAAAAGAAACAAGTCTAGATAGTGTTTTAACGTTAATCAATGTTTATTTCTATGGCTCGTCTGTGTTCTGTGTCAGTGAGATGAATTCATCTCTGTGAATGACAGCTGATGCTGGGGGCCAAATTTTGCCCCCCCCCCTATATAGATATATATATATATATATATATATATATATATATATATATATATATATATATATATATATATATTAACAAACATTAATACACATTAAAAACAACAAAACAATGGCTCTAGCACGTTTTTCAGTACAATATTACAAATAATAACTGAGCTACGTATAAATATGTAAAGCATAATACATACACACATGCATATATATGGTTTCATTATGATAATATATATATATATATATATATATATATATATATATATATATATATATATATATATATATATATATATATATTATCATAAACCATGTTTTATGTATCTTTTTATTTACTGTAAAGGCTTTAATCATACAGAGATTAATATAATGTATAGGATCCAGAGATTATAAATGACAGAAACAATAAATGTATAAACATTACGATTAACTACTAATAAAAAAAAAAAAACCTGCAAAAATCTGAATTGCAAGACTAAATCTTTCTGATTAATTGTGAAACGTAAATATGTATTTCTTGTGTGTTGGTGCGTACTTAGTTCTTAGTAACATTGGCCCACCTGAGGATAATGACTAAATGCCAGCGTTGGCCCACCTGAGTATAATGACTAAATGCCAACGTTGGCCCACCTGGGGATAATGACTAAATGCCAACGTTGGCCCACCTGGGGATAATGACTAAATGCCATGAGCAAAATGACGTTGGCCCGCAGCCAGTTGCCAAGTTAAAGTGCTTTGTGATGGTGGTCCACTGTGAAAGGCGATATATAAAATAAAGATTGATCGAAGATTGAAGTTGTGTTATTATTGATGTTTTATTTTTTTAACTGCAGTTTTGTAACAAAGTGTAACATAAAAAAAAGTTTATGTTTATACGGAATGCTTAGGGGGTGAGTAATGATTACATTAGTTGTAGTGTTTGTGAGAGTAATGATTAGAAATGGAACCAGCATAACAGGTTTGTGAGCTATTTTTTCCCCTACTTTTTCAATAGGTTTGTATTTCAAATAGGTTTACTTGTACCTTTTAATGTTGTTGTGGACTATATGGCTGTCACTAGTTGCTGTTCTGTCTCGATGGCAGCGCACTGTGTTTATTCATTGTTAGAAAGGGAAACAGTGATGCAATTAGTTTGCAATTTGCTATTGTAACAGTGTAGCAGTCATGTGAAACTCAGGAAAGAACAGAAATTCAGGTCTCTGATAGGCTGAAACACTTCACAACATGTTGATGCAGAGTCGTTATCGGCATAAGATGGGATGTTGGTGTGGTTCAGTTGTGCATTGCAATGTTAGTAATATGTTTACATGGCTACAAAATGAGGACACTGTCAGTAGCAAACAAAACAGATTACAGAATGATCTCCAGCTGTTCAGCTGTTCACGTTAAAAACCCAACTGTAGATGTACAGCTATGGCCAAAAGTTTTGCATCACCTAGGAAAAAAATAGACTATATGAACATAATTGAGATATTTTATTTAACATCATGTAATCAAAGAAACTATAACATGATATTGTCTACCGGAAGCCATAATAGTAGTACAGCATTTCATGTTAGATTTCAAAATGTCAAATTTTTCGTTAAGTATATAGAAAACTACAAAGAAGTATGTAATTCAGTATGTTAACATAACATTTCTCAGCAGGTTTCATTCAACTTTATGAAGCTTGGTTTTTAATCTAAAAAAAATCCTTAAAGATTACTGTTCTTTGGTGTTCTGTTACTGTGGGGGTATCCGCTGATAGACAAGAGAGCCATGAGTTGACGTTGAAACGCCGCTCAGGCGTCCAGGTTTTATTAACCATTAACAGGCAGTTGTAGTGGTTGATGGCTGCTGCTAGGATACCAACAATGGTAGTCCTAGTGTGGGAGGCCATATACAAAAATGTGTATGAAAATAAATACAAAAACTAAAAACAAAACACATTGGGTAAAACAGCTAAAAACAAAAGTTTGCCATTCAGAGTCTCAGTGCTGCTCCCACTTAAAGGGAGGTCCATTCTCCCTAACACAAATCTAAATATACTTTTGTGGGATTAAAATTCCCCTAAATGAATCCCTCTTCTAAATACTGGAACCCCAGTCTGCATGCGGTCATTCCTTTGTTTGTTCACCCTGGATATACAGACAGCCAAACTCGCCTTCCCAGACAATCTGTATCCCTGCTTGTAGAACAAAAAAACAACAAATGGAGAACCGAGAACCAAGGACTAGCTTTTCAGACCTTTTTAAAGGCATGTGGCCAGGGTTAATTGATAATCAATTAGTCAATGAACACCTGGCCACATGCTGCACATGAAGTTCAATTAGGCAGCCCTGCCAAATCTAGCCCAAATGTTATTCAGCCCTGCCACAAAGACATATATCCTCACTTAGAAACCCTTATGGTACCATACACTTCGAAAATATAATGGAAAGATTTTTAAGAATAAAACTTGGGGGAAATGAATTAAAAAGATTGAGGATTTGATTAATTTAAATAAAAGAACTATAGTTGACTACAAAGAATTTAAACAGAGGTATAGAATTGCATATACGTCCAAAAATATGTATGAAAAGATTTGTGAGAACCTCTTCACTTTTGATATTAAATACCAATAATTACATGAACACTTTATTAAAACGTGAACACTGAATAATGTCCTGTTTTTCTTAGAACTCAAAGATTATGTTGAGCTACAATATCCTGAGCAATGTTGCCAGCAGCCTATGCTCAGTGGTTGCCATAAATACAGGTAGAAATCGACTTCTGATTTCACATTTATCATTCTTCACATTATACAGCTTAATGTCAGAGGAAAGACTGTGAAGTGTGAAGCATTAAACACTTGAATACTGCATTTTTAATCACAGTGTGTTATGCTTGTCTGATGACAGCCATATGTCCCCAATTAACAAAGAATATTTCCTAATCTGCAGACTGGGCCAGCTCAAGAGGTCAGACTGGTCGATGGGAAGCAACAACTGAGCTGTCACAAGCCACAGTGTTGATCCAGCTGGTGGCCATCTTATCCCTCTGATGTTATCAACGGGGGTCCTTATAGCTGAAGATTTTGAGTTCCATAGTGATCACAAAATAAATAAATGTTATGATTAAAAAGTGTAGTTTAAGTAAATGAAAATGTATGTTAAATGCAAAATTAAAACTGCATTGTACTTAAAACATAACATATTATTATTATTATTATTATTATTATTATTATTATTATTATTATTATTATTATTATTATATATATAATAATAATAATAATAATAATAATAATAATAATAATAATAATAATAATAATAATAATAATAATACATTTATTAAATCTACAAAGCACTGAAACACTGCATATGATATTGCAACATGTTAAGGGATTACCACAAATGAGGTTTGCAATCAGTATGGATGAGGCCTGTCCCAAATGGGGGCTACTTGCTCTACATCTACACAGCAAGTACTATAGGTCTGTGGTCAAGTAACTGTTAATAGGGCCCTCTTTCAATTAATACCCCTTGTATATATGTTATTGGGTAACACTGTGTGATGTCTAAGATGTACATTAGATCTGGTCAGTCAGAGCCAAGTGGACTTTTAATGCCAGCAAGGATGCTGTTTGGACAGGATGCTATAGTGAGGTAGAACATGTACAGTAGTTGGCACGGAATACACAGAGGGAAAGACAAAAGTCTGAAAAATGAGTGTGCAACAGAGGGCGAAGTTCAGGACCCTAGGCTTTTTACATGAGCTATATTAAGTTGTGTTTACAGCCAAAACTGCTTGTAATGTTTATTTACTGCAGTATACACCCCAGTTACAATATGTTACAACTTGATTACATGAAGGTCAAGCTTATTACTTTTATAAAAAGTATGTCAGCCTGAAACAGATTAGGAAAAGGTTATGCCTATCAACCATTCACCTACTGCCTTCTGTCTCTACTCCTAGCATTTTCCTTGCAGAAATTTCAACAGCTGGCAGCCATCAGGAAGTCTAAAACCATTTAATCAGATAGAAGTTATTATTTTTAACAGACAAATACAAGTCATTGTATTCACAGTTGCTCAGGTGCTTTCTAGAAGGTACTGACTATAGCTGATTGATACCTGGAAGAAATTTTAGATTTTTCAATCTTGCATTTTAATGCTGCAACTGTATGTGTCAGGTCGCAGTACTGTGTTTTTTTTACTATGAGATACTCTACAGTAGAAGTAATAAAGCAGAATACAAGAAACCTTTTTTAAGAATCCAAGTTAACCACAACGGAGTAAGGATAACATTTTACTTATTCAAATATTAGGTGGGACTAAAACTGATTAACTGAAAAAAAAAAAACTGCAAAGCACAACGTACAGTAGATGCTTGTTCAGTGCCTATATATATATATATATATATATATATATATATATATATATATATATATATATATATATATATATATATATATATATATTTTATTGTTTTATTTATTTATTGCATTTATATAGCTTTTTATACAAATGTATCGCATAAAGCACTGTACAGTACATAGCAGAAAAAAAGAACAAACCACAATACATTTGTATAGCATGTCACACATACAACTGCCACAATCAGACCATTTATACGTATAATAATAATAATAATAATAATAATAATAATAATAATAATAATAATAATAATAATAATTTTAAAGTTACATTAAAACCCACTAAGATAAGAAAGACATTTTAAAAAAGTGCATTTTTAGTCTTGACTTGAAAACTGTAACAGTCCCAGCTTCCCTGACAAACGAAGCCTGAGCATTCCATAATTTAGGAGCTCTACAAGAAAAAGCCCTTCCTCCCGTGTTGCTTTTGTTGACCCTAGGAATAACCAACAGCCCCGCATCCTGTGATCTTACAGTGCAGTTTGGAAGATACAGGGTCAGTAACTCCTGCAAATAATTAGCTGCTATAATTATCCTTTCATACACTATACATATAATTGCACAGTATGGCTTGATAATGAATATTGGTAATCTTTTTATCAGGACATTATCAGTACCAACTCAACTGTAGAGATATAGTTTTGGAAGGCAGGGAGTTCAATTTCCAACTGGGAAATCTTTATTGGAGGGCAGGTAAATCCTACTTGATTAAACAGATTGATATGGGGACAGAAGTGATACAACTTGATCCCAAAGCAGGTGATGAGATAGCCCCCCCCCCCAGCAGAATATGCCCACTGAGACTCAATTTGTAAATTGCTGCAGGATTCTTTTTCAACTTGGTATGGGAATAGAAAACAAACATGCTGGAAGTTGGCCAACAAACACTTCCTTATTTATTTATGTTTTTTTTTTAATGAAATGTGGTCATAAAAAGAACAAGAAACTTCTACCATACCCTAAGTATAATTTTTAACTTCAAAGGCCCAGAGGATTATAAATATTAACCATATTTACAGTATGTTAATTTGTGTGTGTGTGAAGTAATTCAAACATTTCGCCAGTCATCTCTATCCTTCATTTTTTTTAAAGCAGTATTCTAAGTGCAAAATCAGTATGCGTCACTAGATATGAGACATCCTACCCCTTTCCTTCAGGGGGGAAAACAGATGCATTAGAGGGAAATGTTATTTCCTTATAGAACCACTGAGCTATGTGGTGCACTTGTTCAGCATTGCTGGACTCCAGTCTGTATTCACATCACATCTCATTCCCTCCTGGTAGCAGACTCTCTCCAGCCCACAGTCTCTTGAGCTGGGAAGGCTTTTCATTTCTTCTCCCAACTTCCTTCTCATCAACCTTACCGACTCTCTTGAGTGCGCTTGGTCAAACATCCAGGGATGCTGTCACGGCCACTTTGCAGCGGGATTAGAAGAGAGACTCACAGTGTGTGACTGACTAAAGACTAACAGCAACAGAGGGAGAAGAGCATCTACTGGCAGTGCCTGTGACATTGCAAACCAGAGACACGGTGACAGCTCCAACTTAAACAAGCTCGTTCCACGTTCAGTCGGCAACACAACTTTACCTCGCTACACATACTGCAGAAGTATAAACACTGCAGCAGAGGGACGAAAAAGTGTTCTTCGGAAAGGTACTGTACGATTTTATTTGAACACTTTAATAGCTTTTAAGTCTTACGTTAACGCAAACAAAAATATGATGTTTCATCATCATATTCAACTTTACTACACATTTTAACGATGTGCATAATTGTGTACATTGAAATCTGTGGATTAATTTATATCCTCAATACAATATTTTAATATTGGAGTTAACGAGTTATCAAGCATTAACTTTCAAATGGTATCGGTACGATGGTGTACAACAAAGATGCAGAGTCTTTACAGTAAGGTAGTGAGCGAGATAGTATGATATATATATATATATATATATATATATATATATATATATATATATATATATATATATATATATATATATATATTAACTGATATCCCATTCTGATACGAGCGCTTCGTTGCAGAAAATAGACAAGTGAATGGATGCACTTGGAAGCAATTTGAAATACCGGTACATCAAATGTTCGAGAGAGAGAGAGAAAAAAGGTTTAATACGAATACAGTAGAATACAATAAGCAATAAATCTGCAAGTGTTTCACAACTGCAGACAGTTTCCCGTACTTTTTTATTCTTGTTGTATATTTTCATTTTGTAAACCCAGTAAACCTGTTGAGGAGTACCATCTATGGCTATTTCATTGTGGTAAACGTAACGCGTGGTGTTAATATAGCAATGTTAACGTTACAAATTGTATTGGTGTTCTTGCGTAGGGTTTGCATTCAGTACTTTATAGCAGTGTGTCTCGTTACAACGCTAGTTTATTGGTTTATTGAGGGTTAAAGCAAGTTATGTAAAAAAAACAACTCTGTGGTCAAGATATTATTTTTCTTCATATTGTAACTGCATTAAAAAAGTGGAAATAGGTTAGTTCAACTGTGTTTTTAAAACAAGGTAGCGTATTACCGTCCTGGCGCAGTCGTTTATTTATTTATTTATTTATTTCATAATAATGTCGATGAGAGTATTTAAGCATTCAAGTCATGGTTACAAATTTTGAAAGTGCGCATTATTTCATAGAGCAGTACTACTTTAAAAGTTAGATCACACCAGGGCAGATCAAACTGAGAGAAGTGACACAAAGTTGTTGTTGTTTTTTTCTTAGTAAATAGCAGTTTTTCATTTGTGTTAAAAAAACAGTGTTTACTGTGTGCGTGCATTTTGCATGTTTATCAGAAGAATGAAATTATTACACTTGATACACGTTACAAAACACCATCAAAGGATAATTCTGGGTAATAAGAGCAAATACTCATGCAGAGCAGTTAATGTAATTTTAATAACTGATTAATATATATATATATATATATATATATATATATATATATATATATATATATATATATATATATATATATATATATAGCTCTGTGCCCATACAAAAACTAACTGCAATATATTATCTCTGCAGTTCATAAAGTGTTCTAAAACTATTTAATAGATTGCAAAATACAATCCACATCCTTCCCCTAGTAGCAAACCTTTGGCAAAACACGGGATAATTAATTTTCAAATATTCTACTAACATCAAAGTATGCCACTTAAGTTTGAACACATTTGTAAATGTGTAAAGGTTTTTATTTTAATATTTTATGTATTTATTGTTTTATTTTATTATTAAAGCTAAAACAATAATTGCACACTAAACCAGGGGATGACGTTTTTATATGAATATACTGTAACAGATTATAATAATTGAATAACTAATTAAATTATGATGGCATTATCTCTCAGGATGGTTTATATTGTGTGCAAGCCAGGATGTAAATTAAAAGCTTAATGGGATTTTCAATAATTAAGTGATAATCATAGCAAGCACTACAGTAATTATGTTATTTTGGTATCATTGGTAGACAATTTAACAGTTCAAAAAAAGTCAACTCTGAAAATGCATTTTTAGTATTGCTACTTTCATTTGGTTTGACTCGTTTTAACGTTTTCTGTACCACCAATGGCACATTAAATAAAGTGAAAAGGAAGAACTGACATCTATTATCACTGATATTAATGTGTCAGTAACTTCACTAGCAGTGATCCAAAATATCTGTGGCTTTGACACAACTTTGACACATTTTTACTTTTTCATAGGATGTTGTTGTGCCCAGGCATCCTTGATTCCTGCATTATTTAAAGAAGGACACAATAATGAAAACTTGCTAATGTTAAAATGCAGCCAAAGTAAATGAACACTCTGTTATCCAAAAGTACTTTACAAAGTTTTAGCTTGTTTGCATGATAAAGTTACTAGCCAAAATGTTTATAAGTTTTTACCTTGTGTCTGCTTGACTATTTGTGTAGTTTCCTGCAGTTGGCATTTTCATACAATATATATTTTTTAAAAAATATCACAAATAGGCTGTGCAGGGTTTTATAACTAATACCTTATTGAAGGTCAACTAGCTAGCATCCTTCATAGTCAATGAATGGGCTAGTTATGAGCCTTAAAAAAAGGTTGATAATTATATAATATATAAAATAAACAAACCTGTTGGACTTAGGGTTCCCAATTCCAAAACTGGTCTAGTTTTTCATTCAGTTAACATTTGTGAGAAAATACTGTATCTCAACTCCATTGCGTGTTCGATTTACAAATATATAAAAATACAGGTTTTCATATTATCATTGTCAATGTTCCTTGATATATGTAGGCTGCTATATAATTTGTTATACAGACATTTGCAGTGCAAATGGGATATTTAGTTAAATACTCTCTGCTTTGGTCTCAATCAACATGTTCACAAAGGAAAAGTGAACTTGCAAAGATTCAGTGACAGTTATAGGGCTCGATTTAGCAACGTTCACAAACCCCTAAGGCAATCACTTTTGCGGACAGTTAAGCGCCAAAATCAGAGCGCGTGTGGGCAAACAGACTTTGCCCACCTGTGTGATTTAGCAACCGTGTTTTAGTGCCCACCCAGCAAGTCAGCATTAGCGCTGGACATGGGCAGAACTTTAGGGGAGTGTCCTCGTTTACATACAAATGTAGCGATTTAGCAAACCATCAACAGTGTTAGCGTTTGCGTTTCAGTTGACATGTGAAAACCAGGTCTAAACTGTGCACAAATTACATGGTCGACTATAAATACTGCTGAAACTACCAGGGAAGCAGGCAAAGAAAGAGAGAGAAAAAAGAGAAATAAAAGAAATATGGAGTGCGCACTAGATTTCTACATGGCCAGACAAAGAGAGAGGAGGAGGAGGAGGAGACGTCCCCAAATATTTAGAAGTCATCTGTCTTTTCTGAGCCTGTCTGACACACAATGTAAGCAGCAATTTTGCCTCAACACACAAACAATCACTGACATCTGCCAACTGCTTCAGGCTGACCTGGAAGGAGACACGTGGGGAGCACACTGTTTGTCTGTAGCATAAGGGTACCCACTGCACTAACATTTTATGTCACTGGCTCATTCCAGCGTACTGTGGGTTACTGTAAAGCCATAAATATTTGTGACCAAAATATTTGGCTAATCACACCCATAAAACCTATTTTGCTCCAGAAAAGTTGGATATCTCTTGCAATATACGAAGTATGTATTGTTAGTAGAATTTGATTTCGTGCCAAAGATGTTTGCGTTTCTATGGCTTTACAGTATACTGCAGACATGAGCCAGTTGGCTGTGCAGTGATGTACCTGCAGCTTTAGTAAAGTGGGCAGGAGAATTCATCCATTTCCCTGTCTCTCACGAGCTGCAACAAAATACAAGCAAGGCTTTCTTGGGAGGTATGTGTTTCCTGGTGTCCTGGGAGCCTTGGATTGCGCACCAACACAGAATAGGCATCTTTACATAAATCGTAATGGGTCCTATTCTGTCAATGTGCAGGAAGTGTGTGACGCCAACAGCTACATCACAGATGTGTATGCAAACCATCTTGGCTCTGCTCATGACTCGTTTATTCTCGCTAATTCGCAGGTGGCAGCTGCGTTTCAGCATGATGACAGTCTGAGAGGCTGGTTGATAGGGGACAACGGGTATGTGGCTAGTGACACTGCTGCTCAACCCCACAACCCCTGCCAAACAGAGGTATAACTGTACCTTTAAATGTGCTTGTACTGTAATTGAGCGAACATTTGGACTCCTCAAAATGAGGGAAACAGATGCTGAACTTGAAGCCCCAGCAGTGGCGGTTGCAGATGCTACACATGCCAGGCAGGTCCTACAAAGCCTTATTAATTAGTTTTATTTCTTAAGTATTCACTCTCCACCTCCAGGCTGCTAACAAAATGCTTGCTTGAGAGGCTTGGTCACCCTCCTTACTTGTGCTGCTGGGCATTTTTATTTTTTTGCACTTTTGTCTCCTTTCTTCTTTTTGGGGGGTTTCAAAATGCCATCCGTTAGCTATCGCAGATGCACAGGGGCTCTTAAAGGGAAAGCTGAATCCTTACTGGTTGTAACCTTACTCCCCCCACTGTTCTTTGATTGGCTGGGCGCATGATTCACTATTTGATGTGCGTTAGCCCACGCATGAGACCCGACTTCTAAATCACATTTTTGTGCGCTATTGCCGTGGTTCGCTAACGTTGTCATTTTTGCTCTAGCGAAAGTGGCTGAGCACATATTTGCTAAATAGGGCCCATAGTGTCTTATCTTTAAGGAAGCTTTTCAAGTGTCTAATTGCAACAGGCAAAAAAAATATTTTTGCGGATTAGTGGTGAATACACATCCTTTTTAGAAAAGTGGTAAAAATGGTGTTGATGGATTATTCACGTTACAATTACTCTAATTAAAAAAAAAAAATCAGTGATGGTATTGTTGTGGTATTGTATTGCTCTAAAATGTATTTTTTTATAATCTTAATGTGAATTTGGGTTGTTTATTGTATACTGCATGGAGTAGACTAAGTGATTATCTTTTATATTGAAATGTTTTTTATTTAAAGTAATTTTTTCTTCCTTTGAAAGAAAGTAAAATTAACAAGCACGTTTTATATACTTTATGGACGTCATTTTTCTAGTTTATTTCTAATATGACTATTATGCTTAGAAAAATCACAACAATGCTCCAATAGTTCTCAATTGAAGGCATTCAGGATTCTGATTTGAGGTACATGAGGTTCTATCCTAAATTAGGTTTTGTTATCGAGGGCAATTTAGACGTCAGGAAACAAGTAGATTATCACCTTCACATAGAGGTTTAAATAATTGGAGCAAGAACTAATGTAGAATCCATCATCTATTTCCTCGTTATAAAAAACAAACAAACAAACAAACAAAAAAACTAAGCCTTTTGGCCTCATTTATGTTAGAGGAGTTTAACCAAGACTACAAACTGTATTTATGGATTTATGGTGGCGAGGTACATATACCTTGACAAAAAACTGCTGAAACACAAAGGAAAATGATTAACCCTTTTGTATGAGCATGATTAAGAATGATGAAGGCAAACAATTTAAGTTAATACAAGGACCCCCTGTACGTAAAGAAAATGGGTCTGTTTTCATAAGGTTATATGTACTAATACTTAAGTTCAAACATTTCCAACATAGTTGTGGACACCAATTAAATATATCAACTAGAGACAAGACCTTATATTTCCAGCAATATTGTTCTATGAAGTGTTTTTTTCAAAATATGATTTTTAATAATAGAAGTAGTTTTATGCAGTGATAAATCATTTCCATGTTTGAATCAGATGAATAGTGAATGGGCATACACTGGAGAATTCTGCTTTACAGATGATTTATTGCTGGGAAAATATAGAAACTCATTCCTTTTACAAATTAATGTTTGTTTATTTTTATGTAGATAAAAATAAAATGATTTAAAGTGCAGCTTCATTATATATATATATATATATATATATATATATATATATATATATATATATATATATATATATATATATAAATAAAATGAACCAGTGATTGGAAATCCTGGCATGTGATTGGTTAAAACCTTGTCATAGAAGGAAAATTAGATTGAACTATTGCCCTAACATCCTTACACCACCGGTCAATAGTCTCGGTCTGTCATGTTCACATCACTGTCAGTCCTGCCCCTTTTCAAAGAAATGCTTTTCTCCCCTGCACTCTTCACAAGAGAAAAAAATGGCTGAACACCGATTATGTGAGTTAACAGAAAATTAATTACAAATATACTACAAAAGAAAGATGCTCCAAACACTAAAATGGAGATTAAAACGTCACTGTCATTGTTTTCTGACTTTCTGAAATTCAAACAAATTCAACTCGACGACGTAAACAAATATGACGGGCGGGATATAAACTGGATTATGCAGCGGTCAACAAACCAGACGGAGACGGAGAAAAAACATTGCTAACTATACTGTATGAACTTCCAAAACATTTTCTGTTATTTATTTGTTATTTATTTATTTACTTATGCTGTATAATCTATATTTAAACAAAATATATAAAGTCGTATTTACTATCCAACCTTGCCTCACTTATTTTCTTGACCGATTCATATATTAAATATGTACAGCAGACTCAGCTAATAGTGGAAAATGAAATGCCCCTCAGGAAGACTATTGTTACCTGCGGCTTCGGGCATTATAGCGCCCTGTCGGTAACAATAGTCTTCCCTCAGGTCAATCATTTTCTACTATAGCCCTCCTCTCCAGTCCATATTTTTTATATATATTTGCTAAAAAAAATACAACTTCAATTTAGCTGTGACAATGCAAGAAAAATAGACAGTGCAACACATATGAATGTATTAATTATTGTAATTATTTTTTTTAATTGTGTCCGTATCCTTACTAGCAAGTTGCAAATCATTGATCTAAGGTTTTGGCTAGCCCTTGTATTGGAGAGTCTGGAGAGTAATGTTATTTAGTGTTTTATTAAGTATGTTAAATGTTATATTAATCCAGGTATCCAGTTCAATTTATTCCATTGTAAACTTTGATTTCAATGAGACAGTATTTGTGCACGCTTTGGCGTGTGCCATATTTTCAGATTAACTTTAGGTCCATTTCAATGAGTGTTTATGTGCGTTGTGCAAATGTTCATGTATACGAATCAGGAAATCAGGAATAGAGTTTTCACAACAGGTCGTCCTTTTTCTGTTATTAAATTAAATTAAATTAAATTAAATAACATTTTCATTAGTCTTTCATCTTAAGTAAACAAACAGAGTATTAGTCTTAGCATGTTTGTTTATCCAAGATAATAAGAATTTCATAAACATCTTGGTGGATATTATCAAAGGAACCTCTCGCAGTTTAACAAATTAGAAATACTGAGGAGTTTAAATGGAAATCTTTAGCCAAACTGAATTTGGTTGTGGTTGCTGTCACAGATAATTCATCAGATATATTGAGTGAAGTCTTTTGTTCAGTTACTTTTTTGTAAGTTCTGTAACGGATGTAGCAGGACAGGGGGGCCTGCAATATGAAAAATGTTTTGTTTTAGGGCAGGGACAGAAGTAAAGCCTCCCTGCCAAGGTCACGGAATGTCGTAAAGGTCTGTGTAAAACCTACGTTTGGTTTAACTGTTTGTAATAAAGTGTTTTGTTTGGTGTTATATGTCAGGGAAACAGCTTAGCTGTCCTGCACGTTAGACAGGGACTTGCATATAAGTGAAGGTAGGCTCTACATTTGAGCTAGGCTTTTGTTTTATTTATTTTGTTTTTGTGATTATTAAAAATAGCGCATAGCGCTTTAGAAACCTTCAAATCTTGTGTCTGGGTCTATGGTTTAAAGTGCAAACGAGCCAACGACAGAGGATTTGAAGGTAGGTTTTACACAGACCTTTACGACGTTCCGTTGGGCTCTTCACTCCACAGCAGCAGCCCAGAGCAGACTGACTACTTCTTTTTTATACCCTGCACCTGGCTCTAATTTTCAATAATTGCCAGGTGCAGGTGATAATTAAACAAAACAATAAAGCAATTAAATTAAACAAAGGCAGGGAGGCTTTACTTCTGTTCCTGCCATAAAACAAAACATTTTTCATATTGCAGACCCCCCTGTCCTGCTACATCCGTTACAGTTCACATACATGCACAGAAATACATTAAAAAGTAGGCACCTGAGAGATTAAAAAAAAAACCTGCTGCCTAACACAAGCAAAGGCCAAACGAACACACAATTCATAGCAAACTGATAGTTGTGAAATTAAATTATGCTTTTTTAATTACCATAAACTATACTTTATATGTCATATAATGCATTGTAAATTCTCTTTAGTGCTGTGACATGTTGCCATATTAAGCTTGGTTAAATGAAGCTTGGTTAAATTCTCAGGTGCTTGGCTCACTGATTATTATATAAGTTTATGTACAAAAGTTAGTTGAATAAACTGTAAAAGGGTAATGGTAACATTGCAATGATTCTATATATATATATATATATATATATAGAGAGAGAGAGAGAGAGAGAGAGAGAGAGAGAGAGAGAGAGAGAGATAACACAGGGTTGTGGCTCTCATTTGCTCCATAATGCCATTACAGTAGCCCTTTTATACTTGTTATAAGGCGGAACACAAATAGCATGGCTCCTCACTATAGCGTTATAAAGGGTGAGCACTATATATATATATATATATATATATATATATATATATATATATATATATATATATATATATATATATATATGCCTGCTAGTTGAACCTAATGGTTTTGTTAAGGGTGGCTTGTGAAGGAAAGGAAAACAATAATAACTTAATGCACTTTTAAACAAGAGATTTTTTTTATTATTATTAGAAATGACATATCAAATAATTATGTACGCAATGCAATGCACTATTTTATAATCTGTAGCACATGTTATGATATAGTCTCAAAGGGAACATTTCACTTCAATCCCATAATGAGTTGAAAAAAATGTATATTAACCGAATGACGTACTGAGATTGGAAAGAATACGCACACATATTTTACCTGCAACTTCTCATGAGTAGTATAAGGTAAATAAACTACTTAGTTGGTTGCATTTCACTAATATCACACATATCTTACTAACAGAGATGGTTTGTTTAGTGGGTTTTATAAATTTGCTTTGCAAACATTTAGGCAAATTTAAGTTTTTTTTTAGATTTCAAGAAAACAGTTAATTCAAGGGGTCCTTCAGTGTTATAAACCTCAAAAGTGAAACTGAAGTGGTTTATAACATTTCACAGAACCCTGAGATTAAATTCATTTCTTGTAATTCTACAGGAAGTTTTTATTCTTCTAATATGTAGATAACAATCTGTAATAATAAATGAGAAACACAGTTGCTGTGGTTGTAAAACTGTAAAGTATCCCACCGTTACACAACTTACTTTTCTAACCAAAGTAACACACACCTTCAACTCATGTGGGACTGACAGTGGTTGGGTAACCAATAGTCTTAAAGCAACAGTGCTCAATCTACTAAAACTGCACTTACACAGAAAGTACATAATTTGAATAGAATTAGGTCTATTTCTATACTTAACAAACCAAAGAACAGTTTTAGAAAAAAAGTACTGTATCATGGTTTTAATTATACACTTCTAGATCATTTTAATCTTTAACATATAATTGTCTGAACTGGTGGGTAACAGAACACTATCTCAGAAACCAGCCTCACAGGGGTAATAGTCAGAAAATTACAAAGCAGACTGTGAAATATGTATGAAGCACTCACAATACCATATATATCCCCATTAAATATGTATTAATACAAAAGTAATGTCCTATCATAGCATTAGTAAAATGCTTACTGTCAACGTTTTTTTTCTTCTTTTTTTGTGCAAGCAAACGATAATACAATTATTGTAAGCCATTAAACATATTGCAACCCCAGAGACCAACTGACACATGTACAGTATGGTGTTCCACCAGAGAGAGAGACTGCTACACCACATGAAGAGTTATACAATTAAATACAGCTATCTGGCTATGGGGATGCAATATATAGATAGAAATATTCTCAGATGAACTTCTTAACTGTGTGAATTTAATGTAAGAAGATAAATCTAGACTATAAATAGACTACAATAGAAGTCACGTTGCCTCTCGTCATCTAAAATAAAACTTTGTGTACTGAGAGTAACTAAATAACTGAGAGAAATGATTTTAACTTTATAATTGTTATACTCACAGAAACCACACGAGTACATTTTAATCCCCTGGTAAAGCAGGGTGAAAAAAAAAGTGGAATAAATGAATAAATACAGTGTCACAGGATTTCAAGACAGTTTTTTTCAAGCTTTTGTTTTAGTGTCTATGGGGAACAAAATGTAAAGCTCAGTCACTAAAAATTCCAGTAGGCACTGACAGTGCAGACTGTAATTCTATAGTGGCACCAGTTTGCAGGCTGACAGGAATCTCTGGGGTAAAGGTGACAAGGCTGTAATATTTTCACAATGGAGTGACTGATGTCTTTCGAAGTTTTGTTTCATTTGAAAGAGCACTTTACTTTTTTTCTCTGAAGATGAAGATATTTATAGGCTCTTGTGATGAAAACCATCTGGCTTAGCTATAGACAAGGCACTGAAGCGAATTCTAAGGTTTCTTCATAAGTAATGTGATCGATTAATGCAATTTTTTAAATTTATTTCATAAGGCACCGAACAAGGTAATACATGTGAATCACATGAATTTATCCAGTCCCTGAACTGCTAAAACACCCCCATATCATGACCGAACCACCTGTAAAGGTGCCAATACTTTTTTTATGACCAAATATTTGAAATTGCGTAAGTGCTTTTTTTCTTTGTATAGATATTGTTTGTTAAACTAACAGAAATTGTGTATGTTGGTCTTTGTCATATTAATGAGTGGCTAATGTTCACTAAATGCTTGTATTTAACGTTTTCTTGAATTATCTTATATTAACTGTAGGGTGTTAATAATTTTGACTGTGACTGTACCATACCTGAAACATCTTTTGTTTGATTGATACATTCAAATCCATTTCATTGCTAATGTTGTTATTTACAGTGCTCAGCTCAAGTACCCCTTTACAATGTTTGCTCTACTGAATGGTACCACAGTAGAGCGTTTATATAATGTGACCACAGTTTGGGACTGACAAACTGCTGGTTTAGGACATCATACATTTAAAATGTTAACAAGTTCAAAAATATTAACCTCATGATAAAACTATAACTAACAATGTTAACCTATAAAAATCATCGAAATGGACTCAGTCTAACTTTCTGTCGCTTTGCACTTTCTTTAGACTCTTGTGTTTTCTTTCTTCATTTTTCTAGGAAGAAATGTATCCACTTTTTACTTGAGAAATAATACACAGGATAATCTGGATGTACTTTACCAATGAAAACAATTCAACCAGCCGCTATTGCTGTTACTAAAATGCAGCCATGCCTAATAAACAAAAACGTCAATTCAGTATTGTGATTATTATTTATGTTTACCGGAGCATTTATACTCCTAAACCTGCAGAAAGATGTGCTTCACTGATTAGTGTTCAATTAAACGACGAGTTGAAAACGGAAAAGTTCATGAGCAGCACAGAGCGCTTAAACCAGAGTTCTCAAGAATGCCTGTTTCACCCACCCCAATCAGAGTGGAAGTCCGCTCAATCGAATTCACACATGGGTACCGGTGAATGAATGATTTTTAATCTATACTATACTAGCCTTTGAGCTGCTAAACAAAAATGAAATATTTACGCACAGTGGTTTTAAGATAATAAATAACACAGTTAAAAAAAAAAATCAATTCAAGAACATATTTTCTTTTACTTTAATTTTCTTTTTTGATTTATTTTAGTTTCTACATGTCTGTAATTGTTCGGTCTGATATATTTTTGAAAACGCTAAAGATCTAAAGCAAGTGTGATGTGGCCAAAGTGAAACCCATTTTAGTGATACGACTTAATGAAAACCTGTGTGGTAAAGAAGTAATGCTTTCCCTAAACATAATTTATTGTTCAACTACAGTGTTTACATCAGTCATGGTTATGTATACACATTATGAGTTCTAATGCATGTACATGGGAGAGGTGTTTACATTGCATACTTTATTTCAATTGACACCCTCCATGTTGCCACTGACAGCTTTTCAGGGAAGACAAATGTTTTCTGCTAAAAACTATTGCTTCCTTGCTGAGGTAGACTTAGATGGATACGTTGATGGATGGCAAATATGTTAGGTAGAGTGAGCTTGGTTAAGTGTTTTAGTGCTAACATTTTTGTTTATAGTGTCCATGCCTTTAGAGTCGTGCATTAACAACCCTGTTAAATATCTGTGTTCTATTAGCTTCTCAATTGACCATAAAACTCTCAGAGATTATTATTATTATTATTATTATTATTAACATTCTGCCACAGATTGGGTCTTTGTTGACCGGGGTTCTATCGACAAAGACAAAGCTATCGTTTGGTACCTCAGCATGTTACTAATCTAACCTGCTTTGTAAATTGTGTGAGAAATAGCAATTGCTGCAACCCATTTGTGGCAGGATAGCATCACGCCCAAGGCTGCTACTAATAGGAAGCTGCAGTTTAAAGCTCTGTGGCATCATTTTTATTAATGAAACAAACAAAATAAACCAAATAAAACATGGGAACAAATGACAGGTTTGAACAAAACACACACCTTACTTGTTCATTCACTGAACCCTCCAAACTCCTTAAACTTATCCACAAACAAAGGAGCTCCCTTTTTACACCATTCTACACAGGGATCTGGCAGGGATGGAATTAACCCCATCCCTGCCAAACTCAAATTCAAAGTATTTCAACTTTATTTAAACTCAACAAAAACACACTATTTACAAATGCAGGGCTTTTACCCTGCCACACTGTTCATTTCCACTCAGACATACCATGCGCATTACAACTCCCAAAATGACTACCGCTGATCCAGCTAGTGGGGTCTAAGGGCAAATTGTTTGATTATCTCATGAGCATTCAGGCATATGATGAGAAAGGGGAAGGACATTAACCCTTTAAGGACCGTGATTGTGTAAACATGATCGTACTGATGTGTCATTCTGGGACCATGATCGAGTAAACACGATAAAAAGCAAACTTAAATTCTTTGACTTACTGGGCTGCTATGCTTTGCAGTACAGGTTGTAAACACATATTATTGGATAGGGTAGGGATTGCATTTCACTGCCTGAATGTTTTTTTTTTTTTTTTCAAGTGATGTCACTGAGATGGGCATTTCATTTTTAGAGGCAGAAAAAAACATCACAGGAACGCCTTTAGAGAGAAGAAAGAAACAGAAAAACACTGTAACTCCCATGTATTTGACTTAAAATTATAAACAAACATATAGTCTTTGTGTGTTTTAATATATATGTTTTTACAACATTCATAAATATCAAAAAATGATACTAGCAGATAATAAGCAGATATTGTTTACTGAACAAAATTTATCAGATATATTTTCTTTATTTAAAAAGAAAAAACCTTATGTGTCCAATTATAATTTCCCCCCTGATTTTCTCCCAATTTGGAATGCCCAATCACTTTTACCCTCACCGCAGCAATTCCCCACATAAGAACAAAAGAACATAAGAAAGAGACGTACAAATTAGAGGCATCCATTCGGCCCATCTTGCTCGTTTGGTTGTTAGTAGCTTATTGACCCCAGAATCTCATCAAGCAGCTTCTTGAAGGATCCCAGGGTGTCAGCTTCAACAACATTACTAGGGAGTTGGTTCCAGACCCTCACAATTCTCTGTGTAAAAAAGTGCCTCCTATTTTCTGTTCTGAATGCCCCTTTATCTAATCTCCATTTGTGACCCCTGGTCCTTGTTTCTTTTTTCAGGTCGAAAAAGTCCCCTGCGTCGACATTGTCTATACCTTTAATAATTTTGATTGCTTGAATCAGATCGCAATGTAGTCTTCTTTGTTCAAGACTGAATAGATTCAATTCTTTTAGCCTGTCTGCATATGACATGCCTTTTAAACCAGGAATAATTCTGGTCACTCTTCTTTCCACTCTTTCTAGAGCAGCAATATCCTTTTTGTAGCGAGGTGACCAGAACTGAACACAATATTCTAGATTATATATATATAAACATAAACAAAACTGCAACACTGTATTTAAAAAAAATATTCTACACTGAGTACACAGCTACTCAGTCACTCCAGCCTCAATGGAGTCTCAAATCTATCCCCCCTAAAATAAGCCCCACACTGGTACTTACCACTTGCCCCTCCCCGGGACTAATCCACTACACCTTAAAATTAAAGTATAGTCTTATAATATTAGAATGTCTGCATTAACTTATTACAATGTTGGGGTCATTTTCCTTGGTCTAAACCTTATATACCCACTCAACAGTTAGGCATTGTCATGGATAGGCTTGGTGGTGACGTCAGACCAGGAAGGAGACACACACAGTACTGCGGGGTATGAAGCGCTGTTTCACCTTTTAATACATTAAATAACAAACAAAAACACTGGAACAAAACAAAAGGCACGGTGGCAAAAATAAGCAGTTACACAAAACACTGAACATAAAACAAACAAGCATTGTGCTGGTTTAAAGCCAGCTCGAGTAGCAATGTTACAAATCTTACTGTCTCTCTCATGTTCTCCGCTCTGAACACTCAATCCCGAGTGAGCTATCCTTGGCTCTTTTATGCAGCTGTGCCTGGGCTTGATTGCTTGTTAAATCAGGCCCAGGCATAGTTTGCACGTGAGCTGCTATGGGGCTGTTTTTCGTCTAATGGCACAGGAAATTTAGCTTCAATACATGGTAAAATGGATTCCATAGCATACCAAAAGATAAAAGACCAATCGTCTGAAACCCTCCGCTAAAAAACTTGGTTTAAAGCGCAACTGGACAAAACAATGATCCAAAGCACACATCAAAATCTACTTCAGAATGGTGAAAGAAGAATAAAATCAAGGTTCTGGAATGGCCTAATCGAAGTCCCGATCTAAATCTCATTGAGAATCTGTGGTATGAGTTGAAGAAGGCTGTGGACAAGAGAAGTACTCGAAATTTGAATGAACTGGAACAGTCATGCCAAAAGTTCATTGATAAATATCCTAATCGTTTAAAATAGGTTATTATTGCTAAAAGTGCCTCAACTAGATATTAATTCAATTTTCCTTGTCAGGCTATGAATTAGCGTTTTTGGAGTTTTGCAAAAAAATTGCTGAACTAAATAATTGTTGACATTTATTTCTTGTAACTTTTTTCCCTCATCCAAAAAGATTTTTGCTATAATTCTTCGTTTTTGAGAAATTTCTAGAAATTATAAATTTCCATTGGCATATGTAAACTTTTGACTACAATTGTACAATTTAAACACCAATGAAACCACACCCAGTGCGCCAATACATACATACATACGTTTAAATCATAAAACAACAGAAAAACACAAAATGCGCATTGGGGCAGGGTGTACCCCGTCACAGGCATACTATAGTTAAAACCCAACCAAATTATATATTTTCCCACATTGACTATTATTAAGCACGCTCACGGCTATAATAGAGCCTTACGTCAACATGCATGCTCCCCAAGATGGCGTTGCCCAGAGCTACACCGGCTTTCCGGTGTGTTCTAATTTATTCAAAACACGAAATGCATTTCAAAAATATTAACAAGTGCTTTTTTTCTCTTTTGTTTTCACTCTATCTCATGCTGTTATTCTAAAAATGTAAAACTGAAAAAATAATTTGGAAGATATTGAATTGAATAAAAATGTGTAAATGTCTATGGTGTTATTCCCATCAAATCATGCTTTCAAAATAGAACAAAAGTAAATGAATATGACATCCTTTGATACTTTCATGCCAGCACATCCTGTCCAAAATTCCAAGCTCTTTTTTATTCTTCTTCATTTTTATCTCCCACTATGTATGTGTGGATATGTATGATGAAGGGAATACAGTGGAGGTGCTTGTACATGTTTTTATCATCCTTGTGTTTTTTTAACAAATCTCGAGAACCATTCATCAAATTATGTTGAAACTTGGTATACTTGGTACAAGCGTGGTTCGTTAGCACTCAGGAGAGGAAAAACAAAGAAACCCTAACCAGGTTATTAGGGGAAATGAAACCTCTGAGAATCCATGGATAAAAAGACCACCCTTCCTCTAGGTAGCTAGCTAAAGGTATTATTATGGTCACAGAGAGGGTTATACAGCACTGTTCATGACAGCATCCAGTCTATTCTTGAAGGTTCCAATAGTCTCTGCGTCAACAACTCTGTCCAGCAGCCTGTTCCAATGGTTCATCACCCTTTCTGTGAAAAAGCTCCTTTTCCACTCGGTCCTGAATATGCCCTTCTTCAGCTTCCACCTGTGGCCCCTGGTTCTGTTCTTTGTTACCTGTGAAAAATAATTATCAGCAGTTACTTTGTTAAACCCCTTGACAATTCTAAAAACCTCTATTAAGTCACCTGGCTCTTCTTATTTCGAGGCTATACAGGTTCAGCTCTTTCAGTCTATCTTCATATGACATGCCCTTCAATCCTGTAATTAATCGTGTTGTTCTTTTCTCTACTCTCTCCAATGCCTCAACGTCTTTCTTATGATATGGGTACCAGAACTGTTCACAGTATTCTAGGTGTGGTCGTACCAGTGCATAAGAACATTCTATTTGCCTTTTTTATAGCTTCTCCACACTATCTAGTTGGCTTAAGAGATTTATCCACTACTACCCCCAAGTCCTTTTCGTAGATAGCTTCCTCTATTTCATTACTATTCATGTTGTACTTGCCTCTAATGTTTTAGCGCCCTATGTACAAGACTTAACACTCATGTTGATCTACTAAAGCATATTTTCATAGTTACAGCTCATTTTTACAGCAAAATACCTTCAAAATATTATCTATATTTAACTTAGAAACATATATGAATTTTGAATGTTGGTATAAAGGTTTTCTAAGAAGTTTTCAGGATTTTTAATGTAAAAAAAAAAACAAAAAACAGTTTGTCAAGTTTTCAAGTTTGTCTCAACTCATCTAGCCCATTCCCATTATGGATTTTGTTTCTTACATATGTTTTGTTTTGCTACATTGCTACAAAAGAGTAGGTAAATGGAGAAAGGCATTAATATTTGTTGAGATTGTGGTGTTGTTTTGTAGCTTTGATCGTGATTGGGACATTTAGTGGCATTCCTTTGTAAAACACTTTTTTACATGAGAAACCTTATCTCTTGACACTCATAAGTCTTTAGGTATGTAAAAAAAATGTTATTATCATAACCCAGGTTCCCTGAAATAGAAATGTAGCCATTACCAAATGGGTATTTACCTCCTAAAGACCCGAATCCTGAATAGCTCAAATCTCCGTGGGATCAAAAATACTGCAGTGACAGATGTCAGCGTCATTTTTCCTTCAAGCCCGCTGCGAATAATGGATACAGTGACCATGAAGGTTAATGGTTACACTTCTCTTTCAGGGAACCAGGGTTATGATAATAACCTAATGTTCCGTTTCAAGTATGAAATGTAACCATTACCAAAATGTAACCATTACCATATACCCAAGCCATCGCAAGGGCATGATTGCAGAACAACCGGAATGCTGCAAGGCTATCACTGTTGTGTTGTCTGTACGGCAAAAAAATTCTGCAATGCCAAATAAACTTTGTGAAAAACCTTCCTAGGGGGTTTCCACACACCTTGCGCACCCCAATCATTCCACTCAGCACACCAGCTCACACTGGACATGTCCATGGTGACGACTTTGCTTCTGGTGACACTACACCTAGGTGTAGATGGGCCGGTTGTTTCCACCAAGATAGTGCCCTTAGACACTGGGACACTGTCAACAGGTGGTTGCGTTTCAACGTGGGCTGGAAGACCCTGCGTTTGAACCAGGACTGCAGAGGGTGCACGTGCAGGAGACCCAGTGGAAGGGTCTAGGAAGCTTCTGCCATCAGGCCCAGAAGTTTCTGGAACGTTACTACCGTGAGCGCTCTGTTGAACTGAAAGAGCTGCAAACAGGCAGCTATTCTCTGCACTCTGCCGTCCAACAGAGTGGCCAGCATGGACCTGGAGTCCAAACACACTCCCAGATAGGAGGTTGTCTGGGAAGGTGTGAGCTGGCTCTTCACATGATTTACCGTAAGGCCCAACCGTTGAAGGTGGCTAGTGACAAGTTCCATGTGGGCCTCTGCCTGTACTGGAGAGTCAGCACAAATTAACCAGTTGTCCAGATAGTTGAGTACTCTGATGCCTTTGAGTCTCAATGGGGCCAACATAGCCTCCATGCACTTCGAGAAGGCACATGGAGCTAGGGAGAGGCCAAATGGAACGACACGGAACACGCGGAAATAGGCGTTTTTGAGGTCCACTGTGGTGAACCAGTCACCTGGCCTAATTGACTGCAACAGCTGTTGCATTGTCAACATTTTGAACCTCCTTTGGTAATTTCTTACCTTATTGATTTGATGATTTGCACTGCATGGTGAGGTCGCTTTGCAGAGTCAAAATTTCACTCTCGACAGTAGAGCGTTGATATGTTGGTGCAATTTCATCAACATCAATGTCCGCACCAAATTGAAAACATTTAAATGTTGCTACAGGTTCTAGCATTGCAAAGTCTTGGACGCATCTGTCAAAGTCTGTGATAAGGTTGATACACCTGTTGAACATAACAACCACTGTCAAAATGTGCAGGTGCTTTTCCCTGACATCATGTTTTTGAAATTCCTCACTTCGTGTCACTGCAGTTGTGAGGACAGCAATTTTTACTTTTGTTTAAAAGCTGTCACAAAACAAAGCATTTCAACAATATTTTTGTCTTTTCCTTGCAGCTCTACACTGAGTTCATTCAACCGAGCAGTAACGTCAGTCAAAAAAGCTAAATCTAACAGCCACACTTCGTCTTCCAACTGCTTGTAATTCTGCATCTTTTGAGGCCAGAAACTCCTTGATTTCAGACAACAGATCCCTAAGTCTCTGCAGAAATTTACCTCTACTAAGCCAGCTTACATCTGTGTGTAGCAAGATGTCTGTGTGTTCAGCTTCACTTTCTTCCAGTTGAGACCTGAAGAGGCGTCTCTGCAGACTTCTGGCCTGAATCGAATACACGATTTTGAGCGTGATATCCATGACATCTTTCATATTCAGCATTTTACCACACACAGCCTGCTGATGAATTATGCAGTGATAATTGAGGAAGTCTGGAAAGTCATCATCACTTTTGCAAAGGGCAATGAACACATTGGTGCGGCCTGTCATAGCTGGTGCTCTGTCTGTGGTTATGGACACAAGTTTGTAAACGGGCAACTGAGTGTCATTAATAAAGTCCTTGAATGCCTATAAATGTCCTCCCCTCAAGCTTTTCCTTTCAACTATATGATTTTGAGCAGTTCCTCTTTGGCAGTCAGATCTTCAAACACCGAATGAAAATGCACAACTGAGATGTGTCGATCACGTCTATCAACTCGTCAAATTGAAGTGAAAAGAACACACACTCATTTATGTCTTTTTTTAGTTGCTCTCCTAAATCCTCACCCATCACTTCACAGTGCCGCGTAACAGTATTTCTGGATAGCTGAACATCCTTAATAGCGGAAATTATTTCCCATTTATTTTTTAAATCCTCAAACAATTATTCTGCTTCCTCTAAAAAGGCCTCTTTTACCATTTCTCCATCCTGGAACGATTTCTTGTGCTTTGCTAGTACTTGACTCACCCGGAATGATGCAATCGTGGCTGCCTTTGATTTCGAGCTGGACCCTGTAAAGATCGATTGTTGGGCAGCAAGTTGAGACTTCAGTTCTTTCACTTTTCTCCTTTGTAGTTTAGCTGGAAAGTTGCTCTCATACTTCTTGTGAACAGTTTTGAAATGCCTCTCAACATTTCCCTTAGCAAGAGCTACGCTTGAATGGCAGATTAGACACACATTTTGAGTTTGTAGTGTTGAAAAAGTAATCTTCCTCCCACTCACTGTGAAAGTTTTTGATTTCTTGCTGTTTGGTCCAGCACTCATATTAAGACCTTCACCGCACCTTTATAGAGAAAAAAAAAAAATCACTTAAAAAAAATTAATAATAATAATAATAATAATAATAATAATAATAATAATAATAATAATAATAATAATAAACTACCACAACAACAACAAAAATGTTTTTGTTACAGGTCTCCCACTTAATCGCAATATGCTAGTATCATAGGAAGCTCAGAACTGGGAACCGCAGATGGTTGCTATGGTAGCGACAGTTTGTAATGGTGCCGCGAGTAATGGTTACATTTCGTACTTGAAAGGGAACTAGTGATTTAATTAATATTTATTTAAAATATTATTGCATTTTTAATAAAGTCTATTTAAATTACCTGTCACTGCAGCCATTTCTTTGTCTCTAAAATCTATAAAGGTAATTATGTGCTGATTTACTGTAACCATTACCAGTATGGTTTTGCCAGATATTACATTTTTGCTTTTCTTTTGTGGAGCTCTTACAAACAGGAATCAACTAGCATCTTGAAATGTAACTGCCCAGACATAAAGCCCTAATTTTGAAATTATTGTAATGTATTTCTTTATGATTATTTTAAGAAAGGGTTAGAACAGTACAATAATATACAGGATATGGTTTGCCGCCCTGAGCCAGCTCATTCAGGGTCAGCTGTGGGAGATCCCACTACGCAGGGACCTTCTCAGTCAGGCGCGGGGTCACTTGTGGCACCCGGACGCCGGATCACTCAAGCTGTGGGTCTGGCTCCTGAACAGGAGCGTCTGAGTGCCCTTTGCCTTTACCGTTATCGCCACACTTGCTAGAGCCTCTTCAACAAGGTCTCAGTCTTCATATAGATGGAAGATTTTACAGGAGTGGTGCTTGGAGAGAGACCATGACCCCACCTCCTGCACTATGCCGGTTATTTTGTAGTTCTTATAGAACCTCCTAGAGAATCCCCCTCAACGTTGAAGGTGTACCTGGCTGCTATATCTGTGTGCCACGTCAAAATTGACTCTGTGTTTCCTGGAGCTCATTTTTTGGCAGTGCAGTTCATGAAAGGGGCTAGGAGGCTCCGCCCTCCCTTTAAAATGATGGTTCCATCCTGGTGTCTGGACTTGGTCCTAGAGGCTCTCATGAAGGCTCCCTTCAAACCTCTGCATTCAGTGGACCCTAAATTCTTGTCCTTAAAGACTGCATTTCTCTTGGCTGTCACGTCAGCAAAACGTGTCAGTGAGTTACAGGCCCTCTCGATACAGGGTTCCTGTTTGCGCTTTGCCAGTGGTGGTGATAAGGTTACTTTGCGCACTAACCCGGCTTTTCTGCCTAAGGTTGTTTCGCAGTTTCACCTGAACCAGTCGGTGGAATTGGAGACATTCTATCCGCCCCCTTTTGCGTCTGAAGAAGATTTCGCTTCTGAAGAGATTTAACACACTCTGCCCTGTCAGGGCCCTGATAAGCCTAGATCATGGCGACAACCAACCCAGTTACTGGTATGTTATGGGTCACATACTCAGGGTCAGGCACGTTCCAAGCAACAGTTGTTGCATTGGATAGTGGATACGATCCAGTTGGCTTATGAACTGGCTAACTTAGCCTCTCCAAGTAATGTTACAGCTCACTCGACTAGAGGGACTATGACGTCTTGGGCAGTGTTTCACGGGGCATCCCTGCCAGACATATGTAACGCTGCAGCGTGGGCCACACCACATACATTTATAAGGTTTTATCGACTGAATGTTGCTGGTTCAGCGGCACCTTCAGTGGGGTCCAGAGTCCTTGAGGCAGCTTGCCCTATTGCGCGGAAGCCTGACAGTTAGGCTCGCACCAGGGCACGGCTTGTGGCTGCTTTGGATCACTGCGACAGCTTGGGTATAAATTTCCCAACTAAGGGTTGACATTTCGAGATTGAAAGGGAACGTTGGGTTACGAGTTGTAACCCTGGTTCCCTGAAAAAGAAATGTCAACCATTAATTTTGCAAGGCCGCTAGCTCGCCTTTATTGCTATTTTGGAATCAAATGGCGAAGGTTTGTTTCAGAATGCAGCAGATATGTGATCATAGTGGGCCTATCAGGCAGTTTTTTGAGTATGTGCTCAGTTCATGTGACACAAGGGTCATTTCCCAACTCGTAATGGTTGACATTTCTTTTTCAGGGAACCAGGGTTACAACTCGTAACCTAATGTTTTGGTCCTTAAATAAACATCTATCGATTGACACACTCAATTTTTAAAATTTTTTTTATTTACACTTCATAAGGCATAATACAAAGTCTATAAAAAGCTAGAGCTAGTTAAATCATTTTGGACACCTAGTTTGGAAAATCGCACACTGCAGTTATAATGTAAAAATAACCTTTTTACACATGCAAGAAATACAATATTATAATAACTTTTTGTCCATGTTATACAACAGTCAGTTGTCATTCATTTCAGCCTATAATATCTTCATAAATAGCAAAAGTAATTCAGTCTTTTTTTGTTTATTAAAACATTAGCCAGAAAGCAAAGTTGCAAGCATGCCTTTTAAGTTAGGAGGCTAGTTTCTTTTCCAGTATTTTAGAGAAAAGAATGTCACAAGGTAAGAGTTTGCTACCCCATAGTCACTATCAGGGGTGAAATTCTCAACAAAAAAGTGCAGCCAGGTGTAAACATTAAAAAAATGGAGACAATTTGAGGGCCAATGAATAAGAACTTTAAAATGTATATATATATATATATATATATATATATATATATATATATATATATATATATATATATATATATATATATATCAGTACACAATACATTTTTAATACAAAATAAGCCTTAAATAACTGATAAATTATTACCAATTCACCATAAACAAGGAAGCTGAAAATACTGAAAGCTTTGGACCCACTGCATGTGTCATTCAGTCATGTACGGTAATATAACACTTAAGTTAAACCTTAAATGATAAGTATTAAGAAATATTACACAATGCACCTACTGCTGTAGAGAGGGGGTTTTGTTTCAAAAAAAGGGATGATGTCATTTTTATTTTTTTAATAAAAAACTGCTTTGCTATGAAAAAATCATACAAAAACACCCAAGTTAAAAAATACACAATAGGGGCTGAAATACCCATCTATTATTTTTATTTCAAAGGCACAACTTCCCATACTCTCCAGACCTTGGGTACTCACCTACAACATGCTTCATTGGTAGCCTTGGATTAGAACATATCTCCCTGTTATTTAATTGTTTATACTCATTACTTATCCTACTATAATATATTATGTGACGTCTGTGTTGTGCTTCTTTTTAGATTAATTTCCATGAACTATTTCAGAAAAAAATAGCTTTTGAAAAGGATTCTCAAGGCTGAACAAGAGGAATGATGGAATAGTGATGGAATTATGTTAGTGTTACACATACTGTACACCTTCAATTGATTTTTCATCATGGGAGTAACATTCAAAAACTCAGTAACTTTGTTTTTAAAGTCATTGTGTACATTAAGAAAATAATTCGATATTATTTTTCTCTGTAGCGCTGTTCACAGAATGCATTGATACAAATACTTTACTTTTAATTAGAAAATGGGTCAATACACAGACTTTAATCTCTGATAAAAGAACCTTGAATGTCATCTTTCAAAGTATGCTAAATCACTGTTCCAAATCAATCCGTCGGTAAATATGTAAATACAGTATGCGTGTATTTGACCTTTTTTCTGCTTGATCAAAGAGAATCACGTTCTTGTACACGCCCTCTGAATGTTGTCTGTCAATGTAATTTATTCTGCTTCCTCGCTGTCCAATCTGTCTATTACAATTTAGTAAAAAAACAGAATAGTGTTTGCTGTCAGTGGCAATACAATAACCACAATAGCAACTAGTTTCCGGTTTGAATGACGAGTTGAAAAAAATCAAACAACTTTCAGCAACTTCATTTCAACATATCATAGTAATCATAGGCATGGTGCTCTTGTCTTACTGAACAAACAGCAGGATTAACACGTAGACTAGATATTTATAATTACTAAAACTTGTTTTAATGTATTTTGCTAATAAATGTTAGGACGATAACTTAAATACTGAAACTTACACAAACACACCAACATGCTCTCAAATCCATTTTTTTTTTAGTTAGCTGTACTTTTATTCTTTACATGTTTTACAAACAGTTTACAAACCATGTTCATTTTTGTGTACGAGGTACCTGAACTGAAGAACATCTCTATGCAAGTAGAATCTTTTTTATTATTTGTCACTTGGAAATACCCTTGAGGCGTCCACCGCTGGGATGAAGCCCAAGTGAAGGCTACCAGACCACAGTTGAAATTCTGAGCAAACTACATTACTCATGGAATAATGAGGAACATGTTTGTATTCATTAGCAACAAATACTAGTGCTACATAAAATCATGAAAAAAACAAACAAACAGAAAAACTGTAAATGTTTTTATTTATTTATTTATTTATTTATTTATTTATTTAACATATCCATTTTCTAATAGTAATAGAAACCTCACAAGAGGGCTTTACCGTCTGGTTAGGCGCTTCTTGTTAAGCTAAATGCCCTCGACTTTGGCTCAGGGCGTTTAACGACATGAGATGGTCCATACCAGACGATAAAGTCCTCTTCTTTGGTTCTATTGATTACATGGACTTTATTTCACATGCCCCAGTAAAGGGCTATATTTGACAAATTCTGTCATATTCATTGTTTTGAAGGTTTAAAAGAAAAAAAACTAAAATATTAATCCAAGTCAGCTCCAGTCACATTCCCACGTGTTTTGACAGGGAGAAATTTACCGCCCTCCCTGCCACATAGCCATTGGTGTATCAAAGAATTCAGATTGTTTAATAATGTTTCAAAAGCTAATGCTAACATTTGTGACATAACAGCTTTAGATACATCTGTTTAAATATGCATATAATTGCAATTTTAATGTATTGTAGCGATCTTGGTTAACACAGGCAGGCGCATCACACAGGGCGAGGCAATCCACACACCGGCGGAGGGTGGGTGCGAACCCGGGACCTCTCGCACTAAAGCAAAGCGCCGATACCGCTGTACAAAAGAGCCGGCTCCTTTGCAGGGAGCGTATATCGGGCTTATGTCTCTGTGTGTGATTATGTCACCAACAAGCCCTGCTACAGTATATATAACTCTGAAAGCTGTATTTCATAGCTGTCTTACATAACTCCCATCCCGTGTCCTTAACTTTCTTAAAACTATTGCGCTGATTAGAGTTTTTTTAATGTAATAGATACTAAATGCTAATGTATAATGATGTTTCTTTCCCCTGTTTGTATAATTTTTCAGCTAGATAGCAATAAATCAAGAAATATTGAATTTTGAGGCTCATTAAAGAGACATTATACAATAAAATTGCAGAGCAGTCAGCGTAATCAAATGATGAATGCATTTCACTATCTCCATGAAAATTATGTCAGCTTTGCTTGCTTGTATTAGTGCTGCGCACCACATTGTGCCTCCCTGAACTCTGTAGGTGTAAGTGACAGATGTTTAAATTGAACCTCTCAAAAAGCATGCTATCATTAGTGCCCACTGTGGAAAACAAAAATCAATAAACCGCTACACAAATGGCTGAAACATATTGCGAAATATTTCTGCAATCCTTATTGATTCCAGACATTGTTCCCTACTTCTGATCATTGGTTCAATTTAGATCTAATTACTTTCTCTTCAACAGGAGAACACCTTATATATACTGGTTTTATGAAGACGGTTGCGTGTAGTTTAGATATTAACTCCTTTATGGGATGAAACTTAATAACACCAGTGGAGCTCATTTAGCTTGATGGATAAGACTTCTCAATATGAAGTGGGTTTACTTATTAAATTCATTAAACACCATTCTGCAACAGAGGGAGGTTTTGATTCTTTCCAATGACACAAATTTATTTTCTTTTCCAATATGCTTGCTGAAATGATTACCCTTTCTTTGTATTTAGGTAAATCCTCTGTTGCATAATGGTGGAATCATCTGACAGAAGTAATACAATAAGACAATATAGGATATGGTAGCATTTTTACAAAATGTTGGTCAAAAGCAATTGAGTATTTAACAACAATTACCCATCAGATTAATGATTTAGCCATACAAAAATATATTGTGAACTCCCAGGGGTAGATACATATTGTTTAAAAATATGCACTGGAATAAGGGAGTGGCCATAGGATTTAATCATTGAGATATGTATGGCCTTACATGACTATAAAAATGCTGTTATGTTTTATATAATTATTATTATTGTTATTATTATTATTATTATTATTATTATTATTATTAAGCAGATGCTTTTATCCAAAGCAACTTATAGAGACTAGGGGGTGAACTATGCATCAACAACTGCTGCTGCAGAGTCAATTACAATAGGACCTCGGTTTTATGGCTCATCCAAAGGACCGAGCACAAGGAGGTCAAGTGACTTGCTCAGGGTCACACACAATGAGTCAGTGGCTGGGATTGAACCTAGAACCTGGTAACAAGCCCCTTTCTTTAACCACTGAACCACCTAGCCTCCCTATATACTAAAATACAAAATGTAAAAATGTATTATAGTAATTATTTTTCTGTAACATTATGAACTAATGAATGTACTTTCTGTATAAATATTCTGTTAAAAAATACAGCATTTTATTCATAAAGTAATTAAACACAAATGTGAAGAAATACTTGAACAGTGTTTAGCTAGCCTCTGTGTTAAATTAAAGTATTTTTTTTTAACTAAATCCTAGTATGCTATTATCTATACCATCATATCTATTTATTGTTTTTAACATCTCATTCTAGTTTTGTTTTGCCAGAGCTTTAAAAACAAGCCTCAGAAGTAACTGATTGCCACACTGCCTTGTTAGCTGATTTTTGAAGGGAAAGAAAGAAAACAAAATCAAAAGTACGACAACTACAACAACCCTGAAGAAATTTTTAATAATTGAACAGTATAGCTTGGTAGTTGTTGTTCCTAACAGTGAATGTCTTAGTACTGTGAAGGATTTCACTATTTGTTAAAGGTTTGATTGCCCTTTTTATGCAGACCCAGAGACAGAAATTGATTTTTAAAGCACTTTTGTGCCATTTTTATTAAAATTTAACATAAATAAAATCAAAAAACAAAACAAAACTCCCACATGGAGTACTAACTAAACTTTTTTTTCAGTTCTAAACTAGATCGGATGGCTAAGCTGTTTACCGATTAACAAAACACTATTTTTCACGGTACACCTCCCATAAAAGGTTTTACACAGTACCTTTTCCAGGCTTGACACACCGCCTTCCCTTTTTCACAGATGCACATACCCTGCCAGCCTCTTGCCTTCACACAGACTGGAGACTGCTCAGCACAAACATTTCTCCTCTGTAATATACCTGCCTGCTAATCACAGGCAGGTGATACTCATTAATTATATGAGCCAGCTGAACCTCATCCTGGCTCCCTCCCATTGCATTCTGGGTGATGAGGTCCATCAGCCCCTCATGGACTACATTTTCCTCTCTCTCATGTAATGGAAATCCTCCACCTTTAAAATTACACCACCCTCCCTGAAGTCCCACACTGTCCATTTTCACCCTTGTTGTGGGTGGGCTTGAGGGAGGGTCGATCCATCATCCGCGACCTCAGGAAGAAACCGCGAACCGGCGACGGGTGATCCAAACGGGTCTAACTCAGCCACCCAGCTGGCTGCCTGTATTCACAGTTAGTCCCATTTGCCTCCATTTAACATTTACAGACCTACCAATCCAAAGGATAGGCTTGAACAGAGTCTGATTAACTCTTTGTAGTCTATTCAACTGGACTAAATGGAGGCAGATCGAAATACTGAGACTGTTAAAATGATTGCAATACCCATTGGATTTTACTTCTTAAAGACAAACAAACACTAACATGACTTGTATGCACTTTTAGAGCTGTTTTTTAATACCTTGATAGAGAATTGTGTGTTTTATAGAAACAACAGGATTAACAACAACAGTATTAAGATCAGTTGTTATATACATACAGTATAATAGACTGTTTGTTGTTATTTTCTGTGCGTTACAGGAAAGCATCCTGTTTCAACATGTCTAAAAGTGTATTATTTTGGCTTAAAATACAGGGTTCTGGCTTTGAATTACTTATGTGGAAGCAATATAAAATACCTTCCTTTTGCGCTGTAATGATTTAGGGCTGTGCTGGGGAATTTTCCATTTAAATTGAAAAATGTCTTGTTTTTCTATGACATTGTTTTTTCGTTGACTCAGGCAGGGGCGAAATTACAGGCTATTAAGAAGGTAGATTACGTTTACAATTATTATGCTTAAAATTCAAAGAGCACAGCACACAGAACAACTAGTCATTGTATTTATCTTGCTCCTATTGTATTATTACTTGTACTGTAACACTTGAAATGTATTTGCTTACGATTGTAAGTCGCCCTGGATAAGGGTGTCTGCTAAGAAATAAATAATAATAATAATAACAGAATCAAGAAGTACAGTTTACATATTTATTGATTGATGAAATACAATTCAAACATTAAACTTTAAAGCTGTGCTTTGCAGTGCAAAAGCACATTATGAAAAACCACGTGTGACGGTGAAAAACGCTAGAATAAAAGTCGCTACATTTAAAAAATATATAAACACATGAAATTGGAATCGTCCAAATGGTTTTAAAAACAGAGAGAAAAACTAATAAAATTAGAAAACTGTTTAAAAAAAAAAGCTTTTCCTTTTCCTTTTGTATTTTTTATCCCTATACTGTGAAGATGTTGAAGGATGTCAGTGCTAGCTAATCTTTTACCAGTACAGACACTGCAATAATAGTCACCGTGACAGGAATGGTATTAGTCTAAGCCAGTGGTATTCAATTGTGTTCACAGTGTGCTCATGATACCACTTACAAGGCAAATATGTGTATCACTGTAATGCTATTAAAACGGCATGCTATTCATTTTTATTAAAACTGTGAAATTAAAATGTACATTTAATTTCCTTTCTTTTAGTCTAAAAATTGAGGGGGCTACACCCCACTTGTGCGGCACGCATAAAATACATTTGAATAATTTTCCGTGTCAGAAGTGGACCAGGGTGAACAGCAAGCATTTGAACAGCAACCTTAAGGGAAGATAGACGTTACAGGAGAGGAGTAATTATTTGGAGAAGTTTAATAATAGTAAACTGTAAAAACACGACACACCACGAGCTGTTCACACTGCCTGCGATACGACGGTCTGCACTGAAGCAGCACTGAAGCGACACTGAAGCGATGTGAAACAAATACTGTAGGATTGGTGTCTATTTTTGCAATTTTGTCACGCGGCAGCTAGGCAACTGACAAATGACGAACAGCTTCCGTTGCTTGCCTTCAGTAAACAGTGGCAGAAGAAAAGGTCATTCTTGCTGTATCAAAATACCCAGAGCTGTACAATAAAGGACACAAAAATTATAAAGATACGGCAATGAGGGAGAATATCTGGCAGTCCATTTCCAGAGAACTGGATATAGCTGGTGTGTATGATTCGTTTACCTTTACTGAAATAAGTATTCTGAAAAGCTATTATGTATTCTCCATTTTTATTAGCTGTATAACAGGACTATCATACATGTGATTTTTTTCCCAACTGATGATACAAACAGAAGAGAGTCGCCTATCACAACGCACCCACCTGTCGCCACTGGTGTGAAAGGTAGTGTCAAAGTGAAAGTACCATTTTATCAAAAGGACACATCGCATCACGTCCTGTGTGTGGAGACCTTTACCTGTTTACTGCAAAAGAATTAATCTGTCATTCAAATACAGCCACCTTTTCAGTGGAGGAGAATGACACATGGGTTAGCTTTTTTTCTAAAATAACTAGTAAATACTTTCTGACTTGTAATGATTTGTTCTGGTATTTGAAGTGCCTAAAATGCTTGATGTTTACATGATTTGATCTAAGGTTAAAAGTGAGTTCCACCGCTTTGATTAATGTGAATCATGGTGCACCATGCTACAATCAGATTGGAAAAAATGAAGACGCTAATTCCGGGACCGCAGCCAATAATGTAAACATACCACCAAGATTCAGGATAGACCGGAGTTGCCCGAAGCAGTTCATAATGCCAAAAAAGTGCTGACATTTATTTCAAGATAGGATATAAGGCAGCAAGGTCCAGTACAATACAGTAATCCATCGTGTATCCGCCCTAACCGTTGATCCGCCATGATCAAGCTCTTCAGCAGCATTAGTTTATTATTGAACAGAGAAGATTAGTTCAGAGACTGTAGATCAGTGGTGGCTCGTCAGTGGAGGCTGGAGAGGCTAAAGCCTATGTGGCATTGTCACAAAGACGGCCAGAGTGGGTGACGTCAGACCAGAGCCAGGAAATAAATAAACAAAGACTTGGGGTTTTGATGACGCTGAGCGCGTGATCGCTGCTGCTGCTGATCGCTCAGCATTTAATAATTAAACAGAAAATAAAAGGTATGTACACAAAACAGAAACAGGACACGGCACTTTCGCCAAAATAAATATATAAACAAAACGGACTAAACAGTAAACAGACAGACAAACGGTGAGTGAAGCAAAGCAAAGTAATTCTTTCTTTCTTTCTTTTTCTTTCTTTCTTTCTTTCTTTCTTTCTCTCTTTCTCTCTCTCACCCGTTCTCCACTCACGAACACCCAACCCCGAGTGAGTCAAACGTGCATCTATATATACTGTTGTGCTGGGATTCAATTACTAATTAATTATTCACTTGAATCCCAGCACGTGAATTAATTAAGTGCAACCCCGTGACACACATTATACAGATTTTATCTGCACGTGAAGTGATGTGCAATCCCGTGCCTAAATACAATTACATCTTTAAATACACGTGAAACACAGACCCGTTTATATCCCGTGTCCCAATGACTATACACCAACATTAACACACGCAACATACAACATATAACACACACATGCACACAGGGGCGGGGCACATTGCCACAGTCATTTTGTAAGCTTACCTAACGTCATGCTTTCCAAGGTCTACTGTGTTGCTATTGGTTAGCATGTAGCCTCAAAACGGGTGGGATTCTGTGTGTATTCCACCTGCAAACAGCTATTGGCTACATGATGCAAGCTTGTGGCTAGCCTCTACCACTCAAAATTAAATTTAATCTTGGCGTGTCTGTTGCCAAGCAGGTTATGGGTCACGTGTGGCAACTTGCTTAAGTTTCGATTTCCATACAGTACGCTATGGATTTTTTAAATTCATACGTCATTTTCCTCGCTTTCAATTGAGGAAAAAATAAGAATAAAAACTAAAAATAAGGGTCGTCCAAAGCCTAAATTGGACCTTCTTCAACAGGGAGGACCAAAACAAAATTACCTTTTTAATTGCTCATGGTACGAAAAAACTAAATATAAAACTATAATAAAAAGTGTATATATATATATATATATATATATATATATATATATATATATATATATATATATATATATCCTCCCCACTTATTCAAGTCAGGAGCTGCTGCTGTTGTAGATCCTACCAAAGTTTTCGTACACTGTGCTGTATGTGCTCCGTGCTCTACCATTGCTGGTAGTGTCACGTGACCTGTTCAATGTGTTTTGATATGTAAATAAATCATGTTCGCCTGTGGGGTGTATCAACTTCAATCTCGATCTCCTGCCTGTCACTTAGCAGCCAATGCACGCACCAACACGGCAGATGGCTACTCTGTCACAAGCATTTATACCCTGTATCTTTCTAAACAAGGGATTTAGAGGAGCTCCCTAATAAAAGCTGAATCTCAAAACAATAATTTTGTGAATATAGTAATTGTTACATCTGTGTATAATGGTATTTAAAACAGAATTCATTTATCTGACATAAAAAATACATATCCGCCTTTACTCTGGTCCCACCACAGTCGGATACGCGATGGATTACTGTATTGTTATTACCTATATCAATGCGATACTGGCTCTTTAATGATTGCGTTTCAATAACTAACTGACATAAGGTCAGAACTATTTGATACAGGATATTTAAAGATTATTCAATTAAGTATTTGTGTTACCATTTCAAATTTGACATGCCTGTTGTTCTTCATGCAAAACACTAGTTGTTGGATCCACAGACCCTGATTAGTGCTAACCTTGGATCACCTTACCTAAAATAGCATTACGTAGTCCAAGATTAGTGGTAATCATGGTCTGTGAAAGCAGTGGTAGGTATTTCTGTACTGCTAAGCACCTAACAAAAAGTTGAAAGTGATACCACCTTTTGTAATATAATATACAAATAGAAATTTAAATTGAAATTACAGCTGCTGTAGAAAGTCCATAGATGAAGGGAATACATATGCAAGTGTGAAAAGCACAAAGATCAGGGCTGTAGCCAGCCATGAAAAATCACAGAGGCACTTCCCATGCATCCCCACCCAACAACATTTTACACAACATCATTTTACGCGTAGTTTGCCAACTTCCTGGGACTACTGCCATTCAATTTCAGCAAAATGTCTGTTCTGGAGAGATCAGTCTCTTTTCTGTGACAGTGCAGCAGGGCAAGAACACAAAGCCGATCTTCAGATGGAAAATCTTGTCCAGTCCTTCAAATAATTCATAATAATTGTGATTATTGATTATTTTTTTGCATTATAAGGCCACTACTTAAAATGCAGAAAAATTCATTTTATTCCGCCACCTTCATTCTGCACTTTATTTGCTGGAGTAGAAAGAAGTCTTAGTTAATTGGCTCGTTTTTTATTTTTTTAATAAAAATAGAGTTGGGAAAAAAATATATTTAAAGGCAGGTACATTCGTCAGAAAAATAACCCCCAAACCAGAAGCTCTAGATATAATTTAAATACCAATATTAAATTGAAATATAGACTCATAAACACACCAATCAAAGCAACTGTCTATATACCAGCCACCCACGAAGAGACTCGACATAAGTAAATACAATTTAAGCATACAGTATGTCGAACTGTACACTGCTTGACTCAACACAAAACAACCATTTATATACCCAATTTCAACTGTGTATTGGCTTACTCATCACGGAGCCCAATAATGTTTGTGTCTCGTGACCCAGCTGTGACGACACCGCAGAAGGCCCTATGTATAAAGTAAGTACGTTAGTGTCTATTGGGGTCAAGCCCCCAAACCCCTACCTAAAATGATGCAGTAATATTCACATCCTGGGTCCTCTAAACTATTGTATAGAATTAGAATGTGCATAAACTGGGTCCTCTAAATTGCAGTTTACAAGTCGCATCTACTAGTGGTTTAGACTTGGAATATTAATAAGCCCAGTAAGCTGCGGACTACCAAGGGAATTATTATTAGTCTGATTATGTACTTATTTCTAATCAACATTATTCCTTGCCTCGCCTTGTAAAAAAGTCGCTAATAAGCCTTGGTCGTTTTGAATCCATTCAAACACATTTCTAGCAGCTAGAACTGAGCTGTATGGTGTTGCTGTAAGACAGTAACATATTTTGAAAAGCACAGAGGCTATAAATATCAGTGGCACTTCAGAATTAATGTATGCACACAACAAGGGATGAAATGCATTTTATTTTGCGGCAAAGCTACGTGTAAGAGAGCCTTAAACAGTTATTAGTATGATTTTAACCGAAGATCGTGACTCGGGTGCCTCATAGCTGGCTACAGCCTTGAATAACATGGGAATTCCATACCTCTCATTTGGGACACATGTCAGGGACTTATTACCACAAAAAGATATGATGGAAATCCCATTCACACAAACATGCATATGATTTTACCCTCTTTGCACAATAATGTCAAGTAAATATGTATGGATACAAATAATGCTACAACAATCAATTATTAAAGTCTGCCTGCTTGAGTTAATGCAATATGTTACAATATATAATTTGTTTTCCATCTTGTAGACATAAAACTTTAGCAAAAAGAATGACCTAAAGCGAACATAACTAAGTATTTTTAAATATTAATGGCTTGATTTATTTACTGTTAGAAAGGTGTGTTATGGGCTGATTGACTTTCTCTTAAGGTGTTAGTGTTGTTACATGGATCAGCCTGGTTTTGTATTCCTCCAATGGAAACCACTGGATTTTAAACTGATAAGCAAAGTGTTACATTATTACTTGATTTCAGATAGCCTTTACATGCTTTAGATCTCGTTCTTTTAAATTAATATATTTTTTCTTCCAAACTCTTGAACAGTGTTACTCACTTTAATACATTATTTAATTGAGGTACATTTAATTGTATGTAAACATAAGAATTAATTGAAAAAAAAAAGTGTTTCACATTACTCTGAATTTCAGAGTGTGTTTTATATTTTTTATACTGGAAGAATCTTATTCTATTCATGATAAACGCATACAGTTGATGTTCATTGTCAAACCAAACAAACAAGAACAACATTTTAGTCATAGGTATTCATATGTAAATATTGAACAAGCTACACATTGTAAATGGGGTAGTGTTTATGTGAGTAAATCAGAAACTAATGTTTTAGGGAGTTGGATTCAGTATTCTGTATTTTGTCACATTAAAATGTGATGTCTTTTTTTTTTTCAAACATCGATTGCAGTCCCTGATGCAAATACTAACCACTAATGAGGGAACTAATATTTAAAAGTTAATTAATCATGTTAATTAACAGTGAAAAAAAGACCTTGAGATGAGATGGACTGTCTTTAGATAAATTTCCCCCTGAGATGATTGAATGTTGCGGAACAGTTTCTGTAGCAGAACTGAAGCTTTTGTTTTTCTTTGGAATTACATATACTGTTGAAGGCCAATATAAAGGGTTTTCCTGAATCTTCATTTTAAGCAGTTCATGGTCAATTGGAATGCTATGATGAAAGCAGCTCAATCAGTTTTTATTATGTCATTTTTTATTTATTTTTTTTGCAGTGGAATTTCCCAATCATGGTATAAATTACTTTGAGTTATGTGACCTTTTTAATTTCTAGATTTCACAAATCACAAGTACATTGCAAGCCATTATTTTCTGTGTGGTAAAAATAGCATTAGCGTTTTACTGTGAAATATTTCATAAGTGCAGATCCCTTCCACTGCTCATGAAAGAGGAGTAACATTTCAGACTTGATTTTTTTCCAAAAGACAATTAACAAGAATAATCAAATTTGAGTATTTCAAGGGAGCACTCTTTACTGACTAAAAATGTACTGTTAAACACAAGACCCATGGAAATCAAAGTGCCTTAGACTTGGTCTTTAGTGATCAATATTCATAGTAGAAACCCATAAAAATGTATCATGTATTGGTTCTTCTGGTGTTGATGCAATCTCTACATAGACAGGACATGCTTCCAAACAGGTGGCAGATGATATCTTGGAGAATCCCATCCCATTCTTCAGTCAGTGCAACACCAAGCTCTCTAATGTCATGTGTGGCACAATAAGATCCATGCAACCTCCAATGCAGATGACTCCCCACACCATAAGCAAGTCTCCTCCAAAATGACCAAATTCAACTATATTGCATTGAGCAAATCATTTTCCTAGGGCTCTCCATACTCAAAAATGTTGATTATTAGTGGACAGCTTAAATCTTGATTCATCAGTGAACAAAACAGATACCCGATGATGGAGCTGCCACTCCTGGTCATCAAGGCAAAAGCCAGCGGTCTCTTCTGTGTTGTGGGGTCAGTTGAGGACCTGTAGCTGGTCTTCTTGACCTCAAAGCTGACTCATGCAATCTCTTTCTCAGAGTTTGGTCACTTATGTGACAAGCTGCTGTCCTGAAGTGGAAATTGCTCAGTGCCATATTGCGTAGATATCGTTCATTGCATGATGTGACCTCTCACTACCTTATCCAGGACTGTGATTTGCTAACGTCCACAATCTGGAAACAGAAAGAGTCACACTAAATTGACCAGCAACATGTCTTTGTGTATCCCAGATTCTACCATTTGGACAGCTCTAGCAGTCTAGATGTGTCAAAATTCTTTATCTGCCACCACCTGGCATCTTTGGAAGCCATGATTCCCAGACTGACAATAACAAACAATGTTATCACCTGAGCAGCCACTTGCCTAATGATCAAATCTGAAGTCTAAATGGAAGTACCAGCTTTTAGGCGATGGGGAGGGATAGCCAGTGCAAACTGCATCTCAAAAGCTGTCACAACCTTTTGAAGAACACATAAAAGGTGTACCTGGCAAATGCCTTAACTGCTTTTTTAACTGTATTCTGCTTTTTGGGGGTAGTGTACTCGATAGTGGGCTAATATAAGATTCTGTCACATTCGAGAAGAAACTGGATTCATAAAATATCTTTTTCAAAGAAACTCTGCTGAGCACGTTGCTTTTGCATAACACTGACGTTTTATTCTCAGGGAAAATTACTCAAATCCTTATAAGATCACGAATTCAATGGTGTTTTTAATAGCAATATAGGATTTGTAATATCCCATTTTAATTCCAAGACATCTGTGTTCTGTATCTGTGGAGGTGTTAGGCTAGGTGTCACACCAAGTTGATTTACAACTTGTATGCATTTTACCCTAGGCCAGTGTATATTAGTCCACAGCACAAAACCTCCTCACACTTTGGCACAATCCCAGTTGTTTCAGCGGCATAAAAATGTGATGTCTACTGATTTGCTAGTTTCACCAATATACTGAGCTGTACAGTACATTACCAAGAAACAAACAGCTCTCCACAACCGCTGGTTGAAAAAATGAAACAAAATGAGAAAATGGGAATGAGCACTTGCCAAACACTACATTGCACAACTTCCCCTCAGGTTGATGTTACCACAGTCATCAAAACTACATATATGGGATTCTAACAGGTAAGTTTGATTGCCAAACCACCAACTATGTTTAAATCCTTTATAGTAAAAACGCATGACTCAGTGAATTGGTGAAACTAGCAAATGAGTCGCCATCAGATTTGCACAACATAAATATGATTGTTAGCAACATGACCATGATTTCAAACTGCACACATACATATCCGTCTTATATACTACCAAAACACTCCAAGATAGAAATATAAGAGACTAACTAGCAATTGCACAGAAAATAACAGATAGCCCATTCGGAAATTAACAAAATATCACCACTATACCTGAAAATATTTCCCACTTAAGACTTCACATTATCTACGATTCCCCCATAACTTCTCATCCTTTATATTTGTTTCCCTCTTGTACTAACTTTTTTGGTTGTTCACATCTTTATTTTATGTTTTATGTGAATAACTAGCCACACACAACTCTGCTAGCTTAATGTCTCATTCATGGATAAGCATGGATCCCTCTTAATGTGACAAATAAGAGACCATTCACACTTTATCAATCAGGAATGGAGTTCATACTCCAAAATGACATATGTAAGTGAGTATAAAACCATTTCAGTATTTGAAAACATTGAACAAGACTTTTACTTTAAACATTTGTCATCCCATTTATTAAGTTTCTTTTAATATTTCTAAATACCAAAAAGTAAAAAAAAAACCCAAAAAATCTAGCCCAGCGGCCAAAATTTGCATCACAAATAGTGGTCAAGGGGGAACGCATGGGTAATTCAACCTCATATGTCCTGTCAGAGATTTCTGGTGTGAAGTGAGGCACATCAAGATGAGATGGTTTAAAATATAAATACAATTTTAAAAAGTATCATCACGTAATGGCAGCTTTTCTCTTGTACATCTGGTGGCACAGTGTGTTTTTCTCAAACTATTTTCTACCTGTCAGTTTGCTATCCTGTTTTGAACTCATAAAGATATGCCCTACATTGACTGTGTGTATTCCCGTTTTCAATAAAATCCCCTTTACCCACACATTTTTTCATCAAGATTTTGCTAATTACAAAAAAATAATTATGTAATTATGTAACAGTTTATGTAAGATGACATATTCAGACCTGCTTACATGGACATTTCTTGATCATCCTGTGAATGTAGGTCATTGGTACCTACTGACTTTAAATTTCCTCTTTGCATGGGCATGAATTGTTCAACTATTGTAAATGCTCATTAATGTAGGTCATGATCTATTTAATTTTTTTGGTAGTAACACTTGCAGTGTAAGAATGTGATCAGAGATATGTGACTGGCAGCCTTTTTTTTAATTCCAAAAACAATTTGCATATTGTATAACCACAGTTGCTTCCAAACAAATAGACTTCCGTAATTAATAACTTGAAATGTCTTCTTATGTAGAGACATTTCTATTACAAAATAGAACAGCAGATTATTTACTGATTACCAATCAATGGCAGTAGCATTTTCTTGTTAGAACACCTCCTGCTGGTTACTTTAGTCTAAAGTGCAACTGTCAGTGACCCCCAGGCAATTGAAAACAAACCAGCTGCAAACCTACTGAAACCAATTTGTTTTCATTATGTTTTATAGAGTTACCAGCCAAGTATGCCAATTAGAAACAGATCATAGGGCCCATAAAAGAATCATCAGGAAACCTACACTGAAGCCTAATCCTAGATTTCATGCTCTTTAATAATGTCGCTTCCAATGTGTCATTCTACTTATAAATAATTTAAACTTCGCTACAGCAAATTACATCCTATTATGGAAATAGATAGTCCCCTCCCTAGTTTAATTAACAGCCTTAACTCTGTATCTGAAGAGAGGCAAAATAAATCTTACAGTTTCTCATTAGAAATTAATTTTTTTTTGCAGATTGTATGATTTTAAAATGCCAAGCTGTTATTCGAAAGGGCAGTTATTTTGATATAATCATAAAACGTGCAAAGTAATTGCATTCAACATGTTCTAAATGTATAATTTGAAATTGTACAGGACTGTTTAAAGCTCTATAATCTTGGCTCGCTCAGTCATCATTATAGTCTGATATAGCTTTTTGCAATGTTATTGTCAAACATGTTTGCATTCCTATATTTGTGGGGACTTCTCATTGACTCTCACTATATTTTTATTTACTATTTCTAACTCCAGTCATACAAAACTCCACACAGGGTGAAAGTCGAAAACAAAGTAAATATTTTGGCACTTTTATATATATTTTAAGGCATATTTAGTTGTTAAAAACGTGTTTTACAAAGTGGGGACATCCCCACAATGTTGTCTTTTCAGGAGTTACTATCTTTGTGGGGACATTTTCTCAAATTTTGTCTGCACAATCAATAGTAATACCCACCCACCCACACATACACACACACATACACACACCGACCCACACATACACACACTCACCCCCTTCCAGAACACCCACCCTGAACACAGAAAAACACAAGCTTTTATACACGTGCACCTCATACCAATTACAATCCCCTTAATCAACAACTCAATAAAAGGCTCCAGCCACATTCTCACATATTTATGGCAGGGATAGGAATTAACCCTATCCCTGCCAACCACCACCAACACACAAACCAAACCATACGTTTCTTTTTAAACCATACTACATTGTTTTTAAATAAAGACAAAATACATTGAAATACAACACCAGCAACCCATTATTTTAATTAAACCCACAGTACATTTATTTACAAGCAGGGCTTTGCCCTGCCCCACTAATAACACACAGGGCTCTCTTCTGCCCTGCCACTGTACCAAATAATAACAATACAAACAATGGTGATTTCTTTGTGATTTTTACCCCACCCAATAGAAAAATGCAAAGTATCACTCAGAATAATCTGTTAAAAATAGTATTGAGGTAATCAGAACATTGAAATTGATATCTTGCTGTTTGCTCGTTATGTGTAATGTGTTTTTGTAGAGTAAACTGTTGAAGGCAGTGATTATTTCCAAATATGCCATGATGGACATGCATTCTATTTTTAACACAGAATTACTATCCAAAATGTAAACACTGTGCATGAAAAAGAATAGGCTTACATAGCTCCAGATCAGATTGATCTTTTAAATACAAAAAAAAAACAAAAACAAAGAAAATCAAATAATGATCAGTGGATCATGTTCTTGTAACCGCAGTTTGGTATCAGCATTCAGTAAACTATCAAGTTTTCAGAAAACTAATGTATTCGGAAAACTGAAACAGAAACTTGTCTGTGTTTACATGATTTGAAATAGCTACTCCAATTACAATTCCGATAAATTCAACTGTGTGTATGGATTAAAGTTCTTGGAAAATGTAGATCATTTGCGCATACGCAGTCGCGGGTAGGATGGAAACAGACAGTTCTTGGTTCAGTCTGCAGTAAAACTGAGGCATGAATTATCAGGTATTTTAGATTTAGCACAGTTGCAATTCTTGTGCTGTATTCAACAGATTATTATCCTGGACATTTATCTTTTTTCTAATTCCCCAGTGTGTGCAAACTGTCCACTCCTTGCAACAGCTCAACCTTTTTCTTCATAAGCTACTGTACATTACTTACGGTACTGTAAATCCTCAATGCATTTTACCTAGCTAGAATTAATTTTCTGCTTCAAAAGGTATAGGCAATTTGTGAGTGAACAACTGGAGTTGTAATAATGGACTTTTAATATTTTCTTTCATATGTATTTCTTTTTTACTGCTGTTTTATTGTACTATCTGTGTTAAAGCACTTTGAGGTCCTTTGATGATAGGCACTATATAAATAAATATTGTTTTGTATATGTAAAATATTTGCATACTATTTGCTTAATGGTGGAAAATATGATAAATTAAATAAAAAACAATGGGTGGATGGGTGTACCAGGGTCCCACTGTTTTCTGCCAGTTCTGAGCTGATGGCACTGCTGGACATCTTCCGATTGCGAAGGGAAGTAAGCATGATGTGTCTTTCATCTGCTGCAGTAAGTTTCCTTGGCCGACCACTGCGTCTACGGTCCTCAACGTTGCCCGTTTCTTTGTGCTTCTTCAAAAGAGCTTTGACAGCACATCTGGAAACCCCTGTCTGCCTTGAAATTTCTGCCTGGGAGAGACCTTGCTTGTGCAGTATAACTACCTTGTGTCTTGTTGCTGTGCTCAGTCTTGCCATGGTGTATGACTTTTGACAGTAAACTGTCTTCAGCAACCTCACCTTGTTAGCTGAGTTTGGCTGTTCCTCACCCAGTTTTATTCCTCCTACACAGCTGTTTCTGTTTCAGTTAATGATTGTGTTTCAACCTACATATTGAATTGATGATCATTAGCACCTGTTTGGTATAATTGTTTAATCATACACCTGACTATATGCCTACAAAATCCCTGACTTTGTGCAAGTGTACCTAGAAGAATTGATGCTGTTTTGAAGGCAAAGGGTGGTCACACCAAATATGGATTTGATTTAGATTTTTCTTCTGTTCACTCACTTTCCATTTAGTTAATTGATAAATATAATCTATTAACATGTCTATTTTTGAAAGCATTCTTACTTTACAGCATTTTTTCACACCTGCCTAAAACTTTTGCACAGTACTGTATATATGATAGTGTTTTTCATTAAATAAACACAATAATTCTGTAGTATTAAGAATGACCTAGGGGGTCCCCAAGTGGCTCATCCAGTTAAAGCGCTGCCAGGCTGCGCAAAAAGGCCACACTCTGCTGGGGACTCCGAACGTCACATTGGCTCTGACGTTCCCGGGATGGGGGATGGGAAAACGGCAGGGATTGCTTCTCCTTATCGCGCAACAGTGAACCCTACTGGCCAGACACCGAGCACAATCAAAGTGGATAAAAAGCTCTCTTTTTTCCGGGATCGGTAGCCCGCCCACCTCTGCTCGGGATTGCTCAGCGTAAAAGCAATTCTGGCTTTAGGCTTGTGAGATCGGAGGATGCTGACACGCCGTCAGAAGACCTGCGCTGTGTGGGGACTCACTACGGTGAGAAGAAAAAACATAACTGGACATTCCAAATTGGGGGAAAATAAATTAAAATAATAATTGGTCACTATAAATGATTAAAAAAGAAATAATAATAAAAAAAGAATTACCTATATACAATAATTACAATTCCAAAAGAGTATAGATACGATACACAAGAGCACAAATATGGAAGTAAAAGTATGTTCAGAACTCAACATGAAGCCCATGTTTTGGCATAGAGAAATGATTGAATTTTTGCATTTACAAAATATGTTTCAAGATCACATTCTACAGTATGTACAGTAAGGTACCCTCAATTTAATCAATGGTACTACTGTATGCCTCTGCACACACATCCAAACTGCCCCTTTAGGTACACTGTTGTTGTTTTTGAGATTGTACTCTAGTAGGGTAATGGTGCTTCAAGAAATACATCTCAATGGGTCAAACAACCTCTTCTGCCTCCCTACATTTCTTTAGGTCATTATCTTCATGCTTTACTTACCATTTTTCTTGTTCCATTATTATTTCTATAAAATATGTAATATATTATTGAATTTAATAAAATTATATGGAATAACATTTTTTTTTTTATGGGAGTGCAATAACTAGGATGGGTTACTTTGTTTAACATGTCTGAGTCACTGCATTTAGGTGGCTCAGAACTTGCTCACAATTTGTACTCTTGGGGCAGTTCCATATTAAGAACGGGAAAACAGCTTGTGGCTACAAGACACTGGGTGTCCTTCTGAATACTTCTCTTTCCCCTCCATAAGCCCTGCTCTCTTATTTACATACTGATTTGATTCCCATACATTTTAACACTACCCTCCCTTCCTTCTTTCCATCACTATATTTTATGATCATACTGAATTTCAAAGAGTATAAACAGAAAAATGTATGAGCAAAAGTGATACAATAAAAATACGCCAATTGAACTTTGATTGACCTGAAATATTTGTTTAATCTTGTAGCTGATGATTTCAGTAATTCCATTTAGTCATCATTCTCCCTTTAATCTTTTCAGAACCCATGTTATCCAATGCTGCCTACTCTAAACAAGATTATGGACACTATACCTCAGAACTCTCCTGGGAAAAGAGCAGTTTAAATTACTGCTCTTCAACCATTGAAGCTTATAGCCCAGTATTTTTGTGCAGTGATGTAACCCATTTTTACCACACAGATCATCTAACTTGTGACAGCAGTTGTTATTCCGCATTGCATTTAACAGTTTAACAGTGAATCTGAGCATTATTGAGCCTGTATACAGAATAAAGCAAAACCCATTTTTATAAAACTGTAGGACATTTAAAGGGTTCAACTAAGCAATAAGCCTTGACAGGGTGCACTGTTGTCTATTAATCACACAGCTCCAGTGCACTGTGAGGTACACGTGGAATAGTTTTATGCACATTGGTATGTAATGTAAAGATCATGTTTAAAATTTACTTTTTCTCTTGTACAATAATCACACTGCAACTTTAATCCCCCTCCCCAAAACACAATTCCTGCTTTTATTCTTACCACCATTCCTCCAGAATTTCAGATGTTTTCTATTCAGAACTGAAGCCTGGAGCTTCAGATGCATTGATGATGCTAGTGCCCCAACATCCGCTCTCAAGCTCCTGGGTATAAAGAGTCTGCAGTCTGCTCAGGGCGTTAAACTGCCAATGCAATCAATTACCTAGCAGGTAATCCCTTATAAAGGTTTGTCACAATACATTTACATGGTTTACCATACTGTTGTTTACCCCGATTTGCTTATGTTTTTTAATATGCTTCACCATACAGACCTCTCTGGGCTTTATAATGCTTATCAATACTTCAATTACAGTAAGTTAGATATGGTTTTTCCACTAACATTTATCTAGATAACTAGATAACAAGCATGAACAGGTAAGTTCTCTGTTGGCATTTGTATTGTACATAAGAACATAAGAACATAAGAAAGTTTACAAACGAGAGGATGCCATTCGGCCCATCTTGCTTGTTTGGTTGTTAGTAGCTTATTTATCCCAGAATCTCATCAAGCAGCTTCTTGAAGGATCCCAGGGTGTCAGCTTCAACAACATTACTGGGGAGTTGGTTCCAGACCCTCACAATTCTCTGTGTAAAAAAGTGCCTCCTATTTTCTGTTCTGAATGCCCCTTTATCTAATCTCCATTTGTGACCCCTGGTCCTTGTTTCTTTTTTCAGTTTGAAAAAGTCCCCTGTGTCGACATTGTCAATCACCGCGTAATCTTCTTTGTTCAAGACTGAATAGATTCAATTCTTTTAGCCTGTCTGCATACGACATGCCTTTTAAATCCGGGATAATTCTGGTGGCTCTTCTTTGCACTCTTTCTAGAGCAGCAATATCCTTTTTGTAACAAGGTGACCAGAACTGAACACAGTATTCTAGCTGAGGTCTTTGAGGTCTTACTAATGCATTGTAAAGCATGCTTTCACTATACTTTGCTATATCCTTTACATTTCTAAGGATACTAGATTGAGCATAACTAAGTCATGGTTATCCGTTTGGTGCAAATGTTTTTTTTTGTTTTTTTTGCCACATTTAAAAGTAGATTTTTTAATCTATTGACATCCTCTATTAATATCAGTATTATTCGCCTGAGAAGGATGTTATAAATGTTGATTTAGGTTACATATTCTACTATTGGAGTGGAAACATTAAGATTATTGGAGCAAAGCCCAGACAGGAAACCAATTGAGCATTGCTAAATCAATTAAAAGAGATGTGGTGAAAAGCAAAAGGTATTAAAGCACTGAAACTGTTGAGAAGAGTGGCAAAATAAACCCTACATGCTTGTTTGTTACATACAAGAGTGTATATTTATGTTTCATAAGAATGAAAAAATACCTATTACTAATTAGGTTGTAGTTGTGATAAAAGAAAAAAATGCTACTTGTTATGTGGCATACCCTGGTGATTATTTTTAATTGTTTAGTTTCATTGTGTGTATCATCATATCATTGTCCACTCCAAGTAAAATCAAAATTAAATTAGTGGTTGGCAATTTCAGCAAAGTGCCCTTATGATGTGCTGCCAATTAAATAATTTGTTGTGTTTTTTAATTAGGCACTGAAAAGTTGCACTACCCGTATGCAGAGACTTTAATAAAAAAATGTTGTGAACTTAACCCGGTGTTTGAAGTGTAACTTTGAGTACCCCTTCAAAATTGTCCATAGGTCTGTGTTAAAATAGTGATGGATCCTATGTAATGTAAAAGTCAATAACATCTTGAAACCACTGCACTGTGCAAACTGAGTGATGGTCCAAGGGTTGTACCATACAAACCACGCTACAGCCTGTACCTTAATATTGATTTATTTGCGGTCCACCGTGAATCCTTAAATGACCCACTGCTAAATTTAAAATGACTGTTTTAAGTGGTCCACGACGCTTTTTGAAAATAATTAGATATATGTGGATTCCAGGCCATTGTAATAGCAAACTGTTTAGAAAAAAAAATCTCTTTTCACATGTGTACGGCAGCACTCAACCTGCTTAAAGACAAAAACAGACGTATCCACAAGGCAACCAAATTAAGGAATGTCCTAAAATCCAGAATGATATAAATGTCTACACTTCCCTGCCCTTGATAATCCAGCAAGCCACTAAACTAAAGAAGTTGCCTGATATACATGTATGACAGATCACATAGTGTATCTGTGATCGATCAGAATTGCTTCACTTGTCTAACTCATGATTAACTGGCAGCCCTTTCTTTTTTTATATATCTGAAATATCACAAGCCATGTTACTGTATGTAAAATAAATATATTACATAATACTTAATTATAGTTTGGGCTTCTGTTTTTTGGGTTTTATTAATTATATTTTTCGGTGCTTATTTTGAGTTATTTTCGAGTTTTATGTAAATCGTTTTTTTTCGAGGCTTTCGTTTTTGATATACTGTATGAAATGAGTTTTCGGTTACTTTCCAAAATGCTTGAGTGTTTTTTTTTTCTGTCAAAATATGTATAGTAGTAACTCGACAGTACTTGCCACCTTTGAGATACGAAAATATTTTTTAATGGGAAAAGGGTAAAGTCAACATGAATTGATTAACCATTTCCACAGTTTTTCCGGTGATTTCCGGTGTTTATTGGCTAGCCACCAATTTCATTTTTTCTTTTTTGTATCGGGGGTGTTTTATCGGGTTTTATCGGTTAAAACCGAAAAGCAGAAGCCCTAATTATAGTTTACCCATTCTTACAACTTGTATTTGTGATGTATTCCAACCCTATTGGTATTGCTTAAACACAGTTACACCAGAATGAATCCAAGTACAATTCCAGTCCTCAACTGAAGGGACCAGATATATATATATATTTTTATCACAATTAAAGCAGTGCACTTTCTGCAAATACAGTTAGAATTTGTTTGTGCCAGATGCAGAGTTGTGCTTAACAAGTTAAACATGTTTAGTATTTATGTTTTATTAATAATACAAAAATTCCTCCTGCTGGTTAATATGATGTTACCTCAATAACTTCCCTGAAAGTGAGACAACAGTGGCAAAAGTGCTTCAGCCTTATTTTATGTACACATACAAATGCACACTACCATTCAACAGTGCAAGCCTCCAGGGTTTAGTAGCTAGGTCAGATCCATTGCTCATTTTTAAGCTGCAGTGTCCCACAGTCTTGTTTAATTTTACAGTGAAATATGATATCTGGATGAATGTTTATGACATTTCTGTCCACTTTGCTCATCATCTGCGCATTTACCTAAGGCTGTTTCAGCTGTGAGCAGATACACAGGTGTCCTAAGTCCTTGAAGCTTTCTGGCCATCTGTGAACAAATTAAGACATATTCATGCTACTCCCTGCAGCAGCAGAGGGTATTGATGTAATATTAACAGACAGTTTTAGCACTGTATTTAAAGTTACAGAAATTGTATTTTAAAATGTAGCTATTTAAATGCACAGTACCAGCTGGAAGTGATCAGTACATACTGATGTGCAATGCTGTTGTGATTTTGCTACTTTATGAATCTGTCCCCAAAAGCTACTTTCTTGTTTTTTTTTATGCGAAAATATTATAAAGTTATGTACCGTGAATTAGTATACAACAAATCACTTTGTATTTTGGTATTAATTGGACAACACTGCTCCTGTCAAGCCTCGCTCGTTCATTAGAATGCCACAGCCTAACATGTCTAGTAATGCCTGCTAAAGAATGACATTGTTCACAGGAGAGCAGAGCATGTGATCAGTGTATTGATGTTAGGATGAATTACCACTGATTAATGCATCTTACTGACTTTTCAGAATTTAGATTCAGGCAATACTTGACAATGCTAAATTATTGATTCCTATAATGTATTTAATGTGTAAGCATTTAAAGAAGAAAAAGAAATCTAGCTAGAATTTGGTGCTGGTCTCTGTTTTAGCATTATAAGTGTGGCAAATGTTGGAGTTTATAAGCTAAAGTAAATAGGGAATTTGAGGGAAACACAGCTGGTGCTAATTCTCTCAGATGAGAAAGCCTTCTCACACAAACTGAACACTTTTAACCAGGAAAGCCTTATCCTTGGAGAAGTGCTTTAAACCCTAAGCCACCCCTTATAAAAGTTTACCGCAGTATTTCTGCAAAGTATTTTTGCCATGCTTTTCCCATGATTATACTATGCATTTACCATAGTTTACTCTGGTTTGCCATGTTTATGAATATGCTTTATCATACCTCACTATTCTTTACAATGCATACCTATGCTTTACCATTCCTGCAATATGGTTTATTACACCTTGCTATGTTTTTACTGTGGTAAGCTTTTATAGGGAGATTCTTGACATTGAAATGTCCTGTACCAAAGCATCTGTTAATTATCTGCTATATTCTCTGTACCTGGTGATTTATCACTTAATTATATCTATGCTAATCTGCATAAAAAACAGTTATTGAGTGAAATGAAAGTAAGCAATTTCATACGTTCCACAGATTTTAAAAACTAGTTTCAATATTTCATGACAAAACCTATGTTCAGGTGTTTACATACTGTGTATTTTTTATACCACACATAATGATCATAGAAAGAACATAATTATACTTTTCACTGTAGGAAACAACCAAATGTAAAATAAATAAAAAAAATGAAATACATTTTTTTTTTTTTTAAACAGCATAAAACCCTTCAAAATCAAAAGCTTTGTTTATGAAACCCTGTTACTCAAGGACAATTTGTATTCATCTCGATCATTATTTCTGTATGACACAAGACTAACAAAGAGAGCAAAAATATGAATTCCAGCAGGTACAGTAGTGCAGTTTGTAGTCCAATATTATGTTTATTATTATTTATTTCTTAGCAGACGCCCTTATCCAGGGTGACTTACAATTGTTACAAGATATATGACACATGGAGGCTAGTCACAAAACCATAAAGACTATTTTGATGAATTAAGTTTTCAGTTTTGTGAAACCCTTTTAAAGCTGTTTAAGAGAAGGTTTAGAGCTTATTCAAAGCACTGTTTAACCTAATGGAGTTTTTAAACACATCCCAAAAACTTATTTAAAATAGTCCTAGAAGTTTTGTGAATAATAACAATAATCTATGAGAGAAGTTGTAAATAAACATTTTCCTATAGTTGGTCCTAGGCCTGGAATTCACTGTCATCTGATGTAAGGGCTGCGCCTTCGTTATACTGCACCTTAAGAAAAATGCCTGTGCTCACAGGACGGACTTCAAAATGGTTCTAAGCTCACCGGACCTATCCTGGTGAAAATGAATAAATAAATAAATGTACCTAACCAGTCTCTAAACATGTACTTGTATCACACCAGACCAACTATTTTGACCAACACATATGCAGCACTAAAGTCATAACTAAGAAATGTAAACAGAACACATTAAATTATATTATGGTGATAGGGTGTGTCAATCCAGGAGTTATTTTTATATTACATAATTCATATATGTGTCACTGTAAAAGGTAGCACATTTATTTTATGTCATAAGACATCAGTCTGTGACCAGTAAATCAATGTGTAAGTCAGCATTTATTACATTCCTAAATGACATTTTATATTATGCTTTATTGAAATGTCATGAATTTAAGAATGTATGCAAAACATTTTATACAGTTTAAAACTTTTTTTATACAGTTTTTCATAAATGTTAAAAAAGTAACAGTGGCTAACTATTTTCCTACTCAGTTTGTGCACACTGTTCATTTTATTTTAAAGGATAGACACTTTTGTCTAACCAAGGCTGATGTGCCTGAAGTTACTGGTGATAATCAGAAATGGCAAAAATACAGAATCCTGTTTAACAGTACAGTATGTAATACAACAAAATTAGATTGACAAGACTGAATTCTTGAGCAGGGGCGCCGGAGCCGGAGCTGGAGCCGAAGCCAGGGGGGGGCAGAGGGGTCATGGCCCCCTCACTTTTTGACAAAATAAATATGCACAGCTGAAAAAAGGCACTTGTATACAGGGCCAGCCTTAGGCCTATGCATTTTATGCAGGGGCCCTCCATATTGCTTCCCTTGGTCTTGAATTTGGATGCTCGCTCGCACCACACCTCTGTCAAAGTTAGGCTACTGTTGCTTTAAGGAAGTATCCCTCTGGGCCCTGCTCCATACAAACATACAAACGTGGGCAAACATTTCTTAATAGGCATCGTTGTTGTGTGATTCAGTAGCAGAGCAGAGAGCCTGTTAACAAGCAACCCATACTTTACACTTTTGGAGACTGCACATCTGTACTCCTTGCTTTTATTTCTGAAATATACTTGTGTGTGTATTATAAGTAGGGCTGTATTTTTTCACAGTAAAAATTGTTTATTTCACAGCATTTGACGTCTAGAAATTGGTATTTCTAAATTTTTTTTTATGGTAAAACAATGTTTATTAAAGCAGAAAAATTACATTGTCAGATTCAAAATTATTATACAAGAAGTGTGTCTCAATATTTAAATTCTTACCTGAAAAACAGTAAATTGTACAATATTTAGATTTTTATGTCAGTCATAAAAACAGATTTTGTTTATTGTTATAAATTTAAAACAGGTCTAGAAAAAAGTTTCCCTTTCAAAGTGCGTTCCCCAAGCAGTAATGTAATTACAGCTGATGTTATCTTCGATTTGTAAATATACATTATTTCTTTGATTTGATATTTAAGTTTCGGATTAGTTTTCTTGATTATTTGAGCAGTGCGATTAAGTTGTTCAGAAGAGAGTTGTGAACAGCAACTTACCAGCAACTGTGATCAGCGCTATTTCATTTTTGGGAGAGGATACGTCACCCAGTTCAGTGGCAGACCGGTAGGCTTTTAGAGTGTAGAGCCTTTATTTTTGCTGTGAGATAAGGTTTTTTTTCAGTATGAGAAATAGGCTACTTTTAAAACGAGAACTTGGACAATTAAAGAATGGAAAAATGAAAGCTTTAATTTCACCGCCACCAGAAAGTCTAATAAAACAAGGCAGCATATTAAAACTATTACTGAGGAAGATATTATCCTCAGCAAAGAAAAAAAAAAAAAACACTGACAACTTTAAACACAGTGGCTTTGATAAGCATACATAAAGACAGATCTAACACCGTGAATGCTGGAAAAAATATAGCAAAGAATGAGCTAGCGAATGTTTCTACATTAGTCATATTGTAACACTAAAGAAGACTGTTGAAACAAGTTGAAGCATTTGTTACTATTTCATGTAATTTGTGTCCGAAGCAGACATTTAGCAATGTAAATGCTGTACATGGTCATTTTCTTTTTTGTTTGTTTTACAAAACAAACATTTAATTGGTTTTGAAGTAAATTAAACAATGTTTGTGGGATACGACTCACTACCCAACTTTCAGATAATAAGCTCATTATTTTTATTATTAGTAGTCGTAGTAGTCATTGTAGTCATAGTGTATTGTTGTTGTTAAAAACTTTAAAGAACCAGCAGACTATAAATATATAACGTGCTTCAATATTTTACATAGTTGTTATATTGCATTCATTTATCCGTGGATTGCATTATTATTATTGTTATTATTATTATTATTATTATTATTTAAACGAAATTGGTAGTTTTTCCATGATAGTAATGTTATCTGTTCTATAGGGGGAGAAAAAGTAGCCTATTGCATCTTACGATTAGATATCAACCATCTTTCTGCTCCTGGCCTTTTTAATGTTTTTAACCCAAATATCTGGTTGTACTTTTTTTCTTCTTTTTTACTATAGGCGTTCTTAAAATTGAATTTGTCCTACAAATCTATTTCATTTCCCCCTCTCCCTTTTAGATATGCTCCAGCATCAGTTGAAGCACTTATTCTTGCAACTGTAACATATTAAAACAAATTAAAATCGTATTTGTGCCACTTTTTTAAAGATTTATTCTGTTCAAGGGAGGGGATCATCACTTTAATAATCTCTAGGCACAACATCTTAACAAATGGTAACGGCAGATACATTTCTATTCTGAATAGTGACTAAGTGGTTGGATTGGTCATGGTCAAAGCATTTAAGTTGGTTTGAGGGAAGACAGAACAATCTCTAGCATCTATGTGGCCTTCCTATTTTCTACCACTGTCAATACTCAGTTTGCTTCCAAGATATCTGATGGAAGATTCAGTCCAGCAGTTACAACATGCAAGTAATTTAAACAATTACAGGTAATAATTAATTACATTTTTATTTTAGTTTTTTGCATTGGCAATTGGATACAGTGTACAGTTATAATTACAATACAAATGCCAACAGAGAACTTACCTGTTCATGCTTGATAGTTATCTAGATAAATGTTAGTGGAAAAACCATATCTAACTTACTATAATTGAAGGATGCCACTCACCAGTATGTGTTGTGTTTCTCAGTGAAAACACCACAATTAGCCATTTTCTTTAAGACATATCAAAGTGATATAGTTGTCAACATGATTTGATGTGTTTTTATGCAAACATCCTGGTCAGAGAATCAGCCAGAGAATGAAACCAAAAACCAATAAGAAAAGAAAAAAATGGGTGTGGGTTTAGTATCACACTTCCTGCCCTGATTGGAAAAGTATTTTTTCAATCATGGAAATCCACTGTGAAATTATGTACATAGTACTTCTGTTTTATAAGAATTAATAAGCTGTGAGGAAGAAACTGATGGACCCTCAAAAACAATTTACAAGAGATACAGATCAGGATATATCTTCATATGTGGCCACCTTTTAATTATACATTACTTCTCAAAAAATGAGAACCCCTTGAGGAAAGAGGATTAATAAGCATCATACTGTCACAGACAAGAATGCTCATTTTTAGTCTACCTGAAGCAATATTATATGTATGAGCTCCACTGTTATGTCATGTTCATAAAAGTGTTATAAATGCACAGCACTAACATAATGAATCAACACCATTACATTTCCAGTAGCCTGACATTTCACCAGTGATAATCACATTGCTGAAGACATTACCATCTCTGGGATCAGTCAATGCTATGTAACAAATGCTGCTCAGAAACAAAGGGAACATGGATTTCTCTTCAACCTAGGAACTTTGGAACCTCTGGATTGAACATTACTGACATAAACCTCACAAAGTTGTATTTGCGTTCAATTTCACCAGCAACCTGAAAAAGACCTGGACAAACATATTTCGAATTTCATCTTATCAGTAAAAACAAAAATGGGGACGACTTTGAACCAAGTCTCTCCAAAGCATTCTTACCAGTGCGTTACCTGCGCAGACATTACTGTGAATGCAGCATTTTTTACAGCAGCCCGTCGCAGTTTACACAACAAAAGCAGCTTAGGAAAGAAGGTACGAAACATAGAATATATAAAATAATAATACAGGTCAGAATATATTTATATACACAATATATACCGTTGTAGTCAAAAGTTTACAGACCCCAATGGAAATTCATAATTTCTAGAAATTTCTTGAAAACAAAGAATTTTAGCAAAAGTTTTTCTTTTGTGGATGAGGAAAAAAAAGTTACAAGAAATAGATGTCTACAATTATTTATTTCAGCGATTTTTTTTGCAAAACTCCAAAAATGCGAATTCAAAAGTATTCATATCCTTTGATGCTATGATAGTATTGTCTGCAAGGTGCTAGAAATCTCAATGTGATAATGCAGAACCTAATTCTAGAAAAGTCTAGAAAATGTTGGATTGTAGGCGAACATTGTTAGAGAGTTTAAAAGGGTTAGGCACAGGATGATTGCTGTCATTACCAATATGTTAATATGGGAAAAAGTAAAGAGCTATCTGAAGACTTTAGGCAGAAAATTATTTATTGTCATAAAGCTGGGGAAGGATACAAGAAGATTTCCAAGCATTTGAGTATCTCAATTTCGACTATTTCTATTATCAAGAAGTACAAGACTTGCGGTACTGTCACAATGCTGCCTAAATATATCTCTCATTGGTTTTGAGCTAGTAATGTACTCGTGGCTGTGCCACTCCGTGCATTATGGCTCAAAACAAACTCGAGATTATTGTGTGGTAATATATTCTGACCCACATATTATTCTAATTTATGTTAAATGCAAGGTACATTTCAAAAAGGACATACCACCTGTATATATGAATAGTCATGTTGTCTGCTTACAGGTGTAAAGAACAATGGTTGATGTGTTTACGAAACACATTTATGACCATCAAATCAGCAATGCTTTTGGAGGTTTGCTGAGATCTCTGCATGCATTATTCTGTGCATTTCCATAAATGGTAGATACTTTTAGCACATGAAGCAACAGTACTCAAGGTGGTGCAACCTTTGTAAATCACAATGTATATGTTACAACCCTTAGGCACCATCCATTCTTAGGCTGACAATGACTATCATTTGTCCTTTGTACATGTGCTTGGATAAAATATAATCCAATACATTTGCACAAATTATAAAGTATTTCTTAAGTTTTCCTCTGGTGTGTTGAAAGCATACCATATAAATATATGCAAAATAAACATGGTCATGTTGACCTATGTAGAGTTTGACGGAGGACAGACACGATCACTGTATATGGGTCCCCATTTTTTAAAAATTTTTTTATGAGAACTAATGAAACATGCAATTAGAGTGGGTGGTGGTGAACTATGTGACATAATAGTTGAAATAAACAATATTGGACAGTATTCACTGTAACTAATGTTAATATGCATAGGTTCAAATAAAGCAGACAGAGAGTGTAGGTGGGACTGAGAGTTAAATGGTTATACTGCTACATGATTTGAATGGAAGGAGGAAGGCTGCTAGTTCTAGCACAAAGCATTCTCCAGGCAAGCTCAAGGGCAGGTAAAGGCAGATATGAAATAGTAAGGGAAACTTGAGTGGTGTTTTAAACTATAATACTGCCCATATAAAATATATACTGTATACACTATAAACCAGTCACAGACTTGAAGTCTGTGTCTTGGAAATTCTGAGGGAAAACTGAAGGATATTGTGCGAGTCTGACATAAGCTTTTTTTTCTTGTTTTCTCTCCAATTTGGAAAGCCCAATTATTTTTTTATTTCAACCCGGCTCACGCTGCCACCCCCTGCGCTAACTCGGGAGAGACAAAGACGGACACACTCGTCCTCCTCAACGTGTGCCGTCAGCCGTCCACTTCTTTCCACTCTGCAGGCCCGCCATGCAGCCACCCCAGAGCTACAGCGTCGGAGGACCATGCAGCTGTTAGCAAATTACAGGCAGGCCCGCAGGAACCCGACCAGTCTATAGGGGTCACTGGTGGGCAGTGAGCCGAGGACACCCTGGCCGACCTAAGCCATCCCCACCCTGGCTGCGTTCAGCCAATTGTGCGCCGCCCCCTGGGAACTCCCGTCCACAGTTGGAAGTGGAATAGCCTAGACTCGAACCAGAGATCTCCAGGCTACAGTGCACATCCTACACTTCACGCGGAGTGCCTTTACCGGATGCACCACTCGGGAGCCCCTTGACATAAGCTTTTACAGATGTTTTTTTTTTTTCTTTTAAACTGACTTCCCACATACAGACCCTCATTGTAATGCATGCCTTTTATAAAGAATAATTATCTTGGCTTGTGACTGCCTGCTTATAAAGAGGAGGGTAATGCTTTTTGCCCCATTTAGTAAACCTGAAATGAAGTAAAGGAAGTGCTATTCTTTAAATTCCCAAGCTTAAACAAAACACCTTCATTCAATATTAATAATATTTTATTAAATATATATTTTTAATCATGAAGTTTGTGTACTATCAAGCTGTTTTTTTTTTAATGAATGTATATAAAGAATTGGCAGTAATGTGTTATGCAGTGCATAACCTTCAATTAATCTTTTACTAGGCTGCTTTTGCAAACATTTAATATTAAATGATGTGTTGAATATTTCATTATTGATTTGTTGTTTCCCGAGAGGACTTTTGAAGAATTTTAATAGCTTTTCTTATGTAGTAGTCTCACCATACCTTTTGTTACTAGAAAAGGTAAAAAAATAGTCAAACATTAAGAAACAATTATATTAAATAATGTATGCTATGTTTATTTTACATTAAACGTTTATTGGACCAAATTCATAACGATTAATAGACTAAGGCTGGGACCAAATCAAAACTTTGACAACCCGCTAATCGCACTTAACAAAACTGTATTTAATAGCGTTTTCTTTTTTTCGAAAGTATCGTATTTCTTTTACTCATAAAAAGAAAACGCTATTAAATAGTTTTAAGTGCGATTAGCGGGTTGTCAAAGTTTTGATTTGGTCCCAGCCTAAGTCCCAATGTAGATTGTAAAGCTACAGGTGTGTGTGTGTTTTGAGTTTTAATACAAAAAATATCTTCATGTGTAATTTTTCTGTAAAGTGGTTAAATGCTATGGTATTTAAATAACAATTGGCGCATTCAGGCATTGACATGTAGGACCAGGGCGATGTTACGTATGTGGGTTGTCACTGAATAATGCTTAATCAGATAAAGCAGTGGGTGTGGACACGCCGCACAGGCACGCAGATTTAATAATAACACAGGCCTGGACACTAGGGTACCAACAATAGTAATCGTAGCGATGGATTTAATAAAGAAGACAAAAGAAAACAAAACTAAAAATAAAAGTTTGCCCACAAATGGCAAGCGCTAGTCCCACAAAAAGGAACTTCCTGCGCCAGGAACCTACTACACTACTAACACTCACGGTACTTAGTTAAATCCCCTAAACCAGGGATTCTCAAACCTTTTTTGCTGGGCCCCCCTTTGGAAGTTTCAGGCTGTGACCACCTTGCGGTGCGATATCATATGAAATTACTGTACACCAGTGGTCCACAGCCTTTGCTGGCCCACGGGCCAAAGCACTGAACAAGTAACGCACGGCGGGCAACATCATACTTTGCTCTACCTATCAGCCTGAAGAAACATGTATTTGTGGTAAGCACAATATAGGAGACAGAACTGCTCTCCCTCAGCCTAAGGAAACATTTATGTGTGTAAAATAAAATATAGGACCTACATCTCAGACAGTGCGATTCTTGAGTAGAGCACACAGGGGTGCACGAAGGGGGCCCCAATTTAATAATGGAAGGGCACTTCAGGGGTTCTACAGTGTTTTCACATCTAATAAAATGCCCCCCAAAAACAACTGTGTTAATTAAGAACTCTGCAATGGCATAATCTGAATCAAAACTGCATTAAATGAGGTGGGGGAAAAACCACACACACACACACAATTGTGTACCTTCCTGCAATTTAGAGAATTCTGAAGTGCCTTGAACCCCCCTAACTTTAGTGTTAACCTGGACACATTTTTTTTAAAATCAATAGCAATAAAGTATAGTAAAATAAAGTAAAATAAACATATAGTAATATAATATAGTAAAATAAACATATAAAAGCATTAAAATACTGCTGACATTAAATGCTGGGTGAGATTGGATCTGATTTAAAAAGCTGACTGTGACTAGAGAAGTACAAGAAATAAGAATGCTGTCAACATTAATTCATTATTTAAAATGATCGTCAACCAATAAACCACAAATGGAATATATATATTAATTTCTACATGCAAACCTGATTACCAATTCTAGACTCCAAACTACCAAACCAAAAGCAATTGCGAAACTTTTTCTACATTTTATTTGTAACTAGTCTGTGTCACAATGCGTGCTGGCCTTGCAGTTTAGTAATAAAAAATACAGACCGGTACGTTTTCTATTTATTATTATTATTATTTTAAATCTTTTTTTCTGATTTAAATAGTATAAGGTACTTCTGAGTTAACAAACATGTTAAGTTCCTGACAGGGTTTGTAGTAAACAAATGACTACTATAACAAATATGATTTTTATACACTCATCTTCCCATCAAACACATTTGTTTTGAAACTTGTCACTCAAACTGCTTGCAGTGTGTGTGGGCGGGGAGAGGCGATGCTCTTAAGGGCTGTGCACTTACGGTATAGCTCTAGTTCAGTAAAACAAAACAGCAAAAAAGTTAATTAGCCGACCAGTAAAATGGCAGAAGGGCTAGCTTCATAATACATCTTTTACTGTTAGGGATTAAGTGTATATGCGGTGTAATGAAATGCTAAGGATTTTAAGATATGACAGTATTTTGTGATCACGTGACCCCCCTACAATAGCCATGCGACCCCCTTTTGGGTCAGGACCCCCAGTTTCAGAAACGCTGCCCTAAACTAATATACTTCTGGGCTCCCAGAGTTCCGTCATCCTCACGGCGACTCCGGCCTCTTCAAACGGCCTCGGCTGGGCAATGCCTTCCCGAGCACCGTCTTGGAGTGGAAGGGTTTCGTGTAGTAGTTCTCTCCATGGAGCGGACGCTCTACTCCTCAATGTCAACCAGCACAAGCTTTCGCTCAGTGCCTGCCTGTGTAGCTATGGCGTTGCAGTCGCCTCGAATGTTGGCACTGCTGCCTTCTTAAACAGGCGTAAGCTCCTAGAGCATGCCGCCCCCAGCCAATCAGGACCTCCCAATCAGCTCAGCTCTGGGCAAGCTTTCCTGTTTACCAAAGCAGCAGCGCAGTTGAACCAGCGACAGGGTCCTCCCTGTCACAGACCTGTTTGACACAAACATTAGATATGAGATATTTGTTTTTTTCAAGCTTTTGACTGTACTTTTTCTGGAATTCAGATAATTACTTTTTGCTTGACACCACTCTATAGTAGGATGTTGGGAATACATTTAGCTTATACTGTACGTTTTGCTTGTCCCTCTATACAAAACACCACATAAAATATATTAACAACCTTATGGGCCCAATTTTGTACACAGCACAAGGCACTAAAGCTAAGGCAAAGGTAATTTGCAACTGTTTATGGGACACAAATTGGTGCAGTCAGCCTTGCCCTGTGAATTGATTTTGGAACCATCTTTTACTAATTTTTATGCCTACGCAAGTGCCAGGTGTCAGACTAAAATCCCCTAGCTGTGTTCTAAAATCACGCATGGGAGGGATGGTACGACACAACGCAATTAAGCTATTTTGAATGTTTATCAAAATTAGGCTCTATTAGTTTGTAGGGCTACAGGGACAGAATAAATAATGATTACATACTATGTGTGATTTAAACCTGATATATTAAAAACAGAAAGGAAAAAGTTTAATTGATTTTGCTTTTTTAATAATTTTAGCTTTTTACATTCATTATCCTAATTCCAAAAATATTGTAACATCTTAATTCAATTTGTATTGCTTGCATTATTTATTATATTTTAAATACAATTTAAACATTTAATAAAAAGCAGGATTAAGAAGCCCACAGAAATAAAGCAAGTGCCTCTACAACCATTAAGTACAAACAAAGTGTGTGTATTTTCTTTTTAATATCCACATTTGACATTCCAGTTTGTTTCTATAAAATTATAGAGTGGGAGGCTTCAGAAACGAGGATTCTGTTGCTCTGTACGTCTTGACTAATTCAAATAAATGAATGTTTATAATATATGCATACAGCTACATAGAAAGAAATAATAAGTGCATAATTCATATTTTGAAACCATCTTGCAAATAACAATTCTGGTCATTTCTGGTACCTTCATCAGTTTCTAGGTTCTGTCAAGGTTTTGATTCCCGCCATTGAGCTTGTGGCAGGATGGCTTGGTGCTAATGTCACAGACCAGTACTGCAGGTTGAAGTGCTGTGCGCGCTTTTATTAAATAACAAAATAAAACGTTTACACAGAACAAAACACTGATACAAAAACAAAATGGCACGGTGGCCAAAATAAAAAGACAAACACTTCTTAACATGTATTGTGCTGGTGTAGAACAAGCACGCGTAGCAATGGTTATTTCTTTAAACTCTTCTCTCCTCTGAACACCCAACCCTGGTCATCATAACTGCTGGTTTTTATATTGTGGTCGAGGGATTAACTGGGCATCAATTACCTAGTTTATCCCTCGACCATATTCTGCACGGGTTTTCTCATATACGTGGTCGACAGACAATCTGTTAATCAGTCATTAGCTGCCGACCACACATTCTCAAGAGATGTAGTCTGGCAGAGACTAGAAGCAAACACCATCTCTGCCAAACTACATTAAATTATAACAATAAAATAAACACAAAACAGTATGTCACAGAGCTGTATACCAAATTTAATTATCTAAAGAAATAGTTTCTGTTCATTTTTCAATGCTTAAATCTAACTTATTTTTCTCAGATTTAGCCACATTAAACAAAGTCATTGGATAATGTTGGACCTAGTTCTGGTCATTAACTAAAGTTAAATTTGAAACAAGAGTGTTGCTGATTAGAATAGACATGACAAATCTACTAAATACAGTACAAATCTACTAAATACAATACAATGGCCGACAGTACAAAGAAGCAAAATATTACAGACATCCCAGGTCTGTCAACATAAACACATTACAATTGCCTTGTGAAAACATTATATTAATTTTCGGGCAAAACTGGCATACTGGGACTTGTTAAAGTCGTGTGCACAATACAGAGAAGAAGCAGGTATGTCAGCTCAGCTGCAACAAACTATTTGACACAATTTCTAGAGAAGGTAAGGACTAAGACAGACAGTTTTGGTAGTGCAGATAAATTGTCACTGTTATTAACTGGCAGTAATTCTGCAGGGTCAAAGATATTTTTATATTTTCCGTACAGCTGTATTTTTTTTACTTTATTGATCTAAACAGTGACGGTCCTAAATACAGTGGTAGCCACAGCCAGCTATAAAAATGTTGAAGTATGGCACGGTACTCTCCACAGTAAAACTGAAGTCAATATGCAGTTTTGTTAACCACTAGAGAAACTAGTTTGCTTGTGAATACCAAAAGTGCGATGCTTACATTGAGTTAAAATAATTTTTACACTGTACTGTATGATTCCGGAAACAGCTCAAATTAACATAAGTTGAAAAACAAACTATTCGGCTAAATGTTTATTTGTTCTGCGTTGTCCCTTTTCCAGTGCGATAGCTGTGGCATTCCTCGTTTAAACAGCAGCCTACCTTACATTCCAAGGTAAAGAAGGCATACTATCTGGGGTCCAATGTATCTCTCCTCTACAACTTTATGCCATATTCTACCACAAAATGAATTTCCACAGGTTCAGGAACAACAGCAATTTCATCATCGCATTGTAAATCTTTTTTTAGCCACCCCAAACATATTTGCAGCATATCTTGTATGTTTACAATAATGTTTTGGGTGTCTCGGCAAGTTGTTAGTTGTGTTGCAACATTACAACAAACTAGAAGTCTGAGTCAAAGAGAAAACCCAATGGGAGAACAGGAGAGGACCCAAGACTGATCCTTGGGGGACTCCTGTTGAGAGAGGGTGAGGTGAGGAGGTTGAGCCGCGCCAGGTTACCTGGTAGGTGTGGTCGGAAAGGTAGGAGGGGAACCAGGCCAGAGCAGTGCCAGAGATTCCCAGGTCAGCGAGAGAGGATAGGAGAATAGAGTGATCGACAGTGTCAAAGGCAGCAGAGAGATTGAGGAGAGTTAGGACAGAGGAGAGAGAGGCAGCACAGGCAGAGTTTAGCGAGTTAGTGACAGACAGGAGAGCAGTTTCAGTGGACTGAGCAGAGCAGAACCCAGATTGGAGAGGGTCGAGCAGAGAGTGGTTAGACAGGAAAGCAGAGAGCTGGTGGTGTACTCCCTGCTCAAGGGTTTTGGAGAGGAAGGGTAAGAGGGAGACAGGACAGTAGTTCTGGAGGGAGGTGGGGTTGAGGGTAGGTTTTTTGAGGAGGGGAGTGATAGAGGCTTGTTTGAAGGCAGAGAGAAAGAGGCCTGAGAGGAGAGAGGTGTTGAGGAGATGAAGGGGAGTAGAGCAGGAGCAGCAGTTTGAAAGAGGTGAGTGGGGAGGGGGTCCAGGGTGCACGTGATGGGTTTGTGGCCCTGGAGGAGGGAGGAGAGGTCAGAGTCTGAGAGAAGGAGGAGAAGGAGGGTGAGTTAGTAGGGGAGACAGAGGGTGTTGGGGTTGGAGAGGGAGGGAGGGGTGGGGGAGGGAGAGGTATTAAAGAGTTTATGGATATCAGAGATTTTAGAGGAGAAGAAAGAGGCAAAGTCATCAGGAGATAGAGGAGGGAGGAGGAGGGGAGGGTTGAGGAGGGAGGAGAAGGTAGAGAATAGTTTTTCTGGGGGTTGTTAGTGGAGGATTGGATAATAGATTGGAAATAGAAGCATTTAGCAGAGGAGAGAGTAGAGGAGAAGGAGGAGAGGAGGGAGCGGTAGAGGTCTAGGGCAGCAGGGAGTTTTGTTCTCTTCCATTTCTTTTCAGCAGAGCGCAGTTTGGTTCTTGCTGAGCAGAGCACAGAGGAGAGCCAGGGTTGGGGAGGGGAGGGCATGTCGGGAGGTGAGGGGACAGAAGGAGTCGAGGTAGCAGAGTCTACAGAGAGTTGGGAGATAGGAGGGAGGTGAGAGAGAGCGGTGGAGGGAAGGAGAGTTCACAGCGGGAGGTGACAGTGGGGTTAGGTGGAATTAGGAGAGAGGGAAGAGACAGGGAAAAAGAGATGAAATAGTGATCAGAGAAGTCCAGAAGGGTGACAGAGAGGGCGGCGGGGCAGCAGGCCCTAGAGAAGGTGAGGTCCAGTTGACGGCCAGCTTTGTGGGTAGGAGGGGATGGAGAGAGAGAGAGAGAAGTTGAAGGAGTGAAGGAGAGGAAGGAATCCGGCAGAGTGGGTGGGGTTGGAGAGATGGATATTGACAGAGACAGAGAGGGAAGGCAGGTGAGGAGATAGTCGAGTTCATCGAGAAAGTGAGTGAGAGGTCCAGGGGGACAGTACAGTACAATTAGCAGGAGTTAACAGGCAGAGGTTAGTTGGACAGTGTGAAATTCAAAGGTGTTAACAGGGAGTGAGGAGAGGTCAGAGGGGACAGAAAAGAGTAAGGAGGGAGAGAGGAGAAGACCAGTCCCACCTCCCCATCCTGTGAGACATGGAGTATGGGACAGGACGTAGAGAGACAACAGGGCAGCAGGAGTTACAGTGTTATCAGGAGAGAGCCAGGTTTCAGTGAGAGCAAGGAAATCGAGAGAGAGGTTGGAGGCTTTGTTAGCAGAAGAGTGACAGTGACAATTTTTTGGTTTAATCAAACCTTGCAAAAATACAAACATTAGGCTTGAGTTGTCATTTAATGACCATTAGTTTACCCGTGCAGCATTACAACGGACTCAAGAATAGAAAAAACACACACATTTAAAACAGTCAATTCAGTGCTTAGCAGGACATAATGGGTTCAGTTGCACATAAAAAAATAAAAAAAAAACACTGCATTTGGGAATTCAGTTTCAATTTTTATATGCTGTCATTTCGGTAACTCCTTCCGTTTGAACGATCATGAACAATCAATTGACTTAAGAGCAGAACTCCAAACCATGTGCCTATTAGCAATCCTCTGACACAATTCACGATGGGCCTGCGCTTCTTGCTGGTTTTTCTGGTGCATTTTCTGTTCCAATTTTCCACCTTTGGCAGGACTAACAAATTACAGCTGATTTAATGAAGTCAGAACAAACAAGATTGCAAAGCTGTGAGATTTTTTTGTTGTCGCACCTGCAACACTATCGTGGCAGGCAGGGCCGCTGAGAGCCGTCATGGGTCCTGCTGTCGCCTCCACTCCCGTGGTACTACATTCACCCAACTTTGTAGTATATTGTAGTCTAAACCAAGCTTCTAAACCAAGCAATGATACTTGCAATCTTAGCAGTGTCTGAGGAAGATCATTTCAACCGATACAGTATTTTGATAATGAGTTTGAAGGAAACTGTCAACCACCCGTAGAAGTTTCAATATCTCAATTAAAATCTGCAGCTGGATATTTTACTCTTTCTCAAAGTAGTTATGTTTAAGTTATGAATACAGTATTCGAACTTTTTTTTTAAATAAATATTTTTTTTGTACAAACTCCACGTGTATAGTCATTAATTGATTTGTTAATGAATTGTTTTGAGCAAATTATCGATCTTAATAATACAGTAATACTGTGTTATATATTGTGCAACTTTAGGGTTCTTTTAAAGTTTTTAAAAGTCTTAGTAAAAGTCTGTAGTAAAATATGAAACGCGAAAGTTCAAATCATTGTGTGAAAGGAAGTTTTTGACAGTGCCTGGATACACAATCATTACACAACAGAAGCACATAGGCTCAGTGTGCAGTACTGGAGTTTTTTTTTTAATGTGGCGGTGGGAACGCAAAGGGGCTTGTGCAGGGCTAGTTGTTATAAAATATTTTATATATATTATAAAAAAAAGGTTCCCCCTTCATCACTATATATTTCCACTGAATTTTTGCCGAGAGGTAACTCAATAACCTTCTTATTATTATCATTAAAACCAGTGCAGGTACATAGCAATCCTAAATTAATAGCAATCCTAAATTAGCTCAGGTGTAACCAATCGCCTTCAAAATCACACACCTAGTGGCATCCACCTGTGTTAAATTGTAGTGATTCACATGATTTCAGGATAAATTCAGCCTTTCCTGTGGGTTCTTTTCCACAAGGATGGAAAAGAATATCTACAAATTCCATCAAGCTATTTTATTACTTTTTATTGAATATTCGGTTCAACCTAAGTGCCAAATGAATTACTTGTACCCATATAATGATCATTTTTATGAGTGGGTGACACAATAGACAACCAGCGTTACCCTTACCAGAATAATTTTGCTTCCTTAGATACGTGTTCCATGATAACCCTTTGTCAAACAGGACACCTTACTACCAACCACTGCAGCTAATACTTTGTTTCTATTTAGTATTATACTTTTGTGTAACAGGTCTGCATGATAACCCCTAAACCTGATGACTTGACAGTTGTTTCTGCTGTGGCACTGGTTATTTTTATATTGAAAGACTTTCAAAATTCACAGATGACAGCAGGTACCTTATGATATATACAGTACGAGACACAGTAACATCAATATTGTTTCCCTTTAACTGGTGAGATAATGGAGGGACTTGTTTCAAAACATTTATTCTTATTGTAGGGGGTGTAATTTTATGAGGCATTTTAGTTTACTTTGACAGTGGCTTAAATTACCCCTTCCTGTTTCAGGTTACATTTTGACTGTGTTCTCCAAGTCAGTAACTGCAACCCCTCATTGATGTGTATGGTATTGTAATGATCTACCACCCATGACTTATGAGCATTCAGCTGTATGAAGTTATTGACAGTGACATTTAATTTTGCAGCAGGTAGAAAGTGTTCTTGTAAACAATTTCACACTTCCAATGTACAAAGCTATAGTGTTCACTCTATAAATCCGGGTGTATTATACAGAGCAAAAACTGTTTTTTTGTGTGTTTTTTTCCTGGAATATCAGTGTTCATATTGTAACACTAGCATGTTACAATAATGTGTTAGAAATGTTAGGTGTTTGTCTGTTGTTTCTCTGGATAACAGGGAATATAGTATATGTTGTTGGAGAGCATTTACACGTTTTTCCCCTACAAACCTTGCAATACGTTTTTTATATTTAGCCCAATAATGTTTCTAATGGCATTATTTTATGAAGTTCATGGTCACTATAAAACAAATTGCCATTACTGTTCTGCATTCCTTATTGAGTAAAATACACAATCATTGTACAGGATGACAAATACTGTTGATAATATTGTCCCTGCAGTCAGACGTGGAGGTTACTAACTTCAGAAGAACATTTGATTTCATATGAAAGTTTTTGAATATGTATGTATGGGTATATTTTACTCCGTAAATTAGTCTGTAGATTCTGCTGGTTAGCTCCAAAGTAGGACTGAGGGTGGCCTAGCCTTTGGTTAGATCTGCATAAATGACTTACATTTTTATAATCTACCATTTTGTAAAATAAATAAGACAGAATCAAATTCCAATTTCAATTTAATGAGAATACATATCAATACAGTAATAATTTTGTATTGAAAGTAATGAAAAGATAAATAATGTGCCATTCACTACCTACTGCATGCTTCTGTCCCTGTGCAATTAGCACAGATAAGTTCTTAACCCTTTACCTGTCACACATAGAAATAGACAGAAAAAAATATGCCACTATAGATTCTGAGTGCTGGCATCAAAGGGAACAACGTTTAATGATTTTATTTTTTGCTGGACCTTTAATTTAGGATTTACAAACATCAACCAGCCAATTGAGCTGCCTTTTAATGGTAAAATAAAGATTTTAACAACCTTTCTTAACAAGTAAGCATAAAACATTGCAAATGCACATAAAACCTTTCTGTATGGAGGCTGAGGCAATACAAATTGAAAATTAACTGATAAAGTTATGAAACTATAGCATAGTTAGCTGTCAGTTACATACAATCAGAATTCTGCTACTTGGACTATATACAACATGGAAGGATCACATGTAATGAACTACGCTGGCCACCAAAGACTGGCCAGTGACCATAATTATCATAGCGCACATCAGGTGTCGGCTTGTGGGCCATAGGATTTTGGTGGCACTTCTTTTCAGGGTTTCTCAGCTTTGGTGAACTCGATGGTCGCCCAACCCTGGCTGGAGCTTTGTTGACTAATTTCAGTTTCTTGACAACTGACAGACGAAACCTTTTGCGTATGGAGAGTATGGAGTAGTGCTGACCCATATGATTATTTTATTAGTATGTTCACCCCTAATTTGATTGAGTTGATAGTGACAGAAACAAACCGGTATGCTGAGGCGATACGTACTAGCAGTACTCTAGCCCCCCATTCCTGCTTTCATGACTGGAAACCTACCAATTGGCGTGAAATTGAAACATTTATAGGACTCCAAATTGCAATGGGTCTGGTCGTAAACCCACATATTTCTGATTACTGGAGTACTAATGTTCAGTTAGTTACCTGGACACCTAATTTTTCGAAAGTGTTGTACAGAAAAAGCTATGAGATTTTAAGTTCTGTTCTGCATTTCGCTGACAACAGCCTGAGAACTGGTCTCAGGCAGGTTACGACGCCCTGTTTAAAGTCCGCCCCCTTCTGGGTAAATTAATTGAAAATTTCCAAAGAGAGTATTATCTCTTCCGAGATATGGCTGTGGATGAGTCAATGATGTCTTTCGGTGGACGACTCTTTTTTCGGCAGTTCATTCCAAACAAACGTCACCGTTTTGGAAGTCAATGTCTTCACTGACTTGCACACAAACTACACTTATGCATGGGATGTGTACACTGCAGGAGCATATTCCTATGATAAAGATGTGGGGATTGGTTACAGTGTAGTCATGCAGCTGCTGAACACCACAAAACTGCTAGGAAAGGGCCATGTAGTGTACACTGAGAACTTTTACACTTCCCCTACTCTCTTTGAGACACTGCACAAAAAAAACACTGCCGCATGTGGCACTGTCAAAGTAAATCGAAAAGGCATGCCACAGGAATTCAAAAATAATAAAATGAAGCCAGGAGATCCCCCGTTGTTTTTGGAGAAAGGGCCTCTTTTAGCTACAAGTTTCAAAGATGTGGGAAAAGTTACTTTGCTTTCTACCGTGCACGACACATCTATGATTTCAAAGAGAATCCGCAGCAAGGGGCCAGATGGGTTTTGAGTAATCCAAAAACCAGAGCTGACCAACTCTGCTGTTATTACTGGTCTGTCAAATGGTACCACTGCATATATAATTTTTGAGAAAACACAAATGCAAATACGACGACTGTTGAGTTCAGAGAGAGGATTGTGCAGAGGCTCCTGAACAGGGTTACAGCAAGAAACGCAGTACCAGCCCCAGTGATGGGAATGCCAGGAGTGACACCTAGACTGTTAGGGAGACATTTCCTGGGACAGCATGAAAAATCAAAGCTTGACTGTAAAGTCTACTCTGACAGAAAGAGAGGATGTTCAGATCAGGGACCTAAAAAGTCAGGGAGAAACCTGCTCAGATCAACCAGCGCTATGCCCAGCCCCTTGCTTTGAACTTTACCACACAAAGTTAATCTACAAACAGTGACAAGTAAGTTGACACTGAATTGTCAGACAAATAATTAATTAATAAGAATTTCCAAACGCTAAACATTAATGTTTCTTCCTACACTGAAGTAGTTAATACTAAAGAAATAAAACGTCAATATTAAATATTATTATTATTTAGCAAACACCTTTATCCAAGGCGACTTACAGAGACTAGGGTGTGTGAACAGTAAATTTGAAAAAAAATCATTAATATGCATACAATGTTATTTTCCTACTTCAGATATTTCTATACTATTTAAGGTAATAAGCAGAAGCAACATTTTTAATGCATTTATGTGAGGAAAACCTGACATTTGAGAAAAAACAGCAATTCATACGGTACATAAATTATAGTTGCATATGTAGCAACACTAATCTGATTATAATATACTTATAGGTGCAAGTCTAGTGACAATGTGCAATATATTGACAGGGAGAAGACAGGAAAGGAAGAGAGGAGTTTATTTTTGCATAGCAGACTCTTTTAGAATGTTGGTGGCCATCTTGGTTGGGCAGGCTGGCAGCACAGTGTTCCAAAGCAGGAAAGCAGTGAAAGAGTTAAGAATGCTACTGTAGCTTGTATTATTAAACTCCAGTACCAGAACAAAAGACATGGAATTCCGTCTGATTGTATGGTTCTAATAGAAGTTATGTGTCCGTGCTGGTCATCATATTTAGGTTTGGCTGATAATAGTATTATTCATCCTGATGTCCCTGAGTTTCTCAGTCCTTGAGGATACGAATATGCACAGTGAATTCAAGCTGTCAATGTAACATCAGCTCATCACACCACACTGGAGTACCATTATGCTATTAAAAAAAAAAAATTCTAATCATAATTTTGTATTGCTTGATTCCAGTTTTAAAACAGTCAACAGAGCCGTCTTGCATCACGGTTGTCGGGCATTGTACTTTCTCTTTCAGTTCAGCAGCTTCACCTGGAAAGCACTGTCCACTTCAGACCAGTTCCAGCAGCATTACGTTTTTGTTCAAAATAAACTTTGCCATATGTACATTTTTGGCAAATATTAGAATGTAATCATGCCTAAATGGTGAAAAAACAATGTGTGAGAAATGGTACCAAAAATAGTTAGCTAGTTATAGCTAGTGCTGTAATCAATAATGGATGGGATGTCTGATGCACGATTGTTCACACATTCCTGCGTAAGGCATCCATCTTGCAAAGTGTTGCAATAGCACGTCTTCTGTCATAAATGTCTAGACAAAAAACAGTCAGGTACCTGCACAACAGCAATTAGTAGTGTGAATCAATCATGCTATGACAGCTTCCTGAGAAGAAACTTGAACATTTAGACCAGTCTGTCAGCTAAAGGGGGCACCTGCATCATTGCACAGACTACAGAGATGCCCTAGATCTAGCCATTATTTAAAAAAAAAATAAAGTTTTATAAAATAGGTTTTCAAAGTTAATTGTGGTATAGCTGTGTATAATAATTTATTTAATTAACACAGTGGATGTAATAGAACTACGCCCATAATACATGTGTGTAATTGGAGGGGGGGGTTGGATTGGTTTGGATGATGTTGAAGTGCAGAAATCTTTGTTAGTAGTCTGATCTTGATAGATGACGCAAATGTGTAGGCAGGCAGCAGCAGATCTTTATAACTACAACTAAATTATGAAAAATAATAGTTGACCTGTTGTCAGAATTGCACATACTCTTACATATATACTCTGAGCACACTCTTAAACTCAGGGGAGACATTTAAGGAGGACAGAGATGTTCTAAACTCCTTTAAGTGGTTTTGTTTGTCCACTGGGCGAGCTATATGTCCAGACAACTTTTTTAATAATAAAGAAAATCACACAGACTCATTTAATTTGAAGTTTTAACAAATCAGAACAGTAATAGCTCCCTTTCGGTTTATTAAATGCTTTAAAAATTGGATTGGTTGGTTGCCCAGACCACCGTAAATCCCAAGTACTAAACAATCTGGGCGATCCAATGTCTTTACAGGTTTAACAGCATTAGTACTTCAATACAGTAATACAGATATGGTTAATTATATGCTTAGCTCTTAGGCCAGCCATGCAGAAAGCTAAAATACGCACTGCTACGTTCTAAAGCGTTCAATATATCACGCTCTTAAAACTAACACATAATCTCTATACGTCATAGCAATGCATCCAATATAAAAGAGATATTGCATTCAAATATATGCTTACCTTCCAGTATATGGAAGAGTAGTGTAGGATATATGGAAAATAAAAACTTTCTTCAACAGGCAGAGACTTCTGAATTCGATCAAACAGCAATCAGTTTTTCAGAGACACTCAGAGCATGAACCACATCAGCTTGCAAGATCAAGATCAATGGTATCAAATGGGGTTTTGCTCTTGGCTTATATGGGATTTTCCTTCCATTGAATACATCAGGAGTCACAATTAAATCTGATTATTGATCTGTTTTGACAGTTCTTTGAGTTAATGATATATTCTAGAAGGATCCGGTCAACTCCTTTAAAACTAATTGGATATAACTTCTTTCCAAAAATATTGAAACATGATCTCACAGCTCTCTTTTTTCCAAACTCCTTTTTCTAAAAAGTCAGGTGAACCACAGTTCACAGGATCCTTGCTATAATACAATACAATACGATACAATTTTATATGTGTATTAAAAGAGATGCTATTATATATATATATATATATATATATATATATATATATATATATATATATATATATATATATATATATATACATCAACTTTTGTGTGATTATATTAACCTGGGTCTACAATATATTCTTTCTGAGCAGCATATCTTGTCAACCTTTCAGATGACTTTACTTTCATATACAGGTGTGTTAACAAAGTATTAGACAAAGACTGTAGGAGTTTATCACAAGGCCTTGTATATAATCACTAAACATACAGTGGTTAGTTCAGTTATTTTCATTAAAATTTAAGTTATAATGCCTCATATTAACTGTACCATGCTTGGACTAAACCTGACCTCTCTGTTCCTAAAAATTTGCCTGCACAGGCAGGTTTCAGACACCCTGTTTACTTGCCAAGACTAGTGTTTTAATTAATATGATACTCCATTGTAAGCACTTTTCCAAATTTTACTGAATGAAGTCATGTTTGGCTCACAAACATTATCCCAATTAAAATCACTACCTATCTGATAAGGACTGATACTGTAGATGACTTTTCTAATTTAAATCAAATGCTTGCTTCAGCTGCCAAGTTTTCATTAATTTCTATGATATCATGAAGAGAGTTAATTTTGCTCATTATAGAAAGACCATGGATTCAAAACTGCTGATGTGAATCTCGCTTTGAGGTGCCAAAAAGGAACTTTCCAGGTCTGGCACCGTTCTGCTCCAGGCAGGTGAAGGCGAGGCTATTTTTCTTCCAGTAAGTCTTTTGTATACTACAGTTATTAAATACAGTTTACACTCTATTGTCCAATATTCAAACTTAACAGTTCGTGTTTTTGTTTATTGCAGTAACACCTTTATAGAACCTAAACATTTATATTCTTCAATTTAATTGATATTATAATGTCTAAAATACTTTTTGTTTAGTTGGAGAAACTGAACTAATTCTTAAATTGATTAAATTACATTATCTCAAATGTGTCTTAACAATATGTTTACAATATTGTCAGTGCCATGCTTCTGTTATAATAAACTTTTTAATATGTTCTTTCAACAGTTTAACTTGAAATGTTATTATATAATTCAGTTACTTCAGCTGCGCCTAGAAATTGTAATATTATTTTACTCAGTTGATCTGTTATGAAGCCATTTAAGCTTTTAATGGAAGGTCCCATTATTAACATTTAAATACAGGCTACCATTAATATATTAAGATGCAATAGTATTATTTTGACTGAACTAAGTTTGACCTTTTTCTCTGTTCATACAAAATCCAGTTGAAGCAGGTTTTAAGGCAACCTCTTTTTGCCAGTTTTAGGGTTGATTATTATGAGACACTACCGTAAGCATTTTCCAATACTCATTATTTCAAACCAATTTGTAGCTTAACGCAATACAACGTCCTACACTTTCTGTTCCCATTTCTTCCTGCCAGGTTCTAATTAATTTTTGTTATATATAGAAAGTGTTTATTTTAATATAAACTCCTATCTTCTGTTATCCGAAAGTTATTTCGTTTGTTAATATTAACGAGATTGCTCATTATAGCGAGGATCTTGGCTTTTAAATCGTCACTTCATCTGCCAAAACCATCTTCAACACTGCTGGCATTACACCAACCTTTTGAAAAGATACAGAGGTGTAGTCCTGCTTTTCAACACCCAGCCCACACCGATGATCCATTTTTTTTATTAGTAAACAAGAAAATGTGAACACATCCAAGAAAACCACATTTGACTTGGTTCTAGAAGAAATAGCCATGTCTGAGCTTGACACACACCTGGCAAATTGTATTTTCTTGCTCTTGCATTTTATGACCCTTTATGACCCTCGATGACATTTTTTCTCGTAATGTACGACAGCTCATCTCTCAGGCACCTTCTGGGTTAGCTCATGCAAAAATAGTGTTCTTGTGACGACTTTTTGTCTAACATTACACCATCAAGCCTTCAAAATATTTGTCCTTAAAACACACCGTAAAAAGAATTTAATGCAAAAAGAATTCTCTGTCAAGAGCAGTAATAAAGATACCATGTCACTTCTTCCATTTACCCTTGAAAGTTTAATTTAATGTTTTATGTATTTATAACCTATTTTTAGGGGCCCATTAGAAAATTGAACCTACTTAAAAAACAGTGTTGAAGTTGAGCCATAGTACAGATTCTGCACAAATTAAAATTCTACATTCACAATAGAATTTTAGAATATATTGATTCCTTTTTGTTAAAATCTCAAGAAATCAGGCAATTTGTTCTATGTGTGCTTGAAACAGCAGAGGTTTTGTAAAATAATCTTATATTTTAAGTCACCACCAGCAACTTGCAACTAAGTGTTTTTTGGCCACCACATGATTACAAAAAATATCTCCATAGGCTGGTGCACAATTTGTCCCCATAGCTGTTCTTCTGATGTGAAGAGAATATTAGTGATTATAATGAGAGGAATTTCATTATTGATTGAATTCCAGGAAATCTAGTGATAAAAGCAAAGGTGACAGCGGGTTGATCAAGTAAAGCTTTCCTGATATTCAATTCAAAAGCTGCTGTAAACAAAATGGCTTTTTGGGGTAAAACCTTCTATTTGCCTAATTTCTGTCTGAAATAGTATGTGTCCAAAGCTGCTTAACAATGGGTTAAAGCAGGCCCACCTGTTCACCTGCATTAGGCACTGCAGCCCACTATTGGCACTTCTTAAGAAAAATGACAACTAAAAATAGTTTTAATTGTCACACTGTAACACTGTAAATAAATGTAATCTAAATTGTTATTTTTTCATTTGAATCTTATTTTTTCTTTACTAGTATTTTATTGCTCCTTTTCTTTATTTTAGATCTAAAAAATACATAGAATGGTGTTCCTCCCGTGGCCCACAGTTTGGGAACCTTTGGGTTAGAGAATCTGGTTGGAAAAATATGTTGGGTTTTTTTTTTTCTGTGGCTTTGTACTATATACAAATACTTCCAAAATGTGACTAGTCATACAGTCAGTCTAACCAATCTCTTCGGTTTTAGATAAACTACAACAGTATTGACAGTTTAAAAAGAAAGTTAACGATTTTGCTAGACAAGAAACTTGTCCAAATTCAAAAATACAATACTAGTGAACACACATCAAGGTGTATTATATAGATCTAAATAATGATTTATTCAACACACTAGGCAGATAATAGTTTCCCAATTACTTAATTCTATGGTTGACTATGTAAGCAATAACCCATGACAGGGTATGCGGTAAGACCATTCTTACTGCATGCCCCAGGTGCATTAGAGGCACGATGCAAAGCAATTGGAATAAACTACCCAACTCCAAAATTGGTTCCGCTTCAGTTATACATTTTAACCCCTTTACATCCAAGTGTTTTTGTCATAAATGCCACCCCACAACCAAGAATTTTATACCAGAACAAACAACTACATGATTATCCTTACAAAACATTTTTTTTTGTAAAAATTACAAAATATACAAAAAGTTAGAAAAACATGTTAATTTATTTTAATTGTGTATTCATTTATTTTGTTATGGTGGTATTTTTTTAGCAATAGAACATTTTTATATAAATTATGTTACCTTATGTACCCTTGGGTAAACTACTTCTTAATCATTTAACAAACATATTTACAAAGTTATTATAATACAGATATAGATCTATAAAGAAATAAACTTTCTATTTTTGATTATTACATTATGCACTTTGCCATCATTAATCCATTAAAATTATATTGAAATGCATTCAAATGAAGAAAAGAGCATGGAATTGGGTGGGATCTGGATACTAAGTGGGAGCAAATATTATAATGTGATGTAAGGATTTTGCCTTGCATTTAAGCAATTGCTGACCCTCCAAAAACTTTACATATCTACAAGTTGCAAACCAATGTAGAAGAGTTTTATAAAAGCACATACCTGCAGAGACCTGTTATTTGCTTCAGGATGGCTGCTGTGGTACACTTCCTGATGCAGCGACACTTGGAGGAAAAGGGCAACACGAAGAAGACCCTGCATATTCAATTCCAGGGTCACTTTGTTTGGGATGTTCTTTTCAGACCACAGTTGGAATGTCTGGAGGGATAGCCCAATCCACCTTTTCCAGAGTGCTATGCAAATCTCTGGATGTCATGCTGAAGAGGGCAGACCAATACATATCATTTTCTAAGGATACTAGCATAAGTGATGTTAGTTGAGGCTTTTCCAAACAACTCTGTTTCATGCTGAGTGACCTTAGCCGTCAGGACTCTCAGCTCCTTCTCAGAAAAACGTTTCTTTTCTTTTCCGTGCACCAAGAGGACTTTGCTGCCCTTCTTTATACAGCATATTCTTCCAAATAAAAGTATTTCTAAAGTTTAGAATATCCCAAAAGTAATTACTGACATGTATTAATTTTATTGAGGGGAGGGGGACATAGTCTCAACAAGCGTCATTCTGTGTTGCGTGAGTGAAGGGGTCAGGCAGATAGAATGTTCGTCTCAGAGTTAAACTCTTTTCAGAGATATATTACATTCACTTTGAAAAAGGGATTTCCTAACACATTTTCTAAAAGAATATAATTGATTAAAATATTCTTCTTGATATGTGGCCTTTTTCTAGGCTAGTCCTTCTGTTTGTGTGTGTGCTCCACTGTGCAAATAACTGCACTTTCATTTTTCAAAGAAAAAAAAACAACTAGTGTATCATTTATTTAAAGGTGGTTTTGTGTCTGATTTCACAGTGTTTGTTTTTTAGGATCTCTTTGTGTCACAAGAACAGCCATTTTGTGTTTTTTTTTTTTTTTTTTCTTGTGCCACATTGTCTTTCTGTCCTTGTTTTTTTAAACCAAAGTAATGTAATCCTTTTCAAGGATGCACTTTATGTGAGGGTTTCTTTTCATCGTCCTTGTTATTTAATTTGAGATTAGGTGTACGATTTCATTTTGTAGTCGTTGTACTGGTACACAGACAACATTAACGCTACTGTATGTGCCTTTAAAATACTGAAACAAATATCTCCACTTTTAATTTTTTTTGCAGGCACAAACTATTGTCTGTTTTGTAATTATTGTCTGTAATACATTATTATTATTATTATTATTATTATTATTATTATTATTATTATTATTATTATTATTATAGCTGATAGCGTAAGGATTATTATCCACATTGCCAAACAGATAACACAACAATAACAACCCATGATGTCATAAGGAACACAAAAGCCAGAGCACTTCTAGTTTTTTTTTCTCCCGGTAGTGGTCAGAGGACACACCCCTAATCCCAAACCCCAGTGCACTAGCGCTGACATGTTGAAAAGACCTTTGAAACAGACTTTAAACTTATAAGTGTAAAAAGTTGTCAGGATGAAAATGAAAAGAAAAAATACATGTACGGTATTTAAACAGTTGTAGCAACACGTGGGGGTGTATAATGCTATATTTTTCGGAACCTCTTTACTTACTCTTTAAGTATGCACCTGTAAATTGTATGTTTTTTAGCCTATTCTAACATAGCCTTTATATATCCAATGAACTTCTCCAACTAAGAACCCGGTAGCAGACTGATAAGCCTCTTAATCATCTATTTTTTATATAAAGTCTATTTTGCAGTAGCCACATTACATTCTTCAATGAACTGTAAACTGTTTCATCTGCAACCTAATTCTTTTGGAACTCACCATGTTTTCATCAAAAAACCCCAAAAAGACAGAAGCAGTCTGGGTTGACTTTCAGGTGAGACAGACAGATGTTACATGTTTTCTTTTTATGCAAATATACTTGTTTCCATTGAATGTTATGCCTATTAATGCGTCTTAATTTGCATGAACTAGCTAATCGAATTTCCCAAATACTATAGTCGAGTATTTTTTAAATTTGCAAAATATATACATTTATGCGAGTGAGGCCTGTTTCCATTGGGCTAATCACACATTTTTCGTTTAAATGTTTCCTTTTAGTGCATTGACAGCTACAATGGAAACAGCCATTTTTAACACCCCCCTGACTCAGTCGTTAAGTTGTTTACATCAAAATACAACTGACTCATCAAATTACATTTCTTTAGCAACTGTGCATGTGCGCTCCATCTAGATTTTTTTTTCAGAACTATTGTTTTTACACTTTAACTTAAAATTGAAGCGAGTAATTTATTAAAATGTAGTTTTAAAAACAGAGAGCTAGCAAGTTTGTTAAAGTTTAACATGTCATAAATTTCAAGGTACCCACATATAATAGTATAGTCCTATATAGTATACTATATAATATAGTAATAACATAGTAATATATTTCAGTAGGAATAAAATGTTTCAATACAAAAGACTGTATAATGTTTTAGGCATACATTTGGGACCATTTGAAAAAATGTAAATAAGAAATAATGAACTAAATGTGTCACACCTCATAAGAATGTGATTAAGAGAGATTAGAGGAGCCAGGTGGTGTTAAATGTTTAAAACACGTAGAATGAGTTACGATCAACAAAGATCAACTGGAACACAATACACCATGTAGCCTATTCCTTAATAGCGGTAATTAGGAGATTTAAATGAAGAAAAAAAAAAAAACAATGCGCTGGGAAATCAGAAACTTCTGTTCACCAGTTTGCAGGATAAATTAATGTGTCTTTGGGGTAGATAAACTAAAGTGTGTCCATTAAAATGTAATAAAACACGTAGGCTACAGTAGAGTATGTGTTAAAATGCACAATCCTTTTACCTGGAAGATTATTGTCTTTTTTTGTCTGTTTTTTGTCTTAAAACTTCCACATGTTTAACAAGAGAATATGCCTTCATTGATTAATAAAATAAGGATATTATCTTCACAGTGAAGTCACAATTTCTCAAATACAGCACTGCGGGCACTAGATTGGTGTTAATTCTGCAGCTTATCTCAAGATTATTAACAAGGGCCCATCTTTCTTGGTGAACATGCAAAATGGCTAAATGATTCAGCCTGTCTTGCGTCATGGTGTTGCAGTATTTAGAAATGTTTACATTCATTGAAAAAATTTGGCATATGTGACTGCAGGGTTTTGTTACATTCTTTTTATATGTATTTGATACTGCTGTGAAAAATAAAGATTTGTATGATGCATTATTTTAAAAATACATAGGCCTACACCTCATACTTCATAATTTCTGGAAGTAATGTAATCCAACCTGTTTAGAATTTGAATATGCATGTTATTTTGCTGTTGATATTCCTAATATCAAACCCTAAAAATCAATAGAGGTACATTGTAAAAAGTTTACTACATTTTATGTTTAATTAAAAAAATTCAGAGTCAAAATGCACACGCTAACTAATGTTTACTAGCACTTGAACTATTAAACAACATATACAAGGTGGCACAGTTAAATCAGTTAATTGAATTATAATAATAATACATTTCCGCTTAACTTTTTCGGCATAAGAAACCCAAGTTATAATTGAATGGGTGCCCATAAGCAAACGGTAACCTCTTTTAAAACGTCTTCCTGGTGTAAAATACAAACACCCTCATTGTAGTGGACCCAGAAAATACAGCATTTATTTCAATGTACAACTACACCGTATTCCTGATATTACAAGTATAAAGTAAACACAACTCAAAAGTTGTCTTTTTTCTTTAGCTACATGTATAATGATATTAGGTCAAACACTATGCTGGGGGAAGGAAAGACAAGTACACTTTACAAAGTATTACATATTAATTTACTGGCTTGAGCACATAACTCTTTTTGATATGAACACCATCATTATTCATTATTACACGACTGGGACAGTTTGCACGACCTTAATGTAGAAGCTGTACACTAGGAACTGTAAAGTAAGGTGACATTAAAAAGTAGCGTAGGCTATTATCTACACTCACTTCCAGCTTAGATTTGTAGTTTAGTGTAATGGTTTTTAAAGCTTCTTTCCTTAAACAATAGTCTTTAAGTCCTCAATGCCCCCTGCAGTTTTATTTAATGCATTTATGTTTTCTTTTGCCACCTGGTGGTAAGAGTAATGAAGTGCTGCTGAATCAAAGCTTGTCAGAAAAAACAGGATTGCAACCTTGTACCATTTTTGCGCTACCACTGTATGAGTCATGGGTTATCTGCACACCCCTACTAAGAAGGGATACATAGCGTGGAATCTATCATAGCTGACGGCGGCTGTCCATAGACAAAAGGCCATGTTGCATACAGCTTTTTTGATTCACGCTGCTTTTGTTCTTTATTATTATTATTAGTAGTTTATTTAGCAGACACCTTTATCCAAGGCGACTTACAGAGACTAGGGTGTGTGAACTATGCATCAGCTGCAGAGTCACTTACAACTACATCTCACCCGAAAGACGGAGCATAAGGAGGTTAAGTGACTTGCTCATGGTCACACAATGAGTCAGTGGCTGAGGTGGGATTTGAATCGGGGACCTCCTGGTTACAAGCCCTTTTCTTTAACCACTGGACCACACAGCCTCTTTAAAATCCATTGTTCGTATTATTAGCTTTATAATGATAATTACAGGTACCCCTTTTAATATGATGGGAATAGTTTGGGTTTTTACTTGATTTTTTAAGTTCATGTCAGACTATGCAAATATTTCAAATACAGTGCAACGCTACAGATAAACGGCTACATCGCGGTAACGCTGAGATCTCAAGTTGAGAACGTTGTAATACGTATGATGAATATTAATATGTGCTGTCGCTGTTGAATATAAAGTGCCTTTCCCCAATGGATAAAAACAAGCATTAAGCAGCCAGCTAATGCCTATAAATTGTCACATTGGAAAATACAGGCAAGATGTTTAGGTCACAATGCGTGGGTCTGGTAAGTGTTGATGAAAAGGTCAAAAGATCTGGTTACAGCTAGACTATTAGTTTGAACTTCCAAACATGAAGTGATTAGTATTACATAACAGGCAGAGAGAAAAGGAAAGTTAGGAAATGTATGCTGGTGAAAACAAGATGATTGGATTTTCAAGGTACAAAGATATGATTACCAGGTTCTAACTTTTTCTAGCAATTTACATTGCATATCATATGAAATAATCTATAATGATGGTATGCCCCTTTTCATTTACAGTAGTAAAGAATTTATTGGAAAAAACATTTTAACTGCCACCAGTAAACAAAGTGTGCATTTCTAATGGGTTCATTAAAATCATAGCAGAATTTTAGGTTACATAAACAAACTGCTTCGGTCAAGAAGATTCTAATAACCATCTAAAGCTTGCTGATTTCACCACTTGTGCACATCAAACACTAGAGATTAAGCTGAAGCAATTCATATTAAAGTATGGTCATTGTTTATAAAAGGGCAGCCACCATCTGTTCATGTCAATAATCACATTTTTTTCTAGCTTTGTGCAGTAAAGAGTTGATGAAAGACAACAGCATGCTCTGTCTAAGGAGTATCCAGTTGTCATAGCATATACATACATCACTAGGCTGTCAGACATGGTAGAAGAGATGTACTTGATAAACTGCAACATCATTAAGTAGTTATAATAAATTTGTTGACAGTTTACAGCTGACATTATATCTCACTAGCTGAAGAAGACTGACGACAAGACCTTTACTTAATATACTGTTTATCAAATACTGTATTACAGAACCACAGACCATAATTTATGCTCATGTTATACTATACCCTGTATCTGTGTGAACCGGCATATATGGTATGTATAGTTACACAATTAATTGGGGGAAAGAAAAAAAAACATTTAGGTGGGTGCAGTATATTTACAGATATATTCTGTAAAATACCAGACAAGGTTTACAGCAAATTTAACAGGGATGGGCCAAATTGTCAAGGAAACTATTTACATAGAAAATAGAGTCACACATCTATTTAAAATACAAATAGAAAATACATTGCCATTAAAATATTTTAAATAGAAAATAGTAAATACTAATTTGCAAAAAGTTTTCTTTTTTAAATAGCTGACACCATTTACTGATTAGAGCTATCAGTATAATAAAAACATGATGACCATGACAGACAGCAACAGTATGTAAAGAATAGTATAAAATAAGAATAACAATTAAACCAGTTCAAGTCCAGGCTATTCCACTGCCAACCGTGGACAGGAATTCCCAGGGGGCGGTGCACAATTGACAGAGCACCGCCCGGGGGGGATTAGGTCGTCCAGGGTGTCCTTGACTCACCAGCGACAATTAAGATTGTTCAGCCGCAGCGCAAACATTTTCAGCATTTTCGCAATTTGCATTTTCGTTGTGACAGTTCGCAAATATACATTTTGTCGCATGTACTAATATATTAATGAAAAGAGCCGCAATATACTAATTTAAATATTTGTTGCGTCTTCTTAGCGATATCTCTAAGATTATACACTGCAAGAGTTGTGCGACATTGTTCAAATAAATAGCAGGAGTTGAGTTGTGGTTTGAGTTGTGGTTTGTGTACTCACTGATAACATTTCTTCACCCTTTTCCAATCTTTTCAAAATAATTTGCAAAATGTACAGATTTTTTTTCTATATGGGTATGTTATCTATCACAAAGAAATTGTCAATATAAATTGTAATCCTCTTACATTATTTACAGTATGTTCTACCTGCTATCTGCATCATTATTCAAATAATTATTGCTACTACTTAATCCACCAACCCAGCCATTTTTATAAAAGCAGCACTGATAGTAACCAGTTATTTCTCCCAGATTGCCTCTTCCAACACCCCCCTCCACCCAAATAAAGTAAACAATTCAGACAAATTGGTATAAAAAATTGTTTTATTTTTAAAAAATATTTACAAAATAGTTTTCCACTCTAAAAAAAGTATTTGAAATAGAAATGGTCTCTGAAAATTATATTTTAAATTAAAATAGAAATTACTATTTCTATTTTTATTTTAAAATAAGTATTTTGCAAACAGAAAAATATTTTCATGCCCATCCCTTAGAGTGTAAAATGACAAATTGACTAAGAACTTTACAGTTAAAGATTTTTTTTTTAATTGACCTGTTTTTTCTTGGATCAATTTAACCAATAAACACCAGCTCTGACCAGCATACACCAGTGCTTGCTGGAATTTCTTACAGAATACTTGGTACTATATTTTAAAAGGATATCATATTGTTTGAGGATGCCTATTATACAGAAATGCATTTTTCATCCAATTAAAATAGAGCCGTGCTTTACATATCCAGACCAGAATGTACAGTTAAAAATCAATTATCCAAAGAGTAGTTTTGATACCCCTTCAAAAAACTTGCACAACAGAATTTGTGCACAAGGCAGATGAGCTGCATGTACTGTACCTCTGAAACTTTTAAGAATTAAATAAAATGTTTGCAAATGTATTCCCTTTATAATACTAAAAGCTGTGGTTGAGTAAGTTTTAATTAGCCTGCAATTTGCCCTTTAGGGCTAATGTAAAATGAGTAACAATATTTGAATCTGTAGCTGACTGCCAGGTGAAATCAGTGTGCAAAAATAGATATACAAATATTTTAACCCATTTTCTTGAATTTCTACTATTGCCCATTAATGATGCAGAGGAAGAACAAGTGAAATCAAAAATAGATTATTAAATGTAATGGTGAGGTGCATCCACAGTTTTGTTTTTAGCCACTAAATATAAAGTAATGAGTTTAGCAAGGCTGATATGAAACGTATTTAAGTTAATAAGGGAATGTTATGAAATGTTAGATACTGTATTTCTTATACCAGTAATAAAAGTAATAAGCTAGACAGCAAGTGTCAATGAAATCTGACTATAATTGACACTTCAGGTGCAGTCCAGCTTATACCTGACTTAGTGCAGCATTATGATTTGATGATTGACATCAGACTAGCATTGATGTCCTCCTACTAAGAGACAGGAAATCCAAGGAAAAGTCATCCCACTTCTGCAGCTGATCTTGGTTTGTGGCCTTGACCACTTGCAGCTTCAATTACTGAATCAGATTTGTAACTTGACTCTGGGGAGGTCTTGTAATCTTTGTCAGTTTCCCATCTGTGAATTTCTTCTCTAAATAGTGAAATAGTGACTTGCAGTGTGTGATCTTTATTATCATGTTGGAACTGAAATCCTGGACCAATTAGACAGGTTCCACCTGAACTATGATAATAATGTTCCTTTGTAATTTTTTTGTTCTCTAGCAAACTGCAGCCTCTACTACTGTTTTGTTGAATTTTAACAGTTTCTTATTGTGACAGCCTTTTACTGTATATTGTCAACCACTGATCCCATGACTTTCCCTGAAGACATCTGAGTTGTGCAGTCAGCACTAAGATCCAAAAGCATTTTAAGAACATCTAACACAAGGAATGCAACCATAATAGAACCCAGATTCGGTGCACAAAACAGTTTGTTTAATGATCAATTGTGATGGGGGTCATTATTATGATTATCTTATTATTTTCAGCTGTTAATCACTTATAATATACTGAGTATCTCAAACAAATGTAATACAGTCAGCACTAGGATATCCGTTACCCAGATACACGTCAGCCGCATTTTACCGCCCTTGTATTAAGAAGAAATAATTACTTCTGCTTTTTTTTTTCAGGGTGTCCGTATACATTGAATATACAGACTTCTTGGGGGTTGGAGGCACTGGACTTCGTCTCATGCTGCAAAAAGCCCTGAGGCGTCCGTATATTTGATGTTTATGGACAACTTGTCGGGCCTTATTGCATACATATATTTATGGAGGCTGTGTGGTCCAGTGGTTAAAGAAAAGGGCTTGTAACCAGAAGATCCACATTTCAAATCCCCGCTAACTCACTGTGTGACCCTGAGCAATCACTTAACCTCCTTGTGCTCCGTCTTTTGGAGTTTTTTTAACGCTTGGATAGTCTTTAGATATATGGTATAAAATTATTATTATTTGTTTATTTAGCAGACACCTTTATTCAAGGCAACTTACAGAGACTAGGGTGTGTGGACTATGCATCAGCTGCAGAGTCACTTAAAACAAAGTCTCACCCAAAAGACGAGCACAAGGAGGTTAAATGACTTGCTCACGATGAGTCAGTGGCTTAGCCAGGATTTGAACTGGGGACCTCGTTACAAGCCCTTTTCTTTAACCACTAGACCACACCATCTCCTTAACATACTATTCAGACACATTTTGCAATGTGTGGCAGTCTGGCAGAAGAGAAGTTTTTTGCACTGGCAGCACAGGTGGCCTGTGTTTTATCTTGTGCACAGATTTGATATGGCTGTCACTTATCTGGCAGACCTGAGAATCCAACACATTATCACTTTCACAGTTTGAGCACCCCACACTTCTTTCACTTTTCTAATTCAAGTTCCAGCTGAGGAAAGACTGAAGTCAGCACTAATAAGCAAATGACTATGAAAGACAAGGAAACTACATTTGTTAGTAAGTTAACCAGTCATGATTGCCCTGTCTACTTTAATTACTGTGATAAAGTCACCTTGAAATCCATGCCAATCTAACACTGTCTTCTGTTACTGCTACAAATTGATTCAATTAGTAACACTGAAGGCAGTTTAAGTTTTACATGTACATCAAGTCAGGTAGTTCAAAATATTAAAGGAAAACATGGAATATGGAGATAATTGCAGTAAAAGGGAAGGGAAACACTACAGAGACTTTACTGTATATATTGGATTAACTTTGTTGCAAATCCAGGTTATTTCGACAGTTATTCCACATTTTGGAAAAACATTATTCTTTTGTTTTCTGAACAGAAATAGGCACTGAACATCACGATATGCAACAAGATCGGTGTATAGTTAATATATTTGCATGGTTAAAGTAAATAAAAAATACTATTTTAATTTAAAGTATTCATGCATTAGGAATTAAACACCTGGATTGTATTAAAGCTAGTTATTTCCAGTTTAATTTCCTGGCAACTCATATATTTCACAGAAGCAAGAATTAACCTGCAATAGGCTTTTGAAAGCTCTACCAAATACCCTATTTTTCATCAGTTTCTAATTATGCTGCAGGTCACATTTATGAATGTGTGAAAAAAAAAAACTTGCATAACAGCAGTATCCATTATAAAATAATAAAAAAATAAGATTAAACTAAGGGTTTCAAATTGTGAAATTATCTGAATCCTTCTTTGAATTTTTATAATGGATCACATTTCTAACAGTTTGTCTGTATGGATCAGTGGTGCTCCTTTCATTTTGGGAATCATTTTAGGAATAATCCAGCCATGTTTCAAGTGATCCATCCATTTAAAACTTTATTTCCAGGCCTATTTAAGGCCTATAATAATAATAATAATAATAATAATAATAATAATAATAATAATAATAATAATAATAATAACTTTGATGCCATACCTATACTGTGCACAGGGATAAATAGCATAATGGATTCACCTCAATAAAAAAAAAGAAAAAAAATCTTCTGTCAAATGAACATTTACACTGATATGTATGCACAGCTTACATCAATGAAAACACAGTAAATCAATGAAAACATGCTAAACTGTATACCAGATTCAAATTCAATGTGCAAATAGCTTTACCGCATTTTCAACTATATGGACTTCTACATCAGTGCCACACACTAACTTGAGCAATCTCCACTCAAGTACTTTTTATAGATCAGTAACCTTCTATTTTATAGCATGCATGATAAACAAAGTCTGACCTAGCCCTTATTAAAGATGGATGCAATCAAACAAAAGTACTGATGCTTCACGCTGAAGTGGTGGCTTAGAAAGTGTAAGAAATAAATTACCATTGCAATATATTTTGGCAGAATCACAGTCCATTTCCAACAAAGAAAATTGTTTTGTTTTATGCTGTTGTGCATGGCAGTTCTGAACGCAATGTGCATGGCAATTTTAGGTTCAGGAGCAAGTCTATTAAAAACTGAGGCAAGAGCATGTACCCTGTTCTTCACAATTAATTAATCTAGGTCAAATCTTAACAATTATTGGTATTGAAACACACTACTACATATCATCTATCCAAACACCCTTTTCATAATTTTCTGTTACTTTATGTTGATTGGTGAAGGTAAATTAACACAGCTATAAAATCCATAAAGGCAATGTTATCAGAGATGCTTATTTAATCAGAATTGAAATACATTGCTGTTTATTAGCCCATCTTACTACCTAACTAATGTGTGACCTTCACTTGTTGAAAATGTGAGCGTGCACAAAATAAATTAAGTTTCATGTGTTGAGCCCACATTTGTTACTTAGTGCGGATAGGTATATATGAGTAGCGTAATGAGCATGGTTTATATGGAATGTGTTGACCACAGTAATTAGGTAAAGCTCACTGTAACACTGTCTGTATTCTGTCCCTCATTTTGATGTGTGTAAAAATCTTTTTTTGAAAGAGTGACAGCAAGGGGGTGTTTCCAGTTGTCAGGAAGAAGGGCTACAGGCCAGAGGGGAGAATAAATTGGTATAGTTGCAGATGTATGGTCATGTCAGCAATGATGTCACTAGCACCCAGTATGAGTTGATTAATTGCCAAAAAAAAGTATGGGCTTTCGAAAAAAAACAAAAAAAAAAACGATCTCTCCAATATGCTGTCAGTTTCATTCTTCTGTATGTGAATTTGTACTGTCAATGCTGAGTTAGACAGTGTTGTCCACCATATAACAAATAATTTAAATAATAATGGGAATTAAATAATAATAAATGATTAACCTGGCTTGTTGGTGTCTTGCTTGTTACTTTATTTATATGAGAATGAAAAGGTCAGCTAAATTATTAAACATTACAAACAAAAGAAATGACCTAAAAAGGAAAATATCTATTTATCCATCTTTTATAAATGCTGTATAATGGGAAGCAAAAAAAAAACAAAAACAAATAAACGCCAACCTTTAATTAGCTGATTAACATTGGCTGGAAACTGGGACTTATAATTTACCACCTGCTTTCACAATGAAACAAATAAGATGCTAGGGATCAATTAACAGCATCTAATGGTTTACAAATCAGGTGGTGTTTATGATAATGAGTGTTTTAGAGGTTATACACTGTAAACAAATGTGTCCTTAGAAGGACTAGCACGACATTAACATGATTTAATAAATAGGTTAGAAAAAATATTGGCATTATAGTGACCGTTAATGCCACCTTGAAAAGGTATGATAAATGTTATTTAGCTGGCATCTAATGATACATTTTCATTTAAGATACAGTAGCTTTGAGCCAACCACCTATTTCCTTATGATTTTGACTATAGCTGTACGTGATCACTGACCATGTATGATTTTTCTTTTTTTATTTGTTGAACGAAGACAGTTTTTGTTTAAAAATTCTGAAGCAAAGTCTGAATGGTTGTTTAACAATGCTTTAAAATCAATTTCATAATGTTTTTTATTAGCATTGTACATTTACATTTCCTATCTATGCGGTGAATGGTCTTCTCATTCATGTTTATAAGGAGGTTTGGTGATCCTGTTCTGATATATTTGATGGAAGCTTATTACCTCCACAGAATAACTTCTGGTTTCTTATACATGTTTTAAAACTTTTTTTTTAAAAGAAATCAATAATAATAATAATAAAAGTTACATGCCAGAAGTACAACCTCATGAAATTATTTTACATTTGATATTTATATTTAACCATTCCCTACAATTAATAGCCTAACTTCTGCTAAGAAAATATTTGCCACATGCGCGTGCATTATGGAACTAGTGTAGAAATATCAGGAATTAAAATTCCATACATAGAACCTTTAAGAGTTTACTACCTATTCACACTATAATGCATAATCATCTCTGAAAATGTGTTTACCAATAGGAAAACAAATCTTAATCTTTTGAATTTAAGCCTTGGGTATTCTTTCTGTGTAATTATTTGAATAAACACATTATTCATAAGAATTTTAAAAAAATCAGTATTACTGATTTAAATTCTACTTATGTATGGAAAAAGAAAAATCTAATTTGTACTTTTCTATGACACTCAGAGGCGGCTCATCAGCCGAGGCAAGTGAGGATGGCCTCACCAATGATTCCCAAAGGCTAAAACACATTTAGCATATTCGTTTTATTTAATTGAGAAACACATTTAAGCACAGTTAAGCATGTATATATTAAATACATTTAAGGCCATAGAAGCGCTTGTGACATTATTTAAAAGTCACAACTCTCTTTCACCAGTAGCGAAAGCGCAACACCAGAATGCTGGAACAATGTAGTGCTGCCGCACTGCTGCGTGAGGCACAAACCTTGAGCACCTCAGAAAGCTGCTTGTTACCAAGGCAACTAACCACGCTGGGGTCCCATTATGAAGGCGTTGCTATGGTAACCACAGGTTGGTGAGGCGGCACCTACTGGATTTGGAGTAGTTAGAATTTGTGCGATTTCAATTTTTTCAATAATGGCTTTAGTTGAATCAGATAATATATGCAACCTGAGGAAAAAAAGTTTAACAGTAAGATCCCAAAAAGAGAGACGTTCAATTGTTAAGGATGGCAGAATAACACTAGCACTGGAGATTTTGAAGAAAGACGATAAACGAACGAGGCAAGGAGTCAATAAAATGGAAGGCAGCACTGTTGTTGTTGGCCATGTTTCCTTCTTTCAAATAAATAAGGCATCATCTCTTTTATAGTTTCATCTCTTTTAATTGATGTACAACTGCCAATTTCTTGCCATGACATGACAAGCTGCCCTGTTTGTTTTTAATTCATGATTTTGTGATATTGTATTTGTGTCTTTATAGCGAATGTTCCACGCTGGTGTCACTTAATCACTTGTATAATTAAATAATACATGGTTTAAAGTTTCTGATTTGTGAATTGATTATAAAAAACTTGTATCCGCAATTCTGTAAGTTGTGTGTTGTTTACAGTGCTAATTTTACACAGCGACTGAACAAAGTACATTTACTTTTAGTGCGACAGCCATTGAATGGGGGGTGGTAATAACTATTTAATGATTTGTGCCTTGCCTGTCAAAAAAGTCACGAGCCGCCACTGATGACACTGGAGAAATTTCAGTTTGGCTTCTGTCCCAGTCAGAGAACCAAGGCTCCTTTAACGCATTAGATGTTGTTTTTTTGTAGTTATTCACAAGTGACAGATGCCGGCTCTCATATACACCTGGAAGTGACTGGGTGCACAGACTATTTACTATTTAGAAGGCTGAACAGAACTCTGAAATGCACAGCGCGCATCAGTAGGATCCATAGAGTAACCACCAAGGCTCTTCAAGGACTTGAGCCTTCCTAGATGCCTACTGTGGATCACTTTTCCTTTCTTATTGCTGGAAATACAGAGTACATGTTCACTAGATGGTGCTGATATTTTACTACAATCAAGACAATGACACTGTGTTACTTATGTCTATGGCTAGCAATTATAATTGGAATGCAACTTATGAACTCAGGTGAAAGCACCTTAACAGACATTTAAAATAATTTGAAGCTATTGAGAGTTCCAAGTGTTTAATGAAAGTCACCTATAATTTGTATGAACAATTCATTCAACATGTATTCCTAATTTTGACCCTATACCTGTTCATGGTCTGGGCGGACCCAAGGACCTGAGGACCCAAGACCTGCCCTGTACTCAAATGGGTCAGGTCTATTCAATTAATGCTAATGTCTTACAGTGTATCCCATCTCCATAATGCAAAAAAGTTATGCATTGCTGTTAAAGAAAGGTGATTTTCTTTGCTAACAGTTTTTTTAATGTTGATAATTTCACAGTACCGAATTTTGCACCCTGACGAATTTTGCATTATTTTGAGGTATGCGCATGCGTCAGTATTTCATAAAATTGTTTTCTGTGTGATTACTTAGGCTATTAATTTATTCATTGCCATAGTTTAAATGTGAACTTTCAGTATTATAAACGTAATGTACTTTTTAGACATTATTATTATTATTATTATTATTATTATTATTATTATTATTATTAATTTCTTAGCTGATGTCCTTATCCAGGGCGACTTACAATTGTTACAAGATATCACATTATTTTTACATACAATTACCCATTTATACAGTTGGGTTCTTACTGGAGCAATGGAGGTAAAGTACCTTGCTCAAGGGTACAGCAGCAGTGTCCACCACCTGGGATTGAACCCACGACCCTCCAGTCAAGAGTCCAGAGCCCTAACCACTACTCCACACTGCTGCCACAAAAGAGTATAAACACATCAAAACACAACGTAGCTCAAGTGAATGGCAATTTCCTCACACTACAGGGATGGAAATAACTTTCTTCATTTGTACAGCAATTCTGCAACTCAAAATCTAATTTCTGTAGCAAAACTTAGGATTTCAAAACTCCTTCAGTACCACGCAGAAAGCTATATTACAGTTAATTACCCCTCGCATTCAATTATTGTGCACAAGCTTTTACTTAACAGCTATGATATTAAAATAATCACATCTTTGAACGATTATATTTTGTGTGTCCAATTAATTGATTGCTATTTGGAGGCTTAATTGACAGCCCTAATTCATTGTAATGATGTTGCAAACATCAGTTATTTGAATTGTTTCACTTACCATGCTATGTTCTTTTTTAAACAACTGAACTCTGCATTTGAATATTAATCAACACAACACACTACACCAGAGGTACTCAACTCTGGCCCTCAAGATTTATTCCAGTCCTGGTCTTTATTCCAACCAGGTCCTAAATTAGTTAATTGCCTCTTAGCAGCTTCAATTAACTACATTAGAACCTGCCTGGAGTAAAAACCTGGACTGGATTAGATCTCGAGGGCCAGAGTTGAGTACCACTGCACTACACAGTTAATAATAATTTATTCATTTGGCTGGCACTTTTACTACGGTTATTGTAGTTACAAAACAATCTAGCTGAAACAAAAAAGATCAACTTAGTCTGCTTTTTTAATGTTTTTGAAATTTAAAGTCAACTAGGGCTTCTGATTTTCAGTTTTAACTGATAAAAACTGATACAACAAAAAATAATAATAATTAAATCCTAGTGCAGCTGGACAATGTCCCTCCTTCCTGACTTGTATCTATCATTGATTTGTTCTGAATATTTTAAACCCACCCCAACTACTGAGTGGCAGCACATTCCTACATTTCTATTGGAGAATCTGCAAGATTTAAAGTAGAAATGGAGGCTTGTTTGCAGGATTTAAAGCTGTATTACAGTTAAGATACGGAGGATTTAAAAGCTAATTGCAAATTGTGGCAAAATGTAAAAAATGCCTACACACAAAAACGCCAGAAGAATGTGCCCATGACCATAAGGATGTTGTTGTGGAAGACAGCAAAGGAAAGAAGGTACAACTTAAGTGTGCAAGTACTGTCGAGTTACTACTGTACATATTTTGACAGAAAAAATGCCCAAGCATTGTGGAAAGTAACTGAAAACAGTAATGTCATAGTATATGAAACTAGAAAGCCCCGAAAAAAAAAAAAAATTAAATCAAACTCGAAAATAGCTAAAAAATAAGCACCAAAAAATAAAATTGATAAAAACCAAAAAACAGAAGCCCTAGTGTGATAAATCGGCCCTGTACATCTCCCTCCCAACCAGAAAGGGCGCTGTGTAAGTTTGGTGGTACACTTGGTAAACGGGTTGACTCGATGGTGGGCGTAAACAGGAAGTTGGCCATCTTGGAGGAAGTGCATAGTTGCACGTACGCAAAACGATTCCAATTGCGATCAACTGCGGGCCAGGCAGTGATTGGATAAACCGGGACGCCGGGCTGATTGCAGGGAGGAGTTGGGTAGTACAAAGGGGATGCAGTTACGTGAGTAATTGCTTGTGTTTGTTTTGTAGAGGAGGATTAAAAAATCGGGAGCTGCCACCGCTGAGCCACACATGCCCAGATCACTACCCCCCTGCACATTGACTTCTACTATCCAGTTTTTCACAGTGGCAATGCGGGTACAATTAACAACCGCTTGCCATTTCTCAAGTCGCCTTACTAAAGTTTCCATTGAAATTCTCCCTGTTGTTTTATCCCATCTATTTTAACTTACAACGAAGCTTATTGGCAGCCAAGCGCAATCAATCAAACATATTCCATGTGTGCTCCAATGACGAAGAAGTTATATGATTGTATGGAATTAAATCATTGGCACGCCCCTCTTTCAAACAGAAGTACTGCATTGTCTACAGTACTTCTATTTACATGTATTTCAGAGCAGATAAACCAAAGTAATTGAATCGCTAATTATTAGCGAGCCACAAATATATGTGCATCTATCTTGAATTGAGATGTGATACTGACTATTTCCATCCCTACATAGGTTTCTGTGAAACGGACCATATGACATTGTTAAGTAATTACCAGTTTAATTGATATTATTTTAAAGAATTTTCCAAATACTATTTTATGTAAGTAATTTATATAAGTATGTTGTGTTCAAGCAAAAAATACACTGGAGAATCAGCACACATATCTAGGAGCTGCATGTTGAAACAATCTTTTTATTTTTGATTAGGAATATGAAATGAAGTGCATGTATAGTTTTACATATTTGGGACCGTATTCATCAAGTTCAAAAAGCACATTAACCATTATTCTTCAGGTTTGTGTCGGATCCATGTCTATTATTATGAGTTTTCCTTCGGTTAGGGTCGGTCCGGGTGAAAACGATGACAGTTTCAGGTAGCATCAGGTTTGTTATTTTGGACCTGTGAAGACCTGTAATACACTGTACAGTGTGTCAAAGATTTTTATGCATTATACATGTATAATAAAAGTGTCATGCATATAGGTAGGGTGGTGAAACAACATTTTTGATTTCAACAAACATAATACAAAATAGATTATTACATTTATGTTTTTACCTAACTTAAACATATCTGAAACCAAAATGCCCCAGAAAGTAGTTTTAATCATGTAAAATGTAGTTTTAACGCACCAAATTAAGTTACTTTTTCTAACAAGTGGCCATCTTGGATTTGAGTTAGGCCCTCTACTAACTTTAAGCCTTCAGAACTTTCAAAAAAAAAACATGTATACAAACATATCAACACTACCAATAAAATAATTATTCGAAGCTAGATGGTGTTTTTAAATTAAAAGGCCAGTTTTAAGCGTACAAGCAAGCCTCCCAAAAACACACCTCTCACTGTGGGCAGACTAGCAAAGGTGGCATGTCACTGGCTCAGCCAGTGCACTACATCCATGCTGCAGATAAATGCATGCAGTATGTGTCACTTGTAAAGGCATGGGTTTTGTTTACTATACATCAAAACACCAGGGCGGATAGAATCCTATTTTTGTGATTTTGTCACGTGACAACTAGGGGATTGAGCAATCAGAGAACAGCTTCAGTGCACGTGGTCCACCAGTGTGAAGCAGTATCCAGAATGACGGAGGAAGCAATTATACTTGCCTTGGAATAATACCCAGAGCTTTATCACAATTATAAAGATAGAGATAATACTGTATAACAGGAAATTTTGGCAGAGGAATTTATTTTGCCATTATTGGCGGTTTTGATTGGATCACCAATAATTCTTCCACCAATCAGAGTGCAGCATACAGCGAGTGATCCCGGACTCTGACAGACTGGTATGCAGCACAGGTTAAAGAAGTGCTGGGCAAGGGAAAGAATGTGTCAGATGTCAAAGCGCATATGAGAATATGAGAATTGCAGTGCGGTGAAGCCAATTTGCTTGAAAAAATTAAAAGCAGACCAGACATTTACATCAATGGATTTAGAAAATCTGGAATTTATGTTGCGATCCAAAACTCTGAGTCTGTGTAAACGGCGCCTGCTACTGTGGTACCTGTACGACTGTTCTTTTTTATGTTAAGCAGTTTTGTGTTATTTTTTTTTTACAAGGGGTTAATTAAGTACTGTAACAGCCAACATAGTTTATTCCAGGCTTGTTAGAAAGTCTGTAACAAAAGCAAATTTGCTTATTGTCGATTCGTTGTAGATACTACTATTAAGACACCCACCGTGCAGGTATCACAACGTCCCTAAACAATATGTTAAAATAAATTAGTTCTGCACCTTATAAAAATGAGTTGATTTTGCCAGTGCTTGCTAGTCTATTAACTAGTTTTAAATTTAAAGCATTTTTGTTTCGGCTTTATTTGTTAAAGTTTTCACCCATGGCAATACTCGTCTACAATTACTAAATCATATTGTGATGCTTCTGTATACTGCTGTTGTGATAAGGATATTTTTTAATTTGTACTGTATGAGAAAATTAAGCTATAGAAATGATGATATAAAAGCTTTCATCTTTACTGACGTGGTGATTTTTGCCTTAGTTACCAGAGTGCATGATGAATGTTAATGGTATTTTAGAATGTAGAGATTGCCATTCTTGTCTTGCATTCCATTTTGAATCACAGTTAAGAGAAGGGGGGGGGGGGTCTTCTTGTAAAATGTTTAATCAAAAGGCTGTATAACTTTACACCATCTAATGGGGTGTTGTACATTTACTTAACCTAATTACATTTAGAGATCCTACCAATTTTTGAAAGTAGTGGTGTTACCATCTTGGTAGTAAATCTATTTGATTGGATTATCAACAAAGTTGCTTCAACTTCTATGCACCACCAGGCAACTTCCAAGGGTAACTTTTTTAGGAATCTTAAGAGATGAACCAATGATATTTTAGGTAAGTTTGGAGTTGATGTACCTTTTAGGTGAAGGGATACTAAATATGTCTGACAGTTACAGTTGTCATGACAACTTTTAAAGTTTTAACAGTTGATAAAGGTAGAAATGGAAGAAGAAAAAAAATGTTCTCAGCTGCCTGCATTGTTGTAGTGTGTTTGAAAAAAAAGACAAAAAAAGACAAAGGTGTTTGGGCAAGAAATTGGCTACTTCGTCACGAAAAACATGGATGCTATAACACACTCATAAAGGAACTTGCCACAGAAGACATGGCTGGCTTCAAATCAATGCTTCGAATGGATAAGTACACTTTTCATACTCTCCTTACCATTGTCTAAGGTCAAATTAAAAAAAAAAATACAGTAATGCGAGCAGCAATAACGCTTAGGTTTCTGGCAACCAGGGAAACATGCCAGTCCCTGGAATACTTATTCTGTATCAATCAGCAAGGCTGTTTTGGAAACATGCCATGCATTATACCGTGGGCTTACGGAGGAATACCGCAGAACTCCACAAACTAAAGAAGAGTGGGTGTCAATTTCCTCAAAATTTAAGGACATGTGGAACTTTCCACAATGCATTGGTGTCTTGGATGGCAAACATATAGTTATTGAGCCCCCACCAAATTCAGGCTCTCACTACTTTAATTACAAGGGCTCACATTCTGTTGTCCTCATGGCCCTCGTTGATGCTGAGCTAAAGTTTTATTATGTTGATATTAAATAGTGCCACGTACCCTTACGGAAAAACCATAAAATATATGCCAACATGATTAACACAGTAATTATTTACTGTAGCTGAATTTGGCGTGTTCATTGCTATGGAATAGGGTATGTGTCACTGGCACTGAAGTTGCCAGTGACAGTTTAAAGTATCTAATTTTGAGCAACTTTGAAAAAACTCTTTAATAACATTGCATGCATTTTGTTGCTGCAACAGTTGCCTAAAATAGTTGCTTGAAAGTTACCTGGTGTTACATCGGCTTAAGTGTGGAATTGTCATTACTAAGTAGTCACTAAGTTAATTATATTTGTATTACTGGAACTTAAAGCTTTACTATATATGGTACTCTGTTTTCTTATAGGAATATTGTTTGAATGTAATGTATTTTATTAGTTCTGCAAAACAGTACACCATCTGCAAAAAAGAAACATTCACAGTATAATTTGTCTTTGTTCCTTAAATCAAATAATAATAAAACTAAAATCATACCCCTGTGTAAGGTTATATGCATACTGCTTCTAGAGGACTTATAAAAAAACACCATCTAATTTGGCACAGTTTGCACAGTTGGCAGTCTTTGATTAAACAACACCGTTGGGTCACATGTAGATGGAATTATCCTCTCTAATAGAGGCAGATCCCACATTAACTGGGCAGTGTGTAAAGAATAGGACCCATCTGTGCTATACAGTACTTGCTGGACAGAATATTAGTGTACTTTAGTGGCCACTAAAACTGTGGCGGATATAAAGAATGGTTTTCATCTGGCGTTCTGCACCTGCTATCAAATTAGCATTTGACATCATTAATCCATTAAATAATATTGAAATGCATTCAAATGAAGAAAAGAGCATGGAATTGGGAGGGGATCTGGAATACTAAGCAGGCGTAAACATTCTAATGAGATGTAAGGATTTTGTCTTGCACTTGGGCAATTGCTCACCCTGCAAAAACTATTGTAGAAGCTAGTAATTAAGAGCTGTATAAACCCACACGCCTGCAGAGACCTGTCATTGGCCTTGGTACACTTCCTGATGCGGCACTTCGCTTTTGTTGAGGACAGGCAGGAAAACCTTCGGAAGAGAAGGGCATTCTTTCGGAGGAGAAGACACCACATATTCAAGCCCAGGGTCACTTGTTTGGGATGCTGGAGGATGCGATGGTAAGGCCTTATTGTCTCACTCCGCATCTCATCCTAGAGCTAATAGCTGAATTTCACCTTATTGACTATCCTCCTGGTAACACCGACAGCACTGACTTTCTCCACTGTAGAGGACCATATGGTCTCTTTGGTAGCATAACTGATGTTGGCTGAGGTTTTTCCAAATAACTCAATTTCATGCTGAGTGACCTCAGCCATAAGGACTCTCAACTCCTCCTCAGAAAACTTGTATTTTCGTTTCCGTGCGCCAAGAGGACTTTGCTGCCCTTCCTGACATATTTTTTTGTTTGGTTTGATTTTCGTGCTCCACAAATCTCATACAGCGCCTACTGCTCTCTGTACTCCTAACCCACCTCACCTCTGGGCTGTTTAAGTGCGTCCGTTAAATAACCCGATGCACAGGCGGCGCTCATTGCGACCCTCATTATCATGATTGCAGCTCATTATTTGTGCGTGTTGAGTAATTTGCATAGCTCTTAAGCTTACATAGGCCACAGTGCACTACATTTGCACTACGCCTTCCTTACATCAGCCCCTTAAAATGTTTAAAGTAACAATAAAAAAGGCTCTGTTTGCCAGTTGCTAATCACAATAAAACCCTGATTATCAGGTATTATTACCTCATCTGTACTGTCAACGACGACACGATACTGCCCTCTAACCAGGGTTCTATTGTTCAAGTTTTTTAATGTTAACATATTAGCATCTACATATTTAAAGAGATGGAAATTCCTAACAAACCAATATGGTTTGCAAACTGAGCACCTGACTAATACATACTGATTTTGTAGAATAGACTTACACTTCAGCTTTTACTGTAAATAGTACCTATTTCACATTCAGGAGTGGTTTATAAGGAAGGTTTCAAGGGGATACAGGGATATTTGGTGTCTCTGCTGTCATGTTTCATAATTTCATGCTTGCATGAACAAAGGTCCTTGTGGTTCAACTAGCTTGCACAGGGAATTGACAGCAGCATGTGGTGTATTAAATTTCTGCCAACTGTGGGGCATCTTGTTTGGTGCAAGAGGAATGTGAAAGGGATGCTTATGTACCATTTTACTCTTCAGTTGTTTCAGCTCTACCTCCTCTTGTCTTGCCATAAGAGGGTAATTGAGCAGGTCTGAGAGGGTCATCAGAAAATACATTGCAGTCTGATTTATACGCGCCCATCACCTAGTGCAAAGTACAGTAAAAGTCACTTCCATGTATTTAAAGTGTTTTAGTCAAAAATAGACCATCTACATACACAACAGTTTTGTTTTATAGCCATTTGAGGTTCAATTATACACTAACTGGCAACAAGTGGGAAGCAATATGGCTCCCTCTTATGCCAATTTATTTAAAAGGAAGTTGGAGGAGTATAACATATAAGTGGTACGCAGACTTTTTACAATACAATTCATACAATTTGTCATGCCCCCCCCACCCATCACACATATTAAAATGTTAGAACCTTTATATTTGATGTAAATCGTATATTCTTTCCTAGATTTAACCCCAAAAAGTACAGATTTAGCTAAATACATAAGAGTATCACAAATTCAACATTTAAAATCAGGCTATACATTTTTTTTTTTTTTTTACACTTAGCAAGTGGACATTTTGCTGACATATTAAGTCTGGGTTTCAAACAAATAAATTAGTGAATTTAAATATTTTTTTATACTTGGCAAGTGAACATTTAGCTAATATTTCTAACAAATAAATCTGTGAAAAAATACATTTAACTTAAATCTTTTTTTTTTTTAAAACTTGGCAATTCAACATTGACCTAACAGATACATCTGAAAAACATTATCATTCAGCAATAAATCTAAAAAAATGTATTTTGGAAAAAAAAAAATCTGGGTTTCCACAAAATAATATCTATATTTTGCCAGCTAAATCGTAAGCTAACATGCAAGCCCACACACCATTGATGCGTTTGATTTGGCATTGTATGCTGCAGCTGCAGGTACACTGGACTTTTTCTGGTTAAAATCGAGGAAGAAATAAGTGATTTACATTAAATACGGGAAAAAACAGCTGTTAAAACATTAGTTATTTTTTTATTGTTATTTTACCCTTGTCGTCCCGTACATGGTAGCCCTCATTTCAGCTCTGTTCACTGCAGTTTCACTCACACTCGCCATTTCAAACATCATTTCTCTGGTTGTACAAGTCCTAGAGTGATCGTCAACGGCTCATTTGAAAGGTAAGAACTTGGACTAATTAGCTGTCATTTAACTATTTAAAATGTTCTATCCTTTAAAAAAACGGTCCCTTTAGTCATAGTCGCGACCCCCTTACTGACTCTCCACGCCCCCTACTTTGCGCACCACTGATCTATACAAGTATTATGTATCAGTAATATTTTTATGTTATGGATGAGATACATTTATGACATATTTTTTCTATGGAAAGGTACTGAGATAGCACTTGAATTCTTGGAATTTCTAAATAATATACATCCTACTATTATGTTTACTGCAACTGGTAGCAATTCGAAAGTGGAATTCCTGGCTGTAAGAATTTGTCTCTCAGAAGGGAAGATGGAGACTAACCTGTTTTGCAAACCTACTGATCGTAATAATACACAGAGCGGATGCTTTCCATCCTCCATCTTTGAAAAAAAGGTTTGCCATATACTCAATTTGTGAAAATAAAAAGAATTGTATCAGGTCCTCTAGAATGTGTAAAACAAACTAAAACTAAAGGTTTGCATTAAACAGAGAGGATATTTACAAATAAACTATAATGAAACTACAATGTTGAATAAAACAATTGAAATATTTGATAAAATGTCCATGTGGACTTTTGGTGAAACTACAACACGTGTTAAAACCGGCATTTCAGAGCATAAGAGTGCAATTAGACGGGAGGATTTAAATTCTCCAGTAGCTAAACATTTTAAGGAAGCTAAACATACAGCATGTATGTTTAAATTTATAGTTATAGAAAAAATTAGGATGCCCAGTAGAGGAGGTAATGAACCAAAGATATTGTTATGCCGTGAAGCTTTCTGGATTTTTACATTGGATAGTCTGAGCCCTAAGGGACTCAATGAGGAATATGACTTAAATGGCTTTCTGCCTGATAAAGTATTAGATACTTGTGCTTGGAAATACAAGGACTTAATTAATCACAGGATTTATTTGGGTATGTGCAGCCATTAATATTTTTGAATACTTTTGGAAAATAGAATTAAATTACATTTTGAATCAGTTAATATTGTAATGTATGACTATAAAAGTAAAAATAAAGTAAAATAAATATACATGTTTTCAAATATCTGTATTGTATATTATTCGTATTGTTTGCAAATATCATGATGACTATTTGAATTGTTAATTTTGAATGATTGAATCACTAATTCACTAATTCAGGTCCTGTGTTTATGTATTTAATGGTGAGGGCTGTGTCAATTCACTACAGCTTGATAAAGGCCATCTGGCCAAAATGCTGCTCTGTTTTTAACATTGTTCTTTTTAAATAATAAATAATAAAGAATGGAAATGTGATCCACGATCTATTATAGTGTTACACCTCCACTTGCATCAATCGTGAACAATGTTGGGATATTTGGGAAACTGATCCCAGAGGTAGCACCCAAAATAGAAATGCCAGTAATTATATTATAAAATAGTTGGTGTGCGGTGTGCAATATCAGCTACATGGTTTGGACTTTACACTTAGATTTTTTACCTAGATGGAGGTGTTTCCATTTACAGTACTTAGTTGTATTTAAGTTGCGTTGTCTTTGTGTACTTTATTTCCTTTACCCTCTTGTTTGTTTTCTTGACTTATTTGAGTTATTTTATATGGGTACAGAAAATATTATAATGAACAATGGATGACAAAAATAAAAAAAATCACAAGGACAGTCTTTAAGAATGCTTGTTTTTCTTCCATATCTCTCAATCACGTGTCAGTAAACCACTCAGGCTGGATACCTAAATAACCCATTATCAGTTTCTCTTAATGTGTGTCTTCTAGAAGCGTAATCAAGTCATTGCAGTTATCTATAGTTATCATTCTACAGCACATTTCCGGTTGTGTTAGTAACCTAACCCTTGTTTGTCTTTTAATATAAAAATATGTGACATTGTGGATAGGCTACATGTTATTAACCTTAGCCCCTTTGTTTCCATGGAAACCAAAGTAAAATGATTCTCAATAAAACAAAAATACATTTATATTTATTAAGGTCAATTCACCTCACTAACCACTTCATTCATCCATAAACTTAAGAGATGAATGTTTTGTAATGAGGCCTTGAGGCAGGATGGCTTGGTGGTGATGTGACAGACCAGGAAGAGACAGACAAGTACTGCGGGTTGAAGCTGAGCCGACTTAATAAATAAAATAAATCAAAGGTTTAAACTAAACAAAACACTCCACAAAACAAAATGGCACGGTGGCCAAAATAAACAGACAAACACAAAACACTGCGCCAAACAAGTATCACGCTGGTGTAAAGCCAGTGCGAGTAGCAATTGTTATTATATTTTTTAGATCTTACTTTTATCGTTCCTCATCTGAACAACCCAATCTCGGTCAGCAAAAGCTGCTGGTTTTTATATCGTGGTTGAGGGATTAATGGGGCATCAATTTCCTAGTTTATCCCTCAACCACATTCTACATGGGATTTCTGATATGCGTGGTTGACAGCCAATTTGTCAGTAAATCATGCCGACCACGCATTCCTCACAAGGTTAGCTAGATGGGGAAATTTAACCTCATCCATGCTGTAAAACAACAATAGCAAAATATCTTTTTAAAACAAACACAAAACAGTACATTTAAATAATAATATCAAAAATAACACCCTGTCACAGGCCAGTATAAAAAAAACGATCCTTTAATTTTAGTACCCCTGAATATTTGCAATGAAACAAAGTAACAATTTAAAATCTATACAGAATATACCGGATAACTAATGGGTGATAGTTTTTCATATTGTGAATTCAGCTGTAATTAACAAAAAAACAAAAAAAAACTAAAGTAGTTGAAATACTCAAACATACACTGTATTTTTTTGGCCAATTTTGAAAGAAGCAGAAAACACATATAACTTTGTTTATAAGTGTAATGATATTTTGGAGTTTTATATTTAATTGGGAATTGAGCTTAATGAAACCTAATACTGGAAAGCCATTGTGTGTTTCATAGTCCAAAATCTTCCCTCCCCTTTAAAACACTTAACTTGCATTTGTTTATGTAAAGAAAGTAACGTTAGGTTACTTACCGTAATCCTGGTTCCGTGAAAAAGAAGATGACCAACATACTTGTGAGATATGCCTGCCTATTGGTAGGTATTTACTATGCTCTTTATATCAGAGCTGCCGATAGACTGCTATCTGGGGTGACGTCCTTGGTCCCGCCTACCGAGGGATCAAAATAGTCAGTCCACAGAAGCCATTTCTCTTTTTGCATCAAACCCGTGAGGGAGACCGATGCAACCCCTTTCAATTCGAAGACGACCAGCATACTTATGGGAAAGTATACCAGAGCAGTCGTGAGAGAGACAGAATGGCAGCATACGAGGGACACGTCAGAACTGCATAACCTAAAGTTAGTGGTGCAAGTGTGCAACCTCAAGGACCCTCATGCCTACTGAAGGCAAGGAAGGATCTACACATTGAGGTAATATAACCTAGAGAAAGTATGTGGCGTAGTGCAGCTAGCCACAATACAGATATCGGACAGCGAGGCCCCTCTGAAGAGGGCTGAAGATGTAACCAACCCTCTGGTAGGCTACCCTCCCAGGTTGGGGCAAGCCTGTGTCCACAATCCAGTGCGACAGTCGCTCCTTCGAGTGGGGCTGTCCTAGGGTCCGTATACCATGACAGACAAAGAGCTGGTTAGAATGACGCAGAGCTCTTGTCCTATCCACGTAACACCTCAATGCCCGCACCGGGCAGAGGAAGTTCAATCTCCTATCCTCCTCGAAGAAAACGGAGGTGAATGGAAAGACTCCAATTCAACAGACTGATTCATGTGGAAGGCTGTGATCACCATAGGGAGGAAAGCAGAGTTTGTACGTAGTGACACCCTGCTGCCATCTTCCCAAATAGGCATGCAGGAGCTGTGTATTGACAGCACCTGTAGCTCACTGACCTGCTTTGCAGAGGTGATAGCCAAGAGGAAGGCTGTCTTCATCGACAAATACTTCAACTCTATGGAGTGGATGGACTCAAATGGGGCCTTCGCGAGAGTCTCCAGTACAATATCAAGGCTACATTCGGGGAGAATGACCCTCCTTGGAGGGCGTAACCGCTGAGCACCCTTCCAAACACGGGTTGCTAGTATATGAGCACCCGGGAGTCAATGGGGGCATGGCAGCTAGGTACACTTTCAGTGAAGAGGTAGAGCGATGAAAATACTTCTACTTATAGGCGTGCAACTTTCCTGTGGAAGAGGCCCTAGCATTCTGCAGTGTGCTGACAACTGCGTCTGAGAGCCCTAAGGCGGACAAACGGTCCCGTTCAGGGGCCAGACCCACAGTTGGAGTCTGCCCGGTTCTGGGTGCCAGAGGGTACCTTGCCCCTGGCTGAGGAGATCCATGCACAGCAGAAGTTTGAAAACCAGAATCTCCAGGGCCATCTGGGGGCCACCAGGAGAACTGTCGCCTTGTCTCTCCTGGCCTTCTGGAGGAAGGCAGGGAGCAGCGGTATCGGCAGGAAAGCAAACAAAAGCGCTTTAGGTCACTCGTGGGCTCAGGCATCGACACTGCACCACCATGCTGCACCACCTGAGGGTGCAGTCACTATTCTGACGGTTGAGGACCCTCCCTGGAGAGAAGGTCCGTTGCCCAGTTCACCATTCCCAGGAGATGGACAGCCTGGAGGGAAAGTAAGTGCCTCTGTGCCCAGATCAACAGCCAAAAGGCTGTGCGGTGTAACTCCAGGGACCGAAGCCCTCCCTGGTGGTTCACATACGCCACTAATGACATGTTGTCCCTGCGGACAAGTACATGTCTGTTCTGGGGCACAGGAAGGAAATGTTGAAGCGGGAGGTCGACCGCTCCCAGGTCCCGCGCATTTATGTGCAAGGGATGTCCAGTGACCAAAGCCCTCTGCCTAACCAGATCGCCCCCCAACCAGAGTTGGATGCGTCTGTCGTCACCAATTGACAGTTGTTTATCACTCCCATCCTTACTCCTTCGCTCAGGTGAGGCTCGCCTCCACCAACGTAGGGCTTCCAAGCCTAGGCGAGACACGGTCAGCTGATGGTGTCTGTCGCGCTTGGGGTGTAGCCGAAAGGCAAGGAGCCACACATGGGGCGCATGTGGAGTAACCCCAGTTGGGTAGCTGATGAGGCCGCGGCCATATTATTATTATTATTTGTTTATTTAGCAGATGCCTTTATCCAAGGCGACTTACAGACACTAGGGTGTGTGAACTATGCATCAGCTGCAGTCACTTACAATTACGTCTCACCCGAAAGACGGAGCACAAGGAGGTTAAGTGCCATAGTTTTTAACACAACACCAATTGTACTGTGAACCCTTGTTGAACAGGGCCAGACAGTTGTGAATTGCAGCTACTCTGTCGTCTGACAGGTAGGCTTGCATCATAAGGGAATCCAGCCGGGGACCCAAGTAGACCGTACTTTGCACCGGTATTAATTGGCTGTGGCATAGTTGAGGGTGAGACCCAGCATCAACAGAAGCTCAACACAATTGTTGTATGGGCTACTGTTCCTTCCTACGACTGGCACATATCGACCAGTCATCCAGGTAGTTCATCACCCTGATGGCATCCATACACTTTGAAAATGTGCAGGGGGCTAAGGAGAGGCCAAACAGCAGCATGGAAAAGTCAAAGACACTCCCCTGAAAGGTGAAGCAGAGATACTTCCTGTGCGCTGGATGAATAGGCATGTGGAATACGCATCCTTTCGGTCCACTGTTATAAACCATTCGCCCAGCCGGACGGAATGGCAAGTATGGCAGACGCCAGTGTCTCATTCTCTCCCATACCAGAGTAAAGGAGGCTACCTGCCAAGACGCCTTGTGTTCTCGGTGAGAGCACTGCAGCAATTCCTCTACTGGTGGTCCAAGGAATGGTCAGGGGAGGTAGGGCTGCTTCTGAAGAAGGAGACACCTTCCCATGAGGCTATGAGGCTGTGATCGAAATTGCATCATAGACTTCAGCAATGCTGATAGCCGGTACTGTAACATCTGGGGTGACCCCCGTGCAGGCTGGGTCAGCTCTGGGGCCGGCATTATCGGCTGACCCGGGGCCAGAGCAAGGGCTTGAGCCTGCTGCCAGGCCAGGGGCTCCCAACGCCGCGTACGGCTCAGCCGTGCTAGCAGGGGATGTTGTGCAGGACATACAAGCGTGGAATTTAGCCATGCTTGATGTCTGTATGGCCCCAAGGGCATTGTTTAAACACTGGAAGGTGTAGACCTGTGTATTGAAGCACTCAGACACCAAAGGTGCAGAAGCACCGAGGACACTGAGTGAGGTAGAATACAGTACTGGTGCACCAATGCTGTACTAGGGTGCAGCACGCGATTACCAGGTTTTGGACCGCGTGCAGTCACACAACGGTGCAGCGTTAGGCATATACCGGATTGGGGCACAGGCTCAAGGAGCTGCGGTGTGTTAGACAGGAAGAAAAAGTGTACTGCATTTTTTTTTTAACTGCAACGGCAGTAATAGGAAAAACATATAGGCTTACACACACAGCAATTCAGCTATGGGAGAAACACACACACCAGGCGGGTGAGCTGTAAATTTGTATTATTATTGTTATTACCAAGCGCGTTACCAAGTAGGCGGGCTGAAACAAGCCGGCTGCTTCAACTCAACAGCGGGACGCAGCAGAGCTGGGTCCCGGTGGAGGAATAACACTTTTTTTTTTTTTTTTTAAAGCTGCATGGCAGTAAAAGAAAAAAACACTTACACACACAACAACAGAGCTGTGAAGGTAAAATAGCAGTCAACATGGCAATGTAACTGATTTATTTATTTATTTATTTATTTATTTTTTCATTCATTCACCAGCGGGCTGAAACATGCCGGCGGATGCAACTTAACAGTGGAGGAATCACGCTTGTGTTTTTATTTATTTACTTTTTCAACTGCAAGGCAGTAAAAGTAAACCAAACATACACGCACACAGCAGCAAAACTGTGAGGGTAAATAGAACAGACACCACAGCAACATGGGTGAACTGAATTTTTAAGCGCGCCGAGAGGGCAGGCCGAGACAATCCAGCGAAGTCAACTCCACAGCGGGGTGGGGCAGAACCTGGGTCCGGTGGAGGATCACGTGTCTCTTTTTTTTTTTCAACTGCAATAGCAGAGAAAAACACAAAACAACAAGCTGTGTAAGGTTAGAAAAGCAGACTACAATCGCAAAGCGATGTAGGCTGTTGAAAAGAAAAAGAGTAAACACAGCAGAGTTGTGTAGCATTTATAGCTGAATTCACAGAAGCAGTTTCTAATTCCAGGGAAGTGGCAAGCCGGTTTTCAGCAATGAAATTGCAGGGGAACTCCAGAAAACTTGAAAGAGAGCTGTTTCACAGTCTCGATCACAACAACTGGACAAAGGTGTCTACCATCTTGAGAGGCAAAAAGAGAAATGGCTTCTGTGTGCTGACTGTTTTGATCCCTTGGTAGGCGGGACCAAGGACATCACCCCAGGAAGGGGCCTATCGGCAGCTCTGATATAAAGAGCGCAGTAAATACCTACCAATAGGCAGGCATTACCCATAAGTATGTTGTTGGTCGTCTTCGAATTGAAAGGGAACAGATCTAACCTCTTACCTGTCAGACCACAAGAAAATGTCACCCTTGCCAAGCTTCAAAGGGACTTAATTAATTTATTATACTGGAGAGAGACTTCCTGGAACCAGGAATTTGAAAAGACTGGCATTTTAAGGGTTAATGGGCAACAGCAACATCTAGTGGATAAAACGGACACAGTATACTTTGGGAATAGTCTTATTGGGCAAAGATAAGAGAAATGTGATATTTGTTGTTGCTTTGTATTAAATCTAATACGATATAAATGTACATAGTCATTAAATGTTCTTGTATGTAAAACCATAACACTGGGACTAGTATAGATATCGGACAACAGTCATATAAGTGTTTTATACAGTTATTTTACTAAAACAATCAGATGTTTAACATGTACTGAACGCGTATTTCATGGTGAAAATGAAACTAAAACCTGTAGATATTTCCAAGATATTCGGAAAGAGTTATCTTACTATGAGAGTTTGGGGTTTTAACATGCTTTTTCCTCAATGCTTGTAAGAATGCTAATTGAGGAGTAGTTTTAGTAGTTTTAGTATGTCATAAATACTATCTTATTTGAAATCCGCCAAACACAGAGTCCGATGGAGGTACGTTCGTCCTCTTTATCGAATTAACCAATCCTAAGAGGTTGCCAAGAGCTTCTCTGATTGGTTATCATAAATGCATTTAAGCTTGTTTTTTTTTTACTATTTTCGAAAAGTTCTCTTCCATCTAGAGTGATGCTGCTTGCTTCCATCCAAGACGTTCTCTCTTATCCATCCAAGACATGATCACTTCAAGGAACTTGCTCTCCCTTCATCAAAGCTCTTCAGGTGGCAACCTTACTGCCAAAGAAGAAATTTACGTCACAGCATGAGTGAATTACCCGTTGCTAAGGAAACTATCTGATACAATCTTCCAAGCAACGCGCCTGTCTATACGCCTGAAAGACTGCCTGCCTGCTGGTCGACACCTTGAGCAAGATCACGTACTTTGTTCTAGAAGCTGCCATTTCTCCACTCAAGTAATGGAGTGCACCTTCCGAGATCCATAAGAATTGGGTACTTGTGGTTTTGTATCTCCACATGACTGTGCATCAATTGAAGTATCCTGTACCTGCTTGCAAGATTGCGGTTCTGTTTAAACTTCCCTCTGCTGACGTCACCACAAGACAACCAGCTGCAGCTACTAATGACTGGGAACCTTGTCACGTAACTATTAAATAGAAACTCTGCTCTTCATATTACCTCAATTGGCGCATAGATTAAGCATATGATTCCTTGTTTAAATAATGTTTGTTGAGATGTATATTAATCCAAGTTATTACATATTCTGAATTCTAAGGTTATATGAAAGCATTTCTGACTTATGTAAACGTATGGTACGAATTCAGGTTTGATATGCAATACTGACTGTTAAATATACTTTCTTTTCACATTAGCTAGTTTGACCACTAGAATTTAGGAATTCTCTATTTTGTGTTGTTAGTCTGTGTTATAAGTACATTAATGTAGTTATATTTTTAAACCAGTGTCTGCGTTTGTTTTTGATCTGTTACTTTGCACTGTACTAATGAATAATCCAGTCTAATATTGTATCGTTGCTAAATTGATGGATCTGCACTCAATGGGTATTACTCTATTAGAGTCCATTGTGAGTATTCATATTGCAGTTATTTACATTTGGTGGCAATAATTGGAATACAAGTTAAAACAAAATTAGTAGTTGGGATTAAATAAATTAAGTAAAAGTCCAGTATTTTAGTTTACGACTCTTTTTAAAAGCATTCTTTGTCAGTAGGGGAGTTTGTAACAACAAACCAAGTAGACACAGAGAATGACTTAGTACCCCCCTCTGTTTATTACAATTCTGTTAATTTAATAAACAGAATTATATTATGACCCACTCTGACGCTACAGTGCTGATAGGTTGAAAGAATAAGCAGCCACCCTCACATGGCAATGCTGAGTGCTAATTGGTTGAAACACTAAATGACAAACCCTTCATGGCAATGTTAATTAGGTGAAACAGTTGATTCATGATATTAGTACAGGGAGTGCAGATCCACCATGCTCATACGTTAACAAGAGAAGAGTTGTGAGTGCGGCCGCTCCGCAAGCACTCCCAATTCTTCCAATTATATGCATTAGAGTGCTCCCTGGTTGACTTTCCCAAAGATGAAGTAACAAACGAATCATCCAGTCGATTTGGTAATTTTCTCTTCCGACATTTATTTTCACATGTTGCCATTTCCACTGCTGTAAATTAATAATTTGCAGATTCGGGGGAAGAAGATGATATGCGAGTTAGTTTTGTGGCTTCATTATCTGTCTGTTGTCTTTTTAAAAAAATGAAATAGACTCATTTGTTTTGGCATGTTGACTGCCTCACTACTACTAATTAGTCTGCAAGTTTGCTAAAAAAAACCCAACAATTTAAAATAAAGTTGTAATATGGAAATAGTCAGGGACTTTCAACAGATCTGCACCAACTGCCTCACAAACTGTCAATCAAATGCAGCTTGCACATGATTCGTTGGGTGGGAGGAAGATCCTACCCAAACATTGCATCACAATGACTACTTTGCTTTGACTGGCTAAAGCCTGTGACATTTTCCCTATAGCCTATTTGTCCTAAACTTGAGCTCCCGCCTTCGGGGTGCACAGTTTAAAAAAATGTATAAATAAATAAACAAAATCAATAAAAATATATAAATGTACTCAGTGCTTAATTTGTAAATCGCAGGTCCCGTAACACATAGTGAGCGTGAGAGGGGGGGTGTTCTGGGGGGCTCTGAGGTACCGGAATACATGAGAAAAAAAGTGACAAACACAATGTAGCCAGACAATCTAACTATAACCTCTGTTAAGTTGTCATCTTTAGCCTTGGCTACAATGCTTGCTGCCGCTAAATGGGCCTTGGTTCAGGCATGTTCAAAAACCTTTTTTCTGAGGGCTCTTTGTTGTTTTTTTACGTCGGAGGCAGAGGATGTTACTGTATATTCCACCCACTCTTTTGCTAGTTTCATCCCTCCAGTCTTTTCCGGACCCAAGCTCCCTACCTTTTTGCATGTTGTACAGCCCAGCTTTGAATCCTGCATAACAAGCCAGGGGTTATACGTTTGCTTTTTCTTGAACTGAGCCTCCGTCCAAACTGCACCTGCTCCGGGCACTTCGTTGGTGGATGCACTGTCCTCCCTAGTCATGTGTAGTTCGCGAACGAATCGTTCTTTTTGAATGACTCACTAAGGTGAACGATGGGAATCGGATCAGAGTCCCCATTGAATCGGTTCTTTTGAGTCACCCTATGAACAAGCTGCGTGGCGCACAGGAGTCGAGTTACCAGTCTATCAAAAGTCATGAAGTGATTCCTTACCTCTCGAGTCTGGCTGATTTGTTCGTAGTAACAAGGAAACAAGGTTGTCTCTCAGCTCGTTGAGTGTTATGAAACTGAAGACCGTATGTGCCCTGTTGGATCCAAATTCCCGCTTACTTAGTGCAAGATAAGAACTCTGTGTGAGCAAAAATGGCGTCAGTTACATCTTCCAGACCATAACTATATTATCTATGATCCAGATGGTGTGTAGTTCAGAGTGCTGCTTCACGCCGTCAGAAACTCACATTACAAGTTTGTGCACCAGAATTATTATTTTTCTTAGTTCTTCTTAGTTTACTATGTACGTAACCTTGTGTAAGTCTGCCAAACAAATAAATAATAAAATGAATCACTACTAGTTGTAGTCTATGTGTGTTTGTTATTTTTTATACACATACAAAATTAATCATGTCTATAGTTAATTATTTTGCACACATTATGATTAATACTTCTAAGTCATCTTGAGTAAAGTCAGCCAAATTACTAAATAATATTAATAATAATAATTGAGATATACACCTAATTTCCAAAATAAATAAATACAAACATCTACTGGTATTGTAACGTTATTGTACCCAAGGCCTAATTATATAACTTGTGATTACATATTTGACCTTGAGGAATGAATGTATTTTATACATGACAATTTTCAACTACGGTTAAATATTTTATAATTTAATAATGACGGCGATTCACCTTAGTCCACAAGGTGACACGTAGTATCAGCTACGATACAACAACCTTTTAGGAGGATATTGCACATTCTAACGGATGGCGTTCTTAAACATCTATTATATTTTATATGCACATTAAATATACATTTTCTAAATGTTATTTTACTGTGTTAAACACTAAAAACTACTAAATATATACACGTTTAAACTTTGTTTATATAAAATGTACATGTTGTGGTTGATAGGCAGAGGCAACTTTAACTGATCGCTTTTATTAGAATGTTTACAGTGCAAACAGTGGAAACAATAATAAATCATGCCGCGAGAGGTACTGGATCTGAGCAAATTAGGTGCCGGAACGAAAAAAGTCAAATCTGAGAGGTGTCGGATCCTGTTCCGGCAGGATCCGGCTCAAATTAAGCACTGAATGACCTTAAACTTGGCATTCACATAGGTGCAGATTTGGCCGTGGCCCACCCGGGCCCACAGGGCGTGAAATAACCGAAGGAGTGCCAAAGCTGCTTGCCTCAATGCCTCTCAAATTAAAAAAAAAACTTACTGCAAAAGTTTCCTGTAAGCCTCTCCATGTCCATCAGCACCTGATCTACGACCCATTCACAAACTTGCTCAGCGTCAGCTGGCCCGTTTTTTCACAATTCAATTTAATTCTGTCTACTCTCATCCTGCGTCAAAATGACTTATCATAAATGTATTATTGTAGGCATTCTTTTTTCTGTGCACCTCCCATGACTAAGCCACGAGAAAGACCGCACTTCCAGGAATTTTTAATCACGTGTTCTCTGGCAGTGTCACTGTGTGATTTTTCCATCTGTGAGCCCATGCCAACTCAAAAACGTTTAAAAAGAAAGAAGGAAGGAAGAAGAGCTGTCTAAAGTATTCTAGGATTGACCTAATGTTCAGGTAAAAAATGGGTGCACAACAATTTGTCCTCAACAAAAATAATAATAATACTAGAGTTGCCAGCAACTTTACGGCTTCCAGTACCAGTACCAAACACTTTAGCAAATAGTGCAGAATGCATACATGGGTTACTATGTGTGTTCCATAGTAACCATGATCCTATCTGCACTCTCTCAGGAGATATAAACCAGTTTTACATTTGACCTTTAGGAGAGGTTAAAGGTCACGGGCAATGACATTTTTTGATAGAGCATACATGGGTTACTATGTGTGTTCCATAGTAACCATGGCCCGACCTTCACTCTACAAGGAGTTATTAGCCAGTCTTTGTAAGTTGATGATGTCATCCAACGTGGCCGCCATGTTTTTTTATTATAGCAACTTCCCTTGAACAACATTTAAAGACAACCACACTAGGATCATGTGTGCCAGTTTTGGTTCAATCGGACTAGTGGTTTCAGAGACGAAGGTTTTTGTAAGCCAGTTTTGTATATTGATGATGTCACCCTACATGGCCGCCATGTTTTTTTTATTGTAGCAACTTCCCTTGAACAACATTTAAAGACAACCATACTAGGATCATGTGTGCCAATTTTTGGTTCAATCAGACGAGTGGTTTGGGAGAACAAGATCGTTATAGTTTGTGATGTCTGTACTGTGCGATTATGACGTCATGCAGCATGGCCTCCATACCACACAACCTATCAGCTTTTTACGAACACCAGTTGATTTTGCACTATCCCTCAACAAGTATACCAAATTGCAGCACTCTGCAATAAGTGGTTTTTGAAAGACGAATTTTTACATTTAGGCAAAATGTTTTTATTCAAGCCAATATGACGGCCCAACCATGTGACCTACTACATATGTTCAATTAACATCTACCAACTTCCGATAAGCATCTACCATCCTACCGAACTTCAAGACTTTTGGAGGAAAGAAGAACAACAACAACAACAACAAGAACAACAACAATCCCAGCAATAACAACAAGCTTCCGAGCCTGGGTCTGGAAGCCTAATTAATGTGAACTTACAGTTGTCAGGTACTGCAGAAACTGGTTGTGCCTTCATATGTTAAGAGCCACTTGCACAGTTTACATTCCACTGTGTTTGGATCATTTAGGTATTTCACAAAAAAAATATCAAACAGCAGAGGGGTTTTCAGGCCATTTCTTTAGCAGCTGTAATTTAATTTATTTTCAATGCTTCACTAAAGCACAGGTGCTGATACTAGTAAGTTGGTGTAATATTTTCTGGTCACTCTATGTCTCTGGATGCTAGTAAAATACACTGAACAAAAATATAAACGCAACATGTAAAGTGTTGGTCCCATGTTTCATGAGCTGAAATAAAAGATCCCAGAAATTTTTCCATACGCACAAAAAGCTTATTTCTCTCAAATTTTGTGCACAAATTTGTTTACATCCCTGTTAATGAGCATTTCTCCTTTGCCAAGATAATCCATCCACCTGACAGGTGTGGCATATCAAGAAGCTGATTAAACAGCATGATCATTACACAGGTGCACCTTGTGCTGGGGACAATAAAAGGCCACTAAAAAATGTGCAGTTTTGTCACACAACACAATGCCACAGATGTCTCAAGTTTTGAGGGAGCGTGCAATTGGCATGCTGAATGCAGGAATGTCCACCAGAGCTGTTGCCAGAGAATTGAATGTTCATTTCTCTACCATAAGCTGCCTCCAACGTCGTTTTAGAGAATTTGGCAGTACGTCAAACTGGCCTCACAACCGCAGACCACGTGTAACCACGCCAGCGCAGGACCTCCACATCCGGCTTCTTCACCTGCGGGATCGGCTGAGACCAGCCACTCGGACAGCTGATGAAAATGTGGGTTTGCACAACCGAAGAATTTCTGCACAAACTGTCAGAAACCGTCTCAGGGAAGCTCATCTGCGTGCTCGTCGTCCTCACCAGGGTCTTGACCTGACTGCAGTTCGGCGTCGTAACCGACTTCAGTGAGCAAATGCTCACCTTCGATAGCCACTGGTACGCTGGAGAAGTGTGCTCTTCACGGATGAATACCGGTTTCAACTGTACCAGGCAGATGGCAGACAGCGTGTATGGCGTCGTGTGGGCGAGCGGTTTGCTGATGTCAACGTTGTGAACAGAGTGCCCCATGGTGGCAGTGGGGTTATGGTATGGGCAGGCATAAGCTACGGACAATGAACACAATTGCATTTTATCGATGGCAATTTGAATGCACACAGATACCGTGACAAGATCCTGAGACCCATTGTTGTGCCATTCATCTGCCGCCATCACTTCATGTTTCAGCATAATAATGCACGGCCCCATCGCAAGGATCTGTACATAATTCCTGGAAGCTGAAAATGTCCCAGTTCTTCCATGGCCTGCATACTCACCAGACATGTCACCCATTGAGCATGTTTGGGATGCTCTGGATCGACGTGTACGACAGCGTGTTCCAGTTCCCGCCAATATCCAGCAACTTCGCACAGCCATTGAAGAGAAGTGGGACAACATTCCACAGGCCACAATCAACAGCCTGATCAACTCTGTGCGAAGGAGATGTGTCGCGCTGCATGAGGCAAATGGTGGTCACACCAGATACTGACTGGTTTTCTGATCCACGCCCCTACCTTTTTTTTTAAGGTATCTGTGACCAACAGATGCATATCTCTGTTCCCAGTCATATGAAATCCATAGATTAGGGCCTAATGAAATTATTTCAGTTGACTGATTTCCTTATATGAACTGTAACGCAGTAAAATCTTTGAAATTGTTGCATGTTGCGTTTATATTTTTGTTCAGTGTATAATACGCAAATACAACAGTATGCATTTAAACGTTGTCTTTATTCGACTTCCATGATACTGGTTCCAACCAATTGAACCGGAAACACACATTCTCATTGATCTTAGTGACCTGTCAATCTTATAGCATGAACTATGCATAGTGATATTGTAGACTAAGATATCCTACGTCGATTTAACATTACTAAATGTTACATCTCTCTTCTTAAAAAAAAAAAAAAAATCTTCAACGCTTAAACTCAAATTTATCTGCATACATTTTGTTTTTCAATGATGTCTTCAATGATTGTGCTCAGTAGGAATTACGGCAGTAGTATGACCTGTGGGTCTGTGCTGGTTTGATGACAATGGCTGGTTTCCAGTGGACATGGTCCTGTTGGATTCAGACTGAAGCACCGGAACCAAGTGTCGAAAGTGGTTTGACTGCTTGTCATAGTATTGCTGTTGCTGTCTTAGCTCTCGCTTCGCATGGGTTTGCATGTAGTTGACTACTTCAGGTTTGAGCTGTTCATCAGTGGCATGTAGTATGGAGTGAAGTCGATGGCTCATCAACAGCTGTGTGGGTGACTTGAAATTGTCAACTGGGGTAGTGCGAGACTCAAGCAAGCTTAAATACAAAGCTTGTACAAAGTAGATGCCAGTAGTAGAAGCAAGATACAGCAACCTTAGATAAGGGTCCTTGTTGTCTGCTTTCGTTCTGTCCAGCAGGTGCTTTGCAGTCTGGACTGTCTTCTCTGCAAGACCATTGCTTTGCGGGTAACATGGACTTGCTGTAATGTGCTGAAAGTCCCACTTTTTTCAAAGGTGTCAGATCGTTTTGAGGCATACTAGGGACTGTTGGCAGAAATGATTTTCTCGGGAATGCCGTGTCGAACAAATGCTGCTTTCAATTTATGGATCACAGTGGTACTCTTTGTGTCGCAAAGTTTCTCCAAAAAAGCCACGCACAAAAAAAAACAAAAACTGAGCAAGTAGCTATGACATAGTTCAAGTAGCAGCTCCCTGCATTATGAAACAAGTAGGAGAGATAACATAGTGAGCGAAACACAATCTTGAAGTGCATTGATTTCTGTTTTCATTTATTTTTGTGTAATACATTGTCACTACCTTATGGTTCTGCTTTTTAACTAGTAAAATGTGTGCTTTCACGAAAAGGGTTAGAATGTGTATGCTAAAAAACAGCATACCATTTTTTCTTTCCTGAATCGAGTGTCCAGTAATGCACCATAACAAAACTAAATCCTCTGCAACTATAAAGTTCAAGAACTGTGAAAATATATAAAGTCTCTCCATTGCCTGACGAAGCTTCTATTTTGAGTTTTGTTTTTTCCAAAGCCGCATTGTTTGTAGTTTGTACAGGTTTTGTAACAGCGGTTAGCAAACTACAGTTGCGCAGACACTGCAGACCGAACAACTCATTTGACCACTATCGTTATTAAACTCCAGCCATGGGTAAATCTTCAGCCAGTTTGCCTGAAAATCTATCTTTTTTAACTTTCCCTTCACTGACATCACTTATTTGTGCTATTGTATGGCTGTATCTAAGCCTCCAGTCTAATCTATATGTTAGTCAGTGGTGCGTGACCAAGTTTAGTAAAAATACCCTGGATATGTATTTTTTCATTATAAAAGTTTATGTTGTTTTTAAATTGGATTTTTTTTTAATACCGTTTTTGTAGGTGGTGTTACAGTGATCAAAGAAGTCAATAAGATCTTGTAGGTAATGTTTCTCACCAAAAGTAGTTTATTACACAGAAAGCAGAAGTCTAACAGCATCACACTACAGTGAAACTCAAAGTACTGGGTGACCCTCAACGGCACTGAAGATCACAAAGGATTTCTCTTTACAGTTTAGTTTTATACTGGAATCATTTATTAACATACAACCAATCACATACCACTAACATGGCAAACTTACTCAGTAAAGGCTAATTAATATGTATTACTCTAAACTATTTTTATTACCCTATACTAGCCTTTTAAACCAGTTCTAGCTGATTCTAGTTTCGAGCAACTTAAAACATAGATAATATCTTTTTAAACCAGTTCTAACTGGTTTGTTATCTTTATAGTATCACACACACAGACATCGCCCTCAGGTTCAGGCTATTGCTGAGTGACTCGTATGCACTAATTTCAGCTATGAGTGAAAACTTAAATATATACATAACAATTTCACCTACAATTTTTTTTTTTTTTTTTACAATATATATATTTTTTGTAACAATTAGTGTGACTCACTAAGAAAACATTGATTTGTTTGTTTGAATTAAAATTCCATCAACATATAGGCGCTCTGTATTTCTTTTTTGTTGTTTTATGAATGAGTATGATAGTGCCTTGGTGCCCTTGGGTTGGATTTATGTTTTGCCTTTTTGCCCCCAAGAACTGCTTTGGTGCCCCTAAATCTTCACACCCAAAGGCAACATTGCCTTGCCCTTCATCATGACCTTAACTTCATGTCCTGTATGTGTGTGTGTGTGTGTGTGTCTATATATATATATATATATATATATATATATATATATATATATATATATATATATATATATATACAGTACTGTGCAAAAGTTTTAGGCAGGTGTGAAAAATGCTGTAAAGTAAGAATGCTTTCAAAAATAGACATGTTAATAGATTATATTTATCAATTAACTAAATGCAAAGTGAGTGAACAGAAGAAAAATCTAAATCAAATCCATATTTGGTGTGACCACCCTTTGCCTTCAAAACAGCATCAATCAATCTTCTAGGTACACTTGCACACAGTTTTTGAAGGAACTCGGCAGGTAGGTTGGCCCAGACATCTTGGAGAACTAACCACAGTTCTTCTGTGGATTTAGGCAGCCTCAGTTGCTTCTCTCTCTTCATGTAATCCCAGACAGACTCGATGATGTTGAGATCAGGGCTCTGTGGGGCCATACCATCACTTCCAGGACTCCTTGTTCTTCTTTACGCTGAAGATAGTTCTTAATGACTTTCACTGTATGTTTGGGGTCGTTGTCATGTTGCAGAATAAATTTGGGGCCAATCAGATGCCTCCCTGATGGTATTGCATGATGGATAAGTATCTGCCTGTACTTCTCAGCATTGAGGAGACCATTAATTCTGACCAAATCCCCAACTCCATTTGCAGAAATGCAGCCCCAAACTTGCAAGGAACCTCCACCATGCTTCACTGTTGCCTGCAGACACTCATTCGTATGCTCTCCAGCCCTTCGGCGAACAAACTGCCTTCTGCTACAGCCAAATATTTCAGATTTTGACTCATCAGTCCAGAGCACCTGCTGCCATTTTTCTGCACCCCAGTTCCTGTGTTTTCGTGCATAGTTGAGTCTCTTGGCCTTGTTTCCACGACGGAGGTATGGCTTTTGGCCGCAAGTCTTCCATGAAGGCCACTTCTGACCAGACTTCTCGGACAGTAGATGGGTGTACCAGGGTCCCACTGTTTTCTGCCAGTTATGAGCTGATGGCACTGCTGGACATCTTCCGATTGCGAAGGGAAGTAAGCATGATGTGTCTTTCATCTGCTGCAGTAAGTTTCCTTGGCCGACCACTGCATCTACGGTCCTCAACGCGTCCGTTTCTTTGTGCTTCTTCAAAAGAGCTTGGACAGCACATCTGGAAACCCCTGTCTGCCTTGAAATTTCTGCCTGGGTGAGACCTTGCTGATGCAGTATAACTACCTTGTGTCTTGTTGCTGTGCTCAGTCTTGCCGTGGTGTATGACTTTTGACAGTAAACTGTCTTCAGCAACCTCACCTTGTTAGCTGAGTTTGGCTGTTCCTCACCCAGTTTTATTCCTCCTACACAGCTGTTTCTGTTTCAGTTAATGATTGTGTTTCAACCTACATATTGAATTGATGATCATTAGCACCTGTTTGGTATAATTGTTTAATCATACACCTGACTATATGCCTACAAAATCCCTGACTTTGTGCAAGTGTACCTAGAAGAATTGATGCTGTTTTGAAGGCAAGGGTGGTCACACCAAATATGGATTTGATTTAGATTTTTCTTCTGTTCACTCACTTTGCATTTAGTTAATTGATAAATATAATCTATTAACATGTCTATTTTTGAAAGCATTCTTACTTTACAGCATTTTTTCACACCTGCCTAACACTTTTGCACAGTACTGTATATATATATATATATATATATATATATATATATATATTTTTTTTTTTATATATATATATATATATATATATATATATATATATATATATATATATATATATTGAAACACGGTCGTTCTCACTCATGTTTGTTTGCCCCTATAAAAACGTAGACCCGACACAAACTTCAGGTTTTAGTGCTTTTTACACGCACTTTTAATAATACAAAAAATAAACAAAAACAAAATAAACACCTAGCTCTACTCGAACACACTAACTAAAAACAGGACAGGTAAGCGGTTTACCCGTTACCAAACACACGGTTGCACGGTAACACACCTTGCCTCTCATTTGACTGCTCGGCAGCAGGGTACACCTTCCTGCTTCCTTCTACTTCCTTCTAGCAGAAGAGACTGGCTGTCTCCCTTTTAAACTCTGCACCTGGCTTTAATTTATAACAACTGCCAGGTGCAGATGATAATTTAACAATTACCAATACAATTAAACAATTAACACACGCATTTGCACGTGTGTTTGGCAGGAAGGATTTTAACTCCCTCCCTGCCTTGCTACAATATATATATGTGTGTGTGTGTGATTAATGTTTTACTTGTATCCCACCACTTACATAAGAGTATTGACTTAAGTACATTAGTGCCTTTCCAGCTGCCTTTTAAAATCCTATCCATCACCCTAACTGTCCTTTCATATTCTCTATGAAAATGGCTTCACTGCCAGCAGTTTTCAACCACCTTTAAGAGCTTCTATAAGATCCCAGAATAACAACATCAGGGCCCTTGGACACAATACTTTCTTTATGGTGGTCTAAATGGTGCTTTAAAAGATAGTTGCTAACACTGAAAAATCTTTATGACATTTTAGTAGAACCTTGGTGTACTTTGTGGGGCCTGGACCCGGGACTCCTCCCTTGTGTCATTCCGCTAAAATATCTGTCAGTCACCCTATTGAAACCGTAGCCAGCTTCCTAATTCTCATCTTGCTTTTCATAAGTGTTTCTTTCTTTATTCTCCTTTCCAGCGCTTGTGTTCTCCCTGGATAGATCGTGAGGCTCTCCATGCGGCCTTGGAGCATCAGCCGAGTCTGACCTCTGTCGATTAGACGACTCAGTAAGCCAGGGAGACCTTGGTTCATCCTCTATCCTTCATTAGTTTCCCCTTGGGGGAAGTTCCTTGCTGACCGTCCTTGGAGGTCGATCGGTTCGACCTCACCTCAGTGAGGGAGATTCTCCGAGTAGACAAGAGGAAACCTCTATTCAGTTGCTAAAGTCAGAAGCACTTGGTCTTTATTCTAGTAGTCCCTTTACACAGGCCTGGCTCCTGCCTCGTGAAATTACACCAATAAAGGGCACTATAAAACTAATGATCATTTCAAAAGTGGTTAGCTTGACTGTTAATTATATTTCTCTTTACTAACACAACAGTTTTAGGTTGTACATGTCTCTTTGTCCAACAAATACAGTTGGACTACTAAAAAAAAAGTATCTCTTTGTTGTGCTTATCTGTCTCCTTTGTATCCAGCCCTCTAATCAATTTGATTTTTAAAATGCACATACATAAGGAATGACATACATGTATTTGTGCAGTGACATGGATTTCACAGCATGTATCTAATTGCTTACAGCACTGCTCAATATTACAAGAAGAGAGAGGAATGACTTCCTGATTTAACTTCAATTGGTTTAAGGCTGATATTTAGTTAATTAAAAGGTGAAACGAAAACATCAATCAGTACAAAGACAGGATATAAATCACTGAAGTGAAGTACTCTCTGAAAACCTGTTTTGGAACGTTTCAGTGCAATGGCATTATTAAGTGTACTGTACAACATAATTAAAACTATTGTAGAGTGCACAGGCGTAGGGGTCAGTTCTGGTAGGTGACTCAATCTAAACATGAAATATAAGCCCATATCTGCTCCTGCAAGGGAGCCATCTCTTTTGTACAGCGGTATCAGCGCTACACTTCAAAGGGTTCGCGTCCCACCTCCGCCTGTGAGAAGCCCCTGCCTTTGGGAATCCAGGTACGCCACACAATGTTTTTAAGAAGTTTAATCTTCCGGTCCAACTTTCAAACAATGGCTATGACAAAAATAGAGATAGCCCACAATGACAGTAGCACTATTATTCCTGAAAAAAATCCACTTGACTTTATTGACTTTTATTTTGACATGACTTTACAACAGACTTCTAAGTGCCATGTTCATTGGTGTCATTTTATGGTAGTATTTTGGATTTCACTCATCATAAGAACTGTGTAGGGGAGGATTTTCAAAAAACAGTGTTATTGTATCGAACTCGTGATATAGTAACGAGTGATTGAGTAGCAAGTGATTTTCAAACGAAATGTGTTAATTAAATCAATCCGTTAATTCTTTGAAATTGTGTCGATGAGGTCATTAATGAACGCATTTCTCGTTAAAAAGCTTAGTTGTCGCAGGTCACGTACTTCACCTCCTGTCTCAGCGACTAAATAAGGGGAACTCGTTAATCAAAATGCATGTTAACGTGATCAAGAAAAATGAATGGAAGCATAATTCGCTGTTATGGAAACTAGTGTACAGTGAGACAACTCTCTCAACTGCAAGCAGCAGCCAAATGGAAACGAAATCAAAAACTTTTGTGTATAATTTGCAAACTTCATTTAAAATTGTGTATTTTGTCATGCAGAATGTACATTTATTTAGATAACTTCACATGTGCAATGCTGATTTACGACGATCTGGCGTGTGGGTAAAAATCGGACACAGATTTAAAAATCATCTGCGGAGTGAGATGATAACGCTTTAGCACCGCATCCTCTGGCATTCCAAACATAGTGACCCTGGGATTGAATATGCAGGGTCTTCTTCGTCTTGACCTTCTCCTCCAAACGTGTTCCTGTCTCGCCTCAACAAGAGCCAAGTATCCCCGCATCAGGAAGTGTACCACAGTAGCCAATGATAGGTCTCTGCAGGTGTGTGCTTTTATACAGATCTTAGTTACTCACTTCTACAATGGTTTGCACCTTGTAAGAATAGGTGTAACATTTTTTGGAGGGTCTGCTTCTGGTAAACCTGGGGTGTACAACATCTCTTAAGAGGTTGCAACAATAATATTGTTTTGCATTCTTAAATATTGGAAATATATAAAACAATTTCACATAAAATAAAAACCAGATCTATAATAATCTTAATAGATCGATGTTGTTTTAACAACCATGCTGGGTTATCTATAACATCCTGTTTGATTATAGCTTTGGATTTACCATATTACTTCGAATTAACGCCTCACTCAGATATCAGCTTTTTAATAGACACCACCCTCGAATAAACTCTGCTCTCAATAAAGAAATGTAAAGGTATTTTTTTTCTACCTCTACTCAAAAAATAAAGAAAGAAACGCGCAACTCTCAAGCCTATGTACATGACACCGCCCGAAGAGACTGCAACCTCAATGTAATACAAACTAATGTACACCCACCTTAGTAAGCAAATGTTATTTTATAGTACAGTCCCGACAGACAACCCAAGATGAACTACTTACAGCACAGCAGTCCTTCATGTCCCTTTTTTTCCAGCAGAGTTCAGTGCCAACACAGCAGGGGATAAAACAAGGGCTGTCTGTTAACCTCGTCGTCAGACTCAGAGGAACTTGGAGCTTTGCCGGTCACTTTAAGTGCTATCCGAAAGCTGGCTGAAGATATCTTCTTGTAGGGGGTTTAGTTGTTTTGTTTTTTATTCAATTGGAATTTGGAAGTCCTGTACAAATATATAAAAAAAAAAATTTAAAAAAACTTGCTTACAGAGAAATTACAAATAAGCAGGTAAATTACAGTGAGAAAAAAAATAAATAATCGAGTAGGATATATTTTAGTTTTAACAGAAATCAAACCGATATTCAGAGGTAATATTTTTCATTAAGAAAAACAACTGCATCACACTCAACTACCATTCTCTCTCCTCTTCTTGTCCCACCACATATCAACCAATACACACTCCTGATTCGCTGGTACAGTACTCCCGACCTCCCAACTCCCACCTAATAGGCTCTTGTTAACTATAAATGTACTGTATTCAAGCCCCAAAAACACTCAAGCGTATAGTGCTGCAGATCAGAGCCTCTAATGGCGCAGTTTCTAAAATGCCTTAAATCATTTAATAAAATACTGCAGCGTTTGTAAAGCATAGTATTATTAATAAAGGCCGCCCTCGTTTAAGGGCCGCAGTCATTTTGATCAATTTAAAATAAATGCAGCGGCGACAAACTGAAGTAATACGGTACTTAGATTTGATTCTGCTATGTATGGACTCATCCCTGTGTGAGTGTACATGCCATTGAAATCTAATGTCCAGCAAAAAGCAAGGAGAGGGTTTAGATTTAGATTTTGGCAAGATACAGTATGTGAAACTACTCCCAGCAAAAACTGAAAAACAGGTCAGGGTTACAGTTATTAGTATTAAGATTTCCTAGACATCAGTGAAGTGATGTGATACAGTATTTGCAACAAGAGGAAGTTGTGTATTGGTGCATGGTAATACAAAAAACACAATAGTATTATCTACTATTCCACTTATAAGATAATATTGTACAGTAGTTGTGGTATTTTTTTTTTCGGCAATAGAACAGCCTGGACTTGAACCGGCGACCTCCAGGCTATAGGGCACATCCTGCACTCCACGCAGAGCGCCTTTACCGGATGCGCTACTTGGGAGCCCAGTTAATCCAATCATTTTACAGTAGTTGGGTTTTATTTTAAGGAGTTAAATAACAAAAACTATAAACGTGAAGTAGATAAACATTTTTGGCTAGTCTTTGTTCGTTGTTGAATGTTGTGCTGTGGACCAGGGGTAGGGCTGCCACATTATTGCTCCTGGCAATAAAATACCTGCATTTTATTTCATTCATGACTCGTCACTTACTTTACCACCCACTGCGTCTCCTGGGCATTCTTAAAATATTTGCCTGTGATTCTTTTCATTTATAATTTGTGTACTTTGATTAGTACATAGTGTTCTTTGACCAGTAGCATTGGAATATCATAGTGTAACGACGGGTCAGTTTGGACTGCTTGGGACTGGATGCTGGGAGGGGAGTGGGAGTGTTAAGTGTTAGGTATTGGTGTGTGTGCGTGTGCTGTCCTGCCCCCGACACCCTGCGTCAGTCTGTGAGTGGAGTCACTGTGCACGTTTTGTGTCACGTGCACAGTGCAGCTGTATGAGAGAGGGGTCTGTGTTGGCTGCACTGTGATTTGTGTTCGGATCCGCCAGTCAGCTGCTTGCGCGGGACCGAGGGACTGAGAGACCCTCAGACCCTCGGGTTGTGTTGTGTTGTGTTTTGTGTCGTTGGCGCTGTCTACTGCTTATCTTTTTGCTAAAAGGAGCATCCTTTTGCCTGCCATTCCATTTTCAATAAAAATAGCAGTTTTAATTGCTTTGAGCTGCATCCTGTGTTGTCTTCTTTTGTTCCGCTGCAGACCAGATACGCCTCCGCTACAATATCTTAGTTGTACTATGGGGAGCTAGGGGAATTTTGTTTCATAAATCAGAACTGAATCAGCTCAATACCCTAATGGTGGTTGACTGCATTGATTCTCATGGGTTCATGATCTTAATTAAGCTGGCCTCTGGATTACAGTATCTTCATTAGTGATGAAGAGGCCGGTTTCCCTTGGGGTAAGAGAATTACTAGACAATTATATATCTCTTAACAGATAAGCTGGTGAAGAAGGAGCTGGCATCGAAAAACAATGACCAAGAGTAGCTCGCAACTGCTTCTGTTGTTCTCTGTTGGTGTGATATTTGAAGAAACTTACAATAGAGAGAAGTGAGGAACTGCCAAAATAAAAATAATAAAAAGTCAGATAAATTGAAGAGATACAAGTACCAACTTCTTTCACGTGTTGCTGAAAAGTATAATATCAGAAAAAATAATATCGCCTTTTTAAAAATTCTATTATTGGCTTGCTGTACCTTTGTTAGTAACTTATTTAATTTAGATGTGTTTCCATTTCGATTTCGGTTAAACGGTGGTTCAGTGTAAGTTCATTTTACAAAATCTTTAGAAAAAAAGGGAAATTTGCAGAACCCTTTGTGTGTCCCAGTATTGTGTGTCCCAGTATTGGACACACAATTTCCAGACTGTGTTTTGTCTGTTTTTCTGTCTTTATTAATTTCATTTTACAGTGTTTATTTTGAGCTATTTTTTTAGTTGTATGTAGATACAACAAAATCTTTTTTTTTTTTCGGAGCGTTCGCTTTTTATATACTGTATGAAATTATTGTTTTTGGTTATTTTCCAAAATTCTTGGGCCTGTTTTTCTCTCACAGTATCTATACTAACTCGAAGTACTTGCACACCTTTTTTCATTTGCTGTCTTCCACAACAAAATCACAGGCATATTCTTCTGGGGTGTGTGTCTAGGCATTTTTTAAAATGGATAGTGAACTTTTGGCATTTTTAATGCTTGGTCACTAACAGGGCTAATAACATTGCAGGTCATGTCAGCTCTGTTTACAATAAATGGATACGTTGAAAACCTCTAGTTTAATGTTTACAACAAATAGAACCTTGTTTGAGGGATTCTTTTTTTCTCCAAAATGGAAGGATATGTCATAATGTTGTTGCTTTTTAAATTTTTTTTTTGTTGTTTTTGTTTGTTTGTTTTTATTGGATCCATTTATAAATGGGATAACTGTGTTAATTCGCTTAGTGCCTCCATCCCAACTACAGCCATATGTTAATGCAACACAACGCAAACACAATTGTGTGTTATCCCTTACTTTACAAGCTGCTGTGTTGACGGCACATCAATGCAATGCGCGAAAACTACCTAGTAAAGAATACATTTTAGACACTCGAAAACTAATATGACGGAGAGTTTAGACCTTTTTTTTAACTTGGAGATATGCCCATGTATGCATTTTCTTCCTGGTTCTGTAGCTGAGTTTTTAAGGTCTCAAATCTGCCGCTTCCTTTCCCTAATAAATGTAACCGTTCCACAGACCTCCTGAAGGGAGCCGGCAGACCACAGATTGAGAACTGCTGCTGTAAGCTATTCCAGAGCTCTGTGTGACAATCTATTTTAGTGATGCTCCGTAAATTATAGTTTTCAATCAAACAAAAACAGATATTTTAAATCATATGAAGCTGATATTCCAAACTGAATATCAAATTTCTGTCAGGTTTAATATGCGCAGCAACCAATATTCTCCCAAAAAATAGGACATAAAAATAATAACTGCATAACAAAATTTAAATGCTGAACACTAAAGTGTATTTAATTTTTTTTTAAAGTGAATAGTTTATTTTTCATTTTAGAATTGTAATGGTGTTTTTTTTTTCTTTTCAGATAAAATGAGTAGCCTAATGTTCTAGATGTAAAGTGTAACCAAATTATTACCATACACTAATCTTATGTTCTTATGTGTATCAATACATGGCAAGCTTACTCTTGTTTTTTTAACGACGCAAGCTACTACACGATAAATCATTTACATACTCATTCCCAGCAGTATTTGATCTCTTATTATAAATAACATGAAACAACTATATTTAAACTTGATCTCGTTTTAAGATGGGACCTAACTGTACATTTACTGTATGAAGTTAAAAATAAACACGTCAATTCAGAAACGTGAAATAATAATGTTTTTCTTTACTTTTTCAGAAATAATAAATAAGTTATAAAAAATGAAAAGTAACAATCCAGTTTACAGAATTTATTTTTTGTACCCAATTTTATCAGTTGGTTGAGCACAAATTTGGTGAGGGACAGAGGGTCATGGCCAAAGTCAGTGTTTCATCTGGGATTCAAAATTGCAGTCTCCTGGCAGATGGTCTTCAGATCAAAAGGTTTATGTTCAGTTAAGTAGAACCAATTGCATGAGCAATGGAGAGAGGCGGAGATTTTTATTTTAAAAAATGTATCGATGCAATCCGTCACAGCTGACTGCTCTAGAAATTAAATTCCAAGAATCAAAGGAAATGAATGGTTGACTGATGTGACCAAATTTTCTTAGTGTTTAAAATATTCATTAGCAACTCTTCTTTGTCCAAAATATATCTAAAGCCTAGCATATCTTAAGTTAAATAGCTCATCAATTATTAAATTGCCATGTCGTTTTACATAACATACTGTATTAATAACAGTCAGCATACAGATTTTCTTTTTATAAAATATTAAACATTTTACGGGAACACATTTATAAAAGGTAAGTATAAAATATTACTACACATCAATCATTTTAAAGCTAAACTGGGAATGGTAGATGAGTTTTAAAGATCAGAAATGTTAAAACCATAAAGGATATAATATCATTAGTGAGGGACTGTAAATAGGCACATTTCTTTTTTATTTAAATATTTTAATTTTGAGCTTGTACGACAGTAGTTGGGTTCTACTCACAAAGCTTTACCTGTTGGTGGATTCAAGTGTTTACAAGAAACAAATTACCTTTGCTCTATCCTGTGTTGTCCATATCACAGCAATAATTATTATTATTATTATTATTATTATTATTATTATTATTATTATTATTATCTTTTTTTCATTTACACATTGGTAAATCAATTAGGGAATTACTTCTATAAAACTTTTACTTGGGAATGTTTACCAAGAAAGATATTTTTCTTCTGATAATCAGTTTATCCAGTTCATGCTCCCTCATGCAACAATGCTGGTGCTCTGTGGCATATTGTGGGAACAGAAAACCAGAATTGGTGCAGGAGGGAGCATGATCTGGATACACTGTGATCCTTAGAAGATTTGTTTTTCCTGGCGAACGCCGGGATACGGACAACACGGGACACATCAAAGGTAATGTCATGTGTTTCTTCTAAACTTTGCAGGGTGTTCTGTGGGTTACACAGAACGTTATGTAACCTTATAGGGCAAAGTGAGTCCAATGACTGAATGATTCACAAGTGTATGATGTTTTCTGATAGGTGAATGAATTACTGCTGAACACATCTTTACGTTCCATCCATGTATTGTTGATGTAGTCTGCAACTTTGGTTTGAAAAATCTGACCAGTGAATTAAATTGGCTGCAATTAAAAAAATAATAATAATAAAATAAACTAAGTAAAACAAAACAAAGAAAACAATTCTTAAACATCAGTGTTCTTGAGAGTGAACTAACTGTTGCTACTATTGCAGAAATAGAAGAGTATGTATGTCATCTGTAAGCTATGTTTTATACAGTGACCAAAAAGTCTAAAACACATTTGATACTGCATAAAAAATACATTGCCGTTTCCACAGCACATACTAAAAACATTTTGTGATCTGTCATGGAAATGATAAGATCCTTCTTGTCAGCTTGTTATTCGCATCACAGTGTTTTTGTTGTTGTACCAACCATCCTTATTGTTAAAAATATAGCGTGCCTTTACCAAGAGTGCTCTAAAAGGCTCGCACCAGAAAAGTGTTTTAAGATAAGATGACATACCATGTTCCACGGTTGGATTCAAGACTGACTTAGGCTTGGATTCTGAAGTCCAATCTGAAGTTCAGCCCGGGAGCCTTTAAAGTCAAGACCAAGGTCAATGACAGGATACTGTAGTGCCTAGGCTGAGGACAACCTAGGCAGAGTCCCAAGACCAAGGTCATGTCTGAGAGTAAATGTCCTTGAGCTAAAATTGTTGTGTTTACACAATCACAATGATGAAAGCTTTAATTTTTACTTGTGTAACTTTTTGTACAGGAATTTTAAGGATATCAAAATGTTTAGAGAAACCACTTAGCTTCTTAATGTGAAAATAGATAATATGGTAATGCATTATATTGTGTGGCATAAATTAATATTAAATAGATATGCAATTGATATTAAATTTATGTTCAATTATTCCTTGTTACTTTCCATTAACATTTAAGTCAGATTAACTGTATTTTCAATTAAAAACATGTAAACAATGGAAATTATTACATATTTTCAAGGGTAACAAAACATAATATAAATGGACGTGATATGCAGTTATATTTTGTTATTTAGCAAGAAACCAGCCATTGCATATTTATTAAATATTAATTTAACATTCATTTAATATGCAATTGCATATGTTTAATATTCATTTATGCCACGCAATATAAAGTGTTACAGATAATACTTGTTTAATTCATCCTTTAGACATTATTTAAGAACTCATTCCAGATAGCTTACACCGAATTAACTAGACTCATGCACCCAGCGTTGCTACAGTGATTGAAAGTGGATGTAAAAGTGGCAGTTTGAAAAAGAAAAATAACAAAACTAATTCAATGTTTTTAGATTTTTCAACATACTTTTCCATTGCAGTATATGTCTTCACTATATCCTTGGCTATTAACTATTAACTGCAGGGAATGGAAATATCCACCACAACAAAGTGCCCTGCTGTTGTGACAATGGCACCTTGGATATAAGGGTAATTAACTTTGAAAACATTCATCACAGTGACCCAGTTAGCTTAATTACAACAAACAGCAAACCATAAAGCTGCTCTGGCTCTACATTAGGTTTTGAATATGACAATACATAAGCTGATGCATGTGCTCCCTTTCCAGATGGTTCCGTAATTATCAGCAACAGATTTAAGGATTATACTATAATCATGGAATTATAGTGGTGTACAATGTTTGGGCTTTGTAGTTAGAAAGTTATGATATTTACTGTGTGTATTGCTTTTTTTAATGAATTTGACTGTATTTCCTATATCATATAAGTTTAGCTTTAGGTAAGAGGCCTCTTGTTTAATTTTAATTTCTAAACTATGGGGATTCCTAATACCGGAAACCTAATGCTCATAACCCTGCTCTATCAGGGGCCTTGTTTCAATGTATTTTTAAAAAAAATTGTATTTAGCAATGTTTTTAAATCACACTTGGGAAAAACTTAAAAATAACTAACATTAAATAAAGCACAAGTGATGTAACAACTGTATAAGGGTGTCTGCTAAGAATTAAATATTATTATTATTATTATTATTATTATTATTATTATTATTATTTATTTCTTAGCAGACGCCCTTATCCAGGGCGATTTACAGTCGTAAACAAATACATTTCAAGAATCACAGTGCAAGTAATAATACAATTAAGAGCAAGATAAATACAATGATGAATACAATGACTAATACAGTTAACGCTCAGATATACGGCACTCAGATACACATCAGTCACATTTTACCGTCCTTGTATTATGAATAAAATCAACCCCTATTCTATACATGTAACAAATTAATGCACTTACCCGTCACACGCGATTTCCGACTCCATCACCAGTTTTTTGATACAAAGCCCATCTCTTCAGTGTAGTAAATGTATTTGATCATCCGTCACAGCCTACTTTTTATTTATTTATTTATTTGTTTCGCAAGTGCAAATCCGTCCATGCACATGGCTGTGCGTCAGGACAGTGTGTCAGCGCCGTGCTCCAGGGCAGCAGAGATAATGCAGCAAAAAATAAACAAATGAGAAGAGCGATTCCAGCTACAGAAATGTGAAACAGTTAATCATTAAACCGTTTTTCATTTTCATTTGCACTGTGAAATTAGAGCCTTATCGAGCAGCACATGCAATTTTGAATACTGTTTCAATTCTGGATAATGTGTTATTTTTTTCTGAATCTTTTGATAAACTGCATTGCCTTTTACATTTTACGTAATTCTGTGCATGGGTAACATTTTGATTTAATTTTGCTTTTGGGTCATAATGTGGAATTTTACAAATTGCTACAAATCAATACGTACCAGATTTAAAAGAATGTACTGTACAGTCCACATGTCTACAGTCGTGTCTTTTGGTAAGTGATATTTTCAGAATCATGAATTAAAATACTGTTGAAAATATAGTACTGTAATCAACTGCAGTACATCTAAATGGAAGCCTGTTTATTTTGAAACACAGTCATTTCAGCTATGTATTTTTGTGTTACCTGAAAAACGGACAAGGTTTGAAATGGGCCTGTAACAGGGGAGATCTGGACTGACTATTTGGCACATCCGTATTACTGCAGATAGAGGGCAACGGTATCGTGGGACCCGCCTGTCAGTCATGGCGATGACACGGAGAGGTGGGGAAGAGGGTGTGTGTGCTTTCCCTCTCTCTGAGTGGCTGAGGGGCGGGCCTTGGGAGACTGCTCGGCCCATAAGATCTGGCTTGGTGGTGCATTCGGGTGCCGTGTTGAGGCAAACCTAGCTGGGGAAAACAGCTGGCCTTAAAATAATTTAAAGTGAAAATAAATAAAAGAAATCACCACGTACTCGAGGGGACGTGTTTAGATGTACAGGGAACTCCTGGCCATCCCAGTGTATAGGCACGACTGAGTGTAGGACGGAGACCCGTGCTGACCGGCTTAGCGGCAGTGGGGCACTGCCTAAGCAGCACTTTTGTTTGTAGTTTTATTACTGTGTTTTATTTTCCCTTTTTCTTTCACCTTTGGTTTTCATTATTATTTACGAGCACTTGTTGTGCCTGAACCTGTATTGGTAACACCGTGGTTCTGGTTACTGTAGTCAGTATCCAGTCCACGGACAAGAGCGCCATCTACTGGACAAAATAAATCAGTGCACCTGAGCGGCGTTACAAATAAAGTACTGTCTCCTTGTGTCAGTGAATTGCCCACCACCCTTCCACACGTGGTGTTAGAAGTGGGATTCACTGGCACTGCCCACACAAAGCAGTGCGAAACCAGGGAGCAGAATGGATCCTCAGCAGTTTACCACCTTAATGGATCTCCTGCGTGAAACCCTTACTGCGGTGGTGCAGGGGAGTGCAAGAGCTGCGGGGCCAGACCAATGGCTACAGCAGCCCACGAAAATGACGGCAGAGGATCGGCCAGAAGCATATCTGGAGGTATTTGAGGTGTTGGCGATCTCTGCCGGGTGGGCCCATGAGCAGTGGGCTAGCTACCTCCTGCCCCAGCTGACTGGGGAGGCGCAGGCGGCGGCGAGGACCCTGGATCCGGCGGCAATGATGGAGTACCCCACGCTGAAAGCTGCCATCCTCAACCGCGTGGGGGCGACTCCGAGGGCTACCGCCGCAAGTTCAGGGAGGAGAACTTCGGGCGGAAGAACACCCCAGGGCCATCGCGATCGCTTGCAGGATTACGCACGGGATGGTTGAACCTGGGAGGTACCACCACGGCCAGGCTAGTGGAGGTAGTGGTGGTCGAGCGGTTCCTGCAGTGCTTGCCTCCGGAACCGCGGGTGTGGGTGCAACGGCAGGCACCCGCCACCCTAGAGTTGGCGATCCAACTGGCAGAGCAGTACCAGGCAGCAGAACCAACGCCCGCTTAAGCTGCCTGGAGACCGCTACACCAGCTGCCACCCCTCTTCTGGCCCCAGGGAGGGCGAAGGGACTTGGGGGAAGGGGTAGCAAGGTCTTTGGACGGGGTGTGGCGGTGGGAGCTCCCGCCCGAGAACTGGGGCAGAGTGGGGTCACCCACAGGCTGCTGCGGTGTTGGACCGGGGTTTCGCGCGGCCACCCTACCGTCGAGCCCCTTTGATGGTTGCTGTGTTTCAACCTCCTGCTGAAGCTTCCCTGTGAGAAACCAGTTCACTGATGTGTGGAACAAGCTGGGAGGTGAGCCACATCGACCGGGATTGCCCCACTATGGGATGTGACGTCATTCAACCAGGTAAGACTGTTCCATTCCATCAGTCACTCCAGCAGACGGGTTTTGTGATTCCTGTGTCAGTGGATGATACACAAACCCAGGCTCTCTTAGATTTGGGGTGGTCAGTCCCTGATACAAGAGTGCTTAATCTCACCGGGGCATAAACAAATAACGGGACAGGTGCATATAAAATGTATTCATGGGGATGTGCGCACTTATTCCAAAATGTACGTAAATCTGAAAATTGGCCAGCAGGTGACGCGAGTACAATTGGGTTTGTGTCCTCGATTGCCGGTACCGGTAGTTCTGGGACGGGACTGCGAGCAGTTTAAAAATTGGTTGGCTGCTGTGACGGCCCCGTTCTCCTTATTGGCTAAGAAAGAGGAAGTAATTGGCGAGATATTTCCCTTTCGTGACCCGGATTGCTATTGCCATAGATTTAGACCCCGCAAAACTAAACGGGAACGCCAGGCCGCTAAGAATGAGGGCTGGCAATAGAGGGAGTCCGAGAAGTTTCAGGTGGGGGCGATTGCTGAAGAGACTGGGGGGGAGGCCGCGGAGTCAGCGCAGGGGTCTGGCTCGGCTGCCTCCGCTCAGGACCGACCTGATCCCGAGTTAGAAGCCATGGGAGCTGATTTTTTAGCTCGTTCCCGTGACTTCCGACTCGAGCAAGGGCGTGACGACGTGCTGGGCAGGCTCTTTGACCAAGCAGCGGTGGTTAATGGTCGGTGGTCGAGCCCAGACGCCGCCACGCACCCTCACTTTGAAATTGATCGAGACCTTTTGTACCGTGTTGAAAATTACCCCAGACGGGGAAGTGCGCCACCAGTTGCTCATTCCTCAGCCCTTTAAGGAGGATTTATTGCAGCTTGCTCACGCTATTCCGCCTGGTCATTTGGGAAGGGACAAGACTAAAGCGAGGCTCGTGACACGGTTCTATTGGCTGGGGTTGGATGGTGACGTCAGACGCTTTTGCTAACGCTGTGGGAGTGTCAGAAAGCTAGCCCTAGAGTCGCCCCACGAGCTCCCTGGTGCCATTGCCCTAGTGGAAGCTCCGCTTGAGCGTATTGGAGTAGATATAGTGGGACCGCTAGAAAGGAGGCGGCGGGATACACACACCTATTGGTCATTTTGGATTATGCTACGCTGCTATCTAGAGGCCATTCCTCTGATCTGCGTCTGCTAAATCTGTTGCCAACGAGCTTGTGAAGGTTTTCTCCGGGTGGGGATCCCCAAGGAAATACTGACCGACCACGGCACCAACTTTATGTCCCGCTAGTCCATGGAACATGTAAACTTTGGGGATTAAGACCATTAGGACCTCGGTTTTTCACCCCAGACTGATGGTCTTGTGGAGCGTTTTAATAAGACCCTCAAAACATGTTGCGCAGATTTATTAGTAGTGACGTGCGTTATTGGGACCAGCTGATTCCTCCCCTCTCTTTGCTATCAGAGAGGTACCCCAGGCTTCCACGGGTTTTTCGCCATTCGAGTTGTTGTATGGTTGGAGACCCCGGGGTGTGCTCGATCTGGTCAGAGAGATGTGGGAGGAACAGCAGGACAATTCGACCAATACTGTCCGGTATGTGTTGGACCTGCGCAAACGTCTTGAGTCTGTGGGAAAATGGGCACATGACAATTTGCAGCAGGCTCAGCACAGACAGGAGACCCAATATAACAGGGGGTACCCACCACAGGTGGCCAGAAAAAAACTTTGATGCACCGCATTTGTTTCTGATATGGCACTGTACATTTGTACATTTTTGCAACGTTTTCTCTGAAACTGTTATGTTGTCAAAAGTAGATTTTAGTATCAAATCTGTAATATTTTTTTTACAGAAATCCTTATTGACAATAACTGGATGTACTGCACCACCACCTGCACATTACATTCCACTATGTTATACAAAAGAACAGCTGATAAATGTTCACTTTATAAAGGCACCACCTGTACATGGCTCTCCGTTTTATGCAGATCATTGTAATAATGGTTGTTTTATTGTAGGGTTGTAGGATGGCGAACGTCTGTTATGTTAGTCATATCGGTGGGAGTGAATGGACCTAGGCTGAAAGATCAGGTCTGGTTATGTGCAATGGGTGCCAATATAAGCCTTAGACACTCTCAGACCTATACATATTTGATATACTGCTTTATTATTAATATACTTAAAAATCCAGCTATATTTGTTTTCTTATCATTCCCAGCCTTTATTTAAATGGCTGAGATACGCAGCAGATTGTCATATCACCGTTTTGAATGGACTTTGCAGTTGCATGGAATTTAGAGGTGCCTCAGCTAGGATTTATTAAAGCAGGTGACTTTGCTGATATGTAGAAAGCAGCACAGTAAAAACTGAAAATGGTATCATGGATGTCATGAATGGGGTTTCTCTGTTATTCGTCGTGGAAGACAGCAGGTGTAACGTGCTTGGATTGGCTGAAAGATACTCAGTAGTCTCTAATTAAGAAGAAAAGCTTTACCGTCTGGTAAGGCCCACCTTGTTAAATTAACATAATGAGAAGGGCCTTACCAGACTGTAAAGCCCTCTTATGAGGGTTCCATTGCTATTAAAAAAAGGCTGCATTAAAAAAATAAAAACAAACATTTTCCTCGCACACAAAAGCTAATATGGTTTGTTTTATTTACCTCTTAAATTTAAAACATGTGAAAGAATACTGGTAACTTTTTTTTTTTAAATTTCGGTCGTAGCCAATGATTTTGACCCAGTTTTCCCCCCAATTTAGAATCGCCAATTGTGTTGTTATTAATCCCAGCTCACCGCTGCAACCACCCGGCAACTCGGGAAACGGAGGCTGAAACAAGCGTCCTCTGAAACGTGTTCCTGCCAAGCCGTCATTTTTTCGCACTGCGGATCCACAGCGAAGCCATCCGACCTATAGTTCCAGAGGACAACACAGATCTGAATGTCTCCACTGCAGACCAGCAGGCGCTCTATCAGCCACAGGGGTCGCTGGTGCGCGGTGAACCGCGGATTGCCCTGCCGACCTAAGCCCTCCCTACCCGGCGGCGCCCGGCCAATTGTGCGCCGCCCCCTGGGAACCCACGGTCACGGTCGGCAATGACATAGCCTGGATTTGAACCTGCGATCTCCAGGCTATAGGGCACATCAATATATAATATAATAATATAATATATAAATAATATAATACATCCTGCACTCCACGCGGAGCGCCTTTACTGGATGTGCCACTTGCAAGCCCACCTTTTTATTTTTTAATTATGATTTGAGTGCAGGTTACAGTTTCAATATTTAACTTACCGTTGGTTGTTTGTTTGTTCAGTTTGTTTGTTTGTTCAGTTAACTTGTTCACAGTGTGTTCATAACGTTTTTTCAAAGCCTGGCTTTGTTAGGGCACAGTACCTGTGTTGTTATTATTATGATATGCTGAAATACATTTCCTGAAAGTAATCAGTCTGCATCTTGTCATTCAAAATGGAGACTAGTTGCTATTGTTGTTGTGGCGACTGCATTGCCGCTGACAGCACACACTTTTCTCATTTTTTTCAAAAACGTTATTTGCTATACTAAACTTAAATAGATAGCTTGAACGTATAGGGCAGCGAGGAAGCAGTCTACATTGACAGACAACATTCAGAGGGTGTGTACTAGCAGAATGCAGATTTTCATTCATCAAGTAGAAAAAAATGTAAAATAGTTCGAACAGTAACATCCAAGGTCCTTTCTTTACCATAGATTAGGAACCTCATAATGGCCAATCCAGTTAAAGGAAATATCTGATCCATTTTGTAATTGCTATTAATAATACTGCTTTTATTATCATACAATGTCAATGTTTATTTTTCAAAGTTTCTTTTTGCCAGTAAAATCCCAAAAGGATATTTCATGTTTGGATTGATAATTATGCTAAACACTGTTGTCAACACTTTCGCATCAGAGAACTGAACTTCTTGGATTTTATTTTTATTATATGGACCAGACATTTTCATAACACAAATACTGGTATGCAATCCCTCTGTGGGTTCACGCTACATATTTTAATTTGCTGTGCACCTGTAAACAGAAATACACCAATGAGCATCTGTAATTGCTTATGTAAATATATAAGCAGGATTCATAGTTAGTCAACCATGTGGTTTGGACGAAAACCCATCAAAAAAAAATGTTGTTACTGCAATCTTGTATGCCTATCTCTCAAAAAAATGGAACATGCCCAAGATACTGGTTGACTTAACAGATGAACTATGTCATTTTGTATTTCACAACTCAACAATATTACCATGACAGCAATTTAAAAACTTGAAAAGTGTGGTTTTAGTGTTTATTAAAACTCTGGATGGAATTTTGGATTTTTTAATTGCTTTAAACCTTTACATACTTAGAACTGGACTAACAGTTGTTTTTACAGACAGCTAATCTTCAACTACCTACCTAAGGAAAATAAGTGACATAAAAGAACTAGCCATATGTTTACAATATCAACAAGTATGTCAGTAACATACAGCCCCCGCCATGGCTGTACATTAAAAATGAAAGCTATACGATTTAGCAATGAAATGTTAAATCACAAATATGTGCAAATGAAAGCTTAAACCAGTTCTATTTTAGACAAACGTCAAATTATATTCTCTCTATGACTTTTTTGATCTTTTGAAATCACATTTTCATAAGGTACACTAAAAATGCTGGCAAGTTTGCACTGCATAAAACAATTGAATGGTTTGAAGCAGAAATACATGAATAAGTCTCTTGATACACATCTTAGTCATGACTGTTTTATTTAAAAAAAGCACAATTATTCTGTTCACCAGTTTTATCACAAAAGGTTTTTCTAGTAGGTACTCTTTTTAAATCTGTTCTCACTGACAGCATTAAACAAACTTGTCCTCACAATAAGCATACAAAGCACTTCACAGCGTTTATTTACAGTATTTGCCAGTAGCCCCGGCGCCTATTTGAGACCGGTGACTATTTGAGACTCAGCGTTTATTATGTAAGATCACTAACAACTGCAAATACTTCAGACGCAATCATGAAAAATCTGCCTGCACACAACCTGGTTGAAGTTGTTTTGACATTGGACATTCGCAGTACACCTTATAATAGTACAATTAAAGTGCCAGCTTCAATCGCTCCTACCAAAAAAACTAAACGCAGGAATGGTTTGTCATTTACTAGGTATACTTTTTGTACCTTGCTAAACAAAAAATTGCCAGGGTACAAGTAACCCTTTAGCCTATGGGTGGCACACAGTGATACCTCCCATACTGTATGATACTACAATTATAGTGCCAGCATTGTACGCAGTCCCTTGCAGAAGATCCAAATGCAACGGACTCATGCATCAACCTCAAAGGTTTACCAGATTGCAAGGGACTGCGTACAACCTCGCAAAGGTTTACCAGATTGCAAGGGACTGCGTACAACCTCTCACAGATTTACCAGATTGCAAGGGACTGTGTAGAACCTTGCAAAGGTTTACCAGATTGCAAGGGACTGCGTACAACCTCTTACAGGTTTACCAGATTGCAAGGGACTGCGTACAACCTCTCACAGGTTTACCAGATTGCAAGGGACTGCGTACAACCTCTTACAGGTTTACCAGATTGCAAGGGACTGCTTACAACCTTGCAAAGGTTTACCAGATTGCAAGGGACTGCGTACAACCTCGCAAAGGTTTACCAGATTGCTGCCACCTTTACTGTTTGTTCAGTATTCCATGAAATGTATTACTTTGGTTGATATTAAGGATTCATTTCACATAGAGACAAACCAATACCTTCTCTATGCTGCTACATTTAACACAGGAAACCACTGTGTTATTGCCATTAAATACAAGGGATACTGGCACTGGTATATTGGGAAAGGCCAAACCACATGTGGGAACAAGCATAGCACTGTCATACCAGAAAGGTTTTCTGTTAATTATGTTATATACAGAATTGCACCTTCACTCTAAAGGGTACGCCTCTGTGGAACATTAGTAGTCTTTATCAATCAAGACTACAGTAGTTATATCAATGGGATCTATTTGCATATTTGTTACATTTAACTTTTTATATTAAAGTTTGAAATTCAACAGAAGTACAGCTACAGCTCATCTATTCACAGTAATCCTGGGGTCCTTTGCGCATTAAGCTACATGCATAGCCATATGGACATGCGTCACGGCTGTTACTGATATTTGTACCCTGTAAATTTTTTCTTCCTTTCATTGAGCAAGGTACAGAAAGTATACCTTGTAAATGACAAACCATTCCTGCGTTTAGTTTTTTTGGTAGGAGCGATTGAAGCTGGCACTATAATTGTAGTATTATACAGTATGGGAGATATCATTGTGTGGCACCCATAAGCTAAAGTAGGAGTGCACAACCTTATTTTTGTGAGGGCCAGATCACGAAAAAGACAAGTGGCCAAGGGCCAAAATGCATGTGTGTATATATATATATATATATATATATATATATATATATATATATATATATATATATATATATATATATATATATATATATATAATTATTTAACACCAGTTTTAAGCTATGGTAATTTTTCACAATGAACTTAAGTTTTTAGTACTTACATTCACTCTGGGGTGCAGTCCAATTAATCAGTGGGAGATGTTGAGGTTCTTCTCCGTTACCAGCTGAGGGATGTTGGGCTCCAGTGAAGTGGTGGCTACTCTAAGCACTACATGCAGGTTATCATCTGTCAGCCTTGTTCTGAGGTGTGACTTGTTTAGCTTCATAAGGGAAAACACCTGTTCACAGATATAAGTGCTTCCAAACAAAGACAGCAATCTTCAGCAGAGTGGAACACTGCAGTTCAATAACTTCAAGCTGGAGATCGTCAGGTACACTTTCTGCATCAACAGAGAAGGGATCCACAAAGAGTTTAAAAGATGCTCACTCACTCCTGAATTGCTCAAATCTGCTGGCAAACACTCCATGTAGTTCTTTCAGGACACTTGCATGGCATTTCTTTTCACAGTGAAAAGAACCTCTTTAGGATGTTGCTCCGGCTAAGCCATCTGACTTCAGTGTGATAAATCAGGTCACCATAAGTGGTGCTGATATTCTCCAAAAAAGACTGAAATTCACAGTGATTCAGATTACAGATAAAACAGAGAGTATATTTTATTTTAGAAACAGGTCAACTATTTAGCATGTTGGTAGTGAAGTAACAAACAAGGAGGCATCTATCCTGTTTCACACAAGGTATCTGCACTACTTTATTTAACACTGGAACTACCAGATTATTTAGACCGATCGTGGTATTTAAATGCATTTTTCTCCACTGATTTTTTTTTTAATTTTTTACTTTTCCTAAATTATATGTATTAAATATCTCAAAGCATCAGTAGATCCAGGGTTGCAGAAACTTATGGAGATATAATACATTATACCTAGAACTACCGGAGTTGTCATTTTTCCCATCATTGTAAAAACAGTGAGTTTGGTTTAGTGCACGTGAGATTGATCACATGATCAAGCTGCTGAACTTGAAAGCTTTGCACTTATTTTGAATAGCTACAGGAGACTTTTTCAGACGTGATTTATTTCATAATTGTTTTTGCAGTACTTTCAGGAGTTATCGGAAGAAGAATCTGGGTGCGAAAATGTGCCAGACTAAGACAGGGATGAAATTTACTCTGATCACAATGAAGTTAGTGATAGTGAGATAATGAAGTTGCAGACATTTTGGGACAGAGACAAACACAACCACAGCTGCATAGATAGATTTGTGTTACCACCCGGGAGGCAGCAATTACCTACCTTAGATAGAGGTTGATCGACGGGCCGTATATCAACTTGTGGATGCAAAAGGGGAAAGGGACAAGGTCACGCGCCATCCTGCGATCAGATGGGAGCCCAGGCACTAGAAAGTAATCCAGGGGTTGATCTTGATGGACTGTGTGGGATATTCCACTGGTGTGCAAGCTGCAGGAAGAATGGCTCAACAGAATGTGTTGAAGGAAGTTTCACGACCAACCCCATACTCAAAACGCAACAGAAGTGAAGACAGCGTATTGAGTGCCTTCCGACTCTTGATTGATGAGCCTGTGCTTCGCCAAATACACCGATGCACTGAAGCTGAAGCACACCGACAACTGCAGGTTGACTCTTGGTCAATCTCTTTGGAGGAATTGGATGCGTTCATTGCACTACTGTATGCTCGTGGTGCATTTGAAGCTAGAAACCTGTCAATGGAAAACTTTTGGTGCAGTAAGTGGAGACCAGCATTTTTACAAGAAACCATGGGATGAAACTGATTTTCTGAAAACCAGAAGCCAGTGTCTTCATAACGACAAATTTACCCTGGCATCGGAGATATGGAACTGTTTTTCTGTCAACAGCATTCTCTGCTAACAACAGGGAGAAAACTTCACAGTTGATGAGCAACTTCTTCCAACTAAAGCAAGGTGTCGGTGGATGCAGTATATGGCCAACAAACCAGACAAATTTGGTTTAACTTTTGGCTTGTAGCAGATGTTGAGTCAACATCTGTTGTAATTGGTTTCGATGAGACTCGTCCAGCTGACCAACAGTTAGGTGAAAGTGTGGTTCTTTCCCTAATGCAAACTTATATAGGAAAGGGCAAGAACATTACTACTGACAACCTTTTCATGTCACTAAAATTGGCTAAACAATTGCAGGACAAGAAGACAAGCCTTGTCGGCATGTGATGATTGTAACTGTTAATTGTTTTTTTTCTCTGTAGTGTGTCTTTAACCCTTTCAGGACCAAGCATTTTTCAGTGGGATGCTCCCCAGGACCACTAAAAATCTATTTTTTACAGTAGCATCTTGTACATTGTGCCTTTTTTTGTTAGAACACTCTGGGAACATTATAAAGTATATTTTAAACAATTCAACCAATCATAACTCCCCTTCAAACACCACCCCCAAGTCTTGTGTCCCTGCTCGTGCTGTAACAGGTGTCCCTCACAGGTAACAAGCAGGCTGCAAAAACGGTGTCACAAACATAATCCTGAAGGAAAACAAACAATAACACAGAACAGTTCCATAGCATGTGACGCTGCAAAAGTTTTATATGCACTTTAATATAGCGGTTAAAAAGTCTGGTAGTTCTAGGTATATATGTACTGTACTTCCGGAAGTTCTAGTGTTCTCAACAACAAAGCTTAACAGTGGCTATTCGAAGGCATTCTGCCATGCCAAAACAGAACTGTGCGGCCGACTAATCACAAACATGACAAACACTACTCCACACAATGCCAACCCCCCAACCGATGGCAGACTCTATAACTTGCTTTTCATTTTATTACTCTGCTATGTTAATTTCAACTGCACGGAATATTCCACTGAAAACTTAATGCTGAATTAGTGTTTTCTGCTAAAATATGTGTTATATTATATATACAGTTCATTTGAACTGAGGGACAGACACTTCCCACCATTGTAATCCGAGTTAAGCTTTATTATCCTCCCACAGGGGATGAAATCCCTGGCAGCAGGGCGGGGATTTATTTTTGCACAGGTCTAGAAAACAAATTATTAAATTGTGATTAAACTTGGTATAAACATTGGGTAGCAGCAGTCAGAGTATCAGGATGTGGGTATATGTGGAGGTGTTCGTACATCCATATGTCTGTATGTTAGATGTATCTTGAGAACAGAAGAAGTTATTCCTAATACAGAAAGTAGAGGATACTGAATGATGGTTTGTGTTATAAGGTGAATAAAAACCGCATACCACAAACGATCATTCAATATTCTGTTCATACCAGAAATATATTTTGAAAGTAAAGATCAATAAAATGTGTAATTTATCTTAAATCAATTCATTCAGGGATTATTTTACCTGGTAGATCTTTACTTTCATTTTCAAGACTATGCAGATTCATTTCGGACCCTGTTAATTCAGTCCCTGGACTCAAGTGAATTAAAGTAATTCACTAAAATATCTGAAGCTCACCACTGTTGCAAAAACAAGAAAATAAAAAAAAAAACTTTGAAGCTAAATGACAAATGTTTGAAGTTTGAATAAAAATATATATTTTTGGACAGCTAATATTTTACTTTTCTTCAACAATAGTTTACAAAAATGTGTTTTTGTTGGCCGTGATTTGAACATTGTGGAAGCATGCGTGCCTGTGTAGTGTAGATATGAAAAGTGATGCACATGGAAAAGCATGCCTGAAAAAGCAACGTCAAAGAAGTGCTACAAAATAAATAAAATCAACGTAGCAAAACAAATATTTTAAAAATGGCAGCCTGTAGATTTGGCAACCTGACAAGCAATGTAAAAGAATCAGATTTAGATGATTATTTCCACCAGCAAAAAACAAAATCATCAGTGTAGACATGTTTTGGCTTCAAAAAGAATGCAGACGATGTGGTAATCAAGGATGGTTTTCCAGTGTGCCGAACCTGCAAGAAAAAAAACTTGCTGCAAAAAATGATCATCTTCCAGAACTGCATCTTCCAGTTAAAGTGAAAATATTTAATTGCTTTCATTGTATTTTAGCTTTATGTGGCTTTGCAAAGCAACCTGTCATATAGCTAGGACTACAAAACATTAGGATTGTATAATACTGGGTACTTTATTTTGCTATAATGTTTAAATATTCAGGTGCACACGGATCAGATAATGCACATCTGAGCAATACTGTAGGAGTCTGGAAATCATTTCTTTCGTTAATTTGTGGGGGGTTAATACATATTTTTAAAGATTTTTAAAAAAATAAAATAACTTTAAATATGCCTTTTTAAGTGCCCAAATTGTAAGTGAAAATGTGATATTAAGGGTATTAAGTCCTATGTAGCTACTGTGAGTCTGATGCTTGCGTGTGAATAGCTGAATAAGACATTAGTTTTGGTATTTTAGTAGCATAAACATAAAAATCAAATTGTGGTATATTTTTTAAACAATTAAACAGACCCAAATTGATGATTCTGCTTCTTATTTTTATATGCCTAATATCATTAGAACAGCATGTTTTTATTTTGATGCAGGGCTGATTTCAATAAAAGGTGTTTGTTTTTATAGATATTAATTTATTAAGAACACTGAGGGCCCCATTTTGAAGAGTTTACCCTCATTGTTCTGAAAAGAATAAAGATATTTTAAGATTGTAAAACTAGTAAGAAACAACTCAAAAGAATAATGTGGTTGCTCCAACCTGCAACAAATGTGTTTCTTCATAGTCTCATAATATTGATGATGTTTTTTCAAAAAAATATGGGAAACCATTGCAATTACTTCATAATCAGACGTGTAGTATCGCGATACTCAATATATCACAATCATTTTTTAAATAACATTTATAAATATCAAGAAACGAGTGGATATATGAACAGATAATATTTCATGAGCTAACTTTATCATTACTGATAATAATAGCATGAAGAACTATTATTTTATTTATGAATATTTATTTTGAGAAAATAATCGAGAAAAATAAACATGTCACTGCAATCACTCAGGTGAAACAATGCCCTAACATCAATATTTTTCAACAAAGCTTTCAGGAAGTATTGTAAGGTCCCTCAGGTCATAGAATAACACACTTCTATACATGTATATCTAAGCAGAATACATACTAATCAAAAATACTTAACATTTAATGTAAAAAATGTTTAAAAAAAATTGTGTTGGAAAAAAAAAAGTACTTTATAACGTTCTCCAGAGTGTTATGAAAAAGGACACCAATTCCAAGATGCTACTGTAAAAAAATAGATTTTTTGTGAATTTTTATAGGAAGAGAGTCAACTACAGCCAAAACAAACCTGGTCCTGGGAGCATCCCACTTGAAAACGCTTGGTCCTTAAAGGGTTAAACTTAGGGTTAAAATATAGCCCTACTAGTCATTTCAAAGGGTAGTTTATTTTAAACTAAATATTTTTCAAAAACATTTCTTGGAACAAAATCTAAAAAAACTAAATGCTTCATAGTTAGGGCACCAGATTTTCAAAGCACAAAACCGGGACACATTGTTAAATAATTAAAAACATTGGTAATTAAACCATTTAAATATAGGCTATTTAATGGTTATTTAAATAGCCATCCTCTCAGTATTTCTCTTTTTTTTAATCAGCTAGCTAATTTCAGTACACTCCTGGGTGTATAATTTGTGGCTAATTAGTTTAACTCGCCATATTGTGTTATATACATATTGCTCCTTTTTCTTTTGTTAAATAATTAATTCTGAGATTGTCGTTTTTTTTTGTTTTTTTTTACGTTTTGGCATTTTTCTTTCATTTTTTACTCACTGCGTCAGGATGGCTCTATTTATTTACATTGTTGAAGTGGTTTAACCTGGTGGATTCGGATGCTTGCTCTCACTGCGTTGCCTAGTCTAGGCTAAATCCAGACAGAATTGAACAGCTACAAAATTATCATATTACACAGAATTATAGATTCATGTTGAATATAAACTACATGAAAATGCATGGCGCACTGAGGAATAAGCATGTATGCCTGTGTTAATCACTTTATTATTTGTTTATTTAGCAGACACCTTTATCCAAGGCGACTTACAGAGACTAGGGTGTGTGAACTATGCATCAGCTGCAGCGTCACTTACAACTACGTCTCACCCGAAAGACGGAGCACAAGGAGGTTATGTGACTTACTCAGGGTCACACAATGAGTCAGTGACTGAGGTGGGATTTGAACCAGAGACCTCTTGGTTACAAGCGTGTTTCTTTAACCACTGGACCACACAGCCTCCTTTTACTTTATAAAAATAATGTTCTTGATTACCCTAGTACCTTTTTTAAATTGTATTTTGTTTTCACTGCAGGTGCCATTCGTTATGTAGGAAGTGGTTGTTTTTGGTTAGTTTGACAAAAGGTATTTAGAGTGTGTCACACTACTGGAAGTGGCTGAAAACAGGGACGTTTTAAAGATTTTGAGAAAAATGTCAGAAAACCATACTGGGACATCTGGTCACCTTATTCATAGTGTGTTTCAGACTTTGAACTTGATCTGCTTTTTCTTGCACTAAGGCAGAGTTAGTAGCCTACTGTATACTGCTTGTTGCTATGTGAGGTATGCAGAGGGCGGCAAAACAGTGTGCGTTATCCATAGGTGTGTGTAATACAGCAAACTCTTTATAGGAATTACAGAAAGCGTGTGGAATGGATTGGAGAGCATTTTGCACCGGTGTGCGGCTGTATACAAAAATGATGGTAAACATTAAAACACTGTATGGTCACTTTGAGTAAAAATCAAGGCCAGAGATGTATTTTAACGACACTTCCACTTTTAGCCCCACCCATGTCTGGTAATGTCACCCGAGTAAATCTGGGTACAAGTATTGGTTTTGAATAATAGTAATGGGTTATCTGCATACCCCTACAAGCTATTGTATGTTTCCAACACTAGCCTTAATCTTGCAGGTGGTGAGCTGAAATTCAGGATAATAAAATAATATACATGGGTATGAATACTTCCTAGTTATAAGAAAACAGGGTAAATAATGGACTAGCAATGTTAAAAGAGGTTTGGCAAGACAAGAGATTAACAGATGTATTTAAATTTGCCATTATTCAGAAAACAAAAAAGCTTCACTATCCTGTTGTGAATAGATCACCATTTATTATTATTATTATTTATTTCTTAGCAGACGCCCTTATTCAGGGAACTTACAATTGTTACAAGATATCACATTATTTTTACATACAATTACCCATTTATACAGATGGTTTTTTACTGGAGCAATCTAGGTAAAGTACCTTGCTCTGTCCCCCACCTGGGCTTACTAGAGGGCATACTGATTATGGGTTTAAAAATGTTTTCTAAGTGTAGATAGACTCTGGAGGCTATTTATTGAGTGTTTTCATTTTCCTGAAATAAATAAAAAATATTTGCATTTTAATTATGAAGAAGTGCCATTTAAAAGGTAGTTGACCATGGCAGGATGGTACATAGAGACAAGATCAACTACCAAGGTATGCCCTCGAATCAGGTTTCATTGTGATTACAAAGTGGTAAATAGTGATTTGATTTAGTTAACTGGAAGTGCATTTACACTATTATATCAAAATTATAGTGCCACCATAGCCATTATGTCTTCTGTTATGGATCTGAGAAAAAAATCTGATTCAGGCTCATAGTTAGCATGTCGTTACCAGTGGGAGATGATTGAAAATCAACATATCTATGACTGCACCACACTACCACTAGGTGTGCAGGGTCACATAGTCAGGTGAGAGCACGTTTGTATACTGGATGTGCGAAGTTGCTTATCTTTGCACGGGATTCCACAGAGCTTTGCATTAGCTCTGGCACTTTTGCAGGGAGGCAGGGGCACAAGGTGCTACAGGGGCCCCTACTCGTCGGGTGTCTGGCAATGTCAAGCGGACACCTGCAGGACAGATCCTTGTCCTCGCTCATCTCTGCTGTCAAGCTCCTAGGTGTAATATGGCAATTGTTTGCCAGCAGTGCTTAATTTGTAAATCGGGAGGTCCCGGAAGACATAGTGAGTGCGAGAGGGGGGGTGTTCCGGGGGGCTCTGAGGTACCGGAACGCATGAGAAAAAAAGTTACAAACACAGTGTAGCAGCGCAGCAGCCTGAGTAAACAACTAAGTAGCCTACTATCTATGGTGCTGAAATGGACAGTGCTCTCCAAGGTGCTGATCAATTCAAAGCATTTAGACGTCACTGCAGAACACCCGCCATATGCATAGCCTATAGTATGCCCACATAGGCCTACTCGAGTAGCTGTGGGGCTTACACAAGTCCGAATTTCTCATAGCCTAATTTTAAGACATTTTTAGACGTCACTGCAGAACACCCGCCATACGTACTGTATATGCCCACATAGGCTACTCAGCTGTGGGGCTTACAAGACCCAAATTTCATATAATTTTCAAGACGTCAATGTAGCAGTAGAACACATCACAATATCGGAATATAACTTCAAATAAAAGAAATTAACGTAGGCTATAGCAGAACACACATATCAGGATAAGCCTGCCTATGTGATAATATGAAGCGCATATTCAGATTAACTTCACAGTACAGAAGTTTGTAAAGGAAAAAGATGTTCCAACCTTAGTTTTCCAAAACCTCCCACAACACAGCCATTTCCTTGTGTCTTCTCCTCCCTATTTCTTGTTTTGCTCCTGGTGTCTGTGCCACATCTGTGTCCTTTAGCAATCCATGACCTCACATAGGGGACTGGGTTGAATTTGGTCAGGGGTGGGCCAACAAGGTTCAGAAAGAGTAGTCCTGATATGGTGAAGGTATGCAGGGAAGCGTGGGTTGAGATGCAAATCAGATTCATTTGAGAAAATCCCTGCTCGCATTCTGCACTGGAGATGGGGATGGTGCTGACCACCACCAACAACCGCCACCATGAACCTTAAGTCCATCTGGAATGTCTCCTTTACCATTGTTTTCCCTGTACTGCCTGTAGGCCCTTATGACTGTACGTGGACTGTCAATGCCAAACCGCTGGCAGAGAGATTCTATCTCTGTTTCCCTGTACAGTGCTTCTGCGTCCTGGGGCCAGTATTGCACGTAAAGCACCTTCAGCTCCTCGATGAACTGGCTGTATCTTGTGTTGTCCACCGCCCGTCCTCCTTGAGAGAACATTCTAGCCTCCATGTTCTTCGCCAAGCTCTCGAAAAACTCCCTCTGATTAAGGACTGTCGCTTCCACCATTCAGTTTGACGCTTTGGAAAGAGTTTTCCTGAATCCCTCTCTGGCTGAGTTGTGTGTGTCGGCCTGGCTGCTGTGACATTGCACTGAACACCCTCGCTTCCCTGAAGACTGCCCTGTGTGCAGTAATAATTGTGCAGTCTCTCTTTTGGAGCTCGAGTGACAATTCAGATAGTTCTTGAAGTGCATCACACATAAGGCCTAGATTGTTAACAAACGCATGCGAGGATATGCGCATGGCAAGGCCAGTATAGCTCTGACGGGTCACGCTGTCGCGTGCAAAACATTTAGCTATGACCTACGACTTAAATATATAAGAAAATAAGAAAAATTACGAATGAGAGGGGGCCATTTGGCTCATCTAAGCTTGTCCGGGTCCTAGTAGCGGATTGATCTCAACACTTTGTAAAGTTTGGTCTTAAAGGTAATGGTTGAATACTGGCACCAGAAAGAAAATAATCTTGGAATAACTGTATTGTTGATTGTTAGGATGGTAGTTTTAATAGGTTAGTGCAATTATGTATTACCGCTTGGTCAGTTACCACTTGGTCAGTTATCTGCATTAAATTATTAATGATACAGTAGTCTCCACGTATAGGAACACCTCCTAAGGGAACACCCTTGAGACAGTACTGTTTTGTAGCCTGATAACACATCATCATCAAACTTAAATTCAAATGGTTTGTTCAATCTTTTCAAATGTGACTTGTCATCGCGAGAGTGTCTTGAGGCTCACTGCTTGGTTTATTCAATCTTTCCAGAACCGCCGTCATATCATTGCTTCGTTTTGTATTCTGATTTCCACTAGTGCCACAAAATGGCATGCAAACAAACAGTTAATGCCGCTGTTTCTCTTGCTACAAAAAGTTTGAAATTGTTTGAGCTCCTGAAAAAAACCTGAATCAGACACAATTTGGTGTTTTCCATTCTGGTGAATTGCTTCACCATTCTGTTAAATAATTGTGTGCATGTCTTGAATATTACTCCTGTACAGGTATTCATAATTAAGCTAGAGTGGCTGCTGCATTATTTAACGTGTGTAGGGGTGTGTGAAGGGGTACCCCCCACCCATGTGTGTATTATGTATTATTTTGTATTTGTTGTATTATTATTTAAAGCGTATTGTTTAATTTGTATATAACACAATGTTTTGTTATTGTTGTTTTTGTAGCATGGATGGGGTTAAACTCCCCCATCCATACTAACCCCGTGCAGAATGTGACCATCTCCAGATTGATTGATTAATTAATTTATTACTAATTTGGAGACGGTCACATGTATATAAACCTGCAGCTTTGGCTGATCGGAGAGGGTGTTCAGAGGTGGAACGAGAGAGCCAGAAAGTAAGAGCTGAAACCAAAAGAATAAAACAAGCATCAAATTAAACAATACGTTTGAAATTATAATAACACAAATACAAAATAATACATAATACACACAGGGGTGGGGGGTGTTAATTTAGTTTGACAGTTAGTTTATTAACATTAGTTTGTCTGTTACTTTATTATTATAGTTTATGAACATACACTTGCCTATTGCTTTTCTCATATTCTGTTCATTTCATATGTTGATGTACGTGTGCCATGACAAGTAATTCAATGGACATGAGCGAGGGCTGCAAGAGGAAGAAACCTCTGGAATTGATAATAGGACAGATGTGCTTTGTGACTTGATGAGTAAGGACATTCCCATTGGCTCACGGAGCCAAGCCCTCGTGCAGATGAGACCGAACCGATTGGTCTCCGAGGCTTGGAAGCAACCGATATTTCGCACAAAGGGAGCCTAGAGGTGAGAGAATGGGATGACGACAGCGTTAGATAGATTTGGCTGAGGGTCCCCCTTGTCTTGCTGAGAACCTTCCTAGAGGAGGATGAAGCCAGCGGCAGATGGGCTTCTAAGGTTGGGAAGTGAGCTTCACTTACCCCCAAAAGAAGACCCCCAGCATATACACAGTATCCAAAAGTCTTAGACTACTCTGATCGGTGTGGTAGCCGAAGCAAAATCAACAAGCACAGAGAAACATCATCTGTAATTGACAAACCCAGGACTGGAATTCCCAAAAAGCTGTCTAACAAGGATGAGCAATACTTGAAGATAATATCCTTAAGATTAAAATGTATGTGTTCTTCGTGTTGCCGTAAGACTAAAAGGCTAAAATATGCACAAGAGCACAGAAATTGGACTATGGAACAATGGTCAAAGGTGCTTTGGACTGTTGATGGATGGACAACAACACCTGTGTCTTCTGCCAGTTCTATTGTCAAGTACACCAGGTAGCGAGGTACACCACTGGTTACCTTGCTCCATTTTGAGGTTTCTCCTCTAATCAGTACTTTCTGTTTTCTACCTGTTAACCACTCCCTAATCCATGTGCATGCATTTCCTTGAATCCCTACTGCGTTCAGTTTGAGAATTAATCTTTTATACGGGACTTTGTCAAAAGCTTTCTGGAAATCTAAATAAACCATGCCGTATGCTTTGCAATTATCCATTGTCAATGTTGCATCATCAAAAAAGTCAAGTAGGTTAGTTAGACATGATCTCCCTTTCCTAAAACCATGCTGACTGTCTCCCAGGATATTGTTACCATATAGGTAATTTTCCATTTTGGATCTTATTATAGTTTCCATAAATTTACATATAATAGAAGTCAGGCTAATTGGTCTGTAGTTACCTGGTTCGGTTTTGTTGCTACATTCATCATCTTGTAACACTATAGAACTGTTGAAACATGTTGAAACATTTGTTACCATTTCATGTAAAAAAAAAACTCCATTGGCTATAAAGTTAAACAAATACTTTGTAGACAGCTGTTTAATATTCTTTATCAATATATTCTTTATCAATGTAATGCTGTACATGGTCATGTTCTTTTTTTGTTTGTTTTACAAAACAAACATTTCATTTATTTTGAAGTAAATTAAACAGTGTTTGTGGGATACCACTCACTACCCAACATTCAGATAACAAGCTCATTATTATTAGTAGTCATAGTAGTGTATAGTATTGTTGTTGCACACTTTAAGTAACCAGTAGACTATAAATAGATCACCTGATTCAGTATTTGACGTCGTTGTTAAATTGGATTCATTTATCCATAGAAATACTTCATATCAAACACCCCTACCCCGACCTTGGCCCACCCACTTTCAGAAAGTCTCCGGCGCTGTTGTCTCACAGCAGCACATTCACACAACAGCTTGTCTCACTCTTCAGCGCAGCACATTTTTTTCCTAAAGCAGCCCTATTTGGAGTCAATCTTACCAAGAAAACCTTCATTTATATCTTTTGAAACTGCTGCTTGAGTTTCACCTTTTCTTACTCTTTCCACTACATTGAATGTCATTCCAACAGAGGAAGGTTTTAGTTTTTTTGCTGTCTGCCATGCTTTGTACTGTATATCTGAAGCGTTCACCTAACGTTTGCGAGTCAAATTGCATTGCGGGGGAAATGGGAGCCATGACCTTACCGTGTTATAACCGGTTCTGCGCTCTAACAGGTTGCGTTATAACGAGGTAGCACTATATATATTTTCATTTTATTGCTATAATAAAACACAAAATAATTTATTTTTTGTAATGTAATATAAAATGTAATCTGATAGTAATATTGAAAACAATTAGCTGGTTCACTTGATACTCCAACTTCAAATTAAACACTGTTGCAGATTTTAAATTTAAAAAAGATTACACTGTTACATTTAAAAAAAAAAGCTTGACTGAATTTATAAGATACAAATTACACAACCCAAATCATAATTTTGTTAAATTCTTAAGGCTGTATGAAAATTATGCTATACTTACTTATTTACGGATATGTCTGAATTTCTACTGTTTCTTATCTAGTGAACCGGTGGTGACAGCTGGTTGCAAAACGAACTACACAATTCCAAGGCATTACCACTGAGCTACTAAATTGATATCAGATCCCCTTTTTTAAGAGACTGGAGTGTTTTTTTTACTCTACGGTTAAATACAATTTACTGTAAGACTACTTGCCAATTTGATGTCTGAGTTGTTTTTCTGGATTTGGATTTCCATTCTTTGTAAAGATGTGCATGGTGGCAGAGTGCTGCAATTTAATGTGACCCAAAGTTAAAACAACCCACAATTTGTTGGTTTCTTTTTAGGTTATAGACCTGTGATTTGCTTAGCTAATGACTATATACCATCTGTGTGACTAAATGATTTCATAAAATACTTCCAAGGGATATTATAGTCCTGTTTTAATCCACTGTGGATTTTATCCCCTACAAATAATTAGACTATTCTATTTTAGAACAGACTGCATGCCTCCTATGTTTTACTGTGTAAGAGGCCTCTGAGTTGTATTTTATATTTAAAAGTGAATTTACAAGGTTATTTGTTGCTTCTAACTTGGCTTCTTTTTTTGATCGCTCCACTTTACATTGAAATACTCTTTGCACAACTTCAAGGGCATTGTGACCATTCCCTTATCAGCTGAAAAGTCACATCTGCAATAAAAAAAACATTGACAATGCACAACCAAAAAAAAGGCTCCAACACCCCAGCCCTGGATCTGCAATGCCTGCCCCATCAACTGTCACTTCCCATACACTTACCTGTTGCCATTATTGGTCTTGCTCATCATATTCATTGTTGGAAATATACTGCTTCATGCTCTTTGAGGTATTCTTGTATGTATGGGCTAAATGTCTGTCCATGTGTGCCCTCATCTACCTGTGCCTTACCTGAATGTTGTCCGTGTGTCTTCCCAAATCATACTTGTCTGCGCCTGTGATGATGCCTCTCCCATTCCCTGTCTGTCTTTCTCTCTGTAGTAGTGCTTGTAAGGATAACCAAGAACACTTCAGTCCGTGTTGAGCACTTTCCTTGGCACATATGTGAGACTGCATCTTTATTCTGGTTACAACCCAGCTGATGAGGGAATGAGCATTTCAATGTAAAGTGGAGCGATGAAAAAAAGAAGCCAAGTTAGAAGCAACAATTGTGTGAATGTTGGGCCCCAGCACCTTTCCAATTGTGCCTATTTGCTTGATGCTTGACAAGTTGCCCCAATTGCTTCTCCTAAAATCCCCTGCTAAACCATGTTGAGGGACTATTTTATTGGAAAAATGAAAGAAGTGAGATTATACAGTGAGATTGTGTTCATGACAAAAAGAACTATTGTGTAATAATAAAGTTTAATAAGAAGATTCTTGCACTCCCCTTCAATAAGAATGAAGTGCTCTTTAACCTGGAATAATTGCAGGGCAGAAGAAAAGCCCATGCATGTAACTAGGGGGCAGGGCAAAGCCCTGCTAAAAAATATATTGTTTTGGTTTTAGAACGGGTGCATTTATGAGTGTATTTAGATGTATTGTGTGGGGTTGAAAACACGGGTGATTGTATTGTAAAATAAATGTATTTAAATGTATGGGTTGGGATTATTTACTGGGGAAATATTGTTGGTTTAAATGTGGTCTGGCAGAGGCGGTGTTAGCAGCTCATCTCTGCCAGACAGCTCGTGAGACTGTGTGGTCGGCAGTGAATTAATTAACAGAGTTGCTGTCGACCACGCAGATATTAAAAACTCATGCAGAATGTGACCATCTGATTGATTGATTGATTAATGTATTGCTAATCTGGAGATGGTCACCTGTATAAAAACCAGCAGCTTTTGCTGGTCGGGGTGGGTGTTTGAGAGGAGGAACGAGAGTGAGACGGGAGAAAATCAAAACGAAAGGACAGACCAGCACGGTATTTGTTTGGGTGTCAGTTTGAGACTCTTACCTAAAGTTATAGCACGTCACTTTTAGTAGAAGTTTGTGGTTTGGAACCAGTTTTAGCTGGTTTGATTATGGTCTGCACATATGATCAAAAAAGTTTTTTAAGCAAAAACAACTCATGCGAAAACAAGGGTTTTATCATCCGTCTGAGGTCACAGCTGAGTTATGAAAAACCAATTACTTATCATGAATGTCATTTACAAAAATACAGAGGATGTGGATGTAAACAGAAATGCTTGCAGAAATGTAGGGGTTACCAGAGTGCATTCTTACAATGGTGCTATATGAGGTACCCTGGCGCTAGATAACCATAGACAAATTTGCACCCCTGCAACAGGATAGAAGGGTACAATTCTAGTACAAAAAGCTGTAGTAGCTGTGAGTGCTTTTAAAGCCACTTGGAACCCAACAACAATTATATTATATATTAACATCTTCATGGCAATACAGTTTTATATGGTTCATTTAAACAGGTAATACATAAAGGGGGTTACCATTGTGCAAGGATAAAATGTAACAGATACTGTAAGAAATTTCAATCGGTGGAAATAAAAAAAGGCTCTGATGTAAGAAAAGAAAGATATTTGACAATGAGTTTTATAACAACTTGCCTAAAGGGTAATGACCTCAATTAAAGCCAATGTGGAATTTTAATTGGCATTTTTAATAAAGAAATGGTATCATAAATTGTGCATTCGATATTACCATATTCTCAAACACCTAATTTCCCTCAGGCATATAAATAAATATATAACATTCCTTGTTTAGGATAATAACAAAAGATTTATAATTCAAATAGATTTCCAATATGCTCCAAGATCCTTTCACTACCAGTCCATAGAAACTAGCCTAAAAATAATCTTAATTATCAGCTTCATATATTTGAACCTTGAAGTGAATTACAACACTGGTTTAACTGTTGCCTCTGATAGTTTCTGTTAAGGTTATGTTATTGGTTTGAATATACAGTATGCTGTCTAAAAATTAACTGTTTAAACTCACTTTATCAATTGAAGAGTATGTCGAACTGAATATTGTATAGGATATGTATTCCTATTGTAGTTTGGCTCCTGTAACTGTTTAGGCCTGTTAATTAAATATATTTCAAATATGTGTTTGTTTCTTTTCTATTTAGGCCTGTGTATAATAGCATGTTATCAGTATAGGTTTTTGCTTTATATTTTTTGGCTTCCGCAACTGTTGGGGCCTGTGTTTTAACCACCCAGCTGCCCATTTAATTTGCCAATTTCCATGTCCAAAAATGCATTTTTTATGCAGATTTTTCATTCTTCGCCCTCAAATAAGCAATTTGGACAGTTTTCAAAACATTTTTGCTTTATTTTTAAAAATACACACTTTGTTATTATGAAAAACGGAAATATATTATTTCATTAGAACTTAAATAACAAAATAACAACAATTTGTTTACAATTGTAGCATTACACCAATATAAATCACAACATCATTTTTTTCCCAATTGCAGCATTATAACAACAGTGCGCAAAAAATAACTGTGCAGTCATATCGCTTTTTAGAAAAACAATTTTGGGGCTCCCAAGTGGCGCATTTGGTAAAGGCGCTCTGTGTGGAGTGCAGGGTGTGCCCTATAGCCTGGACGTCGCCAGTCCGGGCTATTCCACTGCAGACCGTGGACGGGAGCTCCCAGGGGACGGCACACAATTGGCTGAGCCGCCCGGGGGGGAGCCTTAGGTCGGCCAGGGTGTCCTCGGCTCACTGCACACCAGTGACCCCTGTGTGTTCTGGCCGGGCGCCTGTAGGCTTGCCTGTAAGCTGCCCAGAGCTGCGTTGTCCTCCGACGCTGTAGCTCTCAGGTGGCTGCATGGTGGGCCTGCAGTGTGAAAAAGAAGCAGTTGGCTGATGGCACATGCTTCAGAGGACAGTGTGTGTTCGTCTTCACCACTCCCGAGTCAGCACAGGGGTGGTTGCGGTGAGATGAGTCTAAAAATAATTGGCTATTCTAAATTGGGAGAAAATGATAAAAACAATTGCCGACTACTAAATTTAAAAAAAAGAAAAACAATTTTGTGTGATAGATTTAAAGCAGACGTCCTTGAAACTCTCATCAATGTTTACCACATCAACACACCAAATCATTGATGTGGTAAACATACTGCGTTATTATCTGTGAAGTGTACTTCATTAGCAGAATAAATTAATAATAAATAGGGACTAGTTTAGCTGGAGATCCATCACAATTCCATAACGTGTTAAGACAGCATCCAAGCTGGTTAATGTATTTCTGCAGAGCCATGCCTGGAAACCTCCTACCACACTGAGAATTGTAAACACCCTACAATAATATTTGTTATAATATTTTAGTTGCTTTGTTAATAAAAAAAAACAAAAAAAAATTAAAACTAAATAATTTAAAACTATATCACAGTACTTTGAGAATCAATAGATCTCAGTAGTTAGGATTGTCTTTTTTATCATTTGTAACCTTATTGTTTCTGGAATTATGGAAAGAAATGTCATGTGGGATTAAACGGCGGATAGACTGCCTGAAGACATTCTATTATTTTGCTCTCAATTATTATTTTGTCTTTATTCCTATAAGCAATTGTAGAGCAATGTAATAATTATAAGCTTCATTAGCATTTTAATGAGGCTAGTGGCTATCTTCAACAATAATTAAATTAGTCCTTGTTGTAAGACCTATAGCTTTAATGAATTTAATATATTTTGATATTTCTTTAATAGATGAACCTATTCTACATTTGCTGTCACTATATAGGCTAGAAGGCTGTGTTTTTTGACAACACAAAAATAAAACCCTGTACATCAAAGCTAGGGCTCCTAGGTTACAATGCAATACATTTGATGAGACAGTAAACCTAACCCTGATTCAGTTAAAAAGAAACTGATTGTAATCCTCAATTTAGAGTGACTAAGTGTAAAACACTAACCCAGGAGTTCAGTTCAGCACCTGTAACACTTAACGTCTCTCAGTCTTTTTAGTGTATTTATATCTGTACAAATATCTAAAATACCAGTGATTAAAATTACCTATTTTCACATCCATCTTACTTAATTAATAAGTCTAATTGTACCAGATTCTTTTAAGTTGTCTTTGATCAAGCCTCTCTTAAAAAAATCAAAACTTGATCCTGACGTTCTTAGTAACTTTAGACCAATCTTGAATCTACCTCTATGTTGTAGCAGAGCAAGTAAAGGTCCAGCGTTCAAGCAGCTGTCTATTTGAGTCTGCTTTTTGTGAATCTCTAGCACTGATATTGCTTTGGTACAGGGTAGTGAACAATCTATTTTTAAATTCTGATCGTGGCCTTCTTGACTTTTTAATGCTTTTGGATTTGACTGCTGCTTTTCGCACAGTTGACCACACAGTTTTATTAAAACGCCTGGAAAAAATGATGTTGGTGTTACTGGAACTGCTCTTAATTGGTTTTACTCTTATTTACTGGACCAAAAACAGATTGTTTCCATTGGTGAGGACCCAAACCTTGCACCATCTCTTCTGGAGTCCCACAGGGCTCAGATCATTCGAAATCATGGTGTTGATTTTCATTTTTATGCAGATGATGCTACAAACTTCCTGCAATTAAACTCTAAACAAACTGAAGTTATTTTGTTAGGTCCACGTCACCACCTGCAGCATACGCAAACTCAACAGCTGAACCTTTTGTGATATCTATTAGTGCAATTCTGTCTTTATTGGTATTTCCACTGACTCACGGAAAAACTGAGGTGCCAGGATACTGACAAAAACCCGCTCTCGGTAACATATCACCCCTGTTTTGTCTTCCCTTCACTGGCTTCCTGTTTGAATGAAGATGGAAGTTCTGATACTGACATAAAGCCATGACAGGTCTTGTCTCATTGTACATTTCTGAACTGTTATTGCCTTATAGTCCATCACGTTCTCTACCAATACCAAAATGCATTCGCAGGGTGACCAAGCTTTCAGCATTCTAGATTGTGGAATTCCCTCCCACAATGTATCAGGGTATTTAGATTCACCAAACTTTAGACCAATGAAATTACCCCAATGGGTGTATCAGGTAAAATAGTGACATAAACTGTATACATTAATTTTAGCTGTTGTCGTAGTAGGTCACATGGGGTGGAGGTGGGAACCAATTGGTGTGGTTCCGTTTTGTAACCTTAATGGTCAATGGACAATATATCTCCGCATATAGAACCTGGGAGTCAAAATCTAAAATTTGGCAAGATTGCAAGCAGTAGAAAAGACTGGATGAAGATTCCCTAATTAGCAATGGAGCATACTGTGCTCAAAATAATTCATGTTTCAGTAAAGGGCCTAAAAACACTCAGCTATAAAATGCCACTTTAATTACAGCCTTTCTGCTGTGCACTTAGCTAGAAAAGGCAGTATATTTAACTATCATCAAAAAAGAGATCTAATTTGTTACAATAACTCCACACAGCAATTGAAAAATATTATCAAATTATAATGTAAATAAAAAGTTATGTGTTATTGTGCAATGAGAGTTTTTTTAACAGATTGTGGTTGACAAATATGTTATTAATTGAGCATTTTTAAATTCAGGTTCTCACGCGGACCTTCAGACCACTTATTTGAATCCCTGAGTATGGGTGTATTATTCACTATAAATAATATATAGAATTGTAAATGTCCTGGAGTCCATTACCAGGGAATAATAAAAAAAGTGTTTCTTAGACACCCAACACAAGATTGAGAGTAGCATGGATTATAATCGTCTAAAAAACAGAGATTTTATATTACTTCCTTAATAATGGACCATACATGCAATCTGTTATAATTTATCATACATACTGTTTTTAAAATTACAACTGAGAGTATATTCTTTTTCTCTGCATTGAAAAATATATTTCCATATGGCAGGTGAGGAATAGAGCAACCTTAAAAAGCTATTCTTGAATTCAGATAATAGTTTTGTTAATAGAGTTTTGCATCTGTACTGTAGTTGAGAAGAGATATATAATATGCTGATATTTATATTCTCTAATAGTAACATTATCCAGTTTATACAGAAACATTATGAAAACATTATGAAAGGTGGTTAATATGGGGAAACAGTTGCCATTATATACAACAGTTTGATGACTGTGTTAATAACAATAAATAATAAATAATAATTTCATTTATCATATCCATCCGTTATAATCTTTACAGTATTTGAACTTTTCATACATAACAGTACAGTACAAATAAATCATCACACCGTGAGGGACTACTTGGTTTTTGATTACTTTCATTTGCTATGATATACTGTTGCAAAAGGTATTATCATCTGTCTAGATTTGACAGTGGGATGATTTGGTTTATGTGTAAATGAACATTTGTACAGCAAGTAATATCTTCTGGTAACGTGAAATAGCTCTGCTGAGATGACCAGTCTCTTTGAAATGGTTGGCAATACGCACAGTCATACTGCACTGTACAGAGGTACAAAGACAGAAACTTTGGGAAGAAGAGTAAAACAAAAAACAAATCCAATGTCACAATAAACAATTGAAATACATGAATACAAAGGATAGATTGTAAATATGTTTCCAGTTCAACTGCGTGCACTTGCTTCATATGCCAATATTCCTTCTTTTAAGTAAATGAAAAGCCTGTTTCTGGTAAGAATACAGTTTGTAACTAAACATCGTTTTTCGGAGTATTAATAAAGATTGTAACATTTAGCAAAGCTATATGATTGAGCTATTGTGAATGATAACCACAACTGATCTCACATTAGTTAGTATTGTGTAATTGTATAGTGGTGCTTTTTGGATTTTAGATTGAATTCCTTCTGAGCAAATAAAAGAAAACGTGTCATGTAAAGGCGGTGAGTTGTGAGTTTAGAGAAAATTAGCCTTACAATGTTTTGCTGAATATTAAGTGTCATACGATAGTCATGTCTGATCCAATGAAGCTCAACTCTTCTGTTCTACTTCTGAGAGTGTTTTGAATTCATTAAGGTTAATGCCCTTTCACATTTAATGCCCACATTTAAATATGGCCCAAGTAAAAGGATACAAGACAATGCGTCCAGCTATGGGATGAACTAAAGTAATATACAGTACATTATCACAGTTCAGGCTGAATTTATTGAACTAATTATATCTAAATAGCAATCGGTAATGATTTTGAGAGAGAACTGCATACTGTGCCAATCTAGGCTTTAATAAACAGTTGTGGAACAAATGTGGAGGCTATCTATTGTTTTTATTGCTTTGGAATAGGTACTCATTGTTCTATTACCCACTAGTTTACCAATAAACAACAATGGAGAAGTTCTGTTCACAGACAGTTGACCAGTGAAACAGGATTTGAGGTATATGATGAACCTGCAAGCTACTATTTATTTTATTTTTGGACCTGTGTCATTTGAGAATATACTGTTTAAGGAGGGTTAAAAGTCTAATCACATTCAAGCATTGTTTTTATATACACTATACAAAACAGTCCTTAAACTTTAACCCTTTAAGGACCAGGAACGTGTTAACAAGATCATACTGAAGTGGGCTTCTAGGACCGCGATTAAACATGATAAAAAAGCACTTTGTTTTGATGACTTACAGGGCCACCATACTTTGCAGTACAGGCTTGAAACACATATCATTTGATAGGGAGGGACTAACGTTCACTTCCTGATATTTTTTCGTGTGACATCACGAGGAGGGACTGACGTTCAATTCCTGACATTTTTTGTGTGACATCACTGAGAGGGGCATTTAGTGTCTAAAGAGTGGAGTCAGTTTACAGCAGCTCGCAGAAACAATCAGAGGGACTTGTTTAGAGCTATTAAAAAAGGGGGAAACACTGTAAATATATACAGTATATATATAAGCAGATACTATTTCATGAACTAAATGTATTGTTATCAGTTTTTATTTACTGATAATAAAGGAATGAATAACTATTATTTTATTTATAAATATTTATTTTGAGAAAACAATCGAGAGTAGTGTCCATTATTGCTTATAAAGACCCTGAGAATAAACGTGTATTATGTCATTGCAATCACTCAGGTGAAACAATGTCTTGTAATTTGGCCAAACATCAATATTTTTCAACAGCACTTACAGGAAGTATTGTAAGGTCCCTCTGGGAATTTTTATAGGAAGAGAGTCAATTACAGCCAAAAAACGCTTGGTCATGGGGGAGAATCCCAGCGAAAAATGCTTGGTCCTGAAAGGGTTAAGGCCCAAGCATTTTAGATAAGTATCCTGGATTAAATTGATATACATGACTTCAATTGCCATGGTCTAAATGTTCAATATAAATAAGTATAAATGTTTATTGATCCAATCAGTACATGAGTTAAAAGGCTAACTGGGGGGTTTGATCAGTTGCATTCCAGGAAATACTGTAAGATGAAACCTCTTACCCACTTGCAATTTATAAACCATGCAGAGGACAGTGTGTTATTTTTCTTTAATTATTTATTATTCTTATTATTTATTTATTTGGCAGATGCCTTTATTCAAGGCGACTTGCAGGTGTTACAGGGCAGTACAAGGTTACAATGCAAGCTTAATATTTAAATACAGTGTAGTTTACAGTAAGTGCAAGTAATACTACTGAAATACAATATGAACTAGGATCCAACAAGTTAGGATTACAGCAAGTTATATCTATAATGACATATTAGTAGTGCAATAGTGCAAGGATAGTGTATTAGCTGAGGGTCCAGTAATGTAGTGCTTAGGTCAGGCAAGTCCAGTGCATAGTAGGCGGGGTACATCAAGAGATCTACAAGTGCAGTCTAAACTGTGGGCCTTGAGGAGGCAGCAGAAGGCAGTGAGAGACAGAGCAGTCCACAGAGGGGCTAGGGAAGAGAAGGAGCAGGCATGGGAGGATGGAGAGTGGAGGGAAGGCATGACCAGTCAGCCAGTAGAGGAGCTGAGAGGTTGAGCGATTGGAGGGGGCAGTGTGGTGAAGAGAGCGGTAGGCAAGAACAAGGGTCTTGAATTGTGAGCAGAGATAGGTAGCCAGTGGGGGGTGCAAAGCAAGGAGAGAGTTACAGTAGTCCAGGAAAGAGGAAGTTACAGTAGTCCAATCTGGAGAGTACAATAGCTTGGACCAGGAGTTGAGTGGAATAATTTGTTGATGTTGCAAAGAAAGAAGCAGCAAGTATGTGACAGGGAGGATATGTGTTGAGCGAAGAAGAGGGAGTGGTCAAGAATAACAGCTTGGTTTTTAGCAGAGTGTGGGAGAGGAAGCAAAAGGAAACTAGAGGTCAGATTTAGAGAGGTTGAGGTGGTGAGAATGCGTCCAAGTTCAGACAGCCGAGAGGCATTCTGAGATGTGGGAGTCAAAGGAGGGAGAGGAAAGGAAGATCTGGGCATCATCAACTTAAAGGCAGTAGGAGAAGCCAAAAGAGGAGCGTGTCTGGAGTAGAAGAGGAGGGGTCCCAGGACAGATCCTTGAGGTACACCTGTAGAGGGGGTGAAGAGAAGAGAGAGAGAGCCAAGCTAGGAGGAACACCACACAAGAGTAGTGCCTGAGATGCCCAGGTCAGAGAGAAAGAGGCAAGGTGAACAGCATGATTGACAGTGTCAAAGGCAGAGGAGAGATCAAGCAGAATTAGAATAAAGGAGAGGGAGGCAGCCTGAACAGAAAGGAGAGTCAGTTACAGAGAGGAGGGCAGTTTACGTGGAGTGTGCAGGACGGGACCCAGATTGAAAAGGGTCAAGCAGAGTGCTCAGTGAGGCAGGATGCCAGCTGGCGGTGGACAGCTCACTCGAGAGTTTTAGAGGGAACAGGAGGAGACAGGGCTATTGTTCTAGGCAGAGGAAGTGTCAGGAGAAGGTTTCTTAAGAATGGGGGTGATGCAAGCAGTTTTGAAGGCTGGGGAATGAGCCAGAGAGCAGAGAGGTCCAATTAGGGAGGAGATAAAAGGAAGAAGAGCAGGGGCAATAGACTGGGACAAGCTAGTAGGAAGGGGATCCAGGGCGCAAGTAGTTGGCCTGGAATCCAAGAGTAAGGAGCAGAGGTTATTGACAATATTCTTGTATTCTATATTAATGTTGCTAAATTAACAACAGTAAAGCGATTCATCTGCCATGACAATTTATATCGCCTCCATGTTTTTACAGCATGCCCAGAGGCTTTTAGTGTGGAACTTGAAATTGTTTTTCTATTTACAGTACCTGTTGTCTCTGAATCAGATTGTTTGAAGTAACCACCTCCAGCACAATTGAAAATGAGATGAGTAAGGCTTTCAGAGGTCTTTGGGGAGGTGAAGGGGTAATGAGAAAAGGCAACCTCTGTTCTAATGCAGTTTCTTTAACAAAGATAATTGTGCCCTTTTTGACCTCTCCCTGGTACCAGATTTAAAAAAGCCGTCTTCCTGCTTGGTCGTTTTGGCTTCAGGGGCATTAGTATGCTAGCCATAAGACCACTTTATGTCTATAATGAGTCAACTCTGCCTTTTCCTCTGCAGTTATTGTTGCCCACAGGAGGAAGTATTTATAATCCCACCGTTGAGACAAAAGTAGATAGCCTAGCCGTATATAAGTACTGCATCTAGAAAGGTTTTTCTAAAATGTTATATATTTTTTTTTAATATTAATAATATATTATGCCATATGCTCACTGGACATAGTTATTTTTTAGCCAATATACCTTGGAAAGTACAATTGCAGCCATCTGTACAAGAACATGATAATTCACAATTTTTTTTAAATGGATATTTTTCACATGACATTTTTCACATGCTAATTCTTTCTCATGGGAGTTTTTTACTTTAGCATATATATATATATATATATATATATATATATATATATATATATATATATATATATATATATATAGTGCCTTGCAAAAAGTATTCAGACCCTGACCAATTCTCTCATATTACTGAATTACAAATGGTACATTGAAATTTCGTTCTGTTTTATATTTTATTTTAAAACACTGAAACTCAAAATCAATTATTGTAAGGTGACATTGGTTTTATGTTGGGAAATATTTTTAAGAAAAATAAAAAACTGAAATATCTTGCTTGCATAAGTATTCAACCCCCACACATTAATATTTGGTAGAGCCACCTTTCGCTGCAATAACAGCTTTAAGTCTTTTGGGGTAAGTATGTACCAGCTTTGCACACAGTGTCAGAGTGATTTTGGCCCATTCTTCTTAGCAGATTTGCTCCAGGTTGTTCAGGTTGGTTGGACGACCCTTGTGGACCGCAATTTTCAAATAGTGACACAGATTCTCAATGGGATTGAGATCAGGACTTTGACTGGGTCACTGTAGGACATTCACCTTTTTGTTCTTGAGCCACTCCAATGTTGCTTTGGCCTTGTGCTTGGGATCATTGTCCTGCTGAAAGGTGAATTTCCTCCCAAGCTTCAGTTTTTTAGCAGACTGAAGCAGGTTCTCTTGCAGTATTTCCCTGTATTTTGCTCCATCCATTCTTCCTTCAATTTTAACAAGATGCCCAGTCCCTGCTGATGAGAAGCATCCCCACAGCATGATGCTGCCACCACCATACTTCACTGTAGGGATGGTGTGTCTTGAGGCATGGGCAGTGTTAGGTTTGCGCCACACATAGCGCTTTGAGTTTTGGCCAAAAAGCTCTATCTTGGTCGCATCTGACCACAAAACCTTTTCCCACATCGCAGCTGGGTCACTCTCATGCTTTCTGGCAAACTCCAGACGTGCTTTCAGATGGTACTTTTTGAGTAACGGCTTCTTTCTTGCCACCCTCCCATACAGGCCAGTGTTATGCAGAGCTCTTGATATGGTTGACTGGTGCACCATTACTCCCAGCCACTGAACTCTGTAGCTCCTTCAAAGTGATTGTTGGCCTCTCTGTGGCTTCTCTCACAAGTCTCCTTCTTGTTTGAGCGCTGAGTTTTGAGGGACGGCCTTTTCTTGGCAGTGCCTGGGTGGTGTAATGCAGCTTCCACTTCCTGATTATTGATCCAACTGTGCTCACTGGGATATCCAAACACTTGGATATTATTTTGTACCCTTTCCCTAATCTATGCATTTGTATTACTTTATCTCTAACTTCTGTAGAATGCTCTTTGGTCTTCTTTTTCCTTCAGATTCACAGCCTGACCAATGATCCTTCAACAGTGGGGTTTTTATCCAGAAAATGTGACAGCAACTTTAATGGTTCACAGGTGGAGGCCAATGGTAAGGTAATTGTGTCCTCGTTAGGGCAATTTCTTTCATCGGTGTAAACTGGGAGCTTCCACAGCACAGGGGTTGAATACTTATGCAAGCAAGATATTTCAGTTTTGTTTTATTTTTCTTAAAATATTTCCCAACATAAAACCAGTGTCACCTTACAATAATTGATTTTGAGTGTTTTAAAATAAAATATCAAACAGAATGAAATTTCAATGTACCATTTGTAATTCAGTAATATGAGAGAATTGGCCAGGGGTCTGAATACTTTTGCAAGGCACTGTATATATATATATATATATATATATATATATATATATATATATATATATATATATATATATATATATATGCTGAGCATAAAAAGAAACGTATCACTTATATTTGAGCATCAAAAGAATCTTATTTATATTTTGGATAAAATTCACAAGATGTGATTAAAAAATGACAAACTCTGTTTTAGAACAGGTACAGTGGCTTTTTATTCTGCTCATTAACAATTGACATCACGAAGATGCTGCAAAATGATCTGTCGATCTTGGGCAGGTGTTGTGACTCTTGGTCTCCCAGTTCATGGTCTGTCATTGACAGAGTGTGTCTGGTTATACCGTCTCGCCAGGTTTGAAATTGCTGGCTGTGAGCACCCACGACGGCGAGCCACAGTACACTGCCCTAGTCCAGCCTCCAACATGCCATTGCACGAAGGCGCTGCTCTCTTGACAGACGTGACATATTGGGGTTTTTTTCTGTGATTTTCTTTATTGCTTTTATTCAAGCTTGCAGTTCAACAGCTGAAATCACTCCATATCCAGTGGCCAATCAACTGTCTCACTAATTAGGTGATTAAGTGCATATGCTTCAATCATAGTCACTCAAGCGTGTCATGGTCAAGGATGAATGATTGAGTGATTAGAAAGAAACCAAAAACATTTCGTCAATGTCCATCATTTATATACCTTATTTTTTTTTTCTAAAATAAATGTGTTATAATAGTGATACATTTCTTTTGATGCTCTGTATACTTTTCAGTGTTATTATTATTATTATTATTATTTATTTATTTGGAAGGCACCTTTATCCAAGGCGACTTACAGGGCAGTACAGGGTTACAAAAATGCAAGCTTAATATTTAAATACAGTAATTTACAGTCAGTGCAATAGTATGACTAAAATACGATATGAACTAGGAAGCAACAAGTTAGGATTACAACAAGTTATATCTACAATGACATAATAGTAGTGAAAGGATAGTGCATTAGTCAAGGGTCTGAAACACGGTGCTTAGGTCAGGCAAGTCCAGTGCATGGTAAGAGGGGTTGATCAAGAGATCTACAAGTGCAGTCTAAACAGATGGCCTTGAGGAGGTGGTGGAAGGTAGTAAGAGACAGAGCAGTCCTGCAGTTCTCCGGTAGCTGGTTCCACCACAGAAGGGCTAGGGAAGAGAAGGAGCAGGCATGGGAGGATGGAGAGTGGAGGGAAGGCATGAGCAGTCGGCCAGTAGAGGAGGAGCGGAGAAGGCTATAGGGGGTGTTGGGAGACACGAGGGTTTGGAGGTAGGAGGGGGCAGTGTGGTGAATAGGCAGTAGGCAAGAACAAGGGTCTTGAATTGAATGCAAGCAGAGATAGGTAGCCAGTGGAGGGTGTTAAGCAGAGGGGTAGCTTGAGAGTAGCGAGGTTGGGTGAAAACAAGATGAGCAGCAAAATTTTGAATAGGATGAAGGGGGCAGACAGCCGAAGCAGGGAGACCAGCAAGGAGAGTTACAGTAGTCCAGTCTGGAGAGTACAAGAGCTTGGACCAGAAGTTGAGTGGAATAAATAGTGAGAAAAGGACGGATTCGTTAGATGTTGCTAAGAAAGAAGCGGCAAGTGAGTGCCACAGAGGAGATGTGTTGAGAGAAGGAGAGGGAGAGGTCAAGAGTAACACCTAGGTTTTTAGCAGAAGGTGGACTGAGAGTGAAACAGAATATGTTTTTAAGTCATTAAGAGAAGCTATCAGTACACATGCATATGGTATGCTTACTGATTAAGCTACATTAAATATATTAACACTAGAACCGCCATGGTTATACTCATACCTAAAATCGCCGCCAGCACTCATTATGACGGTTACATTTTAAACAACATCAAAGACAAACTATCGGCTACAATTCAAAAGTTTTATTCAAGCACGTCATATCTGCACAGCCGAAACACATAAAAGGTTTTTTTTTTTTTTTAACTTATCACATATAAAGCACTACTTCAAAAAATGAAAAACTGTAATAAAATTAACATTTCAAAAGAAACTAGTGTGTAAACAGGTATATGTACATACAAAACTGTAAAACCGATTTTTTTTTAAAGTAACAAAAAAAGAAAATAACTCAATTCCATTATGTAACGTGAATGCGCTTTCAGGGTAACCGACTTCAAAGTAGCACCCTAAGTAGCACAATGCACACAGATGTAACGCTTCTCAACTTTTCCTGTGCATTTACCACATACTGCTCCTTCACATTGGGCAGATAACAGAAGTTTAATTTTATACTGCATTTAGCTACCTGGCGTTGTTTTCTCTTGCATGTGTTACTAGGTGCAGCACTGAATCCAGGTTAAGCTGCATTTGCCTGCTGCTTTGCAGTTTTCTGATTGAAATGTTCTGCCGATGAAATCTCTCCAACTAATATTTTCCCTGGTGCATTCCTTCTACAAAACGAAGGAATTGATGGCTGCTAGGTCCAAGACATTGTAAAATACAGCAACTGGCCACCGGCGAGAACTGGCTTTCACTGAGTACTGATGTGCCACCTGGTCTAAAATGTCCACTCTGTACTTTGTGTCATTGTAGAAATCCACATCTCCAGTTCTTTCTTGTCAACACTCCTGATGGCAAATGACATGAAGGGAGCTTCTCGGCTTGCACTTGTAAACAGTTAGCGTAGCACAGTCATTGTGTTTCTAAATTGTACTGGAGTACAGCTGTGGTTGCAAGTTTTGTGCAGATGGCAGAAGCTCTCTTCTTGCATTGTTCACTGTTCCAACCAGGCCATTTTTTTCTTCAACTCTTTTACCAATCATCATTTTGTATCCTATGTGCCTCTGGTACAGTACAGCGTTGAATGTGGTGTTGCATTCACATATCGATCAACAAATGAAAATCAATGTTTTGTGAATGGCGTGGGACTTGAGGTTTCACTCAAAACATTTTGTACAGCCCGTCTTCCCACAGCGTCAACACCAGGATTTATAATTTTCCAAATAGTGCCATCCTTCCCAGTCTCCTGAATGGAGATGCAGCTGGAGTCACTGTCCTTGGTACTGCTGTGGGTGAAGCGGTTGGCATGACACGCCTGCAGCTGCTGCAGGAGATGATACAGGCAAAGCAACTGGCACTGCAGAGGTAAGCTCAGTGGGGTTAGAGATAACAACAGGCTTGTGTCTCAAAAAATTGAAGGTTATATTCAAAATAAAAACATATATTGTAAAAAGCGGTTCTAGGTGGGCGGGATTATAACTTCCTTATTTTTGCGATCCTACCTTTCAAATGCCGTCAGGGTATTTAATACATGTATTTAGGAAACGTCATAAATGGACAACCGCATAACTTTCAGACACGCAGAGTAATTTAAATTTGAAAACCTCAAACCGTCAAAATGACTTCCGTGGCGGTTCTAATGGTTGAGTATCTTCTCAACATCTGCTGTCGAGCTTCTTAGTGTAAGAGGCAATTGGCTTGGCAGTGGGATTGGAGCATGCCCACGGCCTTTAATTCTCTTACTATACTACTTCCACCTCTTAGAAAGAGAACAGCCTTGGGAGCATTATTCAAATATAAACCAGTGAAACATTGCATTGATTTTGGCACATTGATGTTTTAGATGGGACCTTGTTTTTAGTCAACTTTAGTATTGCAGAGCTGCTATAGTACGTGCACTGTATGTTTTTACATTTACATTTATCATTTGTTTGTTATAAGCAATTGTTCAGCTGGTATAAACAAGGTGAAAAAAATATTTTCGACTCGCATGCCCTTTACAGTTTTTTTTTATGAGAAAGCACACTTTGAAGTGAGTAAACCATTGTATAAATGCATCAGATCAGGTTGTCTCCAGTTGCTCTTCCAGCGTTGAGAAAAATCTAGCAATGACCAGCACTGGGCCTGGTGGTTTGCTATTTTCCAGCTGGTTTGCTTGTGTAAGAGCTGGTAAAGAAAAAAAAAAGTCAATTAAAAAGACCTTTAATTCTAAAGCCAAATATGTGCTGTTTATGCTTAACAATGTATGGGATTTATATACCTGTGGGGATCCTCCCTTTAAAAAAATAAAAAAAAACACCACCGTTTTTTTTATTTTTTACCTTGCTTTCCCTGTGGTTATACTATGCATTTACCACCACTTAAAATGGTTCGCCATTGCTTTCCCTTGCATCTGGCTTTACAATTCTTTACCACGCTTTCACTGTGCTTTGTTTTTACTATGGGAAACTTTTATAACGGCAGTAAGTATCTTGACATTATGCTACAATTTCCAACTCTTAGCTGTTCACCAGCTTACAAGCAGTTGTATTTTACAGCAGGGTTAAGCTTCTACCTTGCAGGGTGCCACTTGCTGGTTCAAATCCTGCCTGTGCTGTGTTGACCATCTTGACTCTGCCTTTGTGCTCCTCTGAGTTAGGGAGGAAATGTGGCAGTTTTTTTTTTTAATAGCTCACTTCATGATGCAACAAATTGGATGTTTCTAAATTGTGTATCGGGCAAAAGAAAAATATCAGTTATAATAATCACTGCACATAACTAATCATTCTTGGAACAATCTGGGTTATTGTATGCATCATTTCCAACCTAAACAAAATGTGATATGTTTGATCTCAATATTTCAGGGTGCAGAAAACTAAATAAATAAATCACAATAAATAGCAAAATGACAGGGAACACTGAACATTACTAATGGTATTTCTGAGAACAAACATCCAATTAACAGACTTGTTTGGTGACCCTTGTTTGATATTGCAACTCAGCTGTCAGATTGGATAGCATGATCTGATAGAAATATTTTTTTGGCTTTGGCTGAAGGTAGAAACATGGTGAGTTAGGAGGCATTTTAGAGTGGTATTTAATGAGAGATTGTATTGGTAGATCAGACTCCATCGTACACGGACTGTCCAGTAATTGCTCCGTTCATCCCTTAGGCAATGTCCAAATTATAAATAGGGGTTGTTATGTTTGATCAAATGATTGTTTACAGATGGACGCTCGATTGAGAGCTGCCTGCCTGTCATCTGTGCGTTACCATCGTTGGTAGCATCACATGACCCGTTTGTTTACTTTCTGTTTTGCGTTTAATAAATCCTGCGCATCTGTGCCACTATTTCAAATCGAACTCCCATGTCTTGCAATGCGGTTACCCACACATGTGACATGAGTACCTTGTCGCAATACCGTTTAAATGTTGATCCATGTGAAGGAACCTTCATAAAAGTACTACATATTGATGTTCAATTCAATTTTGCTGTTTTGTCATTATTCTAACAAACCCTATTACAGTGAATACACTGATGTAACGAACATTTCTCCGGCTCCCATGGAGGTTCGTTATAGTGAAGTTAGCCTGGATATTGTTTTCATACCATCCAGTCAGGAGAAATAGGATGGACACTTCCCATCACCATGTACTGGGTCCGTTATAATCTTTAGAGCCCTATATCTGCCCGTATGATCAGTTATTGAAGGCGGTGTAGGAAATAAGGGTTACGAGATCAATCAGAGAAAACAACAAATCCGCAAGACATGGTATTTGTTATTTGAGTGTTATTAGGGTATTTTAGGCATTTATTGTGATGGAGAGGTGCTTGTGTTCAAAACAAGAGCAGATTATTTTTCAATATTAGGCTAATGGCTGCTTATTGAATCTGCAACCTCAAAAATACAAACACACATTTTCCAAAAAACTTTGTAAAGTAATTTAAAAGCAGAGTTATTAGTTATTTTACAGGCACACAGCTTATTAAGTGTTGTAACGTTAAATAATAGAACACCAGAGATCACATAAAATAACAAGGGCAATTAAAAAAAAATACCCCCATGAAAACACCTCCTTGAAAATGGTTATATGTTTCTAATGCAAAAGATTATTTTTGATTTACCTAAACAAGGAAAGGGAGACTGGATTTAAAACACAGCGCACAAGAAAAGAAAAGAAGGCTTCGGCATATTCAAGCTGTTACCGCAATCATACTGTAGAGCATTAAACTTACTTTAACTCAATGTAAACGTTCTGCTTTTGGTATTCACAAGCTTCAGTATGTGACATCCACTGGTGAAACACTGTATTTCAATAATAATCTGTAACAAACCAGTTTCTAGTTAGATATCGCCCTCTAGCATGCAGAAGATGTAGAACAGGTTAACAAAATTGACTTCCATTTTGGCTACTACTGTGTGCTATTGCTTTGCTTTTAAGCACAATGCATTGAAAGCATGCAGTATTTATTAGCTGCTATTTTTGTAAGCCTTGACTAGATAAAGACAGAGAAATAGTAACAGTATAACCCACACAGAAACAAAAAAACACCTTTAAAAACAAGTATATGCTAGTCGCTGTTTTTCTTTGATAAATGTGCACAGACATAATGAATAACCTTGAAAAACAAAAAAGGATAAAATACCCAAATAAACCTAATATGAACTTGATTTTATTATTATTATTATTATTATTATTATTATTATTATTATTATTATTATTATTATAATTATGTGTGTTTTTGGAAAGTATATCCTTATGAAATCCCTTTTTCAAAGTGGGTTTATGTAGGAATTTGCTAACAGTAGCTCTGGTCTCGTCACCTCCAAAACTGTAATGGAGGACATGTAGCTGCTTGGTTCTCTATCTCTAGACCTGAAATTGACAGTTGCCACTTCCCTATTGGAGCCAGGAGCTGATTCCATGCATTTTATTTTACAATTTAATTTTTTTCTCTCTGAATAATAGCAAAATTACTTGTATATTATTTGTCTTGGAAAAATGTCCATTATGTCCAAACAAACTGTAAACGTATGTTAATATTTAAACAAAGTCATTTAAAGGATTAAACAAAATGGTTCGTTTTCTCACCATTAGTTACTACCGCACACAGAGAATCCTATAAGAAGCCCCTGTGTTTGATTGCAATCACAAGATTATCATGCTTGTGCCTTAAATAAAGCACTCATTTGGTGTCAAAGGATTTCTGCCAGCAGGTGAAGCTAATTGGATTTTAAAGTTGGCAATTGGCTAACACACTTGGCAAGGTGTATGACTTTATTTATCGTTAGATTTAATTCTGCTTAATCACATGTGAACAGGCAAACTGAGTACTCTTGTTACTTTAAACTGCAGTTTTGGACCAACACACCATAACAATCTGTGCAGAAACATATTCTTCAGATAGAAGAACAAAACAAAGATGAAGGAAGGCCAGTTAGGTGTCACTGGTGTTATTTTTTGTGTCTGCTTCATCATTATTAGTTCAGTGTCCTCTCAAGATGAACTCTCAGTGGCATAGTAGGAGTCCAATCATGGGTTTGTCAGTTTCACACTGGATGGGTGAATGAACCTGCCATCCATAATACATACCTCTTTATTCCAGTCCATAAGCAATGGTAAAACAAACAAACAAAAACATGGTACAACAAGTGTTGAAATGTGTAAATGTATTAATTGGAGCACAAAGTCTATGAAAAAAAAATGCTGTCATGTTTTTAATCTAGAAATCATTGATTTTCAAGCATTAAATACAAACCCAGATGTATCAGGCAATTGTGTAAGGACACTGGCTGTGTTAGCTGTTCTGGTGTGTTTCTGAGCTGTTATGTGTTGTGTTATTTTATTAGTTAGTTGTGTATTTTAAATGTTTATAATTTTGATTTGCTTTATGTGTCTGCTGTGTCTTTTCATCTGCACACTTATGTATCCTTATTTTCTTTTCTATTTTATTTTTCCTAATTACAGAAAAAATACTTGTTAACATTTTTAATGTATTAATATTTATATGTTGTTTAATTTTGTGTCACAGACAAGTGCAAGCTAATTGGATTTTAAAGTTGGCAATTGGCTAACACACTTGGCAAGGTGTATGACTTTATTTATCGTTAGATTTAATTCTGCTTAATCACATGTGAACAGGCAAACTGAGTACTCTTGTTACTTTAAACTGCAGTTTTGGACCAACACACCATAACAATCTGTGCAGAAACATATTCTTCAGATAGAAGAACAAAACAAAGATGAAGGAAGGCCAGTTAGGTGTCACTGGTGTTATTTTTTGTGTCTGCTTCATCATTATTAGTTCAGTGTCCTCTCTCAAGATGAACTCTCAGTGGCATAGTAGGAGTCCAATCATGGGTTTGTCAGTTTCACACTGGATGGGTGAATGAACCTGCCATCCATAATACATACCTCTTTATTCCAGTCCATCCATCCATTTCTTTTTATCCCAGATAATTTTCTCAGAAGTGCTCCAATTTGTTTACAGGACATTGGGACTTTCAAATTCAGACGTCCTGTGTCTTTCTACTCCTGTGTGAATCGACCATGTCAGTGTTATGTTAGAATTCATACAGCATTTCCTGGGTATTCACCTCAAAGCAACACCAGACTTTACAATAAATCATAATATAATATTAAAATTGGTTCGATCTGTGCCGAGATTCTGCAGTTCAGTAAAACGATTGGGCAAAACCAAATTGGGGATCGGGGGAAAATACAAAATGTAATTGGCGACTCTTAAAAAATTGATGCCTTGAAAGGGGCATTTGAAGGCATGTATGGAAATACATATCACTCAAGGGACGAAATGGTTATTCTAGCCTTTGGTAAAGAAGGTACAACGAAATTTGTCATTTACACTCGGTTCACAAATCATACACAAAAGCGCCTTCTCTGGCCACAATACTGCATTTCATTATCAACTTTTCTTAATGAAAACTAATCCATGTCTGGGAGGTTACTAGACGTCCTCTGCTTTTGACCAACTCTGAGGACACCTGATTTTTAGTCTCGTGCTAATCATGCTTTAATCTGCTTAGCAATGTAACAAAATCACCTGGGGTGTCCTGTAATAAAAGTGCCCAGGGTGAGACATTCCACGGCTAAACTAGGAAAGACCAGGCTGTATGTAAAAATAAGTGAAATATGTTTTTTTTTATTATTATTATTATTATAAATAGCAAGGTTATTTTATTAACCTTTTAAGGACCAAGCTTTTTTCAGTCGGATGCTCCCCCAGGACCAGGGTTTTTTGGATGTATTTGACTCTCTTCCTATAAAAACATTCACAAAAAAAATCTAGTTCTTGCATCTCAGAACACACTGGGGAACATTATAAAGTACTTCAGAAACCATAACAATGTTTGATTTTTGTATTCCGCTTAGTGTTTACAAAGAGATACATGCATAACAATTGTTATTCTATGACCTGATGGACCTTACACTTCCTGAAAGTTTTGTTGAAACATATTGATGTTTAAGCAAATTACAAGACATTGTTTCACTTGAGTTTTTTTTACACAGTTTATGTGCTATTTGCCTTTCTATCTTTGAAAATCATCAAAAGAAATACAATTTTTTTTTTTTTTTTGGTTTCATACCCTCCAGAGAATATTATACAATACTTCAGAAACTATACAAAAAAATACTGATTTTCCAGTGCAATAAAATAAAAATAAAAAATAAATTCTATATATATATATATATATATATATATATATATATATATATATATATGGATGAAGGCTATATTTGCATCCTGAGCCATTCGAAGAAAAAAAAAAGGCATAATACCACAGTAGTGATGTCAAAAAGTGATAATTCCTCTAGAGGAAAATATACTTTAACTTTGACCCATTTGATGCCTCGGGACCATCAGTTTCAATTAAAACACAAAATGTCTCGTTTTCAATCACTCGACAACACCCACAGTACATAAATGTCCATTATGAGAATGTGTTTTAAAAAAATGAAGTACCGTTTCATGTTTAGTCAGGCTTATTACGTCCACACACCATTAGAATAGTTCAGATACAATTCCCATCAGCACAACAAACTGTGGAAATGAATACGATAATATCCCACCGTGCACTTTATTTTAAAATAATGTGTTATGCCCCATATTAACAGCGGTCCATATTGCTAAAAAGAAATATAACAAGTATTGCGGAAAAAAGTAAATCTAAACACACACACACAAGTAGGGCTTGAAGTTTTCAGGTTTTATTTTTAATCAGATGAAGTCCCTTTAAACAAATTGAGCTGATTCTGTTTTATAATTAAACTCAGAAAAAGCTGTTAATTACAAAACAATCTTTGTGTTTACCTTCATATCTTGTCTGAGCCTAATTCTGGTCCTCAAACAGAGCTGACAAATTACGTGATTTGTTCATCACCGATCCTACTTTTAACTCGCATTTCATTTTTGCAGTCGCCTAATTTAACGTTGTGTTTTTGTTATTTTCCCCACTAGTTTAACAGAGATGTCCTGACAGATTTTTTGAAGCATAAAAATGAATACCTAGTGCGGAGTGTACACTGATAGCAAGTCCTTCAGGCGCCTGCTCTGAGTATTTCGCCAAACATACCACAAAGCATTTTGGGATATTGGAGGATACACAAAAAAATGTAGTTTGGTATTACAGCATCCACACTTCTGATAAACCGCACTACCTGATGCAATCTAATTAGAACCGGACTCGAGACTACCTCCTGAGGTGGTCTCGAGTCCGGTTCTCGAGTACGGTATTAAATGTTGCGTAGTGTGGACGCAAACCGTATTTAGCACTTTTAAGCCGGCTTAAATGCAACTAATACGGTTTAAAGGCATAGTGTGGACAGGGCCAAAACTGAAGCACTAACAGATAACGACATAGAACGTCTGTACAGCACTGAAATACTATGTTTAAAAAAACCCAACTGTACTGCTGAACCTTGTCTTCTTTAATATTAGCATCACAAGGGTATCCATGTCTTATAAAAAATAATAGATTGGCCTCTTCAGTGAGTTACAGGAAAACAATTCCATCTTCGGTCTCGTAATTTATGACGTCACAGAAACCCTAGATGGAATTGTTTTCCTGTAACACACTGAAGCCCATCTATTATTTTATACATATATATAAATACACTACTCTTGATTATTTTCTCAAAATAAATATTTATAAATAAAATAACAGTTAAATAACAATGGCAAAAAAACACAACTTTACATTTTGTGCATGAAACATTAACTATATATATATATATATATATATATATATATATATATATATATATATATATATATATATATACTGTATATATATATATAATAGATGTGCTTCAGTGAGTTACAGGAAAATAATTCCATCTAAGGTTTCTGTGACGTTATAAATTACAAGACCGATATATATATATATATATATATATATATATATATATATATATATATATATATATATATATATATAATTAAAACGCAAAATAAATGTTCTAATAAAATTATAAATCAAATACATCGGCTTTATAGGGTTTTCTCGTTTCTCTCTAAACAAGTTCCTAATGTTTTCTTTCTGCGTGCTACTGAAAACTTTGAAATGTAAATGCACCCCTCAGTGACGTCACACGAAAAACTATCAGGAGGTAAAATTCAATCCCTCCCCTATTATATACAATGATATGCATTTCAAACCTGTATGGCAAAGTATGGTGGCCCAGAAAATCAATAAAATGAAGGGTGTTTTTATCGCGTTAACCCGTTCACGTGCCCAGAAAGACACTTCAGTATGATCACATGTACACTTGCACAATGCTTAAAGAATTAACAGAATTTAAGCAGTTTATGTTTACTTCTTCTAGCTGTCTTTGATGTTGTAAAAACTTACATTCATTCAACCTATCCTGAGATTCATTCGTTTCACGTACAGCATAATTTGGGTTTTGTCTACCAGGTTCCCACAACATCTATATCAATACATTTTAAATACATAACAATGCATGCTAGATCAACAGGAGACAAACAGAGCATTACAATCTTGGATTTACAAATTACTGTCATGTTCAAATTTGAATTGGATATGGCCTTGATATGTTTTTTTTTTCTTTTCAAATAGGTATTACTCCCTCAAGATGCAGCTGTAAATATAAAGACATAAAAAGTAAGTGGTATGTCTTATTTATGCTAATAAATGTCATTGTGTGATGATTGTTAATCGGATGCTTCTAAAACATCATGTCTCAGCAAATAAAACTGAATTAAGTAAAGATGACATTTTAAATATGAGCAGTGGTGTAGGTACAGCATACAAATCTATGAGGGCTGACCAGATTTGATATACAGTGTAAGATGTTATGTTTTATTTATCCTCTGGAACAAAAATGTGTAGCTTTCTAATCAAGAACAGAGAACAGATTGATTTAGCTATACCATTTTCATCAGTGCAGTGTCCCTGTTAGGGGGGTGGGGGAGGTGTAGGGGGGTATATTACTTTCCATTTTGCTATTATTAGGCCTACTTTTCGTTGATATATGTATTTGATTGAAATATACACATATCTGGCCTCAGAAGACTCAAGTAATTTTGAAATATGTGTTTAGAGACTAAAATTAAAGGTAGACACATTTCAAATCATAAACGTATAAATCTGTTGGTTTTTCCCATACACTACATGTGTAATAGTAATACGAGTAAAGTATCAGTAGTAAAGTATCAGTAGTCTTTAGCAGTATATTGCACCACAGTAACTGAATGGCTAATAGAAGTATGATAAATTTGATGCATAATCCAAACAATGTTAGCATTGTATTAAATGCTTAATGCAAGTTTCAGTAAACCAAAACGTAAGCAAGTATTATACAATATAGCGAAGCACGGTATAGCATAATAAATATAGTAATGAATCTATGTCTGTTCATGCTACCACGTGTACGTATCTGCATTACCATGTTTCATTACAATATTTATTATGCTATACTTCGTATTCACAGTGTAATTACAGTACAATAGTAGCCAATGACCTTTGGGATAACATCATGAATAAGAAAATTTGAAAATATTGCGACGAGAGATTTTCTTCTTTGGTACAAATATAAGTGCTGTCGATTTAGGATTACAGAGCATCTCACAAAAACTAGGATTGTCACAGTTTTCAGCCCAGTGTCCTATTGTATATTTTTTTAGAGTACCATACAAAACTATAGCAGTGAGATCAGGGAAGTTAACAGCTGAGTAATGTCTTTGGTTGTGTTAACGCCATTGAAAAATAAAATAAACAATCTTAAGTTATGGATTACTGTTTGACAATCTGTTTTATTTCCTGGACCGTGTCTATTTAAAAAAAAAAAAATTTAACTATTAAATCATGATTAGGTTATAAAGTAACTTTTTTGACTGCTTGAATTAAAGAAAGAAAATATGTCCAGACTTTTCAATCTGGAAATCTGGTAACCCTATTTATTTTTTATTTATTTATTAGCAGACGCCCTTATCCAGGGCGACTTATAGTTGTATACAAAAAGTACATATCAAGAATTACAGTACAATTAAGAGCAAGATACAAAATACAGTGACTTCAGTCCTAATAAGAGCAAATACAAAACACAGTGCGATTTGATGTCGAGGCAATTCAAGAGCAGATAACAGTGTTGATAGTTACATCAGAGTTAGATACGAGTGCAAGTGAAATACAAAATACTACAGATTGGGTTAAGTGCAGGATTAAATACAGTAAAATAGGGAGCAGCTGGTGCAAGTTAAAGTGCATTAAAGGCAGAGTGTTATATAGACCAGAAGGGGAGAGTTGAGTTTTACAGGTGTTGTCTGAAGAGGTGCCTTGAGGAGGCGCCAGAAGGTGATCAGGGACTGGGCAGTCCTGACATCCGTAGGAAGGTCATTCCACCACTGCGGGGCGAGGGTGGAGAAGGAGCGGGCTCTGGAGGCAGGGGAGCGTAGAGGAGGTAGAGCCAGTCTTCTAGTACAGGCGGAGCGGAGAGGTCGGGTGGGGGTATAGGGAGAGTTTAGGGTCTGGAGGTAGCTGGGTGCAGTCTGGTCAAGGCATCGGTAGAGTACAAGAGTCTTGAACTGGATGCGAGCAGTGATCGGGAGCCAGTGGAGTGAGCGGAGCAGTGGAGTAGCATGGGAGAAGTGAGGCAGAGAGAACACCAGGCGAGCAGCGGAGTTCTAGATGAGCTGGAGTGGACGGGTGGCGGACGCAGGGAGGCCAGCCAGGAGGGAGTTGCAGTAGTCTAGGCGGGAGAGTACTACGGCCCGGAACGAGGAGTTGTGTGGAGTAGTTGGTGAGGAAGGGTTGGATTCTTCGTATGTTGCTCAGGAAGAATCGGCAGGTGCGTGCTAGAGTTGAGATGTACTGGGAGTATGAGGGGTCCAGGGCTATTCTGAGGTTCTTGGCTGAGGAGGGGGAAGAGAGCGTGGTGGATTCCAGAGGAGAGGGAAGAATAGGAGGGGAAGAAGAGGTCAGATTTTAAGAGGTTGAGTTTGAGGTGATGTGAGTGCATCCAGGAGGAGATAGCAGACAGACAGGTAGAGATATAGGAGGGATCACATGGGAGAAGGAGAAGGAGATCTGAGCATCATCAGCATTGAAATAGTATGAGAGACCTGGGGCGCAGGGAGCGGGTGTAGAGAGAGAACAGGAGAGGATCCAGGACTGATCCTTGGGGGACTCCTGTTGAGCGAGGGTGAGGTGTGGAGGTTGAGCCGTGCCAGGTTACCTGGTAGGCGCGGTCGGAGAGGTAGGAGGTAGATTTGTACTGTGCGACTTGTTGAGACTGGCAATGTTGACTGTGACACGATTCTGTTTATTTTAACAAGGTACCCAGAGTTTTTTTTTTTCTTTTTATCAATTTCAAATGTAAGGCAACTTTTAATTGTATAATTTATTACACTTACTATTTTCTTTAAATTAATTGGCTTTTATTTCATTTTCAGAGATCTGATTGGCCAAATTAGTAAGTGTAATAATTCAAATTACAAGACATACTAAAATCATTAAAAGTATTTGTACTGAATATTTGAAACATGTACTAAATAACACGTCTTGTACCCGAATTGCCTTCTATAGTTTGAAGAAGGGATAACTGCAGTGTACACAAATGAAAGATATGAAAAAAATATATTTTTGGATGTACACAAAAGATTTCAATAACTGAAAAATATATTTCAGGCATTTCGAACAAAAGTCCTTCTGCTGTGTAGAAAGAAATGTATGTATGTGTGTATATATATAATTGATGTCCAGAATGTACGTTTAATTTGTAATACCGAAAGCTCACATTAAACCACGGCAATGAATAAATTAATAGTTTAAGTAATCACATGGACAAACTTCGTCGAAACAATAACGCATGTGCATATCTCAAAGTAGTTCAAAATTCAGGAAGCGGCAGAATTCCGTATGACAGCGGTGCGAGAAGCAGACCGGGGGAGGGGTCTGAGGCTGATAAGTGTGCAGACGTGGAGAATTATAGTGAAATGCATTCATAAATTTCGATAGGGGGTTAAATATATGTCTCAAATTTTTGTAAAGTAATTTTTCAATATTTAATTGTTACATTATCCAAGACTCCCAACTTTAACCTTAAACAATTTACTTAATTTCTTAAGTATAGCTGCACGATTCTATAATCAGCTGTCAGTTCATATTTAACCATAATAATCATTCTCATAGGTCTGCTAAACCTTTTGAGAATGAAAGGTGAAACCTGCTGGTGAGCTTTATATATACAGGAGTCGTTATGGGTAATTTTCTCGCTCCTGTTATAATTGCAGCAGTAAGAGGTCCTAAATTACATTATCAATCAAGCTATAGTGTTTTAACTATAGCTCTACGTTTATTTGTATTCAGGAATGTGTCAGATTCTCAATTTGCGCCCACCTCTATTTATTCATGATTTGTTCTGACTACAATATTATTTTTAGGGATAGGGATGTGGTAATTTCATCAACATAATTTATTATGGGACCTAAACACTGGGATTAAGGCAACCCTACTGCACTCAATTAAACTGAAAACTTAAATACTTGGATGAATCAAATGTTGAAAAAAGTATATGGAATAAGAAACACCATTGACTGTATACTGGATACATGCAGCCATACATTTGTGCATTTATAAATACATCTTACTCTGTTTTAAGCACCGTCACCAGTTAACTGAGAAATAAATCAAACATCACAATGAAACATAACAAAATAATAGTTGTTGTTATCGACAGAATTAGTCAGCACGTGGTATAGCGGAGGTTAGTTATAGAATGGTTCAACATGTACATGAAAAATCACAATTAGATTTACTGCTTAGTTTGTATTTTAAATTGTAAAATGCCATTATAATAAGTAACACTGAAGTGAAAGCAGATACAATGCACCAAATGGAAAGAATTTGGAAACATTGGTGAGTATAATTATTTATACATAATGAACCCCAAAATTACCGTTTCGTTAACTGCAATGTCGAGTGCTGTCACATTAAGCCCTGGGTTTAAAAAACGTCATTATTAAACATGAATGCACTTTATGTAATTATTATAAGTTGTATTTTAAAATAAAAAAAAAAATAAATACATAAAAACTCACTGTTTACATAGAGGATACTGAATGATCTTTGCCACAGGAGAATGTCCCAGTAAACCACAAGCCCCGATAAGGGCGAGAGGTTTATCAACAAATGTTGCTAGTGGCACCACATTTTGTAACACCTGGTATGGAAGGACAGCACAATGTGGATAAAAAAAGGAAAAGACTGCAATTGAGTGGCTAGAAAGTATTGTAGCTATTACAAAGCAATTGACAATATCCTGCACCTTGGAGAAATAAATTGTCAGCAGGGTATTGTACTTGATAAAGTTTTTCCTTTTCTCTGCTGTTCGCTTTCATTTTCTTGGTTATTGACTACCCACTGTGAATAGATGGTGCTATTTTGTCTCTTATGTTTTCTTTATCTGAACAGTGGGACCCTACAGTTAATTAACCTGGGGGTCATTTCACATCAACTCAATGAGAGGTTGTTGCTCGACCATCCCTGATATGCGCCCAACTAAGTCAGGTTGTTGACAAATAGAAATGAGGGAAAATGAATATAGCTTTAACCCTCACACAGACCCAGAGTGTTGGGGTCATGTCCTTACCGTACTTGTGTGCTGATGTTGAGTCTGTTATATATCAGCAACCACATTCAATAGAGAACTTCTGGTCATACAACAAGATCACATAGTTTTTTCACATCTACATTTTGTATCCATGTTTACTTCATGTTTATCTGAGGCAAATTTATTAATGATGTTTTATGTCTAAGGTTTTAATTGGTCCACCACAGACGCACCTATTGAAAGTAAAAATACAGTTCTTTTAGCGGAATCAACAGCTCTTACCCAGTTGTGAACATATATTTTTACTTAAAACATGTGAGATGATTACATTTTTTGGTTTGGTTCAAATTGTTTAACAAGCAAAGAAAAGGATGGACTATGTGAGGGTTTTTTTTCAGCAGCTTCATACTTTGCAACAAAAAAATTGGATATGGGCCATACTTTTAGAAACTTCTGCATCAATTATTATCTACACATTTTTAGGCAACAAATAATATCACAAGCATTCAAACAACATTATAATTCTGACCTATGCACTGTGAATTCAATAAATCATATAGTTTTTGACCTGGAAGAATGTGCAAAAGTCTTCCACCAGGTTTTAGCAAAACGTTTTTAGCACGTCGACAAACAGAGTTTCCTGGTAGTTTCAAAGTATAGATGTTGGTTACCGTGGTAACGTAGACAGAAAATGGTGAAACTTCAAGATCTACAATCCTCTTCGGAAGATGCACGGCCTTTATAACCAGCAGATGGTAGAAGGACACGTGGCTTAGCCAAACATATAAACATGTTATTATTATTGTTTTTTTTTTCTTCTTCAAAATAAAAAGCATATTTCTTTTGTTCTATGTCCTGCCAATGGATTCAAACAAAGTAATTAAACAAAAAATGTCTCTGGGAACTATGTTAGGGTTACCAGACATCCTGGGAAAATTGTGATTGTGACAGATTTTAGCTTTAATTTTTGCGCTGGTTGGAAACAGTAAAATTGTTAATTGTCGTATTTTTAGCTGATCTATTTTTTAAATCTGGCTTTTTGTACATTTAACATGTTTTGACTAGATGACAATATAAAGAAAATAATGAGTTGTTATGATCTGCAATAAATTCACCCAATGTTTAGTTTTTAAACTATTATTGTGTTATTTTATATACTTTTATTTTTGTTAATGGCTTCAGAGTTGCTACAGCGTCGGTGAATTGAAGAAAAAAAAATGTCCCTGTTTTTCACTGTGGAAATCTGATAATCGTAACTACATGGAAAGTGAAAGAAACTGAAGCTCTGATAGAAAATTTGCTCAGACACCAAAATCCAATCCAAACTGGACAAAACTCAAACATAGTGTGATGGGGTAATTTGGGTGATGTAGCAAAGTTGATGTTTAAGTATATTTGTATTTGGGCACGGGTGTTTCACAAATAGTTCACATGCAGACTGTGCCTGGACCCAATCGAATTATTTAACAAGCAATCGAGCCAGGCACTGCTGCATAAAAGAGGCACAAATCTTTCATTCGGGGTTAATGTGTTCAGAGGAGGAACGAGAGCTGGGAGGTAAAGCAAAAGAAACCATATAGATAACAATTGTTACATGTGCTGGTTATAAACCAGTACGATACTTGTTTTATTTAGTGTTTGATGTCACCCACAAGCCAATATATTAAGTCTTTTCTCACTAGAGCAGACATTTTGAAAAGAGCTTTGAAACAGACTTTAACCACACAGCTGCTTATCCCGCGATTTCCACGTGGAGCGCAAGCGAGTCCAAATTAGGCACTACCGTGAGAATAGCGTGCAGGGTGTTATATGTGCATCTGCAAAGTTTATCATGTTTTTTAGACGTGCTTCACAAAATAAATTTAAAGAATATAGGCTACTGCAGTCTGCAGTTTTGTTTTTTGCAGGCAGATTGCAGCAGTCCCTAAGAAATGTGCTTGACAGGCACAGCTGGTCGGCCACATTCACTGAGTAAAAAATGGATGCCTGCTGAGAGAATGAGTTGAAAGTATTTATTTCCTTGTCAGGATTGATACTGGCCAAAATGACCTATTCTGCTGATGAAGTACACTTCACAGATAATAATGCATATAACAGCAAGATAGTAAGTAAGCTTACCACATCAATGATATGGTGCATTGATGTGGTAAACTTACTTTCTAATCCCCCTGTATATGACGTGATTAAAAATTTGTGACATAAGTTTAGCATTTAGCATCAAATTTTTATCTCAACAAAATGAGAGTAGTGCTATGTCTACGTTTGATTCCCCTAGTGGTCTTTGGGTAGCCACCATCGGCTTGTCCGATTCCACGCTATGCCTCCCTTTCTAGCTGAGTAACTTCATCAATCCAGCCTCAAGCTGAACAAAGTACTGCACAGAGACAGCCAAGACTTCTTCGAAGAAATCTCTGCAATGATGGATTATGTGTCCAGTTTTAGTCACCACAACAGCAAAGAGGCACTGTGGCCCTGTAGAGTCCAAAGCAAAGCAACCAGATAAATCCCGGGATATAAAGGACTAAGCTATGAAGAAAGGCTGAAAAAACCAGCGTTGCCAGATCACAAAAAAACAAACCTCTGTCCAACGTAGAAAAAAACCTCTAGATTTGGACTGGAACCATCCAGATTTTTTATTTTACGATATTGACGTGAAATGATGGAAAACAACTAGTATTCAGCATTCCTTACGGTATTTCTGAACACATTTCAATGATATGCAAATGAGCATACATGTGATTGGCTGTAACAATGTTCATTGTTTCATGATCACTGGTGCTTGAGAACAATATATTATCCAACATAAACATGAATGTGCAATGCATAAAGGTATTTTGTTTTAACATCATTAAAGTTTGGTGTTCTGAAAACATATATTACTCTTGTTCTATAGTCTGCAGCAGAGTTTAGCAAAACAAAACCAAAAATAATAGAAAAACAAATTTAGACTTAGATATCAGAGAGACTCTGGCCAGTCTTCCTCTGTATCTTAAGGGTAGACAACATCTGACCTGAAGCTCTGGAGCATTTCCTTTGATGGGATGAAAGTGCTGCAGTCCTGGTGTCGTTGAAATAGACCAAAACGTATGGTCATGATTGTTGCTACTGAGGGCACATGGAGCTTATTTTGGTGCTTTGTTTTCACAATGGCCAAGTGTGAGAATGCACATTCAACTACTGCATTGGAAAAGGGGAGGCTCAGCAAAGCCAATGCAATTCAAGAAACATTGGAATACTTTGGTTCCTCCGAAACATTAGTTTTATTCATTGCGTTTGCTCAGAACTCCACAGGACTGAGATCAGGTTTGAGCCTCTCACTGTAACCTCTCACCATTCCCTCTGAACATCATCTATGGTGCCAGGAAAGATATTCTTGAACCGGGATGCTAAAGCAGTAATGCGAGGCTTTTCATCTGCCAAGGCATTCAGTGGCTTCAGGGTTTGTATCATTAGCAGCGTGCTCACATTCTCTGGGAGACATGCCTGCACTACAGCAACCAGGGCTATGAAGATTTCTGCATCGTAACTTGATTTCTTGCAGGGCTTCTTGTGAAACACTGAGTTCTTCTGCAAGATTGCAAAACTCATACCCAAAGTACATTGCAGGAACAGGCCTGCAGTGGTTCTCAGCTTCAAATTCATGAAGCTCATCATCTTTGATGATCATCATCTTTGATGATGAGCTGCAGCTGAGCAGTTACAACAATCTGCTGAAGAAGGGACCAATAGTAAATGACAAAGTCCTTAATGAGTTTGGACCATGCAGTTAATGGTGCAGACAGCTTTCAGTTCGTGAAGGAGAAAGGTAAGGTAGAGACGGTTGCTGGGGTTAAACGTGTGTGTAGTTATCATTACATTATAATAGTTGTATGTACAGGTGTGGCGGAGTGTCCCGCCCCTATATATTTATTTATTATTATTTGTATCTTTGTTTGCGGCGCAGATCTACCATTCGTATCCCACGTCTAGTAGTGAAGAGATATCTTTCATTTTCAAATCACAGTGTACCTACTGTCTAACTAAAAGCATGAGGACATAATTTTTAAACGCCACATACAGTTAGCTGGTAGGGAAATAAATAAGTATTTATCCTTAGGGCTAGATATCCCTTTCCCACAACAAAATAAATTCCCCTGCGATATATGCTTTCCAGTTGCGAAGTCGAATAAATTAGGCTTTACATAACATTACAGTATTTTAAAGTAATCTACTTTACATGGGTGTGTCTTGAAAGTTTCTATTAATGATTTATCGTTAAGATGACCAGATTTACTTGAGGTTACAGTTTTCATAAGCATGTTAGAACTGCAATAAAACTACCCATATTATTGTTATTATTATTTCAGTAGGCCTAATTATTGCCTTAACAATCAATTTTTGTGTAAACCATGCAGGCCGAAATGTGTTAAAGGCTTAGGCTTGTTACCATGTGGCGAAGGCCCGTATTTGTGAAACTAGGCTCTGCATAACTATAGTATGAAAGTTAAAAATAAACTGGATTTTTTTTCCAGCCGTATCATGAACATAATTAATAATCACAGTTCGAACATTAATTCAAATATAACAGATAACAGATAAGATTTTCATTTGGAATACGGTACAAAAAACAGCTATACATAGAACAGTCTGGATCTAGAGACTTGATGTCAATGCTTTTAATTCACCTTTGAAAGCTTACCAAGCTTCCCAAGCTTTTGTATATTTCTGTTTGTACGGTGGATGAGCGACGGTTTGGAAGCACAAGCAGAAAATAACTAGAGAGACAACCCCGCGCGCCTGTTAATCCCCACCCCCAAGCTTCACAGATTGCAACATTGTATCTTTCTCCTTAGCTGGGATTGAACCGTTTTCTCATATTGGTATGTAATACTTCTACCACTACGTCTGCCATATATTTGTAAAGGGAATGCTTGGGAGGGGTTGAATTCATCTTAAATTTGAGCATTTTAATTATGAAAAAAACCTTAGAAAAAAAAAAAAAAAAGATTTACCTTTAAAAAAACCTTTGTTAAATTGTTACCTCTAGAAAAACCTGAGCAAGGGGGAAAAAAACCCACTAAATCTAGAGGGAAAACCTCTGATCTGGCAACAGTGGAAAGAACTGAATCTATTTAGCTGGAACAACGAAGAATCAGAGGGGACACGATTAAAGTCTTTAAAATCTTAAAAGGAGTTGACATAATTAGACTTAGGGCACTTCTTCACACTGCGTGTGGTGACTGAATGGAATGGGTTTCCTAGTCATGTTGTTGAGAGTACTTGGATCCTTTAAGACCCAACTTGAGAAAGTTCTGAGATCAATCAGCTACTAGAAAGCGAACAAGCTTAGATGGGTCGAATGGCCTCCTCGTTAGTATATTTTCTTTTGTTTTTAGCTTGATTGACAGGCTGTTCATTTGAAGATGATGTGTTTGATCAGTGTTTCCAACACCTCTGCTCCCACAGCTGACACATTCACACAGATGGCCGGCACACTTTTTTCCTGACCCAACAAAAAGTTTCCATTTATATTTTTATTACAAAGGACAATGAAAACACCAAATACATGCAAGCAAAACTTTTGTAATATTCTAGATATATGTTTATTTGGAAGTATATGCATGCAGAAACATCCCATGTAATCTATGTATTAGCTGCTGTATATTCATATTCCATCCTTATATTATTCTATATATTATATTTTATATAATTTGCGTAAATAGTAATTGTATTTGTTTTTTTCATTATGTTAGTGTGATAGTGAAATAGACAAAGTTTAGTTGGACGAGATGCTATGAATGCTTTACTTACAGTCATTCACGGACAGAAGCGAGGGCTGCATGGAGGAAAAACCTTACAGAAGTGCTTTGTGAGTACATGGTTTCCCCCTTGTGGAGAGTTGCGGAGGCGAGACCAAACCGATTGGTCTCCAAGGCTGGGAAGCAACCAATACATCTCCCAAGGGGTACCTAGAGGTGAGAAAATGGGAAAAACAAAAGAGAGTTATGATAGATTTGGTCGGGCTTGCGGAGAACCTTCCTGGCGGAGGATGAGGCTACCGTGGAACATTGCAGAGGGGGAGCAGCAGTTGCAGAGGTGTTGGGATTGCAGTTCCTTTTTCAAAGAGCTTTCAGAATCTTGTCATTGGGCCAGTCTTTAAAGAATGCAGCGCTGGAAAAGCATGTCGGGGGCAAAGGTGCTTAGAGCGCAGGGGGGATAATAATAGCTTGAGAAGCCTTGGTGACCGGACAGCGGAAGCAGGCATTTTCCTTGGATTGTCCTGGAAGAGATATACAGTTACCATTCGAGAATTCGATTCTGAAGAGAAAGAAAAGTGCGGTGGTGAGTAGCCATTTTATATCTTAATTGCTAATCAGATTTAAATGATTAAGTCGGATACACGAACGAAAACAGACAGCCCATTCAGTAATTCAGATTCAGCATTCGGAGCGAGAAAGCTTTGTCCAGCGGTGTCGAGGGTAGAATGGTCAGTGGTGTTTGTCAGCTGTGTAGCGACACAAAAACGAAAAACGCAAGACAGAGAATGAGGGCGTGACTTGGGGTTTAAATAGGGAGACCGGCAGAGATTATTGGCAGGACAGAAAGGGGGAGGGGCCCTAGCTCCTGCCCCCTGAATCACACTCATGGCTACAATAAAATGCTTGGCTGTGGGGTGACAGCTATGACAACAACACTTGGCTGGAAAGGGATTAACAGTGTTCTCTTCATCAACCACTTCCCTTTTTTAAATGAAAAAGCAAATTGACTAAATAATTGTTGGTCATAAATAGAAAATGAATATAGTTACATATTATATTTTAAAAAAGCAGTATACAATAGATTTATAGGCTTAAGAGCGTCTGTATATGAATTATATCAACACTTAATAATTCATGCCTCAACGATATTCCCCTCATACACAGATGTTCACCATCCTATAACCCTATAATACATAACCCCTGAACAAATACATATGCAGTTGCAATTTCAGTCTGGTTTAGATGTAAATAAGGTTTTATTTTAATGGTATTATTTTTCTTTATCCTTGATCAAATGTAATTACAGTTTCTGTGGTGCCATTAACCTTTGCAGATACAAATAATTTCCCTTGAGTATTTTACTTTAAAGCAAGGACTTTGTAAAGAAGATGCATTCGTAATTCAAATAACCCTGTAGGCATCAGGTCCAGGCAGCTGTAACAAATCTATGGCATATAATATCTGTTTGGAATAAAGGCTATCAACTTAATACTATCTGTCTGGAATAAAGGCTATGAACTTAATTTATTTTAAAAGATTGCTGGATTTATTATTTTACATATATTGTAGACATATTGAATATTTTGCCATTTTGTAACATGCTGTTTTTTCTTTTCTTTTTTAATATTGTAACATGAAAAGGGGTGGTCATAGTTAACATTGTTAACAAAGAGCAAGTTGGTATGGGTATGATATCATTATCTTGATACATGTATTCTACTTGTTGGTTAGAATCACTTTGCATGTCATTTTCTGTTTCAATCATCATATCACATCCAGGTGACTTTTTAAAACGTAACTTAAAAGCACACCTGTGCCCTAAATAGAGCACGTTTTCTAAGTACAGCTGGACCCCCCTGTAAAACTCTGCCTAATTATGCTTAATACACACATCTCTACTTAATATAAACATGCTCTTAAGCCAGGGGTAGCACTATGGCTGTGGAGAACCATTTATTTACAAGTCTGGAATGGTCTAGTTTTTTAACTTTTGTTCGTAAGAGTGGCGATGGAACAATTTGAATATAAGACACACCGCAACTGGATAGGTCTCAAATATTGGAAAGAGAAATATAATATATTTACAAGTTAAATAATTGTGAATCACAATGGTAAAATATGTGATTATTCATTGAAAATAAAAATAGTAAAAAATAGTACTACAAACTGTTTAGGCTTCAATCCATCACAGCTGTGCTAGGTATGTGTTAAATATCTATTTCCAGTTGTTCCTTGGACTAAAATAGACACGTTACAAAATGTATGATAAAGCATTTATACGGATATGCACAGTTGAACAGATTCTGAATACCTAATGAATTTTAATTGAAACCATTCATGGTTTTGCCTGCAGAATCCTCATTATGCAAATCTGCTTGCAATTTATGTTTTTGTTTCAGGAGACATATAAAGTGATTTTGTAAAAGCAGCCACATTAGGCTTTTTAAGAACAACATTTATACAATGTTTTTAAGAACATGTATTATATGTTTTTATTTTTTTTTATGACTAGTTTCCATTATAAACTAAAATAACCTATTTACATGCAAGAAACATGTTGTCCTCATTCATTTAAACTTCAAGTGAACTATAAAAATACAGACATTTACATTGTCATTAGTGTAAGTAAGCCTTTCTTCTATAAACAGCTTCAAATAGCTGTGTAGCTTGATAGTGTGGTCCCTAAACAGGAGTAGCAGCTCCTGACTTTAATAAGTGGAGAGGAGATATATAAAGTAAGAATGCTTTCAAAAATAGACATGTTAATAGATTATATTTATCAATTAACTAAATGCAAAGTGAGTGAACAGAAGAAAAATCTAAATCAAATCCATATTTGGTGTGACCACCCTTTGCCTTCAAAACAGCATCAATTCTTCTAGGTACACTTGCACAAAGTCAGGGATTTTGTAGGCATATAGTCAGGTGTATGATTAAACAATTATACCAAAGAGGTGCTAATGATCATCAATTCAATATGTAGGTTGAAACACAATCATTAACTGAAACAGAAACAGCTGTGTAGGAGCAATAAAACTGGGTGAGGAACAGCCAAACTCAGCTAACAAGGTGAGGTTGCTGAAGACAGTTTACTGTCAAAAGTCATACACCATGGCAAGACTGAGCACAGCAACAAGACACAAGGTAGTTATACTGCATCAGCAAGGTCTCTCCCAGGCAGAAATTTCAAGGCAGACAGGGGTTTCCAGATGTGCTGTCCAAGCTCTTTTGAAGAAGCACAAAGAAACGGGCAACGCTGAGGACCATAGACGCAGTGGTCGGCCAAGGAAACTTACTGCAGCAGATGAAAGACAGAAGTGGACTTCATGGAAGACTTGCGGCCAAAAAGCCATACTTCCGACGTGGAAACAAGGCCAAGCGACTCAACTATGCACGAAAACACAGGAACTGGGGTGCAGAAAAATGGCAGCAGGTGCTCTGGACTGATGAGTCAAAATTTGAAATATTTGGCTGTAGCAGAAGGCAGTTTGTTCGCCGAAGGGCTGGAGAGCGGTACAAGAATGAGTGTCTGCAGGCAACAGTGAAGCATGGTGGAGGTTCCTTGCAAGTTTGGGGCTGCATTTCTGCAAATGGAGTTGGGGATTTGGTCAGAATTCATGGTCTCTTCAATGCTGAGAAGTACAGGCAGATACTTATCCATCATGGAATACCATCAGGGAGGCATCTGATTGGCCCCAAATGTATTCTGCAGCATGACAACGACCCCAAACATCATTAAGAACTATCTTCAGTGTAAAGAAGAACAAGGAGTCCTGGAAGTGATGGTATGGCCCCCACAGAGCCCTGATCTCAACATCATCGAGTCTGTCTGGGATTACATGAAGAGAGAGAAGCAACTGAGGCTGCCTAAATCTACAGAAGAACTGTGGTTAGTTCTCCAAGATGTTTGGACCAACCTACCTGCCGAGTTCCTTCAAAAACTGTGTGCAAGTGTACCTAGAAGAATTGATGCTGTTTTGAAGGCAAAGGGTGGTCACACCAAATATTGATTTGATGTAGATTCTTCTTCTGTTCACTCACTTTGCATTTTGTTAATTGATAAATATAAACTATTAACATGTCTATTTGTGAAAGCATTCTTACTTTACAGCATTTTTTCACACCTGCCTAAAACTTTTGCACAGTACTGTATATATATATATATATATATATATATATATATATATATATAGTGAAGGATTTTAGTCCTTCGGGTTCTTTTCCACCACTTTAATGACCCAGCCACACACAAAACTTGATTTTTCAAAGCGCTTGCACACTATTTTTAATAAACAATAACAAAGAAAACAAAACAAAAACAAAACCTAGCTCTTTTCAAGCACTAACTAAAACACAGGAACCTAAACTATCTGCAGAACGGCTAAGCCGTTTACCTGCCAAATAAACAAAACGACGCAGGTTTCACACAGAAAAACAGGTTTTACACTACCTTTCCTTTTACGCTTGAGCACACTATCAAGCAGGCTCCTATACATACCAGCAGACCAGAACAGACTGCCTGCTCTCTTTAAATACCCTGCACCTGGGAGATATTTGCTGTGCGCTGGACAGATAGGAACGTGAAAATATGCATCCTTCAAGTCCTCTGGAACATCCACTCCTTCAAGAACCCGTTGAGGTGTCTCAGGTCTAGGATGGAGCGAAGGTTGGCAGTCTTTTTTGGCACCAGAAAGTATCTCGAGTAGAACCCCTCGTCTTTAGAGGTGCGTTCTACGAGACAGATGGCTTGTTTGAGAAGTAGTTTCTCTACTTCTTGCCTGAGGGCCAGAACCTGGAGAGGGTCGTTCACGGATGTAACTGTGATCCCTCAAAAGGGAGGAGGCCCTGCGTGAAACTGCAGTGCGTAACCGGTGTGTACGGTGGCGAGCACCCAGGAGTCCTAGGTGCAATTGCGCCAGTATTGCAGCTGATGTTGTGAGAACGGGTGGGCCTGAGGCCGGAAGCATTCAGGGCCCCTTTTGGGGCTGCTGAGGTCGGGTCAGAGCACACTGAGGTGGCTACCTAGGGCGATGGCCCTGAACTGCCTTCTGGAGCGCTGTTGTGTGGGTGCACCACACCCTGCGTTCTCTTTCCCTTGTGGGAGGGTCCGGTTGCCTGCTGCCGCGGTGGCCTGCAGGCGGTGCCTCAGGTCACCTAGCGGAGCCGTGAGAATCTGAACTGTCCGGGTTATCGTGCATGCCTGAGGAGATTGCCAGCGGCTCGACCTGCCCCATGGCAGAGCACGGGAGGGAGTAGCGCGGCCACTTGCCGAGACGCCTAGTGTTTTTGGTGGGAGCGCTGCAGCCACCACCAGACTTGCCAGGCTCCGGCCTAGGGCTTGCCCTTGAAGGCTGGAGATCTGGAGCAGCGTGTCTGAAAGGAGGTGTAACTCAGAAGTCACCGGCTCAGGGTTTCCCGTAGCATGCCATCCATATAGGCAGTCAGGATACTCACTGTATTCGCTAGACGAGTCACCTGTGCTCCCGCTGCGTAAGCCCGCTTCAGATGCGTCTGTAACCCTGCATTGCGGGTTCAGGCATCGCAGGGTCCTGGGCAAGCTCCCCGGGCGGAGCCTTCACCAAGGCTGGAATGGTGGAATCCACTGGGGGAAACCCCGCCAGGCCCAGCTTGCCCGCGCCTTCTAAGGAAGTGAGCGGGGTCGCATGCTTCAGCACACTGGGCACTGAGGCCGGACGATCCCAGGAGGAGTCTGTGGAGATGGGGAGTGGCTGCGCGAGGGTGGCGGCTGAGCCCGTGTGCAGGGAATACCCTGTGAGGGGCTCTGGGGCAGTTAGAGGTGGGGAGAAGGGGGTGAACCAGGGCTCCTATGGCCTCTGACGACTTGGTCACACACCGCTGACTGACTGTTGTTTATTTTGCCCAAGCTGCGCAAACGACAGCTGGCAGAGTCACTCAATGGTGAGGGCGGCAAGCCAAGCCCCGGCGGAGGAACGGTGTTCTCCCTGAAGGTATAGGTTGAAAGACAACACAACAATACTGCACATGCAGTCACACTCATACGATGGACAGCCATAGAAAATACGGCCTGTGAAGCAGTCCGTGAAGAAGAAGGAAAAAAGACACTCAAAATGGAGCCGCTGATTCCACGAGAGCGGCAAGCCGGCTCTCAGCACGAATGCAAGGGAATTACAGTTGACTCAGAGGAGCTCTTTAAAAAACACACTCGGGTTAGTGACACAGAAGCATACCTTACCGTAGGTGAGAGGCAAAAGAGGAAGTGGGCTCATGAGCTAATTATTTATTCCCTTGGCAGGCGGGACGGGGGACATCACTCCACGGAGGGGCATATCAGCAGCTCTGACATAAAATGCTCAGGCAGACATATCCAAAAAGTATTGGTTGGTGGTCATCTTCAAATTGAAAAGGAACCCTTGTTTATTTTATAAAAAACAGGTTCCTTTTGACCTATTAAGTCACCAATACTTCTGAAATGACTGATAAAGTGTAAGTAATCAACAGTTTATTTTTATTTAGAAAACACTTGTATGCGTGCAGTTAAAAACAACTTTAGTATTTTTTTTATATTAATGTATACAATAATGTACTGACAGCAGGGTGGTCAAACTTATTTTTTGATTTGAACAGAAAACTAGTCAAAATGGATTTTATTAACCAGTTTTAACCTAACAAAGATATCTGAAACAAATACTTAAAAAAAAGTTTCGGAAAAAAAAGCCTTTTTAAATGTACAAAAATTAGCTTGTTATTTAACTAGAAGTCCTTCTTGGATTTAGTGTGCATGCTGAACTAACTTTGAGTTTCAAAATGTCACTAGTATTTCCTTATTCTTTATTTGAGCTGAATATGGAAGTAGTGTTTTCTTGCATATTAGACACATCCAGGGTCAGTGTTCCAGGCAAAATGTGCTAAGAAATAATAATAATAATAATAATATCTGAAGTTAAAAATGACCAGCACCACAAGCTTTGTCCACTTTCTTCTAAGCATGTTCCCCAAGCACAATCTTTTCTTTTCAACACAGCTTTTTTTATAGCCCCTTTCACACTGGCATGCTCTACCCGGGTCTGACCCTACCAGGTGTCATGGGGGTCAGCAATGCGATTTCACACTGCTTCTTGAAGAAGCAGGGTCAACCTGGGTGACAGAAGCCTGTACACAATACGCGTACCCAATGCCCCAGAAGCAGCAACGTTCACATGACCACATTTTCATCTGTTCAGGCCTTCAAGATGGCATGCCTGCTACGGACGCTTCCATCCAGTCTTCTTTGGATTAAATTGTAGGCCCAAATGTTGATTGGAGCTTATGATGCAAGAATTTGCAGGCTGTAGATAAAAATATCTGAATTCACCACCATTATTATCTCCACCTTTGTGATATGTAACATTTAAACCTGTATGGGGCATTGCTGCTTTAAAGTTTTATCAAAACGCTTTCAGGCTAAGTTCAGTACATTCTGAAGCTGAAATTGTGGAAATGCATTTGCATTTAACTTCATTTGATTAGATAAGCTATGACCTTTAACAGATAGGGAGTTTGTTTTAAGAGCTTTGGCGCTTTTCCAAATGCTCACTTAGCACAGGGTCCTGTTTCATATTGAAATCAAGTGGGTAGTATCTTATTCTCTACCAGGATTTGAAGAGTGTAAGTTATTAAATGTATTATTTTGTATCTTAATTGAACCTGGCAGTACATTTTTTCTGCCTTCTTAGTGTTATATATTATTTAGGCTTCCTCCCAAGACTATATTATACCATGTGGTATCTTTGATTTGCTTTACCTTTGGGGCTCAATATAAATGTTGTGCCTTGAACTTAAACAGCAGAACTTAAACATTGAAAAAACAAAATACAGTATGACTGAGGCAGGAGTTAAAGAACTGGAACTTGCATCCTTGCTGTCCAAAGTTGCTGTTCTTCACTGGTGATTGCACTGAGACTGTTGTTTTAACACAATCCTATGTGATAGGCAGAGTTGGGGTAACTCTGTACTTAGGGTAAGGTGTTTCTGTAATTATATCACTTTTGTCAATAACAATGTAATATAATGTGTTAGATTTTTAATGTGAGTAATAATATTACTGCAAAAAAAGAAACTAGTTTGTATCGTTACCTTTTCTTGGTTGTACACCTACATTAGTGGTCTTTTCTTTTTTAACCCCGGTGTGCCAGACTGCTCTAATTTCAGTGCATAAGCACCAATGATGCGATCTCTCTTCCGGGATGTCTCACAGCAATAATAAGCCGTGTGGTAATCAAATCAGTCTTTCTGTGCCTTGTCATTGAAAAAGGCTAGGCACTAGGAACAAAAAAGTGGATCCTTACTGATAATTTTGATGATGCACTTTAAAAACATCATACACAGGAAACGTGTCTACCAGCGTGCATTTTGAAGTAGGACAAGATCAAGGGGAGGCTTACTTGACTGTATGTACACCACTTGTATTTATTTATTTGTTTTGTTTGTTTGTTTGCTTGCTTGCTTACAGTGGTGGCCACATTTATTGTATCACCCCATTTTTTATTATTGCTTTATCACCATACACTATACTTTGTTTTTCTATAGACTTTTTTGTTGTTGTTGATTTGCTAGTCGTGGTTATATTGAATTCTAAGGTTTGTATGATTTTTTTCTTCATAATGCAAAATTATTGAAAATCATGACATATACAGTACATTATGTTTATGTGCCAAAAATTAAATGTATTTATACTACAACAATTTTAAAAACCTGTTTGACACTTTTAATAAATTAATTACCAGACGTAGTTAAAAAGTAAACAATAGTCACAACAACTGTTTCGCAGGACAAGACAAGAGAAATAAATGTAACAAGTAATATGTAACAAGTAATATGTAACAAGTAATATAACGCGCTACCTTTTTTTTTATTAAGTAATAAGGACATTATATTCGTTTTTTTTCTGAAGAAACAAATAACAAGTAATAAGTTACTTTCTTTCAGTAACGTGCACAACACTGGGGATAGAGAGGCAAAATCTTATCACTGCCCTACAAATGACCTCGCTGGCCAGGAGCTGGAACAACATGTGGGAAAACAGAAACAAAAAAAAGCTAACTGTATTGTGAACAAAGTAGGGTAGGCCGTGCTCCGGCTTTGCTACCTCTGGCTCCGGAAGCTCAGCTCCAGTTCCAGGCAGGCTCCAGACCTGATGGAGACCCCCTGCTCCAGCTCCAGACCTGATGGAGACCCCTTGCTCCAGCTCAAGGCTGGCTCCATACCTGATGGAGACCCCCTGCTCCGTCTCCAGAGCTGATGGAGACCCCCTGCTCCGGCTCAAGGCTGGCTCCAGACCTGATGGAGACCCCCTGCTCCAGTTCCAGGCTGGCTCCAGATCTGATGGAGAGCCCCTGCTCCAGCTCCAGGCTGGCTCCAGACCTGATGGAGACCCCCTGCTCCAGCTCAAGGCTGGCTCCAGGCCTGATGGAGACCCCCTGCACCAGCTCCAGGCTGGCTCCAGACCTGATGGAGACCTCCTGCTCAAGCTCAAGGCTGGCTCCAGACCTGATGGAGACCCCCTGCTCCAGCAGACCTGATGGAGAACTCCTGCTCCAGCTCCAGGCTGGCTCCAGAGCTGATGGAGACCTCCTGCTCCAGCTCCAGGCTGGCTCCAGCAGCCCCTGCTCCAGCTCCAGGCTGATTGGTTTATTAAACCTTTCCAGAACCGCTGTCATATAATTGAATTGTTTTGTATTCTGATTTCCACGAGTGCACCTCATTGCTACAAAATGGCATGTAAACAAACGGCAAAATGTGCCACTGTTTCTCATTCTACAAAAAGGAAATTGTTCGAGTTCTGAATAAACCTGAATCACACAAGTCGCAGAGCAATTTTGCTTCACCATTCTGTTAAATAATGTGCATGCCTTGTACATTGCTGTTGCATTTTGTAACGTGTGTAGGGGTGCTGTGTTAATTTAGTTTTATTAATGTTAAGTTAACCCTAAGTAACAGCCATTATTTTTGCCTCTGCCACTGCGATAAACTGAAACACACCCGCCAGCTAATTTCATAGCAATTTAAGCTATTTGACCGTGTTGTTTTGCTTTAGTTTTATTAACGTTAATTTGTCTGTTACTTTATTATTATAGTTTATTAACATACACTTGCCTATTGTTTTGCTTTTACTTATTCAGTTAATTTCATATGTTGATGCACATGCATCATGACAAGTAATACATATGTATTTATTGATTCATATTGTGTCTGGTGGCTAATTCCTTCTTAAAGAACACTTTGGCTGGAAGAACACTTCGCTTGCTTCCCGAGGGGTGTTCTCTTAGCCGGAGAGTACTGTATTACATAAGAACATAAGAAAGTTTACAAACGAGAGGAGGCCATTCGGCCCATCTTGCTCGTTTGGTTGTTAGTAGCTTATTGATCCCAGAATCTTCCTGAAGGATCCCAGGGTGTCAGCTTCAAAAACACTGCTGGGGAGTTGGTTCCAGACAATTCTCACAATTCTCTGTGTAAAAAAGTGCCACCTATTTTCTGTTCTGAATGCCCCTTTATCTAATTTCCATTTGTGACCCCTGGTCCTTGTTTCTTTTTTCAGGTCGAAAAAGCCCCCTGGGTCGACATTGTCAATACCTTTTAGAATTTTGAATGCTTGAATCAGATCACCACGTAGTTCTTTGTTCAAGACTGAATAGATTCAATTCTTTTAGCCTGTCTGCATACGACATGCCTTTTAAACCCGGGATAATTCTGGTCGCTCTTCTTTGCACTCTTTCTACATCAGCAATATCCTTTTTGTAACGAGGTGACCAGAACTGAACACAATATTCTAATGCATTGCCTTTTTCATAGATTCCTTCTTCAATTTCAGTATCTCCCATATGATATTTATAATGCACATTTTTATTGCCTGCGTGCAGTACCTTACACTTTTCTCTATTAAATGTCAGTTGCCATGTGTCTGCCCAGTCCTGAATGCTGTCTAGATCATTTTGAATGACCTTTGCTGTTGCAACAGTCTTTACCACTCCTCCTATTTTTGTGTCGTCTGAAAATTTAACAAGTTTGCTTACTATACCAGAATCTAAATCATTAATGTAGATTAGGAATAGCAGAGGACCTAATTCTGATCCCTGTGGTACACCACTGGTTACCTCACTCCATTTTGAGGATTCTCCTCTAATCAGTACTTTCTGTTTTCTACGTGTTAACCACTCCCTAATCCATGTGCATGCATTTCCTTGAATCCCTACTGCGTTCAGCTTGAGGATTAATCTTTTATGTAGGACTTTGTCAAAAGCTTTCCTGGAAATCTCAATAAACCATGTCATATGCTTTGCAATTATCCATTGTCGATGTGCATCCTCAAAGAAATCAAGCAGTTAGACACGATCTCCCTTTCCTAAAACCATGCTGACTGTCTCCCAGGATACTGTTACCATATAGGTAATTTTCCATTTTGGATCTTATAGTTTCTATAAGTTTATATATTAGAAGTCAGGCTTATTGGTCTGTAGTTACCTGGTTTGGTTTTGTCTCCCTTTTTGTGGATCGGTATTACATTTGCAATTCTCCAGTCTGTCAGTACAACCCCTGTGTCAAGAGACTGTTGCATGATCTTGGTTAGCGGTTTATAAATAACTTCTTTCATTTCTTTGAGTACTACTGGGAGGATCTCATCCAGCCCAGGTGATTTCTTTATTTTAAGATCTGCTAGTCCCGTTAACACTTCTGCCTCTGTTATGCTAAAGTTATTTAAAACTGGATAGGAACAAGTCGACATGTGGGGCATGTTGTCTGTATCCTTTGTAAAAACTTGTGAAAAGTAATCATTTAATATATTTGCTATTTTTTTTTTCTTTGTCTATTATTTTGCCATTTGTATCTCTTAGACATTTTACCTCCTGAATTTGAAGTCCTTAATTTCTTTTTACAAAGAAAATAGTTTGACTCATACCAAAAGAAAACAAAAGTAGTAGGTAGGCTGTTGTACATTTAAAAATGATATATTTCTGTAAGGTGTGTGCAGTATATGCAAGGTACTGTATAGTATTATAATGTGTCAATCTGGCACCATGATCTGCTTGTTGTACTAAATAGGCTATGGTACAAGAAAATGCGCTAAAATCGTTTCAAATTAACATCATGTTTTTTTGTTGTTTTTCTTAGCATTGTACAGAATGTGTAATGCAGCAGCATGATTTGTTTTGTGTTACCAGTAGCCTATAGGCCAAAGTAAAAAGAAAGTTCACTAGGTTATTAATTTGATTTTACTACTGTGCTGTACAGCTACAGCCAAACGTTTTGCATAACCTAGAGTTTTAGGATTGAGACATACAGTCGGCGCCACCTAATTGGGATCCTGATAATCGGGATTTCTGCTTAAATGAGATACAACCCAATGCTACTTATGTCGTTTAATTGGTACTAGTCATTATTTATTGGAATAAAATTGAGAACAAATGACCCACCCATTTGCTTTTTTTAAAAGCACCATTATAAAACAAGTCTATTTGATAATTAAGTTGCTCTTATAATACGTTAAAACATGTATGTATAAAGAAACACAAAATCAAGTTATGTACTACAGCAAACATCGTACAACAATATCTAATCTGTTATTATTTTTAATGACCTTCTACATTTTTTGTTTAAAAATATTATACAAACCTGCATGATTCCTGCCAAGTTCTAAATTGTTTTGGATCATCTTTAGGGAAATGGAAGAATTTACAAGTTTCTCTTTCACGCATATGGTTGCATGTACGATCATGAATATTCAATCTAATTAATAAATAGCAGTTAGGCTAGGCTATAGTAATACGCTAGTAACAAGATCAGGCTTTGTGTACCACAGGCCATGTTGCCATGGGAACTTATTTTGTCATGTGGGTGGTTGTAGGTGGTACGCTGCAATATGAGAAACATTTAACACAGAGCTAAATAAATTACCAGGAAGCCATCTGGAGCTGAATTCAGAAAACAGAAGAGAGGGAGAGAAGAGGAAGCAAGTAAGCTTTCTCAAGAGTGGCAGAATTGGATATAGAGATATTAAAGGATTTTGTAAGGGTTAATGTGGCTGCTAAAATAATCATACAGTAGTTTTTGTTTACAGCGACACTGCTAAAATTCCACAAATGTGTGTAGTTACTGATCAAGTTTTAATTTGATCAGAACAAATAAAACTATTTAATCTTGCTTATTAAAATAAGAAGAATTACCATACGTAAAACAAACTCATTATCATTGATTGGTAATGAAAATGCCGGGATTGAATATAATCGTAACGGCAGGAAATCTAACATTGCAGTTAACACGTGTTCCTTTCCGTTTTAAGTAATATCTTGTTCCCTTCAAATATGTTAAACGAGAGATTCGGAAATAACAATAAGTTAGTTAATCAAAACTATGAAATGCAAGCAAATATACTATCCTAACTCCTAACACCCAAAAAGAAACAAAACGGGAGGTGGGGGCGCAAATATGATTACCTGCCCTGGGCACGAAAAATAAATGCCTAATTTTTGTGTGTGTGTGTGTGTGTGTGCAATTTATTTTTTACTTTTTTTAACCCGGTGCCTTGATATTTCAAACAACCAGTCTCCAGACATGTCCCGTATCCATAACGTGTAAACAGATGGTAACAATCCGTGATAGTAAATCACATCTAAAATCATTACTGGCTAGTAAAATAACAGAATTATTATAAATCATGTGTTTAATACGGCTTATTCATTTTTTTTTTTAATGACCGGAAATTACCGTCATCTTTTATGCATATGGGCCTCCGTTTCTTCTATAGATTTAATTATGATACTGACCAATTTTGGACAGAATTAAACAATATCCATTGATGTATGACTGAAATATATAGCTTCAAACAGTATTATTAATCTCAATTAAAAAAAAAAAAAGTGCACTATGGCAGTAAATCTTTTCATTTCAAAAACCTCTTTTATGGTTTAATTTTCCTGTTGGCCAGTCACTGGGAAACAAATATATTTTTGTGATCTCTAGACAAATGCAGGTGTTACCTGGCTATGCCTCCTGGGCATAGCAGATTAACTTCTATAAGAAATATCCCTAGTCTCTTACAGAAATATCCCAGGGATATAAGTCATATTCATTGTAATATACACTGGAAAAATGAATACTTTAATACGGTACTGGACTACTACTGAAGTCCTAACTATGTACCAAAATGAGTCTTAATATGTGTATACTGTATGTGTGTGACAGTGGGCATTATACAGTCAGTAGACAGACAGGAATCACTCAAATACAGAGTCTGACAAATACACAAACAAAACTATACATATGCTGATATGATTTAAGAGGCAAGAAAACCGTAATCTCACACATACTAATAGTGAATGCAACACATGGACCTTGCTACTGTCACCACAAGATAATGCGTGACAGGGGTCCAGCCCATTTCCAATTTGTTTAACTTAATGTGAGAGACATAATCACAATAATTAATACATAAAAACAGTAATACATTTTAGTTTGTTATGACCACCCTGTATCCAGACAAACTTTTCAACAAATTGTGTCTTTTGTTTTATTCACATTTATTTATTTCTTAGCAGACGCCCTTATCCAGGGCGACTTACAATTGTTACAAGATATCACATTATTTTTACATACAATTACCCAGTTATACAGTTGGGTTTTTACTGGAGCAATCTAGGTAAAGTACCTTGCTCAAGGGTACAGCAGCAGTTTTCCCTACCAGGGATTGAACCCACGACCCTCCGGTCAAAAGTCCAGAACCCTAACCACTACTCCACACTGCTGCCCACATTTGATGGTTGAGCTAAAGTGTTTAAGCTATGGATGTTTTCAATCTTATTTAACCTGAAACCTATAATGAGATCTGTAGACAGATGCTTGCAGCAATATTTGAATAATGAGTTATAATAATGCTGTAGCTATTCAGAACATGCAGTGATTTGTTCATCGTCTCAGCAGAGGGAGCTATTCTTTATTATCTGGGTTTAATTCTAGCTATTGCTGGATAAGATAATATGGTATGTAAGTAAGTGAAGACCAATTCCTGGCCATCATGTCCTGAAATATATCAACAGTCAAATCATTTTTTAATTGGCATTAGGGCATTGTAAAAATGATGGATACATGATAAACCTGCACTTACAGGAGCATTCTTTGGTCTTGATTAGATACTGGTTTTATATAATTGAAGCAAAGTGGATCAGAAAAGTACAATTATAAGCAAAATTGCAAACCTTTTATTATGATAGATAATTAGCCTTTAATAGCTATGATTAAAGCTGAAAATGAGTAATACCGCTCTAATACATTTAAGCAGTCATAATAATATAATTATTAGAGATTTATGTGTCTTGTATTTTGCCATTAGACTAATTTAGTTAAATCTGCTGTGCCATCTATGTGATGTTTGTTGTCTAAAAACACATGCCTTGCGACTAATAGCCTTGACTGCACTAGTAAACCAATACATGTGTGTCTTGGGCTGGTAATGAATGTTGTATTGTAATAGCATTTACCAATATAATATATAAAGAGCTGTATATATGTGTATGTGTATTTGTATTTTTGACATTGTATCTTTTTTGTGTTCCCTGAAAAACGGATAAGGATTGGAACGGGCCAAATTGAAATAATCAGATATGCGTCACACTCTTTTAACCGTCACTGAAGTCCAAATTTTATAGGGTCGGCTATGTGTGTGCTGACTGTGTGTGTATATATATATATATATATATATATATCCGCCAAAAAAAATTGACTTACATCAAACAGAGCTTAAGTGTCTGCCCAGCGGACGTCCACCGCACAGACTGGCAGGGGAGTTAACACCACACCAGAACTCACCCCCCTGGAACAACGTTTGCTGTCTCTGATGGGCCACGACTGTGTGGGGGGTGTCAGTGCTCCTGATGTTGGCTTTGGTAAGTATTTTGAGGTGATTTGCAAATGTACTCATCACAACATGAGGATTTGACTTCAGTCTACACACATACACACATGCATACATACAACCAATGTTCTGGGGAGTAACTATTCACGAGTATGCTGAGTGAAACGTGCATGCATTCTGTACACATCAATGCTGTGAATTACAACATTAATAAATACTAGCCTGCCATTTTACCTGTCTCTTAAAGGAGAAATTAAACTAACATATTTGAAAAATATATATATATTTTCAACACAAATGTAGTTGCACTCACAGAACACTAACATTAAACTGTCTGGTCTGTCACATAGGGCCAGAGCCACCTCTGGAGGAAAGTTCAGACACCCTGCCACAGACCGAGGAGCATGACACTGTGGACTCAGACACCATCAGCAACGAGGGCAGCCACGAACACCAACAAGAGCCCACAGTGCCGTCCACGGCCGCCTCCACTGCCTCCACTTCCAGATGCAGGGGTCCACCTCCAGAAGACGATCTGACCCTGGCAAGCATCCTGGACAGACAGGAGCATCCCTCCAAATTTAAAAAAAAAACTTTTTTTATAGCAGAAAATAATATTGCAGTTTAATAAATGTTCTTTTGTTTTGCATTTGTAGTGTGTTTCTTTTTTTAATTTTTTTATGCATTATCATATTTAAACACACATTTTTTTGTTGATAGCCTATTTCAAAGTGCAATGTAAGACTTAGGACATGTTGGAATGTGGGAATATACAGTATCATGTAATAATTATTCTGGCACAGTTTGTGCATAACATATATTTGTATACCTACCTACATAAAATGTTGCTGGGTGATTTGCTGGCATTTTCTTTGGCCCTGGGAATAGGCTCCCACATCCTCCTCACCCTCAGACACCTCCTGCTCCCTCATCACTGGGATCATACCGTTCCTCAGCAACTGGCTGTTCTGGTTGCTGGGGAATGTTGACCTCTTGTGGCAGCATTACATCACAGGCTAATGCAATGTTGTGAAGTACACAACATGCAATGATGATGCGAGCACACTTTGAGGGCTTGTATTGTAGGGCTCCACCTGATCTATCCAGGCAAGGGAAACACATTTTAAGGAGCCTGAATGTCCTCTGTACAACACTGAGGTTTCGGCACAGGGCCTCATAGCGCCCCTATGCCTCGGTCTGTGGATTTTTCACAGGTGTTAAAAGCCAGGGACGGAGAGGATAGCCACTGTCACCTGAAGGAGGAACGGAGAAAATATATATAATCAGCTTAACGCAGTATTACATAACAGTACAGTACTGATATAACATGATGTATAAAGTATTAAACACACATGCACTTACCTATGAGGTGACCTGTGCTGAGGCGTCCCTCTCTGACAAATGCTTTGAGGGGACTTTGCCGCAGAATGTAGGAGTCATGACATGATCCCAGAAACGTGACACGACGCTGGTGATTTTGTAATCTGATGTTGTCATTTTTACGTTGAGGGAGTAGAAACATTTTCGGTTCAGATACGCATATGCATGTTCCCCAGGGGACTTGATTGCTATATCAGTGCAATCAAGTGCCCCTATTATACTGGGGAACCCTGCTACACTATAGAATTGTTGTTTTACTTGGTGATGGCTTTTAACAGGTGGAAACTTAATGAATCGGTCAGAAACAGCCAGACCTTTGTTTCCACAGATAGGTGGTGGTTGTGTGCATACCGAGCCATTAGATGAGGTTGAAGCACATCACACAAGTATTCTATAGTGTTACGATCGAACCAAAGACGATCAACCAGGAGGTGAACAGGAAGTTGATGGGTCTGAAGGTGTAGGGAGTGGGACGCCGGCGCTGATGGCGACGTCTTCTTTTTTCTAAAAGTATCACGAGAGTGATGAGGTTTATTGTAATGGAGCACTGTGCCTTTAAGAAATGAAAAATTGGAATGAAAGTAGGTGACATCAGAGCTTACGAGTGAGTGAGCAGTACTAGCCTACATGCCCGTGGACTTAAAAATAAAAGAAAATATATCTGAAACGCTTTACCATCACTGAAAGAGACATTGCTCCACGCAAAGCTATCCGTGAGTAGAAAAGAGTTTATTGTTTGTACGCATTAAAGAAATAATGCATATTGCTTTATTAAACTCAAACTGGTACAAAAAAAAATGTAGTAAATAACAAAACGGTCTTCTGCGTGTTTCGTTTAAGGGTGCAACAAACACAACATATATTCTGATAATAATACGCATAATACATATAATAATATTTGATACTGTAAATTATTCATTTTAAATTATTCAGTGTTGTGTGCAAGTGTTCGATATATGAGGTCAGTGGAACGCCTAGAGGCATATCCGGTTTTTTTTTTTGCAAATATCACGATGTTTAGTGTTATTTTTTTTTACTATTTGCTTAACGCGCAATAGTTTCGACAACTTTGAATTTGACTATAAAATCCGGTCCTGCGAAAGTCTTGCGATGTGATTTATAGCTGGAATTGAGTAGATCTGGTCGGGCGATAGTAAACCACTCCCCCCTTCTCAACCCACTTCTAGTCAACAAGCGATAGCTGCTTTCTGAAGGGCGAAAAGGGCTTGTTTTGGTTCCACGAGATTTCGCTTGGAATTTTTCTTGTGTTTTATTACCTTGAATGCTTTTGCGTCCTCGTGTTAACTATGGAGCGCCATTTGTACCAAAACTATCCAGTCGTTAGTTTGTGAATTTGTTTGTCAATTCGTGAATTGGTCAATTTGTTCAGCAATTCGTCCATAAATTTGTCAATTCATACAGTAATTCATAAACATATTTGTTAATTCATCTAATAATGCATTAATTAATTTGTCAATTAATTAATACTAAAGGCTGTATGGACATGCAAATGTCCAATCAACCAGACAAATTTCCCAACAAACAGACAAACTTGGCACAAATGACGCTCCATAGTTAACTTTGATTTGGTCCGGCCCCTAATTAGAAAAAAGGAAAGGGATTGCAGAAAGTGACTTTCTGCAGTATGGAATATTTTAATTACTTATTAACAAATTCACACTGATACACTTACTGGACATTGATTTCTAAGTGAGAACCCAATACGTTTTATTTATTTAATTCTTCAGTTGATTAAATGTCTGTTCTATCAGTAATGTTTGCCTTGATCCAATAAAATCAAAGTGTGTATAAACCAAACCTCAAGACTGAATTATAATGAATAAACTGATAGAGCTTGCCATTTAAAACAAGTGCACATTATCATAGATTTCAAAATAGGTCATATGACAAGAGAATATTGGTTAGAAAGTTATCAGCAAACTTCTGTAAACATTTACTAAATGTTATTCATTTTAAATTGTGACATGTGCTGATGTCAACACAACATATGTGATAAGTACTGTAAGAGCACTGATTTGTGTGTGCTGTCAGTGTTAGTCCTGTCTGCTGATGTTCCTGTGTGGTTGCTGTGCTGAACCCACTGTACCTGCTAATAAAAGAGTAACTGTTTTGAACTGCAAACCTGTGTCACGTTCCTCATTCTAGCCCTTCTCTACAATATATTTCATGGTATAGAATTTGTATGCAGTGGTAAGTTAGCTGTAAATAAAATTAACAATGTAACAAAAAAATGACTTGTATAAAATATGTATACCACAAGAGTGGGTATATCTAGCGTGGGATATATTTTTGTTATCCTACTTGATAACATGAGTGGGATAACATGTTTACCGGGACTAGTTTTGAGTGTGTCTGTGTTACATTCTAATCCAGTGATGTGCTGCTGAAATTCAGGACAGAGCTGCGTTTTGGTATTTCAAGCAATACTGCCACCGATACCTGTTTTATAACAACTTTAAGATGTCTGAAATAATTTCAAATTTCTATTGTTCTGATTTGGACTGCAATTTGAGAATGAGTGTAATCATGATATGCCAGTTACCTACTGTATCTGCCAACATCTGACTTATTCAAACAGTCTGTAGCCCTTTCAATTAAACTGGCAATGGTAGGAAACAAGAGAGGATGCAAATTGACAGACTGAGCTCAAGGTTCTATCTAAAGAAGGCTGCAAAGAGGCCATAAACAGGGTTCTAAATTAATCTGCGTCGAAGCGTAGTCTGTTGACAATGAAAGTACATTTAATTGCTACTTATTTTAAATATATACTTGTGGTATAGGGTGGCGTGGTGGTTAGCACTGCTGCCTCACAGCTCCAGGGTCCTGGGTTCAATTCCGGCCCTCGGGTCTGTCTGTGTGGAGTTTGCATGTTCTCCCCGTGTTCGCATGGGTTTCCTCCGGGTACTCTGGTTTCTTCCCACAGTCCAAAGACATGCTGGCTAGGTGGATTGGTCTCTCTAAATTGCCTCTTAGTTGCCCTGCGATGGACTGTCGTCCCATCCAGGGTGTAGTCCCGCCTTGCGCCCTGTGTCTGCCGGGTTAGGCTCCAGCTCACCGCAACCCTCTCTAGGATTAAGCGGTTACAGATAATGGATGGATGGATGGACTTGTGGTATAAACAGAATATGGTTTATATTTCCCTTAGGAGTATGTCCTTACATAAACTACTTGCCCCTGTCGGAGCTTGTGATTTCTTGGGACATCCTCCTACGGGGAATAAAAACAATATACCAGAACGATCATTCAGTATCCTCTATATACATTATAAAAATATACTTGCATTGCAATGGTCAATAAGTATTTAGCAGTGAAACATACGGCCCATTACTAGAATTAAACTCTGTTCGGGAGTGTCACAGATGGCTTTGTGTTGTGGCTCAGGTTCAGGAAGCAGCAGTCAAAAACAAAGTACTCACTGAAACTGAAGCTCTGTGGCTGCGCTCAGTGTTTTATTAAATAAGAAAATAAAATGTTTAAAACACAAAAACAGTGCTCACAGAGCAAAATAAATATTTTAAATAAAACAAAATCACGAACACAAAATGAACAGCCAATACAGGTCAAGCTGGGCAAATGCCTTCACTGATCCTGTATATGTTTTGTTCTTTTTAATTTTCTCTCTCTCTCTCGTTCCACCTCTGAACATCCAACCCCGTGCAGCCAATCTAGTTATTATTACCCCTCAGCCAGAGTCTGCACGAGTTTAAAAATGATGTGCGACTGTCAGCTAATTAAATACTCAGTAGCTGATCAGTCACGCATCTTCACGAGGTTCTAAAAACACACAAACCAATAACACATAATGGTGGTGGCTTTTTTTCCGCGCTGCAACAATAATAATACAATAAATCATAATAATATAATAATGATAATACAAAACATACAAATAATAATAATACAGGGGCAGGGTGTACTCCATCACAGGGAGGAAAAAAAAAAAATGTACTGAATTTAGGCACATTGCTGAGTAGATGATCCCGTTTCCTAGGTGGTCAGTCAAAGAAATGTCAACGCTACTAACGTCTACTAAACTACCAATGTTAACAGTTCTAAACAATTTATTTTATTTTTTCTCCCTGGTGACTGGTTTCATCAGGTAACAAATAGTAGTGCTTGTGATATTAGTTTTTCATTCTGAAATAAACAAGCAAAGCAGATTAGTAATATATATATATAAAAAAGTTTTTATAACATTGCATACCTGTTTTTTTTTTTGGGGGGGGGGGGGGATGTAGCATATGTAGCATTTATTAAGTCTTAAATGTAAGTACTGTTTTTTGGCTAGTTTTAAAAACACGATTTGGCTACTACAATACATGTCTACTACAATACATGTCTACTACAATACGCTCAACCAGCAGTTGCATTTGAATCAATGAGAGAGATAACAAAGCAGTGTGGCGTCATATTACATGTAAATTTAACCGTAATATTAAATTCAAATAGGATTTTTAAGTTAATCATATTTTTCTAATATATTTTGCATAACAAAATTCTAAGTGTTCCATAGTGTGTTGCAGACTTTGAACTTGCTTTTTCTTGCGTTGAGCCAGAGTTGGTAGCCTATGTATACTGCTTGTATCTGTGTGAAGTATGCCGCTGAATGTAGTGTTAAGAATCGATACCCGAGTGCCAATTTGCTTGGTGCTAGCCAAGGTTGCCCCAATGGTTTCTTGAAACTTGGCTTGTGTTTTTGATATCACCACTTTAAATGGCTGGGCACTTTTCATAACCAGGCATTTTTTTTCACATTTCCAATGAGTTTTTGTTTCAGCAAAAAGCAAGGGTACCTGAAAGACAATGGCATAGTTTACATGCAAAAAAAAAAAAAATTGTCATGCTATTTTGGTCGTACCTTTTGGGCAATTTGGGTAATTTGGGTTTACATTAAGTTTTCTTTTAGGGAGAGAAATTCTCCTTTAAAATTCAAATGACTTAATTAATATTAAAACATGTGAGGTTATATTTAAATTTGGCCTTGTGTTACTGCTGATATTGTGTAGCTTTCTTAAACTGGGTTTACAATAAGTCTTTAGTTTATGAAGAAGAACCACAAGCCTTATCTTTAAAATAGTAAAAGTACTTATTTTAACGGTTCATAGCCCCTTTGATATATACCCAGACACAAGAATTGAAGATTTTGGGGCACTTGTGTGCAATTTTATTAAGCACAGAAATAAAAAGATAAGTCAAAAGATAAAACAAAAACATAACTCACACATGGAGTACTAACTAAACTTTGTTCCGGCCTTGAACTACCAAACTGTACAGCTAAGCTGTTTACCAGTCATACAACATTAACGTTACAACACCAACAAAAAGGTTTTGGGCCATGTCTGTTCACAATGATCTCTCTCTCTCTCTCTCTCTCTCTCTCTCTCTCTCTCTCTCTCTCTCTCTCTCTCTCTGAGGATTGTGGGATTGGTGGGAGGAGCGTGCAGGGAGGAAGGAAAAGGGCTGGTCGGAGCGGGCAATTTGAAAACAAAAAAACAAAAAACAAAAAAACAAAAAAAAATTTATAAATATTATTTATTTAGTGTTTGTACATTTGTGTTTATTTATTTAATTTAGTTAATTGTCGAGTCTTTGTTTACTGTTTTGTGTTTTGTGTTGCGTGTTTGTAGACCCCGCTATGGGGTCTCATTCTCTCACCCGCCGACACGGGATCCGCTGCTCGCCGGACACCGGTGTGTCGGTAGAGGACTGCCTGCTGGCGGCCTCCTCGGTTGTGGGAAGTAATAATATCATGTCGGCGTCAAGGATGAATAAAGCTGTAGTGATGTTTTTTAGCGTAACACAGCTAGTTGATAAAATAGTTGAACAGGGATTTGTTATTAAAGGGAATTTAGTGCAGGTTTCGCCGTTAGCGACACCTGTAACTAAAGTAATTTTATCGAATGTGCCTCCCTTTATTAAAAATGAACTTTTAGAAAGAGAATTGAGTCGGTATGGAAAACTTATGGGTCCAATAAAATCGCTGTCGCTGGGTTGTAAAGACCGGGGTTGAAACATGTGCAGTCTTTTTAGAAGACAGGCTTTTTAATGTTGAACAACCCTAGTACTGTTATTGAGGTGGCATGGACCTTTCATGTAGAGGGAGTAAGCTGTGTGGTGTTTGCTAGTTCAGACGTGATGAAATGTTTTAAGTGTGGGAGTCCAGGACACCAGAGGAAATCGTGCCCTATGAAAGAGCAGGGACATGCTACTGCTGGCGGGGAGGAGGTAGGGGTGATCGGGAACACGGGAGGAAGAGCCGGCGTCCCGAGCACCACCACGGGACCTGACCTGCAGGATCACAGCGAACCACCGCAGCCAAACCCGCAGCCAGAAAGGGATGCACAGCGGCAGGAAAAAAGGGAGCATTCTGCAGGAGAAGGGAGGATCCCCGAAAGTGAAGGTGAGGGTGAGTTTATTACTCAAAAAAAAAGAAAAAAATAAATAAAAATGAGATCAATTCGCCAGAGAGCGAAGGTAAGGCAGAGCAGGGCTCTGAGACGCTGTACAGCGCGGAGACCCAGGCCGGCACTGTAGGGGATCCTGCCCAGCCTGACTCCCAGCCGCAGCAGCAGCAACAGCCGCCGCCGCAGACAGCTGAGGTCTGGAAAAAGACGAGACGAGCTGCGGGGAGGGGGGAGACCTAGATGAAGGAGACATCTCCGACTCTTCGCTATTCTCTGACATCCCCGACAGCCAAACCGTTCGGCGTAGCATTGTATATCCACTTAAAATGATAAACGATTTCCTTGATAAAACGAAAGGCAAGCGTGGCGTGGATGTAGCAACCTTTTTTTCTGATTTAAGATCTTTTATTAAATCCACAGAACTAGCATTAAAGAAGGCAACAGTGAAAGAGCTAGACATGCCAAAACGATACAGACTTAAAAAGATAGTACGTACTGTACGCGATTCATTGAGACAGAGCAAAGAATTAATATTTAATATTTTTGCTTATTGTTTGGTTTTAACCTTTTTAATGGCTTCTAAAAAAACAAATTTTCTCTCTTTTAATGTTAATGGCTGCAGACAAAGTTTTAAGAGAGCACAAGTTTTAAGCTTTTTAGAACAGAAGCGGGTAGGAGTTGCGTTCCTCCAGGAGACGCACTCAGATCCGGGTGATGAAGCGGAGTGGCAGCGGCAGTGGAGAGGACAGTGTGTGCTGAGTCACGGCTCCAATACAAGTGCAGGGGTCGCCTTGCTTTTTGAACCGAGTTTAGCAGCAGATATTTTATTAATTGAAGAGATTGAAAAAGGGTGTCTTTTAAAAGTTAAAGCTAGAATTAATGATGTAGTGTTTACTTTTATAAATGTTTATGCCCCAAATATAGGGAGCAGAAGGGTGTTATTTTTTAAGAGGTTAAAACAGACATTTGTAAATATCGATACAGAGGATATTTTAATTGTGGGTTGGGATTTTAATTGTACTGTTGATTTTAATAATGACAGAAACGCTGCTGAGCCCCACCCCCCTTCCTCTAGAGAGCTGGCTGTTGTTTTGCTTTCTGGTGGCCTGCTTGACATCTGGAGGAATCTACACCTTAATACAAAACAATATACATGGTCACATAATCTTTCACAAGGTACTGTTAGGGCTAGATTGGACAGATTTTATACTCCTCAGCACTCCCTTAATACATTTATAACAGCTCAGATAATTCCCACTAGTCTTTCTGATCATCACTGTCTCTTGGTCACATATATTTTTGCCAAAGAAAATCATTCTTCCTCCCATTGGCATTTTAATCTAAAATTATTGCAAGATACAGTTTTCACACAATACTTAAAGGACATGTGGGGAAATTGGAGAAGCCAAAAACAACAGTGTAGTAGTCTGCTGCAGTGGTGGGACTTGGGTAAGGTGCAGATTCGACTTTTTTGTCAGCATTACACTCGGGATGCAACCAGGTCACGGAATGCAGCCATGACAGAGCTTGAAAGACAGATTGTTGAGTTAGAGAAACGAGCAGACAGCCACCCAAGTGAGACGGCACAAGATACCCTGAGGCAGCGGAGATCCACCCTGAGCAGCCTGCTGGAGGAGAGGTGCGGGAGCGCAGGTGCGCCTCGGTTCATAGAGCTGAGGGACATGGACGCCCCAGCAAATTCTTCTTCGGCTTAGAGAAGAAGAAAGCCAACAGTAAGCGGCTGCTCTGTGTCCGACTGCCCCTGCGCAGAGAACTGTTCAGTAAGGAGGACATCAGTGTAGCGGCGGTGAACTTTACCAGGACTTATACAATAAAGAACCATGCAACTCAGCAGACCTGGAGATGCTGCTGCAGGACCTGCCCAGGCTGAGCGAGGAGGAGCAGCAGGACATGGAGGGAAACATCACACTGCAGGAGCTGAGCACCGCCGCCACACAGCTGACTAGCGGAAAGGCCCCAGGGATTGATGGACTACCGATTGACTTCTTCAAACACTTCTGGAATGAACTGGGGCCTGACCTGCTCCTTGTGCTGCAGGAGAGCCTGAGGTCCGGGGAGCTGCCGCTAAGCTGCCGTAGGGCCGTCATTGCGCTGCTGCCTAAGAAAGGGGACTTGTGCCTGCTGAAGAACTGGAGACCAGTCTCACTTTTATGTGCAGATTTAAAACTATTTTCGAAATGTTTGACAAACAGATTGAGAAACTGCATGGCTAACATCATTCACCCAGATCAGACGTACTGTGTGCTGGGAGGTCTATTTTGATAATGTGTTTTTAATAAGAGACTTTTTAGCAACAGGAATGGGTGATTTTAATGTGGGACTGGTCTCCTTAGATCAAGAAAAAGCTTTTGATCGGGTCGACCATTTTTATCTGTTTAAAACCCTGGAAGCCTTTGGTTTTGGTCCTCAATTTATTAAGTTTATCAGACTTTTATATAATAATATTGTTAGTGTTTTAAAAATCAACCATGGGCTGAGCCAACCTTTCCCGGTGTGCAGAGGTATCAGGCAGGGCTGCCCCTGTCAGGTATGCTTTACTCCTCTCGATTGAGCCCCTGCTGGCTCTGTTGAGGAGTAGACTGACAGGCTGGAAACTGCCATGCTCTGCTCCTCCTGTGTCAGTGAAGGTGTCTGCCTCACGCAGATGACGTGACCGTGTTTGTCTCGAGTAATGAAGATATCCTGGAGCTGCAGCGAAGCTTCGAGATGTTCCAGAGAGCGTCATCTGCGAAGATTAACTGGGACAAAACTGACACCTTCCTGTCAGGGAGCTGGCAGGGAGTGGCCCTCCGGTTCTGCCACAGACCCTGAAGTGGAGCAGATCAGGGATGAAGGTGCTAGGGGTCTTCCTCGGTACCGCTGCTTATATGGAGCAGAACTGGGAGGGCCTGATAGACAAAGTCAGGGGGAGGCTGGAGCGGTGGCGGGGGCTGCTGGAACAAATGTCATTTAGGGGGAGGGTCCTGGTAGTTAATAATTTGACTGCCTCAATGCTGTGGCACAGGCTGGTGTGTGTGGACTTTCCCCAAGATATTATTGACAGTCTTCAGAAGCTTCTCCTGGAGTTTTTCTGGGGGGGGAAGCATTGGTTAAAGCCTGCTGTAGTGTACCTCCCCCGTGATGAGGGAGGGCAGGGGCTCATCAGCATCGCCGGCAGGGTGGCAGCTTTTAGACTGCAGGCCATACAAAGGTTCCTGTATGCTGGGAGGGAGCCCACTGGAAGAAGTTAGCCTGCTTCTTCCTTAATAAAGTAGAGGGGCTGGGATACGGCACTCATTTGTTTTAATCAGCCATCACACTCTGGACAGTTCTAACCTACCCTCCTTTTATTGCAGTATTTTAAAAGTGTGGAAGGCAGTGAGAGTGGAGAGGGAGGAGGAGGTTTCAACAGTGCAGAGCCTCCTAGAGGAACCACTTCTGTTTAACACTCTTCTCGGGCGCAGTGCCTGCAGTCACTAGCACTGCAGGAAAGTTTTGTGAGGGCAGGTATCACGAGGTTAGGACACCTGATGGCACCTGGACTCTCTTGCTGGCTCAGTGCGGCAGAATTGGCAGGAAGGCTGGGTTGGCGCTGAGAGACAGGCAGAGAAAGTGCTGAGGGAGGTAAGGGCTGTCTGTCTCCAGGGCAAAAGCAAACCCTGAGAGATGATGCCGCACAGGAAGGAGGACAGGGACAAGACGCTGTTTTTCCAGAGCTGCTGGTGTCTCCCACAGGTGTGGTGGAGGAGCAGGGGGAGGATGAGGAAAGAGGTCAGATTTTAAAACTTCAGAAAATGAAACATCTGAATTTTAGAGTTTTAAAAAGTCAAGACCTGTACAGGTTATGTATAAAGTCAGCCCACTGCAGAGAACTGAGAGGGAAGGTAGACTCTAGATGGAGGGCTCACCTGTCCCTAGGAGAGGAGGGGACCCCAGAATGGAGGGTGCTGTATAAGCCTCCCCTGGATAAGAGAGCAGGAGACCTGCAGTGGAGGCTTATTCATGGCATCCTGGCCACAGGCAGACTCCTCCATAAAATCGACCCCAGCATCAGCTCGGAGTGCGTTTTCTGTTTGCAGAAGGAAACTGTGTTCCATGCGTACAGTGACTGTGAGAGGTTAGATCCTCTATTCCAACTCCTCAGCAACCTGTTGCAGAGTTTGGGGGTACTGTTTACAAGGCTGATGTTTATTTTTGGGGTCCCCTACAGGCAGAAGCAAAGCAATGTCTGTGTACTAATTAATTTTCTTCTAGGGCAGGCAAAGCTTGCTGTACTGAAGTCCCGAAAAAACAGGCTGGCAGGCTTAGGGCTGACAGAGGTGGTGAGGCTGTTTAGAGTACTGGTGGTGAGCAGGCTCAAGGTGGATTTCGCCTATTTTAAATTGGTTAGTGACCTACAAGGCTTCCAGGTGAAATGGTGTGTGGGTGAGGCTGTCTGTTCGGTGAGTGAGGAAGGAAACCTTGTTGTTTTAATTTAATTTGAAACTTTTGTCTGTTTATAATGAATTTCAGAGTGTTATTTTTTTTAAGGTAAAATAGTTTTTTCTTTTATTTTTTGTAGGATTTTTATGGTGACGTGCTGGTGATGTCCTGGAACCAGCAGGAATCTTAATTTCATAATTTTTGTGTTTTTACCTTATTGGGTTTTTTTTTAAATGGATTAATATGAATATAGGTTTCTTTAGGTTTTAGGGTTTTTGTTGTATTAATATCTGTTTTAGGGTAAATACTTTGTCTTTTAGGATTTTATACTGATGCTCTGGGGAGATTTTGTTGATCCCTGGAGTAAGCAAAAATTGTAATTTTTACTTTTTTTTTGTGGGTTCATCCTATTGGTTACTTTTGTAACAGATTTTAAATGTGAAAATAAAGAACCTTAAAAGTCAAAGTCTCTCTCTCTCTCTCTCTCTCTCTCTCTCTCTCTCTCTCTCTCTCTCTCTCTCTCTCTCTCTCTCTCTCTCAACTGGAGACTACCATGAACAAATATTTGTTCCTATTTAAATACCTGCCTGCTAAACCCAGGCAGGTGACACTAATAAACCAACTAACCAAATTAAATTAAGTAAAGTAATTACACCCATGTTCTCTAGCAGGTCTCTGTCTCTAGCAGGGACAGAAATTAACCCTGTCCCTGCCAACCACCAACACATTTCTTCCAGACAGGGATCCGCCCTGCCACAAGGGAAACAAAATGAAAACCCAGACATCTCATCACACAAATACCAAAAAATACCAACATTTGATAAGAGAGTGCTTTTACTATCCATGTCTTACTGGCTAAACATGTTTGACTGCATATACTGTATATATATATATTTATTATAGGCGTACATATATTATATATACAAGGTTTCCTAATTCTGATCCTTCTGGTAGCCTACAAATGGAGCTAAAATCCAGCACTTTAGGTAAATGATATAAAACAATATTCAGTCAAAATGTTTAATACAGTACATTTTCAAAATGCTGGTAGTAAATCTACAATAGGCTACCCTACTCATAGTATTCTTAATAATAATAAAACAAATAAAAAAATAAATAACAATAATAAATACCTGAATCCAAATTCTGCAGGGACAGTGCAAGGCTCTCACCAGTAGAATGTTGTTATATATTTTTTTGTTATTGGGTATCCAGTATACCGGTGACCCATACAAGTTCAACAAATTCCTCAGTACAGTAGATGCTAATCCACCCGGGAATTTTTGTAACTTTCTTGCAGTAAGCTGTTGTTAGCCCCATATTTGTCTTTTTCTACAAACTAGCGGAACCAACAGTTCCCCGTTCCCCCCCACCCCCCCCCGATTTTTTTTACAAATTTTACCCAATGGATCAGGTTTAAGAGATTTTATTTGAACTCTGTACAGGGTGCTGATGTCAACAGCCTGCAGCAATAATATAGGAGACCACTGGTGCGAATTCCCAGCTATGGTCATTTAATACATTACATATTATGCTACAAACGGCTGCAAAATCCAAATTGCCTTGTGGCCAGGCAGTTATTTTGCACTGCTGCCTATGTAAGCCTAAGAGTAATGCAAATTACTCAGCACGCACAAGCAAAGTGACCCTGGGTTTGAATATGCAGGCTCTTCTCCTTCTTGCCCTTCTCCTCCGAAGGGCCTTACAACTCATTATAATGTTTGCGCCTGCTTAGTATTCCAGTTCCCTGCCCAATTCTATACTCTTCTCTTTATCTGATACATTTCAATATCGTTAAATGGATTAATGATGACAAAGTGCTAATTTGATAGCGGGGTGCATGAATGCCAGGTGACAACCATTCATTACATATGCTGCATTTTTAGTGGCCACTAAAGTCCCACTTTATGGCCACTAAACATAGTTTGCGTGTGAAAAAACAACGATTTTGCCCATAATATGGATGTTTTGCAGCTGCAAATCACTTTGCACGTATCCTTACATCAGATCCTTTATGTGTACATTACTTTGGATTTACCTTGGTATTTTAATCTCTAGTAAATATAAAATCTGTTATTGTTGTTCAATAATAATAATAACTAGAAGTTGCAAGCAACTTGATGGCTTCCAAGGCATTCTTGTTCCATAGTAACCATGACCCTATCTGCACTGTAAGGAGTTATAAGCTAGTTTTGCACTTTACCTTAAGGAGAGGTCAAAGGTCACGGTCAAGTTAATTTTTGAATAGAGCATATATGGGTTAATTTGTTTATTCTATGGTAGCTATGACACTGTGATTGGCTCATGGCGGCCAAAGTTCTTTTTTATGTACTGAGTTGCTTTGCACAAACTTGATAGACAACCTATGTATGCAAAGTTTGGCTTCAATTGGCATAAAGGTTTCAGAGAAGAAGCGTTGAATATATATATATATATATATATATATATATATATATATATATATATATATATATATATATACAGTATATATATTCAACAGTATATATATATATATACAGTATATATATTCAAACGCCTTCTTCTCTGAAACCTTTATGCCAATTGAAGCCAAACTTTGCATACATAGGTTGTCTATCAAGTTTGTGCAAAGCAACTCAGTACATAAAAAAGAACTTTGGCCGCCATGAGCCAATCACAGTGTCATAGCTACCATAGAATAAACAAATTAACCCATATATGCTCTATTCAAAAATTATTATTATTATTTTCTCCCCAATTTAGAATGGCCAATTATTAGGCTCAGCTCACCGCGACCACCCCTGTGCTGACTTGGGAGGGCGAAGACGAACACACGTTGTCCTCCTCCAAAGCTTTTTTTCACACTGTGGACTCACCATGTAGCCACCCAAGAGCTACAGCGTCGGAGGACAACGGAGCTCTCGGGCAGCTTACAGGCAAGCCCACAGGCGCCCGGCCAGACTACAGGGGTCACTGGTGCGCGATGAGCCGACCTAACCGTAGCCGACCTAACCCTCCCTCCCCCCGGGCGGCTCTTGGCCAATTGAGCGTCACCCCCTGGAAGCTCCCGTCCTCGGTCGGCAAAGGAATAGCCTGGACTCGATCTTGCGACGTCCAGACTATAGGGCACATCCTGCACTCCATGTGGAGTGCCTTTACTGGTTGCGCCACTCGGGAGCCCCACGTTTGAATATTTTTGACAAATCCAATATGGCTGCCAAGCCATGTGACCAATCGTCTTGTGTTGAACAAATCTAAATATAGGCCATAAGGGTAGTATGTGCCCCAAGTTTCACATCTGTACCATAAGAGGTTTTGGAGAAGAAGATTTTGTTAAATTGGCCAATATTCGTGAAAAATCCAATATGGCTGCCAAACCATGTGATCTATGATTTTGTTTTCGCTCTGACACAACTTCCCAAAGGCCTCTACCACCACTCTATGAAGATTCATGAGTCTACAACATTGTACCTTAATGAATACTCCAATATGTGTAAATATGTGCAAATTGACCATAGCTGAAATTTGATTGGCTTGCAGCGGCCAGGTTTTTTTAATATAGTGACTTGCTTTGAACTTGATAGACAACATTGCCAAGGCCGTGTATGCAAAGTTTTGATTCAATCGGCATAACCGTTTCAGAGAAGAAGTCGTTTGAATACTTTCGACAGATCCAATATGGCCGCCAAACGATGTGACCGATTGAATTCTCTTGAACAACTGTAAATCTAGGCCATGAGGGGAGTATGTGCACCAAGTTTCAGATCTCTGCTGTAAACCAGTTTGGAGAAGAAGATGTATCCAATATGGCTGCTAAACCATGTGACCTATGACCGTCATTTTCGCACTGACCCTACCAAGTTTCATGAGTTTCCGTGCAACGGTGTTGATTTTAGAGATTTTTGAAAAAAAAAAAAAAAAATCCTAACAAACAAAAGGCTTCCCAGCCATTCTGGCTTGGAAGCCTAATAATAATAATAATAATAATAATAATAATAATAATAATAATAATAATAGTAATAATAATATTGTACATATTAAATAAATATATATATATATATATATATATATATATATATATATATATATATATATATATATATATATATGGAGGCTGTGTGGTCCAGTGGTTAAAGAAAAGGGCTTGTAACCCTTTGTGTGTATATATATATATATATATATATATATATATATATATATATATATATATATATATATATATATATATATATTTTTTTTTCCATGGTAAACATATGTGTTTCAGAGTGTTTTATTAATAATGACCACCATGGCATATAACTGAAATGATTAATGTAAAATATATACACACCTCATTAACTTTTCAAGTCTCAGATCACAGTTATTTTCCTCATTAACTTCAGTCCAATTATTTTTAATGGGGCCTGACAGCTCTTGAATTAGAAACCATTCATCTGTCCCTTTAAACATGTTCTGCGCTCTGCTATAGTTTATAGGCAGATGCTTTCCAGGTATAAAATTAGTTAGTAGCACGGAAATCTTATTTTTGCAGTAATGCACTTATCTTTCCATGATATTTATACATTTTGGGTGGTCTGTTTGGAGGGATGGAGGTATTATTACTTGTTTTTTGTTTTGTTTTATTTTTTTGTGCTTTGTTTTGTTTTGTTTTCGTTTGGTACCTTTTTCTTACAACAGGAATATTTTTCTTTAATTTGGTCTCTGAATAAATTTTTGGTTTTTATTTGTGAAATTATTTAACCAGGATGTGCCCTTGAGATTAAGTAATCTCATTTCCTAGGAGGTCCTGGGAATTAGCCGTACATAAATACAAGTACAACATGCTTCAGTTCACAGCAGACTGCATTAAAACAGTAATACAATTAAGAAGAGAGACAAAATGAAGCTAAACATTCCAGCAACAGGAATACATACTGTAACGGTTCCTCTCCTAAAATGTTCCTCAGCACTTTAAAAGCGAGCCCTTTTGTTATGTTATGTACCTACTCAAAAATGTAATAGCCTAGCCTCTGTGTGCTTATCAGAAAAATAAACTTGATTGAAATGATAAATCATATATAAAATTCTGTTTTGCCTCAGAGACTGAATGAATTGTATTGACTCTATTGCACATGCCAGTTTGTCCTATGGCACAAATGGGATCGTCACTGCTGAAGTATTATGAACATGTGTTCAGTCAAGGAACTCATGTGATAGATAGAATATGTATTACAAATTAGACACAATAACAGATTTATGCATATTATACATTCTTGGATAATGCATTTAAACATAAAATACACCTTTGGCCTCGCCTCTGGGAACCCCTGCCCATGAATTTTCCCTCTGATAAGTGAAGAAGCTGACTGTAGGGAAGCCGTGGGCAGGGGGCAGGATAGCTACCCTCCCCCTTAGACGAAGCCAAGAAAGCAGGTGGAGACTGGGAAGGAGGGGGTAAACTCTAACACACAGCAGGGAGGTAATGGATCAGGTAAGATTTAAATCCCTTCCCTGACAATCTTTAGACAAGTAATTACGTTGTTAGCGAATGGGTACTGCTATTTCAATTGGCAGTTGTCTGGTTATTGACACTTAATAAGCTTGATTTAATTAACTGATTAAAAGTGAGTTCCCTGCCTGAACCATCACTTTGCTTAATGAACAGCTTTCAAATCTGTTGGCAGTTGCGCTGCTTTTTAGTGTTAGAAGGCAATTTACCCACCCTTTTTAGAAGTACTATGTTTTGGCCAAACACTTGCTTTAGCGTGAGGAATGTGTGTCGTCAAATTCTCATGACAATGGAGAGATAATTTGGAGTTTCTAAACTGCATGTAAACCAAGCTATGTGTCAGATATTATTGAGAGTGTGGTACGCCTATTGTCTATTAATTAAATGCAGTCCAGTTCAAATTACCATATAAAACGACAATACAGCAATGTGTTGGTTTGGGTCCATGGTATGGTAGAAAACATCCCTGTAGTATCCTATACATCCCTGTAGTAAACATGTAAAACTCCTACCCGTTGCAATCTCTTTTACACATTACTAAAGCTCTTAGTACTTTACACTGCAAGCTCTTAGTACTTCACACTGCAATATGTCTGATATCCTGTAGTGTACGTATAAACCTGCTACTTTAACGTACAACCTGTATCCATATCCCCTAATTAATATTTCTGGATGGGACAGCAATTTCTTGTGGTTATATGAACTATTTTGCACAATCCAGATTTACTGAGGGAATTATCTTGCTGTGTTAAAGAGATTTCTGAAACAGAACCAGTCGTACTGGTTAGAAGAAATCTTTTGCCCAATAAAACATTTAATTGTCGAGTATTTTTATTTTTTTTAAATATTTATTTCTAAAGTTGAATTTATAATTGAAAGCTGATATGTTATACAGTCATGTTCAATTTAACCCAAAAATATAATTATTGTAGTTACCACAATATTGTATACTGTAGCTCTGTTTTATCAGAAACCTGTAAAGAACACAAGCTTCATAGATTTGTAAATCAACAGATTCTACCACTACTTTTTGCAATATCCTAATGCTGTAACATTGGGTTTTATTTGTATAGATTTTTTTTAAAGACTATGTTTTGTTTTAGTAGGCCACATCAAATGCACATGTATTTAAAAATCTTTATATTTAAAGAATAGGGCCAAAAATGCCATGAAGATATAAAGAGAAAACCAGACAAAACTCCTTTTATGCATATGCAAACTACCCTTTCATTAATCCTAATTATGCACATTTATGTATTTACAGTAATGGGTGAGGATGGAACTAAATAGGTTTGGTCTCATTTTTATTCCTTTAACATGCCACTTTGCATCTCAGACTGATGGATGCTTATATGGATGACTACTTGATTATATTATGTAGTGGCATACAGTATAAACCAGTTGTGGAACCCCTGCACCAGATCAATCTTGGCCTGCAGCCTATGTTAACAGAAGATTAATAACTTAATAACTAGTACCTAAAGGGGACTTCCAAAACAAACAATCTATGTACAGCATAAAGCTTCTTTGTATCATGGTGTTTGTGCAAAATTGCTGATCTTCAGTGGTGCTTATTTAAGGAGCGGTACGTTGGCTGTGGTGCTCGAGGGTTAGTGCGGCAAAATCGGCAGGAGCTGTTCCCTTTCAATTCGAAGACGATCACCAACCAATACTTTTGGTATATGCTAGGTTTGGAACAATAATCGATTATCGTGATATTATCGATTAATGTTTTTACATCGATAATTGTATTGCGTTGAAAAATAATTATTGATAATCATTTTATCGTCCGTTACCCACAATGATATGCTTGTGTGTAACAGTAACTCTGCATTGAAGCAGTAAGACAGGACTTAACTGTGATCTGTGCGCGCTGCGTAGTGGGAAGTTGTAACATGTGACGTAAGATTCACAGAGTAAAGGCAAACGTTTGAGCTAATGGCGATGGCAACTGCAGAAACTACCAAACCTTCCGAAAATATTTTAGAAAAAAGAATCAGCATCAGTCCTGTGTGGCAGTTTTTTGGAGTGACAGAAAGTGATCCGCAAGGTAATAAGCCCGTCTGTAGGCAGTGCAGAAAAGTTGATATTTTTGAATCGCAATTTATAATTTGTTTTTTGTTTTTTTTAAACACTTTTTTTAATAAGTAGCCTATATTTCAAAAGTTGAAAAGCTACCAAACAAACATTTGGTTATATTATTTGTGCTTTTTTTGTAACCAACCATTGTTTCATAACTTTTATTAAAGATGCTGGTCTTTTTGGTAAATTCCAAGACATTTTACATATGTTATTTTTTCAGCCGATAATCATGATTATCGTGATAATTTACAGCCGATAATTGATAACTGAAAATGTCATTATCGTCCAACCCTAGTATATGCCTGTCACTGAGCATTTTATATGAAAGCTGCCGATAGGCCCCTCTGTGGAGTGACGTCCTCGGTCCCGCCCACCGAGGTATTAAATAGTCACTACACGGAGAACTCATTCTCTTTTGCCTCTCACAACCAGGTAAGTAAGGTGGGTATAAACTAACCTCTTTCCAGTTGTTGATTGTCTTTTTTAAGAGCCCTCTCTGAGTTTTCTGTGAGTTTCTTGACCATTTTATTGCTGAAAGCCAGCTTGCCACTTCCCCGGACTCAGAACTTGGCAGCTGAAGCCTGAGTGAAACGCTGCACAACAGCGCTCTGTTTTAAAATAATTATTTTCAACAGCCTACATCGCCTAGCGACTGTAGTCTGCCTTTACAAACCATGCAGATTTCTGCCTGTGTTTTCTATTTTCCTCTGCCCTTGGCAGCTTTTGAAAAATACCAGAGAGAGAGACGTTTTCCTTCAGCGATACCTAGCTCTGCTGCGCCCGCTTTTGAGTCGAGTACTCTGGGACACCTCAGCATGCACACTCGTTGTGCACAGCCTAGTCTGCCCCTAGAGGTTGTTACTATGTATTACTGCTCACAGTAAAAATAAAAACCCTTACACCAGGTTGCTGTTGAGTGTCTGTGTGTATTACTGCCTTGCAGTTAAAAAAAAAATAAAAAGAAGAAACAACAACTGTGTGCTCCCTCCATTAGGCCTGGTATTACCTGGTCCTACTGTTGAGTAACCCCACACACATTCGAACCACGCTCCCCAAAAAAGCAGTGTGTAGGTCCTAAAAAAAAAGTCTTTCTCTTTCTCTCTTTTTCCCACATCTGTAGGCTGTGCCCCCGCAAGCTATGCGCTGCAACGGCTGTGTACTGCACGTGATCCAGACATCACCATCTGAGGACTGCTCCACTCCACTGTAAGCTTCACGCTGCACCAGCTGTGTGACTGCACGCAGACCAGACTGCAACTGTCTGTAGGCTACTCTCCACATCGTTGCAAGATACGCACTGTTCTTGGTTGTGTGACTGCAAGCAGCCCAGACTAGACACACAGCTCAGTACCCTTGGTGCTTGAAGCCCTCTGTACTTTGTGCTTGGTGCTTCGGAGCCCCAGTGACTCTACCTCGACACCCTCAGTACCATCGGGTCCTCGGTGCCTCGGTGCTTCACTGCCGACCCTGCCTCCAGAGAGAGATGAGGGGATGAGCGTGGAGGAACACAACGCCATATCCATTGAGGCATAGGGCGTCCAGAACCAGAGGTCCAAGAGATGACCCAGGAGGCGGTGCCCCTCCCTGAAGCTCAGTTTGGGCTCTCATGGAACGAGCCTCCAGCTTTCTCCAGGTTCCCTGGAAGGCAGTGCCTGAACAGTGCCTGTATTCAGACCAGCGCAATCTTCAACCCCCCCCAGCCTTTTCCAGTGTTCCCGGATTTTCTGAAGGAGGTCAAGTCCTCCTGGCACCGCCCGGCCTCGGCACCCAGTGTACCCAAGAGCGCGACCTCACTGGCCTCCTTGGAAGGTGCAGAGGCAAGGCCTTGGTGCAAGCCCCCACGGTAGGAGGCCTGTCTAAAGATTCTGTATGACCTAAAGGCCAATGCAGGATCACAGAAGCCCACCTCAAAAAGGCGTATGCAGCTGAAGCACAAGTAACGCGCCTGGCCAACACAGGAGGCCTGCAATCTGTACCCCTTCCCGAACTGCTAGCTTCAGAGCTACGCCTGGTCTCGGGTACGATATTACAGATCTCTCGCTTGCTTGGTGGTAGCATGCAGACAGCTGTGGCTGTCTCAGGTGAGGGTCCCAGATGCGGACAAGTCCGCCCTATTGGACGCGTCTATTTCCACTGGCCACCCCTTCGGGTCAGCGGTGGAAGAGATATTGCAACGCTCCCACAGGAAGCGTGAGCCGTCTTGGCAGGTGGCTGCAATTCTCGCCACCCGTGCCCCGGCACGAGAGAGGGGGAAGCATTGGCGTCCGGCAGTTACTAAGGTAACCCGGACAGTTACAATCCCTACTGCGACACGGGGTGACCTGAGGCACCGCATTCAGGCCCCCGCGGCAGCTAATACACAGTGCTGTCAGCAAGGACGGGGAAACGCCGGACGTGGGGCCCCAGCGCATCAGTGCTCAGGGAGACAGTTCCAGAGGAGCCGCCCCAGGCAGCCTCCAAGACAGGCTCCACCTCAGCCTCAGCAACCTCAGCAGGGACCCTGAAGGCTTGCGGCCTCAGACCCACCTGTTCACACAACACCAGCTGCAATACTGGCACAATTGCACCTCAGACTCCTGGGTGCTCGCCACCATACACACCAGTTATGCACTGCAGTTCCGCAGGGGACCTCCTCCCTTTCGAGGGATCACGGTTACATCCGTGAACGGCCTTCTCCAGGTCTTGGCTCTCAGGCAAGAATTAGAAACACTACTTCTCAAACAAGCCATCCATCTCGCAAAACACACCTTTCAAGATACTTTCTGGTGCCAAAAAAGGAAGGCGGCCTTCGCCTCATCCTAGACCTGAGACACCTCAAAGGGTTCTTGAGGGAGAGGAGGTTCCAGATGATCACATATCACCACATCCTCCCGTCTGTCCAGCCAGGCGACTTAAAAGATGCTGGGCTACTCTGCATACATTCACCAGGTTCTACCGACTTAATGTGGTAGATCCCTCTACGCCTTCATTAGGCACAAGGGTCCTTGAAGTTGCACGCTCATGCCACCAACACTAGTTGGCGGCAACGAGACGTCCCTCATATGTTGTCCGCTCATACTCCCTCGCGACAGCTTTGGTATACTTCCCAAAAGTATTGGTTGGTGGTCGTCTTCAAATTGAATGGTTCCCTGAAAGAGAAAACCACCAAACCATCACTCTCATTCGCAGGTTCAATGCAAAACAGAATGAGTTCTCTGCGTAGTGACTATTTAATACCTCTTTAGGTGGGACCGAGGACGCCACACCACACAGCTTTGATATAAAAAGCTCAGTGAATACCTGATCTGTGGCAGGCATATCCCAAAAGTATTGGTTGGTGGTCGTCTTCTCTTTCAGGTATTCACTGGTAAATCCATCTCAGTTACATATGTGAGCAGGAGGATGATGGGAAATGTAGTTCTGAGAGGTCCATGTGGGTACAGGTGAAGCCACTTTGAGGCAGGGAATGCAATTAAAAAGTTTAAAAAAGTGGTCAAAATGTAAAAAAAAAAAATATAAAAAAAATAAAACAATACACACACCTTATGTAAACAGTTGTAGCAACACATGGGAACATGTAACACAATAAAATAAAAAAGGTCCTTATGTACCCTTTAAGGAACCAATAAGTGGCTGCTGAGTGAGAACAGGTGCAGAGGTGATGTGGTGCAGGAGTAATCACAGACAGAAACTGTAATCCGTTTGGAAAAGAGGTCTTTTATTTTATAATCCCGGTCTGGCGACCAAACAATATGTAATGTGTAATGCACAGAGATAACAATAATAATGGGTTGCAGCCCACACAATAAATACACGATATCTGCCCCACAATAATACTAGACATGGTCACCAGTCCGGGTGCATGCAATAGTGCTCGTGGTGGGTGATAACAATTTATTAAGTGACTGTGGTGTAGTGTTGTTCTGGTTTTGTAACAAAACAAGACGATTACACACAGACAAACAAAAAAACATTCACGACACAGCTCTCACCGTCCTTCTCAGTTTACCTTTAAAAACCAAATGTGAAGGAGTAGATTGCGATTCTCCGTCCCCTTTTACGCTATCACGCATGGCCCCTTGGTAAACGAGTGTAGCTGTATCTACAATCTGCAGCTACTACATTGTTTACCTTCTGGGTCAATACGTTCCTGCAACGGAGTCTCGCCTTCTTCCAGACTGACTGACTTCCCAACCCTGGGCAAGAAGTGTCAGGCCAGCCCGTCCAAAGAACTCTACTTTTGCTGCTTAGCGCCCTCACAGGCCGGGAGGGAGATTTACAACCAAAATTCGTTATATTTCTGTCACACACATCTATACAGGTTAAAACAATACCTGTGAGACATTGCTGTTATTTTCCTGGATAACCTGAAAACATTTTTAGTACTTTTTCAGAATTATAAACAGCTTTGTGTAACAAAGGAGTCCATGTTTAAATGTTGATTTCCACTCAGTTTATCAAGCCAGCTCATCACACAATGGAGCCTTTTATGTACATTACAAGGTTACTATCCTGCAGATGAGGGACATGCCCATACTTCACAATGCTGTAAACCATGCTGTAAACTTTTCTTTTTGTAAACTCACAAAATAAGTAAGTGTATTTTCTACCTTTTGGAGGTTTATTTTTACAATTGAACATTTGTTATAAATTATGTCATTTTAGATACCCTGTTTTAAACTAAAGGGATTTTTGGGGACAATTTAACATAAATTATTGGACCTATAGTTATAATACTCAACATAACCAACTTCACCACATGGTGAAATCGTAAACAAATGCAATGCAAATATCACCAGGTTGCAGAACAATATAAACATTGTATACTGTCAGAACATCTATAAACATGGCTTTTGCATATGCCCATACAACAACGTAAAGGCTCTGTCTGTATTTCACCCAGTTCATGTTTTTTGTGTACTCTGCTTAGTCTAATGTGTAGCATTGGCAGAGCCCTAATCAACTGTCTCCAGATTCCTCATGATTGCTGGTTCTACAGAACATATAGTCGTTATGGTCACCAATATCGATATATTTTGATATGATATCAATATTGTTCAATATTGATAATTTCCATATTTTCTGCAATATCGTGGGATTTAAAAGTTCAGAGACATACTTTTTAATGAAAATATTGTTAAAATACAAACACAGTATAATTAAGTATATTTTATATTAAGATACAATAAACCCAGTACATACCAATCAACTTTTTACTATGCGCCAATAATGATGCATATAAAAAAAAGCTCGACATCTGTGATGGAAACAGAAAAAATTTGGTTAATTCATGCGAGCGAACAAAAAAAAAATATGCTCGATAGGGGTGGATAAAAATGTATCCTGTACAATAAATGGTACGCACAAATACAATGTCAATTTTAATCTGTTATAAAATGTAGATGCATACATTTGTGCTTTTACAGGTTTGTAGAAGGATGTTTTTTTTATTCTACATTCTAAATGCTTATTGTTTGAATTTATTCCTGTAACAGGGGAGATCTGTACTGACTGTCTGGTGCATGCATGGTTATGCATGAAGAGGGCAGCAGCCTCGTAAGATCCGCCTGTCAGTCATGGCGATGACACGGAGAGGCGGGGAAGAGGGTGTGTTGGCTTTCCCTCTGAGTGGCTGAGAGGTGGGCCTTCGGGGATTGCTCGGCCCATAAGTACTGCGCTTGGTTATGCATTTGGGTGGCCTAAAAGGGGATACCCCGTGACATTGGCGAAAGACGCCAGTGTAAATAAAGACCAGGCAGGAACGCCAGCGGTTGAAGAGAGGATGAAACAAGCAATCACGGCTGAGGAAGACAGCCCGCCTTAAACAAGAAATAAAATAAATTATTATGTACCCGAGGGGACGTGTGTAGATATACGGGGAACTCTGGCCACCGTAGTGTATAGAGAACAGCCAAGCGTAGGACGGAGACCCGAGCTGACTGGCATAGCGGCAGTGGGGGCACTGCGTAAGCAGCACTTTTGTTTTATAGTTTTATTACTGTGTTTTTTTTTCCCTTTTCATTTCACCTCTGGTTTTCATTATTATTTTTGAGCACCTGTGAATGACGCCTGCATATACTTGTGTTGGTAACCCTGTGGTCCTGATTACCGTTGCCGGTATCCAGGCCACAGACAACAGCGCCCTCTGCGGGCTAAAATAAATAAGAATAAATAAATAAATAAAACTGGGCATCTGTGTGGTGTTCTCAAATACCATCTTCTGTCTCCCGTGTCAGTGAATATCCCCACCCTTCCACAATTGCATATAGCTTTTTTACTTTCATTTATGTTAGCAACACTAGGTACATTGTATTTGTTGGTCCGAACCAGTGCTCTCGTCCCATGAGGTGAGGATTTAAATTACTGACACGGGCCAGCGAAAGCATTACTTTTAGTTTAGCTTTTTAAAATGATCCACTTTTTATACAAAATGTTTACAATTGACTTAAAAAATATAACTTGCTGTAAAATATTTTTAAAATACAATGCCTTTAACTCATTGTGTGCGTAAGTGATACACCCAATCAACAAACTGATTAATTTTGTATGTGTGTACAAGTGCATTTATTTTCAAAATCAAGCAGGCTTACTTAAAAGTTGGTCTTGATTTTAAAGATGGATGCTGCTCTTCCCAGGAGAGTTTTTATTCATGCAAATACATATCTAAACCAATGCGTACCCCCTAGCTTGCTTCCAGCATAAAAAAGCAAAAGTGGTGTTTAAAAAATAGGACTTTGAAGAGACTGACATAAGTACATATGGAAAGTAGCTATCTATATTCAGTACATATGGAGAGTAGCTATCTATATTCAGATATTCCTTGATGCCTTGCATAATATTTACTAAGGATGCTTACAACTGAGTACAGAATTTGGTAAATTATATTTTGTGGCATTAGTGTATGGTGTAGTAAATCCAGAACGTGAGTTTACATAGCCTACGTGTTTTGGGGAGGAGTGATCATGTGTAATTACCTATATTTATTATATATCGATACAAATCTATTCCCTGGAAAATTGTAAGAGGAGAACATACCCTGTTTTACATAATTTGTACATTAAAATAAGTTGACTGCTTAGTTTGTCAATAAGCAATATGAATATAGATAACATGCTGTTGCTGTTTTCAGGTCACAGAAAAAAAAGGTTTTGGGAGAAAGTATTGTTTTTAACATAGTGATTGTCTAGGGAAACAATACAGAATACGTTTAAAATCAGATTTTCAGGCAGAAACTTGCAAATTAGCATTTGGCCTGGGCTAATCAGCAATATGCATTGCTTCTACCAGCACAACAGCATGGTGTGCAGTCATGTTGCTTTGCTGTCTTGGGTCCCATCATTTATTTGAGAAAAATGAACATTAAATGGACACTAAATTAGCCCATAGTCTATTGAAACATCAGGGGAAAGAAAGTGTATTGCTGCCATTCATCTTCACGAACAACCCTTTTGACCTCTAATTAAAAAAAAGTTTGACTCAAAAATAGTATGAAGCAGCTGTGCTTGATATAATATAAACCCTCTTCTCAGAGCTTAAAATCACAATTCAGTTATGTAAAGAATGTGTTGATGGTTACTTAAAATATTAACATATTAACATAGTTTAATATTTTGTCTTTGTTAAATAAAGTATAGAAAGATCTTATGGATATCAAACTTTATTTAAAGTCAACAAAATGTACCATCAAGCCAAACTTGCTGTCACGTGGAAATATTTTGCATACAAGGTATGAGATAGAGGGATACGATTAAAGTCTTTAAAATCTTAAAAGGAGTTCACCTTAACCAATACTTGAAGTGCAGCACAGAAACCAAGACCAGAATACACAGTTTGGATGAAGTGGAGACAGACTATGTAGCTTTTAAAATAATATGCTATCTATTTAAAAGAAAACTGTAAACTGAGTAAAACCCCTGCATGTACTTTTTTAATATGACACTCATAATACTGAATATTACAAAACAATTCAATGTATCTTCCAGCCAACAAAGATAACCCCAGTTGCTTTCTTAATTTAGATCAATTTAGAAGCTGTTGCCAAATTTTTATTTTCACTATTCTTCAGTGACACTTCAAATGTGTCTGAATTAAAAGTTACTAAGATATATTTGATTGAAAAATGTATAGTGTGGAATATTTTTCTCATTTTTCTCAGAGGGTTACCCAGTGGTTCACCATAAAAGCACTTCTTCTTTTAGTGCAGTTTGACTCATGCGAAAGTTGTTTTTAATTTTGCTTGTGGCTTGTTACAGATAATGGCTTTAGAGAGGAAAGCTGCATTAGTTCGCCTCACCTGATCAGTAAGTGGATTGCAGCGGTGAGGCAATATTTGAATTAGGCAATTCAAATTGGATAGAACCCGAACATGAATAATGAAAACAATAATGAATTATTTGCTTTATGGCGCATTACTTTTTGAGTACTTCCAGCTTTCTCAGAGATTTTCTTTCTGCCACAGGTAGTTTATGGGAAGAATGGTCTGGTCATTATGTTGATTGAAAATCAGCTCTATACATCCTTCTGGAAATAGAATACTGATGATCAGAAAAATGTTTTTATTGCAGTTATTGTTTGGAAACAGGATTCTATGCCTAACAGTACAACCCACCCCTTCTTAGGACTGTTTTAACGCTTGCTCAAGCAGGGCAGATGGAAAACTCTCTAGTCTACTTTTTTGCAAGTTTTCTTTTTAAAGAGAGATTGAAAGCTCCCTTGACAGAGCTGTTGGTTTAGTACATACTTTGTCAACAGTCCTTGTATTCCCTTTTCTATTGCTCTTAGGCAGTAACTCCATATGCACACATAATCTCGAAACAAACATTAAACCCTCTGTTGTTGTCTTCTATTGTGCTTCTAACACACAGTGAGTGGTACAAAAACATAATCTTACCGATTTTGACTGCATATCAGAGAATGTTTATGGTGCTTTGTGTATTATAGTTATGTCTTTTTGGTTTTTATGAATTTCATTTTGCGGTGCTTATTTTTAGCTATTTTTGAGTTTTATGTAAATCTATTTTTTATATATGTGACATTTTACATATCCTCCCTTACTCTGGTCCCACCGCAATCGGATATGCGACAGATTACTGTAGTAGGTTTTGTTTTTTTAAATGGGAAAGGGCTGGTCAGCGTGAACCATTTCCACTGTTTTTCCAGTGTTTATTGACTATACACCGATTTTTAAAATTTTTTTTATTGGGGGTGTCTTATCAGTTTTTATTAGTTAAAACCAAAAATCAGGAGCCCTAATTATAGTGTACAGAAAACTCTCAAGTAGCTCAAACAGTGATTGCTGAAGCACAGAATATTTCACAAGATCAAGTTTGTGCTTATTATGTGTTTCTATGTGAGCACTAAAGAGACATAAGATTCAAGGCCTGTGCACACTCATTAATATATTAAATCAATACATGTTTTCAAACTTAAGTTTGAATCATTTTTCCTACCCTGAAGTAATTTCAATACTCTGACCTATTATTGTTTCGTTCAACTATTCAACAATCTTCTTAAAGGGAATATTTATAGGTCTTAAAGTTTTTTTAAAAAGTTATAATGTTTACAGTACAGTAAATACAAACTTTGCAGATATAAATGTTAATGTAAAAATGTTATCCTTCAAGAAACTGGCAATGTCAAGTCAGTCTTTCTCTTTTACTATTTTGCTAATCGTGTCCACCTGTCTCTGTCTGTCTGAAGGGTTGCAGCACCAGATGCCACGAGTTATCCTGGCGTTCGTGTCACTCATCGTATGTAACCACCTTAAAGGGGCATGGTCCATGACAAGAGAGAAGGAACGTCCTAATAAGGAATAGCGAAGCGTGTGTGTAACCCATTTGATGGCCAAATACTCTTTCTCAATGATGGAGCACTTTATTTCCCTAGGAGCCATTTTTTTGGTCATATAGATAATAGGGTGTTCTACTCCATCAGCTTCTTGGGACAGGACCACCCACAGACCAATATGGGAGGCACCAGTCTGAAGAATGAACTCTTTACTGAAATCTGGTGAAATTAGAGCCGGGGCCTGGCAGAGTTTCCTCTTATAGTAGCGTACTCTGGGATAAAGTGGCGGTAATAGCCTGCTAACCCTACAGCGATCTCATCTGAGACTGGTTTTCGGGATCGCCGTCTCCACCAGAGCCTGGACTTTAGAGGCGACCGGCTTTACCTGACCATTACCCATGATGTAGCAAAGATATTGGGTCTCTTGTTTGCCAAATGCACACTTGCCCAGACTAGCCGTCAGCCCCGCCTCCCTTAGAGGACGAAAGTCTATCAATGTGCTCTGTCCAGGTAAAGTTAAAAATCACCACATCATCAGTATACGCAGCAGTATATTTCAGATAAGGCGCAAGGACCTGGTCCATCAGTCTCTGAAAGGTGGCAGTCCAAATGGCATGATCTGGAAATGGAACAGACCATCTGGGGTAGAGAAAGCAGTTTTCTTTTGTGAGCGCGGAGGTATTGGAATTTGCCAGTATCCTTTGTCAGATCCAGTCGAAATCAACTGCATCTTCCCAGTCAGTCAAGGAGTTTATCTACTCAGGGCATAGGATACACACTTGGAGACAGCATTCACCTTACGAAAGTCCACACAGAATTGAGTGGAGCCGTCCTTTTTAGGCACCATCACTATTGGACTGCACTACTTGCTCCGGGAAGGCTGAATGACTCCCAGCTTGAGCATATCCCCTATACCTCCTTGCTGACGGGACCCCTGTTGCTTTCTGGGATCCGGTACGGTCTCTCCCTGACCTTAATACCTACCGGAGTAATAATAGCATGTGTAATATCATTCATTCTACCTGGTATGTTAGAAAAAACATCACAAAACCTTTTCACCAACTCTTGGAGCTCACATTTCTGATGAGGAAGTCACTGGTCCCCCATCGGAATGTTAATAGTAGCGGGTGGATTGAAAGTGGGACCTAAATCCTCTTCTATTTTACTACATCTGAATAGCAACATCTCTTTTCAGGGTTTTAATAAATTGATATCATAAATTTGCAATGAATTCCGGTGATTGGGTTGTCTAATTTCATAATTTGCTTTACCAATCCCCCATATCACCTCATATGGTCACTGCCACTTGGCATACAATTTAGATTGTGAAGTGTGAAGTAGCAACAGTACCTTATCTCCTGGTCGAAAGGTCCGAATCCGTGCTTGTTTGTTGTACAGTTGCTCCTGGCAATGCTGAGACAGTTTTAAGTTCTCGTGCGCCAAACAACCAACCAATTCCAAATGGTCTCTCAACATTATTATTACATATTTGATTGTTTTTGGAACTCTTGGTTTGGTCTTCCCACCCATTCACAAGATCAAGGATAGATCAAGGTTTGGAGTTTGGCCCAATATTTCTGCTCTTGGTTGACAAACCACCTCAGCATCTGTTTCAACATCTAATTAAAGCGTTCCACCAGTCTGTCCATCTGCGGGTGATAAACAAAGGTCCTAATGGACCGAATTTGTAATAATTTATTCAGTTCATTAAAAAATTTGGACATGGTTAGTTCCTTGAGCAGTCAGGATTTCTCTGGAGATCCCTACTCTCACTATGATCTGGACTAACTCTTTTGCAATTGCTGATGCACAAGTGGCTCTCAATGGTAATGTCTCTGGATATCTAGTTGCGTAGTCCACCACTACTAAAATATGCATATATCTCAAACGAGCTGTGGGCCCACTATGTCCATTGCAATTCTCTCAAAGGGGAATATTAATCCGGTTCAGTGACACCAGCTGGGCCAGGCGAACCTGCCCCGGCGCTACTTGTTGGCATTCCGGATACTCCACGACATAGCTCGACACCTCAGTATAAACTCCCAGCCAATAAAATTGAGCCAATAGTCGTTCTTTAGTCTTTTCGACACTTAGATGTCCTAGCAGTTATTTTGACTGCCTTTTACAATACGTGTTTTTATTTTGAATATAACCTACAATATTCTTTATATATATATATATATATATATACTGTATATACTGTGAACCGGCTGCACTCTCCGCTGTTCGTTGCCCCTTTAAAAATGACCCAGCACACAAGAACTTGAATTTTCAAAGCGCTGACGTGCTATTTTTAATAATACAAAATAACGAAAACAAAACAAAAACCTGACTCCGTTTTTGAGCACTTAGTAACAAAGGAATCTAATGAACAAATAGGACAGATAAACTGTTTACCTGTTAAAGCAAACCAAACCAAACAAAACAAAAAAAACACAGGTTTTTATGTTTTTTTTTTTTTTACACAAACACGATTCACAAAAAGGTTTTTACACAGTACCTTTCAGGACTACGACACACAGTCAGGCTCTTCACACAGCAGCCCTGAGAAGACTGGCTGCTTTCTTTAAATACCCTGCACCTGGCTCTAATTTACAATGATCGCCAGGTGCAGGGGATAATTAATAATATAACAATTAACAAATATAAATCAATACAAATAACGGAACAAATACATGATATTTAAAAAAAAAATGACAGGGAGGATTAACCCCCTCCCCCACTGTGTTATAATCTATCTATCTATCTATCTATATATATATATATATATATATATATATATATATATATATATATATATATATATATATATACTGTATATATATATATATATATATATATATATATATATATATATATATATATATACACACAAGCCTATTATCTCTACTGGACCTGACAGCCACCATTTCCTTCATTTTGTACAAGGAGAACACCGGGGAAAATTATCAGTGCTGGACCGAGTGACACACACAAGAGAAAACATATGTTACTTTCATTTTAAATTTTAAAATAATTTTGTTTTTACAGTTTACACCTGTTTACACAATAGTTTCTTTTTAAATGTTTATTTTATTATAGTTTTTCATTTTTTGAAGTAGTGCTTTATGTATGATAAGTTAGAAAATAAACCCTTTTTTGTTTAATTGTTCATTTAAATACAGCGTTTGATATGACATGCTTGAATAAAACTTTTAAGTTATATCCAATAGTTTGTCTTTCATTTTAATATTGATTTTGTTATAAATGTAACCGTCATAATTACTGCCTGAGGCGGTTTTTGGTATGTGTAAAACCTCGGTGATTCTAGTGTTAAGCATTGTTTTGGCACTCTACTGCACTTGTACCTTGATAGCGATGGATACTTGCAAGATGATAATGTACCTGGCCCATCCACCATGCCAGAACAGAAATTTAGAATGAACCAAATATGTGAAATATTAAGACTGAATTGATTAATACCCCTCAAGACATCTTGTACAGTCTATGCCAAGTCATGCCAAGGCTGTGGTATGGGCAAACGGTGGCCTAACTTGATATTAGGTATGGGGCCTAATAAAAATGGCCAGGCATTGTTTACAGCAGCTAAATCAAAGATATTTTTCTTGTCTTAAAACACATTAACCTACAGCTTTTGTTTAAGATCTTGGCACTGCAGACACACGAATGTTCTATTTGTATGGTACTCAAAAGGTTTAGGGTGAAGGTTAGTGTTATAGAAATACATAATCAGAATACTTGATGCACCTGGGAGGCACAATGAAGGGGTGTTTATGACTTGTAATTTAAAAAAAAAATTCTAGCAGAAAAAGATGGGCCAGACCAGAGACGCGGGAACGAATTTCAAACTGGGGGTGCTGAAAATGAAAGAGAGGGGGAAGGCACATTCAGGCAATATTTAAATATATACAAAATTGTCATTTTTTGTGCATTTAACCATCAAAATATGCACTGACCAAATGAGTTTCATAAGGAATAAGACACAGTAGCACAAAGTGAAACAATCTGAAACACAAGTCTAAAAATGTACATTTTATGTAAGATTCAAAGCAACTAGACAACGTATTAACTACATTGCAAATCAGATGCTACATAAATAAAATGCAGTGACATACTAAACACACAGCCTACTTTGTGCCGTCCTTAGATGTCTTTTTAAAGTAGTAAAATACAAATAAAATACATTCTATGATGTGTAAAGCTGCCAGTGTGGCTGCAGTACCACCGCACCCCTCCCTCGGCTTGTGGGAGTGCAGCCACACCCCCAGCACCCCCACTTCCCGCATCCCTGGGCCAGACACCATCACATGTACCACTTTGTTGGTGATTTTATTCTGAGATTTAGATTTATTTTATAAGCAAATATATATGCCTGTGTATGTTCTACTTCACAGAATTTAATTTGTGTAGTAAAAAAAGCAGATACTGAATATCAATATACATATGTAGAACACCACCTGAAGAAGATCACAGAGCCCTTATAAATTGTTCTCATGCACCCTATAATATGTCTTAGTTGGTAATGCTAAACTATAAACTTTGCATGTTTAATTTCCATGTCACTCAGCATCTCAGTGCACTTTAAAGCTTCTCAGCCATGCACACAACACAGTCAAAGCGGATATTTGATACAATGCTATGCTCAATAGTACATGTGCAACATACAGAGCATTTGGATTTGGAATATGCTGCATTGAAAAGGATTACTTACTAGTTCGGTACATTTGTTTCCTCAGTCTCAATTTGCACATATGGGTAGTAAAAAGTGATGTCTCTGGGCCAAAGACTTAAATATTTATACCACAACTTATCAGATATGCTGATGTGCAGTACAGCCTACTGCCATAATTCAGCATTATTGTTAGCATATTTCTTTAGTTTTATAAAAAATTTACAAAGGCTTTGTGATTAATCCAAACTACCTATAATAGAATGCATTAGTGGTTTGGGATTGTATGTGCCTGTAGAATTGATGGATATAATAAATACGATTCTAAAGTGAATAGGGACGGCTAAGTCATTTGGTATGCCAGCAAAGATACTTTAAGACCAGCCATTATTAAGCTACTGTAGGATGCTATTTTTTTATGTGTCAGGGTTTTATATAATCTGCTAAGGGGTTGGGGGGGGGGGGGGTTCCAGTGGAATAGGGTAAGCCTATTAACTGTTTCATTTTGCAACTGAATGTCAGTCAAGAGACTGTATGTATCAGGGTCTAAACCTCTGTGTCTTTTCAAAAGGTTGGTGTAATGCCAGTTGATACAGTGCCAAGATCCTTCGCATGGCCTTACTGGTCTGCCTCAATCCAATTCAAAAAGAATGCTTGTACAGGTGTGATGATCAACTCAGTGCCTTAATTGGCTTAGCCAGTGCCTTCTTTACAGCAAAGCCTGCTAAATTGTGTCATGTTTACCCTAATTACAGATAGAGATGCACATTGCTCAGCTAGACAATTGAATATTCGAAGTCTCAGATTGTTACTGGAAGTGAAAAAGCACATTGTATTTACTAATTGAAGTATATATTGCATGTATATCTTGCAATAGTTGTTGATGATCTTGCTTCCTGTAACAACAACATCAAAAGAGTATGGAGTCCTCCTGAAAGGGTTACACAGGCCTGTTTGAATACTGCAGGACACTGAAAAACTTCAGCTGGTGCTCATCGTAGCAGGCCTCAGTATTCTAGGGGATATACATTTGCTGGATCTGGTGTTACATTTTAAAAAAGTGTTAATTGTCCCAAAATCATTATTGCTGTTTTATACAAACACAAATAATGCCTGGATGCACAGGTAAATCCGGAAACCAGTTGCTTTTACAATATGCGGTTATGCAGCTGTTCATTAAGGTGTGCCTGAGTTTAGCATCAGAGATGATAAAACCTATTAAAGAAAAGGGTTGCTTTTGTAGTTTGGCATTCTGTGTTTCATGTCCATTGTTAGTAAAATCAAGTTTTGATTTATATTTAATCTTGTTATTTTTTTATTTGAAATACCTTGAGGTACTATTATTCTGCCTTTTTTCAATTATAGCAAAATAAACAAACAGTTTCTTCAGCAGACAGAAAACAGTTGTCCTTGTTGTCTGACCACAAAGTACATTTCTCATGCAGGCAATTAAGTGACATTGGTAGAAACCCTCACAAAGAAAATACAATTCACATACATCTGTAAGCTGGAACAAATGCACTGCACATGCTGAGATAAAAGTAAATGCATTTCCTGATATGTGTGGCGATGAAATGTGAAATAAGATGTAATATAGGCAACAAGAACTGAATGTCTTTCATACTGTACCTGCCTGATCACTGCTGATGTGCCATCAGTTTGCACCCCACTGATTACCTGTATGGTAACAAATAGTGCTGATGGGTTTACTCATTCTGGAGCCTTACCAATGTGGAGCAACTGCCACTTGACGAAAGCCACTTTCAATACCCCAGTTGGCTCTCTCCCAATGACAGCCAGGGACATTTCATTATTGTTTTTTCTGCATTCTGTCCAGTTGATGCGTCTTTCTCAGAGTGGGCAAAATCATAAATTTAAATAAATAAATTACCATGATGATTAAAACTATTGACGATAGAAAAATCGTTAGAATTTATATCGTGATTATCTTTTGACGTGGTATTTTCCTGACCCCAAGCTGAGCCATGGTGGTCACGTGCAAACTAACCCTTTAACAATCAGATGGGCGTGCACAAAACTCCGGTACCACAGAGATTATTGACAGACAGACAAGCTAAACACCCCTTCAGTCACCTGAGGGCCTTTTGCAGCACCTGTGCTTCGAAAAAAACATATATTTAAAATACTAAACATACTAAATATATATATATATATATATACACACACACATATATATATATATATATATATATATATATATACACGCACATATATATATATATATATATATATATATATATATATATATACATATTTATATATATTTTTATATACATACATAGACATACACTCCCTCACTCCCCCTTTTCATATATTGAATGGTTTCGTCCAGAATCAACTCGTCTCACTGTCCTATTGCAGGCGCTTAAGAGCGAATGAGACTGAGGTTTTGAAAAAGAAGTACATCTGTTTGCAAAATAAGATGTGTAAGGCCACAAGTACCCTTTATTTGTTTGTTGCGATTGAGTTTTGTCTTTTAAATAAATGTTTAGATTATTTTATCTACATTATTTCTTATATATGGGTCTAAAATAAGAACTGTCCCAATTATTACATCTAATTGTAAAGCATTAATACAGGTTCCCTTCTATTCACACCTGTTGTTCCAGACCAGGCACACTATATTCAAACTTTTTTCATTATTTATGCAAGCGGTGCTCTCCCTGCCCAAGAGAAGTGGGGGTGGCTGCACTATATATATATATATATATATATATATATATATATATATATATATATATATATATATAATTTAGTATCACCTAGATGTATTTCAACTTTTAATTGTTTAGGATCCTCTTAAATTAGTTTTAACATTAACCCTTTGCTGTCGACATGCTCTAATTTCGATACTATGATGTTGATTACAAAACGCATCATATCTCAGCTGCTCAACCAGCAATCTTTTTTTTTTTCATTGAGTCATAGCCATGACCACAGTGAATGCCTCCAGTAATTTGTTTAGGGATGGGGAGGGTGGGACATATTTTTTTTTTAACTACAAGGATGATAAACTTGCGTCCGCCATTACAGCCGAGTTCAATGGGATACTCACACGTTTGAAACGTCTGTATCTGCCCTTCTACACGCCCTAAAGTGCTGATCTGTAACTCATCCAAAAGCTAAGAATTGGGAATAATTAATCGATTTTTTATTTTTTTAGGTTTTATTTAAAAAAAAAAAAAAAAAAACTTTATATAACGCTTTTAAAAAAAAATACTTGTACAATGTTATGTGTGTGTGTGTGTGTGTGTGTGTGTATGTGTGTGTGTGTTTGATTGCGTGCAGGGCAGGAGATGGCGAGTGAGACAAAAAACGAAGTTACTGTACAGACATCTGAGATCCCCCTTTTATTTTATTTTTTTACTATTGTTTTAATTATATTTGTTTTTATTTTATTTTCTGTCCTGTTTTGAAAATGTTTCTCCGGACGGAGGCTGAACTAATGTAAACGAGTTGCACGCATCTGATGCCTAAATAACTTAGGTGTAACTTCAATATTTGAATTATTATTAGTGTACTTTCACTGTTTTCTTCATTTGCTTTGTCTGTAAAATGATGGATAATTATTTAGATGTAGTTATTACTTTTATTGTCATTTAGCTATTTTTTATTGGTAGTACGTGTTTTTGTCATTTGTTTTGTCTTTTTTTTTTACCAATACAGTAGCATGCTGAATGCACAAGTTTTATTTCTTTTTCAATAATAATAATAATAAAAAAAAACACTCAACATCTTGTGTGATTATATATATATATATATTTATATATATATATAAACCAAACCACAACCAAACATATTATATCACTGGAAAGGTCTACTTAATGCCTTTCTGTTGATATATTGGGTTTTAATTTGTGATTTACGGTTACCAAACTACAAGCGCTAACACAAAGTTGTCATATATTCACACCCAAATATGGTCATTCCCCATAGGCAGCATAGGGTTAAGCAACCTGCCTGTGCAGTAATTATAAGATGATGTAATTTTGTAGTGTACTTCATCTCTGGCTTATACAACACATGTGACAAATCAGGTATTTATTGTTTAAGACAAATTAGTTAATTTAAAAATACAGAAACTACGGCTGGATGACAAATGAATATTATTACATATAAAGGAACTGTATGTAACGTTAAAATCTGAATCTGCCAGTTTTTCAACAGAAGGAATAATGTGTCTTGTGATACAAGGTGCCATCTATATTCTTCCTTAATGTGTAGGCCTATACATGTACAGACCAGTCATATAACAACATTTTAGCATATTTAAATAAGGTCTAATTTAGATAAACGTTCTACCATACCATTATATGCTGTTGCAGAGACACAACACAAATTGTGTGATGTATTATTAAAAACAAATAATGTACTGTATGTAGCTTATTTCAAGAAAGGGTTAGAGAGTATGTACTAGTCAGAGAAATAGAGAGAATCTAAAAAAAGGAACACGTCACACAGTGAAAGAATGGATGCATTATTATTATTTGTTTATTTAGCAGACGCCTTTATCCAAGGCGACTTACAGAGACTAGGGTGTGTGAACTATGCATCAGCTGCAGACTTACAATTACGTCTCACCTGAAAGACGGAGCAAAAGGAGGTTAAGTGACTAGCTCAGGGTCACACAATGAGTCCTAAAAGTAAATAAGTTGCTGTTTAGGATTTTTTATATATATATTTTTCTATAAATTTAGTGTGTCCAATTATAATTTCCCCCCTGATTTTCTCTCAATTTGGAATGGCCAATCGCTTTTCCCCTCACTGCAGCAATTCCCCACACGGCTCAGGAGACCCGAAGGTTCAGTGGGTGTCCTCTGATCCCACGACCAAACCAGCTTCCTTTTTCACCCAGGAACTCAAGAGCGGATGTCATCGTGTTACTGACCTCTGGAGAACACAGGCCAGCTCTGCAGGTGTCGGCCTTTGAACTCACTGGGCGCCTGGCCTCCCTAACCCACGGGAGTGCCAGATCCAGGGTGACGCTCCCTTCGGAGTCCCCAGCAAAGACTGGCCTACTTCGCTCAGCCAGGACGCAAACCTGTTGCTGTATTACTTACGCTGTATTACTCAATCTGTGCACCACGTTGCTCGCTTAGACCAGCTGAGCCACTTGGGGACCCTGTTTAGGATTTATGAGCATTTGTTTTTCATAACATTTTTACTTATCAAATAAAAACTTTGGGAAATGACACAGTCTAGGGCTGTGTTGAAAGGTGTTTTTTTTTAACGTTTGACAATGAAGTTATATTAAGTGGCATTGACTATAAATCTAGATTGGGATTAAAACAGCAGTTATTGTAACACTAAATAATAATTATAATTCACATCCCATAATGAATACCTGTTCAATATTGTTTAATATATTGTATTGTTATGATATAGAGTATAAAATTAGATATCAAGAAAATTCATTAGAATTGAATAAATGTACCTCAAAGATTGTATTTGGTGAATTTGTAAAACTATTTAAATGAGATCTGTAAAAGGTAATGAAAAATCTTCAGGGGAAACACAACTAGGTGATTAAGCTGATCAAGGCCAGGAGTTGTTGGGCATTTACTGTAGTCTGCTATTTTGATGTATTGTTTATGCAAATCTTGATAATGAAAAGTGGATATTGAACACAAAAGCTGTAATTACAGGTCAGGGTGAAAGTTAATGAGGAAACAAACCATTTCTGTTAATTGACATAAAAAAATGTGCAGTAACACTTTTACATTAAATGTGACAGCAAACAAGTAATTATTTTACTCATGAAAGTCATCAATCAAAGACATCAGGGTACTCAATTATCTGGATGACTGGCTAATTTGTACCCAGTCTCCAGCACAGCCAGAGACCCACACGGAACTTGTCACCGGCCATCTTCAATGGTTGGGCCTTACTGTGAATCATACGAAGAGTCAACTCACGCCATCCCAGACAGCCTCCTGTCTCGGACTCCGGGTCCATGCTGGCCACTCTTTTGGACAGCAGAGTGCACAGAATAGCCACCTGTTTGGAGCTCTTTCAGCTCAACAGAGCACTCACGGTAGTAATGTTCCAGAATCTTCTGGGCCTGATGGCAGCAGCTTCCCAGACTCTTCCACTGGGTCTCCTGGGCATGCACCCTCTGCAGGCCTGGTTCAACAGCAAGGTTTTTCAGCCCACATTGAACCGCTGTCTAAAGGCACTCTCTTGGTGGAAACAGCCAGCCCATCTATGACTAGGCGTAGCAGTGGACAGTGTCACCAGAAGGGAGGTCGTCACCACGGACACGTGCAGCCTGGGCTGCGGGCACTGTGTGGAACCCCCCATTGCAAGGTTTCCACCTGAATGTTTTAGAGGTGTAGACAGTTTACCTGGCCTTGCAAATTGTTTTGCAGGAGGTTCAAGTTAGACATGTGCTTGTCTGTACAGACAACACAACAGTGGTGGCTTACATCAACCACCAGGTTGCCCAGTCTCCATCATGAGGCCTGCAAGCTTTTGCTGTGGGCACTCGAGAACCTCCTCTTAAAGCGGGCAGTGCACCTGCCCGGGGTGACAAACTGGGCAGCAGACCTCCTCTCAAGGGGAGTCCCCAGCAGCTCAGTGGAGGTTTCACCCGGAGGTGGTGAGCCTAATCTCGGAGGTTCGAGAGAGCAGAGATAGACCACTTTGCCTTCCAGGACAACCTATTGTCCCCTCTAGTTGTCCATAATAGGAGGCGGGGACCAGCTTGGAATAAATGCTTTGGCACATCAGTGGCCAAGACATTTATTATACACCTTCCCACCGCTCGCCCTGCTCCTGCTGTGTCTGGAGAAAATCAGTAGCTAGTAACCCAATTTTGGCCTAGGAGACTGGTTTTCAACCCTGATGCTGCTCCTCAGCGGTCAGCCATGGAGACTGCTGACATGCCATGACCTGCTCAGTCAGGCACAGGGAACCTTATGGTATCCCGACCCATCGAGCCTGCCGCTCTGGGTCTGGTCCCTGAATTATTTGCGAGGCTTCTGGAATGTGAAGACACGTATGGCAAATAAGATACGGTTGTAAAAATTGTGATTTGAAAATGCTGATCGGCTGAGATAGACAGTGAAAGTCAATTAAAGTGGATTACAATTGAAGTCTTTATAACTTTTAGTGATCTTTTATAAATTCTTCAGGTAGGCATTGTGTAGTTCTAGGAGTTCTGATTTTTTTCTGGATTATCACTACTGGTATGTTATTTGATTTCAGCCAATTATAGTTGTTTTTATAGAGAATTACCCTTCTTGATCCCTGAAAATGCTGCATGGTTGTTTTCAAGTGAGTTTCCTGCCTTCTCTGAAACCTGCTCTTTGCTCCTTTGTTTGTAGTAAGAGGTGAACGTGCAAACAAAAAATTGGCTTTCAGTGGGATATCCAGACAAGAAAAATGTTAGTCTTTCTTTTCAGCCAAATAAGAAATAATCACAGGCTCCTGCAGTTCAGCTGGTTCCCATCCAAAACTGAAAATGTATGATTAAGCATGTAGTCAAGTAAGGTAGTAGCTACAGTGGCTTTCAGGCAAAGCTTACATAAGCGTAAAGCTACAGTAACACAATCATTTCATAAATCTTAACAGTTTTGCACTTCCATTGGTTCTATATGCCTCAAATGCGCTGTTTTGTATAGAAACACATGTTGTAAACATGTATTTTTATTTTATACAATGGTGTCAGCTACTACACTTGATTAAATAAACCTTTGTACCCTGCAACATTTGTATCAAAGATACATATATTTCTGTATTACTGACCCAATCTTCCCAAAACATTAAACAATAAAGACTACTTGTCGAAATGTTTCATGTCAACCATTTCTAAGACTGTATTACGTTTCCTTTTGCTACCTACAGTAATATACTGAATATAATGCAAACCCTTTTACATTTTATAAGCACTGTGACACTCTATACACAGGTGTGCTTGAGTGCAGTTTACTTGTGCGTGTTATATAAGGGGTGGACGCTATGCAAGGGATGTAAAATTAAACTGCTCAGTCGTGCTCTAGACACAAAAATTCCAGTACCCTTAAGTAACAGCATAATGCCTTCCTTGGACTTTCTATGGGGTCTTACTTAAAGATCTATTCATTGGCAGATCATAACACTTTCACCCTAAAACAAGAAACCTTATTTTTTGTGGGCCTCTGTGACAGGATGGCTTGCAGTTGTGAGGTGTGGTGACGTCACGGACCAGGAAGTAACTGAACCAAAACAACAATGGATGGGCGGGTGAAGCTGAACGCTACTGCGGTCAGCGTTTTTAATAAATAATAATACAAAACAAAAAGACTTAAACAAATAACAAACAAAACAAAAAGGCGCGTTGGCCAAACAAATAATCAAACAAATAAGCGGGCTGGTTTTTAATCTCTCTCCTCGCTCTCTCCGTACTCTCCTCTCTACACTCAACCCCGCAGCACGGACAGCTGCAGGTTCTTATACTCTGGCCGAGGGGTTAACTAGCTGTTAATTATCTTATTACCCCTCGGCCACAGTCTGCACGAGTTTAGTAAGGATGCGTGACTGTCAGCTAGTTAAATAATCAGTAGCTGATCAGCCGCGCATCCTCACAATGTTTTTAAAAATACAAAAACAATAACAAAAGGCGCGACGCTTTTATCCATGCCGCAAACAATAATGCAAAAACAGTGCACAAATATATATAGGGGCGGGACACTCTGCCACAGCCTCATTTTACTGTATTTTTAATTGCATGTACAGAGATTGTAATGTTAATAAGTGGGCCAATACTATTAAAGTTAAAACAGTATTAAAGCACAGCAGACCTCTATGCAACTATACATACTGAGGGTTCTCCTTTATAATTTTAGCAGTTTTTGACATCTTACTGTAATCCTTTCCTGCATAGAAACCATGGATATAAACAACTACCCCCTTAGAATCAAAAAGTTGTTCTCAGATCATTATAGAGGCATGTATAATCATTAATAGCCATCTTTTATAGGAGGCTGTGTGGTCCAGTGGTTAAAGAAATGGGCTTGTAACCAGGAGGTCCCCGGTTCAAATCCCACCTTAGCCACTGACTCATTGTGTGACCCTGAGCAAGTCACTTAACCTCCTTGTGCTCCGTCTTTCGGGTGAGACGTAATTGTAAGTGACTCTGCAGCCTATGCATAGTTCACACACCCTAGTCTCTGTAAGTCGCCTTGGATAAAGGCGTCTGCTAAATAAACAAATAATAATAATCTTTTGTAGTTTTCTTTGTAGATTCATCAAAAGTGTTAATTATGTGATTATGGGTACATAAGAAGAACATAAGAACATAAGAAAGTTTACAAACGAGAGGAGGCCATTCAGCCCATCTTGCTCGTTTGGTTGTTAGTAGCTTATTGATCCCAGAATCTCATCAAGCAGCTTCTTGAAGGATCCCAGGGTGTCAGCTTCAACAACAGTACTGGGGAGCTGGTTCCAGACCCTCACAATTCTCTGTGTAAAAAAGTGCCTCCTATTTTCTGTTCTGAATGCCCCTTTATCTAATCTCCATTTGTGACCCCTGGTCCTTGTTTCTTTTTTCAGGTCAAAAAAGTCCCCTGGGTCGACATTGTCTATACCTTTTAGGATTTTGAATGCTTGAATCAGATCACCGCATAGTCTTCTTTGTTCAAGACTGAATAGATTCAATTCTTTTAGCCTGTCTGCATACGACATGCCTTTTAAACCCGGGATAATTTGGGTTGCTCTTCTTTGCTCTCTTTCTAGAGCAGCAATATCCTTTTTGTAACGAGGTGACCAGTACCTGCTGCTGTCAATAAAGAAAAGATTATGCTAACCTTTTCTAGTAAAAAGAGTAGCTATCACTTGTAAAAAATACAAAAAAATCTTCAATCCAGATGCAAAAATCCCAAATACATGTATTTCTAGTTCATGCATATTATGTAGTTTTCTATAAGTTAATTACATGTTACAAAACTAGAAATAAACAAAATTGGAATTTAATTCAAGCATTCTTAGGTATTTCTAGTTGTCTGATTAACAGGTGTTATTATGGGGCAAATTACACTTTGCAATACAAGGCATTGATAATTACTCTTCCCTTCCAAAACAGTAGGCTTCAGATGATGGTTTGTGATCAGCCATAAGAACATATTTGTTCATAAAGACAACAAACCTATACCCAGAGATTGAATTCTCAAATCTCAGCCCAAGAAGCTGGGCTGGGACAGAGATTTGGATAAGCACAGGAGATTAAAGAAAACAACATATAAATAAAAGGAACTGGCATTGCTGGAAAGAAGGGTGGTGACAGAATGAAAGGTACTGATAGAGTGATGCTTTCTCACTGCTGTCTTCAGTGCATGCCATGGAAGTTCCGTTTCGAGTATTTGTTTTTCAATGTAATTGAATACCTTTCTGCTGATGTTCCATTAGCTTGGCAAATAAAGCTGACTATCTTAAACAACAAGCTAAAGCCCCTTTGATTTGTACTGTTTATCGGAGGTTTTAAATGTGTTATGGGAATTATTGTTTTCTCTGTGTAACAGTATCCAGTACCCTCATGCATGTTTAGTTCAAATATATAATCCTGGGTGACTGCTTGTCAAGTTTTTATGTGTACTCTACTTGGGATTTCAGTGTGTTTACATTATGGAAAGATATTATAGATTGACATACAATATAAGCTTCCAACCTCTTTGAATACTTCACTTTGTCAAATTGTGAACTAAAACGTTTTTATCCAGCTATTACCTGCAGCAGTAGAATGTTGTGAGTGTGACTTACAAACTCTTATGTAGTTGAGAAAAAAAAGGATACTGAATGAGCTAATAGTTTTACATGGGGACTCAGAAGATTATACATAAATATGTACAATATTCTTAAAATGTATAGACTCCAACTTCTTTTTTTTTTTAAAGTAGGCCTGAAACATGTTGTCATAAAATTGTATTGAATACACTTCTGAAAAGCTCAAACGCATCGGAACCTTTTTTTCCCCTCATCCACAGGCTGTTGTGTTTTGGGTTGCCATACAAATATTTTTGTCATGTAAAAATCATTATGAAAAGGATTTTTCTGCACCTTTTTGCACTTTGTCAGTGGTATCATTTTGCCAAAAACACTGATCTTAATTAGCAGTTTCTCAACTGTGCAACTTGACATGTACATTAAGCATAAACATAATGCAATGGGTGTCCTAATTGAGTGTGCCAAATATACTGCTTCTCTTCAGGAGGTGCACATTTGTTTTACCTATATAGAGGCTGACCTCATCTTCACTGTGTGCTGACTGCAGTTTGAAAGAATATTCATTACCCACAGTGGCAAAGATAATGGAAGCTCTTTATTTTTTATAGATGTGGACTTATGGGGTCACTGTTTACATTCAGTGCACAGAATGATTGGACTGAAAAAAAAATGCAATACAATAGGGAGAGCTTTCTTTTTTTTTGCGTAATTATCCCTGACACAATTAGTAGCAGGGTTCCAAAAAAAGACACGTCCCCATGTGTTGCTACATCTGTTTAAATAATATACCTGTAATTCTTCTTTTCATTAACAACTTTTTCACATTGCACTGTTGTTTTCAAAAAACTTCTGTCCAGATTCTGTGAGACCTACATAATCTTGATATTTTGCACATAGTGCTACTCTGCTCACAACCCTGGCTTCATATGAACATCCTTGACAAGTATATTCCATCACAACAGCTGAGTGGATAAAAAACAACCAAATTTTATGCAATATTACATGTCATGCACTTGATTACAAACTATAGCCAATGCCAAAAGCCAATGGCAATTTAAACAGTCACTTTAAAAAAATGCTTAAAAAACACACATACAATAAAATATTGTATACTTTAAGCTTTTTGTTTGTTTCTATCTTATTCTTTCAAAATATGTTTGAATACATGTGTGTTTCTCAAACAGTCCAGTAGATGGTGCTGAAGTAATATTACTGGGACAGAAAAACTAACATTGAAAATTAAATTAAGCTCATATGTGAGATTGTTTTTCTGCATCGTATTGTGCCTTTATAAAGCTTATTGTTTAAAGAATGTTATTCGAAGGTCTGAACAAAATACAGTTATGTCCATGAAACTATTCTGAACTCTTCCTGGGTGACAATAACATTACAAAATGTAATATATTGTATTCACTTGGGAAAAAAAGTTTATATGGCATTGTTATCTGAGGACATTGTCAACACTATTTTGAAGTACAGAAGAGGAGTGGTTACCAGTTGTTGCCAAAATCACTCCACCCCCACCCCCACCAGCCAAATGTCATTATTTCTGAGTTCTCCATATATCCATGTCCTTATTTTGAATTTATTATTTTTTCTCTGTGCTTGTTGTAGCGAGAGTGATGATGGTGGTGGCTTGTTTTTAAATTAAGCTGCTCACCTGGGAGCATCATGGTATAGGAACATGTATATTATACATTTTTTTGTACCTACATATGTACATGAAGATCACAAGGATATATTTGTTCAATATAGTATACTGTTTCCTTGGCGACATAGAATGTATTATGTTTAAATATACTACCCGCCCCTCAGTTATTTCAGATATGTCCAACACAATATTTATCTTGCAAACATTCAAAACAAGCCTTAAAGCATTTATCTATAATGAAATTGCATCTTCCCCTTTCTGACAAGGAGACATGCATGCCTTAATTAGAAGTAATAACAACTAGCATTGTAATCATTTCAATAGTGTCAAACTGTTTGTCTCTGCATTTGCACCACATGCTGACTTGGTGTGGATGTACACAGTTATTCTATTTTTTTTTTTTAATTACAGGTTTCATTCTCTACCCAACAGGAGGGCAATGTTAAGCATGAAATGTGAGTAAAATATTTGAATATTTTAAAGAAATATTATATTTGCTTTTAGTGTAGTGGTGTTTAGCTACAACTAAGAGAACGAGAAAATTATAGCACAGAAAAGCGAAACATAATTGGAGGATCAGCATTCAAACTGTGAAGGATCAAGCACTTTTAGAATACTGTTAATAAACTGTTTATAATTCTGTAGTGGACCTTTGGAAATTTGAGAACAATGTGTTTGACGAAGGTTTAAACAAGATGATTCTTGGACTGTTTCATGAGTTCATTGGTTGCACCCAGGATCAACACAGAGACAATCCTAGACGACTGGTATCATAAGATATTAAGCAAAAGGCCCAAACTATATTTTCTGTAACACACAACTAAAACAATGGTTTAGAAAAGATTAAATGAAAATGCATACATTCTAACAAGGAGTCTTTTCTTTACTAGAATATTTTTTTGTTTTACATTATTACTTGCATCAAAGAACCATGGGTTGTATGTGAACACGAAGAAGATATTGAAATGTTAACCTCTTGAAGGTAATGGAAGATTTCCATATTTAAAAAGACAATCCTTTCATTAAAAATACAATGATATGTCAGGACTTCTAACTGCCTGCTGTTAAATCTCAGTGATTGCTTTCATGGGTTAAAATACTAATGACCTGCGTTTGAACTTAAACTGCAAGAGAATATCTGTGACCTTTCTGAGTGTTGTGGCAACAGTTATCTCAAAAAGAGCACATGAGCCCCATGATTACAAAATCAAATAATTGATTTGCTAGTACCAAGTGTGATTGTCATACCCATTATTTCCCAGCAGTATCTTAGTTTAGTTTGATTATCATGTAAAAGAAAATAACAGTTTCTGCTGGTTCCTGTCTAATTTGTAAAGATTTTCTTGTCACATTTAATTTGTGGGTTTGATAAGGATTAAAATGGCTGTTTTAAGTGAATAGTTTCCAAGTGACTGCTTACATGAAGCCTAAACACATTTCAAATGACAGTTTAATTTTGAAGCTAACAAATATGTGAGTTTATTCTGGTTAATATTTTCAGGTTATATACTTGTGTACCACATATATTTACCCTTTGAGTAGTGAGTTCTAAAATGCACTACCAGTCCTATGGGAGTTTTTTTTATTACGAGTACAGCGTAACAAACAAGCTGAAAGCTATATGTTTGTATGTATGTAATGAATACTGATGAAATACAGACAAATATTTTTTACCGTAAATAAATAAAACAAATAAACATACATTTTTATTTAGTCATAGGGAAAGCTTTTGACTAAAAAATAACATGTAGGCAATAAACAATGGGGTGGAACAACCACAACAACACGTCCTAACAACAAAAAAAAAAGGGCGAGAGAGAGAGACATGAATAAATCATATCCGGATAAATGGGTTGTGGGGGTGGAGAGAGTGAGAGTGTCTAATGCTTCAGCGTATGATACTCCTTGAAGCATGGAACAATGCACAGAGCTTCACTGACACACTCGCTGACATCCGATTCAGTGGAAGAATTGTATGTATTTGAATTTACATTGATATCTGAATTCAGTATTATTACTAATACTTCTTTCTCACTGAGTGATTTACACCGGTTTACAAACACTGTTGACATTTTTGTGACTGGGTTTATTATATGTAATTTAGTCAATATCTGGCTGAGGGCACAAGAGACCAATATTCAAACCTAGTGTTATAATAATATGTGATCAGGGGTTTTGTAGGCTCAGTAATTCAAGTTTAAAGTTGCAGAACGTACTGCTACGTTCGTACTCCCTGGGGATCAAAGAGCAGCGAACGTACCAGTATATTCATACTACTCAAAGGGTTAAGGCTAACTTAACACAGTGAAACCACACCATATCTTCAGTCCAGCAGTCTGTTTTGTGAATGGCCATAGCTAATCCAGACACTCATCATTGCTCCTGTAAGTTGACTCCTGTGAATTATATCAGAAGGTTGCAGGGGCAATCAGTAGAGAAATGGATTAGCAATTACCCTTAAAAATGGTAGGGTGGTATTCCAGTATATCCATGTCACAGGATGGCTTGAGCAGTGACGTCAGACCTGGAAGAAACACACAGTACTGCAAGGTGAAATGGTGAATGCGCTTGCTTTCGCCGGTTTATTGCAAATAAAAAGATTGAACAAAACAGAACACGGCACTTTGGGCCAAAATAAATAGACAAACAAAACGAACAGACAATAACAAACAAACACTGGACGAAACAACAAACAAGTACCGTGCTCGTCCTGCGTTTCACATTGCTGTCCAACTGATAACTACTTAGCTACTCCTAACAGCATTGCAGCATGCAGCATGAGAAGAAAATGATACAAATAAAACTAAAAGTAAATGGTGAACTGTATAGCCTCCTATTTTGTATCATTACCACGGCTCCTAGGCCAAACATTTTGGGCCCCAAATCTATTTGTTGAGCACCACTTTAAGAGCTGGTATCCAACTGCTTAAAATACAAGACAAACACTAAAATGACACTGACTTGCTCTGCTGTTCTGATGCTGCACCTGTCCTCCATGTGATCTGCTGTTCTGACGCTGCACCTGTCCTCCATGTGATCTGCTCTTCTGACGCTACACTTGTCCGCCATGTGATCTGCTGTTCTGACACTGCACCTGTCCTCCATGTGATCTGCTGTTCTGACACTGCACCTGTCCTCCATGTGATCTGCTGTTCTAACACTACACCTGTCCTCGAATGCTGCTCCTGTAACCGTTCTTCTTCCTCATTTTACATCTTTGGTTCTTTGAACTTCAAATTTCCTTTAGTTCTGCCTTTTGGCAATGTGTTCCTTAACTCAGCCCTCTGAACTAATTGGAATTTAAGCCTGTGAGCTACATACAACTATCTAATCTTTCTTATTATTCACAATCTGAGTCAGCCTCACCAGATGTCCTGTGGTGCTTGGCCTGCCTCCCTGATCACCTGCATTGGGGTCTGCACTGTCAGGCATGGTAAATCAGAGACGTATGGTAAAGCCACATTTTCGACTGGCAAATAAAGCACAGTAAATGCATAGTGTAAGCATGGGAGAAGGATGATAAACTGCAGAATTACCATGCAAATTTATGATAAAATTTTATAAGGGTAACGTTATTTGCTTCTAACAAAACTACAGATAAGCTGCAAATAAAATGTCTATTGCTCAAACATTATAACTCGACTTATAAACAGCAACCTTGTACCTAAAACGTCAGTTGTACAAGCATTACAGTAGTCTCTGGCTAAGAGAACACCCCTCAGGAAGCAAGCAAAGTGTTTTCTTAGCCGAAGTGTTCTCAAAAGACAGAGCTGACCACCGGACACAATATGCCAAGGCTAATCACAATATGAATCAATAAATACAAATGTATTTATTACTTATATCATGACACGTGCAATAACATATGAAATGAACAGAATAAGTAAGAGAAAAGCAATAGACAAGTGTATATTAATAAACAATAACAATAAACTAACTGACAAACTAAATTATCAAAGCACCCCTACATACGGTAAAAAAGCAGCAGCGGCTCTAACAGTAATTATGAATACGAGAATGAATTTTAACGCAGTGGTTATTAACACAGCACCCCTACACACATTAAGAAATGCAGCAGCAGCTCTCAATTACTCTCGAGATGTTTTGAAAAGATTGAATAAACCATTTGAATTTTAATTTGTAGTCAAGGTTGGTCAGTGGCAGAAATAGCAAACCCCAGACACAAAACTGCAGTTAAAGCGCTTTGCGTACTTTTAAGAATCACAAATAACAAAGCACAGGAACAAACAAAAGGTTTAAACAAAACACTAGAAAATTTAAAATAAACAATCTCAAAAACAACACCCAAGCTTCGGCTATTCCGGTGTTCTCTTACTCTTAAGCCCAGAACAGACAGACGCGGCTGGGAGCGGCACGCAAAGCATTTTGCAGCCTGTATCGCTGCTATTGGTTATATTTTTTAACACTTCAGTAGTAGACAACTTGCTGTCAGCAACAAATTGTATGTTTCTTTGCTAAGTTGATTGCTAATTTCATACACCTGTATATATATGATAGAAAAACAACTTTGATAAACAAACCAGTCATTTTATTTAGTAGATATCGGGGGCATTACAGCTGGCCAAAAGTTTTGCATTACACCCGGCAGAATGAACTATTTTTGCTTCATAAAGTCTAACAAAACCTGCTGAATAATGCTGTGTTAACATATTGAATTACATATTGTTTTGTAGGTTTCCAAAAATTGAAAAATGTGACATTTCTAAATCTAACCTGAAATACTGTACTACTATTGTAGTTCCCAGTAGACTTTTGCAATATCATTTTGTTGTTTCTTTGATTGCATGATGTTAAATTAAATATTTAAATTATGTTCATATATTTTTTTTCTTTAAAATTATGTCTCCATCCTAACATTCTAGGTGATGCAAAACTTTTGGCCATATATGGAAATTATATTCGAGTACATAGCCTACGTTTTGGTTATGACAACTACTGTACTGTACCATTCAATTTTTCTACAATATTCAGTTGCGTAGTGCATAACACTCATATGTGCCTGGGTGCGGACGCACACCATAAAAATGCCCAGCGGTGCCACACCGCGCCTGTCTGTTCTGGGCTTTACTCTTACTCTTTCTCTTTGTATTTCTCTTTCCTACACACTTTCACCAAACAAACACTCCTTTGTTCCCTTGTATACCATGTGGCCAGGGGCTTGATTGATTTAATCGATCATCCAATCACCACTGGGCCACCTTCCACACTTTTAAACTCACACAATTAATTACACAATGAATCATTCAATCCAACAATCAACAAATTAAACAATGCCATGTGGCTGTGCAAAGGGCGGCCAACCTCCTTCACCAAGATGGCTGCCAGCCACCAAACTCTCATCACACATATGCGCACACACACACACACAGCCTGTGCTCTGTTACAGTTGCTAACATATAAGTTCCAACTAATAATTAAATTTAACAATAAAGCATAAGTCAAAAAAAAAAAACTTTCAGCTAGCAACTTCATACATTCTTTTTAATGTAATGGAAACTCCTTGGGCAAAATATAACGCACTCTTTATAAGTCGCACTGTGGTCCGCCCTCATAACCAGTGCTTTCCTCATGCTACCTAAGGAACTTTAAGCATCAGAAATCCTTTGCATAACCATTTCATTTTAGGAGTCTTTTGGAACATTTTTATTAAACATATTCATTGGTACAATTTAAAATAAAATACTTTATTAGATCTACAGGCAACTACATTGTAGTTTTACATGTGATTATTGGTGTGTAAAGTCAATGGTGTTACAGTTAAATTGCTAACTAGTTAAACATTTCTTTGTTTCTCAGGATTGGCATTTGCATACTTTCTGAATAATAAAATACACATATCTCCAAGTACTATTTAGACACTATCAAACTGTCAAATAACCGAGGGAATTGGAACTGAACTCTTATCATTTTCTTCATTGGATTCATGAGGTATGTACTGGGGGTGGGGATTAACACTGCTAGGATACGAATTTTAATAATTACCTGGCTTATAAAGATAATTTTGATAAATGTTTAATTATTATTACAAAGAGCCACTGCCAATTTCTGTATTATGTATTCGTTTTATACACCCCTTTATAACCTGAAGATATACAGACTTGTCTCCATAATAACATAGAATACTGCTGTGCAGACTTTCTGCTTGTAGAGATAATTGGGCCAGATTTATAAAGTCTTTACAACAGAGTAACAAGTGCATCACTTTTCTAAAAAAAGCATACAGTAAAAAAAAATATATATATATATATATATATATATATATATATATATATATATATATATATATATATATATATATATAACTTGACAAACAGTAATTAGTGTCCTATATTTTATGACACCAATATTAAAAATATACTTTTTTTGGCCACTGTAAAACATTCCCAGTAAAAATAGCTTTTTGATTTGGGTTTTTCCTTACTGATTTATAGCAGAAGGATGCCTTTGGATTTCAAACCAACTTTGGAACATGTAAACAAACTGGACTGTCAGTTAGCAGTATTCAGTTTTTGAAACATTTACATTCAGTGCGTTTACATGAGCATAAGAATTCCGATATTCTTCGGAAAACTAATTCCGATATCAAAAGTCATGTAAACAAAGTTTTCAGAAAATGTATCGGAATATTCCGAAAGTCAGTTTTCGGAAAACAGCACCTAGAAATTAAATTCCGAAAACTAACAAAATGTATATCATGTAAACACACTTTTCAGAAAACTTATTGAAATAGCATACTGTGCATGTGCACACTTTGACCCTTTTCTCCTGCATGTGGTTTTAGAAAACAGAGAAAATAATAATACTCTGTAGTCAGTCTGCATGCATCCATTTGTCTAGTTAGGGATACAGTCCGTATGTATTTGTTAATAGCCCATACTGAAGCAGCAAATGTTTTCCAGTTTTAAAATGGTGAAAATTTAAAATAATGTCTGCAAAAGAAACTGGTAATATAGAACAGGAAGAGCTGTTGGAAAGGTTGACTGCACATTTTGGGAATCTGAATAGAGGTATATGATAGTAATCTTTGAATTTAAGACCTGACACTTGATAAAGCACTTGAGTTATTGGATTGGTCTCCGTTCTATCGCAGAAATGTCCGGTCTGTTCAAATCCTACTTAGGCTACTACAGTACTTTGCATGCGAAAATATCCTGCGTTTTCCGAAAACTTCAATCCATGTATACAGTTGAATTCTAATTAGATTTTCTTCGTAAATCATGTAACACAGAAAAGTTTGGTTTTAAGAAAATAAGTTTTCTGAAAACATTATGTCATGTAAACGTACTGATTGTCTGAATAGTAATTCCAATTTGAAAACTACTGCAAAATAAAAATTAAGAAAACACATAGAAATATTATTTTACTCTTAGTTTGTTTACACAGAAAAGTGCAGTTTTAATGTTTTCCCAAAGCAAAACTTTTGTACTTGAACTTCTGTACATGCACTTCATGCCTGCTTTCTAATAAAGAATAGTGAGGAGAAGGCTAAACGGGGCTCTAAATTGGCAAAAACAAAAGGGGACAAGGCCAAAGGCCTTCTGTTCAATAAATTGGTAGAGGGAACCAATGCTATAAAATTAAATCAAGGCCAAAGTGTAAGATGTTGTGTAATTTTTCTTAGGATTCATATATAAAGCTAATTAAGAAACAACACAGTTTAACTTAATAATACATGAGTATTTGTTTAGAAAATGCATTTTTTTTTTCCTGGAAAACAGCTGCCTCTGTGCAGTTTTAGTTTTATGAGCTGTCCTCCGTAGCAGCACCTCCACAGGATCTCTTATGATGACAATTTCACTGTTCGGAGGAACACAACTGACATCACAGAGACGCAGAGAGAGCAATTCAGTGGTGGATAGGTCCCTAAAATTAGACCTCCCCACCGGCAGTGCTGCCAATTGCAAGGACGTAGCTCCCTGCGCTGAAGGCACTGGCTTTTACTGCTACGCCATGGGACCATTTTGTTCAGTGTTAATAGCCTATATTCTACACAGTTTAATAAAAGCGAAACTCAGAAATATCGTTCCTGCGTGTGACATACAAAATGCAGAGGAGCTGTGTTGCATTTATGGATGAACTGAAAAAACATAAACGTATCTTCATCATAAGATGGAGAAAATAATGATGATAAACACTGTACTACAATGTAGAAAAGTATTTGCTTCCGTTTTGGTTTCTTTGTGGTAAAAATAAGGAAATTGAAATAGGGAGATAACGGCAGTTGAATCACATACAAGTTAGTAACAGTAAATCTTTTTTTTTTTTTAACCTGAATGTAAACCACTTGAAATTAAGTATTATTATTATTATTATTATTATTATTATTATTATTATTATTATTATTATTATTTATTTCTTAGCAGACGCCCTTATCCAGGGCGACTTACAAGATATCACATTATACATGGTATAGTATCTTACACATTTCTAAACTACTTACCTGAAAAAATGAGTTTTGCAAATTTTGTTTGCAGATTGTGCAAGGCTGACTCAGGACTGTTGTCCGAGATGGCGCAGTAGAAATCCATGTGCTTGAAAGGGTAGTGTTCGATGCTTGTTGTTGTTTTCACGTAATCATGTTATTGTTTGGATCCAGACACTTCCTAATTTGGTGTGTACAGGCATCTCTAGTTTCAACTTTCAACATGCTACAAAGAAAAGGCAATTACTGCAATGATTTTTTTCTGCACTAATTAGCAACTTTGTTATCTACAAGAGTTACTTTAGTAAAAAAAAAGGCACCTTTCTATGAATACAACATTAACACTTGTTGTTAATTGCTCACTTCATCTTTCAAATGTTTAGTCTGTAGCCCACTTCATGGTGAATCATACATATATATCATAATTAAACCATAGTTATATTCGTGTGTATGTTTACTATTTACTCATAACTCAGTTATTATTTGTAATATTATATTGAAAAACTTGAACCTAATTTGAATACATTTTAACTAATTTGGTCTCAGACAGACACACCAATATTGCTGGTTGTATTGACGGGTATTAATGGCGTTTGTTAATATTTTTGGGGGGGGGGCGGGGGGGGGGGTAGAGCACTGATATCTAAAACAATACCAAGAAAGAATTCAAGTAAAAATCTACCGTGATGGAAAGTCATTTTGATAAATGGTATAGCAAGCAATGCCTTGCTCTGATCAGGCTGCACTTCAAACAGTTGGGAATTTCTGTGCTAAATTAGAATGAGTTGTGTAATAAGTGCTATTAATTATTCCAGAATACTTGTAAACTACTGTTAGGACTACTGGTCAATAACCCTTTAGACCCCAGAATTATTCTAAAAAACCCTTTTGTAGATTCCTGTGAATTTTTGTAAAATGTTTTGATTTCTGTTATTCAAATAAACATAATCCATAAATCAAGAAAAATCTATAATTACATGTTTTTATTTTATTTTAAATGACAAATCATTCTTTGAAATTACACCAAGCTTGACACTTTTTGTAAAGTAAAACTTGTTGTTTTACTTCCACAAATATAAGTGGTTGTTAAAAAATTTTTTTAAAAAAGTTATTTTGGGATTTAAGTTTGGCATACCAGCAGTATATTTGTTTTTGCAATATTGCCCTTACTTGAAACTCTTGTATCTCATCCAAATCGATGTCAGAAGCAGACAAGATTGATTCAGGATCAATTTCTGAAACCATCTGAGCAACAGCCTCAACCGAAATAACTTTTTGTCTCTTGAACGCAGCCATCTTTGTTTTGGTGTATTTCAAATTTAGATAGCTTTAAAAGTTCAATATACGTCATTTCCACTTCCAGGTCATAAGTGAATTATTTCTGTGTGTGCAGAAGAGTGATTTGAGTATGTTGATCCGATAATGATTACCGCAGCACTGCAAAAAGACACAGGCACTGGCAGGCTAGTAATTTGTAGGATGGGCACTCTAGGGTTAAGAGGGTTAAACTAGATAATCTTTTAAAAAATGGCATTGCTGTCAGATAAGAGCATGTGAGGTTTAAATGAGGTTTCATGAAGTTAAAGTACCTAATTCATATTGTTTTTCCTCATCTGAACTATACTTTATCACTATCCCACTAACATACTGAGAAAAAAAAAAAACATGGTATAAAACTATTAGTTACTGTTATTTTCACAGATTATGGGATATATGGGATGTTACAGTTCATACATGCACATACTACTAAATAAATGTGTTTCTAAAGTTTTGCATGAATTAGATGTTATTGTTGTCCTTTGAAATAGAAAATACAGATATAAAGTTTTTGTTTGGCCGATAATTACTCTAATTACTCTATGATCTTAATCTTGTAATTATTCAGAGTGATGTTGCATTACACTGATATTGAGATGTTTTATATTCATGTCTACCGACAATAATCTTGTTTGGAGGATCTGTGTTGTTTAGCCATTGTATACTTTAATAAAATACAGCCTTCAACGTCCATGAATACAATCCATTTTTCATTGAAAAACAACTGTCACAGTGCAGACATTGAATGTACAGTAGCTGATGATAAGATTATTCTCAGATATAACTAGACTAGTTTTACTGTATGGAGACAGGGAGAGAATATTATACATGTCAAAAGTATTTTGTTTGCCCATTTTTATATCACATTATTATCAGGGATTCTAGTTTTCCACAATAATAATAATAATAATAATAATAATAATAATAATAATAATAATAATAATAATAATAATAATAATTAAAATCTCTGATAAAAAATAAACAAATCTGCGTTATTCCTCAATTAAAATAAAAGGCTACATTTGAGTTCCCCCTGTCACATTATAAGATACACAAACAGTACTGTTGAATCACAGTTACACAGGAAGTATTTATTGGTACACTTTCAAATTCTAAGGCAGTTACACTCTCAATCAATAATATAAACAACCTTACCATTTCACTTTAAACATTACAAATACCTCTGTGTAGTAATAATAAAAGCCCCCAAATAGTATTCATGTTCGTTATCTCCAAGTTAGTCTTTATAGTTATTGCCAAACTCATTGATCCGATCTTTAGGGGGTGATTTTATTGTTTTGAGCATCTTTAAACAGCTTGTTCAGTGGTAACAACACACTGGAAACTGAAGTAAACTGCAGCTACATTTCAACATAAATGTGACTGTGCGCCTCATTCAGCCTTGACCTCTGTACACCGGAAGCAGTTATATTTAACAATTATGTTTACATAAATTTAAAGCAACATTGCCTGTGTTGATGATTATGCATGATATATGTATTGATTTGGTTATCAAACAAACAAAAAAAGCCTTGCATGTTTTTTTGCCCCGCCCCAAGTGTAAAACTAAAAATTCTCTGAAAGCACAGAAAATCTGTGTTCTTCCGCAGCAAACAGATTCCTAGGATCCATCTGGTGATTATGAATTCAAATTTCAAGATGGGATTTTGTTTAGTTTGGTTAGTTAACTAGCTATGAGGAAGTACTCTCTGCTCCTGTTCTTTGCATGGTAGGGATTGAGCACAAGGTTGCATGCTGAGAATCTGCAGGCATCATTATATTGTTTGCACCTGGTGGGATGCAATAAAGTCTCTAACTCATGACATTATTTTACTAACCATGTGGGATTCATATAAACCTTATGTTCCGAGTCCTTGTTTTAAATTTACATCCAATCAACCAAGAGATCCATGCCAACCATTGAGCCATTTGGTTTGTGCCAGATTATAAAGTAATAATCATCTGTACTTTAATATGGAAATGTTAATGGATGCCTTACATAAATCAAAGGAAGAGAGTGATGCTGTTAAAATAACAGTCAAGTACAATAAAAGGATTTAACCTTTAATTGGACTGCCATCATCAGGCTAAATAGAGAAGAACGGGTGAACTTCCTTAGCGGAGTGTCACTAGTTTATTGTTGTCATTTAAAAAGCAATTCTTATTTATTTATTTTTTTTATCTTTATCAGATATAGTTTATTTAAATATTTTATTTTCATGTTTTGATATGATGTTCGAAACTTATGATGCTTAACATTGTGCCGACTGTTGTACTTAGAAACCAAAAAGTAGTTAGCATAAGAAACAGCATCATGATGGTTGTCTCTGAAGTATTTGTATTTACAGTCTAACAAAAGTGTCATTCTTTTTTAGATCTTATAATGTAGTGTGCTAAATAGGATGTCACTAAAGAGTAATCAGCATCAAATGTAATTAATTTGTTAGATTTCCGTTTATATTTATCTTTATCTTTCTGTACCTCAGAATCCTTACTGCTTGCATTAAACAAGGACAGTAGAAAGAAACAGCAATTGTAAAATTGTAGACCTCAGTGACTGGTGTTTGATATTATACAGCTGTGATGATAAGAATTGTAAATCATACACTATCCCATTAATGGGTGACATTGTATTGTTCTCACTATACTATGCAGTAATTTAACAATCTGTTAATGGAGGCAGGTGCTTCTGCATGTTGATTAAGAAAGAAAACAATGTATTAAAGTAAACAATGGCCATGAGGTGGTATTTAAGCAAGTGGCACTTAAGTGACAGTGGCATGGTTTACACGCAGTTTAGAAACTCCATATTCTCTCTCCATTGTCATGAGCATGTGACGTAGCATGCACATGTCATGTACATACCTCATGCTATAGGAAATGTGCGTCCAAAACATGGTACGACCAAAAAGGGTGGGTAAATCGCCTTCTCACACGAAAAGCTGTGCAAATTTACCAAAAAGTAAGGTGTTTTTTTTTTTCATGGAAACAAGTTTGAAAGCCATGCCATATGTTCACGAGACTTCAGCAGTGAAGATCCTATTTGTGATTTAACAAATTATTTGACCAAGTTGAAGTAATAATAATAATAATAATAATAATAATAATAATAATAATAATAATAATAATAATAATAATAGGAATAAGAATAGTTGTCGTAGTAATACTAATAATAATACAAGGGGTTTAGATGTTTTTTTTTGTTTATTCAACATTTATTCAACATTTAAAATTGCCATTCGTAGGTGACTCCTAAAATGATAGTGCTTTATAATGTAGTTGTTTTTATAAACAAAGCTGTATAAAAAATAAAAAAATACTGAAGCTCCTACAAAGTATAATAATAATAATAATAATAATAATAATAATAATAATAATAATAATAATAATAATAATATAATGTATTGGTGGGAGCTGGGTCTTCAGTGCCATAAAGTTCATACATCATCATACCATGGATTTGCAGTCATATGCAATTTGCCAAGGACTGTGTATCACTCTTATCTGCATTGACAGTGATGAGGTACAAAAGATGAAAGCTGACCTTGAGAATGAGTGGTCCCATGAAAAACGATAGACATTCCCAGCCATGTACAACAACCACTGTCCCGGGTTGTTTTAGAGCACTCCAACATGGAGTCCACTGGCGACATGATGGTGTTTGTGCTCTGTACCGTTTCTTTTGGTTCTATTTTGGTTTTAAACATTTAATTTACAGTCCTTTTTAAAAAACAGTCTTTGTTGTTAAAATTAGTTAGTTGCCAGTTTTTGTTAGCACCCCCTTTTGTTTAGGGCAGCGGTTTTCAAACTGCGCTGCGTACCCTGGGAGTACTCGAGCGCTCCTCAGGGCGTACATGAGAAAAATCCTGTAATGGCGGACAACAGATTTTTTTCTTTTTTTTTTACCACATTGTTATACTTTGCGACTTAACAATCGAAGGAACCATGTTGAATCTCCTTTCAAATAAAACCACAGCCATACTGGTGTACGTTTCCTTTCTGTTGGGCGAGGTTAAACACCTGCTGCTGACAGTGAGTGGTTAAAGAAAAGGGCTTGTAACCAGGAGGTCTCCGGTTCAAATCCCACCTCAGCCACTGACTCATTGTGTGACCCTGAGCAAGTCACTTAACCTCCTTGTGCTGTCTTTCGGGTGAGACGTAATTGTAAGTGACTCTGCAACTGATGCATAGTTCACAAACCCTAGTCTCTGTAAGTCGCCTTGGATAAAGGCGTCTGCTAAATAAACAAATAATAATAATAATAATAATAATAATAATAATAATAATAATAATAATGGCTAAATTACATATTTAAACAGCATGGCGGTGGTTCTGCAGTCTGTAGACTAAAAAGAAAAAAAAAACAAAAACTTGTATGATGTTGCGTCTTTTAAAAATGTGTAGAATGTACTAGGTATGTTTACTTTCTGGAGTTTAAATGTTCAGTGTTTGTAGTTTAATCAGTTCAGTGTGTTTTATCTAAGTTTATGTTTTTAAATAACAGTATTATTGAGTTGAGCAGCCCGCTGTGCCGCCCTACTTTGACAGTGAAATCACTGCGCTGGAGCTGGAGCGTACATAACTGTGTTATCTTTACTTGCAATGCTTTGTGTTTTTTCACTATGACTAATTTGTTGAAGAACTCCTTTGTCGAGTGATTGCATTAGCCTACGCATGTACGCTGCTAATTATTAGGCTAATAAAAGCAAAAGCACTGTATTATTATTATTATTATTATTATTATTATTATTATTACAAAAATGGAATCGCCTGGGATTGGGAAATGTCTGGAATTGGATTCCCTACTCCAGACCTATTGAGTGTGTTCATATCATATAGCGAGTGCCCATCAACAAGCTGTCTGGCAGCTGATTAATGAACAGACGACTGCACTAAAGACTAACATGTAAGCATTTTGCTGAAGGTCATTTTTGACTGCATGATATAAATGGCACCTTTCTACTTTAATCAAATTTAGTTTTTGGAAATAATCACTTCAAAACAATGTGCTTATTCTGGCTGGATTCGATACTGCACAAGACACATATAGCATTTTAAATGTCCAGCTCAAGTGTTAAACGATAACATTCGAGTTAAATTTAAAAAAAAAACATATAAAAAAAAGGGCAAGGGGTACAGAAAACCATTGGTTTAGGGGGTGCTAAACCGAATTTTATCACTGGATGTCACTGGGCAGCTGATGTAGTCCCCCTACTGGCACTAAATAGGACTACATCTGAATACTTGGTATGTGAAATATGATGGCATGAAATTATTTTGCTTCAACTGAATTGCAGTTTTGCCTGACACCTGGAACTACATTAGCAGCAGCTGTCAATATTGTACAACCACCACCTCCATGGAAAAAAAAGAAAACTGTAAAACAGTGGCTATGAATATTCATAATATTAAGTGTGTAATATTCATGAGCCTGCTGTAAATCAAAGTATCAGTTGATGGAACATGCAGAAATAACAAGATTACACTACAACAATATGCCATCCCTAGTAATAAGATTAACAATTCTCTAGTGTGTAATAGCAAATATTAGTAAGATTTATGATTTTATATCTCCATAATCATGCAATATTTGGAAACCAAAATGGTATTCTAACCCGAATAAATACAATTTAAAAAATCAGTTGCATTATACAAGGGATGTAATCAAAGTCAGCTGAGGCATTTATGTTACTTTTTTTTTTTTTTAATTAGGATAACATTTTGGATGCTACAGTTCAGTGCTCTAATCTACAAGGGGTGTAATGTGTGTTGTGGTTCGTGCTGAAGAAAGACAAAAAAGGATTTTTGAGACTTTAAACTTGTGACTGGTATACTTGTTTGAAGTCATTATTAAACTGAAATTATCTGATAACATTTTTAGGTGAACCATCCCCTTGATCCATGTCACGAAACACTCATCAATTAATATGTAATTTCAAAGAGTTGATTATTATTCTGTTGTGATAATTGGCTTATTAGTACAGTTCCATACTGTGACTTTTTCTCTCATTATGTTTATGAGGTGAGTTCATGGCTGTGTCCCTCTGTGATATTAGATCTTGTCCTACCGTGACTTTAGTTCACATATAATTCAGAATTTGAAACAGTTTAGCAATGTATGTACCGACCAGTGCATATAAAGTTTACACTGATGTGATTTTGATTGTTATGATGTTAAGTGAGGAAACATATTTTAGAGAGAGAGGGGTTTATGTAAGGACATACACCTAAGGGCTCAGTCTGTCAATTTATATCCTCTCTGTTGTTTCCAACCTTTTACCAGTTTTAATGACTGTCTGACAGACTGCTCAGATAAGCAGAGGCAGGCAGATAGGTAACTGGCATTTGTTGACTAAACAACAAACAATACAAAAATAGAAATCTGGAATTATTTTAGACATGGGTGTAGAAAGGCGGGCCAGGCTTTTTCAGCGATGGGCCAGCTGAGAGAATTTGAATACTGAGTTTATGATTTAAATCAGTTCATAATTCTATCACACACAAGCTAACTTAACATTAGGGTTAGCGTTAGGACCGTAAAATAATCACATGTATGGCAATTCATTTCATTTTTCAATACTCAATATAGTTAAAAAAAATATAGATTACCTTTAAAGTGTCAGCAATAATCTCACTCACCATCAAAACTTTAACCATATCGGTGGTGATTACGAAAACAGAGCACACAGGAGGATACGTTGTAATTCACGGGATGGAAGCCAGGGCTGTGTAAGGGTTGGGTAGAGGCTTGGCCTCGGGTGCATAGAGTTTGAGGCGTGGCTTCAGGGATAAAAGTGCTTAGGAACGTGTAGGGGAGAGATGCTGTAAGGGAGAGAAAAGGACGGGCCTGGACCCACCCAGGGAAGCCTTCTTGAAGGGTTTGAGGCCAGACGTGTTGGTCTACCGGGCCCCTGAAATGACAGAAACTCTGACTCTCGAGAGCTGTTAATAGGCATTGCCCCACAGCTGGGTTCTCAAGATCTGTTAATAGGCGTTGCTCTGCAGCTGGATTTCCTTCAGAGAATGGAACGGTTTTTGGAACCTTGAAAGAAAAGAGAAAAGAGTCTGAAAACATAGAAGACTGATAGTTGTGGGACTCGAGCACTAAGGTAAGAGATCCACATCCCAGGAGGATAGAGGAAGAGCCTTCTCGTCTTGAGGCAAGATATAGCACATGAGCTGTGAAAGAATAGTTTGGCTGGTGGTCCCCTCTGACCATTTGAACAACCTGCATATTACCAACTCCAGGCTGAGGAAGTGAGACTCACTATCTCCCTGAGGGATACACAGAGGGACACAGAGGGACATGGCATATGAAAAACAGAGGAGGAGGAGGGAAGAGGAGGAAAAAGCTAACGCAAGAGAGAGAGAGCATAGGCTGTGAGGGGTTTAATTGGGGAGTCTAGATTGTTTGATAGGAGGAGGTGGAGCCCTGGTTTCCGTCCCCCGAATTACATACAAGGGTTAACATGTGGTGTGGTACAATGCCATGGTCTTGAGAATAAGCAATGGCTCAAAGAGAACGTTTCATGTGTGCAAAAGAATGTTGACGTTTTACATTGGCCCATCTTTTATGCACCAGGTAAAGACCGTCTTTCTGCACCTATGCCCATTTTAAAGTTGTTATTAAAGATGTATAGGTGGCACGATTATTTGAAGTACCGAAACACAGCTCCATCCTCAATTTCAGCAGAACTCAACTGGATTGGAATGTAAGCAAAGACACATTCAAAACTAGTCCCGGTAAACATGTTATCCCACTCCAGTGCGATAACAAAAATATATACCAATTGTGTATACTTTTTTTTTCAAAATGGTCTATATGAATGTCTAAGTATCAAGTATGGGTTCCTCTGACATTGATACAATCTCTACTTTGATTGGGCATGCTTCTAATCAGGCGACGGATGACTTAGGGGGTTATTCCCATTCTCAGTCAGTGCAACGCCAAGCTCTCTGATGTCACATGCTGGGCAGTCCGTAACCTCTGTAGCCTCCTGCTCAAGATAATCCATGACAATCCTGGCAGTATGACAACGGGCATGATCTTGGCTCAGAACAATCTCAGGTCCAATTGCACCAGCAAACGGTCTTACTACTGTGTCAATGTACCATAGAGCTGTAAATCCGCCCCTTCGAAGCACAGTAATACAGATCCCTTCCCACACCATAAATGAGTCCCCTCCAAAACATTCATATTCAATAATGTTGAATTGAGCAAATAGTTTACTCGGGCTCTCCATACATACACATGTAAATCAATCTTGATTTATCAGTGAATAAACAGGAGCCCAGTGACAGAGCTGCCAGTTCTGGTGATCAAGGCAGTAATCGGGGATCCCTTCGGCGGGGTCAGGTGAGGTGCTGTAGCTGGATCACAGATCTCTTCGGCGGGGTCAGGTGAGGTGCTGTAGCTGGATCAGGGATCTCTTCGGTGGGGTCAGGTGAGGTGCTGTAGCTGGATGAGGGATCTCTTCGGTGGGGTCAGGTGAGGTGCTGTAGCTGGTCTTCTTGACCTCAAACCAGACGCATGCAATCTGTTTTTCACAGTTTGGTCACTTATGGCGACTAGAGTTGCTGTCCTGAGGTGAATATTGAGCCCACATGAAATGGACTGGTGATTCCTCAGTACTATTGCAGGGGTTCCCACACTTTGCTTGCTGACATACCACCATTTAAAAAATAAACAAACAATCTAATGAACCACATTTCATATAAAAAGTCGCCAAAATAAGGTCAAAATGTCCTTCTCCTTTTTCTCCTGTTTTTTGCAGATTTTTGCAGACCACAGATAAGTATATTACAGGACATCCAAGTTTAATGACAATTAACTTGTTTCGTTATGGAAATATACTAGAGAACACACTTATTGTGGCATCTATATCATTTATATTAAATGATTTATTTCTGTTTTAAAATTGAACATTTGCCTGCAAAAAATAAATATTTTGTTATATAAATATATAAATAAAAAGTCTAGCATGTGTAGGATTTGGTGGAACTATAACCTTCAGTTTGCAAGCGTGTTGTGTTATACTGTCACTGCTACACGATTATTTTCGAAGTATTTTGAAAGATGAAGTCAGCCAGCTGAGAATTCTTGGGACTTTGTTATATTTTGGAGATTTTTCCAGTCATCATTCATCTTCATCATCATCATCATCATCGTCGTTCTGAGATTCTGAACTTGATCTCTGAAAAATGTTGGTTTGCTGTCAGTGTAACGCTCATTGTGGTCCCTGCTGGCACTGGAAGTATATTTCCTCTCGATACTGGTTGATGAAGAGTAAGGCTATTTGTGGTCCCACTGGACAAAAAGGAACGTTCATTTCTGAGAAATTAACTATGCTGAAGGATAGCCTATATATTTGGTAAAAGTAAAACATAGATAAATAAATACATCAATAATATTGAAATAAATTAATACATAAATCAATACATAGACATTTATTTATTTCTTTATCTTGATATTTCTTTATTTATTTTTCACTATCAGATATAAATAAACACTGCCATTTAATACTGTATGAAACCAAAATATAAATACTCAAGAGTTCTTGTTCAATTGTATATTAGTGAAGATTTTTGTACATAAAAGGTCATCATGCTTTCATATATTTTTACTTTCAAATTAAAAAATATATTGTAACGACCCAGACAGCTGCATTGTTGCAAGACTTGCTTTCTGTCTTTTATGTTACTGTAGGGTTATTAGGGGAACGTGTCACGCCGTTACTTATGGTATTTGAAGGGGGAGTGAGTGAGTGAGTGAATGAGTGGGGAGAATGTATGTTGTTGTTTTTCCAGGGTTGCAGAGCTATGATGTGACTGGTTGATGAGCCGGACAGCGTCGGGAAATGATGGGAGGTTATATAAGAGGGTGCATGAGCCTGGGGACTGGAGACAGTCCAGCGCTGAACTTGAATGAGAAACTGTGGGTGCGACTGAGCAAGCGTGTGATCTGTGAACAGAGAGAATATGCAGTGAAAGTGAAACATAGGGTTATTTTTCTGTTGCCGTGAATTCTGGCCCCTGACATGAATTCTCTGCAGTTTCAAATAAAACAAACATTTTGAGAATTCAACACCGTCTCCCTGAGTAATACTTCCTAAACATGAAGACGTTACAATAATGTGTAAATAAATCAGTGGTCACGAACCCAAATAAATATTACTTTTCTTAACTTTAATACATGGTAAGTGTTTCAAACATATATTAACTAAAAATAAAAGGTCTTCATGAATTTATATATCAAACATGCACATATCGTACAGTGCTAAAGTGTACATACTGTAACAGTTACACCCCTGCTGTATACTAATAATGTTGTGGTTGTTGTAATCGGTTGACTAAGTAATCAATGAGCTGTATACTATTATACTGTATACAAATATCTCTAACCAATAGCCTGTCCTTTCTGTAATATTAGATTTAGTTGTGCACCCCTTTTTTATTCTTAAAGTCTTGTTTCATATTTCTGACACATTGTGTGACTGTCGATTATTGTCAAGGGAATCCGGGTTCTTCATGATGCTAAACTCAAATAAGGTATATTTCTCACTTCCTATACTTTGGTGCTCCCGATATACATAACTCACTACACTCCTAAAGTGTTTTTTTCATTATTATTATTATTATTATTATTATTATTATTATTATTATTATTATTATTATTATTATTTATTCATTGTATTATTATTATTATGTATTTGCTTAGCAGATGCCCTTATCCATCATTATTGACGAGGTGTCTATGATTTCGAATGTCACCTTGTTATACATCCATCTTCGCCTGTGTGAGATTTTCCACACTGCCAACAAAGACAATGGCTGGTTTGGAAAAATCAACATCTTACTTCTGGGGGATTTGCTGCAGCTTCCACCTTTTGTGCCACTTACTCGAGCTGAATTGCAAAAAATGACTAGCTATGGGATCTGTGGACCTGTGGAAATTGATCAAGTATGATGAACTCACAATTAATATGCGCCAGAAGCAGGACCGGGTTTATGCCAATCTGCTTAACCGTGCCAGACTCGGAGCCACCAACAAAACTGATCACATTTTGTTGAGTAAAAGACTGATACCAATCAAGGGAGGAGATATTTACAGCTGCAAAAAAGAAATTATTCAACACATGAAACATTTAGATGACAAAGATGGAAGTTCAACCTGTCTCATGCCTACAGTAGACACCTGTAACCAGATACAGACCGCTATGCTTGATAGTATGGCTGGGGAGGGCATTCATCTTGTGGCGATGGATACTGTAGACTGCCTTCCTTCCCTCGAGGAAAATGTGCTGAAAAAATTGAAAGCTTATAAGGCTGACTGCAGTCATACCGCTGGAGAGCAAACTAGCATACGAGTGAAAATAACCTGTAAGCTGATGCGTCAGGAAAAATATCCACATTGCCACTGGTCACATCAATGGTGCAATAGGGAAACTTCAAGCTGTTTCCTATTATCTAGAAAACCCCATGATGGTGAAAACCATAACCATCCATTTTAACAATGGACACACACATACCATTGAACGCTCAAGATCAAAGTTTGAAGTCATGGACAGGGCCTACATTATTCAAGAGCAGTTTCCAGTCATCAGTGCTCACGCAATCATAAATGCCAGGGCATGACACTCAAAACAGTGATGATGGACCTTGGTAACTCCATGTTCTCCTGTGGCACTTTCTAGAGTTACTTCCTTAAGTGGCTTATAAACTTTGACCCCATCTGAATTAAAGCACTTCCATCTTAAGTTGCAGAGTACAGCAGGCTGAGAAGCCTTTACTGCCTGAGTTGATAAGCTTGAAGGAGACCAACACGCACAAGGGATCCATGGTGAAGGATCATGTGTATTTCATACGTCAAGCCATCACTAACATTCAGAAACAACAAAAGCTACCACATTCTGAGGGAACAGCTGCAGTCACACATTCAATCAGAGGCTTGAGCAACACTCATCTCACTTCCTGCTATTCAAACACCATGTTACAATGTCTTCTTCACTGCCAACTGCTGAAAGAGTCATTAAAACAGAGTGAACAACAAGCCCTCAGGACTTTTGTTACCAACTATGATCAGTTGTCATCCACTACATCTCTAGGTACTGTGGACATGTGTCACTTCTTAGGAGAACCCTGCAGTAGAGTTCAGCAGCAAGATGTTGTTGCGTTTCTCATCAAATTAAGTCAAACTTGCCCAGAAATATGTGATCTGGTTTCAGTTACCACAAGGCACGACATGCTATGTACACAATGTTGGTACCACATGTTTACTCTCTACATGTACCTGATGGTACACATGTCATGTGTTTGGAACAACTAATTAATATGGAGCACAAGTGGGCACCCATTGATGGTGGCAGATGTGACCACTGCCAAAAATCTAAACTACTTAAACGCAAAGTCCTTCAGTCAGCAGGAAGAATGCTTGCAGTCCACCTTATGCTTTGGCAAACTGAACCAAATGGGAATAATACAAAGCGACAAGATGTGAAGTTTACTGGTGTGCACAAGAGTAAAATTAATGTGGACAACTGCAATTACAAATTATCTTCCATTATCTATACACAAAGGAGGAGATGTCGCTTCAGGACACTACAAAAAATGCAAAAGACATGTACATGGCCTTTTATGAACAGATGTAATGCTTTAAGATTGGACTACATTGGACTAAGTTGATGAAATCACAAGATTAGGTGGCAAAAAAACAGAATAATTTCTACAATGAATATGTTCATGTAATTCACTTTAGCATTCATATGCATATGTAAGTTTGTAACCAAGTACAAATTAGTAGAATGGTGAAAAAATTTGGAAAGGTACATTATTTTTTACCATTGCTATGCTTTTATACTTTTGTACCAAAGTAAAAATCAGTAACTAGCAATAAAGACTTGGGGCTCTATGTATCATTGATTTTTCTTTCGTATCTTGACTTTTCGTAGATTTTTGTGACTTCGTAGACTTACACGCGATGCGTTAAAGTAATTTTCACTCCCGTAACTCAGTTTCATCCCTGCTGCGGTAGTTTCATTACGACTGTTCATTTCAAAGTACTGTCATATGCAAATGTACGAATCTCATTATAATATCAAAGTTTCGCGCCTACGCTTGATGTATTATCATTTTTTGCTGATTTACGACTTCGGGTTGTGCCTGTTATTTTACGCATGCTATTTTTTAATCTGGCTTTTTGTACATTTAACATGTTATGAGATGACAATATAAAGAAAATACGTAGTTGTTATCATCTGCAATACACACACCCGATGTTATATTTTTTAAGTATTATTATATTATACTATTATTTTTGCAGCTTCAGTGAATTGAAGAAAATAAAAGAAAAGCGTTTCACTCTGCAAACATGGTAACCCTAAATCCCTAAATTACATGGACAGTGCGAGAAACTAAAGCTCTGATACCAAAATCCAAGCCGAACAACTGGACAGAGCTCACATATATTCAGTATTTTCTCAAATTGCCTACATACAGACGGAGCACAGTGCAGTGCCTCCTACAGCACGGCGGGTGGAAGGTGTTGGCTGAACAATGATACTGTACAGTACAGTTACTGACATAGTGCATAGACAAATGAAACACGGCGAAAAGTATTTACCTCCGTAGCCTGTTGTATGTAGGTTACTGTACTTATTTCCTTTAAACAACTAAAATATACATAGACTAAAACAACAGGAAAGCATGGTTAAGGTGCAGAATTACCGTGCATATGTACCATTTCTGAGGACTCTTTCTTTTAGATTACATTTTGGTTTGTTTTCGCTGTGCCCGGGGTCTGTTTGCGCTACACTAGTATTACATTGTAATGTTTACTTTACTTCCGGGTTCCAAATTTTGACTTTTGGCGTTGCGAATCTATTTATAATGAGATGCAAACTCCGATCTCTCCTGTATAATGAGCAGTATTTACGAACGCGTAAGTAATATTAGTACTTAGATCCCTTGGACATTTCTATGCTTTTTTACTACCCATTTGCATAGCTAAGTTTGAAACCTATTAAAAACCACAAAATAACTTTGTATCTAAAGCTTTTACCATTATACTTACACACACCCCCCAACACACACACACACACACACACACACACACACACACACACTATATACATATCCATTAAGTGAAAACAGAAGTGATATCTGAAACAAAAACACATTGAAAATGTGAAAAAAAAACATCAAGTTATTAAAAATGCCTACCCATTTAAAGTGGAGATTTCAAAAACACAAGCTAAGTTAGAAGAAACAATTGGGACAACCTTGGCCAGTACCAAGTAAATAGGCACAACTGTAAAAGCGGTGGGGGTCAAGGTTGCCCGAATTGTTTCTACTAACTTGGCTTGTGTTTTTCAGGCACAATAAAAGCATATCAAACTTGCATCACAAATTCTAAATAGGGGTACCTTGGGTGGGCAGTCAGTGCAAAATGCATTTCAACATCTGTCACAATTTAATGAAGAACATGAAAAAGGTCCACCTAGTGAATGACAACAATTTTTTTGCTATATTAAATGTTTGCTCCTTTTAATATACATACATACAGTACTGTGCAAAAGTTTTAGGCAGGTGTGAAAAAATGCTGTAAAATAAGAATGCTTTCTAAAATAGACATGTTAATAGTTTATATTTATCAATTAACAAAATGCAAAGTGAGTGAACAGAAGAAAAATCTACATCAAATCAATATTTGGTGTGACCACCCTTTGCCTTCAAAACAGCATCAATTCTTCTAGGTACACTTGCACAGTTTTTGAAGGAACTCGGCAGGTAGGTTGGCCCAAACATCTTGGAGAACTAACCACAGTTCTTCTGTGGATTTAGGCAGCCTCAGTTGCTTCTCTCTCTTCATGTAATCCCAGACAGACTCGATGATGTTGAGATCAGGGCTCTGTGGGGGCCATACCATCACTTCCAGGACTCCTTGTTCTTCTTTACTCTAAAGATAGTTCTTAATGACTTTCGCTGTATGTTTGGGGTCGTTGTCATGCTGCAGAATAAATTTGGGGCCAATCAGTTGCCTCCCTGATGGTATTGCATGATGGATAAGTATCTGCCTGTACTTCTCAGCATTGAGGAGACCATTAATTCTGACCAAATCCCCAACTCCATTTGCAGAAATGCAGCCCCAAACTTGCAAGGAACCTCCACCATGCTTCACTGTTGCCTGCAGACACTCATTCATGTACCGCTCTCCAGCCCTTCGCGAACAAACTGCCTTCTGCTACAGCCAAATATTTCAAATTTTGACTCATCAGTCCAGAGCACCTGCTGCCATTTTTCTGCACCCCAGTTCCTGTGTTTTCGTGCATAGTTGAGTCGCTTGGCCTTGTTTCCACGCCGGAGGTATGGCTTTTTGGCGCAAGTCTTCCATGAAGGCCACTTCTGACCAGACTTCTCCGGACAGTAGATGGGTGTACCAGGGTCCCACTGTTTTCTGCCAATTCTGAGCTGATGGCACTGCTGGACATCTTCCGATTGCGAAGGGAAGTAAGCATGATGTGTCTTTCATCTGCTGCAGTAAGTTTCCTTGGCCGACCACTGCGTCTACGGTCCTCAACGTTGCCCGTTTCTTTGTGCTTCTTCAAAGAGCTTGGACAGCACATCTGGAAACCCCTGTCTGCCTTGAAATTTCTGCCTGGGAGAGACCTTGCTGATGCAGTATAACTACCTTGTGTCTTGTTGCTGTGCTCAGTCTTGCCATGGTGTATAACTTTTGACAGTAAACTGTCTTCAGCAACCTCAACTTGTTAGCTGAGTTTGGCTGTTCCTCACCCAGTTTTATTCCTCCTACACAGCTATTTCTGTTTCAGTTAATGATTGTGTTTCAACCTACATATTGAATTGATGATCATTAGCACCTGTTTGGTATAATTGTTTAATCATACACCTGACTATATGCCTACAAAATCCCTGACTTTGTGCAAGTGTACCTAGAAGAATTGATGCTGTTTTGAAGGCAAAGGGTGGTCACACCAAATATGGATTTGATTTAGATTTTTCTTCTGTTCACTCACTTTGCATTTAGTTAATTGATAAATATAATCTATTAACATGTCTATTTTTGAAAGCATTCTTACTTTACAGCATTTTTTCACACCTGCCTAAAACTTTTGCACAGTACTGTATATTCTAAGATATAGAATGTTTGAGCGAGGTAGCATCAACAGTAAAACAAACCCCTAAATAAACTGTAAACAAAGTGACTAAGAGGAAAAGCAACCTGAAAGATTTTTTACCGTGATCTACTGAGGACAGAAAAATTCAACAAGGAACAAGGGCAGCAGTGTGGCGTAGTGGTTAAGGCTCTGGACTCTTGACCGGAGGGTTGTGGGTTCAATTCCAGGTGGGAGACACTGCTGCTGTACCCTTGAGCAAGGTACTTTACCTAGATTGCTCCAGTAAAAACCCAACTGTATAAATGAGGAATTGTATGTAAAAATAATGTGATATCTTGTAACAATTGTAAGTCGCCCTGGATAAGGGTGTCTGCTAAGAAATAAATAATAACAATATTCTCTATTAATTAAATTATATAATCATTGAAAAAGGCAAGAGAGACCCAGACTGTTTTTCTATTCCGGAAAGCATTGGGTCTCTGCGGGGGTGCTGAGCCTCCCTCTGGCCGAGGGAGGACAAGGGTTGGTGTGCATCAGGACTCAGGTGCACACCTTCCGCCTCCAGACCCTGCAGAGATACCTGTACGCAGACCCGGCCCCGCAGTGGTGCGCGCTGGCCTCCCTCCTCCTGCGCCAGCTGCACCGCTTGGGCTACGACCGGCAGCTGTTCTGGCTCGACCTCCCGGGATCCGTCTCCCGAGCTGCCGGTCTTTACAGGGACCTGCTCAAGACCCGGAGCATGTTCGACATCGGCCGAGACGCGGTTCCGACCGAGGGGAGAGATTCCTTCTGGAGCCCCTGCTGCACAACCCCACCTAGGTGCGCAGGCGTTGGAATCCCCAGCGGTGCGGAGCCTGTTGATCTCGGCCCAGGTGACCAGAGTCTGGGATCCCTGGATCACCAACGCCGGCGTGGCTGACTCCCGAGTCGCTGGTCGCCAGGGCGACTCTGGGGACCCTCAGAACGGCCCGCCGAGCGATCCGGGAGTGCAAAGCAGCTTTGCACCCAGACTCTGTCAGGTATCTCGAGGGTCCTCGGGACCGGGAGCCATCGTCCCTCCCTACCCCGGCTCTCCGGTCCTGCTGATAAAACCAAAGGACAGGGCTCCCCTCAGCCTCCCTCGAGAATCACCTGAGCAGGATCTCGCAGTTCTCCTCGACCCCCTTCGTTCCGTGTCGAGGAGGACCCTGTACGCGATGGTGCTCCACACCCTCCACTTCCTCGCCCTCGTCTCCCGCCGAGACACCGCTTGGCGGGAGCCCCTCCAACCCCCGGAGGGCGAGAGTCCCCAGTGAGAGGCTTTGTACTCCCCGCTGGTCCCCAGAGGTGCTGGGGACCTGGGATGGAGGGTGCTACATGGAGCGCTCGCGTCAGGAGAGGTCCTGCGTCTCTTCACCGACTCGGACCCCGCATGCCCTTTCTGTGGTCAGTCCGAGTCGGTGTTCCACATTTACTTCCTTTGCGCCAGGCTGCAGCCGTTCTTTTTGTTCCTGAAGAACCTCCTGCTGCAGTTCTGGCTGCATTTTTCCCCCACACTTTTTATTTTTGGGCACCCTGTTCGTGGCTCCAGCAAGAAGAGAGACCTCCTGGTGAATCTGCTCCTGGCTCTTGGCAGGGTCTCTTTGACTGTGGGGCCATGTTCAGGGCCCTCCTTCGTTCCCGGGTGGCATTAGAGCACGCCGACGCGGAGTCCACTGGCGACATGACGGCTTTTGTCGACCAGTGGGCTCTGGGTGGCGTGCTCTGTACCACCCCCCCTTTGTTTTGAATATTTAATTTACAAAAAAAAAACACACTGGGTTAGTTAATGGCTGGTTTTTGTTGGCACCCCCTTTTGATTAGGGGGTGCCAAACTGAATCTTTTCACCGGCTTTTAAATAGGCTGTACCCTCGAGCAAGGTACTTTACCTGCTTTGCTCCAGTAAAAACCCAACTGTATAAATGGGTAGTTGTTTGTAAAAATAATGAAATTGTATGTAAAAATAATGTGATATCTAGTAACAATTGTAAGTCACCCTGGATAAGTGTGCCTGCTAAGAAATAAAAAATAATAACAAAATAATACAAACACTGCACAGAAAACCTTTGCAGAAATTCAATTAATTAATACACATTGACGAGACCCAACAGATTCATTATATTTCCCTGATAGAGCTTGACAAAATCCTACCCAATTTTATACAGTTTATATAGAACACTTACAACTGCGCTTAGCTTTTTTTATGTAACAAAATCATTTCAAACCCCAGTTGTCTAAGTTCAGGTGTATGACAGCAGTCATGTCAAGACACATTTTGAGTGTCAATGTGAAGTAAGTTAAAACAAAAGCTGTCAGAAAGTCTTGGAAGAAACATTTGCTAGTGTTATGAACATATAAATTTCACACTATCCATTGGCAATTAAATTTGCTGAGAACATCCTTTAACAAGTTACTGATAGCAGAAGAATTTGTGTAAACAAGAAGGTGCCTTTCTGTCTGTCTGTCTGTTTGTATTTAGGTATGTATGACGAATGGACACTTGTGTATACAGTATATCTTGAGAACTGATTATGCAATTGTGATGAAACTTGCTAAGGATTTTAGGACAGGTTATCGGTTGTATCAGAATATTCAGATAAATGCAGACTCTCTGTCTGTTTGACACACATTTTTACATTTGTATAGAGAACAGCTTGTTCAATTACTACAGGCATGCCCCAAACCAAATGCTGAAATCCAAAACATCGCAGAAAATGGTGGGTTTGTCGTTTCTATACCAGAGCTGGTGTGTATATATTTTTTTTGTTTTTGTTTTACATTAACATATACTATAGCCCTGAATTTAGGCTGCAGGCTCTATAGCCTGCCATTGAGAATAAACATACTTTACTAAGGAAAACAACATTTTGACAGCTGTTGAATCGAAAAATAGCCTTTACGTTTTAAAACAACACATGCAACTATGGGTACCTTGGGAATAGTAAATAGTAAATACTGATAGTTTAACAGTCTTAGTAGGTTAGTCTAACTGTGCCTATACAGTGGCTCAAATATTAAATGCTATGATGATGTGATGCCTTGTGGAAAGGAAGTAATATGAACAAGGAGTAATCAATACATGTTTTTCACCATTAAGTTTGAAAAAAAAATCTCTTTCATAAAGTGAACAGCCAGTGCTTTAACGTAATTTGACAATATTTGATGATGAGCTGAGTTGCCCTTTTGCAGGGGTGTGCAGATAACCTATTACTCATACACATAATTGTACTGGTACTCAGAAACCAATACTCGTATGAACACTCGTAATTTGATTTACTCAGGTGATGTCAAATGTAGCTCTGGCTCTAATTTTCACTCAGTATGTAATTATTTCTTATGTGATAGAGATAAAAAAAAGTATTCCTGTCTGTTTCTATATAACAAATATAAAAGCACAAACTTTTCACATGGTCAGACTGAAACATAGACTCTATAAATTGTGTAGGCTTTTATAAACAAAATAGTTCCACTACATTGTCAAAATCAGTAAACTCAGAATAAGATTTTAAAATGAATATAAAATGTTGTGTCGTTTACCATTTCATCATGTTGACTTTGATAAAATGGTTTGAAACTGTGATAAAATGAGCGACGTGAAATAAAATTAAAGTTGGCGGTCACATGTAAATAGCCTTGACTTAAGTGAGCATACAGAAGATGCAATGTGACATTTAGATTTTTGCTCACCCTGTGGCATGAACTCTGAAGTCATACCATGTTATATATTGAAACAAATTGGTGTCTTATAAAAAAAAAGGTTATACCTAGTAACCTTATTAATGGTTTCTCGGTTTCAGTAACGATGCTTCATCATTAGGACACTTAACCTTATAAAATTCAGTAAAGCAGAAGACGTGCTGTATGTAATACTCAGACAATTACATGGTCAGAAACAGTTAAAAGTATATTATTTTCTGACATTTGGGAAATGGCAAAAGCCTTATAAAACAAAATGTACCAGGTGCAAAGCACTACTAATAAGATTATTCCACTTTTTTAATATCGATGCCTTTGTTGCAATAAAATGCACTTAACACATTTAGATGTTCTTAAAATAAACAACAACATGCAGATATTTCATGAATATAACAGAATATATTGTTCAACTAAAGTCTTTTAGTCACTTGTTGCTGATGTAGTTCAGTTGGTTATAAATATCCAGGGTCTGCAATTTACAGCTTAATCCAATGCCAACAGCATTATGGGTGAGTATTTATACAGGCACGAAATACACCTTTACAGAAGCTAAATATATTGAAACTAGATGTGTACCAAAACCTGTATACTTTTTTAATCTTGCTATCTGCCAAATACTTTTGTGGCTTGGTGCTTTAAAATGTATGCAACATAAATGCAACATAAACATGTGAGTCCGGTAATCAAAAGAGTGTATTAGAGCTGCAGCAATGTGTTCTTCAGTATTTCAAGCTCATGAGACAGTGTACTGTTGTACAAGCTTTTTTGGCATCTTTCCCATTTAAGTTTTTTAATAAAAAAAAACAAAAAAACGTCATTTTGTGTTGCAAACAGTTAGTCAGGCAGAATATTTGGTTCTGATCAAACTTTTTTTTTACATACATACTTTTAGGACTTTCCTAACAACTTTTCTAAAACATATATTTTGTAAAAACACACTATTTTTTAATAGTTCATATTAGGTTTATTTGGGGGATTTTAGACTTTTTTTCAAGTCTTTCAGTTTGTGAAAGTGCACAATGTGCAACTAATTGTATTCTCATTTCAGAAGATATATTTAGAGTATTTTTTTTTCTCCCGCTGTGTCTAAATTCAACATGCCTACCCTATTTATGTGCTTGTAAAATAACAAAAAAAAATCAGCTTTTAATTTACTTTTTACACACTGGATATTGGCTGTTTTGTTGAAGATTTTTTTCTTTTGGTAAATACTTTTATCTACTGGTTGTTTGCACTGTTTGAAAGGGAAACACATAGCATTACCCCCACAAGCCCATTGTCTCATACATACACGAGTATCACTTTCCAAAGTACGTCGTTTTTGTCTACATTTTTAAGGTTGCAGATTTTCACGCATGGAGCTATTAGGGGTTTGCAGGATACCCATTACTCATACTCATAATTGTACTCGGAAACCAGTACTTGCACGGATACTCATACTCGAATTACATCACCAGAAGTGGGTGGGGCTAACACCAGAAGTACCACAAACATCAATGTCTAGCCCTAATTTTCACTCAGAATGTAACCATACAGTGGTTTAATGTTTATTTGACAATGATTTTTATCGTTTTGAAGTCCTCTTATTTATAATCAAATGATATAGAATTTCTGTGATGGGGTTGTGATTAATGTTCACAGTTTAAGTGGAGACCTCTTAAACCAGATTGTAAATCTGCAATGTGTATTTATTTATTTACTTGTTATTTTGGGAATTAACATCGTGGGGGGATGAGGTATGATGGAGATCAATCAAAGACAACACATCTCCAAGACACACTATTTATTAGTTTTATACAGGGATTTTAGGTATTTATTGTGATGGAAAGGTGGTTGTGTAGAAAAAAGATATATATATATATATATATATATATATATATATATATATATATATATATATATATATATATATTTATATTTTTAATATTAGGCTAATGGCTGCTTATTGAATTTGCAACCTCAAAAATACACAAACACACGTTTTCCAAAAACTTTGATATTTGATGTATCTCTGATGAAAAAATACGTATCTTCTTAAAAGCTAATGTTGTTCAATAAAACAGACAATAGATTGTGTGTGAAAAATAAATGCAAAGCAGAGTTATAAGTTATTTTAAAGACATGTAGCTTATTAATTGTTGCCTGTGTGTACTACTGTACAGCCTTAAATAATACACTGCATCTCAAATACAATAACATGGAAAATGAAATAAAAACACGAAACTGACCATCTTAAAAAAAGGGTTGAGTTTTCTATTGTTAAAGATTAATGTGGTTTAAGTAGGGCTGAGTATCGGCAGTGTATTCATGATACGATATGTATTGCGATATGAGGGTCTCGATATTATTATTATTATTATTTATTTCTTAGAATAGTAACTGGACATTAGCTGATCCACGATTTCGGCTTCTCTTAATAATAATAATATTAAAGCTGCTGTTGGCTAGTTCACAAAACTTGAAGACAAGATTTGTGTCCATGTCTACAGTGCAAAACGGAAACAAATGTAATAATAATAATAATAATAATAATAATAATAATAATAATAATAATATATTGTGTATTCTTACCTGCTTGATTTTTTTTTGCTTTTCTGTTGATGTGCCTCTGATATTTCACATGTTCAGACTGTCTGCTTCCGAAGGTAAATCGATCGAGTGCTGACAGAATGTACAAAAAAGCAAACCCTGTCTTCATAGAAATCACCTGGAAATTGTTGAGCACGATCCTGTGCACTAATTTTGGTTGAAACCTTCCTTCTTCCTGGCATCATCAGTGTTTTGCTTCCTGTTTTTGTGTGATTTTAGCATTTGTCTCATTTTTAATAACTACAGTACTCAATATTGGTAGCTATCATTACTGTATTTTAAATCCAATTATTGTGTGCTGTTCATGTGACCGGAAATGCAGCTGTCATAGTAACAAACTCTGCCAATGCCATGGACAGTGTAATATACACCAACATGACTTCAGACGTAGTTCATTTACATTAATCTTTACTGTTTTTAAGTATGTGGAGTGCGTGATTATGCTACTACTTGTGTTACTGCTGTAGTGTGACACTGTAGATAATATTTTATTTTGTGCATCATTTGAATACATTGAATTCCGCGGGAATTCTACTTTTTTTACATTTTCTGCGGTCTTGCGTGAATTCTGCGCATTTTCTTCAAAAATCCGAAGGCACATATTCCGTCTCCCTGCTTATAACTAGGCTTGCTACTTTTCAATATTAATAAGTGAAGCTTGTTAAATGTCGAATTCCCAGCTTCTGAAATAAATTTATATGCGCTAAATGTCAGTAAAACCACTTGCTATTTTTGATTTTCTTAACAAATCATTGAGCAATCCTCTCTAGTTTGTGTAGTTTTTATACTTGCTGTCTGCCCCATCTCTGTTCCGCTCTGAATGGCTGGGGGTTGTTGTCAGTCATCTCAGTGGTCCGTTAGTACTGTAGTTTCATCCTGTTCTGACAGGTCTCGTTGACTGAAGCAGTGCTAGAATGCTCTCATTTGTTTAAATGACTGTAAGTCATCAAGACCTGCACCGACTGTGCACTTTCATTTGCCAGCTACGACGCCTGTCGTTCAAAGCTCCTACTTTGAAATTAGCGGGTTAAGGTGTACCTAAGCTTTTGCTTTAGGTATACAGTGAGAGTTACTAGTTTGATTTGAAAATGGGGCGCAAGAGGAAAATACTTAATGAATATTGTGCACAATACCCTGGCCAACAGCTGAAGTCTCCGTGGCAGGACGAAGCGGGCCCGTCTGCCTTGACTTCCAGTGACTTCTGTGCAAGTTAGTTCTGTACAGCTATCTAATGTATTGTTCTGTGCATATTATTTTTACTGGTAAATTTATGCTATAAAAGTCTGTGTAATACACTTTTATATACTGCGTTTATTTGAAACAATTTAAAAATTTGTATAGGATCTTTATCTTCACAAGGTATACAGTAGCTCTGCTGTGACCAAACGTTATTTCAATTTGAATTTTGGTAACCATGGTTTTGTTGCATGTTGAATATGATAAAGGGGTTTCGTTAAATGAGACGTTTTTCAATGGCATAAAGAGTCTTTTTTTTTAAAGCATAAAGATCGATTTCATCCATTCTCTGCTTGAATTGAAAAATAAAGATAAAAAAACAGTAAATTAAAAAAAAAAATAAACATTGATATTAATTGTCAATTTGGCAAAAAAATTAAAATCGAATAGTAGCAAGCCTACTTATAACACACTACAGTCCAATTATTTACACAGTGCACTCCAAGCACTTGCACACACACGCCCTGGTTTCTCTTGCTGTCTTCTATACCTGGTCCCGAATCAGCTCCACGGCAGCAGTCCAGTCTCCCTTGGCCAGTTGTTGCGTGACAGCTCTTAATCGTCTTGGAAAAAGCAACTGTATACAGTAAGACGCCCGTGGTTTGTTTAATTTTTTGCCATTTCGCCTCGCTCCAACACCAAACTCCTGTGACTGAGCCAACCTACTAAGCTACACAGTTCCCTTATATGTACCAAGACCTGCACGTTAATCAGCTGCAACCACTCACTATTCGATAAAACTGCCGCTAAAATCTCAGTCTTAACTAGTACAGAACTCAGTACACCTGTGTAGCCGACCTCCCCAAGATGGCCGCTGCAACCGGGGCTCTATACCTACTGCATGTGCCATCTTGTTGAGGCCACGTCTGTTGGGAGAACAGTTTTTCCACCACCCATCTTCCTTCACCCTGTTACAAGGTCTTCAGCAAGCAGTGATGATTTTATGTATCACTTTAGCAAGAAAATCATTGATATAAGAAATCAGATATCTAAAAGTACATTCAATTTAGATAAATCATCTATTAACATTGACATAATTCCCACCTTGGGTCCTGCTACATCAAAACAAGCCTTGATTAATCACTAGCTCTAACTGACCTAGTTTTTAAGATTAAATCCACAACATGTGCTTCAGACCCTATTCCTACCAAACTGTTAAAATAAGTATTCTCTAGGATTAATATTAATCCATAGTTCCCTTACATCTGGCATTGTTCCCAGCTCTTTTAAGGTTGCTGTATAAAAAACTGCATTGCTTAAAAAAAACAAAACTATTATGGATCCAAAAGTTCTGAACAATTTTCGGCTTATTTCTAATCTCCCCTTTTTATCCAAAGTTTTAAAGAGAGCTAACCAACTTTAATACATTTCTTGCGGCACAAAATACATGATACATTTCAGTCAGGCTTTCTGCCCTGGTTATAGTACCATACATGCCAACAGTCCCTATATGGTCGGGTCAGTCCCGATTTCCTAGCAAATGTCCCACGTCCCGATGCATAGGAAGAAAGCCCCAATATTTACCCATAGAAAAAAAAATTATTTATTCTGCACAGTAGAGTTACTGAAAACCACACGCTGAGCTCTTCGTGCGGCTTACACATCTAAAACTAGATTCGAAACACATTATACAGTCCATTTTATACATCTTAAAATTATATGAGGCTCACTGTTCTTCAAGTAATCTCCAGCAAAATATAGGTAACAACATACCCCACTATGACGAGGTTCATGATAAATGTATGGGTTGATATGTGTACTTCTTTTAGAGGCTGTAGAAAATTATTATCATATTTCCCTTTTTCCCTGTGAAATCAGAGCCTTGTACTGTTCACGGTATTACGTCGTTGCAAATGTCATCATTTTTTCTGAAACTTTAACAATGGATGTGGGTCATGTAAAAGTGTATGTTGTGTGATCTTCCAATTAAAAACTTGAACAGTAACTGATGTGTTCATTTTTTTAAATGTTAGTGATGGAACTAAAAGTTGCCCAAGCTTTTATATTTTTGTTTATTGGTTATGGGGCGCTATAGTCATATATCAGACGTATTATCTATTTTTTTAAAATAGTCTGTTTAAATGATTCAATGTCTGTCTGTTCACGCTACACCAGACAACATGATGTATTCCACGGAGCATTTCCACAAGCTTTGAAACAGAACGCCTGCTACAGTCTGACAAACATGAGTATATTAAAAACCAAAAAAACTCTGTTTTAAGTGACAAAGCCGAAAAAGACGGGACATTGTGAGGTAAGACCGCCACTGCGCTCTTACTTCACCCATGTTATGACAAGGCTTTCCAGCACACACTGCTTAACTGGTACAGACGGTAGGTTCACTTCAGACAACATAGGTAGTCACCACCACTGGGCAGGTCAGTGGGTTGCTGATGATTCAAAAGTTCTCTGGAACGGCCTTATGTGCCTTAGATCAGTGGTTCTCAATCCTGGTCTTGGGGACCCCCCTGGTTCTGCTGTTACTTTTTTTTCCAACTCAATTTCTTTATTGAACACTCAATTAAACTAACAATTGGCCTAATCAAAGCTGTTGAATGATTTGAAAGAATTGGAGATTTCACGTTATGTATGAAATTGAATAGAACTTGAAATCTCCAACTTCTTATAAGCTGAAGAATAGTTTAAAAAAGTGATTAACCAAATTGTTAGTTCAATTGAGTGTTCATTTAAGTACCTCAGCGAGAGAGCTCAGTTGGAACAAAAACTGGCAGACACAAGGGGTCCCCGTGACTAGGGTTGTGAACCACTGTTTTAGAAGTTAAGAAAGATCACTGTTCTTTATGACTGAAACCATTGACATGTGAATTGTAAAAGATAATCAGAACAATTAGAATATTAACACATCTGAAGTGAGACAATTAACAACAGCACAAAAATAGTGATATGTGACCAAAAAGGAAATTAAGGTTTTGTAAATATAAAATGTTAAGATTTGCATTGCTTGGTGTTGTACCAATGTGTTCACCAGTTGACACACTTAAAATAAAATGTGTATCTTAATGTTTTATATTTACAAAACCTTAATTTCCTTTTTGGTCACATATCACCGTTACAGTAAAAAAAACCATATCACAAAACATTCCTTGCCAATGGCCCATTTTAAACCACCAAACCAGAGTCGATAATAAGATAGCAGATAAGAGATAAATAAGATGGATGTGCCAAATAATATGATCATATGAGTATTCATTATGAATATGCCAGTTTTTTGCCCAGTACATTTATAAAAAGACAATTACTCGTTACTTGAAGAACACCTTTTCTACGTGAAAAAATATTTAAAATTCAGCTGCAGTCACAATTTGGAAGTGATCAAAGGATAGCTAACTCATGAAAAGCATGAGGGCCTGGTAAGGAGAGGGATGACATAATACATTAAAATGGTTACACATTTGGTCTACGTGAATACAAATCCTTGTTAAATAAACATTAATGTTCTGCCTGGTCACTTTCTTAATGAAATTAAGTGGTAGAATTTAGTGTTTCCTCTAAAGCACATATAAATACTACTCATTTGGGACAAAGTAATCTTAGCTGTTCTTTTTTTAGATAATACCTTTGCATACAATCAAATTATAGCCAAAAAGCAACAACAATCCATGATCTTGTTTGTAATGATTGGTGTTGACTTTATTGTCACTGAAATTTTTGCATTAGAAGCACATAAAAAATATTAAGTATGTGGATTACATTGCTGACTGTTTTATACTTTGTAAAAATAGGTCAGATAATAAATTCACTAATAAAAACATGCACTAACATGAATAATCTTAGACAAAAATTGTAGTTAGAATGGAGAGCATTGTGTCAGGTATGCAGATTTACTTGAATATAACTCACACTATTTTGACCGATATATAAAAGTAAAAATTTTGGGGGAGCAACTTGGATTTGTTTTTTTTTTAGTTCTGGTACCAATTTAATGCTTGAACGAGAGCAAATGTACACAGTAATTACTCTCGATACAGTACTGCTGTATATTGTATGAAGTCATTTTGTTTGTTGAAGAGAAACTGCAGCAGAACATGAATTTCGGGCAACTGAGATGTGTCAGGAGGTGCAATCGAAAGGCTATTGTAATACTATCATATTACCAGTATGGTACTTAACCATAACTCCAAACAGTTCTTCCAATACCACAACAGCAAAAGAACAGTATAGTAAGAAGACAAGAGCCTAAGGGACAACATAGGGAATGAAGTGGTGGGTGACAAACATATAATAATAATAATATCTTTATTTTTATATAGCACATTTCATAGTGGACCACCATCACAAAGCGCTTTACAGAGGTAGGCTGTGAACTGTGCATTATATGCAGAGTCACGTACAATAGGACATTGATTAAACATCTCATCCGCAGGATGGAGCACAAGGAGGTTAAGTGACTTGCTCAGGGTCACACAGTGAGTCAGTTAGTGGCAGAGGTGGGATTTGAACCAGTGACCTTTTGGTTACAAGACCTGGACTTTAACCACTGCCTCCCATATTGAATGACTAGTTTGTACAAGTTTTCACCAGCAAGGACATCATCAGCATGCCCCCCTCACACTGATAGTCCTCAAACAATCCCAGAACCTTTTAATATAAATCAAACCGAACTACAAAGAGGACTGGGGGTCCTAAACTAATCCCCCGGTCTGGATGGCATATACTCAAGAGTGCTCAAAGAAACAAGGGAAGTCATGGCCAAGCCGCTGGCAAAGATTTTTGACAAATCAATTAGGACAGATGTCCCAGCAGGATGGTACATTAGAAATGTCCACTCCTTCCTGAAGGTCACTGCAGACAGGCGCGCCCCCAGAAACCTTTCACATGGTACGCACAACTGAACCACACTGACATCCCATCTCATGCCGATAACGACTGCATCAACATGCTGTAAAGTGTTTCAGCCAATCAGTGCTGCATTTCTGTTCTTTCCTGAGCTTCTCTTTCTAAAAATGAATAACACAGCATGCTGCCATCAAGACAGACCAGCAACTACAGTGACAGCCAAATAGTCCACAACAACAATAAAAGCTATTTGAAATACAGACTTAAATTAGGGGAAAAACTAGTTCACAAATCTTTTTATGCTGGTTCCATTTCTAATCATTTTACTCTCACAATCACTACAACATCCTATCAAAATCCCAGGGGGGGCTGAGCCCCCTTTTTAAAATTCGGCGGGGCTGGGGACCCCGAGCCTCCCATTGTCATCGCCTATGCATTGTCATCGCTATTACATTGTAAGTCGCCCTGGATAAGGTCTGCTAAGAAATAAATAATAATAATAATAATAATGTGTGTGTATTTTTTATTGGTTTTTTTTTGCCCAGCAGCTCTTTCACACACAGTACATCTTTCCATCTTGATACTTCATCTCCCATTCAACATTATAAGAACGTATTTTCCATTTGCGTTTTTGTGCATTACTACTGCTTCTAAGTGCTTTGGTCACTGTAGTACTCATAGTCAGAAGTAGATGGCTGAAAAAATGCAGATGAGCAAAGTTCTTCATGAGAATCCCCTGAAGATGCTGACTGCTTAGCAAAAAAAAACTTAAGTTACAACTGACTTGCTGTCAGTGTACACTCTGCACTAGGTATTAATTTTTATGCTTAAAAAAATCTGTAAGGGCATCCCTGTTAAACTAGTGCAGAAAATAACAAAAACACAACGTTAAATTAGGCGACTGCAAAAATGAAATGCAAGCTGTTTGAAATAAAATTAAAGGGACCAGAATTAGGCTCAGGCAAGATATGAAGGTAAAAGCAAAGATTGTTTTGCAATTAACAGCTTTTTCTGAGTTTAAGTATGAAACAGAATCAGCTAAATTTGTCACCTGATTAAAAATAAAACCTGCAAACTTCAAGGTCTGCTTGTGTGTGTGTGTGAGTTTACATTTTCCAAAAACGTGTTCTATTTCTTAGCAATATGGACCTCTGTTAATATGGGGCATAACGCATTATTTTAAAATAAAATACAGTGCATGGTGGGATACTATTGTATTAATTTCCACTGTTCATTGCGCATGCTAGGAACTGTAACCGAACTGTTCTAATAGCATTAGTGTGTATGCGCATTACGCCCAACTAAACATGAAACTGTACTTCAGTGTGGACGCTAAAGTTTGAGCTGGATTAATTTAAACGTTTTTGAGTACGGTTCTCGAGATCGGTTATGTAGTGTGGACACGGCCTAAAAGAAAATATCCTTAATCCTTTGCGGTCCGTTTATTCAGTGCATCTTAGGCGCGTCAGGTCCAATTTATTTCACACGCGCAGTTTATTTTAGATGCACTGTTTAAAAGTTTTTTTGTTTTTTTTTCACAGTAAAACAGGTTTAAAAGGCACTGCATATCAACAGGACACTAGGTACTGCATCTCCAGCCCCGCCTCACCCCTTGTTCGCTGTATTTTTCACATACCTCTTCATAGTCGTGCATACATATAAATCATCTCCTGATCACTTGTTTATCACCAAACTCCTCAGTAATGCGATCCAAGTCATTATTTTATTACTATAATATCTCAAAAAGCTCTGCAAATGTCCGTGATATTCTTTGAGTGCTGGATGCGGAAGCAGCTATCTTGTTTCTTTATGTCCGTGTTATCTCTGTGGTGCTGGGGCTATGTGTATTGCTCAGATACGCCCCTTTTTTCGGCTTCTCTCGGCTCCTATCAGTCTCACCCAGCCATTGAATAGTTTTCTCAGCTTTTTCTGGAAAAAATGACTAGAGACCTGTGCTTTACGTCTTCTTGATGATGTCGGACCCTGTCCGGACCGGAAAGGGAAAATTGTAATGTCGGACCTGGTCTGACATAGGACCGCAAATGGTTAATATTGCTGGCAAAGTCAAATATGAGTCATATTGCTGCCACCTACAGGACTGGAGTACACCTTAATCCAGGGGTTCCCAAACTTTCTCAGCTCAAGGCCCTCCAAAACATTCCAAATCCTGTCTGAGGCCCCCCACCCAATGAAGCTGTATTATTATTATTATTATTATTTAGTCATTAGCATCTTTAATCATTTTTCTTATTGAGTAATTTAGTTGCAGACACCTTTATCCATTGCGACTTACTTTTTTTAAAATTTACATATAATGTACTACATATTGTATACATTACAAGGGTAACAACATCACTAAAAAAAAATACACTTAGTCACTCAGACATATGGTAGCATAAAAGCAGACCAATAGTAGTGCCGACGTTTTTTAATTGTAGATACTGAGCACCTTACTCTTATTGCAAACAACAAATTAAATGATAAAACAAAAAGGTACGAGGATAAAAATCAATATAAGTAAATAATACTACTTACAAAGTACACTGGGTTCTGCATGCCTAATGGGATGGGTGCGCTTGGTAATTCCTGCACAGGTCATTAAATCGCGGTTTCATTCGAGTCAATGATATTCGCATGTCACTCTCCACATGCAGACGTGCTCTGTGCTTTGTCTTCAGTGCTGTCAGTGAGAATTTAATCTTTAAAGTCCCATCGTTTGACAGTTCAATCAACTCCTCTTGGGATTTCAGGTCCAGGTTTGTATCGATTTCAGAATCAAAGGGATTTCGGATCCAATTCAAATGTTTCTTTTTGAGCTCTGGAAAGTATTCATTGAAGTACTGTTGCAGATGAATCAAATGAGACACAATTAGTGACAGGATGCTGCTAGTACTCATGCTGGAAGATTTAAGTTATTCATGTGAAAGTGGAAACATTTCTGTCACTCCTTCATTAAGTTTATTTTCTCAGAGAGCAATTTTTTTAGTGAATGCTCTAACTTTGTCTTGCATATTTAATACAGTTACATCACAGCCTTGGAGGCTTTGATCCAGAGCATTTAACTGTCCAAATATATCCGACAAGTATGCTAGTTTCAGAATCCATGTAGGATTTTCAAAACAACTTGTGAGTTGGCTATTCTCTGTCGATAAGAACTGCTTCAGCTCATGTCGAAGTTCAAACACTCGTTGTATGACTACCCCCCTTGACAGCCAGTGTACTTCAGAGTGGAGCAGTAAGTGCTCATGGCTTGCACCCATTTCACTACAAGCGCAGCAAACATTCTGTGTTTCGGGGGCCTAGCTTTTATCATATTGACAATTTTTATCACTTCTTGCAACAGCTAGTTAAACTCATCATCCATATGTTTGGCAACAAGTGCTTTACGGTGAAGCATGCAATGACTTGCAACGACATTTGGAGATTTTGCCTTTATAAAAGCTACAACACCATTACGTTTTCCGGTCATAGCAGCCGCACCATCAGTGCACAATCCCACACATCGAGACGTTTATTGAATTTTCTTGAATATATCCATCTAGGACTCTGGATATTTCCTCACCAGTTGTTCTCCCTGGTAATTCTTAACAGAAAAGGAATTCTTCGACAAATTCCCCCCTTCTATAAACTAATATACGAGTAGCTGTGCAGCATTTGCAACATCTGTATTTTCATCTAACTGCAAGGCAAAGTATAGGCTAGCACGCAGCCTATCCAAAATTTGAGCAGAAACATCTTCTGCCAGGTCACATATCCTTCAGCACACAATGTTATTTTACAATGGCACCACTTCAATTTTTTTGGCTGCTTCCTCACCCAGTATTTCACAAACAATATCTACAGTCGCTGGCAAAATTAACTCTTCCCTAATTGTATGCGTTTTTTTTTTGTGCGAGCAATGTGATATGAGGCTAGAAAAGACGCCTTTAAGGCTCTCTCTGGAACAGTAATGTGCTGCTTAAAAGTACTCACTTGTTTTAAAATTTGGGATTCCTTTCTATAGATTTTCCAGCTTCATTTGGGTGTTTTTGCTGTAAATGCCGTTTCAACTTTGATGGCTTGAGGCATTCATTAGATAGGATTTCGAAGCACATCACACATTTTGGGTAATCAAGGCTGTCTTTCTTCGTAATGCAAGAAAACCCGAACTGAATGTACTCAGCATCATATTTTCGAGTTTTAGATTTTGATGCCTTCACTGAGGATGGCTGCTCGTTTGTACAGGTGGTACTTGTGGCACTGGTACTCGTGGAAGCATCACTGCATTCGTTTTCTTCCTCAGACTCCTTTCGTTGGCATTTCAGAAACCGCTCCATTTTGACTGTTATACTCTGTCGAGTTCTCACTGTACATGTGCAGAAGTGGAATGTTTTATTTTATCAACAGCAGGGGGAGAAAATATATCTAGAAGTTGAACGAAAAAAATAAAAAAAAAATTTTTAAATCGTATTGCGAGAAATTCTGCTTTATATTTAATTGTAGTCTCATTATGTAAATTGCATTAATATAGCTGTTTATCCCATCCATCCATCATCGATCCACTTCTCCTGGTGAGGGTCGCGGCTATAGTTATTTAAATTGTAATTGCAATTCAGCCCGCTTTTGTGATAATGGTACATACGCTAAGCACGGAACAAGCAACCAGGGACATTCAAAGTACATATGCAGGGCAGGGGGCGCAAGGGCAAGAGTTTTAAAATATGTTTATTTAACTTTTAAGATTTGCTTTTAAATATTTCACACCCCAGTTTCAGAACCCCTGGTATAATACACTGGTGAGATTGCACCTGGAGTACTGTGTCCGATCCTGGTTACCACAGCACCAAAGGGACATTGTGACCCTAATAAGAGCCCAACCAAGAGCAATATTTGACTAATCCCAGGGCTTAAAGGGTATGGTATTTTCAAACAGTACCCGTAGGAAAAAAAGGATATCTAACGGCCCACAAAAGCTGGAAGCTGTTCAATACTTTGCAGAGAAACATCTCTTATAAATATTCTACCACCACTGAAATGGAATTCAACCTTTTCTTTACCCCAAGAGCAAGCACTGCAAGATCATTTCAGCTTGGTATTGTGGAATGCACATCCACAGAGCTGTTTTATTTAGGCAATCAACAGATATAATGAAAACTGTGTCCTATAACCCCAAGTATTGACCACAGGGGAAATGCTTGTTAGTATATATCCAGTACTCTGATTTTAAGTCAACTAAAACAACAACAGAAAAGCATTATAGCAACTCCAGAATGAAATTGTCAATTGTTCTACAGGCAATAATTTCCCTACCATTGTCAAGAGACACACCACTGCTCTCCTGCTTCTTCTGAAAAGCCAGTGTAGAAACATAGGTTCATGTCGTAAATTAAACACTTTTGACTATTTATTTATTTATGGATACTAATAAAAAAAGAAAAAAAATTTCAAAATGTAATGTGTGCGTAATGTGTACAGAGAACACATTAATTTTATTAGAATAAATGTACCACTTGTCGGTCTCCTGACATCCAGTTTAGCGAGGGACTACTGTATTACAACATACTATCATTACTATATGATGACACAATAGTGCAATAGAATACTACGGTACTCTACAGAAGGCACTATAGTATTCTATGTGTACTACAGAACATAGTACAAAATACTACAGTAAATACTATTGTACTTGGTACCACCTCAATACTACAGAATACTATAGTACTCTAAAGGTAATATACTATTCTATATGTACTATAAAATATAGTACAAAATACTATAGTAAGTACTACATTGTACTACGTTTGTGCTATAGAATTATTTAGTATTCTGTAGAAGTTACTGTAGTTAAAGCGTAAGTAGCAGGGTTCCGAAAAATATAGTGTTATACGTCCCCATGTGTTGCTATAACTGTTTAAATAATATAAATGCAATTTGTTAACATCCTGACAACATTTTATATGCATAAAAGTGTTTGTTTCAAAGCTCCTTTCACAATGGCCGCTCTTGTGCACTGAGGTTTGAGATCCGTCCTCTAAATCACTGTGATTAAAAAATAAAAACCATAACAATAAATGCTCTGGCTTTACTTTTCTGGATTATGGATCGTTATTGCTGTGTTACCTGTTTGACAACGTGGGCAATAATCCTTACACCATCAGTGCACTAGAGCAGAAATTTTGAAAAGAGCTTTGAAACTGTATAAAAAGTTGTCGGGATGTTAACAATGAAAAGAAAGCCGATGGCAAGGGCGCTGACGAAATTATTTGTCAGAACTGCTTATAGTTTATCTGAACAGTGCCAGATATCTGAATGGAACAATATTAGTGAATTGTTCCCGTGTCTCGGTATGTTGTTGTGTCTCGGTATGTTGTTGTTAAAACTTACATAAGAACATAAGAACATAAGAAAGTTTACAAACGAGAGGAGGCCATTCAGCCCATCTTGCTCGTTTGGTTGTTAGAAGCTTATTGATCCCAGAATCTCATCAAGCAGCTTCTTGAAGGATCCCAGGGTGTCAGCTTAAACAACATTATTGGGGAGTTGGTTCCAGACCCTCACAATTCTCTGTGTAAAAAAGTGCCTCCTATCTTCTCTTCTGAATACCCCTTTATCTAATCTCCATTTGTGACCCCTGGTCCTTGTTTCAGGTCAAAAAAGTCCCCTGGGTCGATATTGTCTATACCTTTTTCGGATTTTGAATGTTTGAATCAGATCGCTGCGTAGTCTTCTTTGTTCAAGACTGAATAGATTCAATTATTTTAGCCTGTCTGCATACAACATGCCTTTTAAACTAATTCTGGTTGCTCTTCTTTGCAGAGCAGCAATATCCTTTTTGTAACGAGGTGACCAGAACTGAACACAATATTCTAGGTGAGGTCTTACTAACGCATTGTAAAGTTTTAACATTACTTCCCTTGATTTAAATTCAACACTTCTCACATCTAATATTCTTTATAAAACGGATTGTTAGAATGCTGCATGCTGATTGGTCCATCAGTGTTCCAAGCTGTTACAATATCCAGCACAATGTCACGATTAGGAACTACTAAGGAACAAAGGCAAATCACTGCACCTGTGATAACTATGTATCACTGCACCATACAAAATCAAAGAACACACCTGTCAAAATACCTGCTGTCATAGAAGATACTGAAGACATCAGGGTGTCTTTTCGTATCTTCCAGTTTATATTCATTTGCACATTCATTTCCAGTTTGCTATTTTAAACAAGACACTATTTTGGTATTTTATTTGTAGTACATACCAGTCATTTTCTGTAACTTCAGTCGGATCCAGTTGTCAGATATTCTGTTTTATTGCCCTCTATTTAGTTGGTATCAGCCGTCGTTCTGTGAAACTGACTCTTCATTAATTTTAACTGTGGATATTTTTATATTCTTCGACAGTGTTTATGTTACTACACGTGATGTCTTAACCATCCGACTCTTGCCTTTCATCACTGTCTGTCTTCTCCTTTACTACTGCACACTCACAGTTACAAACATGTAACACTGACATACTAGAAAAAAAACTTGAAATGAAATTAATACCACAAAACAAATTAATTACTTAATTCATAATCTTTATCCCAACAAAGCACATTAAACTCTAGAGCAAATAAACTCTAGAGCAAATAGGAGTGAATTACCTAGCAACAATGTTTTTTGAACAATTATTTTTATTATTATGCTTCCAAGCCGTAGGCTCGGGAAGCCTATTGTTTTTGTTAGGATTATTATTATTTATTTATTTATTTATTTTTTTTTCTGCCAAAACATGCTCAAAAACTCACGAAATTCGGTACACTGATAGATGCCTATGGATGATAGTCGGTGATATTCAGCAAATTTGCGCAAGTCACATGGTTCGGCAGCCATATTGGATTTTGCATTATTTGTTAAAACGCCTATGTATCGGAAACCGCTTACTACAGAGTTCTGAAAATTACTATACATGTTGAGGGATAGTCCATGATTGACTTTTGTTAATATGAAGCTGATTGGTTCTGTGGTTTGGCAACCACATTGATTAATTACATAATATTAGCATAAAAATATAAAATCATCAAAATTCAAACATCTTCTTCTCCGAAACCGCTTATCCGATTGAAACAAAAATTGGAATAAAACATCTCAGTATGGTCATCTGTTACGCTTGTTCAAGGGAAGTTGCTACTGTGAAAATCATGGCGTCCACGCTGCATGACATCATCAACATACGCAACTAGCTATAAAACTGTGTATAACTTCTTATCGGCTGCACCAAACTGCACAAAATTTGACACGGATGTAGAGGACTATGGGATGTTGTGTCGTGGTCAATATGGCGGCTGTTGGTCACATGGTGTGGCAGCCATCTTGGATTTAATGAAAAGTTTGGACAATATTCAAAAGTCTTCTTCTCATGAACGGTAAATAGTACAGCTGTGAAAAATTTTGTATATAGTGCGCTCATGTCCGTGATTGATTATACTTAAGGAAAAATGGATCAGTCACATGGTGTGGCAGCTATGTTGGATTTTGCGTAAAACATTTAATCAACAACTGCTCATGAGCCCTTTGGCTGATTGACATGAATCTTGGGTATACGTTATCTTTGTACTGTCCTCTTAAAAAGCTAGTCAGGAAAAGTTCCTACGTCAATAAACATGACCGCCATGAGCCAATCAATATGGGTGACCTGCCAGTTTTGCCATTTTTCACCCTGAAATGACACATTCCCACCACTGGGGACAGCTGTTAACATGGAAAAGTCTGTAAGGTATGGAAAAAATATAGCAAGGTATAGAAAAAAGTATGTAATTTATTAGATGTGACTTTTGTTGTTTTACAAAACTGGTGTGTTTATGTGAGCACTAAGTAGTGTAATGCGTAATGCATACAGTTTTATATAGTATGGTTAAGTTCTGCTAAAGGTCAAATTTAAAGCTGGCTGTAAAACTTTCCATAATTTCTTATTGACTACAGATGGTTGTTATATAACAAGCAGAGTTCTGATTGAAGCCAAAATGAGCATACATGATCTAAGTATGATTATCTTTTACGGTTGTTCAAGGGAAGTTGCTACAGTACAAAACATGGCTGCTGTGGGCCAATGAGATTTCACCATTGATCATCTAACCAGTGATTCCAATATTTTGGCCAAAATTGACACAGTCAGCTGTGTCCAAAATAATTTGTGGTAACGTTTCATCTATAACAACCAATGCGCTTAAATTTCACACTAACTGCTTGGAAGCCGTAAAGTTGCTTGCAACTCTAGTTTTTTCTAATTTTTCTCCCCAATTTTTGGAATGTCCAATTATTATTCAACCTGGCTCACCGCTGCAGCCCCCAAACTAACAATTATGTTAATTAACAGTACCAGCTTTGTCAAATTGTGTTTTTACTATTGGCAAGATGACATTATTAGAATTGATTTCAGTCCCATAGAGAAATAATTTAGAATAGTTGAAAGTAAAGCACGCATTCAAAGCACATTTTGTTAAGATAACAATTTAATCTCAGGTACTGGCACAGCAAATTAATTTTGAAAGTTGTTAGGAGTATATTTGTTGGGATGAAAATATAGACAATACTTTAAAATGTTGTATTATTTTTAAATAACTGAAATTACTTTTTTGGTGGCTTGCATACAAGTTATGTGTAAGGTTTGTTTTCTTCTTAAAAATAAAAAGTCAGTCTTCTTCAGGTAATCTTTGATCAAAACAGTTTTATTCAGGAACAAAGCAAATCCAAAGACAGGACGCAATCACACGATAATACTGTAGGAAAAGTTACAGGTCTCAGCAGGTGATATCTTGAGCAACAAAGCTGTAGGTAAACCTACACGTCTCAACAGGTGGTATTCAAGCTCCGAAACAAGTTACAGACTTTAATATACTGGGCAAGGAACAGGAACACTAAGGTATGTACTGCTTAATGGTTGGTTCTCCATCGCTCTCTGATTCTCTAACTTACTCACTGTTATTATGGCCTATGCCTGGTTTAACTATGGGAACCCCACTAGTGTAAACACCAAAGTCCTAACTCAAACTTAAAATGAACTACACATTTCTGTCTTGCACTAATTTTGCTTGTGAACGTGACACAAATTAAACAAACAAGGACAATTAAGCAGACTGAAATAAAGTTCAAGGTAATTTACCCTTTCCCAGCTACCATAAAATGCAGTGACTGACGTTCAATACTGAAAGTAATGTACTGTACATATTTTCTTTTCCCATTTGCATTTGTAATATAGTAGGTGACGTACTCTGATGCTTTAATGTACAGTAATACAGTGTTCTCTGCTGGCATCTAGAAATTAAAAAGTAATTTAACCGTTAATTATTGTGTTTTATTCATTACGAGTTAAAATGTGAATTGCATTCACGGTCTTTTTTTTTTCGGTGTCCGTATTTGGGGGTGAGACTTGAATTCAGGGCGACTTAAATTCAAGTAAACACAGTATATGGAACTGTTTCTGTTACAAAATCTAATTGGAATTTAATGACATAGATGGTAAATGTAAATAATGAATGTTTTAAATGGGTTTATTCAATCAGTGCTTTATGTGTATCCATTCTTGTTTTTATACAATATTACATTATCAGAGAGTGTAAATGAGTCCAGGACTTATTGTACATTTCACTGAGATAAAAATGACTTTAAATCTGAATATCGGCACTTCTACACACCACCAGTATACAGGTTCATTGTCTTCCAAATGTTCAGTTTATTTGTACATGCTTAGTCCTTTGTGAGACAAGTATAATGAAAGTACATAAAATGTCAGCTAATACCCACTAACAAAAAAAGAATGCATGACATTTAAAGGTTATCATCTGAATCACTCTTCTAAATTGCATTGTGGCACTTAATATTTCTTTTCTTGCAATATGTTTCCAATTATTTCAATTTGTAGTTAGGTCAAGGTTTGAGTATTCAATTATTCTTCTTATTATTTTTTTGCAAGTTTGCTGAACTCTTTATCAAAGAGTTTCTGTGGAAAATGTTTATCCATGTGTAACAGGGGAGATCTGGACTGACTGTCTGGCACATCCGTATTACTGCAGGTAGAGGGCAGCAGCAGCAGATCCGCCTGTCGGTCATGGCGATGACACGGAGAGGTGGGGAAGAGGGTGTGTGTGCTTTCCCTCTCTCTGAGTGGCTGAGGGGCGGGCCTTGGGAGACTGCTCGGCCCATAAGAACTGGCTTGGTTGTGCACTCGGGTGGCCGTATTGGGGGAAATACAGTGTCGCTGGCAGAAGAGGCCAGAGTGAAACAAGGAGCAGGCGAGCCCGGCTGAGGGGGCAGCCTTTCATAAAAAGAATTTTAAAAAAAAAATTTTCACAAAGCAATATAAATAAATACGTATCCGAGGGGATGTGTGTAGATGTACGGGGAACCCTGGCCAACCCCAGTGTATAGGCACAACTGAGTGTAGGACGGAGACCTGTGCTGACCGGCTTAGCGGCAGTGGAGGCACTGCATAAGCAGCACTTTTGTTTGTAGTTTTATTACTGTGTTTTATTTTCCTTTTTCTTTCACCACCTGTTTTCATTATTATTTTTGAGCACTTGAAGGTGCACAGATTGGGATACCTGTGTTGGTAACCCCGTGGTCCTGGTTTACTGTCGGCAGTATCCAGACCACGGACAACAGCGCCCTCTGCGGGCTAAACTAAATAAAAAAATAAATAAGTAAAATAAATAAATCTGGGCACCGGTACGGTGTTTGCAAATAAAATCTTCTGTCTCCCGTGTCAGTGAATACCCCCACCCTTCCACACCATGTGTTTGTTAATATTTGTTTGTCAGTATTGTTTTTAACTGGATAGCAGTTAGCATCAACTGGATCGCAAAAAGTTAAATTCTCTTATAATGGTTTTCAGATAAACATTTAACTGTTTTTTTTACAATGAAAACTGGTCTATTGGGACCAATTCATAATTAGATGATCAGTTGTTTTTTTTTTTTGTTGTTGTTGTTTGAAAGCTTTAAGGTTCATAACTTTCATATTCCAGTTGCACAACCTAAAAACTCAAATCACTCCAATTTTTCTTTCTGAAGCAACAAAATAATTCCAGTAAATCAAAGATGACAACCATAATTCTAAGTGAGTTATCATTCAAAACAAATTATATATACAAAGATTATTTTCACATTATTGAAGGAGGTGTAGAGGTATCCTAACCCACGTTGCTCAACCCCAGTATCACTGTGGTTGAAGGTTGTCATCGCTGCATTAAGAATATCATTAGTAATCATTTAAAAACATATACATTATCAACAATTACAGAAACAAAACTTAATACTGATATTCAGGTGTTTTTTCCTCTTACTTTTTTTTTCTCAATTTATGTATGGAAAGCCCAGAGGGAAATAAATAGATATATATATATATATATATATATATATATATATATATATATATATATATATATATATATATATATATATATATAATCTTTCTGCTAACAGAACACAAGCAATACAAAAATAAACATATATATATATATATATATATATATATATATATATATATATATATATATATATATATATATATATATAAAATAAATAATCACTTTAAAAAATATACATTAAAAAAGTGTTTCTTCATTAACATTTGTCAACGTCACATTAAGCCATTCATTATTTTTCAATCCATTTGTTGTACGTAGTAAGCAGGTACTATAAAAACTTTAAGCCGTGCACATTGGGACTGATTTGAGCCCGAATTAGTCAAAAACACAGATTACCAAAATTGAGTTTACTGTTTGGGAAATCCCTGCGCTATTAATTGAAAACTCGAAAAATGCATTAATACAAATAAAATATAATGTCCCAACAACGGTCAAAATATATACTGTATATAATCAGCATTGTTCAGAGGCAGAGAGAGCTGGTTTAAAAAAAGTCACTAATCTTTAATTGTCATAACTGCCAGGCTCAGGCTAAGAGAGTCTTAAGTCTGCTTTCTGCTCGCTTGTCACTGGTTTCAGTAATTAAAATACAGTACTGTCAGTTGGCTTGCACGATACACTGATTTCCACACTAGTAAAGTGAGCGAATACCAGCTTCCCCATAGTTTAGATGATTAAACAGCACAGAGTATCGAAACAAATTATTGAAACACAGATTAACAGGAGTCTACTGTATCCATTTTACTTCATGTTTACAAACCATTCCATCTAAAATGACATTGCCATAAGATTATGCCCCCCCAAAATTTTCTAGCAATTAAAGTGCTTGTGGGTTTTTTGTGACAGATACAAAACTGAGTATGGAGATCAGTAACACTCAGGAAACTTGAGTTTTAAAATCAGTATTACTTTGACAGAAATTATTAAACAATTTTGCCACACATACAGTACACGAAAGTAACACTTTTGTTCTGTTTTTGTCTAGCAGCCAAAATTCATTGAAACTATGGTTCTTTGTGACAATATGCTTCTTGAGGTGATCAGGGCTACGTTACAATGCTAATCCCACAGCTGTCTCAGTCGCTATTGGTGCTCATAAATCATAAAGTCTGTAATAAGGGAAGGTTAGAATTCTAAGGGAGACTGAGTAGGAATATGAAAAGAAACAGGATACATTCAGAAGATGTCATGAAAGTGAGAATGTGTTGTGTTTGAGATAAGTTCCTTATGGAATGTGTTTGTGGAATGTCAATATTTGACATAAGCTACCTTTGAAATATAAACTAATTTGTTTAGAATTTTATAGGTTGAGTATAAGATTAAAAGTAGCTGTGGTTTAATGATTATACATGTATTGTGTAGCTCAGTGGTTCCCAAACTTTTTCAATCTAGGGACCACCTTGGTGTTTGAATGTTTCCCAGAGACCACTTGCCACGCATTTTGAAACTAATTTGTATGTGTATACAGTGGCTCTCAAAAGTATTCACCCCCCTTGGACTTTTCCATATTTTATTGTGTTACAATATGGAATCAAAATGGATTTAATTAGGAGTTTTTGCCACTGAGCAACACAAAAAAAGTCCATAATGTCAAAGTGAAAAATAAAATCTACAAATTGTTCTAAATTGGAACAGTCTGCGCAGTTTGTTTTCTGAAAGCTGTTTTACGTTCTGTTCAGCAGCCTCTGTAGTAGCCTTTTGTTTAATCTGTGATTACCTCCATCTGCATGTACAGTTTTTTGGGAAATGTCTTGACATGATCCTCTGCTGAAATATACTTAGCTTGTTTTGCTTTGTCGTCCATATTTGGTATTTTACATCTAATGCTGAAAACTAGATTTTAGCAACCTAAATCAAAACAATGCAGCACTGACTTTGTCCCACCTGTTACGTACAGTACAGCAGGTCACACTGACGCACTGATAGGCTGATTAAAACATCGCTGTCATCTGAACAGTAAACAAGAAAGTTAACCGCTTTGGAGTATTTTTTTTTTAATTATATTTCTCAAAGTTTTTGTTTTTGCCTAAATGCAATGCACGGAGTAAGGTGAAGGAACAAAAAAAGCTTTTCTACAGAAGAAAGATACGTAGTTTGCATCGCTTGCGTTGTGCAGTAGTTCACAAGGTTTCTTTCCTCCCCATCACCAACTGAAAGTGTCCCGATTTGTCACTCTTGCTATCTGGTCACCGTAGTCTCAAGATCCACCAAAAATCGCAATCCACATATTGGCCACCACTGCTCTACACGGAAGGTATTTATTGTCAATAGTGTATGTTTGGAATTATGATATCTCCGGAGATGGTTGGGTACGTAAACATTTCAAAGATCTCGGTCTCGAATTGGGTTCGGAATTTCCTTTTGGCATATAGTCGTGTGAGATATTAAACCTGACATTAAACCCATATATAGGGTGACCAAATTTTCAAAGTTCAAAACCGGAACACGTTGTTAAGTAATTGGTAAGACTAATTTAACCATTTAAATATAAGCTATTTTAATAGTTATTTAAATAGCCATCCTCTCACTCTTAGTATTTTTTTTTAAGTAGCTAGCTAATTCCAGTACACTCCCAGGTGTATAATTTGCGGCTTATTAGTTTAACTAGCCATATTGTCTTATATACCTATTGCTACTTTTATATTGAGTTTATTATTATTATTATTATTATTATTATTATTATTATTATTAATAATAATAATAATAATAATAATAATAATAATAATAAATCAAATTATTATAAATACATTACGTTTTGTCACTTCTTTCTTTCTTTCTTTTTTTACTCGATGCACCAGGCTCTATTTCAGGGGTAATCAAGAGGCAGAACGCAGTCCGAATCCGGACCGCAAGTACATTTTGATCGGACCGCCAAATCATATGCCAATCTATGTTTTACTTGCATTAACATTGGACATTTTTCAGACAACATAGTTCTTATGAGAGTGTGGTCGGCGAGGGTACAGTAGGTGTCGCTGTGATAGTAAGCAGCAGATACTCGGTGCTATGAATGAAACAAAATGTATAAGTCAGCAGCTCAAATGAAGTGAAACTCAGTGTGTTGGCTGCTGTGGCGTCAATATATCCCACCTCTGTGGCTAATAAAACAACCGTCATCAGTAATTTTTTTGAAAGTACACAAGAAAGATACAATTTTCATAGGGAAAGCACACAATATGGTACCAAACTGTACTACTCGTGTGTACGAAACTTGACTTTGCAATGGTAATGGTAGCGCAACAGACAGAACCCCGGCCACGACAGATATCTCATCATTACACCATCCACCAAAATGTGCTGTGTGTGCAAAGCTTAGCAATGAGTATGCTGATTGTAAAAGTCAGGTTTACAACACATGCAGTTAAAGTGTTTCCTGTCTTAAGTATCGCTTCTTTTCACGCTGCAGACCCACCATGCAGCTACCTCAGCGCTACAGTGTCGGAGGACAACGCAGCTCTGGGCAGCTTAAAGGCAAGCCCGCAGGCGCCCAGCCAGATTACAGGGGTTGCTGGCGCACGGTGAGCTGAGGACACCCTGGCCGACCTAAGCCCCCCCCCCCCCCGGGCGGTGCTCGGCCAATTGTGTGCCGCCCCCTGGGAGCTCCTGTCCACGGTCAGCAGTGAAATAGCCTGGACTCGAACCGGCGACAGCCAGGCTATAGGGCGCATCCTGCACTCCACGCGGAGCGCCTTTACCGGATGCGCCACTCGGGAGCCACGAGATGAACATTATTAATATTAATATCAGCATTCTGTTCTGACTGATGCAAATATTTGCATCTCTTTATTGCTCTTGCTGAGCTCACCTGTAACTTCTCCCACTTACTGTGAGTATTAGACGATTTATAAATGTACCGAATGTAAAATGACTGTATTGTTTTAATTAGTAAGGTGTTTCTATTTTTAATTCACTTGAAAGAGAAAGCACAGTGATTTTTCAGTTCATTTTATTTCTTCTTGTGCTTCAATTTTGTTTGCTACAATTTGCTTTGTTTTTGCAATGGTGAAACACAATGTTTGGCTCTGCTAACACATACACATAAGAATACTAGTTATACAATTCTATGGTTATGGCAGGGAAAGAACTCCTGCACAACTACATAAGTAAAGAAGGCAGACTAGTAAAAATGAGTTTTGATTCCCCCAAAAACTCCTTTAGACCTAGTGAAGAACACTCAAACCAACAACTTGTGTAATACCTACATTTGTGTAACTGTGTTTGTCAGTATGGGGATGGGAGTGAAAATGTGTTCTGGACCATGACCTTGCTGTAACCAAGAATTTTGGACCTTCACTAAAATAATTGTCTACCCCTGCTCTATTTATTGACGTTGTTGATGTGCTTCCAACCTCTCGCTGCTTTGCCTACTGTCTGTACTAAATCCCACCAGAACTGAACAGCTGTGAAATTACCATATTACACACAATTGTAGATTCATATTGAAAAAAGAAACTAAATGAAAATGCAAGGCACACTGAGGAATAAGCATGTACGCCTGTGTTAATCACTTTATAAAAATAATGTTCTTCATTTAGTACCTTTATTTTATTTAGTTTTCATTGCAGATGTCATGAACTCAAAACAGTTGTTATTTTGAAAAAAGGTACAGGAAATGGCTGAAAACTGGGACTTTTTAAAGATTTTGAGCAAAATGTCGGGACACCGGGACCTTTGATGGAAAACCAGGACTGTCCCGGCTAAACAGGGACGTCTGGTCACCCTACCCATATAATAACATGGAGCTGTAATCAGTTATTCACACTACGGTACAGTTCACAAGTCAAGCTACAATATAGCCTCTTTTTTTACATCAACCTCTCCAAAAACTTATGGAAATAAGTATATTCCTATATCCCCTACATTTTTTTTTTTCCTGAACACTGGATACAAGCAGTAGAATGAGCAGTCTGTAATTTTGACAAAACAAAATTAGAAAGCAGCTTCAGTTAATGGTGGCTGTGAAGGTGATGCTTGGTATTGCATCAAAGGGAGCTCTAATATATTAATTTATAAACATACCCGTAATAAGATCAAATTGATAAAGCGGAAACATTCAGACTACATACATACATGATTATATATCACGTGGTTAATGCTGTTTGTTGCATTGCTATGTAATATATAGTAGTCGCAGTGTGTGATTATGCAGAATGGGTTTTTGCAAGAACTGCATATTTTGGGAGTTGTTTGCGAACCACCTGGAGTTTACTCACTGACCACATTATTGTTTTTTATTTTATTTTATTTTTTCAAACCAGACACCTTATTATTTTGGACAACCAATCTCTCCCAAGATGTCTGGTTCAGGGAGGGATGACTGTACACATTTTTTGTGGAAAATTACATCTCGATAGTAAGAGTTTTACCCATTCCATTAGTTTAACAGGACTGTGAAATGTTAATAAAGTGGAACTAGAGTGAGCCTAAAACATAATATGAAGTACCCTATTGGTAAGGTGACCAGATTTTTAAGCCTTAAACTGGGACAGCATGGAAATATTGTGAATAACTTTCAACTTCCAAGCTACGTGGAAGCTCTAGGGTTTTTATTTTCACTTTGGCAATGTTTGCTTTAATATCATATTGAAAGTGAATGCAGAGACTCATGAGATATTCAGAGTGGAATCTTTTACTTTCAAAAACTTTTTTGTGAATAAATGATCTTATTATCTTTGTAATTTCATTTCTACACAACAAGTATAGTTATTACATTACACAGAGCAATTCAATAATATCAATCCGAAATTCTATTTTATTGCTGATTACTGCTGCAAATCTATTTTCTGCCTAAGAAACTGCATCTTCTCTCTTTGATTTCCACTTTTCATCTGGCTCTATCTCTAACTCTGTGTCATCCTCTAGTGTCCAATCTGCAAACCAGGCCCTTCCTGTCTGAAAACATTACATAGCTCAGTATTTCAATTTATCAAATGGTTACTTCATAGAATCCTTTTTTTTAATATGTAAAAATATATATTTTTAATATATTTTTTCTATTGCAGTTTCTGCTTGGATTATATGTTTGCCCTAATAGACAATATGAATTTGTTTCAGCCACTTTGTACTATTAAACTATTACTATAAAAGGTGATGAAGTGTGTTAAATATCCTGTCTTTTGATTGTGTGCAATAAATGAAACCCACTAATCAGTTTTGTTTAGAAGCTGCCCTGATTGCAGAAACAGTAGTTTCCTTGTGAAGTACAGTACAACGTCACATCACGACCCCCTGTCTGCTTTCTTAATATCTCTGTCACGGTACTTTGCGCTCTTTCTTGATTTTGCTGCATATGCGACGTTCCACTGTAGTTATTAAGTCTGGTAAATAGTAATCCATGTAGGCATACCCTTTAAGTTTCTCCGAATAGTTGTATTTCTAAATTCCCCCTTTAACATGCTGTAAGCTGACCGGCATCACTTAAAATGGAAAGGAACCTGTTATAAACGTGTTAATTGCATGATGAAATGTCCTGCCTATTCCATTTTTCGGTTCCAATCAATGATCATGAGAAAGCGTCTTCTGACATTCTAAGTTAGATAACTACACATTTTACAAAAAGCTAATTTCTTTGCTGATCTTGGCTGTTTATTTTTTTGAGTCAACAGTATAGGCTGAGACACGGATCAAGGTGTATTAAGATTAAATCGTATTCCTTTTCTGATCATATAAAATGTTGTCATTTCTTAACCTTTGAAAGGAATACTATTTAATCCTCCTTAATATAAGCATAAGCATTAGCCAATGTAAAATGCACAGAGAAACTTTCAGATTGTCAGGAGACGCTTTCTCATTTTCATTGATTGGTATTGAAAAACTGCATAGACAAGGCAGGAAATGTCATCACACAATGAACACGTTTTAACAGGTTAATTTCTGTTTTAAGTGATACGTGTCGGCTTAAAACATGTTAAAAATAACACTTGGAAATAAAACTATTTGGAAAAACTTAATTAGAGCCCTGACATTTGCCTCTTTTGCTGAAGGAAAAACATATGTTTTTATGAATGTGTTGTTTTTCTTCCATTAAACTAATAGCTGTGATAAAGTAAAATACCTTATATTGCTATCATGCTGTTATGCAACAGATAACATTAATCTTAAATATGAATACTCCAATATCTCAATTTTTTCCTTAAACTTTGCAGGATAACACATTTAACACAGAAATAGAAATAAGGGGTCATGAAATTAAACAGAGATTTATCCTGCCTCTTAGGCAGCTTATTTAGAGATTTTTAAAGAAGAAAGGTCAAATGAAACAAGGATTTAATTCTTTTTTTGTAATTGTTTTAAACTATTTGTATCGTACACAGAACTCAACTCTCAGTGTATTAGTTTTTTTTTTTAAAGAAATTACATTGGCACCCGGAAACCTGAAACTATTGTATTTAATTATTACTAAAAACAATATAACATATTTAAAGAAATCAAAAATGTCCTGAAACTTGTAAAACATTTGAACAACATGAATTTCACAAATGTGAAAATAACTAGTTCATAAATTATTTTGTATTGTTCACTAACATACGTTTCTTAGAGGGAGAATTGAAAGTGAATATAGACTTATTTCAATAGGAAATATGTTTCCAAATACATTTGTCATATTTTACAGCCCATCCTATTGTTGTGTTCAAACCACAACAAGCCCCAGTGCACTGCGTTGTAAACATGGCACAGTGATGTGACATGACAGTGTTGATTTCTGCAATTCTCGCCTATAGCTACACACGAAGCAAAGCCGTTTGCACGCAGATATACAAATATCATGGACGAAGTAAATAGTTCCAACACAATACAAATGGTACCTGTATGAGCTGTTATTGTTACTACAGTAGTCTGGGCTCTTGGACAGAAGTGGCTGTTCTTCAGACAAGGACAGATGCCAGTTCATGTTCGGAACATGGAAAAACTCACACCCAAGTGTCATTGTACTGTAATAAGTTAGATATGGTAGTAACACAGCAGCCTGCATGAAAATACAATATACTGTTACCGGCACGACGATGCTCTGGGAAGAAAATCGAGATGAAATGAGCATTCCAAGAAAGGTTCTGGGGACAGAATGGTTCTGGGAACACTGGGACCAGTGTTCCAAAAGTGGGTCTGCCCCGACCAAAACGGGACATGTGGTCACCTTAACTATGGGTAACGTGAAGTACAAAAACAAGACTTAAGAAAGACTAACTTGAATACTACATTAACTATAGCTAAACAGATTCCGTGAAAACATTTGAAAAACAATTTTACATTATTTTTATATTAACAAGGAGTCAGTACCAGTTATTTAGTCCTTATTCTACAGATAATTTGATCTGTAGAAACAGAATCACCTTAAGGTTGTGCAAAACCCACCAACCAACCAAAAAAATATATATTTCAAACTCAAATTTCAGACTGCCAGAAAATAATGAAAATCCACCATAAACAGAAGAATCTCATCATTGTCATTTCATGGCCTTGGTATGGTAATATGGCAGTACAAAATGTCAGCGCCCCAGATGAGAGTAACATTCGCTTCCAATCAGCTTTTAAAACACTCAGGGCCCAATTTGGAAGAAACGCAGTAAAACGCAAATGTAGAGTGCTTTATGTTTGCGCTGGATTGCATCGTCCCATTCATGTTGTGATTTAAATGGGACCAATGAAGAAAAGGTGGGAGTCAGAAGCTGCTAGCATATCAGGAGCAACTGACATTTTCATTAAGAAAACAATAGCCCCTTGATTGCTTTTGCTCTTGATGAACAAAAAGCTTTTTTTTGTTTTTTTTGCAATAGCACCATTTGTTGATGCAGTATTTAGAAATGTTTACATTCATTAAACAATTTTTGCATATGTGACTGCAGGGTTTCATTATAATACCCCAGCCTTTGCAATCCAGAGCTTATTTAACATTTACATGGGAACTGTGATTTGGAATGTGGCTTCATTAACTTTAGAGCTGCTGTGAAAAATAAAGATTTGTATGAAACTTTTTTTTTTTTTTTTTAAATACGTATGACGACACTTCATATTTCATAATTTCTGGAAGTAATTTAGTCCAACCTGTTTTAAATTGGAATATGCACTTAATATTTTGCGGTCAGCCTTAATATCGGCGAATATAGGCGTATATGTTTCAAACCTGACAAACAAAGAAAAGGTGCAGTTAAAAATATTAAATAATCTGGAATAAATTAGGTATGAAATATGGGCTTTATATTATTTAAGAATTTTTTTATTTTATTTTTTACAAACCTTTAATTTTTTAGATCAGCACTAAAGTTTATGAAGCTAAACTTTTTTTATAAACAGTTACCCTTGACTACATTTTACATTTAATTACATTAGGCTGCATTCATACTGGGTCCATTTCAAATGCACTTGGTCTGGTTTCTTTAGTTTGAAACAATGTATCAATTTGCTTGCTGTTCACACTCCTCGAGCACAGGGGCCGATGTTGTTTGGAAGCGAGTGTAACTGGGGCACTCGGTGAGCCACACTCCTCACTGCGCTGGTTACCACTTCTATGAGGTTTTCAGGAGGCTATGTGGTCCAGTGGTTAAAGAAAAGGGCTTGTAACCAGGAGGTCCCTGGTTGAAATCCCACCTCAGTCACCGACTCATTGTGTGACCCTGAGCAAGTCACTTAACCTCCTTGTGCTCTGTCTTTCGGGTGAGACGTAGTTGTAAGTGACTCTGCAGCTGATGCATAGTTCACACACCCTAGTCTCTGTAAGTCGCCTTGATAAAGGCGTCTGCTAAATAAACAAATAATATGAAACTCTGCGTTGTGTAGTGTTGCCAACTGGCCCCATAATTCCGGGACACTGTAAGATGGGTCAGGTTTTCTAACTCGCCTCTAAACCACAACTAAATCACTTTAAAGCAACAAGTAAATTGGTTGTGAATTGCGTGAGTTGCTCCAATAAATGTGTTTAATTGCGGTGGAGATTCTATCCAAAGAGCATCATAACATGTCTTAAAATCGTATTGCTTAAAATTTTATAGGGTAAACAATATCTGTCAAAATAGTGCAGTTCCTTCATTATAGAGGGAATTGCAGAAATACAGCAAATCAGCAAACTGTATCGGTCTGACTGATGGAAAAGATCTTCACAACAACTAATTCCCACCCCCGGACACAGGTGTGTTCTTTTAGTAACTAGTTAGCAAAACAATTAAATTCCTTTAGCAACAGTTCACACAATTTCACACAATTCACACTCATTTTACATGTTCAATATAATCAATTAATTTGCAGTTAGAGAGGTGAGTTGAAAAACCTGACTTGTCTGAGACAGTGCACTGCCGATTGGAGGTTCTTTATTCTCTTGGGACTGCAAAATAGTTAAAATAAAATAAATCATCAGCTTCCACATTTTTCTGGTCCACTTATTTCCTCCACTCAGCTAAGAACATACATAAATAATTCACAGAATTATTTACGTACCACATTTTGGCACAATACAGGAAACCCATACTGCCTGTGCAGTGAATATAAACATAGTAAACATTTTTCCTGTTACAACCACATTTCATAAAATATTTGTTGGTTCATTTATTGTTAATAATAATAATAATAATAATAATAATAATAATAATAATAATAATAAGGACCTTTGCTTTTATAGAAATTAATACAAACAATACACATACACACATATTGTGAGACCAGTAGCAGAGAAAGTATAGTCCTGGGGAGCACAGGATTACAGTTTCCAGAAAACCACGGGGCTGAAAAGCGTAATTTGTATTTGATTGTTAATTATTTTCCAGCTGGCGATAATTGTTAATGAAAGCCAGCTGCAGTATATACGAATCAATCAGTCTGCTCAAGGCTGCTGTGTGAAGAGCCCAGTTGTGAGTGTGTGCAATCGTAGAGAGAGGGAAAAAAGGTAGAGTGTAAAACTTTTTGGAAATAATGGAAACACCAAAATGGAAATCAAAAGTGAGTAAGCAAGATTTAAGAACATAAGGAGGCCATATGGCCCATCTTGCTCGTTTGGTTGTTAGTAGCTTATTGATCCCAGAATCTCATCAAGCAGCTTCTTGAAGGATCCCAGGGTGTCAGCTTAAACAACATTATTGGGGAGTTGGTTCCAGACCCTCACAATTCTCTGTGTAAAAAAGCGCCTCTTATTTTCTGTTCTGAATGCCCCTTTATCTAATCTCCATTTGTGACCCCTGGTCCTTGTTTATTTTTTCAGGTCGAAAATGTCCCCTGGGCCGACATTGTCAATACCTTTTAGAATTTTGAATGCTTGAATCAGATCACTGCATAGTTTTCTTTGTTCAAGACTGAATTGATTCAATTCTTTTAGCCTGTCTGCATGCCTTTTAAACCCGGGATAATTCTGGTCACTCTTCTTTGCACTCTTTCTAGAGCAGCAATATCCTTTTTGTAACAAAGATTTGCAATAACCAGACTTTTGCTGTCCGGTCAATGGTTCTGGCAGAATGATCCTACCGACTTCAAACAGTTTAATGATGCTCTGAAAAATTCTGATAAACAAAAACTGTTTCTTTAAATAATATAAAGGCCATACTTCATACCTGTGTGAAATAATGTATTCCAGATCATGTATTTTTTAAAGAAAATATTCTTCCTGTGTAGTGTTTGAAACATAAACAATTTGTGAAAGATACCACCCAGCTAATGATTACATGCATAGTCAAATGTAAAACACTTTCGAATAAATTTGCTTCCAGTAATTATGAAGTATGATACATATTTCAATTCATTAATTTTTTCCATATAAATCTATATATATTTCAGAGCAGCCCTAAAGTTAACGTAATAATGTTCCACATCACTATATTATTTATTAAAAAATATAAGTAATAGATATAACATAGAAAATTGTTCAGAAAATGTGTGTTCTCTCAAAATAAAACCTCCCCATACCTGGGTAGTTTAAGCTCCCGCCTACGCTGTCATCAGTTATGCCAACCACTATCACTGACGCAAACTGAAATGGCAAAGGATGTCACCATAATCCTATTACAGGGCATAGGCAGTGTGCTCCCATTTGGACCATGTTTTTTCATCAAAATCAGGGGCAAATGAGGATTGCGCCGTCATCAAAATTGTGCCCTCAATGCGGAAGTTAATTGCCATTGATTGGTACTCAATTGTAAAGGTAAGGAAGGGCAGATTTTCTTGTTTTGAAATCATCACATTAATAAAAATAGGTGTGTTTTGACTTATTTAATACCTGCTGACAAATACTTCTTAAAGGTAATTATTTGGAAAATACGAGTACTTGCATTCCCCTAATTAATATTATATAAAAGAGGTAATAGAAGCATAATAATGTTTGGGTCACCCAGATGTATTTAACCCATTAAGTGCCATTGTCCCAATTTTTTGGAGCATTTTCACCTGATATCTACCTGTTATTAACATTTTCTCTTCACCAAGTCGAATGGCAATGCATCAAATTACACGAATACAGCTTGTGTCCTTATTTAGTCAAAGAAAAACTAATTTGGTACTTAATGCGTTAATATCCACAGCTAAACATTTTATTATGTTAGTTTTAAGGTACATGTCGGTTGTGGTTATGTAAGTTTCAATTTTTACAAAATTACCTTTGTCCAACCTCAGCAATCATTTTCCTAAAAAATAAAAACTGAAAAGGAAGCACCCTGTTGACATTTTCCACTTTAGTTAATTCCACTGATGTACCTTCAAAATAAGACACTTAAGCAGAATTGTAATTTTACCTTTTTTTTGCTCTTTCATTTTAACCTTTTAAAGTGTAGTTTGGTAGAAAGTGACATAATGGTTTCCTGTTTTTTTTTTCCAAGTCTGTTCTTTAGTTAAGCTTCTTAAAATCCAGATTTTTTCATTAAATGTTACAAAAGAATTCCAATTATACGCTGTTAGAGAATAAAGTTGCTGTAGGCTTTTTTTTATCATGGAGGTTCTAAAAACAAGGACAAAGCTTTTCAGCACAAGGAGAGACTGTAGAGATAGGGAAATTAATTTCATTCTGCAAGTTCAGAGAGATTTCTTAGCTTGATGGCGCAGTAGGGGGTCTTTGAGAGCCTGGCAATTTTTCAGCACTGTGCGCTTTGAAAGTCTTCCCCTGCAGCAGCCGTGGTATCAAAAGCCAAGAATAATATTCCCTGCAAAGTAAAGCACCCTACTGAAGATTTCTAGAGCTGTTTATTTATTCATCTCCGCTCTCATTTAGGACTTAGCACACATCTTGATGATAATGCACAAAAAAATAATACAGACACTTAAAATCATTAATCTTCCTTTGTGTTGATGTCTTCTGTCTTTTTTGTGTTTGTGACTCAATGCCATTCTGGACCACACTCTACCATTGTATGCACCCATCTTTCCAACCTATTTGTAATCATTTAAGATTAATAATTGAGTTCAGTTTCACCTACTTTGCTATCACCTGCTGAGCACAGAACATGTTTTGTGCTTCATATTCTCAAGGTGATCAATTACTGTAACTTCACTTTAAAACCCAAAGCTTTGTTTTACAGTTGAAAGTTTTCTCTGATATGATTTATATTCTAATCAAGTGACACATTAAATGGTTTTTCAGTTTTGGTTTTTAGTTTGGTGTGTGACTTATTTTAGAAGTATTTATGCTACAACGCTACCTTTGCTAAATGCATTTCTATACAATGCTGGTTGCTTATTATTTATTTATACAGAAGCAAGTACAGTAATTCATGAAATGGAGGTCAAAATGTCGTGTACATATCTGTTTGGTCACCAACCAAATTGCAAGGACGTTCCCAGAATATAGGGGTAGATTTCCACGTAAATGTAATGGCATGATGTTCCACAAATGATGCAATTGGCATGTCAGTAGCGAGCTGTGATTATAGGAAGAAAATGACAATGTGTGAAATGTATTTTAAGCTGCCCAGCAGTGTATGACACAAAATATTTAAACTGCATGCTAGAACTATGAATTTTAATGTCATCCATGGGTACGTATGTCACACTTGAAACAATTTGCATAGGAGAACCACTTTTCCAATTGCCGTGAAACTTGGAATAAAATCGTTAGCATATTTTTAAAGAGGAGACAATTATATATTCAGGGATACCAAGATATTTAGTGAGCAAGTAGTCTGAGTGAAATTATCCGGCAACAATCTCCCCATCCCCAGTTGTGCTGCTTTCCTCGAAAAAGGAGGGCATTTTGGGGTAACATTCTACTTGTCTTGCTCATTAAAATATTAAGCATATTTAAGAGTAGACGATTATCTATTCAGGGAGACCAAGATATTTAGTAAGAAAATGGGCAATAAAATCCCCACCCCTAGTCTTGCTATAAATCATTAGTTGTTTCCATAATTTGTGCCAGAACTGTACATTCCAGCTTGCTATGTCAAAAACAATGTAAATGACTGATTGGACTCATTCTGTATATGATATGCAGTAGACACAGCTCTGCTGTATGACAGGCTATGGGGGTGTAGTGGGACCAGAGCGTTGGTACTTTTTGGGGGCTGGGGCCCCACTCTGCCACTTATTTATTACCTAAATGCAAAATCTTATTTTTTTATCTTTGTATATTTTGTAGCATAATTGTGTGTGCCATTTAAAATGTTTACAATATAAAAAAATAACCTAAAGATGAAACTATAATGACTAACAACTAAAATTATTATTATAATTTTTTTTTTTTAATTAGAGCCAAAATAAAAATGATCCAAAGGGAGTCAGTATAACTTTCTATGTCGCTTGCACTTTCTGTAGACTATTTTGTGTTTTCTTCCTTTGTTTTTCTTTTGCAAGTAAGAAATGTATCCATTTCAAACAGTGAAAACAAATAGAGTATTGTGCTTTTTTTCATCTGTGGTTCAGTTCTTCTCTAAATCGTAGAGGTGCTAAACAAAAATAAAATATGTATGTACAGTGGTTTAGAGATTATATATAATACTGTTATACAAATCATTTCAAGATAATTATTGTCTTGTACTTGTTGGTATTTAATTTGACATAATATTTAGTAAAGGTTAACTGTTTACTACGTACTGTTATTGATTTTAAGGACGATACTTTGTTTTGCCACTACACCTCTACTACCGGCTTCATACACTTTAGAGCTGATCTACAAGATTAAAGGTTTTCAAAAAATAAAAACTATTTTCTTAAATAATATACAGCTCACTGTGTCTAGTAATTTATTCCACATCAATTAATATTTGTAACTGCACCTTTTTGGACAGCAAAACAAGTGCATATTCAAATTTTAAAACACATTGGACTTATGAAATTATGAAGTATGAGGTGTAGGCCAACTGTATGTATTTAAAAAAAAAAAAAAGTTTAATAGAAATCTTTATTTTTCAGAACAGCAATGAAGTTAATAAAGCCAAATTCTTATGTAATGAAACCCTGCAGTTACATATGTTTCAATGAATTGTAAATATTTCCAAATACTGCATTAACAAATAGTGCTATGGCAACAAAAAGCAGCTTTTGATAACAAAGATCACAGGAAATGCCAGTTGCTCCTATTTTGCTAGCAGCTTCTGACTCCCACTTTTTAACGGAATTCCACCAGCGCCCAGCTCAAACTCTCTTCAGAATCACAACATGAAGTGGACAGCACAATCCAGCACAAACTTAAAGCACTGTGCCCTTGTGTTTGCGTTTGACCGTGATTCCTCAGAATTGGACCCTATCAGTTTTTCTCTGTATCATATTCCACTTGGCATTACCTGTGCATGTAAAGTCCAAGTTGGCGTCTCCTATTGATAACTTTCTGATTCCAAAGAAATCTGTTCTTTCAGTTCTGCTGGTCCACCTGCTTCATACAATTACTGTAGACCAGTGGTTCTCAACAGTGCTCCTCAAGACCCATTACAGTCCAGGTCGTTATTCTACTGATGTTCTTAATTATTTATTTAAACCTTTTAAGGTGCATAATGTGGATTTACACTTACACTTGCTCCTAGATTAAATGTGGTTTGCCTCACCCTGTTATCCAACTACTCCAGCTGGAACACCAGCATTTATAAATATATACAGTATTATGATTATTTTAATACATAGGTAATTTATATTGTAATTCTGATAACCTAATACTAATCCCACTAGTTTATAATATATAAAGGAAAAGGTTATGGTTGTTTTACGATGAATTTGTGATCATAAAAGTTTATTTTAGGTGCCAGATTTATTTTAGTAGTTAACATGATATAATCCATAAAAGGATCTTGAGCAAATTTTTATGGAACAGAAAAGTTTAAATATTAAATAAAATAAGATCTGACGGCCTATACTGTAGAAGGAGCTGGTTAACAGGATATGTTTAGTCTTCACTGCGCCCTTACCGGTGCCCTGTATGATGAACAAAAGTGTGTCAAGATTGGCCATTCAGGTCATACAACTGGAACACACACTCATCAGGAATTAGGCAATGCGATGTGAAATCAATAACTATTCTGCATCATATAGCAAATGACTTATGTTGTTTGACAAGGTGAAAAGATTGAGCAGACATTTAGCTGTCTACAGCTGTCAATGAATTTAGCTAAAAGCTAAGCAGAGACAATTAATTAAAAAAAAAAAACACATTACAAAAATGTAAACTGGGTAAACTTAACTCATTCACATACAGTGAGCATTTAATTTTATTTACAAAGCATAGTCAACAGAAATTAAGCTTACTGCATATACCGTTTTAATTGTGAAGCACAGAAAAAATATGAAACCGCTAAAAAGTAAATGTGTTCTGTGTTATGCAAGGGTACAATTAATTACTAAGACACATGTAAATGTATAAATTACTCGATTTTGGGAGGGGGTTGTCTTTTCAGCGTAATTGCAGCTTTCCATTTCATTAATTTGTCAAATTGCTAAATGATTCTGTGTAAGGATTGAGTAACAGTTTTCCCTACAAACTAAAAAAAAATAATAATAAAAAAAAGAAGAATTTGTTTCATAGGTGTTACATTATACAAGTCAACACCACATATTTAGCATTTTTGCGAATGTATTTAATTATCCAGGTTACATGTAAGTTCATGCCACAGCAGTTTTTTCTTTTTTTGTCACTAATAATGTCTGATTGACATTCCTCTGATGTTACTATTAAAGAAACTGGATAGTTCCAAGCAAATGAGTCACAAGTGGCTCTCTCAAACAGTAGGCCGTCTGTGACCCGGGACGGACACCAACAGCTGACTTTAATGTTGTTAGCTCTGGAGTCTTTCCATTGCCTGAAGCACACAGAAAGGGGCACATTAATTACAGATTTTCTAATTAAATAATCGTGATGCATAACCCAAGCATCCATGATGGAAATGATTATATTAAATTATGTTGCATCCATATTTTGATTCTTCTCACTAACACACAGTTTGTGAGTACAGTGTGTGTCTTGTAAAACCTGAATCTCGCTTTTGTAAGTCAAATTTAGTTACTTTGGGGAAGGCAATACTGTAGTTCTTTTGAAAGACTTTCAAAAATGGCATTTGGTTGGCAGCAGGGGTGACATTCTCAACAAAAAAGTGCAGGTACTCGTATGCGCAGCACGTGTAAACATAAAAAAAATTGAGATAATTTGAGTGCAAATTAATAAATACTTGTAAAATGTAAAGATATCAGTACATGTGGGAGTTTTGATTCAAGATATCCTGAAAAAGGGGTGATAAAAAAACAACAACAACTATGCTATTAAAAAAAAAAAAACAATAGGGTCTGAAATACCCCTCATTTTTAATTTAACAAGTAAGGCCGTGCCTAATACAAATATAATATCTGTATCTGTAACAGATATCGCCATTTTTCTGAATAATTAATAAAGACAGATCATTTTGGATTAATATCTGTATGTCTTTGCCCTCTTACTCACACTTCCTTTTAGATTGCAGTTGATCTTCTGTAATGTCTATCAAGTCTAAAGGGAGAGTAATACAGCTTTGTGGGGGTTTGACAATGGTGCTAATATAACCATCGACCATTTTGTCTCTTTGCTTACTTGTGTGGTCAAAGAGAAACTATCAATTGGTCTAGAGAGCAGCAGACAGAGAAAGAAACATTGCTTAGTTTTCATTTGTTCACATTTTATTTCCTACAACTTTTTTAGCAGCTTTACTTTATATGTGTTTTGTTTTTTTTGTTTTTTTTAAAGCTAGGCAAACAACACTACTTATACAATACTTAATTTTTCTTTTTGGAAAGAAGCTACATGTTGACTTACTGTATATATTTTAAAGCTTAACTCGTATTTTGACTTAAAGAGATGTGTAATTTTCTGTATTATTAAATCAATAGTTACTTACGTGTGAGTTAGGCTGTTTCAGAGCAGCATTCAGTTTCCAGTAAAATGAAAAATAAAATAGGGTTACCATATGGCTCCAGATTAACCGACGCTTTGTGTCAGACCGGGATATCAAAATTCCCCCTAAACTGAAAGTAATTCATGTATAAATGAGCTCCACCTTTGCTGAGATTAATCCTGCTTTGTTGGAATTGCTTGGGCGCAGCAAACAAGTCACTCTGATCAGCTGCTTCTGATCAGATCTTAATGAACGAATAGCTAATCTATCGATAGAGCAACGAGATGATGATGCTTTGATTGTATTTGCAGAATAATATGGGCAATTGAATTTTAACAAACAGAAAAAAATAGCGACTGGCTGCAATTCATTCTTAGTATAATACAATGATTTGACGAGCATGCGGGTATTTAAGCATCATTATTAATTGTAGCTAAGGATGGTTCATTTACACCTTCATTTATTTCAATTTAGGGGCACGTTTGTAATCCCGTTCTGTCTCACAGTGTCTGGTTAATCTGGAGCCACATGGTAACCCTAAATAAAACATAGTGCTACGGTTTGTAATCACGTTTATTTTACAGTGCTGCAGTGTTCATAGTTTGCAGTAAAAACTATTGTTCTTGCTTAGTGTTGACTTATATACATTTACCACAAAGCACGTAAACATGCCCACAAACACACAGGGTTACAATGCAAGATTAATATTTAAATACAGTATAGTTTACAGCAGTGTCAGGAATAGTGTCAAAAATTCGATAATATTGCGATAGAAATGTTGTCTGTTGCCATTATCGAGTAATGTAGTAAGAACATTCCACACAAAAAAAAGTAGTTCAGTTGTCTTTGAACTTTGGGAGACACACATTTTCAAGATGGGGTCAAATGAAAACTTGTTCCTAAAAAAAAAAATTATTATTTTGGAATGAATGTGGAGGAGTCTGAACTAGGCAAACTTATTTGTCGTACTTGTTTCAAGGTCATACTGTGCAAAGGTCGAAATACGTGTCAGTAGTATTTAACTTTTTCTTAATATGCAAGATACTCCGAAATGCAGCACATAATGGTGCAAATGTTTTAAAAAATGAACAGAAACAAGAAAATTCACAGGTCAGACATTATTATGAATGTAAAGTCTATTACAATAGTTTTGAAATGAAAATAAACAACCCAGAATATTAAATATGCACCTAACTTGTTTTACTAGTTTTGTAATGTTTATTTTTACATTTTAGAAAAGAAGCAAACATACCTGGCCCATTTTATAAATATATAAACAATTATTATATAAACAATAAAAACGTAAAAATAATATAATAATTAGCCAAAATTATTATTTTTATAGGATGTCTGCACTCGTTGGGGTTCCACATCAGCAACTATAGAGAGATTTCTTGAGAAGCAGGAATGCAAGCTTTGGCGTTTAATGCCACCTGTAAAAGATCTAACAACACTAGAAGACCTTGAATTTGTCCTCATGTCTCTTGAAAGGTTTACTGGCACCTTTAGTGGAGAAACAGTATGTCACAGTGTCCTCCCTCCAACCTGTGTAGTCAAAGCTTACTCTGTAGGAGAGTGATCGTCCCATGGTAAAAGAGCATAAGTCTGGTCTTTAAAGAGAGATGTGCCAGCGTTACTGTAATTCGGTACAACAGCACGTTTCTTGATCCTCACTTTCGTGCGCTTATGTTTGATGAACCCAAACATGCTACTATTGAGCGTATAAAGCTTTAAGTTCAATTCCTGTGAATGTAAAGATTACAGAAAATACAGAGCATGAGTGTAAACTAAGCTCTAAGAATAGCTAACACTTAAAAGCTGAATTTATTTTTTGTTAAAACTTTTATTTTATTCATAGTTGGGGGGGGCACTAAGGCAAAAAAACAAACATTCATATGTTTTGAAAGATATGAAAAACATGTTTTTTTTCAAAATCAAACATTGCTGCTGGAATTTTCATGACAAAAGCAGTTATCTTGATAATTTCAGATGATAATCGTGGTACAAAAATGCCATTATCGTCCCAACACTAGTTTATGGTAAGTGCAAATAATACTACAAAAATGCAATATGAAATAGGATGCAACTAGTTAGGATTACAAGTTATATCTACAATGACATATTAGTAGTGCAGTAGTGCATTAGGTGAGGATCCAGTAACATGGTGCTGAGGTCAGGCAAGTCCAGTGCATAATATGAGGGGTAGATCAAGAGATCTTCAAGTGCAGACTAAACAGGTAGGTATTGAAGAGGCGGCGGAAGGCAGTGCGAGACGGCGCAGTCCTGAAGTTCTCCGGTAGCTGGTTCCACCATAGAGGGGCTAGGGAAGAGAAGCAGCAGGCACAGCATGATGTAGAGAGAAGGCATGACCAGCTGTCCAGTAGAGAAGGAGCGGAGAGGGCGAGGGGAGGTTGTAGGGAGACACGAGGGATTGGAGGTAGGAGGGGGCAGCGTGGTGAAGAGAGCAGTAGACAAGAACAAGGGTCTTGAATTGAATGCGAGCGGAGATAGGTAGCCAGTGGAGAGTGCGAAGCAGAGGGGTAGCATGAGAGTAGCAAGACTGGGAGAATACAAGACAAGCAGCAGAATTTTGAATGAGCTGATAGTTGAAGCGGGGAGACCAGCAAGGCGAGTTACAGTAGTTCAATCTGGAGAGTACAAGAGCTTGGACCAGGAGTTGGGTGGAATAAGTAGTGAGAAAAGTTTTTTAGCAGAAGGGGATGGAGAGAGAGTGATAGTCAAGGGATACGGAGATGGAGAAGTTAGATGAGGGAGGAAGCAGAATGTAGAGGTCAGATTTAGAGAGGTTAAGTTTGAGGTGGTGTGAACGCGTCCAGTTTGGGATAGCTGAGAGGCATTCTGAGATGCGGCAGGAGATGTGGGAGTCACAGGAGGAAAAGCTCTGGGCATCATCAGTGTAAAGGTGGTAGGAGAAGCCAAAAGAGATGAGTGTACCTAGCGAGTAGGTGTAGAGTGGGAAGAGGGGTCCCAGGAAAGATCCTTGAGATACACCTGTAGAGAGGAGGTGAGTAGAAGAGAGACAGCCATGCCAGGAAACCTGGAATGAACAGGAACAGAGGAAAACCATGCAATAGCAGTGCCTGAGATCCCCAGGTCAGAGAAGAGGAGAGTAGCATGATGTGTCAAAGGCAGAGAAGAGGTCAAGGAGAATTAGAATGGAGGAGAGGGAGGCAGCCTGAGCAGAGAGAGTCCATTACAGACAGGAGGGCGGTTTCCATAGAATGTGCAGGACAGAACATGGATTGAAGTGAGTCATGCAGAGTGGGCTCGGTAAGGACAATGGGAGGAGAGAGACAGGGTGATAATTCTGAGCAGAGGAAAGGTCAAAAGGTTTCTTAAGAATGGGGGTGACATGAGCAGTTTTGAAGGCTGAGGGAAAGGAGCCAGAGCAGAGAGGTGTTAATGAAGGAGCACATAAAAGAAAAGTGGGATCAATGCAGGAAGGAGTAGAAAGGGGATCCAGGGCGCAAGTAATTGGCCTGGAATCCAGGAGTAAGGCGCAAAGGTCCGAGTCAGATAGAGGTGTGAAAGTTCAGGTGCAGAGGGGGGAGGAGAAGGTGGTCTGGAGAATAGCTTCTGAATGTCCTCTACTTTGGAGCAGAAGAGGGAGGCAAAGTCAGCAGGTATAAAGGAGGAGGGTGGGGGTTTGAAGAGGGAGGAAAAGGTGGAGAAAAGTTGGTGGAGGTCAGGATGATAGATTCATAGTAGGAGTGTTTATCAGAGGTGAGGGATGTCGAGAAGGAGGAGAGGGCGCAGTAGTTGTCTAAATCAGAGGTTAGCTTGGATCTCTTCCATCTCCACTTTGCTATTACAGTACAATACCTTTTTGATTATGAAATAGTTTTATTATTAGACTGGGGCCAGACACCTCATGAAATCAAGGCTACTGCCAAGCCATTTCCAAACAACAGTCAGTCTCAAGTTATTTTCTGATTAGAATTGTTTTCGGTTTGATTATTTGAATTAATACATTTTGCATTACCATTGATATTATTTTGTTTTAAGTGTGCTGTGGCTCCTAAAAACACAAAAAAATAACTTCTCTCTTAAAGCATAACGTTAAAAAAATTATAATAATAAAATACAATTGCATTAGCATTGAAATAATTATAGATAATAAAATAACCAACCAACAAGAAACAAGCGAAGTTTCTATAGAATGTTGATGCATCATGCCCAAAGTCCTAATGAAACTTAATAATTACACACAGAAGTAAAAGAAAACACACTAGAGCCTCCAAATAATAAAAAATGTCAAATAAACGCGTTAATGCAATCTTGACACTTTCAGAGTGAACATCTGTGCCAGGAAGCCATGTTATTATTATTATTATTATTATTATTATTATTATTATTATTATTATTATTATTATTTATTAGCAGACACCCTTATCCAAGACTTACAGTTGTTACAAAATATCACAGTACAAAGTATTGCATTATAAAATATCACATTAGAAGTTATCACATTATAAAATATTACATTACAGAATATCATTATACAGATAAGAGCAGTTATGAAAGTACAATAAGATGAAATTCAAGCAAGACCAAAATAAAGAATACAGTAAATTATAAGTAAGAGCGAGTTTGACTAAGAGCAGTTAAAATTTATAATAAATATTTGCTTGGATGAGTAAAGTCCAGTAGGAACACATAGTAAGTATGATAAATAGATGAGAATGATTTCAAATAAGAGCAATTGTAAAAAACATGAGTACGGTTACCTATAAGAGTAAAATCAAATACAAGACTCAGTTAGTAATTATAGTTAGCAGTAGTTGAGTGTAACAAGGTATCGAGCAGTTCAGTGCAAGTACAAGCTAATGCAAGTACTGGTACAGTTGGGTGCCATATAGTATGATCGAGACATGGTGATGTTTACAGATGCTGTCTGAACAAGTGTGTCTTGAGGAGGTGGTCAGGGACTGTGCAGTCCTGATATCCATGGGTAGGTCGTTTCACCACTGAGGGGCAAGGGTGGAGAAGGAGTGGGCTCTGGAAGGAGGGGAACGATGGGGGAGGGGGGGTACAGCTAGTCTGCCGGAGGTGGAGAAGCAGGGGGTGCGAGAGGGGGTGTAGGGAGAAATTATAGTCTGGAGATATGAGGGAACAGAAAGGTCAAGACAGCGATAGGCAAGTACAAGAGTTTTGAACTCGAGCAGCGATAGGGAGCCAGTGCAGCTGCAGCGGACGGGTAGCAGAAGCAGGAAGGCTGGTGAGGAGGGAGTTGCAGTTGTCAAAGCTGGACAGTAACAAGGCCTGAACTAGGAGCCTGTGGAGTAGTCGGTGAGGAAGGGGCAAATTCTGCATATGTTGCTGAGGAAGAAACGACAGGAGCATGCCAGAGTAAAGAAGTGCTGAGAGTAGGAGAGGGAGAGGTCAAGGGTGACACCAAGGTTCTTGGTGGATGAGGAGGCAGAGAGGATGGTGGATTCAAGCGGAATAGAGATGAGAGGTGGGGGAGGAAGAGGGGGAGAGAAAAGGAGGTCTGATTTTGGAGAGGTTGAGTTTGAGATGATGCAAGTGCATCCAAGAGATGGACGAGAGACAGGTAGAGATACGGGAGGAAATGTCGGAGTCAGAGGTGGAAAAAGAGAGGAAGATCTGGGCATCATCGGCATAGAAGTGATACGAGAAGCCATAGGAGGAGATGAGGGGACCCAGGGAGTTGATGTAGAGAGAAAACAGGAGGGGTCCCAGGACTGAGTCTTGGGGGACACCTGTCGAAAGAGAGCAAGAGGTGGAGGGTGAGCCACACCAGGACACCCTTTACGTGCACTCGGAGAGGTAGGAGGAGAACCAGTCAAGAGCAGTGACAGAGAATCCCAGGTCAGCAAGGGAGGACAGAAGAAAAGAGTGGTCAACTGTGTCAAAGGCAGCAGAGAGGTCAAGGAGAATAAGAACAGAGAAGAGGGAGGGGGTATGAGCAGAGAGTAGAGAGTTTGTGATGGAGAGAAGAGGAGTTTCAGTGGAGTGTGCTGGGCGAAAACCAGATAATAGGGAATCAAGTAAAGAATGTGTTGACAGGAAAGCAGAGCTGGTGGTCTACCTCTCACTCGAAGGTTTAAGAGGAATGGGAGGAGGGAGACAGGATGGTAGTTCTGGAAGGAGGGTTTTTTTTAAGATGGGGGTGATGCAGGCCTGTTTGAAGGCATAGGGGAAACAGCCAGAGAGCTGAGAGGTGTTGAGGAGAGAGGAAATAAAAGTAGAGCAGGGGCAGTAGCCTCGAAGAGGTGAGTGGGGAGGGGGTCCAGAGCACATGTAGTGGGTTTATGGCTCTGGAGCATGGAGTTGAAATCGGACTCCAAGAGGGGCGAGAAGGAGGGTAGAATAGTAGGGGTTGCAGAGGGTGATGGGGAGGGAGTGAGGAGAGGACAGGGTATGGGTGGGGAGGGAGGCGAGGTAGTGAAGCGTTTGCGGATGTCTGCGATTTTGGAGAAGTAGGCAAAGTCATCAGCCAAGATGGAGGAGGGTGGAAGAGGGGGGAAGGGCTAAGGGGGGAGGAGAACGTAGAGAAAAGTTTACAAGGATTGTTAGTGGAAGACTGAATGATAGAGTGGAAGAAGGAGCGTTTGGCAGAGGTGAGTGTAGAAGAGAAGGACGCGAGGAGTGAGCAATTGAGATCCAAGGCAGCAGGGAGATTGGTTTTTTTTCCATTTCTTTTCAGCAGTGTGCAGTTTGGTATGAGCCGAGCCGAGCACCGAGGAGAGCCAGGGCTGGAGCGGGGATAAGCGGGAAGGTCGGGGGTGAGAGGGCAAAGGGAGTCGAGTCAGAAGGTGAGGGACGAGAAAAGGGTGGAGGTAGCCGAGTCTACAGAGTTGGGAGAAGGAGTTGATAGAGGGGAGGTGCAAGAAAGTAGCAGAGAAGAAGACAGAGGGAGAGGGATCAGAGGTTTCGACGAAAGGTTACAGAGGTGGTCGGCGGAGCAGGAAGGGATGGGAGCAACAGAGAGAAGGAGATAAAGTAGTGGTCAGAGATGTTGAGAGGAGTGACTGAGAGGGCAGGGGGCAAGCAGAATACAGATACAGATAATGACCCTTTGCACGCCCCTAGTAACAGGCACTACTCTTTGAACATATTTGAACATATACATATCTTTGAAAAGATTAATACTCTTTGAAATTTGAACATATATCCCTGTTATTTATTTTTTTCTTTTGCTTTTTACTTATCCTACAATTATATATTCTCTGTGCTTCTCTGTTGTATTACTGTCTAGATCAATTACCATTAACTATTCCAGAAAAAAATAGGTTTTCAAAAGGCTTCTCAAAGCTGAACAAGAGGAAATGTGACGGAATTATGTCAGTGTTACACATACTGTACACCTTCTTCAATTGATTTTCTGTCAATCATTCTTTTCAGGAGAATTTTTTAAAACAAATTAAATAAGTCCCGATACCCAGTATCAGCATTAAAATAAACCCCGGTACTGAGTACTGGTTGGAAGGATCTGTATTCAAGACTGCACAAATTATTTAATTTCCATGATAGGAACTGCATGGGTGTCCCCAGGTTTTTAGTTGGGGGTGGGGTTCTAAATTAATTGGCAAGGGAGCAAAGAGAACTTGGGAATGGGCACAATTGCAAGAGATTATTTATTTATTTATTTATTTATATTTTTGGTGCATTCTGGAATATACCTATGCAATTTATTTTTTTGTTATTACAAACAATGACGTATTCCTACTGCTACACTAATAGTATAACATATATTACATTTTGTAGTCTGAGTACCAATGCTTAGCATTAGTCTAGTGTTTGTTTAGCAAGCTTATAATTGGCAAGCTACAGTAGAATATCAATACATATAATGAAAAATAACCACTTCTAATTAAATCAGGATACAAATACAGCATGTGATGAGAGAATTCTGAACATGACCAGCTGGCACACGGATTGGTTTTGACAAGAATGCATATTCTTCATAACAGTTTGTTGCACTTACAGTGAACTACAGAAGCAATTTGTCTGGGCTAAGTAAAAACATGTATTCAGTTTAGTGTGTTGTGGTGGCACACTAGTACAATAAAGTAGACAAATATGTAGGATGAAGTGACTCAGTAAATAAATAAAACAACTTGTTGGCAACCTCACTGCATTTATTAAAACATCACAATTAAACATCATAAAACGAGCATTTCATACTGTATTTCATAAAAGGGAACATATTCTAGGCCTATGTGACAGGATGCGAGTGACGTGGTGCAATAAATACAATGTCCAAACCAGATTCTCCCAAAATATCTGTGATTTATTTAATAAAGTTTAAGAAACAAAATAACAAAAATAACAAAAGAAAAACACTCCTAATCCACGATCCTCCGTGCACGAAAACTGTGCTCTGTTATTCCAGGGATTGTGGTGAGTGGTTGGTGCCGTGCTGTGAGGGAAGTGCTCCGGGGATTGTGCTGGCTCAGTGGCTGCAGCCCTCGCTCCTACTCCTCCGCTGTAAAACAAACACAGACAGCACGTAACACAAAAACAAAACGAGAACAGCTCCGGCTGGTGGCTCATTTCTCTCAGCGCAAAAGCCCAGGTACTGACGTAGCTGCTTCCCCTATGTACCCAGCAAATTCCTCCCTGCATTCAACGCGTCGCCATGGTTTCTCCAATAGAGGGATGCCCCGCAGCTGACTGCAATGGAATCGTTCGGGTACTTGCAGCTACGCGCCCCTCCTAATATGGTCACCTTCCGGTTTCCACCTACCACCGAGGTGGCAAATCTAGGAGGCAGCATACCCTCACCTTTACACAGCACCCTTTCTAGTTGGGAGGGAGATTTACAGCATTGATCCTTTCTCTCTTTATCACAGCCTACTATTTATTTTTTTTAATAATTTGAAAAACTACCAGCAGTCATATGCAAACCATCCACACTATCATCTGCCACTGGAAATCCAGTAAAGCCAAATTACTCTTTTGTCTGTGATTGAATACAATGAGAAACTATTTTTGTGCCCTATCATTTAGTTAAATTACTTATGGTTATGTTGTGTCAGTCTCGCCAAACGAGTTTCTTTGGAGTAAAAGTAAATGAATGGTAAGAGGATGTGCAACACCATCCAATCCATCTTCACCTGCGACAAAGAAAACTGAAAGAGATTCTGAATCTGGTGCCATTCCCGCTCCAACATCGAGTCAGCATCATTTAGAAAGCTTGAGAGCAGGTGCAGGTTACAAGGCAAACACAGGGATGCAGTTTCATAATCTTCTCTACACAGCTGGTCTGGAGATACGGTGTTTAGGTATTACAGAAAAAAACAGGTCAAGGAAGGCGGATTCGTCCACTTGAACTCCCCTAGTTAAACCTATGGGAACAGTGAGAACAGTGATGACTTATGGTCCATTCTGGAGACCAGATTTACAATCCTTGAATGCATTAACTATGGTAGGAATTGAAAAATGGTTACATACAGTATATGTCACACTTCTTTACATACTGTATATCTTGATCATTGCTTATCCAATTGTGATTGCACTTCTATGGAAATTATTTTATATAATATTCTGGTTGCCTGTTGATTTGTATGATATGTCACACGATGTATTTTTTTTTACCTGTAATTAAAGAACATTATTTAGCATAAGTTATTGAGAGCATTAGATTTTCAAGTATTTTGTGGCATCTGACAATCTGTTATACAGTGCAGATTGTAATTGTCAAAAACATAAAACATGTATTATCCTCAGATGCAATTTAATACATACTTAAAGCTACAAACCACTGACTGTATAACTATTCAGCTTTCTGATCTTGGGTAGGAGACAGTTTTCCACAATTATGTGTACAGTGCACAGTAAAATGGTCTCCTTGCCATGTGGCTGTCTTACAAGCACCTTCTTAAAATTCTATGTAATGCAGCAATTATACCATTATTAATGCATGTCTGTGCTTTCACTGTTTTTCACTGTTTAAATGATTCATGTGGTTAGTCTTTTCGCCCAACATTTTAGCCATTCTGAAAGGAGCCTGTGGAATATTTGCCTAGTCATAAATGTTATTGGATTAGTCATTTAGGTTGATAATAGGTTTTGCTCTAGATCTGCTGCAGAGTGGTACTTAATGTGCCTTATAAGTGAAAGCCTCAGGCTAAATAATATCTTGTAATACAAAAAAAATATCAGAATTGATGTTTAGTTTTGTTTTTATTGCTCAGGGCATAAGCCAAGTTAACCCATTTGATATGGGTCATATAATTACCATTGATTACCTTGAAAAGCATTCACAGATAAAATATACACGTGTTTTTTTGTTGTTTTTTTATAAATACATATTTTTGCAAAAGGAAACATTTACACATAAATGGCTGTAGATGTTCTGCACACCTTAAAAATCATTTGCATCTCATGCTGCTTAAAAGACGTAACCCAAGTTATGCGTTTGTGTGCATAACATCACATACCCTATTCATACAACATTTACTTTTACACTGGGACTAGCTACAGTGACTTATTCTTAATTAAAAGAGTTTACATTTCAGAATTGAATCCACTCTTTGTAAATGTCCTTAAACTCACTCTTTCACCTGGAATTGAGGGAATGAATATCTTGCAAATATGCAACTTGTATGCAATTCTCTTTGTGTTGCAAGTATTTTGTATAAATGCAAGTCCCTAAAAATAAAAAGGATTGTAGGGAAACTTATTTGCAACATGGCAGAGTGAATACATAAAAAATGACACAGACTACAGATAACTTTTTTACAGTCAATGTTGCTTCTGCATCACCTGAAGATAATGTTACATATCCTATGTACACTGCACACATTCAAAACATATAGTGTGTCTATTTTTTGTAGATTTCAACAAACAAAACCCCAAATAGGATATTATTAACAGTTTTCACTTAAACATATCTGAAATTTAAAAAAAAAAAATTAAAACGTTTAAAAATGCTTTTTTTAACGTACCAAATTTAACTACAGTTCCTATCCAGTGGCCATCTTGGATTTAAGTTTTGCACACTACTGACTTTAGCTTGTAGAATTAAAAAAATATATAAAAGAGACAGACACTGCAAAAAAATTGCATAGGCGACATTTTTAAATGCATGGGTTTTGTTTATAATATACAGAAACGTAACGTATTATAGCACGTTTTAAAAGGGCTAACAGTTTTTTTTAAATGTTCTGACTGTCAGAATAAGGCGCAAACTGAGATTCAGAAAGAGTGAAATCTATTAAGTTTATTTTGATGCAGTTTGTATGTTTAGTACAATGAACTTTGTGTAGGTTTTTTCGAAAATAAGTAGACCGCAAACAAAACTGAGTGCGCCACAGACATGGCGCCACGGCTAAGTCTGGAAATGCCATTGCCGCTTGTATTAAAAACAAGCTGTTCTACAATAAAATCCACTTAGAAAAGTATGCTTTTTTTTGTGCCGGATGTAATTTACATGAATTGTACACTCCAAATAATGATATTTTGTGAGCTTTATATAATATTTTCATAAATTATTATTACGATTAAATGTTTCATTGTCTTTTGTGATATGTAGTGACTTTAGAGCTCTGTCAATGTAAAACCACTCAAACATACTTAAATATTTTAAGACAGACATATTAAAAAATGTATTTGTTTTGCAACTGATAATTACTGGGATAATTTTACATTGATTTCAAAATGGCTGCATTCACGATTCGCACACACTGTCATTCTCATAGAGGATGAACTCGATCATGCTCTGTTCGCCCACCCTAATTTTAGGTTCCAAATACTGTCTCCAGCACAATTGAGTCCCATTGCAAATTACATTCCATCACTAAATTTCAATGAAAAACCATTGAAATTAGACCGTTTTTAGCAGACAAGATTCAAAGATGGTGCAAAACATAAACTAGGCATGAGCAAATATATTTGCATGTGAGCTGACTACAAATGAGACTATTTTCTGCCGAAGACAGTATTTGGCATAACATCGGCACTTAGGACCTGACTACAGACACTGTTTTAATGTAAGCTGACTTTTATTTAGGTAGTTTTGAAGTCCAAATGTGTATTTGTTTACTACATATTCACCAGTTAATTCAGTTACTTTCACTTTACAACAGTTACTGGAGACACATGTTTACATGGCATTGATTCAATAGGGAGTGATCACTCCTCTACGTTACCATAGCTATGTTATCAGTGCAAGGGTTAATTAGTGCTGGATTGCACTGGATCCCAGATCTGGTACCTTTTTGTGTGACAGGCGAGAAATATACAGTTTTCAAATGCTGAACTGTATGAAAAGAAAATTCTATATACATAACATGTACAATTACAAAAAACGCTATCCTGTTCCATGTACCGAATGACAGTGTACTGTTACGATATATTGTAGGATGCAATGTCTGTGAGTAAGAAAATAACTTTTTTTTTTTTTTTACAACTCAAATGGCGAAACGCCAGAAAACTAGCGCTCTTAAGAACAAAACTGTCGTCGCTCCTGTTCACCAGATTAGTCGGTCCGACAGTTATATTATTCAAACCTAAAGATTATGTTAAAATGTGGCTAGGCAGAGGTCAGCATGCAGCTACCGAAACCAACAATAAGGCACAAAACCACAATTCACAAGTAGATAGAAACAAAAATGCTATCCTGCTTCCTTAATTATAAGATATGGTACCTTTTTGTTTTCAAATTAACCCATGTGCAATAGTATAGTGTCTGATACATAGATCATTTAAACTCACCATGATTCTACTAGTTAGCTACAGCTCGAAAACATATCTGCGGTGGAGCCTTTAAGTTCCCAGTTCTTATAGCAATCCACAAAGATGGGGTATAAATTAACTTGAGGCCCACTCACTTTGCAACAAGTGCCATGCCTCAATTAACTCAGTCCTATCATCCCAGTACCTCTTAACTATGAAAAGCCGCTCCTCTTTTGGATAGTCGCTAGATGGTCGTTGAATGTTGTTCATTCGGTCATTGGAAGGTGAAAGAAACAGTTTGATCATCCAGAAATATTAGCAAGCTGCTCCGTGGTCGACTCGAGATTTTTGGTAAGGTAAAAGTGTAGTTATTGTAACAGAGTTCTTCTCTGTTGTTGTTATCAATGGAAAAGAGAAAGAATACATATAAACGGGTTGAACCATTGCCCTCTTCCTTCGGGGCATTGTTGGACTATGTCAATTAAAGCTGCAGTAATATTCAAGTTATTAATTAATGAGCAGTATGCATAGCAATCTGCTGCTACAGTTTACACAAATATTTGGCTAGGTCATAAATGTCATTTAGAGTTGTTTTCAATAGCATATCAGTCATTTAGTAGGTAGGTAAGAAGAAACCTGAAGTAACTTGAAATGAGAGTGAAAATCATCACACATCACAACAATTGGGACACAACTGTATTAGTCAAATTACCAAGAAACCCACGATATAGTATCACCCTTACTTTTGAGTACATTCACAGAAACTGTTCATGTCTTTGAACATGGACCCAGGTCTAACTGTTCACGGGTCATCTCAGAGTCACCAAGGTGAAGTGAAATAATATGTTAGTTGGGGGAAGTGTCTGTTGGTATAAATATAAAGACTATGGCGTGACTGTCAAGGCAGCTGGTTTTGCTAGGAGTATGGCAAGGTAGAAAGCATTTTTGAATGCTTAGAATGACATATTTCCCTTTCATTCTGTATGTGTTCAAGGAAAGTAACCTTTGGAAGTAACTGTAGTGGATCCTTATGACATAATTCAACATGTCTAATGGGAAGTTTACCTATTAGATCATGAAAGGGACTATATTATGAAGGATGGGGTGGTAATGTAAAGTTACAAGGTGGTTTCTTGATTTTTTTGTGGTGGAGAAATGTACATGAATATACAGTCATTGAGAAAAACTTTTTAATCCATCCAGAAACACTAACAACATGCCCAAGATCAATGTGCACCCATGGTTTTGTTTTGTCACCTGTCCCTAATCCCATTGGCAATTAGTGAGATAAATACAGCTGCAGAAACAAAGCAGATTGATTTTATATGCTTTGTGCCAAATAATCCCTTGAGATCCTACCGAAATCGATTGGATCCCTATTTTGTTGTTGTTTGGCCATGAGGAAAACTGTAAAGGAAGGTCTACTAAATATTAGAAACCTTTCAGGTCATTTAGTATCAAAATACTCAAGTGTAATTTCATATTTGATTTACATTTTCAAGAAAATATAGGATGAAGATTATCTGTTCATAGAGTGAACTCCTGGTCTCCATGTTGCTTGGTCAGGAGGAACAAACTGATCTCTTACCCAGAGATCATTGATATAATCTTTTTCGGGGCCAAAAACTGTGTCACTTCCTCCATAAAAACCCACGTCATAACCAATCATTTACCAAATTTCAAAATTAAGAAGTAAAGAGGGGAAAGGAGGGTGGGATAAAGTGGAGTTCATCATCCTACGAAGAAACCATATTACAGGTAATCTTCGTCTTCTTACCTAGTCTGATGAACGCCACACAGAGTGAACCATACCAAAGCATTTAAGACAAGACGGTGGTTGGTAGAAGTTAGTAGAGGAAGACACATAATAAATACAAAAGTAGGCTGAAAACAAGACACATTCAAGTTGTAATGCTGATAAAGGTCTCAGAGAAAGCCCAGGTAGCAGCATGGTAGATGTCCAGTATTGGGCAGATTTTAGTTTTGCCCCCATATTTGCCCCAGGACACCACACTGTCCATGGAGTGGAGGGGGGCAGCTACATAAAAGAAGCACAACTAACTGAAAGCTAGAAGGGCACACACACAAAAAAAAAATATATTTTTTTTATTTATATAATTTTGACAAAACAAACAATAAACGAAAAATGCAAACTCCTACACTTCCTCCGTACCCAAGCAAATGCAGCAGAAGTTTGGACAATGATTGGTTATGACGTGGGCTGTTATGGAGGAAGTGGCATGGGTTTTGGCGCCGAAAAGGATTATATGAATGATCTCTGGGTAAGAGATCAGTTTGTTCCTGCTGACCAACCAACATGGACACTAGGAGTTCACTCTGTGTGGAGTTCATCAGATGAGGTAAGAAATACATCTTACATTTTAAACTGCTATTGGGATTGATTAGATACAATTTTATACGTATAAATATATAGACAAATAAATATATCCTTGTATAGACATATAAACAAATTGTCTTGGAAGAGACCCCTTAGTGCTAAAGCTATTTTTGCAGGAACGTTTATAAACCATAATACATTTCAAATGCAAACCCACTGAAGTGTAAATGTCAAGATAATTATTTAGGCATTAATCTACTTATATTCATTGTATGTGTTTATACAACACTGAATTACACTACGTTGATGTGTAAAATGCTACTGCATCAGCATATGTTGTAAAACAAACCACATTATTGTATTCATACTTTAAAAATGTCTTTTGATTGATTAATTCTACATCTAAAACATAGTCCTCGCTACTATCTTCACTTACAACAGACACTTTTGTCAGTGTAAGTGCGATTTCAAACTCAAACTCTGAGGAACTCCTGACAGCATTCCCACAATGTGAGAGACAAATATTTTGAATGAAGCTTAACAAAAGAGGTAAGAAAATAATACACAGTTTCTAACACTTAACGTCATTTATCCCTTACATAACATACGTGTATACATTATATCCAATTGCCATACAGTACAAGTATACACTGCACCAAATTATACAAGAGAGGACAATGGTCTGTAAGATGGGAATTTTGCCTATAATTTGTGACCAAAATGAAATATTTGAAATATGGAAGTTGTTTCACCTTTCAATAACTAATATAAACGGGTATTTCAAAGCTACCAGACAGTAGAGGCTTCAATGAGAGGACACTATTGTTATTATAAAAATAATTGTCCTGCTTTTTTGTGATGTACATCTACATATATTCAAAGTTAACGCACTACTAATTCCAAGATAGAAGCATTGACAATATACCAATACTGGATTTTTGTGGAAAATGTAATTTTGTATTACTACTTCAAGACCAGGGTTTAGAATTCTGTCTGGCAAAATGTTTGCCGTTGAATATATGCCAGTCAGATGCTAATACCTGAGTATTCAAAATATATAATGCATAGACTTTTAGAACTCTGTTTTATTTGTTTCCCAAAAACTTCAAAGCAATGCATTTTAATAATGATTCCTTTGACAGTGGCACTGTCAAATATCATTATTTTTGTTATGGTAGTCCGCGCCACAGGGCCCCACTCTAAATTCATTCAAGCTAAGCTGGGGAAATGTCTGAAAATGTTCTTTGTTGATGTTGCCTGCAAAACAAAATAACAACAATTATATGGAACAAACTGGAAAAATTACAGGTTGGAGATACTGTTTTCAAGTAAACAGCAAGTCTTTTAACACTTAATGGTGATCATGCAGGGGATAATAATAAAAATAATAATAATAATAATAATAATAATAATAATAATAATAATAATAATAATAATAATAATAATAATAATGATGTCACCCATAATAAGGCTGTAATTCTATGGCTGGTTTCTGATGGCAAGTAAATCATGAAAGTGCAAGCTCAAGTTATCAATGTCACCAGAAACCAGAGACAGAATTACAGTCTTATGTGAACAGATGTGGTGTATAATATTTGTTATGATTTGCATTACATGAGAGTAGATGTTAAAACTTAATGCTGATTTGAACTTGGCTCTTGCCAAGATAAGCACCAACTCAGATGTAGCCTTACAGTAAACTAATGTGATCCATCTGCGTCTCCATCCATTTGCGTTTCCTTCCATCTGATGATGTAGATATCCTTCTGCCTGGAGTTGATGGCTGGTGTAATGCTGGCTCCAGGGATCAGCTTATTTTGCCTCCCCAGCGCATCAGCACACACAACGGCTGCGATGCTGGCTTCGGGGATCAACCACAGCGTGGTCTCCACAGCGCATCAGCATGACATCCGTCTGGATTGAGCTAAGTAGGGTACATCTCTGGGGTCTTCAAGTGGGCACCTTCCATCCCCGGTGTTTCGTCGACTAGCCCACGACACCTCAAGAGGGCTCGATGGTGATTCTGGCATCCCAGCATCACCCCCCTCCATCCCCTACTCAACTCAACCCAGCTTACTTACCCGTACATCAGTGTTTCTTTCTTTCTATTGTGCTTGAGATCCCCAACCAGAATCTTTTCGACTCAACTACAACCAGTTGCTGCTCCTCTCTGCTGCTTCAGATAAGTTCTTCACTGTGTGACGCAACTCTTGGCCACTGAATCCGACGTCTCTGAGAAACTGGGCTGTAGAGTGTGCCACAAATCCTCGACAACCCACCTCCACTGGGTAAACCCGGACTCTCCATCCTCGCTGTTCCGCTTCAGCAGCCAGTTGAGCATACCACAGTTTCTTCCTCTCATATGCCTCATCTACAGCATCCTCCCATGGCACTGTTAACTCTACCAGGTGAACAAGGCGTGCTGATCCAGATCACAAGACAATATTTGGTCGAAGGTTAGTGGTGGCAATCTTTAGCAGCTTCCAGTTGTCCTGGGCGAGGTTTGTTTTTAACACCTTTTCTTGACGGTTGCTCTCCTGGGCAGAGGAATTTTGTCTTTTGAATGTAATGTTTTGATGGAACTGGTGGCAACTTATTGGTCATGTTACGCTTGTCTTCCAATGCTAAGGCCAAACATCGCAGCACCTGGTCATGGCGCCAAGTAAACCGTCCCTCGCTAAGACCCACCTTACATCCTGTCAAAATGTATCTTAATATTGTTGGTGATGAACACAAAGGACATAAGGGATCCTCTCCTACCTAGAGGTTTAGGTTCTGTGGTGATGGGAGAACATCATATGTTGACCTGATGAGGAAACTGATCCTGCTCTGTTCCAGTGTCGATAGGTCTTGTCAGCCGATCTTGCGTTGTTCCACACTTTCCCATCTCATCCATTCTCCCTGCTTGGCCTGGGAAACGGCCTTTACGCACCTCATCCTCTCCTCCTGCTTTTGCACCTTGTTGCCTACCAGCTTCCTGCATTGAGCTTGGGGCTGCCTTGTGCCATGTAAGAGGAACTGGACTAAGACCTAGACCCACTCTTCCATGCTGACCTTGTCCCATGATTCAAAGGACAGCCTTTGCATCTTCCACAGCTTTCTTTGCCGACCACTTTCTTTCAGTTTTCAATACAGGTGCTGCCTCCCTTATGCATTTGTCGCATGAATCTACTTATGTAATTTCCAGTTCGACCTTGCTGCACTTAAACTCCTTGGTTAGAGCGGAGACTGGTAGCTGCAGTATTCCTTTACTATAAAGTCCCACTCTGCTGAGGCAGCGTGGAATGCCCAACCATTTCCTGATGTATGAATTGATTAAAGCTTCCAGCTTCTCTATTGTTGTTAAAGAAACCTTGTACACAGTCAGTGACCACAGCAGCCTCGGCAGTAGACCAAACTGAAAGAGTTTTATTTTGCCCGGTAAAGCCCTGCTGTCTATGCTATTCAGCCCTTCTGCTGCTTGTTGTCTAACTTCTCCCACATGAACTCTGTCCTTTAGATCCCCTTCCTACCATCTCCCAAGACGTTTCATTGGCTTCTCATACACTGTTGGTATTGCCTCACCATTAATATAGAACATTTTATCAGATACTTTACCTTTAATTATAGAGATGCTCCTTGATTTAGTGGGCTTGAATTGCATTCATGCCCTTTCAATGTTATGGGTTAATTTGCCCAATAACCAATTAGTGCAGGCTACTGTTGTAGTTATGGTTGTCATGTCATCCATGTATGCTCGAATTGGTGGTAGTCGCATTCCAGAAGCCAAGCGCTCTCCTCCCACTACACATATTGATGCCCTAATAATTACTTCCATTGCCAGAGTTGCCTATTACTGGTGGCGCACGCACTAAACACATGCAGCTGCTGAATGCAAACATACCCCTGTATGCAACAGCACAGTCACATCACACTTTTCATGGAGTAAAGTTTTGCAGTAAACCTGTAATATATAGTAACAGCAAACTGCTGTAGACGTTTGTGCTTTGTTGCTTTGTCTGTCAAACGTGTTCTAGAGATCATACTGAGATATATATAAAAAATAAATAAATCACGGTGCATAGAAATATATATTTTTTGTAACTTTACAACTGTCAGATGTGCAAGACGTTGTTGAACAAAATTACATTTTAGTTATTGCAATGTGCCAGTAAAAGTTGAACCATTTGGGAACTGCTGTGTTTTATTAAAATAATGTTTAAACTAAGAAATTTCATAGCCTATTTGATATGTGTTACACATACGGTGCATTTAAATCAACGTGGGTTTTATTTCGCAGGGAGATCATTCAGGTCACTCATCACGGTAATTTTTTTCTCATAGCTCTCAGTCTCAGATGAGGTGACACAGGTTGAAACCTCATTAAAGAAAATAGTGGGTTTCGGCAAACATGCAGCTCTCTTTGTAAAAGTAAAGTAAACGGTTCTGTATTTTGACGTTTCTTGTGGGGGGAGGGTGTTAGTGGTAAATTGTGTACGTTTCAAACTGAAATTTTATTCCGGGATATATTTGGTAATAAAAATACTATTATCTAAAAGGCTCAAAACTATAGATTGTTCACGTCCCTTGTTAGTAGCTGCCAGTCTGTTTTTCATTCATTTCTTGACAGTTTTTGTAGGTTCCGGATTCGGCTGAATCTTTTGAGATGGATTCGGTATTCGGCCGAATCCCAAAAACTTGGATTCGGTGCATCCCTAATTATTATTTACTGTTGTCAAGTGACTTTGGATTACAATTAAAACCATCATTTCACCAGTAACTTTGTTGTTTGTCATTCTCTTGAACACTGCATCACCTCTACACCTACGCACTGCATACCACTTTGCCACAGACGGTCAATGATATTAAAACACAAAAGTTGCACATAAAAAACACAGCATGTATAATACATATTAACAGGATCATTATGTTTAATTGTCATTCATAGCGTTCTTTGACATGCAGTCATTTCCATGTTAAGTGCTTATAAACAAGACAGCAATGCTTGCGATTTACATATTTAATTTCTTTTGATGCTATGCCAGCACTAATCACTCCCATTGTAAGGTAGAACCCAGGATAGCAGTAATTAAAACATCCTGTTCTGTCTTGTCAATCCACATTAAACTGCGGCCTTCAAATAGAACCTTTGGTACCTCAGATAGGTTTTTTCCAATAATGAGATGTCCCAGACTTTTTTTCACTCTAACAACCGCTCTGTGAATTACGAGTAATACAAGAAGTATAGAATGGCATGTGGCAGAGCAGAGGCCCTGCACATTAGAATAAAGAAAAAAAAATACAACCTTGCCTGCTCAACAGTCTGGAGCCAAGATGGCCACCCATTGCACAGCTAGTTAGAATCCCAGCCCTTATCATAAAAATGTGGAATGTGACCAGATGTTGATTGATTTATTGATTGTCAATTATTTCCTGGTCACAGGCTTTAAAAAGAACAAATACATGTTTGTTTGGGAGAAAATAGAGATTGTTCGTTGAAGGCATTGGCAAGCCTGAACAGTGTTGAGAGAAAGGTTTTTATATACCGAGATAGCTGCAGCTTGGGTGCCGTTTTTGATTGTTTGATTTATATTTTTATGCAAACCTTTGTTTTGTGAAGTAGTAAAAGCGTGCAGTGCTAAACTGCTGCTTTCAGAGTCTGGGTTTGCTACTTCTGCTGTTGACCAGCCTTAACCGACCACCACAGGCATGAAATAATTTCATTTCACAAGTGGCTTTGTAACTATTTAAACTTATTTAATTTTGGCTTTGTGAATAAATAACTGCTATACACATATTTTATTTCAGGAAATTGATTTATCTTGAATGGCATATACAATTACTGAGGATCTTTAAAATTTGCATTTATAAGCAGCAGACATAACTGCTAAAATAATTAACTGCACACTGTTAGTGATTAAAAGACGTAATATCACAGAGGGGTGTATTTTTCTGGCAATATTATTTTTATTGCAGATGATGTAGTGAAGATACTGAATTAGATAGACAAAGTCTACATTAATCACAATGGTTTTAAGCCTTTCTTAAACATATTCCTTCTGCATTAAATAGACAATTTTGTCCTGGAGTATGTAGTTCTGAGAACAGTAAATTGCAAATGGTTCCTTAGGACTTATTGATATCTGTGATCTCCTGGGTGAGATCAGTGTGTGTGGGGAGGTAAATGAAGGGGGTTGCATTTTCAGAAGGTGTCTGAGAGCGTTGTTTCCTTCTCATTTAAAAAAAAAAATGAGGAGCTGACTCCTTAATATTCTCTGATTTGTTTGTATAGCTGTCCTGGATTTGGCTAAACAGAAAAAAGGTGTTGGATAGTAATTGCTACATCAGTCCTACAGCTTATTCCATTTTATAAAACATGCTAAGATGCTCAGTCTCTGGGAATTTTATGTCGGTTCTGTGAGGAATAAAGATGGAGCATATACAGCATATCAAGCTTTATAAGCTGGTATCAATCGCTATTTGAAATACCCACCATACAGCAAAAAGGTGAATTTAGCGAAAGACGCAGAATTTAACAATGCTAACAAAATATTCTTATCAGTAATTAATAAATTAAGTCAAAGTGGAAAAGACAAAACAGCACTCTATCCCCCAATAAAACCAGTAAATATGGAGAAGTTAAAAAATAAAATCCTGCAAGACACAAAGTGAGCACTCTCACAAAGACACCGCTGCTTTCACCTGTAGCAGCTCCCCTTCTGGTAGTACAGCAGTCAATACAGTTCATTCAGAGCATGTTTTTTCAAACTGCACAATATCTGGCAATTTTCAAATGAATATTTATTCCAAAAATCACTGATCTATAATTAAAGTTAATTAATGTTTTATCAGATGTAATTTACAAAGTTTAAATATGTAAGCCCAAGTAACAGGGTTCCAAAAATATGCCCCCCATGTTGCTAGAACTGTTTACATCCTGACAACTTTTACACTTATAACTGTAAAGTCTGTTTAAAAGCTCTTTTCAAAATGTCTGCTCTAGTGCGCTGATAGTGTAAGGAGTATTGCACACATTGTTAAACAGGTAGCACAGCTAAACAATCCATGATGTGGTACAAAACAGAAAAGCCAGAGCACTTGCTATGTTTTTTTTTTTTGTATCCCTGCAGTGATTTAGAGGACAGATCTCAAACCTCAGTACACTAGAGCGGACATTTTGAAAATAGCTTATTTTTTGGTATTTTTGTCTGCGTCAATAACTGCCACTTTAGCATAAAATAATAAAATACTATTTGCAGTTCTAAAACTGATATGAAACAAATTGAAAATGAACCTAATTACAGACTCTAACAGGGGTCTTTGCTATGGGTGTGGATATCCGTTGATTGACAGGAGAGACACAGAGGTTTTTATTGTCATGTCCCGCAGGCACACAGGTGTTATTACAATATTTGCAAGCAGGTGCAGTGGTAGTTGGCCGCTGCTAGGGTACCAGCAATGGTAGTCCTAGTACACACACACACAAGTGTACATGAAAATAATAAATAAATAAAACATAACAGCTGGCCAAACCACGATGAGAGGTCCCTCTCCAGGAATCTTCTCCCTAACACACACTGACATAAATTCTTGTGGGACTAAAATCCCCTAAACGAATCCCTATGATAAACACTAGGATCCCAGTTAACACACTCCATGATCCTAGATCTGATAAACCCGGTGTGCACACGGTGACCATGTGTTGGTTGCCTTTTTTTGCCCACCCTGGTTAAAGCACTCAGTTGTGAGGGTTCGTCACCGATCCACCTCCGGGCTTGTAAAGAACAAAGAAGAACACAGCACAAAGAATGGAGAACCAAGGACTGGCTTTCCAGCTCATTTTTAAAGGCACGTGGCCAGGGTTGATTGACAATCAATTAATCAATCACCACCTGGCCACATTCAGCAAATGGGTTTGAATTAGGCAGGGAGGGAATTCTAACCTCCAGTCCTGCCATATCTAACACAAACTTAATTTGAATAAACTTCATTTAAACTAAACAAAAACACACTGTGTACATGTGAAGTATTTCCTCCCTGCCACACAGACCCTTAAATAAATAGGAATTTTTAATTTCTGGTTTGGTAACTTTATTGGGTGCATTTTTGCCACTCTTAAAAACAAATGACTTTTTTTTATATATATATACAGGAATTTAACCCATTGAGACCTAGATCTCATTTACAAGGGATCTTTCAACAGACATATACAATAAAACAATACAATATCATGTGTGGTACTGTCTTAATCATTTTAGGAGTCATTAGCAAAGGACATTCACCCAAACATGTGCAAATCTTTAATCAGGATCAAAACATTTACAAGAGGCCCTAAACAATTCACAGAGATTTTTTTTTTTAAAACAAATGACTATTTGGCACAGAAAGTTTGAGAATCTAGCCCAGAGTTGTCTCAGGACAATTGTGCTTGTATAGCCACTTAATAGGGGTTTTGCCCACAACAAAAGCATGTTTTTGGCTGTATATACAGTAGGAAAGCTATGAGCGGCTATTGTCAAGATATATGACTTTTGTTACTGTTCACTTTTGTTAGTTGTTACATAGTAATATAATATTTGCTATGAGGTTGATAATAATTACTGACATTATACAACGTTACATCACACACATTCATGTTTTGCCTGTTGTGTGGAAACATTACGTCACATAATTGTAAATAGATATAGGTTTAATCAAGGATACAATGTATGAGTTTTTTGTTTTGTTTTTGTTTTTGAAAATTGCTAGCATCTGGCAACTAGTTTATTGTTAAGTGCAGCCTCAGGAATCACAGTATGGTGCTTTCATTTCTCTATTTTTAATCAGCCAGCTGTACTTAATAGAACACATTTTGATTACATATGTTCTGTGGTTCAAAGATCTCTTTTCCTTGCCAAAGGGGGTCATCTGTGCTGAGATTGAAGCTTAGCGAATGTGTGAATGCATTGCCTCCAACAGTGTTACAATTGTGTAAGTTATAGTTCAAGTTTTAGTCTAAATGTTCCAGTTATTTTACGTACATACCATCTTTTAATTGCATGCTACCTGCATATGGAGTGGGTGTTTTGGATGAAGGTAATACAGAGCTTGCAAAAACTGGACACAGCTGCACAATCTTGCCCAAAACCCTGCTGAACAATTCATTTGCTTACTCAGCCCACTGTTTCTATCAGGTGGTACATAATTTGACTCAAATTAATCTTAAATTTATATTAGTTTTGTAGTGAAGTATGTATGTTTCCGAGGGACCGCTCTTAGCCTGTCTATACGAGAGCTGAGATGAGAATAGTGTTCCTCACTTTGTTCTTGGAATTCCCAGGTATACATCAATTTTGTTTATCCACGTTGTCAATCTTTTGCCATCTTTTATTGTGCTTTTGCAAAGGTCCCTACAAAGAAAATGTCACGAGACAGTTTAGCGAAGAAGATTGGTTGTCAAATCAATCAAGTTCCGGAACCAGACAGCAAGAAGCATGCAGGCAATGGAGATTTGCATGTTCTTTTAGTTGGCCTCTAGGAGGGAAACTATTTTATCAATGATAGTTGACCAACACTTACTGATTGCTTTAAAGACTACATTTTAGATACATGTGGTATGTTAAGGGTATATCTTTAAAAAATCCATACAGTGTTTATGAAGTACCACCCTTTAGGCCTACTATATCTGAAATGTTGTTTTGTTTAATATATCAGATGTACACTGAGGTGCCAGACACCACTGAACAAAAAACAAACATATTATATCAAGAATGACATAAAATCAAGGTGCTCATTGAAGTCCATAGCTCATATCCTGTACTGTAAAAAAACAAAAAACACATCTGTCATTACTTTGTGAAATACTGCTACCCCAGAATCCATTAGTGATTATCCATTTGATCATGCTCTGTTCTGTATTTATTTTTAAACTGGAGATTAGTCATTTGTGTAACATTTACCATTGAAGAAACATTTTGTTATATTCTTCTGAGGATTTATAGAATCATACTTTAATTGGCTTTGATTTTGATGGTTACCAAAAGCATTTAAGATTTTGCGTAATTGTACCAAAAAGGCGACTGCAGTCTTAAAGCATCATTAGGGTGCACTGGCATTCTAATTTAGAGATTTAAATAGTCTATGGGGAGTTAAAAGGTTTTCCCTTTTGCAAAACAAAAAAATGAAATCATTTATGGATGTAAAGACTAATTAATTTACAGTTTACACCTTTTATGAACAATTATTTAGATACTATGGTGAAATGTATTTAAATTAATCTACAGAAGAGTTAGCCAATTGTTTTTTTTTTAGATGAACACTGAGGTACTGTAAATGAGCCCCATCTTCATCCAGGAATTCAAAATTTGCAGCTAGTGCTGAATGTTGTAGTTTTAACTTCTCAATGCCTTAGACATGTTTGAACTGGTTGAAATGTAATCAGATACTATATCTGATATGGTAGTGACCAATGGAGGGCATTGGCAAAACATCAAATTCAGTTATCCCAGATCAAATATGATCTGGATCTGCAGTCATCCTAATCTGGTTCAGGAAGCACAGCCAAAGCGAAAAACTTCTGAGTCTTGTAAAATAAAGAAATAGCTATTTTGTTTATTGAATTTACCAATTAGAAAAGTCATAGACCAGAAAAAACTAAAAAAATCGCAATTGTTTTCTATTTTAAGTGAACTCTAACTGCCACAAGAAACTCTTTTTTGTCAACTGTGTCTTGTAATTGATAGTGCAAATGAAATATGTACACAGGTGTTTGACAATGTATTGTTCACTACAAAAATCTGTATATAAAGGAAATGTGACAAAGGAGCTCTGTGGCTGAAATAACATTAAGGGCCTTATTCATTAAACCTTCCTAAACGTAGAAATAAGGTGTCTTAACACAATCCCTTAACGCGTGCCTTATTTCTACAAGTATTTACTAAAGCGAATGCCCATTATTAGCATTATCATCAGCATACCCAGGTGTGGAAAAAGTATTAAAACGTGTTACTTGAGTAAATGTACTGTTGCTTGGAAAAAAAAATGTAACTAAGTAAAAGTCAAAGTAACCTTCTAGAAAACTACTTGAGCAAAATTACAAAAGTATCATATCTTAAGAGTACTCAAGTATCAGAAGTAAAAAGTAGCCGCCCTTAAATTCTACCCATGGAAACCCATCCTGCAGACCTACAGTATGTATTCACTTCTGATATGATTGACCCTTTCCTGCTTGATAGAAGAAAATCTGTTCTTATTGTACACACACTCTGAGCGCAGTCTGTCAATGTTTACTTCCTAGCTGTCCTTACTATATCTATTGAAATTTAAACTCAATCGAAAACAGTGTTAATCAGCAGCTATAGCAACTACTCTATGGTTTTATTCACAACTTGTAAAACAAATGGATGCAGACTGACATTCAATAACTTTATTTCAACGGATCACCAGCAACACAGACATGGTACCTGTTCTCTGACAGCACTTTGAATAAACTTTATTGACACAACAGCACGTTTACCAATAACACATTAGCCTAACAGTAAATACTGATATTTAGCTGGCTGTACAAATGTGCACTGAAATCCTATTTGAAAAAAAAAAATATCGATAACAAACTCTTCACAAAACAGGGTACGAACAGCTGCATGTAAGTAGAATATTTTTATTAAATACGGTACTGTATTAAATTGTTATTTACGCCGTAACTGGAAATAGCCTACAGGGTCCACTGCTTGGATTAAACCAAAGAGTCTTAACAGACCATGGATGTTTTTTTGAGAAAACCAAATTACTCATGGAATACTGAGGTAAACGCTAAGCAACGAAAACTAGTTCTTCATAAAATCAGGATAAAACGATTAGAAAGGTAATTTTTTTATTGTGTTTAACGTATCCATAGCCTAATAGCACTTGAGCTCTCGGCTTGGGCATGTAACTGCACGAAGAGGGCATTAGCACACGATTAAGCCAGCTCCTTCGGGCTCAAATGCTTAATTTAAACCTCAAATCAGGAATTTAAATTTTAGTCACAACCTTTGTCCATCAATAAAACACAATTCATGAAACAATTCTAGGATCAAATGTTAAAAATGTGAAATCCTGTTTTGAAACTGCTTGTAGATTCCTGTTACTCTTCTAAACGACTAATGCATCCTCCGCAGCTAAACATTGTGTTTGTTGATTGGTTATTTTAAAAATCAAAACAGTCTCTGGTTGGGCCTCAACATACTATGTCATCATCAAAGCAAGCAGACAACAGAGTCTGCTTCCATCAAACAAAGTACATTTTTTCCATCAAAGCAGCACATTTCTACCCGGAAGGGTCACTTAATTAAAACTTACTGACACTTATTCTATGTCAATCAAATACTCTACAGCTGTAGCCAAAACTTTTGCATCACCTAGAATTTTAGGATTTAGACATAATTTTTTTTTTTAAAAAAAGAACATAATTTAGATATTTTATTTAAAATCATGTATCAAAGAAACTATAATAGTAGTACAGAATTTCATGTTAGATTTCAAAATGTCACATTTTTGCATTGTTGTTAGTTTTTCGTTAAGTATATGAGAAACTACAAAGTGGTATGTAATTCAATATGTTAATGTCATCAGTTGTGAAGGAAGGACCTATTGTGGACCCTCCCAAACTTAAATGTAACACTTGTTTATAAACATAAAACAACATGCCAAGTCAAGTGTTCAGTAGTTACGAATATTTAATTCTCAAAATGTTAGCATGCATGACACAGGTTTCTATCACCTACTTGCATTGCATTTTGCATGCATCTTTACACCCAGCACTACACTATTTTTAATCACAAGCTGACAAGTGTAATCACCAGTCCCTTCAAGGAAACTCATTTTAATAAAATTAAACAATAGAACCAGAATAAGAGGGCTGTATGGTCTGGTAAGGCCCGCCTCATGTCTTTAAATGTCTCAAGTCAAAGGTGAGGGCAGGCATTTAACATAACGATAAGGGCCTTACCATAGCGATAAAGCCCTCTTATGAGGGTTCTGTCGCTATTAGAAAATTGATGTTAACACAAATAACATTTACAGTTTTCTGTTACTTTTAATGCAGCACTAGTTTTGTTGCTAATGAATACATTCCTCATTATTCTGTGTGTATGTGGTTTGCTCAGAATTCCATCCAAAGTTTCGGACTTCATCCCAGCGGTAGATGCTTTGTGGGTATTTCCAGTTGCCAAATAATAAAAAAAATCTTCTGCTTACATGGAGATGTTCTTCAGTTCAGGTACTTCGTACAGAAATGCAAACATGGTGTGTGAACTGTTTGTAAAACATGTAAAGATTAAAAGTACAGCTAACTTATTCTTTTTATATTTAGATTTGAGTGTATGTTTGTGTATTTGTGTACGTTTCAGTATTTAAGTTACCATTATTAGCGAAATAAAAACAATAAAAACTTTTAGTAATTTAAATATCTAGTTATCTGCAGTATGTGTTATTCCTGATTGTGCTGTTTGTTCAGTAACTTGTTCATAGTGTGTGTTCATAAAGTCAAAGTCTCCTTCTCCTGGCTTTAGAGAAGAGATGCAATGTGCCTGTGATATGCTTAAGTAAATTAGCTGAAAGTAATCAGACTGCGTGCAGTTGTTTGATTTCAACGTGTCATTCAAACCGGAGAATAGTTGCTATAGTATTGTAATTACTGTATTGCCACTGACAGCTATTCTCGATTATTTATTTATTCATTTTACTTTATTTGCTATACTAAATTAAATAGATAGATAGCACAGCGAGGAAGCAGAATTAGTCAACATTGACAGACAACATTTAGAGGGCATGTACAAGAACAGAGATTTTCTTTCAACAAGCAGAAAAAATACATAAATACTGTATTTTACGTATTTTCGTGGGCGGATTCATTTGGAACAGTGATTAAACATAGTTTAAAAGATGACATTCAAGGTCTTTTATCAGAGATCTAAGGTCTCATATTGGCCAATCAGGTTAAAGGAAATCTCCAATCCATGTTCTAATTTCTTTTAAATAACGCTATTGGAACGAGGGAGGATAAAAAGGGAATTACTGTCACCGGTATCTACAATAATACAAACATGAAAGTTGTAACATCTGCAAATCTAAATGTGAAGGATATTAGCACTGTTAAATATTTTTTTCCCCAAACTTTCACACTCCTCCGGGGCCCTCTGAGTGCGTGGGCCCTTGTGCAGTTGTCCCAGCTGCACCGGGTATTCCTCCACCACTGAATGTAATATTATTCCGCAGGTTTCATTCGTCTTTATGAAGTGATGCAAGACTTTTGGCCATAGCTGTAATTGCCCCCCATAATCATCAAAAATAATTATTCTTGAATCACCTCTGTTTTTTTTTTTTGTAATATGAAAATAAAAAATAAACTTGCCGGACAAGCCCAGACAGAGCAGTTAATTTTGTCTGCTTTATTATTGTTGTTGTTGTTACTATTATAACTAGTGTTATTTAGGGCTGTTCCAATTAACAACTAAATAGTTGATCGTAGATTTTTTTTTTTTTTACAATTTAATCGTGCAGAATTTTCTTTTTTTCTGTCTTGGTTAAAATCCAAAGTAACTAACACATTGGAAATTACACAAGTCGTCACAAGCAGTATCATGTGGAGATAGTTGGGCAGAACAGAAAATGGATGATTATGAATTGATGGGAAAATGCAAATCTAGTTTTGGGTATAAATTAGACTCGGAAGGAAAAATCATTGTAAAAGAAAGGGTGTTCTGTTTAAATTGCTAGCAAAGTTTTTCGTACAAAGGGAGTGTGAGTAGTTTGCAGTATTGTTTGCAGTCATCCCACCTTACTATAACCATTTGAATTGGTCATCCTATTACCACAAAGTACGTGTTAGCAGATTAATAAACAGAATGCTGTAGATGGCAACCGATATTTATTTAGCCCTTCATCCCTGTGAATACATATAACAGGATTTTAAAAATACTTTTTTTTTTCGATATTTCAGAGCATGCATACGTGCTAATAAACTATGTATAGGCTTTAATTTACCAGTACACGTTTATGCAAATCATTTGTTTAAAAAAAATACAAAAATGTCCTTGCTATATATGTAATTTCTCAACAGAAAGAGAGAATTACTAAAAATATGGGTTTCCCGTTTGTGGCACCGATCCCTGAACAGTAGAGATAATATAAAAATGTATTGGAATCTGTGCATTTGATAGATTCTGTAACATATGTAAGCTGTGTATTATTATTATTATTATTGTTTTTTTTGTTCTTTGAATATAATGTAAAAAAAAAAAGGTTGTTCATAAGGAGCTGTGAACAGGCTGGCTGTAGGGGTGACGTCAGGCCAGAAAGGAACACATATACAGGCAGTACTGGCGGGTGAAACTGAGATGCTGTGGCACTCAGTGTTTTATTACACACACAGAAAAATAAAAAGGTTGAAAAAAAACAGCACACAGCGCTTTGGGCCAAAATAAATAGACAAACAAAAACAGACTAACACTAAACAAACAGTGGACGAACAGACAAACAAGTACTGTGCTGGTGCTTCCAGCACGTTGTAGCAATTATTTATTTTGTCTTACTTTTTATTCTCCTCTCCACACCCGTTCTCCACTCACGAACACACAACATATAATACAAAATACACACAGGGGCGGGGCACACTGCCACATACCTCCCCCCTCCCCCCTTGTGCACAGCACACATGGCTTCAATGGCCACCTCCCCCCTTAGTCCCAAAGTCCAGATCACAGTTCCGGCCCAGGAACGGGCAGCAATTGGTCCATGGGTGGTGGCCATGGTGGGAGGTCCTCCTCCCAGCCCAACACTAGCCACGGCCAGGCTGACCGTGCACCTGCTGGCTCCAGCCCAGGCAGTCCCGGCAGCCGGACCCCCCCCCCCCCCTTTCTTCGTAGCCGGCAGCTTCCTTTTCTGGGGCTCGAGGTGGCGGGGAAGGTGGTCTCCTGACCTCTCCCCCCTTCTTTACAACCAGCGGCTCCCTAGCTGACAGCGGAAAGGCTGTCAACTTACCGGCTGGCAGCAGAGCCATTAAAGGCTTCCAGGCTGGCTCCTGCTCCTCTCCTCCTGGTGGTGGAGGCAGTGGCAGCTCCTGCTGCTCCTCCTGGTGGTGGAGGCAGAGGTAGCTCCTGCTGCACTCCCTCTGGTGGTGGAGGCAGAGGCAGCTCCTGCTGCTCTCCCTCTGGTGGTGGAGGCAGAGGCAGCTCCTGCTGCACTCCCTCTGGTGGTGGAGGCAGAGGCAGCTCCTGCTGCTCTCCCTCTGGTGGTGGAGGCAGAGGCAGCTCCTGCTGCACTCCCTCTGGTGGTGGAGGCAGAGGCAGCTCCTGCTGCTCTCCCTCTTGCGGTGGAGGTGGGTGTGGCAAGCAGCCTCCCCCTGGCAGCAAAGGTGAGAGCACCGGGTAGTTTCCCTCTTGCAGTGGAGGTGGGAACAGCTCCCATCTTGGGCTTTTGGTGCTCGGTTCCCCCTTCTTGGGCGCTGGACGCTCGTGCTCCCCCTGTCTGGGCGCTGGCGATGTGTTGTGCTGTGCTATGCTGTGCTGTGCATTGGTGTAAACCTTTAATATTTTATAGGGTCGCAGTGTGGAGTAGTAGTTAGGGCTCTGGACTCTTGACGGAGGGTTGTGGGTTCAGTCCCAGGTGGGGGACACTGCTGCTGTACCCTTGAGCAAGGTACTTTACCTAGATTGCTCCAGTAAAAACCCAACTGTATAAATGGGTAATTGTATGTAAAAAAATAATGTAATTGTATGTAAAAATAATGTGATATCTTGTAACCATTGTAAGTCACCCTGGATAAGGGTGTCTGCTAAGAAATAAATAATAATAATAATAATAATAATAATATATTGGCCACTGCACCTTTTTGTTTGTTGTTTGTTTTTTGTTAGTTGCAATAGCGCTTAAACCGGTAGCTTTTTGTGTCTGAGTCTCTCTCCTGACGGAAATAAGCCTTGCCAGTGACGCTATTCTTTCACACGTGGTGTCGGGTGGGATAGCGACCCTGGAGACTCAGAGACTTCAGGTTTGTTAAAAAAAAAGTGGAAAAAAAGGACCACACAGAGAAAATGGACCACACAGAAAGCACGGACGAGCAGCAGTGCCGACTGGAGGCAGAATGGGCTCCTATGTGTGGATCATGTGGGGACTTTGGGCACGGCTTCAAGGAGGCCTACTTTTGCCATGAGGTGGAGTCATGTGAGGAATGGCTCTGCCTGAAGGCTCTCCAAAGGCTGATTTCGCAAACGCTGAAGGCGGATCCCCCATCCTTCCCAGTGTTGTGGGATGGCGGCCTGGACACCACCCCAGGTTGGTGCCTCGTCTGCGTGGATTCGGGACACTTCCCAGTGTCGAAGAAAGAGAGGGGTAGCCGTTCCCGAAGGCGAGCAAGGAAGCCGTCTCTGGCACTCAAGAAGGGGAGCCGTCAGGAGAGAGACTAAGGCATAGAAGTTGCAGGTTTAAATGCTATTGCACACTTCATTACAAACTAACAGAAAACAAACAAAAAGGCACTGTGGCCAAAATGAAAGGTTTACACAAAAATGACTGTACATATACCCTCCAACACACCAAAGCACAGCACAGCACATATCACCAACATTAACCTCTAACACTGAGCTCCCTTCACACACACACACACACCGTATGACCCGGCTGTGCATATGAATACCTGCACTTTTTTGTTGAGAATTTCACCCATGGTTAAACTAATACACCTGTTTATAATTTAACAAGCCAGGCAGGTATAAAATGACAGGTTTCAAAGACAATAGATGTCTGTGGGAAGGAACAGTGTATTTGAATACAGTGTACGTTAAAAGGAAGTATATTAAATCTGTGATTTGTGAATAATATATTTAAAGCATCTATATTCAGTAAAACTAAAATATTAATAAATATTGAAATAAATTAATACATAAATCAATACTTAGCCATTTATTTATTTATCTATCTTGATATTTCTTTTTCACGATCATATAAACACTGCCATTTAACGAAAATAAATACTCAACAGTTCTTGTTCAATTGTATTTTAGGGAAGATTTTTGTACATAAAGGTCTTTCATATATTTTTACTTTCAAATAAAAAAAATATGTTGTAACGACCCAGACAATTGCTTTGGTGCAGGACTTGTTCTCTGTTCAGTTTGTCTCGTCTGTCTTTTATATGTTACATGTATTGTAAGGGGAACGGGTCACTCCGTTACTTAGCATGGGAAGGGGGAGTGAGTGAATGAGTGGGGAGAATGTGTGTTGCTGTTTTCGCGGGTTGCAGAGCATGGATGTAACTGGTTGATGAGCCGGACAGTGGCGGGAAATGACGGGAGGCTATATATAATAAGGGAGTGCATGAGCCTGGGGACTGGAGACAGTCCAGCGCTGAACCTGAATGAGAAGCTGTGGGTGCGACTGAGCGAGTGTGTGAGCTGTGGCCGGAGACAATATGCAGTGAAAGTTCCAAGACTAAAACGTAGGGATATTATTTTGGTGCCGTGAATTCCGTCTCCCTGAGTACTACTTCCTAAACATGAAAACGTTACAATGTACTAAATGAACGGATCAAGCTTATTATGATAGTTTGCAAAATCAGATGAAAGCTTTCAATAAAATCGGGATAATACATAATCATTATTTATAGAATCTTGTTCATCTTGTTACTTGTTAAAAGCTGTAACTTTACTGCTATACTACTTGCAAATGTTGTGAAATGGAAGGACAAACTTTGTAGCATGAAAGCTAGGAAGCATGCCTTGGGCTCGATTCCCACACAGGGTTTATATTGCAAACTTTAAAAAAATATATATATATTTATGTGAAACCAACACAATTAGTTGATATAGTTGAACACAATTAGTTGATATGAATGACACTTTCATTGAACATACATACTTTTGTACACATAACCGTAACGTGTGTGTGTGTGTATATATATATATATATATATATATATATATATATAAAGGCAGGATTTTAATCCTAACTAGTCATACTTTCACTCCAACTACATAACCGCTGCGCTACACAGATTAACATCTTAACCCTTTCAACAGACTAGGCTACTATTTACATTTACCCAATACAAATGGCAAAACACTGCCTCAATATACTGTAGGTTAAACAATTTTGCTATTCCCGTAATGTATGTGTGTGTGTGTGTTATAAGTGAAAAAAGAAGTGATATCTGAAACAAAAACACATTAGAAATGTGAAAAAATGCCAAGTTACCAAAGTGCCCAGCCATTTAAAGTGGAGATATTAAAAACACAAGCCAAGTTTCAAGAAACCAAATAGGCACAACTGTAAAACCGATGGGGGCCAACTTCTTCTAACTTGTATCAAAAACACAAGCTGCTGTTTTTTAATGCAATTTTATGTTCATATAAAATGGAAAGTTTATCAGAATGTGAAATACAGTATGATAAACACAAAATACTGTTCCAATAGTAATTACTATTGTACTAAAATGTTCTACATTATAGGGTATGGTATAGCAATTAACATTACCTGACACTTTTTTTTCTAGCTGTTTATACATGTATAATGGAGAACCAGACACCTGTGTGGAACATCCTACCTGCTGTGGGGAAAAACAGCTGGGCAATGGCCAGCTTTAATATTAATATTTAATTTCTTTATGCCCAATACCAGTGTTTTTCAATCCCGGTCATGGCAACCCACTGTCTGCTGGTTTTCATTCCAACTGAGCCTTTACTTACTTAACTAGGCCCTTAATTTAACTGATAATTCTTAATTAGACCTTTTTAATTGCTTTCAGCTCTTAAACTTTTGCAGAGTTCAAGTTACTTATAAAACGTTATAGCTAACTTTAAAACTGCAACTGTTTAAGAGTTGGAAACAATTAAAAAGGTGTAGTTAAGCAAATTAATTAATTAAGAAAACCATCAGACACAGTGGGTCCCAAGGACTGGGGTTGAAAACCACCGCCCTATATCATTATGAGTGTGCCAGTACTCTGTATGCTATCTACTTTCCTCATTCAACCTAAACTATAATTGTAGTTATGGCATAATGGTCTGAGAATAGCTGACAAAGTAGAAAGTCACCTGGAGATGGTAGAACATAGAAACAGTTAGGAACATAGAAGCTGTAGTTGAACAGTGGATAAACAGTTGGATGCCTGATGAAAACAATAAACACAACTGATTAAGTCCCATATCTGCTGCCAGATTTATTTTAGTTTTGAAGCTTGATGGTGACACTTTAATACTTCCAATACTTCCATTACTGGGGTACGCTTCAGAAGCTACAAAGTTTAATGTCAGAAATAATTTATACTGCAGATATATCCGGCAGTTATCTTTGTATCATATGAACTAGGTGGCAGCTTTGATTAATGTTGGCCTAGCTCTCTTTTTCTAAGGTGATGACCAATCTTCTGTTATGTCAATCGTTTGAGGAATGGCCTATTCCCAAGCCAGTCTAAATGGGTGTTGGCCTCTAACTGGAGATATTGTGGGAGAAATGTGTAGTTGTAATTAAATGTACTTTATAAAATGACATTTCAAATCTTAAACTATGAGACTTAAGATTCTGTGATGTTATTAAGTTTGTCTTCTCCCTCCCTTCCCACATAACATTCTTGATAGATCTACTTCAAAGGACTAGATATTGGTAACAGAGGGTCGTAAAGCTTTACATTGGGGAATAGTTGAGATTACTTGCTGTGCTGATCTTTACTGTCTGGTCTAAACAAACACAGGTGATTCTTCTGTTAATTAAGAACGTCTGTTTGAAAGACAATACAGAATAAAACTATGAGATTGAAACGTAACAAATAAGTAACAACTTAACTGATTTAAATTGGTTTTAGAATCATTATAATAACTAATCTTGCAGACGCAAGTTTAAGAGTTGTTTAAGTATATGTTCCTGTGGAAGGGTGTGGGTATTCACTGCCACGGGAGACAGAAATTATATTTGAAACACCACACAGGTGCTCAGTTTTATTTTAACTCTGGTGAGTTGCACTGATTTGTTTTAGCCCGCAGAGGGCGCTGTTGTCCATGGTCTGGCTACCAACTATGGTATCCAGGACCTACGGTAATACCACGGCAGGGTACTCTGTACAGTTCAGGTGCACTCGCAGGTGCTCAAAATAATGAAAAACGAAAAAGGCAAAAAGAAACAGGGAAAATAAAACACAGTAATGAAAACTACAAAATAAATGTGCTGCACTTCGCAGTGTGATTTTCCCCAGTCGCCGCTACTCATTACAACCCGGGCCTTCGTCCTACTCTATGCTGTTTCCTCAGCTAACTCAAAAACAATATCGGGGTCTGCCCAAGGATTCCCCACTTTCTCTCTATATCTTTAGTTTCTCCTCTTTGAGTTTCTTTCGGGTCTTTACTCCTGTCCGTCTGTGGTCTTGCCGAGCAGTGAGACCGCTTGCTCGTTGTTCAGGTCTAAAGGGGCAGATCTGAGGAAACAGCGGAGTATTAATTTATAGGATCAGCAATCCCACTAAAACCCGCCTCCCAGCCACTCAGAGAGGGGGAAAGCACACACACCCTCTTCCCCACCTCTCTGTGTCCCCGCCATGACTGGCAGGCAGATTCCACGGGACTGCCGCCCCCCTTCCTGCAGCATCGTGCATGCGTCAGATGGCCAGTCCAGATCTCTCCCTGTTACTGTTCCCAATAAACATTAAATGTATATTGTGTTTTAATGAAGTTTAAAGTGAAAATAATTCTTAAATTATTTTACTTTAATTAGTGTATAACGTGTTTAACATGCTTGTAACTATAATTTAGTTCAGGGAATGAAACAGAATTGTTTTATTCTTCTATGATCAATATAGCTAAAGTTAGAACAAAATGAAATTTTGTTCTATAAATGTGACTGTTTTCCTGTTATCTCACTCCATGGAGGGGGAGCAGCTACCTTAATGACATGCTAATGACACGCATTGCTTGTGTAAAGGAAGCGTCATTCATACTTTGTAAGCCAATAATAGGACTGATTTCCATCAGGGATTAGCTTCCTGTTTTACCTGGAAGTGATTGGATCACCAAAGTCAACTCCTCTTTGGGCGCTATATTTAAAGCAAAACAAGCATGAACTCATTCTCCAGGATCCAGACTCTCACATTGCCATGAAGTAACCACTGAGCAATTGCTTGAATGGGGCTTTTACTATAAATTATAGATCGGTTCATGTTTGCTCGTGTATTAGTCGACCCCCCAAACTTCAGGATTGTGTTTTGTTTTTAAATTTCTCGACTTATACTCGAGCAAATATGGTAATGTGATAAAGGAAGCAGGCAACTCCTAAAGCATAGCATTGTGCTCAGTCTTTCACATTTAGCCACACATAGCTAAAAGGGTGTTTAAGTCACTTTATCAATACCAGTGACATTTTTTTATAAAAAGCCCTTTTAGCAAGATACTCATAGCATCTGGTAAACACTCTTTATTATTATGACCAATAGTGATTTATACGGCCTTTATGTGGTACAGTAATTATCTGATTATTACCAATGCCAAGAATTGAGAATTTAGACCTTAACAGCAATTCAACTATGTGAAGTCTGTTCTTTTTTAAATTATTTTAGCTTGAGGTATTCCTAAGGTAATGACCATACTTTTACATCTTAAAATACATCTTTTCTGTTTTAAGAAGTCATGTATTCAGATGTTTCATATGAATAAGTGTGGTTCTGAGACTTAGACATCGCCGGTCTTTTAAGATGTACTTGATGAATACAAAAGCTTAATACCCAAGGGCTATACAGTGTTTTGGTGAAGATGATTATAATTCTGCACCAGCTTTACATTCTGGATAAAGGATCACCTTGCACACAAAGTATTCTATGCCTGTAAGCTGGTGATCAGAAAATCCAACCGATTACAGCATTGGGAGTACTTAAACCTTAAAAAAACTATGTTAAAAAACACTGTGTCTAATCACCTAAGCCCTAAATTGAATTATTGTAGTCTAAGGCATATTGTAATTTCAAATTGCCAGAATTGACTTTCAGGCACTGCCTTCTTGGTGCTTTGGTTGCATGTTTTGGCATAATACCAAAAGATTATTTCTAAATGCTTTCAAATACTTAATTTTCATTATTGCCTTAAAAATTTCCTGTGTTTATGCTTTATTATGGAATGTAAACTATATGTTTTTTTTTTACATTTTATGGAAAGAGAAACAATTGTTTTTGTCAGTTGTGTTGTTATAAGATAGAACATTTTACTTCCTTAATCTTGAGGCCAAAGGGCCCTGAGCCATCTCTTGCAAATAGGCTTAAAGATGCACTGCTTTATGCTGTCAGATTTTCATTTTGGATGGCTCAATGCCGTAATAAAACAAACTTTGTTTAAAACTAACGAAAGTCGTCCATATTGCTATTCATAATATGATCTGAGAATATGGGCGACTGTCGCAAAGCACTTTATGAATGGGTATACAGTCGTTCAAGAACGAAAATCTGCCTCTTTTTGATGACATCATCAGCATTGTTATTGTCTGCCAAGGCTGTTGCTAGTTTAGACTTGACTGTAGAAAGCATTCAATAACTCCTAGTTATAGACAGCATTTTGCTGTCATTCACTCGCATGAATAGCAGGTTGATGCTCAGGACCGATGAACATTTACGCTAATGAGCTAATCGTTAATCTTTCTCTCAATTCGTTAAAAACATGCCTTCATAGATGAAAATCGTTGGGGCTTAACGACGCATATGAATTATCTTATGAATAGCAACTGCTGTTAAATAGGCGGCTATGGACGAAATCTGATCATGTACTCCTGTTTTCTCATTTTGACAGGCGTTAACCCTTTATGAATAGACCCCTGTGTAACAAAACTACCAACATAACAATGATGGACACCAATGTGGAATATGCAGGGTTAAACAGATTACTGCATCAAGCCAGTATTACAAAGGCAATTAAAAAAAAAAAAAAAAAAAAACTTTGGTGATTGTCGTAAAATACTGGGTTATGGTATCAATGAAAAGTCATTTTAACACAAACTGTTGGTACGGACGTATCATATTCTGACATTCACACGAACGGGGAGTAGTTAATTAAAATGTTGTTATTTTGGATATAAATAACTTCTATTTAATGATAGCTCAACAATAAGTGTTGGGTTCGGGTCGGGTGTAGTTTGTATATTATAGTGAGTGGATTATCATTTTTAATTTTGAGTATTATTTTTTTCTTCCTCTGTGTGCTAGTGCTTCCTAAAACTCACTTCCTGCTTCACGATTTTTGAAAAACCACTCGCCATGCACCATAAAACTAAGACTAGTTGATGTCTGTGACTCAGTAGTCCTGTGGGCGAGTGCTGTAAAAAAAAAAAGTGTACAGATAATTAACTCACACGTTCACAGGCTTGCGTTTAAAAAAAGCAGGTCAGTTTTCTAATGGGATGTAGCAGTGGTGAACCAATATAATGCTTACAAACCAGTCACTCAGAACTGAAACCTCCCTTCATCTCCCCTTGCCATTCCCAATTTTGCATTATGTGAATGCGTCAGCATTTCATTTAATTTTGTCTGTGTGATTACTTACTCACCGTGGTTACTCGCAAAATGTACTTACTTTGTAGACATCAAAACAGTATAAAAACGGCCATGTCCTCACATTATGTTTCATTTTTCAATTATGTGTTTCTTTTTTGAAAAAGCCTAATTGTTTGAACACAAAAACTTATTTGATAGGTCAATCTTTAATTGGTGTAAAATATTAAAGTATTTAAAACTATAGATTTAAGGGATGATTGCTTAACTATGTCTTTTTACTAATGCATTTGTATTACAAGCTTTTGTCTAAAATATTAGAACAACAATTTAATATGGTCTGTTTCAAAGAAACGTAATGTGAGGAAATGGTTATTCGCTTGAGCTATTTTGTGTTTGGATGTTTTTATGTTTTGATGTCTAAAAAGTAGATTTAGTTTATAATACCGAAAGTTTTCATTTTAAACAACGGCAATGAATAAATTAATAGTGTATTGCATCTTTCAAGTAAGTGTAAAGTAATTTTACAAAAATGTGGAGATTTATACCGGTATAGTGTTATAAAGTGGTACATCGTCACAATGTGGTACGCGTACCAGAATTTGACCCGTATAATAGAAAGTGGTACCCTGTCACATTGAAAGTGGTAGGCTGTGAGATTTTTGTACAGGTGCAATCAATTGCGATGTGATGTGTTTTCCTATTGTCAAATAGAGGTACATTTACCATTAATTATAAATAATTTTTTTGCAAACCATTAATTATACAGTGTTCCACGTTTCCGGTTTATTCTGAATTTTACCAGATTTTTGTCTATTATTCAATATTTTCCCCTTTCTAAGAAATACACAATATTTTGATTAAAATGCTGTTTTATTTTGACTCTGACATTGTAATAAGCAGCCCTACACTGTATCCTAGGATACAGCAGATGTTTAGACTTCAGAGGAGCAAATAACGTTCAAATGTGGTTCTCTGTCACTTCACAAATACATTATCACCTGATTATGTTGGCCAATCAAAGTCTGATTTATTGTGGCAATTGCTGGGTGTAGTAACTACTAGCTTGATCAAAAACTAAATTGAAATACTTACATGAAAATATAAAATTTTTAGTGGATGAGGAATGGGGAGAAAAAGTAATTCAAAAGAAAGCAAATGTTTCGAAGTGTACAAAAAGCAAAACTAGCAGAAGTGGGTCAGATGAGGCAGAGGATGCATAGCGCTGCAAATACAGCTGCATTGAGGTACATGTTCCTGCTTACAATAAAAGAACATACTGAAAAATAAGCAATACATTAAACTAAAAAAATAAAGTGAACTGAGAGACAAGCAATCCATTATGCGGCTTTTACACACGCTTTCATAAAAAGCAGAATGAGTTTGTCAGAGCGCTGTGCTTTGCTGGACAGCCACTGTTTATTGCAGAGAGGTATGTATTGGTGACCGTGTGACAGTACTGCCCATCAGTAAAACAATCTTAATCGTAAGACAATCAGTAAGACAATCTTAATCTTAATCTTAAATATTTGACAGAAAATGGTTAGGGAATTGTGACAAGATGGCTTTGGTGGTGACGTCAGACCTGAAAGGAACACGGAGACAGGCAGTACTGGCGGGTGAAACTGAGGTGCAATGGCGCTCAGTGTTTTATTAAACAAACGAAAAATAAAAGATTTATACAAACAAACAAACAATTATACTAACAAATATTGTGCTGGCAGTTCCAGCACGATAGCAGTTGTTTTAGTTTTTCTTTTACCTCTTTATTTCTCCTCTCCTTCACTCCCGTTCATTACTCCCTGAACACTCTCTCCCCCGTGCAGCCAATCTGCAGGTCTTTTATATTCTGGCCGAGGGGTTAACTAGCTAGTTATTGTCTTATTACCCCTCGGCCAGAGTCTGCACGAGTTTAATAATGATGCGCGACTGCCAGCTAATTAAATACTCACTAGCTGATCAGTCACGCATCTTCACGAGGTTCTAAAAACACACAAACACAATAACACATAATGGTGGAGGCTACTGTCCGTGCTGCAACAATAATAATACAATAAATCATAATAATAATACAAAAGGGGCGGGACACTCCACCACAGGAATGCATTGACAGAAATGTCCAGTATGATTTTCTCCCGATGGCTTGCACTGCCCAGTTCTGTCAATTTTCTTTTCTTTTTATGATTTCAAGGTGAATAAACCTGGCTTGTTTTGTGCTGATGTCATGTTCATACCTTCTGTAGATACTATTTCCATCAGCACAGCGATTACCCAAATGTTCACAAAGTACCAGCTAACTTGGGAAAATGTGGCCTCGACTTGCACAGATTCCGCTTCATCATACATGCCAGGGACATTAAACTTAATCAGAAACCAGAACTGCTATGCATCATATTCCACATGTAAAGTGTGTATACTAAGATTTCCTCACCCCCGCTCTCCCCGTCCCGTCCGTCCCGTCCGGTGTTTCAATTAAAAACATTTTTTTTTACAGATTTTATCCCTATTTTAATATATGTAAAATAAACTCCTAAAAATTCCCAGAAAATGCGGAACATTAATTATACATCATTTATTTTACAAACTTCAACTGGAAACAGACAATCAATTTCTCTAAAAAGAAAAAAAAAATCACGACAAAAAAATCAAAATGAGAAGTCCACCGCAAAGTTGCACAAGTAAGAAAATTTATAAGACCCAATGTATTGCATATGATAAATATGTGCATACTATTTTCTTAATGGTGGCAAAATATGATAAATTCGATTTAAAATTTTTTTTTAAAAACTCAAAACAGCGTAACGTACCAGATTTGAACGGTTGCTTCCCTGCTTTCGTAGCAGAAGTTATTTAAGCATGCGCAAGCTTGTTTACAAGTTGTTTAAGAGTGCGCTGCACACCACTTTTTACCCACTTACCTGAAAGTAACACGACACGGGTTGTGACTCCCCAAAAGAAAAAAGATGAGACGTAAACACAGGGAACATGACAGAGAAAAGAGGCAGCACACTTTCCACATAACCTCGCTTTCACAATTTGACTGGCTGCAGTAAGTCTGTGCCTTCAGAAAATAAGATGTACTGCAAGGTTTGTATCCAGTATGACCAATGCCAGAGTGGCACATTTGTGACGGGGTCATATACCTTTTAAGATAGTCAATTTTAAAGTGCGTGAAAAATCAAGTAATCATTATACTGTGTGAAACTGATGAAGGCAAAGACTGCCAAACAAGGCATATCAAAAGCGTAACAATTACTACACACCATAAACACCTCTGTGATTTTAAAACTAATAAGTGCTTTTCAGAACAGCTCACGCCCTTGCAAAGCATGCACGACTGTATTCTGATTCTGAATGGATGTGTGACTTGGATGACGCTAAAGGATTAAATGTGGGGAAAGCCTATAGGCATTCTAAACAGGGTTTGTACGCAGTGACACCCTGCTGCCATCATCCCAAATCTACATACAGGAGCTGTGCACCGACAACACCTGTAGCTCACTGACCCACTTTGCGGAGGTAGTAACCAAGAGGAAGGCTGTCTTCATAGACAGATGCTTCAACTCTATGGAGTGTATGGGCTCAAACGGGGCCTTTGTGAGAGCCTCAAGTTCAACATCAAGGCTCCATTCGGGGAGAACAACCCTCCTAGGAGGGCGTAACCGCTGAGCACCTTTCAGGAAATGGGTTGCTAAGAAACGCGCACCTGGAGATACCGAATCTACGGGGGCATGGCACGCAGAGATAGCCACTAAATACACCTTCAAGGTAGAAGGTGACCTACCAGCATCGATCAGTTCCTGCAGAAACTGCAAGATAACTGGCATGGGGCAAGAAACTGGGTCATGACTTCTAGTCAGACACCAATTCTGAAAATACTTCCATTTATTGGCATACAGCTACCTATTGGAGTCTGCCCTAGCGCTCTGCAAAGTACCCACAACCGCGTCTGATAGCCCTAGGGCTGTCCATTCAGGGGCCAGACCCATAATTGGAACCTGCCCGGTTCCGGATGCCAGAGAGTGCCTCTCGTCTGACTGAGGAGATCCAGGCGAAGCGGGATCTCCCAGGACTGGCCTTGTATGAGCTGGCATAGGGTCGAGAACCAGATTCTCCTGGGCCACCGAGGGGCCACTAGGAGAACTGCCACTTTCTCTAACCGGACCTTCTCCCAGAAGGCCGGGAGCAACGGTACTGGCGGGAACGCGGAAATGAGTGTCCTGGGCCACTTGCTTCAACGCCGAGTGGACTGCCTAAGCGGTGGAGGGAATACCACAGGGGACAATGCGTCATCTCCGCCGAGGCGAAGAGATCGACCTGCACCTTCCCAAACTGTTCCCAAAGTCGCCACTCTGACTTATGCGCACTTTCCCTCGATAGGGAAGTTCGCCACTCCAAGAAGATGTGTCTCCTGTAGGGACAGCAGGTTCCGTTGTGCCCAATCCAGGAGCCGGAAGACAATGCGATGCAACCCCAGGGAACGGAGGCCACCCTGGTGGTTTACATACGCCACCACTGATGTGTTGTCCATTCGGACCAGCACATGTGTTCCTTGCAACACCGGGAGAAAGTGCTGGAGAGCAAAGAAAACAGCCTGCTGCTCCAGCATATTTACGTGCAGGGTTATCCAACGGCCCAGGTGCCGCGGACTCCTCTGCCTTCCCAGGCCACCCCCCAACCCGTTGGAGGCGTCCGTCGTCACCATTTGGCAAGTTAACAACACTCCCATCCGCACACCTCCACGCAGGTGAGAGGGCATCCTCCACAATCGCAGGGACGCGGAGCATGTGTGAGACACGGTCAGCTGACGATGTCTGTCGCACTTGGGGTGTAAATGAAACGCATACGGTACTGCACCAGAGGGACCTGCGATCTCTGTTGAAACAGGGAGAGGCAACCCTGAATAGCTGCTACTCTGTCGTCTGACAGGTATTCACGCATCGTACTGGACTCCAGCCGGAGCCCCAAGTACATTGTGCACTGCACTGGTATAAGCCAACTCTTCGCATCGTTGATGGTAAGGCCCAGCCGTACGGGCTACTGCTCCCTCTCGCGACTGACAGCAAATCAGCCAGTCATTGAGATAGTTCAGTACTGTGATCCCCTGCAGCCACAAGGGGGCCAGGATAGCGCCCACAAACTTTGAGAACGTATGAGGAGTTAGGGAGAGGCAGCACGGCGAACTCGTAAACGTTTCCCTGAAAGGTGAAGCGGAGGTACTTCCTGTGCTCTGGACGAATGGGAACGTGAAAATACACATCCCGTAAGTCCACGGTGGTAAACCAGTCTCCTGGCCGGACTGACTGGAAAATGTGACAGTGATTCAACATTTGGAACCTCCTCTCCTTCAAGAACTTCTTGAGGAATCTCAGGTCTAGGATGGGGTGAAAGCCAGCGTCCTTCTTGGGTACCAGAAAATATTTCGAGTAGAACCCTTCTCCGCAGGGCACCTGAACCGTCCTGGTGAAGGTACGCAGCTGGGGAGCCTGCCAATGGCTCGACCTACCCTGCAATGGAGCACAGGTAGGGAGCAGCGCAGCCACTTGCCAAGATGCTTTGTGCTCTCGATGAGAGCGGTGCAAAATCTTTTTTTTTAATCGATCCTCATTGAAAAGAAACAAAAGCTTCACGCAGATTGTTTTAATTGCTAGATGTCTCAGAGCTCTAGCATTCAATCAGGTTATAAATTAGGTTAAAAACTGTGTCACATCACATCAAAGAAATTGTATTCGGGTAACATAATGAAACTGGAAATACCAACCCCATATTATCAGTTAGAGCAATCCAAAAAGAAATAACGGCAATCCAGAATTCATTTAAAAAATAAAAAATAAATTATATATATATATATTTTTCTAATTGGTGCAACAGAAAGATTGACACTGGGGCGGGTTTTATTCTCGGTCGATCTGGCGCTTCATTGGTGCACTGTGTGTGTGTTTATGCCTGTAGTAAGCGTGGTATGGTATCACTTCCACGGCGGGGTAATAACGTTAATGACAAGCATTTTTTTCTGAGTTTGTACTTGATTTAAAATGGCATCTCCAAACAAAGGAAGCCATGTTTGGAAGTATTTTGAGGAACTGTGGTCGCCAATTTTTTTTTTCCCCCCGTTTCCTCCCCAATTTAGTATGCCCAATTATTATCTGTATCCTCGGCTCACCGCTTGCAACCCCCGACTGGAACGGCGGCTGGAGCACATGTCCTCCGAAACGTGCTCCTGCCAAGCTGTCATTTTTCGCACTGCGGATCCACAGCGATGCCACCAGACCTATAGTGCCGGAGGACAACACAGATCTGGCAGCTCCACTGCAGAACCACAGGCGCCCTATTAGCCACAGGGGTCGTTGATGCGCGGTGAGCCGTGGATTCCACCACCAACCTAAGCCCTCCCTACCCGGGCAGCGCTCGGGCAATTGTCTTGCCGCCCCTAGGAACGGCTGTGACATAGCCTGGATTGGAACTTGCGATCTCCAGGCTATAGGGCACATCCTGCACTCCACGCGGAGTGCTTTTACTGGATGCGCCACTCGGGAGCCTATTTTGAGGAACTGGATGAGAAAACCATGGTATGTAAATAATTATGCCAAACAAAATTGCCGTACCACAAAAACAGAAGTTCAATGCTTCACAGTTTGAAATGAAAACATTGAGAATTATTGTGGATGGAGCTACTGATGGCAATAAAAAGCAAACATCCATAACAACACTTCCTATAGATTTGGTCGAACAGGGCGTGATCACGTTATCCCGTATGAGGACAGTGTGTGTGAATAATGAATGCAGCAGTTTTGAAATCGATGTAAGATTATCCCAATACTGTGCTGACCCATAAAACAATAACAGCGAGGCTGGAAAAACTTAAAGAAAATTGTGCTGCAGCTGTTCATACAAAACTTTCAAAGACAGAAAAAAGTTGCAATACCACAGACTCGTGGACCCTATTCCCCAATCTTCCCATAGGTGGAAGGCTTTTTTCACTTGAAATTGTTCTGTAAGCTTTTGGCCCGAACAGCCGTTTATGTTTTGTACAATTTTTATTTGTGTGTTGGAGCTACTGCACTAAAGTAAATGACCACTGAGACACACATCAAACAGGTAGGCCAGGCATCTCTTTTTACAATTTAATGTAAAGTTGTGTGGAAACGTGAATTTGAATACTTTACGTTATTTAGTAATACTTGACCATATACAATTAACTGCACAAGAAGGCAAACATTATATTAATTACTTAATATATTTCTTGATTGTGTGTTAGTTTGGCATCTAAAATAGGACTTGTGGCAATGTTTGGGAGGTTTATGTACACTAGTATAGTATGTAGAGGAGAGTGGCGTTTGATTCGAGTACTTGGAAATTGTAATGCTCAAGTATTCGTCTTGAGAAACAATAGATCTCAAAAATCCCACTGCTTCTATCAAAGACTGCAAACTTTTAAATCTCTGAGGCAGACACAGTCACAGTGCTCTTTAAAATTCCAAATCATTATGCTGTTTTATCCCTGGCAATTACCTTTTCCAGAAGTGAAAGTATTTCCAACTTTTTTTCAAAATGTTTTTAAATTAGGATGTACCTGGTACATTAAGGCAGCACTGAGCGAGCATTTTTGAGGACGTACCAGGTACGTCCAATAGCAAGGAGTTAAACCTTTCACTAAGTTATTTATTGTTGCCCTCACACTAAGTTGCGCTCCGCAGACTCTGTACAGTATATATTAAATGCTGATTCACCTTGTATTACTGACTGACACATTTGTTATGCATTCTGGGAGCTGTAGTTCAAATGGGAGCGGGTGCCTATCAGAACTACAGATCCCAGTGGCCTGATTATAAATGCAATAAGGCCCTTCCGGATGTCTGTATATACAGACTTCTCTGGGTTGTATTCTACATATATGGACACCCTGTCGGGCCTTATTGCATACATATATAGTCAAAGACAAAAGTATTTGGGCAGTTTGATTTTTTTTTAGAAAAACCACAAAGAAAGTTATTTCCATAATTTCTAATTGTTCTATTGAAAGAAATAAATTAAAGTAGAGCATCAGCTTTATAATAAAACAGCAAATTATTAAATAACATGCATGAAATGAAAAATAACATACAAAAAACAAATTTCATACTTTGACAAAAGTATTTGGGCAGTCAACATATTTCATATGAAACCCATTCGTGAAATATCCCTTTCTAAAAGGTGTGTTTAAAAAACAGACCAATTTAATACTGGTAAGCAAATTAATTCTGGGTGAACAGAATTATACAACAAAACTATGCTGAACATAAAACAAACAGACATAATGACATCAATTGAAAGACAATGTGGACAAATAACTTGGACAAATGTTTGTGCTCAATTTAGGATTTGTATTTGTAATATCATTGCTAAATGTATCAAGTCAGTTTTGGTGCAGAATCTTAATTGCTTGTTTACATTCTGTTTTGCTTCTTGTATTATGATTCTGCACCAATTACAATTTCTATTTATACAACTGTCATAAACATTGACATGGATTTAAACACTAACACCTTGTTATTTGCAACATTTAATTCATTTAAATTGCTGATGATTACTGGTCTAAGAATAACAACTGACTGAAGGTGAAAATGTAAGATGTGTGAAACTTCAATTGATAATAGCCTGTGAGCTGAGGCTGTTCTTAGCATCTCAAAGAAATAGTTAATTCTCTTTAGTTTTCAGAACAGAATACACATCTTTATTACTGTTGCATGCATGGGGGCAGGCATGGTGTCTAACTCCAACCTACTAAATACTATTTGTGATAACGCTAAAAACACTGAAAGGAAACGTTTAACAGGAAAACACCTAAAACACACAATTAACAGATTATCTGACCTTATTCATTTTAATGCCTAAAGTACCAAAGCATTGAGGTTGCAGGTACCACTGAAGAAAGACAGGTAGACAAAGCAAACTGAAGTTCTAGGGTTGACACATTTTCAGATTCATGTCATTTTTGTTTGTATTACCATGGAAAAATCTTTTAGGAAAATGATATGTGGTGAAAAAAAAAGTATTGTATTTAGTTTAGTTGGTAATGAGAAACAAGAATAGATTATCTAAAAATCCAGTATAAATGAGAGTTCTCCATAGACAACGTGGATGTGGATGAGTTACATTGCCACCTGCTGGCCTGGTACACACGCACACACACAACATTGCGTCATCTCGTGCACAGAAAACGATCATCTAACAAACAATCTGTGACTGGTATATTACATTCTGAAAGTATGGGTTAATGTAAAGTTGGCATAGAATAAAATGTAAATTATTAACCACAATAAATATTTTCTACTTTTACTTTAAACAGAAGTATATTTTCGCTTCCATGTGTGATCAAGAAAAAATAATGTTTTAAAGTTAATGTTTGTTTCACACAGCTAACACTTTGCGGTCCTCGTGCCCACACAAATTTGACACTATGTTTAACATCTGTGAAATTATTTCATGTACTGCTCATCTATAATTTAGTCCTAGAGCCAATTGAGTCAGTTTAGAGTCACTATAATTAAATGCAATATATTTAACTATTAAAGGGTACTGGTTACTTGATGCTTTAAATTTACATTCATGTCAAAACATATATGTTGATTTTATGAGGGAAACATTTGTAATCATCTAAGTTTAAAAATATGATCAGAATTAGAAGTAAAACAACTAATTATATTTTTAATAAGATGTTACCAATGTGAAGTAACTCTGTAGGTTCATATGGGCAGTCTCACAGGTCTTAAAAATATAATCCAATATGCAAACACAAGAAGAAAATACATTAATATCATTCCAAAGATTGCCAGACCGTATTTCTCACAGTGGGGCTTAATTATAATGTTCTAATAAATGTTAATGTTGTTTGTTAGTTAATACGGTTTTCTCAATCTTTTCTTCCCTTTAGAATGTTGCTCTGCTTTCCTCAAAAAAAGCTCTCAGTGAAATGTAATTGCTGCTACTATAGGATTTACAGTCTTCATTAAACCTTGGAATGGAATCTAAGCCTAGGCTATTATATGCAAGCTGGCTGAATAAAAGCACAGTTTGAATACAGATTGATTGGAGTTGCACAGCATAGTAGGTTTTAATTTTTCAGCAACTCCAGTTTGAATACACTGTTAATTCTGGCATCAGTATTTTGCATCTCTTGATCCCTTGTAATTGGTAAATATGTATTAATTTTGTGTTTTGAGCTCTGTTAAACCTCTGTTTTGGGCTTGTTTTCAACCAAAAAATGTAAAAAAAAGTAATGGACTGAGCATGTTATTCAGTAGCATCATAGCAACTGGCCACCATGTTTTACAGAGTTCGGGGAACTTATTGGTAGAGTAGGCTACCTCTCTGGGTCGCACTTTTCAGATACTCTTTTAAACATGTCTATTTTTTATGGTTGCTATAAGCTCTGGGGAATTCTTTGTCCAATTACAACTACCAAGGATGGACAGCAAACCTCATTATCAGATATAAACCTGGTTGCATTTTTAAAATATAATGTTTAAACATTTCACAATAGTTTACTGTAGTGTAACAGCCTGTAGGTAAACTGGATCTGTCGCAGAAAGGGGATTCCCATTTTTATATGTAGCCTGTACATTTTTTCCTAAATCAGCAATCATTTCTACTGTTTTCTTTTTAAATTTTAAAGTTAGCCATTATATGTGTTTATAACTCATTCATTAGAAGAAGAGGAGCCATCAGGAGGTATAGTTCTTATAACATACAAAGGGTCAGCTGCTGACTACAGACTTGTACAACCAGAAAAAAAGAAATAAACAGCAAGAAAAAATGTCTGTAACCAGTTATTTTAACTTCAACAAAGCTGTGATGAATCTATAGAGGAAATACTTTTGGGAGACACGGCAGGTTCTGTTCACATTTTCAAAAACAGCTCTGAGATCCTCACTAGTGTTCTCAGAGCTCCATTGCCTATGACAGTTTTGATTAATCCTACAGCCGTTTCCACTTCACAACTAATCAACTTTGATCACCACTAAGAGGCCAAGGAAAAATATATCCACGGTAAATAATAAAGAAATAATACGAAATGCAGTATGAACATTTTTTGGTTTATTGCTGTAAATCTGGGTTTCATTATACCTCTCATCAAGCATACATGTACCAACCCCTGGTGTATCTAAAATGCAGATTATATGGTATTACATTCTGCAACAAGGATTTTTATATTCTGGTTTAATATTCCAATATGTGGCGATCATTACAGGCTGAGTTGATACTGGTCATATCCAAAGCACAGTCAAGTATATATTCTTAAAATGTATATTAATAAGCATATTGTACAACATGTGAAGAGGGGAAAAAAAATAAAAAAAATAAACGACATTATAACAAACTGAAGTGAATCCGCAAAAGTGTCCAATCCAAACTGTTGAACTGAGATCACAGAGCACTTTAACACTGGAAACGCCAATGTTTAAACTTCACACATGACAGCCAATCCTTTTCTTATCTTACTCTGTGATGAAATCTCATTATGCAGTTAAGACTTTTAGAGCTGAGATGTCTGATAATTTGTATTTGAAAAAAAACACATAAGGCATAAAACATATAAGATTCAAAATAATATCTTGTTATCGGTATATAAACTAGAATCATGCAATACACAAGCTTACACAGACAACATCACCATAGTATCTGTCTGCCATGCAAAAGAGAATGATAAACTTTAGTTGAATGGATTTTCTTGAAAATAAATAGGAAACAGATGTGTACCTAACTGCATATTTGTATAAAACTTAAATCATTGGGCCACTTGGGTCTTGACTAATAAAGAATTTGGAGCTTAGAAACCTAGCTTGTAAAGGACTTTGGGCTAGGTCATTCAAAATTTCTAACATGCAGTAGGTGAGCCTCTACTCACAGTCTTATTGTGATAATATCAAATATTACACACCATATCTAAGGGGAGTACTCTATCCCCTGCTGTGCCCCAGCCTTTCAAGGTAGACAAACTTTTTTACAGTGTCATCTATGTTTTTGTGGTTTCATATAACATCCATAGGGAATTAAAGACACCTTAAATAGTCAATTCTCATTAAACAAATGTCCCGATACTAGAAATGTTCTACATGGTTGCATCCAAGTTTAGCAGTCGCTTATTGTAAATTACTAATGATAATACAAATGTATTCAAGACAACTTTGCTTTTATATGCAAATTATTTTGGATTTGCTCAATACGCTGATGTATTTTCAATAAAATGCACAGTACTTTTAAATGTATAATAACGATTTGCATCATATCCTGTATAATATCATTTTTGAGTACAGACAGTATTTTTCATTATCAGTATAAAAGTGTTAGTTTTGATATCAGGTACCATTATAATAATGAAGAGAGAGCCAACATTTGTCAGTTTTGGTTAAAATCACATTTAAATGTTTAAAACTGGCAAGTTCATATTTTCTTTAGATCATAACAACAATGGGTGGTCTTGTAACACCATGCTTGGGAATTCTTTGAGGTTTAGTACAGAATGTGCCCACTACTAAGGACAACATTACATCCTTAAGCACCTGATATTGCTTAGAAATCTGCAATTCCAGTATTCAACAAGCCCAAAGTTTCTTAGCTAGAAAATACCAGAATCCAAGGCAATGTAAAGGAGCTACAGGCACAATTTAATTATTGTTGTTTTTTTTTTTGTTTTTTTAGAAAATATATTTTCTGAATAACTAAGCGTGGGATTAGAAGTATGAAATGTTTGAGGGTGACTATGATGCGCAGGCAAAAAAGTCAGCTTGCTGGGCCACACTGTGGGGAGTAAACTTAAGATGGCTGCCCAAATGAGTACGTTCATCGAATATTCTGTTTCCCCTAAATACCTGCTTAATTATATAGCTTCATTGGACCTCACCATTTTATGTAGATAGTCAACTAAGCTTTTCGTCCTTGCCTAATATGTCTACTTATTAATATATATTTCCCCATGTAAATTAGTCAAACTTCCCTCCATGTTGCAAATCATTGACAACTGCAGAATTATATGCTCTTCTTCTCTGTAATGCTACTCTTTGTACCCAGTGTGTCACATCTTCAAAGCTTTTTTTTTTCAACAGTGTATGTGGGCTCTGAGTAGAAACACCCAGTTTTCAATCCTCATTGCTAACCACAGCAGTTGCCCCCTACTAAGTTAGAAGTGCAATAGCCTATTTTTCACTGACAAGAAGATACTTGTCACTGGCAGACACTTAGTTATTCACTACCAAGTTGTGAAACACATTTAAAGCCTCCAGGACACCTTTCCATTTGGAATTTTCATTATAAAACAAGCAAAGATAGAAAATGCATATTTTCACTTACTGTAACATACAAAACAAGAAGCCAACAGTAAGTGGCAAGGGGAGGCTAAAGTATGAAGCTGAAAACTCTGCCACAGGTAACTAAAGTTTATCATTCTCTTTTGCATGGCAGACAGATACTAACTACCTTGTGTCTTGTTGCTGTGCTCAGTCTTGATTTGAATAGACATGTTAATAGATTATATTTATCAATTAACTAAATGCAAAGTGAGTGAACAGAAGAAAAATCTAAATCAAATCCATATTTGGTGTGACCACCCTTTGCCTTCAAAACAGCATCAAGCATCAATTCTTCTAGGTACACTTGCACACAGTTTTTGAAGGAACTCGGCAGGTAGGTTGGCCCAAACATCTTGGAGAACTAACCACAGTTCTTCTGTGGATTTAGGCAGCCTCAGTTGCTTCTCTCTCTTCATGTAATCCCAGACAGACTCGGTGATGTTGAGATCAGGGCTCTGTGGGGCCATACCATCACTTCCAGGACTCCTTGTTCTTCTTTACGCTGAAGATAGTTCTTAATGACTTTCGCTGTATGTTTGGGGTTGTTGTCATGCTGCAGAATAAATTTGGGGCCAATCAGATGCCTCCCTGATGGTATTGCATGATGGATAAGTATCTGCCTGTACTTCTAAGCATTGAGGAGACCATTAATTCTGACCAAATCCCCAACTCCATTTGCAGAAATGCAGCCCCAAACTTGCAAGGAACCTCCACCATGCTTCACTGTTGCCTGCAGACACTCATTCGTGTACGCTCTCCAGCCCTTCGGCGAACAAACTGCCTTCTGCTACAGCCAGATATTTCAAATTTTGACTCATCAGTCCAGAGCACCTGCTGCCATTTTTCTGCACCCCAGTTCCTGTGTTTTCGTGCATAGTTGAGTCGCTTGGCCTTGTTTCCACGTCGGAGGTATGGCTTTTTGGCCGCAAGTCTTCCATGAAGGCCACTTCTGACCAGACTTCTCCGGACAGTAGATGGGTGTACCAGGGTCCCACTGTTTACTGCCAGTTCTGAGCTGATGGCACTGCTGGACATCTTGCGATTGCGAAGGGAAGTAAGCATGATGTGTCTTTCATCTACTGCAGTAAGTTTCCTTGGCCGACCACTGCGTCTACGGTCCTCAACGTTGCCCATTTCTTTGTGCTTCTTCAAAAGAGCTTGGACAGCACATCTGGAAACCCCTGTCTGCCTTGAAATTTCTGCCTGGGAGAGACCTTGCTGATGCAGTATAACTACCTTGTGTCTTGTTGCTGTGCTCAGTCTTGCCATGGTGTATGACTTTTGACAGTAAACTGTCTTCAGCAACCTCACCTTGTTAGCTGAGTTTGGCTGTTCCTCACCCAGTTTTATTCCTCCTACACAGCTGTTTCTGTTTCAGTTAATGATTGTGTTTCAACCTACATATTGAATTGATGATCATTAGCACCTGTTTGGTATAATTGTTTAATCATACACCTGACTATATGCCTACAAAATCCTTGACTTTGTGCAAGTGTACCTAGAAGAATTGATGCTGTTTTGAAGGCAAAGGGTGGTCACACCAAATATGGATTTGATTTAGATTTTTCTTCTGTTCACTCACTTTGCATTTAGTTAATTGATAAATATAATCTATTAACATGTCTATTTTTGAAAGCATTCTTACTTTACAGCATTTTTTCACACCTGCCTAAAACTTTTGCACAGTACTGTATATGGTGGAATCCACGGCTCACCGCGCATCAGCGACCCCTGTGGCTAATAGGGCGCCTGTGGTTCTGCAGTGGAGCTGCCAGATCTGTGTTGTCCTCCGGCACTATAGGTCTGGTGGCATTGCTGTGGATCCGCAGTGCAAAAAATGACAGCTTGGCAGGAGCACGTTTCGGAGGACGTGTGCTCCAGCCGCCGTTTCCTGAGTCGCGGGGTTGCAAGCGGTGAGCCGAGGATACAGATAATAATTGGGCATACTAAATTGGGGAGAAAACGGGGGGAAAAAAAAAAATTGGCGACCACAGTTCCTCAAAATACTTCCAAACATGGCTTCCTTTGTTTGGAGATGCCATTTTAAATATAGTACAAACTCAGAAAAAAATGCTTGTCATTAACGTTATTACCCCGCCGTGGAAGTGATACCATACCACGCCTACTACAGGCATAAACACACACACAGTGCACCAATGAAGTGCCAGATCGACCGAGAATAAAACCCGCCCCAGTGTCAATCTTTCTGTTGCACCAATTAGAAAAGCTACTTGGAGGCAATTGCCAAACCCCTTCCTTACTGTGACACTAGAACAGTCTGATACCAATGGACTACTGATGATTAAATACAAAAAGTAATGTATGCAAAAATATGGGTTTGGTGACATTTGTCACATGACCAGTTATACATTTAGCATATTAGTCAATGTTTTTAGAGTTTATACGTTTAACCCCTAATATCCCTAATATATATATATATATATATATATATATATATATATATATATATATATACACTGTATATCTATATATGGACTCGAACCTGCGACCTCCAGGCTATAGGGCGCATCCTGCACTCCACTCGGCGTGCCTTTATCAGATGCGCCACTCGGGAGCCAGACAAATATCCCAATCGTTTAAAAGAGTTCCCTTTCAATTCGAAGATGACCAGCAACCAATACTTTTGGGATATGCCTGCCTTAGGTAGGTATTCGCTGAGCATTTTATGTCAGAGCTGGCAATAGGCCCCTCCATGGAGTGACGTCCTCGGTCCCGCCTGCCGAGGGAATAAGTAGTCACTCCACGGAGCTCACTTCCTCTTTTGCCTCTCACTACGGTAAGGTAAGCAATCTGTGCCACTAATCTGAGTGTGTTTTGAAAGAGCTCCTTTGAGTCGAGTGCAGTTCCTTTGCATTTGTGCTGAGAGCTGGTTGCCACTCTTGTGGAATCAGCGGCTCCATTTAAGTGTCTTTTTTCTTTCTCACGGAGTGCTTCGCTTGTGTCGCAGGCCGTCTTTTCTAGGCTACACCTTCAGGCTTCCACGACAGCTAACAGCCGAGCCTACCCGCAACGATGGGAGGGAGCCAGACGTGGGATTCCAACACAGCAGTGATCTCGGTGGTAGTCCCAACGCCGCCCCAGGCAGCCCCCATTTGGGTGCTTGCCACCATACACAAAAGTTATGCACACCGCCACATTCTCCAGTCTGTCCGGCCTGGTGACTGGTTTACAACAGTGAACCGAAAGGACGTGTATTTCCACGTCCCTATTCGTCCAGCGCACAGGAAATATCTCCACTTCACCTTTCAGGGGAGCGACTTCGAGTTTTCCTTGCTGCCATTTCCGATACCGCTGCTCCCTGATTTCCTCGAGAAATTCAGGTGATAAAAAGTGACAGTTCTCCTGGTGACCCCCAGATGGCCCAGGAGAATCTGGTTTTCGAACCTTTTCCAGCTGCTGCAGCGCTAGCCCTGGGAGATTCCGCTGCGCAAGGATCTCCTCAGTCAGGTGCAAGGTACCCTCTGGCACCCAGAACCGGGCAGACTCCAGCTGTGGGTCTGACCCCTGAATGGGATCGTCTGTCTGCCTTTGGGCTCTCAGATGCAGTCGTCAGTACACTGCAGAATGATAGGGCTTCCTCCACAAGAGCATTATTTGCTTACAAGTGGAGGTATTTTCAAAGTGTATGGTCAGAGGTCATGACCCCATCTACTGCCCCATAACAATTTATTTTACAGTTTCAAGCAGGTTCCCCTCTACGCTGAAAGTGTACCTGGCAGCTACAGTATATCTGCATGCCACGTCCCCATAGACTCAGTATTCCCGGGCACCCATATTCTGGCTCTGTCTGTGCACTGTTTCTGTATGCGCGTTTGAGATAATGGAAACAGGCTATAGTTGTGCACGAACCCTGCATTCCTACCTAAGGTGATTACGGCTTTCCACTTTAATCAGTGGAACTAAAGGCCTTCCATCCCCCTCCCTTTGATTTGGAGGAGGATAGGAAACTGAATTCCCTCTGCCCAGTGAGGGCATTGAGAGGTTATGTGGATAGGATGAAAGCGCTGTGTCAGTCTGACCAGCTCTTCGTTTGCTATGGTGTAAGGACCCTGGGTCAAGCCCTCTCAAAGCAGCGACTGGCCCACTGAATTGTGGACACACTACTGACTGTGTACAATAATGCTGGCCTACCCCCACCTGGGAGGATGGCCGCGCACTCTATCAGAGGTGTGGCTGCATCATGGGCTCTCTTTCGAGGTGCCTCATTGACTGACATTTGTACTGTGGCTAGCTGGGCTATGCCACATACATTCACCAGGTTCTACCGACTTAATGTGGGATATCCCTCTAAGCCTTCATTAGGCACAAGGGTCCTTGAGGTTATACGCGCACACCACCAACACTAGTTGGTGGTAGTGAGGCGTCCCTCATATGCTGTCCACTCACGCTCCCTCGCGACGGCTCTGGTATACTTTCCCAAAAGTATTGGTTGGTGGTCGTCTTCAAATTGAAAGGGAACATTACCTTACTTACCATAACCCTGGTTTCCTGAAAGAGAAGACGACCACCAAATCTTGCGAGATCGCATCACTAGCATCCACGGGTTCGATGCAAAAGAAGATGTGAGCTCCATGGAGCGACTACTTCTTCCCTCGGCAGGGGGGACTGAGGACGTCATGCCACAGAAGGGCCTATCGGCAGCTAAGACATAAATTGCTCAGTGAATACCTGCCTAAGTAACCTAACATTATTATTGCTAAAGGTGCCTCAACTAGCTATTAATTTCATTTTCCTTGTCAGGGGATGAATTTTGCAAAACAATTGCTGAAATAAATAATTGTAGACATCTGTTTCTTGTATTTTTTTTTCCTCATCCACAAAAGCAAAACATTTGCTACAAAAGATTTTTCCTAATTACTGTTGTTCAAGAAATTCCTAGAAATTATAAATTTCATTGGGTATGTAAACTTGTGACTACAACTGTATATATATACAGTACTGTGCAAAAGTTTTAGGCAGGTGTGAAAAAATGCTGTAAAGCAAGAATGCTTTCAAAAATAGACATGTTAATAGATTATATTTATCAATTAACTAAATGCAAAGTGAGTGAACAGAAGAAAAATCTAAATCAAATCCATATTTGGTGTGACCACCCTTTGCCTTCAAAACAGCATCAAGCATCAATTCTTCTAGGTACACTTGCACACAGTTTTTGAAGGAACTCGGCAGGTAGGTTGGCCCAAACATCTTGGAGAACTTACCACAGTTCTTCTGTGGATTTAGGCAGCCTCAGTTGCTTCTCTCTCTTCATGTAATCCCAGACAGACTCGATGATGTTGAGATCAGGGCCCTGTGGGGCCATACCATCACTTCCAGGACTCCTTGTTCTTCTTTACGCTGAAGATAGTTCTTAATGACTTTCGCTGTATGTTTGGGGTCGTTGTCATGCTGCAGAATAAATTTGGGGCCAATCAGATGCCTCCCTGATGGTATTGCATGATGGATAAGTATCTGCCTGTACTTCTCAGCATTGAGGAGACCATTAATTCTGACCAAATCCCCAACTCCATTTGCAGAAATGCAGCCCCAAACTTGCAAGGAACCTCCACCATGCTTCACTGTTGCCTGCAGACACTCATTCGTATCGCCTCCAGCCCTTCGGCGAACAAACTGCCTTCTGCTACAGCCAAATATTTCAAATTTTGACTCATCAGACCAGAGCACCTGCTGCCATTTTTCTGCACCCCAGTTCCTGTGTTTTCGTGCATAGTTGAGTCGCTTGGCCTTGTTTGCACGTCGGAGGTATGGCTTTTGGCCGCAAGTCTTCCATGAAGGCCACTTCTGACCAGACTTCTCCGGACAGTAGATGGGTGTACCAGGGTCCCACTGTTTTCTGCCAGTTCTGAGCTGATGGCACTGCTGGACATCTTCCGACATGGAAGGGAAGTAAGCATGATGTGTCTTTCATCTGCTGCAGTAAGTTTCCTTGGCCGACCACTGCGCTCACGGTCCTCAACGCGTTGCCCGTTTCTTTGTGCTTCTTCAAAAGAGCTTGGACAGCACATCTGGAAACCCCTGTCTGCCTTGAAATTTCTGCCTGGGAGAGACCTTGCTGATGCAGTATAACTACCTTGTGTCTTGTTGCTGTGCTCAGTCTTGCCATGGTGTATGACTTTTGACAGTAAACTGTCTTCAGCAACCTCACCTTGTTAGCTGAGTTTGGCTGTTCCTCACCCAGTTTTATTCCTCCTACACAGCTGTTTCTGTTTCAGTTAATGATTGTGTTTCAGCCTACATATTGAATTGATGATCATTAGCACCTGTTTGGTATAATTGTTTAATCATACACCTGACTATATGCCTACAAAATCCCTGACTTTGTGCAAGTGTACCTAGAAGAATTGATGCTGTTTTGAAGGCAAAGGGTGGTCACACCAAATATGGATTTGATTTAGATTTTTCTTGTGTTCACTCACTTTGCATTTAGTTAATTGATAAATATAATCTATTAACATGTCTAATTTTGAAAGCATTCTTACTTTACAGCATTTTTTCACACCTGCCTAAAACTTTTGCACAGTACTGTATATATATATATATATATATATATATATATATATATATATATATATATATATATATATATATATAGTGTACTGCCCACTGCAGATATTGCTCTCGGTACAGTAACAGTATATTAAAATGGCTGCACAGCGAATTTCATGAACATTTTTTTAATGCAGCTTTTAAAATATATCTACTACGACTACGACTACTAATACAAATAATAATAATAATAACAACAACAATTGAATACATACATAAATAAAATACACACAAGGGGTGGGCATCCCGTCACAGTCAATTATATATTAACCAGCTAACTAACGAACATTAACCAAATTAGGTTTCTGCACAAGACCCTTGGTTTGTTTCTGTTTATATACATAAGAACATAAGAAAGTTTACAAACGAGATTACTGGGGAGTTGGTTCCAGACTCTCACAATTCTCTGTGTAAAAAAGTGCCTCCTATTTTCTGTTCTGAATGCCCCTTTATCTAATCTCCATTTGTGACCCCTGGTCCAATGTCCCCTGGGTCGACATTGTCAATACCTTTTAGAATTTTGAATGCTTGAATCAGATCACCACATAGTCTTCTTTGTTCAAGACTGAATAGATTCAGTTTTTTTAGCCTGTCTGCATACGACATGCTTTTTAAACTCTGGATAATTCTGGTCACTCTTCTTTGCACCCTTACTAGAGCAGCAATATCCTTTTTGTAACAAGGTGACCAGAACTGAACTGAACACAATATTCTAGATGAGGTCTTACTAATGCATTGTAAAGTTTTAACATTACTTTCCTTGATTTAAATTCAACAATTTTCACAATATATCCGAGCATCTTATTGGCCTGTTTTATAGCTTCCCCACATTGTCTAGATGAAGACATTTCTGAGTCAACATAAACTCCTAGGTCTTTTTCATAGATTCCTCCCATATGATATTTATAATGCACATTTTTATTGCCTGCGTGCAGTACCTTACACTTTTCTCTATTAAATTTAATTTGCCATGTGTCTGCCCAGTTCTGAATGCTGTCTAGATCATTTTGAGCACCTTTGCTGCTGCAACAGTGCTTGCCTCTCCTCCTATTTTTGAGTTGTCTGCAAATTTAACAAGTTTGCTTACTATACCAGATTCTAAATCATTAATGTAGATTAGGAATAGCAGAGGACCTAATACTGATCCCTGTGGTACTCCACTGGTTACCTCGCTCCATTTTGAGGTTTCTCCTCTAATCAGTACTTTCTGTCTCTACATGTTAACCACTCCCTAATCCATGTGCATGTATTTCCTTGAATCCCTACTGTGTTCAGTTTGAGAATTCATCTTTTATGAAGGACTTTGTCAAAAGCTTTCTGGAAATCTAAATAAATCATGTCACATGCTTTGCAGTTATCCATTGTCGATGTTGCATCCTCAGAAAAATCAAGCAGGTTAGTTAGACACGATCTCCCTTTCCTATATATATATGGAGTATTTACCTGCTAGATAACTGACCATGGTGATAGTTAAGACCGCTGATCCAAGGCCCCAGGTAACGACCGCTTCCAGGGATATTAATGCTGTTATACCAAATGTTTTTGTGTATGGTCTGAATCACTTAAGCAGCTTTAACGTTCTTAAATTTAAAAGGTGGTTGTTTAAGATAAAATCCATTACAATGACTGTAACATTGGTTAGTTACTAGGAATTTTACAGATGAGATGACTTATTTTCTACGGGATACTACTTGTGTCCTTATACTGTAGCTGGATATCAAAATATACATACTGTACATTTAAATTAGTCTTCAGTAGAAAATGTATGGATACATTATGTAAAAAAAAAAAAGATGATTCTTCTGATAAGCCTGCAATTCACTTCATATAAAACTCTTCCTTGACGGAGAGTTACATAGATTATCAATTAAAAAAAATATGTGATTAAGATCCAGATAGAGGGTTAACAGGTACTATTTCATATTTGGTGTATGGTTAGCACAAATTCCTCACACAGAGTGGCCCTCGTTGTGCATCCCTAATCTGAAGTATGGGTTCTGCCATAGTCGTTTACTTAGCACACTGTGTTACAAATTGAGGTGTTGAACCTCCTTTTAGCCAAGCTGCTAATCTTTTCATGTTAATGTATCAATAATCCTTGTAAACTTGGTTGCTTTTCTGGAAGGAGAATCCGCCCCTATCCAACACGTCATCAGCAAGCGCATAAAGGCTCTGTGTGTTACTCTCCCATGTCACTTCTTTTGTTTCGGCCTCTCAGTCACGCACTGGGAAACCGACCACTTAGAGTCTGGAGGAAGGGCTACCCTCAGACACGGATCCCCTGAGGTTTCCCCCTACACCAAAAATTCAAAATATGTGAGTAGTGGGGTTTTCCTTACCTGAGTGCTGAGCGGTCCGTATTTAGTTCTGCGGGGTGTGTGGTCGGGTTGGACAGGCTGGGCTCTCTCCCCCAGCGGAGTCATGCTCTGGGGGACGGGCCGTGTCTCAGCTGCTCATTTTCATTAATTTTTCAATATTTGGGGGGTAGGTGGCAGTGCGCCACTGTGGGTTGTGTTAATCATTTATTACTATTTTCCATCATAGTTTGGCGGCCTCGTCTTTTTGGGGGGAGGTGGCCCATAGCCACTTCCTATCTGCGGCACTGGGATGCATGTAACTGTTCATGTTTTTCCAGCCAGTCTCATGCAGGTAGCCATCGAGCACCCACGGACGAGGCCTCCGGCCAGATTTATTCTTTCACTCAGGCCTGGAGCGCCCATCACAATCATCAGGCTCTGAGCGCCCATCACTGTTCATTAAATCAACTGCAATTGCAATCAATAAATCATTCATTCATTGCGGATTCTCCGTGCTGAATGGACATTATGTGTGTTCCAGCAAATATAACAGGAAAACCTGAACTTTATTTTTAATGTGAAGTATGATCAATTCCATGGATTCAAAAACTCAAGCTAAATTTGTTGTATTGTAATTAGAGGTTTGCTGCTGACACTTGGAGCCTATTGATTTCATGAAAGTCATAACCTTGCATTGAGTATTTAATTGGTTACTGCAATTCAATAATACTGCCTTTAACTGCAGTACATTGGCATTATTGGAAATAGTAGTTGCTAAATATGGTTGGTAGGCCACAAATAATTAATGTTCATTATATAATTATTAGATCAATTAATATTCTCTGCATATGCCTATAAAGCCTTGTGCCATCTGATTTATTATATGTTTATTAATTTACTTGTAATGTATTACATAATTCCAAAAATCATGCTCAGCAGCAATATAAATCCATTGTGAATATGACTGATGTGCAGATTAACTCTAAAATGAAGGCACTGTGTGCATTCTGAGAAGCTGTGGAATTGTGTGGCTTTCCAGTTTGTGAAAATTAGAGTGGCACAAAATGGGAGGGGAGATATAACGCAGGGATATTTTACTTTTTGAGAGTGCACCGAAGATACATTTTCCATAAATTAAATACACGTTTTATTGTTGTGAGCACAGGCTTTTACATCGTAGAATCATATTTATTTTTTACTTTTAGGAATCCTTCACTGCACCAGATGTAAACAGGGACGCGAGCCAGGTCCCAGAGGAATGGTTTTGCATGCTGTCTTTGGTAAATTATTTCTAAATACATGGGGGGGGGGGGGGTTAGTTGATATATCTTAAGAATGTATTAATCTTTGGGCAGTCCCTTCATTAGTCTGAAATGTAAAATGAGAAACTGGCTGTAGATATTATGGAGGAGGAATATTACAGATTAGCATATGAACAAATTATGAGAGGATAAACTTGTCAAATGTATTAAATAGTTATTCTCATTGGGGCTGTTGACATATATTAAAATTTCATTACTGTTTAAATGCTAGCAAAACTGCAGATTAACTGAATAAAAAGGAGGACACATAATATTATTGCATCTTTTTATCTAATTATCTAAAGAACCCCCAAAGAAAATTCTAAATCATTGTTATCCACAGCACTGGTACTAATTAAATATGGGAGAGGTATATAAATAAAAAAATAAATAAAAATAAGGTGAAGTCTTGAAAACTGCCACTAGAGATTAAACAGATGTTTGAATACTGTGTTGCTTTTTGGTAATAAATCACTAAATTATTTAGGGTCCACCTGTTCCTGAGAAAACAGGCTTTAAATGTGTATGTATTTTTTTTTTACTGGTGTAACTTCTTCCAAATGGCATAGTACCAGCATTTCTGTGTTTTCACCACGGTGGTGTTTATTTGCTTCATTTCACCATGATCCCAGGGTCCTACAGATAAATTAGTCACAGCTTAAATATATGATCTCTAAGGATGTTTGAATATATTTTACCCCTTGCACTTTCAGGATCCTGAAGACTAGAAAAGTATTGTTTTAACAAAATGTTTCAGGAAGTTGTCCAAGTAAATCCATTTTTTTAGTTTTGTACTCAAGAATTAAATTTTAGCAGTAACCCAAGATATCTTTAAGTATTGACTTGTGCCCTAAAGAAAAGGTGGTTAAACAGGGGTTAAATTGGGTCGGAAATGTCCAGAACGTTGTTCCACCTCTCAAGAATTCAATCCATTAGCTCTGTATGGATCACAATAGGGTGTTCCACCTCTTTTAAAATCCCAGTTCCACCTCTTTTAAAATCCCAATTTAACCACTGGAGATAAAAGTCTAATTATCTCCACAAATGAAAGCAAAAGCTTTAATTAGGCTTGAACCAAATCTGTGCAAAGAGAATTTGTGCATTGTGATGGATGGAGCCTGCATCTCCTTAGTGACTGTGGATAAAATAATGAAGGAGGTAAAAAAGTAGCCCACTCCCATGATTCATTTGGCAGATCCAGTCAGAGGTATGCATGAGTCAGAGAGTACCCAGAGCAGCTGCCACAGGCCCTGTTTCAGTGCAATAGATTCAGATTTTTTTCACAGTCTCCTCTTGAGCTTTGATCTTGTCTCAGTCAGTGGGGGGCCTAAGAAAACAAGCTTTTACTGTTCCTCGGCTTCACACTCTTTTTATGCACTCAAGCTTAAAGGATGTGGTACAAAATTACAATGCATAATCAATAGATGACCATCAACTTTGGAAAGGCCTTGCAAAACACTAGTCTGTCTTAATTAAACACTAGTACACCAGTAAACATGGTTCTTGCTGCTGTGCAAACCTTACACACAAAATATTTTGAAAGCATACCAGCAAGGGATGCTGAAATTTGTCAACTCGTTGCCACACCTAATTCTGCAAATATCTTAAGCCATTTAAGCTCATAAATATAACAGCACCTTTCACTTTGACCCACAATATTGGGGTAATGTGAAATTTTGGTTTCTGGATGATAAAGAGCTAACTCTTTGAGATATTGCCTTCATACTCAGTTTTACTTTTACCATATATCTAGGCTATCCTTCAGCATAGCCAATTCTCAGAAAAAAAATATATGTTCCTTTTTGTGCAGTGGAGACCACAAATAGTGTTACTCTCATTAATCAGTATTGAGAGGAACCGTACTTCCTTGCACCAATAGGGACCACAATGAGCATTACACTGACAGGAAACCAACATTTTTCAGAGCTCAAGATCAGAATCTCAGAATGATGATGATGATGATGATGAATGATGACTCGAAAAATCTCCAAAATATAACAAAGTCCTGAGAATTCCCAGCTGGCTGACTTCATCTTTCAAATTACTGCTTGTTTACTCAACTAATCGTGTAACACTAACAGACACAACACGTTTGCAAACTGAAGGTTATGGTTTGATCAAATCCCACGCATGCCAGACCTTTTTTTTTATATTAAAAAAGATATTTTTTGCTGGCAAATGTTCCATTTTAAAACATAAATAAATAATTTAATATAAATGATATAGACGTCACAATAAGTGTGTTTCCTAGTATATTTTGTCATTAAAACTTGGATGTCCTGTAATATACATATGTGTGGATAAACCCCCTGGGGTCTTCAAAAAGGTTTTTTTTGTGTGCTATGCGTGTGACTAGTCCCTTTTAAAATATCAATAAATCATTTAGATGATACAGACGTCAAAATAAATGCGTTCCCTAATATATTTCCATGTTGACAAAACAAGTTAATTAAACTAAGATGTCCTTTAATATACATATGTGTGGACAAAAGTGCCTGGGGTCTGCAAAAAAATATGTTGGGAGAAAAAGGGAGGACATTTTAACTTATTTTGTCGACTTATTTCTCTTACTGCATGAAAGGTATACGTAAACTATCCTTGCTGTATAGACAACAACAACAACAAAAAAGTGGTACAAAAAAGACATTACTATATTGGGGAGTAAATAACAAAAAAATAATAATTGGCGACTACTAAATTTAAAAAAAAAACAAATCAATTAAAAATAAAAAAGATAAGTATTCACCCCCTTTGCTATGACACTCCTAAATAAGCTCAGGTGCAATCAATTGCCTTCAGAATTCACACAATAAGTTAAATGGAGTCCATCTGTGTGCAATAAAAGTGGTTCACATGATTTCAGATTAAATACACCTGTCTCTGTAAGATCCCACAGTTGGGTAGTGCATTCAAAGCAAAGATACTACCATGAAGACCAAGGAGCTTTCAAAACAACTCTGGGATAAAGTTGTGGAAAGGCACAGATCAGGGGAGGGTTATAAAAAGATTTCAAAGGCATTGAATATCCCCTGGAGCACAGTCAAGTCGATCATTAAGAAGTGGAAGGTATACAGCGCCACCTCAGAATCTGCTAGAGCAGGCCGTCCTCCCAAACTGTAGCCGGGTAAGAAGGGCATTGGTCAGAGAAGCCAGCAAGAGGCCAATGACAACTATGAAAAACAGCGTTCCATGGCTGAGATGGAAGAAACTGTCCATGTGTCAACAATAGCTCAGGTACTCCACAAATCTGGCATGGAAGAGTGGCAAGAAGGAAGCCATTCTGAAAAAAAGTCCATGTAAAATCCCGCTTGGAATTTGCCAAAAGGCATGTGGGAGACTCTGAAAAGATGTGGCAAAAGATTCTGTGGTCCGATGAAAGAAAATTGAACTATTTGGCCTAAATGCAAAACGTTATGTCTGGCGCAAACCCAACACAGCACATCACCCAGGCAACACCATCCCAACTGTGAAGCATGGTGGTGGCAGCATCATGCTATCGGGATGCTTTTCAGCGGCAGGGACTGGGAAGCTTGTCAGGGTAGAGGGCAAAATACAGGCAAATCCTTGAGGAAAACCTGCTTCAGTCTGCAAAAGACCTAAGACTGGGACAGAGATTCACCTTTCAGCAGGACAATGACCCCAAGCACACAGCCAAAGCGACACTGGAGTGGTTTAAAAACAAGAAAGTGAATGTCCTAGAGTGGCCCAGTCAAAGCCCGGACTTGAATCTGATTGAGAATCTGTGGCAAGACTTGAAGATTGCTGTCCACCAACAATCCCAATCCAACTTGACAGAGCTTGAACAATTTTGCCAATAAGAATGGGTGAATATTGCACGATCCAGATGTGCAAACCTGGTAGAGACTTACCCCAAAAGACTCACAGCTGTAATTGCTGCCAAAGGTGGTTCTACCAAGTATTGACTCAGGGGGGTGAATTCTTATCTAACCATGACATTTCAGTTTTTTGATTTTTCATTAACTGTGGTTTCACAATAAAAATTCGCTTGCCTCTTCAAAGTAGTTTGTGTAAATCAAAGGAAAAAAAAATCCAATTTAATGCATCAAGATTTCAGGTTGTAACACAAAACGTCCAAGGGGAGTGAATACTTACTATAGGCACTGTATATATATATATATATATATATATATATATATATATATATATATATATATATACACACACACACACACAGTATATATGTGGTTATTGAGTATGAATCCATGCCTGTACAAGTAATTGATGTAACACAAGGAACTGATTATGAGCTGATTTTTTGGAGAATCAAGGAAGGAAATTTTTTAATTATTGAGGAATGGTCTCATATCCCTCCAGAACAACTGAAACACAGTGGGCCAGATTTTCAAAGCTTCGTACTCCAAATTTCCTTTGCACATTTATTTACTCCAAATAATTATTAGCACTTTTGTTTTTAGAAAGGAAAAAGCTCTCAATTATCGTATATAAACAGAAACAAACCAAGGGTCTTGTGCAGAAACCTAACTTGGTTAATGTTCATTAGTTAGCTGGTTAATATATAATTGACTGTGACAGGGTGCCCACCCCTTGTGTGTATTTTATTTATGTATGTATTATTATTAGTAGTATTAATATTAGTAGTCGTAGTCGTAGTATTTATATATATATATAATTATAGTGTGTTTGTGTGCTGGCGGATGAAAGCCGTCCGTCATTTTTATTTTTTATTCGAGACCGCCGAAAAGCCGGTCTTGTAATGCATAGTCAGTGTGGCTGGGGCTAATACCCCATCTCTAAAAACTCTCGTGGGAATGTGGCTGGAGCCTTAACCCTTTGCGGTCCTATGTCGGACCTGGTCCGACATTGAAATTATTCCTATCCGGTCCAATGTCGGACCCTGTCCGACATCATCAAAAAAATGCAAAAAACATGTTTCTAGTCGTTTTTTCTCCGGAAAAAGCAGAGAAAACCATTCAATGGCCGAGTGGGAGTGACAGGAGCCGAGACAAGCCAAAAAAAAAAAAAGGCCGTATCTCATGAATAGTCATACTTGCCCCTGGCATCAGATAACGGCGGCAATAAAGAAACAAGCTGGCGGCTATTGCATCAGCGCTCAGAGAATATCACAGACATTTGCAGAGCTTTTTTCAGATGTTATAGTAATAAAATAATGACTTGGATCGCATTATTGAGGCGTTTGGTGATAAAACGAGTGATCAGGAGATGATTGATCGGTATGTGCGACTATTTTTATTATTATTATTTATTTCTTAGCATATGTGAAAGCTATAGTGAACGAAAGGGTGGGGCGGGGCTGGAGATGCCTAGTGAGTGCTTTGTTGATATGCAGGGCCTTTTAAACCCATTTGACTGTAGAAAAAGATACTTTTAAACAGCGCGTCTCAAAATTAACTGCGCGTGTGAAAATAAATTGGACCTGACGTGCCTGAGACGCACTTAATAAATGGACTGCAAAGGGTTGGTAATTAAGGCTCCAGCCACAAATATAAAAGGACCCACTCTCGGCTCATAAGGCGGAGAGAATAAGTGAGTGATACTGAACGAGAGCGAATGCTACCGAAGTAAAAGAACAACAAGGTACTCGTTATTAAGAGTGACAGTGATTGTTTAGTTCGTGTTTGTTACTTTGGCCCGTGTGCCCTTTTGTTTACTAGTGTGTTTTTTGTTCAACTGTTTATTTTGTTTATTAAATAAAATGCTGAGCGCTAATGCTAAGGCTCAGTTTCAGCCCTGTTTACCTTTTTGTTGTTGTACTTCTTCCTGGTCCGTGACATCACCACACACGCCACTCAAGCCCACCTGATCACATTGACTTATTTTCCGTTAAGAAAAAAAATGTGCTAATGACGATTTGGAGTAATGTGAATAGCTTTGTGACTTCTTCACAATGAATCAGTTCCATTGTGACTGTGCTGGCCCTTAATTCTTATTGATAGTGTTTAGATACATGGTTCTACTTTTCTCCATCCCGTTTTGTTTGTAGGGCTTTGAAAGCAAGTGCAAAAGCAGAATTGTTCATCTGAGGAATAAAAGAAATGGAATACAACTGTCAAGAAATAATTTAGATGGAGGCAAGAGCAATCGAATTATACAGTTCTAGATACAGATATTATACTGGTAGTTTGCCTTTGAGCTTGCTTAAACATATGGGCCCTAGTCTTTCAGGATATAACTTAAAAATGCGGCATTTAGTGATATAGTATTGAATATGAAACATAAACAGAGTAATAAGGTTAGCATCTCTCTCTCTGTCTCTCTAAATATTGTTTTCATGTGGAGCTAACTGTGAATGTAGAGTAGGCTATACATTCCAAATAGGGATTTGTCCAAAACCCACAGATTACTGTGGCTTAGAGATTTTGCCTTTATAAAATATGAACATAAGAATAGCTTAGTGTCAAAACATTACTCATATGTTCATAAATATTGTTTTATATAAGTTAGATTGATAAAATCTAAAAAGTTATTGGCACAGGAGATATTGCAGTTATATGCCAATTGTGTCTTTACAATACTGGAAAATAAGTACCTAGGGAAAACTCTGGAACACTTTCTTATTTTCTGAATATGCTGCTTTGCAATTGACAGACGGTTACATCTCACCCGAAAGACGGAGCACAAGGAGGTTAAGTGACTTGCTCAGGGTCACACAATGAGTCAGTGGCTGAGGTGGGAGTTGAACCGGGGACCTCCTGGTTACAAGACCTTTTCTTTAACCACTGGACCATACAGCCTTCTCATGTCAATGCAAATTAAAGTTAATTCATTTTAATAAGTAATGAGACAAGTACTTAATGACAAAGGATAATCAGTCCCTCTATATCAGAGGTGGTCAAACCGCTGCTCCCGGGCAGTTCAAGTGCGACTCCTGGTGAAATGCTGGGTGACGCACACTTTGCGGCTCGAATGAACTGAAGAAAAAAATATAAACAAAAACGAAGAGAGAAAAAGTAAAAATAAATAAACAAATATTATTTTTGTTCTCAGTATTCATTCCTGTTAATTATTCTTTCTTCTCTTCCATTCTCTCTCTTCTGTTTCTTTGAGCCTCCATGTTCACTGCAAGGACATTTCGTCACTTGATGACTTTCGACACGACGCGCTGCCGCAGTTGAAAGTCAATTTCATAATTTTGAATTAAGTGTTCGTTCGTTTCGTGGAGACAATGGCATTGAGCAAACCCTCCATGAGTAATAAACAAACGTATGAGGCTTTAAACCAGAATGGGAGGAAGATTGCTTTCACTGAATAAAGTGGTAAACCTGTGTCTCATCTGCAACGAATTTTGTGCCAAATTCGTGCCAAATGTCCTTATTCAGATGAATGAATCGTTGTATAAAATTGGAGTGTGGAGTGTTGGTGCTAGACTAGGTAATGCCTGTTTAAATATTATATTGCAGATCTAAAATTAATATTATATTTACACATCTGTAAATATTATGTCTCGTCATGAGCAGGCACTGTAATCCCTTGCAAAATAAATGCAGTGCATTTGTCAACCACAAAGCTCTCAAAGGTATTTAATACATGTTTATAATACACTTTTTTTTTTTTTTAAACCCAGCATTCACATCTTCAAGGGAAGAGCTTGTCAAAAAGAATCCTTATAAAAAAAGTGTCTTTTTATGTGGTGTTTTTGGTGAAATCAGATCATATTTTGTTTCATAATAACAATATATTTTATTTCAAGTGTGTAATACATACAGTATAACAGAAATAATGTAAAAACACCATAGTGTTAAATTTCAAGTTTAATACACTATAGATATACATAGGTGTGACAAGCAGCCTAGAGTGGTGACGTCAGACGCAGGGAAATAACATAGACTGGACGGAGTGGTATGGTGATTGCGCTGCTGCGCAGTTTAATGACAGACAGTAAATAAAAAGGTTGAAGCAGACACAAAAACAGGACACGGCACTGATGCCAAAATAAACAGATAAACAAAACAAGACACAAGAATAAACACTAACAAGTATCGTGCTGCCCTCCAGCACGATAGCAATTGTTTAAATTCAACCTCTCTCGCTCTCCAGTACCTCCTCGCTGTACACCTAACCCCCCAGTGCGTGAAAAGGTGCGCTTTTTATACATCTGTACCGAGACTCAATTGCTAATCAATCATTCAATTGGAGTCTCGGTACATCTGCATGTGAATTAATTATGTGTACTCCCGTGACCACACATTACATTTTAACCAACACGTGAAGTGATTTGTGCCATCATCTTGCCTAAATACAAATCTACATTTTTAAACACACATGAAACACAGACCCATTTATATCCCGTGTACCAATGCCTATACACCAACATTAACACACCACACGCAACATATAACAGACACGGGGCGGGCACACTGCCACAATAGGACAATAAAAATTACACAGAAACTGTAAGGCTCTGCAATGTTCTCTCTTGTTCTTGTTTACGTTGCTGCCATCAACAGATAACAACTACTGTACTGCACAGAGTAAGTGCAAGATTCTGTTATAATGTTTGAGAAAATGTTAAAAAAAATTAAAAACAATGCTAGTACTTAAAATGTCTTGCTCGCAAACATTAATGTTTTACAGTGTGTGTCTTGTTCCTCTCGGCCATATGGAAATGCTAGTATGTCGTTCATAGGGCCAAGATGTTGGGCCACCCCTGCTCTATACTAACAAAGAAAGGCTGGTTGACTGAAAATTGATTGGATCCAAGATTTTGCCAGTACATTTGTAATTTTAATGGCAGTTTATAAATATGTTCCTAGTGCTCTTGTGTCAGGAATTTACTTCGTACTGACCATTGGCAAGGGCCTTTTATGAGAAAGCATTCAACAAAAAAATATCTTGTTTATTTACAGAACTAATCTGCAAGAAAAGCCACATTTCATTGAAATGGGATTTATTTTTTAACATGGTGTGGCAAAGTGGTGAGTGGATACAGGTGAGTGCAGTGCAGGTACAAATCAGACTGACAATTACTGACAGGTGCAAGGGTGTTTATTGATAAATTACTACAATGTCCAGAGCCTTAAGGCAAAACACCTGTAAATAATAATGCTGGAAGTGATTACAGCGGCGTGTATCACTTCGGTTTTGTAAAATCCCACAGGTTTGACCCGCAACCAAAAAGTCCAGTTTTATCACCCACACAAAACACAAAGACACAGACACAGTTCCTATGGTGCGTGATTTAAGTGCTTGTGGTGAAAAGCCAGTTCTCAGTGGAAAGTGAAGTGCTGGTGTCCGGGTTTAATGCTGGCCTGCGGCTGCAGCTCTGGATCGTGTTAGTAATCTTTTAGACAAACAAAACAAACAAACAACATTTACAAGACAGACTAACAGAACACTCACGGTTATTACATGCAGGGACTCCTTTTAGGTTTTTTCCTAACCATTCACAAAAGGAACAGATCACGTCCGCTATGACCCCTATTTATATCCTCGCTCATGACCCCGAGGTTAACGAGTGCATCCACTCCTCCAATCCTCAGATGCCACACCGTTTACCGTCTGGGTCCTACCACCTACCCTACGGAATAAATTGTTGTGCCATTTAGTTAAGGGTACTCTGTTCCCGTTACACAGTGCCCTCACAGGCTGAGAGGGAGATCTAACACCAAGAATCATTCGATCTCTGTCACACATGGGTATGCTTAATTCAATTTATTCATACTTTTATTAGAATGATTGATTCCCTTCCAAAAGTTCTGCTTTCGTAAAATGGGCAATTAGAACTACTTAGAGTTATAGAGAATGATAAAAATGGCCTAAAATGTATCACTTAATTCTTCTGTCAGGCAAATAGTATTTTAATGTGAATCTCAAAAGCTCCTAGTACCAGCTGAAGGTAGAAAGTGATCTACCTTTTGCTTCTGACATTGGGATAGTTTAGCACATCTCCAATTAACTGAAAGATCAAATCTGGTCTAAATCTGTAACCATGAAACTATGCAATATTCCACTACATCCCTTCTGCATTTTATAATCTTGACATTGTAGCAAGCAGAGTTAAAAAAATATACTGGAAATGTATAAAATTCCCTTTAGAAGTCAAGCATGAGCAATTTGTTAATTTCAGAATAAGTACACACCTCATAATTTCTGAAATGAAAGAAAAAAATACATTAAAACTAGTTTGTCTCATTAGAGCTTAATAGCAGAAAGTATAGCCGTGGGGTTGCTGTGCATTATCCACTACAGAAATATAACATGTTATACAGCGTGATGTTCCACAACAGACTATTGCATGTTGTTCACAATTCCAATGAATTATAAAACCTCTAGAGCACACTAAAATTAATCATGAATGAAGCAGGTGCTACAGTTTATTTAACCACTGATAGGTGTAAAAGTGCGCAAACTGCAGATTCCATGTTACTGCCAATTTGTGTTTGATCCCTCCAACCCCACCACCAACACAAATGTGAGAAGGTAGCTTTATTTTCTCTTTGCTATATTGCTATATAGCTGGAGCTTAAATGTAGGATAGGGAATTTCTGTCAGTTGTGTACATATTGTGGCTTCTTTTATCAGTATTGTTCAGTTCAGACTGCAGGAATTTGGTACGTTGAGGTCTACTTGGTGACAACATTGTTGAGGTCAGTTAAAAGCTGTTGCATTTTTAGTCATAGTACATGATTGGGAGAAATAATGACATACATAATTATCTATTAAAAGCAACTTGGTTTCCTTGCAAGATACCACCTTCATGAATTAAAAATACCAATTTTGACAAACCTATAGAGCTGGTAAATGTGGTCACTTTAACAAATGAACCCTTTGACAAAATGTGGAACTTATTTTCAAAGCTATCTCTTGAGTTATTACATATCTGCATTATAAAAGAGACATTTGCCACACATATGATCATTTATATATCTTGGGAGTTTTTGATTAGCAAACTTGATATATTTGTTGGGTCTTACTGTCCTGGACTTATTCAATATATCCAAAAGTCCATTCTTGGCAGACACATCTCAGTCAATCAAAGACAAGCTTTGTTCCAGTTGCCTTGCACAGATTGCTGGTAGTCTACAATGATTGCGTCACAAGCATGCACATATATGGTGTCATGGGCAGTACTTCAAATTTTTGTTAAATGAAAGGTTTTTCATGAAAGTGTTGTATAAAGAATATCTTGCAATACGTATTGGATTTATCCCCACTTTAAAAAAAAAGGACATAACATTATAAATAACATTATAAATCAATCGCAAAATTCGAGAAATCATTCAAAACAGGACAATAACATAAAATAATTATAAAAACAGTAATACAAAATAAAAGCTAAACAAATAGAACAATTCCAATATACATGATCCTGGTCATAGTCAGCATTTGTAGGATTTGCAACCTTGGTCAAATTTTGAATAAATATGCATGAATGATTTATTTATTTATTTATTTATTTATGTATTTATTTATTTTACGTTTACCATTGGGCTTTCATGTTGCTTTATCATAATTTTTGCAAAAGGGGTGTCACTGTGAAAGTGTGCCACATGAGCAGGTAAAAATAAGGACATATGTTATGTAGTGAGACCACTTTTATGATGCAGAGTGGGACTCAGATGACCAACAAAATAAACCGACCTGCTGGTTGTGAATGACATTACAGTTAGGCCTGTCCACCATCTTGGACTGGTCACGTGGTGAGGTAATGCACACGTGACACTAAATGTTTGCACATTTTCTATCCGGGCGTGAGGGAAAATGGCCCTTTTTGGAATCCATCTTTGAGAATCTGCTCAATCTAGTTTTTCTTTTATTACACAGGCAGGGGTTTTGTACAGTACACTCCACAAATACATCATAATAATGTGTCCTTCTTTCTTGAAGTTAAGAAGTGGGCAATCAGCTTTCATTAGTTTCTATGCTAAATGAGGAGAGACAAGCTGAGATTGCCATTGAGAGAGTAAGATGTAGCTTGTTTTTCTAAAAGCAGTAATGACTGATTCATAACCAGTATTGTTGCTGTACTATATCTAATGAAGTGTTTCATTGCTAAAACTAGACATTGGCAATCAAATATGTCCAAAAGGTTAACAGCATTTATGTTGTTAATTATTTATTTAAAATATGTACTAATCTATGTCTGCATTTTCCAAGCTTTTTACTCAGTTGTTATTAACATGATTTTCTCCCACTGTAAGATTACTTTTTATTATTCATTTCCCCTATACTAGTATCTTAGTGATGTTTGCCAGTCTGATATTGAATTTAGCTTTGATTATGCCTGGATGCTTGACCAGGAGATTACATATAAATGTGGTTAAGTCAGTGGCGGTGCTAGGATTTACTGGGCCCTGGTGAAAGACTGTAGGTCCCTCTTTATACACCTCGCTCACTATACATTAGTGGGATCAACAATCCCTGAACTAATCTTCTCTGTTCATTCATAAACAAATCCGGACTTTGACAACTAGCAGGGCCATTGGCGGTTTCACTTTCTTTATCTTCTGATCCCGGGTCACTCTCACGACGATCAGAGGATTACACAGCCAGGTCTTCATGTCCGGGTAGCATGGACGATATTCAGTCCATTGTCCTTGGCTTTGCAGCAGCCCTGAGGTGAACAAACAGGATCCTTTTATACCCAAAGCCCCGCTGGAACACACCTACCTGCTGGTTATCCACAGCTGGCAATCACACACAGCAGGCAGGCTCTCCCAGGAGCGTCAGGTAGTTAATTATTTATTTACAATAAACACACACTATTTACAATACATTCACACAAAATCCCCTCAAAACGTTTCTATAAAAAAGAAAACACATCTCTTCATCTCAATACTTAGCCCACAATACAAAGGCATTCGTTTCACTTCATAAGCGAAAACGTTATGTTACTTACCGTACCCTTGGTTCCGTGAAAGAGAAGACTACCACCATACTTATGGGATATACCTGCCATAGGTAGGTATTTACTGAGCATTTTATGTCAGAGCTGCCGATAGGCCATTTCCTGTGGTGACGTCCTCGGTCCCGCCTACCGAGGGATTAAACAGTCAACCCACGGAAGCTATTTTCTCTTTTGCATCAAACCCGAGAGGGCGACCGATGCGACCTCGCTGGTTGGTAGTCGTCTTCTCTTTCGGTAAGTAACCCAACTTTCTCTTTCAATTCGAACCAACATATTTATGAGAAAGTATACCAGAGCAGTCGCGAGGGAGAAGGAACGGAAGCACATGAGGGACGCATCAGAACCACATAACCCAAGGGTTAGCGGTGCAAGCTTGCAACCTCAAGGACCCACGTGCCAAACGAAGGCAGGGAAGAATCTATCACATTAAGGGGATAACCTGGAGAAAGTATGCGCAGTAGCCCAGCTAGCCACAGTACAAATATTGGACAGCGAGGCCCCTCTGAAGAGATACAGAATCAACAGGGGCATGACATGCGGGAATGGCTGCCAAATACACCTTCAATGTAGAAAGTGACCTACCAGCATCCAGCAGATCTTGCAGAAACATACAGGAAGATACAGGGTCATGATCTCTGGTCAAACACCTAATGGAGCCTGCCCTAGCATTCTGCAACGTGCCCACGACCGTGTCAGATAGCCCTAGGGCTGACTAGCGGTCCCGTTCAGGGGCCAGACCCATAATTGGAACCTGCCTGGTTCCGGATGCCAGAGAGTGTCTTTCGCCTGACGAAGCAGAAGCTCCCAGGGCTGGCATTGGGCTGGCCCTGGCACAGGGTTGAAAACCAGATTTTTCTGGGCCACCGGGGGGCCACTAAGAAAACTATCGCCTTTTGTAACTGGACCTTCTCTAGGAAGGCCGAAAGCAGCGGTATTGGCGGGAACGCATAAAGGAGCATCCTGGGTCACTCGTGGGCTAGGGCGTCGACGCAGAGTGGACCGCCTAAGCGGTGAAGGGAGTACCACAGGGGGCAGTGTGTTGTCTCCGCCGAGGTGAAGAGATCAAACTGTGCCTTCCCGAACTGTTTCCAAATGCGCTCCATCACCTGAGGGTGGAGTCACCACTCCGACAGATGCGTACCCTCCCTCGAGATCCGCTGCCCAGTTCGCCACTCCAGGAAGATGCGTCGCCCGTAGGGACAGCACCTCCACCAGCACAGGGCTGCCCAACACGAGTGAGACACTGTCAGCCGACTGTGTTTGTCATGCTTTGGATGCAAGTGGAACGCATTGAGCCACACTTGCAGCGGGCGCATGCGAAATAAACCCAGCTCAATGTCTGATACGGCTGCAGCCATCAGACCCAATAATTTTTGACACAACACCAAGGTAACCTTTGACCCCTGCCGGAACAGGCAGAGGAACTCTTAAATAGCTGATACCCTGTCGTCCAACAGGTATGCGCGCATCGTACTATGGGCCACTGCTCCCTCTCGGGACTGGGAACAAATCAACCAGTCTTCGAGGTAGTTCAATACTCTGATCCTCTGCAACCACAAGGGCCAGGATAGTGTCCATACACTATGAAAACGTACAAGGAGCTAAGGAGAGGCCAAACGGCAGAACGGAAAACTTGTAAACGCTCTCCTGAAAGGCAAAGCGGAGGTACTTCCTGTGCGTGGGACGAATGGGAACGTGGAAGTACGCGATCCGTAAGTCCATGGTGGTAAACCAGTCGTCTGGCCGGATGAAATGGAGAATGTGATGGCGAGTCAGCATTTGGAACCTCCTTTCCTTTAAAAACTCGTTGAGGAGTCTCAGGTCTAGGATGGGGTGAAAGCCGTCGTCCTTCTTGGGTACCAGGAAGTACCTCGAGTAGAACCCCTCTCCGTGGGAGGTAGAGTCTACAAGATGAATGGCTCGCTTGCGCAGCAAGGCAGCCACTTCTTGCTGAAGTACTGAGACCTGGAGTGTCTGTCACAGATGTATCGGTGACCCCTCAGAAGGACATGTACACGGTGGCGAGCACCCAGGTGTCTGAGGTGCAAGCGCTCCAATATTGCAGTTTGTGTATTGTAAAAGGATGGGTCTGAGGCTGCAAGCCTTAAGGGCCTCTGCTGGGCTGCTGAGGTTGGTGTGGATCACGCTGAGGCGGCTGCCTAGGGCGACGGCCCTGGAACTGCCTTCTAGAACATTGTTGTGTGGATGCACCACACCCTGCGTTCCCCCTGCCTTGTGTGAGGGCCTGGTTGCCTTCTGTTGCGGTGGACTGCAGGCTGTACCTCAGGTCACCCAGCGGAGCCATGGGGATCAGGACTGTTCAGGTAATAGTGCGTGCCTGGGGAGTTGGCCAACAGCTCAACCTGCCCCGCACCAGAGCACGGGGAGGGAGTAGCGCGGTCACTTGCTGAGGCAGCCAGCGTTCTTGGTGGGAGCACTGCAGGATCTCCTCCAGTGCTGGCCCAAAAGGTATGCCCCGGGGACATCGGTGCATCTAACAGTGCCGCCTTATCAGCATCGGGGACCCTCGCCTGTGACAGCCATAACTGTCTGCGAGCCACCACCAGTCTTGCTAGGCTCCGGCCTAGGGCTTGCCCTTGAAGGCCAGAGATCTGGAGCAGTGTGCCTGAAAGGAAGCGTAACTCGGAAGCCACCGGCTCAGGAAGCGGTGCTTCCCTTAGTATGCCATCCATATAGATGGTCAGTATACCGGCCGTGTTTGCAAGGCGGGTCACCTGTGCCTCCACCGCATAAGCCCTCTTATGTGTGAATCTGTGAGGCACACAGGGTATTTAGGTAATCCTCCCACCGGCAGAGTTTTGACCAAGGCCGCAATGGTGGAATCTACTGAGGGAAAACCAAGGAAGCAACCTGGGATGCTTGCTTCAGCACACTTGGCACCGAGGCCGGACAATCCCAAGAGGAGTGCACCTCCTCTATGAAATCGGGGAATGGATGGGGGTGGGGAGCCACGGCCTGCGTCCGGAACATGGACCGGCGTGGCTCAACCGCTGTTGTCGAAGGGACCTGCAAAAAGGTTGCAGCACATCCCATCAGTGCTGACTTGGAGCTCGAAAGCGGGGGCACACTAGCTTCCTAGGCAACCTTGGAACTAGGCTCCTGCAGGGAGTGCAGGCTTCTCTCCTTCTTTCATCTCGTGGGGAAACAGCCCTCACCCCAGGAGGCCGTTATCAAAAGCGCGTTCTCCTCTGCCATCAGTGTAGGCGATTCCCGCTTACCCTGAGCTCCCCTGGGGGAAACAGAAGCTGGTATTGGGGCAGGCAATGGCGGAGCCGGGGCTGTGGCTGGAGCAGCAGGTGCCTGCTGCCGCGTCAATAATTCCAGGACCTGGGCCATCTGTGCCTTGAGGTCCATTATGTCCCTTGCCTGCCTGGGACAATTGGAGGAGCCGGGGACCGGGGCGCGAGTACCGCATGCACCTAGCACTGTGTGCACCAAGTGTACCAAGTACTGCGGGCGCTATGCGTGCCGAGGTACCAGACACCATGCGTACCAAACACTGTGCATACAGAGTGCACCAAGCACTACGTGCTCCTGGGTGTAGCGAGGGAGCTATCCGCACCGGTTACCATGCGCACTGAGCGGCGTGTGCACCGAGCACCATGCACACCGGGTACCGTGTGCACGGAGTGGCGTGTGCACGGAGCACCGTGCACTTAGCGCTACGCACACCGAGGCACCGAAATACCGGCGCACTGAGCACCAGGCACTGAAGTACCAAGTCGCGGGCGTGCACCAAGGTGCGAAGCACCGGGGTCAGCTAATGCAGCAGTGCCTACCCTGACTGCGTGTAGTCACACACCTGGTCAGTGCGCAGCATACACCAGGGAGACATAGAGGCTGAAAAGCCGCAGCGGGCGAGTGAAAAAACAACCCTTTTTTTTTTAAAAAAAAAGGCCTGACACACCGGGATGGGCAGGCCAAGGCAGCCAGCGAGGCCTATTCGACAACGGGGCAGGTTAGAACGCAGCCCAGGTGGAAGAATTACTCGGCTGACTGGCTGTTTTTTTTTGCACTACATCTAAAATTCACAGCACAACACAGGCAAATTTATATTTCGCCCAAACTGCGCCGCATGGCAGCCAGTGGAATCACTCAACAGCAGGGATCCAGCAAAGCCGAGCCCTGGCAGAGGAACTGCGTTCTCCCCAAGAGTGTAGGCTTGAAAAGACAACACACACGCACCCGTAAATCAATACTGCGGGCAGTCTCACACACGACATACAGTATACAGACAGCCTGCAATGCAAGCGAGGCAGGCTGTGAAGAAAGGGCAAGAAAGAAGCTAAGAATTAGAGCTGCTGAATTAAAGCGGCAAGCCAGCTTTCAGCACAAACGCAAGGGAACTGCAGTCGACTCACACGAGTTCTTTCAAAAACACACTCAGTTCAGTAACACAGAAGCTTAACTTGCCGTAGGTGAGAGGCAAAAGAGAAAATGGCTCCCCAGGAAGGGGCCTATTGGCAGCTCTGATATAAAGAGCTCAGTGAATACCTACCTATGGCAGGCATAACCCATAAGTATGCTGGTGGTCATCTCCGAATTGAAAGGGAACAGCATTTATTCATGAATGCGGAAACTATTAATGCAAAAAGTCTCCGCAATATGTATTGTTTCAGTTATTCAGCATATTTATATTGAACATCGGTATAGGTACCTAAATTAATAATAATAATAATAATAATAATAATAATACATTTCTTCTTTGTAAATAATGTAAAATAATAATACTCAATGTTACCATTTGTGGTTTTTTTACATTTTCAAATCTAATGTCTACAGGGCAGATTTTAAATAATTAATGCTTATTTTTTGATTAGATCAAAAAAGTTTCCTTGTCCTGCAAGTCTATTTTCAATTGGCAGTACAGCCAGTGCAGACAATCTCTCCTATGACATTGTTGACCGCAGGTAATTCTTTATCAAAGACGGTTTACTGAAGGATCGCTCAGCACTAGCACCAGTAATTGGAATTGTAAGCAGTGCTTGCAGTTCAATTTGGGTGCTGGGGAATCCTCTGCTCAGGTCTGTCTGAACCAGGTACTGTACCACTTGAAACGGAGAGTTCACATCATCAGGTAAGAGACAAGGAAGCAAGGTTATTTCTCTGGCCATGTAGGCACCCTCTAATCTGTTAGAAAAAAAAAAATTCTCTCTCTCTCTCTCTCTCTCTCAAAACCAGGGAAGCAAAACAAACTGCCCACTATCTTGGGATTATACCAAATCCGCACAGAATTTGGGACGTAGCCTGAGAACAGGGGCAGTCTGTATGTAAAACTGTGATTAGAGATAAACTAATGTATCCTGTAACAAAACTGTAATAGTGGGCAGGATATATATTTGCAATTAAAATCAATCACGCAAACGATTATAGATATATGCTATTTGAAAGAAAAAAGTACAGATCACAGAAAGCCAATTCTTGCATTCGTGCATAACATGAAAATGTATATAAAGTAACAATCACCCATAGTTTGTTATATTAGTACAGCAAAATACCACATTATATTTTAATTGAAAGGCTCTGGAATGCAGATCTCTCTCTCTGATCAGAATGTTAAAAATGCCTCCAAGCTTTCCCACTCATGTTGACCTCATATTCCTCTGCCAGACAAGGACCAATCAAAACACGTGACGAGTTATGCGGTTCCATCCCAAAAATCAGGCCTGTGTCATACCTCGTCTTTTTGGTAGACGGGCCATCATTTTGCGCTGCAGTTGCACCTACTTTCTAAGAACAAAAAGCAGGAGCAGGCTCGATCATCAATGTGTTGGTCCCAATAGTAACTCGCATATCACTGAGACGTGACTCAATTTACTCCTTATCATGAAGACTTTCATGGGGTAAAAAAGCATTATCTGGCGAGTTAGTCTTCAGGAGCTATGAACTGTTGTATGATGTAGCCTACTGTTTAATGTAAAGAGCATACATATACGTGCATATTTTTCTTCATGATAAATCGAGATAATTAAGTCGCAAATCCTGAAACATGACTCGAATTACTCCTTTTGCATTTGCTTTTGAAACTGTGTGAAATGTTCTAGACAGTAAGAGAAAACAATTTGATGTAATAAATAATGTATTTATGTTAAAATAGCATGAGTCTAAAAGCACAACAGTTTTGCATAGTTATTATGCCATGAGCAGGAACATATGATGATTGTCTCCTAACCTATCCACCGAGAACACCAGGTGTCTGCTGCAGTCAGCAAGATATTAACTTCTGCTCACAAGATAATAAGGTGTGTACACAAGATACTAACCTTGTATAATTCACAGCATGTCCCCACAGGAGTTCTGTACATATGGGTTGTTGTTAAGTATCTGTGTACTGTACATGTTTGAGTCGTTGTACTCGATTCACAAAGCTTTACTGCATTAATTAAGGATATTTGATTTTCAAATATTTTTTTATGGTTAAATACAGTTAATAAAGTCAGACTTTTAAAAACTGTTTACATGGTTACATCTCTGGTTAAATCAGTTAAAAAGCTGATGCAGTTTCATTATAAGTTCTATTATATGCCTTATTACTGCTGCTATTATAAATATTGCTTTTAATAGCAACATTAGAGATCACAGTAGCCTACCTTCCACTTCCACTGTTCATCGTGGGAGTGTTGTTCTGTGAGATAATTAGATAGACCACTGAAATGCATGTCCATTGTACTCCTGGATCCAATAATCACAACAGACATACCATTTTAGTATTATATTAATCAGAATTTCTGGCATTCAATAATGGACTCATTTTCTGGTTGTTCATCTCTGGAGCCCTGTGATCACATCCTGTTCAGATCCTAAGTAAAATTAGTTGATGCCAGTTTGTTCCCTTTTGGATAACATTTTAACAATACATGAGCACAATAGGATCACCACTATTCCATGAAAAAATATGTATCCATTTGCTTACAGACATGCAAGAATAAGCCAAAGTAGAAAGAAAGAAGGAACCAGTCATCAAATAATTATGTTAATATTAATCTTATTGTTTTTGTTATGGCTGATTTCTTCAAAGTAATCCAGAGTACAATATGTTTAGAATAAAAATGGTGTACATGTGTCTCCCTGGCGCTTTTAACAGCTCAGTAAAACCGTCTTCCTATGTGAAAGCATATGCCACCAGGGCTTTTTATCTGAGCTTTAGAGTAAATCAAAAGGCACAGATTGAGCAGCCATGGAGCAATAGGAGACTCAACTCTTTAAAACTGTGACCCCAAAGATACCCCACTTCAGCAGCTACAACAGTTAAGCTGTGTCCTGTATGACTGAGTCAGAATTACATTTTTGCATGTGCTTGTTGAACTGTACCAGCCATTTTAACCAGTTCCCTTTCCCCCTGAAATAGATGACAATGTGTCAGCTGGCAAAAATGTTAAAAAGTTACATGAAAAATGGTGCAAGTCTGCAGCTTCACCAGCACTGTCACTCCTTCTAATAATGTATCAATGGCAATGGCATTTTCTCTTTTGCAACTGACTGATTCCTTACCGCTGCATTACTCATGATACCTCTAAGGAGTTTTGAGCAAAAATTGGTGACATACAACAAGGCCTCTCACAGTTGAAAATCTTAAGCGTCTTGTTTCACTCAGGTCTTAAAAGAAATAAATCATTGAACATTTTTTTTTTCAGCTATAAAAGTTTCTGAAGAAGCTGAAAATGAAATCCCTGCATTTTTATGAGTTGCAGTTGCGTAGGAAAGGTTATTTTTTTTACACAGGACCATTAACAAGATGCATGCTAGAACTGCAGCATTATTATGTTGCTGCTTTTAAGTTAGTTTGTAAGTAATAATTGCAGAATTTGATTAGTGAAACCGCATGGCCTTAACTTGTCATGCTGAGTCAATGCCTTCCACAGCTAATTCCTAATGCAGAAAAATAGTGAATCTCTTTCATGCGGATACCTTCCCCTCCTACCCTTAGGGACTGGATTTGTAAAAGGCTACATTAGATCTATAATGTAAGATTTCTCTAATATGTACACGAAGGGGTAAAAAAATACAGTGAAACATTTCTGGTAAGAATTTAATCATTAGTGATTTTGTTATGAGCAAAGTTTGCTTGAAGGCCTTATTTTTCATATAGCCTCATACTGCAGTATTGAAAGATCCATCCATATACTGGCAGTGTGTGAACAACACAACACAGTCAATTTAAAAAAAGAAACAAACATTAATGTCAATGAATGATATCTTGTTCTGTATTAAATGTATGTCAGGGGTTCTCAAAATGTGGACAGCGGGAGCATCGACATTCTATTTGTGAATAGCCCTAGAATGGAGATTTTCTTTCATCAAGCAGGTAAAAGGTAAAATATATAAAATGAGTACTGAATTTCGTATTTTCTGGAGGATTGATTTGGAACAGAGATTTATGCCGTACAACCAAAAAAAAAAAAAAAAAACAACTTTACTACAGTACTGATTTTCCCAACTCCAGATTTTTACAGTGTGTTCAAAATTATTTTTATTACTGTAAGTCCTTTTACCAATTATACAAATAATTAATATAAGGAATAATGTATACCCAAAAGTGCATAATAAGGCTGTAATTCTATCAAGGGTTTCTGGTAAAATATAAATCACGAGTGTTGAGAAGAACTGTTGAGAAAGGGAAACTACACGTATTATTACTAAGAATTGGAGTTAAAAATTTGTTGACTTTTTTTGGAGGGGGGAGTTGTTTGATTTACTTGTCACTCAAGAGCCTCTGCTTTCTGAGGGCCATCAACCTTATTCAGGGCCGGCCTTGCGGGGCTGTGTGGGGCCCTAGGCGGCTAAGTGTGGGGTCCAAACTATCAAATGAATGCTACAGTAGCAACCGTATCTTAGAGCGAGTATATAGGTGCATCATGTAATCATATGCACCTACATATACTAACTTGAAGATACGGTAAATAATATTAATGATATTAAAATGTTAATGAATACTTGTTTGTTAGTTTGTTAGACTTTATCATTTCATAAAATTCACAACTTCAAAGCACTCAGAATTCCAGTCTACTTCATATCACATATAAAATGACCATGCCCCAGTCGGCCTATTGGAAAATACTATAATGCCCGACTATAAGTGAGTTCTGACAGGTTGACGGAGAGAATAGCCAGGCAGAAATAAATAAATAAATAAATAATAATAACAATAACCCTCTTTGACACATGACAGTGTGTGCAATGCCCCTGTCAAATCCTTTTTTCATTTTACATTCTAAATTATGTAAGAACATAAATTACAAAGACATTTTCTAGCTTTCAATGAGTTTTTAGTGTTTGGTGTTACAGTAAATATTTTTATCTAATCAATCCCATATTTGTAATATTTTGTCCAACAATTATGTAGAACAATTCAATAATTGGTAATTTAATGTTTATCTGGGTTGATTAGTTCTCTTACTAACAATATTTAATTGACGTGTTACAAAGTTCAAGGATTTACTATGAACACACATTCACGCACAAGGAATGTTTAATCAATAGTAGTATTTTATTAAGTACACAAATAACAAACAGAAATCAGAAAAGTCAGAAAGTAAATCTCTTGGTCTCTAAGCACAAAACACAATTCAAAACTCTCACTGCTTTAACTTGACTAGCAGGCAATTGAAATATTACACCGCCTGTCTCCTCACACACCAGCAGCACTCGAGCAAGCTGTGACATAGTAGCTTGCTCAAACACACGCCTACAGACAATCACAGCCTCGGACTGAAATGATACAGACAATCTTAGAATATATCACATTAAGCTTATTAATGGTATCTAGCTTAAGAATATGGCAAGTTTACTTTTAAATAAATTCTTCATACAACAATATGAGGTAGATTACTTACTTCATCAAGTTTCACTAAAGGTTATTTCACACGCAACATGTGCAAACTAAATAATTAACAGTTCACTTGTATGTGAATGTGTTTCAATTAATGAATTTAGTTCCATGAAAGGATGATGCAACTGGAATTATACTCAACAGTTCCTTGAAGCTTAGACTTTTGGTCCTCTGTTTTGGAAACTCAATCTTTTGAAGTGTCCAGTACAAAGCTGTCCTCTCACAACAAAGTCTTCAATCTCACTGTGGATCAAACTCAGCAACAAAGCTTTCAATTCTCGATAGAATCAGCAAACAGCTGCAACAAAGTCTTCAGTCCTCGGTATAGGATCCACAACAGTGTCCATCCACTCTGTCCTCTTCGCTGAATCTTTAGTTACGATGGTAGTAGGGAACAGTTTCTTTTGGATACTGTTGTTTTAGGTGTACAGCACACCTAGACTGGTTTGTCTGATAACAGTCGCAACAGTTTTACGGCAGTCCTCCAGCCAGGCCTCAGTCTCGTTGCTTGTGGTCGTTGACTCACTTGCAGCTTGCTTACTTGTCTTGGGTCCGTTTTCAGGCAGAGTCCCGTCTTGGTTCTGTTTTTAGGCAGAGTCCTGGAGTTGCAGCTTTGCTTAGCAGAGTGACAGCACCTTGTTTAGCATTCGATGTGGAGCGCAAAATGTTTAGTTTCGCTTGGATATTTATAGTCTTTTTCACTCTGCTAAATAGCCACTTCCATGAGATCATTTGTGTATCTTGCCTTTTTTTAAACTCACAGTCTTTTGATGTGTTAATGTCCTTTTCCACTGGGACATCACTAGTTTATGTCTTCCTTGCGTCAAAACGATTGTTGTTGCACGTGTGAATTATCTGTACATATCTGCTCAACCTAATCCAGTTCATGCACCGGTCCTCTAATCAGTAGGTCACATAGTTCAGTATGTCTGCAAGCCAGAGGCCCCCTTCTCAAGACACAGCAGTTTGCCCTGTTTCTCAAGACACACAGTTTCATTAACGAATCCAGTTACATTTCTAATACACATTTGTGCATTATCATATTCAGGGAATATGTCCCACATCATCCCCCCTTTCGTTTGGGAACTTATTTCTGAAGTTCAAGATAAACATAAACCCCACATGGACTCGTATTATAACACATTCAATTCACATTAACCCTTTTCAGTGAAACTTGATGAATTTCTTAGCATTTGCTATATAGATATATGTATACATATCTTAACCCACAGTATGTGTATATCACACTAAGGTTTTATATATATATATATATATATATAAGATAGAAGAAAAATAGAAAGATATGAACATTGGGTTTATATCTGCTTTCATGCTTGTTACTGTTACTTTTGCGTTACACTGTTGCCTCAGCATTTTCACTCTGACCTGCTGCAATGCAGGACAAATATTCCCTTCCTGTTCATTACTCTCTGACTTTTCCTTTTTCAGTAAATGAATTGTCTTAGATCTCCAATTAACATTATTATTATTTTGTTTATTTAGCAGATGCCTTTATCCAAGGCGACTTACAGAGACTAGGGTGTGTAAACTATGCATCAGCTGCAGAGTCACTTACAACTACGTCTCACCGGAAAGACGGAGCACAAGGAGGTTAAGTGACTTGCTCAGGGTCACACAATGTGTCAGTGGCTGAGGTGGGATTTGAATCAGGGACCTCCTGGTTACAAGCCCTTTTCTTTAACCACTGGACCACACAGCCTTCATCAACTAGAGGCAAAACTAGAAATATTACATCCATGGCTCTCCTTACCACCAGGTATTTTTGGAAAATGAACCCCACTCCTATGACCAAGGCAGTCATTAACCTAGACAATATGCTCTGATTGATTGAATATAACTCCAAACTCTGTCCTACGGATAATTAAGTTGTCTCTGGGTCCCAGTCTCAAATCCGAGACCTGAAGGTCAGCTGGAGTGATGGTAATTTCCACTGTGTGGTGCTCCTTTTGATTCAGGAGCAGCTCTATAGCAGGATCCATTTGAAACTCGTGTCCTCTAAAGACATCTAATATTTCAACTTCTGTCTCGTGAAAATCAGTCTCCAAGTAATAAAGGGCTAAGTCTCCAATGTGGGCAATCGCCCCCCTCTGCACCAAGATTAACACAGGGTCTACTGGTAGCTTAATAACCCTAACGGTATCGGGCTGGTCATATGACAGTGTAAACTCTTGTTGTGGAGTGCTCACGAGCCACTGAGCATTATAATACTGTAATAATACAAAATGTATTAATAACACATGAAAACTTGGGATCTTGGAAAATCCAAAATAATTTGCACTAACAAGAAACTTGTTTGAAGTGAATTCATATTATAAGAAATAGCTTTCAATACACGACTGTTAAATTTGGCCGGGAACATGTAGAAAATGCATATTATCAGGAAATTTGTCTAATCCAAGTTCACTGTAATGAGAATTAATTGTAATTGCAATCAGAAGACCATGCTAAAACTGAAGATAGCCTTGTTTAACACATTTGATTATATTTTGGCATTCCTGTCTTATGCCAGCTGTCCAAGCTTTGACACAGCCAGGTAAAGTCAAGTATGCAGTGGGATATTCAACAAGCCTATGGTAGTGGTTTATGGAACCCACAACTGAAATGGCCCGCACAACAGTAGCCTCAAATTAGTTTTGCAGTTTTGCATCAGAAATTGTTTTTAAAGGGGAACCTACCTACTGAGAGTGGTTTATAAAAGTGTGATAACAGGGACCAGACACCAAAGGCCATATTTTCAAAGACTTTGCTTTAGTTTTTAACTAACTTCTGTTTTTTGAAAGGAGAAAAACAACTACTGACTTTATATAACTAGTATCAAATTGTTTGTTACTCAGTTTTGTACATTGCTGTTGAATTTTCATCTTTCATAAAATAGGAGTTAATTAAAACTTTGAAAATATGGCCTCAAGTATATAGAACAGCACCATGCCTAAAGCTCAGTTTCATAAACAATCTGAAATTAAAGGATTTTTCTAGTTTTTCAATAGCAACGCACAGCTATGGCCAAAAGTTTTGCATCATCGTATAGAATTAACTCACTTTACTTCATAAAGTCGAATAAAACCTGCTGAATATTCTTACGTTACCATATTGAATTAAATACCGCTTTATAGTTTTACATACAGTATACTATCTAAAATTCTAGGTGAATCAACACTTTTGGCCTCTACATAACTTAGTATTTATATATAATATTAAAACAAGCCATATATTCTTTAGGTATACTTCTTTATATATTATTCAGAGTAATACTCAACCTCAGCATGGAAAAGAAACATGCAATCCCTTTGATGATCATTTTGCAGGTTCTGATGCCCTCCATAGGGTAAAAAGGATTGATCTCTTGACATGTCCCAAGGCTAATACATGAAAAGGTGATCTACACCCCTTGTTGAAGCAGGCCTTGAGGTTAGGATGAACTTGGTCAAAGCCTTCCTTTGAATCTTCTGGCAATGCTTAGCTGTTTGGGGTGCTTTGGAGATGCTAATCTGCCATTCACTGTGGGTTTTCAGGACCAATGCGGAAACAAGCTTGGGGTTGTAAATGTCCAGTTTTCATATATGGGTTGGGACAATACTGCAATTCTTAAGAAGAAAATCCTAATAGAAAACAAAAATGTGCTAATTGTCACTATTCGGCTAATTGCTAATATGCGAGAATCATTGGTATTCAAATATTGTTTTTCATGTTAATGGCAAAAATTCTTAGTTTAATGCGCTTAGAAAATTAATTCTTAGTTTAATCTGCTTAGTTTCCATACTTCCACTTGGATCACTATTTTAAAATCAAGAAAAAAAATGTTTGAACTGACTCATTAAACATATATCAATACTACAGAAGTGCATTTTAAATCAAAGAATTTAAAGGTGTCAATATTTCTACACCTACTAAGCTTCAACTGCACAATGATAAAGAGAGAAGCAAACGCTGAATCTAATAAAAGGATACAAGTTAAAACAAAGCTTTTTATTAAAGCAGAAACACCCCACACCTCTCCATGCTCTTTTTGGGGTGATGCTGGATGTATCAATGTCTAAAATAAAATATGACACCCTAGCCTTTGCCACCTTGTTAGCTAGGCAATTAATCCTGCAGAACTGGAAACAGACTATCCCGCCCTCACATATCCACTGGATCAGGGATATTATGTACTTTATTAAGTTAGAAAAAATGAAATACACTGTTCGGGGATGTGTGGAGAAATTTTACACAGCATGGCAACCATTTAACATATTTTGAGTCTTCAAATCCCCTCTGTGCCCTAACTACTAATAGCAATTATGTATTACTCTCACTTAATACAAAGCAAATTAAACCTCCTCAGCCTTCTCTGTATGGAATGGTAGCGGGCAACCTTCCTCCCTTATTTCTTTTAACTGTTAATGTATCTTCTTTTATTTCTGTTAGTTTATTAGGTTCTTTCTTCATTTGTCTTTGTTGGGAGGGAGTGGGGGGAGGGGGTGCTAGGGTTATAACATAATTAGGGTTTCTATATATATTTTCAACACGTTTAGTCTTTCCGTTGCAGTATACTAATTTGTTGAACAATAATATCAAAACGTCAATAAACAGAATTGTAAAAAAAGAAGTGTATTTTAATCAAAGAATTTAAAGGTGTCAATATTTCTACACCTACTAAGCTTCAACTGCACAATGATAAAGAGAGATGTGAACACTGAAGCTAATAAACAGGATAAAAGTTTAAAGAAAGGTTTTTATTAAAGCAGAAACAATCAATTAACTTATAGAAAACTAATCCATGTAGGACTCCTACGTGCATATAAGACTAAAAATGTATTTAATTTGAAGTGCATTGAAGGTATTTTATCATAGTGCTTTGTCAGATGGTTCTGTATGTATAGTATCAACTCCTTAGCAATGGAGGTTGTAGTTTATTCTCTTATTTGCTTATTTACCAATTCTCATGTATTAACACAATCTCCAATCACAGACAGTAAACAGCTTTAGTTTGTAATTCCAGACATCCAGAAGCATAGGGAGATCAACTGTATGCACCTGCTATTGCTTTTCCAAAGCAGATAAATCAGACAGATTTTTAAAAATGATATACATTTGGTGGAAAGGTTTTTATTTAGTCTAACACTTGCTGTCTTTGTGATATGATCACATCTACACTCTACTGCTGCATCTCAAAGCATGCAGAGGTCTAGATCCAGAAATGCAGTATATTTATAGACGTATTTAATATTTTTGACACTTGCTGCATTAAAATGATTTTTATGGGTCATTTTATGGGTTTGCCTATGTTGTACCAATGGGACAGCACAATTAATGTTTTAAATCGAATTTAGCAAAAATGCTGTTCAGCACTGAAACTGTGACATTTCTTTATATTAATTTCATTGGTTTCAGTGCCAAACAGATAATACAAACTATAATTGATTGCATGTGTGTGTATGTATATGTGTGTGTATATATATAGTGTAAATGAATCTCACCACTCCGCGGTTCGTTGCCTCTTTAAAAGCACAGACCCAGGACACAGAAATAGATTTTTCCAGTGCTGACATGCTATTTTTAATAAACAAACACAAAATAAACACCTAGCTCTTTTTTGAGCACTTAACTAAAATACAGAACGCTGGAACCTACCTATAAACAGGACAGCTAAGCTGTTTACCTGTGACAAAAAAGCAAAACACTCAAAGAAAACAAAACCACACCAGTTTACACCACCTTTCTTTTCTTTTTCTACGCTTGTGTAAATAAACAAGCAGGCTCATATACACACCACACAGCAGCCTTGAGCAAACTGACTGCACTCTTTAAATACCCTGCACCTGGTTCTAATTTACAATAACTACCAGGTGCAGGGGATAATTAACAATAAAACAATTAACAAATCTAATTAAACAATAAAGCAAAACAATTAAACTACTAACAAAAATGTTTTACGCACATGTGTATATATATATATATATGTGTGTGTATATATATATATATATATATATATATATATATATGTATGTATGTATGTATGTATGTATATATATATATATATATATATGTATGTATGTATGTATGTATGTATGTATGTATATATATATATATATATATATATATATATATATATATATATATATATATATATATATATATATATATACACACACACACACATATACACAGGTTAGTTAGGTCTATATGACATAGAATAGTACATACAAGTAAACCATTCAGTACTGTGGTAAGGTGTGGGAAGACACAAGATAGACACCAAGTTCAAAGATGAAACGCCAGCACAGGCGCCCAGATTTATTAGGGTGAGCTCAGTTGGCAGGTGTTTCCGTTATAGTTCGGGGCACGCTACCAACAATGGTATTGTGCCCCGTCTTCATGCAACACACACAGACGTGTAATCCAAAAGCACAAATAAGTGAAAAGGCGAAAAGAAAAAGTAAAATAAAATATTTTAAGGAAAAACTACAAAATAAAGTGTGCGGTTTTTTACCGCGGCTTGTTGCTCCCTCTAGTGGTGGGAGCCCCGAGGAACAAGCACTGTTCTATACCCTCTTGTACACTGTGGGACGGCTCAGTCCCGCTAAACTCGCTAACTAAAAATAGTAGCACAGTAAATAACCCGTGTGGCTTGCTTGCACCCCGGGTCTGTAAGCCTCGCGCTGAATTGCCACTCTGTCTCTCCGCTGCTCCAAAGCCTCTGATTTTCAGGAGTCTGTCGTGAAGTCACGCTCCACTATGTTTCCTGTATGAGCCAGAGAGGACACAAAACAGTGCCTTTTTATTCATTCACTCACCCCGTGTAGTCCCACCCCCCCCCAGCCGATTTCCTCACAGCTGAGTCCTGTCAATAAAACATTGCCTGACAGCGTGGGAAAAAACGGAGAGTACGAACCCCAGGCTCCTGCATGCACCTGACGGTCAGTCCAAATCCCTTCCCTCTCACAAGTACATATAAAAAAAAAAACGCACTCACACACACATTGATGCAAAGTAATGTTTTTGCCCCATATCCAACATCAGAAATGACACACAAGTGGTAGAAGCAGGCAACATATCTTTCCTGGCCTGTAATCATGAAATAGAAAAAAACAATGTATTATTTTTCAGAGTTGCTACTGGCCATTACTTAACACTGAGATGATTCAGTGTTTCAGATGAACAGAACATATTTTAGTGCTTTGATAGATATCATCAAATGTATATTTCATGACTATTTCCACATCAGCTATTATGTCTTGAAAGTACATAGTAAATCTAATTTGTCATTGATGTGATGAAAGGTACATAGGATTTACTCTGAGACATACAGTATATTACTGTATACAAAGCAAATCTGACAAAAAACCAAAAAAACTAAATACACATTTTCCATTTAAAGCTTTGATTTATTGTAGGACAAACGTGAACTCTAAAGGGAATGTAAGCAGTAAAATAAGTGAAAGGAGGTCTTAGGAATTTTTAGAAATTTCATACACAAAACAGAGTTAGTAGAAATCTAGAAGAATTTGCAGAGAGCAAGGGGATATTTAGAATGACCTAAGAATGACCTTACTAGCATCTTAAACCTTTATACATGTAAACTCCTACATTTAGTTTACTACTAAAAAACATTTAGAAACTGAAAATATTACAATAATAATGAGCAGCTGACTGTCTCTGTATTATGTATCTTCATTGTGTTGTTTTCACATATGTATTCAATAACATTAGAGTCAATTGCACAAAGATGTGCATGATTTAGTTTTTTTACAAACATGCCTTGTTTTTCTTTTTTTTTATAGTGCAGCTGTGAACATTTTAAAGGAGTACTCTCTACTTGGAACAACAGATGCTATAGGAAAAAGGTATGAAAAATTCAATTATTTTGTTTCAAATTACATTATACACTGCACGGCCACTTTGTTAGGACTTGTCTAACCAATAGGATTTGGTATTGATTTAAAGATGCAAAATGGGTTTACTCCATGATGGGACATGTGATCCCCGCATCACTATACATATGCGGGAGCAGCATAATTGCAAACAGTCTGTCAGAAATTGTGAAAGGCAAATATCTAACAGCATTAACAAAAGGCATGATTGTAGGGGCAGGTACCACAGTAGCAAGGACAGTCATGCTGGTAGGCTCCTCCAAGACGTTAGTCGTCTGAGTTAATCAGTAATGGCAAATAGAAGGAAATGTCATTGCCAGGAGAGAGATTGTACTATAAATGACTGAAGGGTGATATCAGGTCCAATGAGTCACCATACACCTTTTTTTGCATGGATTAGAGAGTTCAGAATTGTATGCAAATGGTTTGAACTTCAGGCATCTCCCATGGCCAACACAATCCACAGATCCCAATCCAAGTCAGCATGTTTGGGATGAACTTGAACAATGCATTTGTCATCGCTATAATTTTGCCTACCACTTGCCACCAGTTGTGTGAATTATTAATGATTGAATGGATCAACATCCCGAGAGACATCACCAAATTGAAATCTATGTCATGTTGTGTCAAGGCTGTAAGCAAGGCCAGCATTCAGTGTTCACCGATACCAAAATTAGATTGAACTGCGTGGCAGTGCAAAATTTCCTGCATGGTCATGTGCTCATTAAAAAACAATTGGAGTGCTTGTTTTCTTTGTTTTATATATTGTAAGGCAGCGGGTTCTGTGAGACAGCAGGGAGGGGGTTAAAACCTCCCTGGAGAAAAAATGCACATTGGTTTAGTTTAATTGTTTTACTTTATTGTTTAATTGTTCTGTTAATTGTTTTTATTGTTTAATTATCCCCTGCACCGGGATAGTAATTGTAAATTAGAGCCAGGTGCAGGGTATAAAAAAGAAGCAGTCAGTTTGCTCAGGGCTGCTGAGTAGAAGGAGGCAGAAGAGGTGCTCTGTCTCCGAGTAGCCAGAGTGAAGTAAGTGCTGTGTTAGTGTGTGTTGTGTTCCGTGGTGCCAGGTAAACGGCTTAGCCGTCCTGCAAGTTAGTCAGGGAAAATACCTGTGTTGTAAGCGCTCCAAACGGAGTTAGGTTTTTGTTTTGTGTTTGTTTGTGTGATTATTAAAAAGTAGCGCAAGCAGCGCTTAAAAAAAATCCATTTCTGTTGTTGCTGGGTCGTAATTTTAAAGGGGCAACGAACCGTGAGTGGTGCAATTTCTCACATATGGTGTCAGAAAGTGTGGGCACCCCTATGACCCAGAAGATGGATTTTACAGAGTTGATCGCAATGATCAATGCTCAAAAAGAGCAAAACAAGAAGTGGAGAGTAGAGCTAGGGCTGCCAGAGCCCAGAGGGGAGGAGCCGCCGCTTCCGGAGCCCAGAGGGGAGGAGCCGGAGCCTACAGAGCTGGACCTGCTGCTCCAAAGTGGGAGCAAGCAAGAGGTGCCCGCTGACTCCGCTGCCAGAGCCCAGAGGGGAGGAGCCGCCGCCCGGAGCCCAGAGGGAGGAGCCGCCTCACGGAGCCCAGAGGGGAGGAGCCGCCGCTTCCGGAGCCCAGAGGGAGGAGCCGTCGCTTCCGGAGCCCAGAGGGAGGCTAAAGGCATACCTCCACCTCAGCCCGACCACCACCCCTACGGTCCAGTCCGGCGTCGCTGCGTCGGTCTCTCACCTGCTCCAGGACACCCTGCCGGTCTTCCTGGACCTCCCTGTGCTGGACCTAGAGCCCAGGAGTCTGCAACACTGGCCACAGCTCTGCCCCTGGTTCCCTGCTCCGCTCTCCCGAGCACCCAGGCGTCGCTGGGCTGCTGCCAGGCGTCGCTGTCGCTCCCCTGTTTGCTGCTTCGCTTCCCTGGGTGATCCGGACATCGGCGCCGGTTCCCAGGGAAGACCTCTGTCCACTGCTGCATCCTCCAGTGCCCCGGCCTACGCTTCGGTCGCCCCTGTCGAACCGTTGGGTCCCCTCGTCGCCGGTGCGCGGTCCTTACCTGGCTGGGCCGGGACATGGACCGATCCACCCTCAAGTCCGCCCGTGGAAGAGGGCGAAAAAGGACATTTATGGACTCGAGGGTGGGTGGTTATGTTTTAGGGGGGGAGGTGGCCGTCGAGTGGCCTGTGTCTTGAAAAAGACAAGGGAAGGATGTGTAAGGCAGCGGGTTCTGTGAGACAGCAGGGAGGGGTTAAAACCTCCCTGGAGAAAAAATGCACATTGGTTTAGTTTAATTGTTTTACTTTATTGTTTAATTGTTCTGTTAATTGTTTTTATTGTTTAATTATCCCCTGCACCGGGATAGTAATTGTAAATTAGAGCCAGGTGCAGGGTATAAAAAAGAAGCAGTCAGTTTGCTCAGGGCTGCTGAGTAGAAGGAGGCAGAAGAGGTGCTCTGTCTCCGAGTAGCCAGAGTGAAGTAAGTGCTGTGTTAGTGTGTGTTGTGTTCCGTGGTGCCAGGTAAACGGCTTAGCCGTCCTGCAAGTTAGTCAGGGAAAATACCTGTGTTGTAAGCGCTCCAAACGGAGTTAGGTTTTTGTTTTATGTTTGTTTGTGTGATTATTAAAAGTAGCACAACCGCTTAAAAAATCCATTTCTGTTGTTGCTGGGTCGTAATTTTAAAGGGGCAACGAACCGTGAGTGGTGCAATTTCTCACAATATATATATATATATATATATATATATATATATATATATATATATAACTTGTGCTTATGAATGGCCTAATCAAATTGCATCACAATTAGATAATTAGTTTTCTAGATATAACAAAATAATGTAGTGTGATGTTTCACACATTGGTTTGGGCACCTCTTGTATATTTGTGCTGCTAGGGATATGCACACTCCCACAGGGAATATTTAAGACTTGCAGGGCTAATGAGATGCTATCTCAGCTCTTAAGCTTAATTGATTCTGGTCACAACTACATTGTACTAGTATACATGAACTGTTAGAAGGGTGACTTCGAAATACCTGTAAAAATGTGAGAAATCTTTAAAGATTGCACTAAGTTTACAGTAGGTTTATGAAGGCTGAAGTATCTCAGAGAGAAACTAAATGGTAGATTTGCTGCTTTTCAACCGTTCTGAATCTGGACGGTAAGTAGGCTAAGAAACCACAGGCAGTCACTTGGTCAATACCCTAACTAATTGTAAACTAGTTGCACTTTTTTTTTTAAACCTACCTTGGAAATATACCTAGGAAAGGGTTACCCAAACATTGACGATGTTTTATGGATTTAAAAAATAAATGAAACTATTCATGTATAATTGTATGGTCGGAGTATGTCAGAGATGAAGTGCTTAAATTCAAGAAAATCTATAACATAAATATTCAGCCTTCCCATGAAGAATAATTTGCTGACAATATTAACATTTATTTGAAGAAAGCTGTGCTGAGAAAAGAGCAAACCAGTGCTATCCCAGATGACCCAAAGTTCAAAGAAATGGCTACAGTATTGATTGCAACTACGTACTAATCATAGAACCTGATGAATGTTTCACGGCTTCGTTTTGTGAGTGCTTAGTGCTTGTTTTTGTTTGTGGCGAGTACTATGAAACTTTAACCTATTATTTTATTTCAGTCAGTATTATGTACAATGTCCTTTTCCAATTTTAATAGCAGTGTCCTTAATCTCTTTACCTGTAGGTTAGAGGCATTGAAAAAAACACATTTATGTTACTGATTTGAAGACAGGCTTTAAGCGTTTACAAGACTTTCTTGTTCTAAATCAGACAGATACAATTTATTGTGTAAAATTTAATAGCATGTTAGTCTGTATTTTGATATCAGGTAGGGTTAAAATATGATATATTGTCTTCATAGTATCTATTTATAGTATAAACTATATATTTAATCAATGCATAGCTTTTTAAATTATACTTTTAATGTACAGGTGTCAATACTTTTGTCATAACACATATTTGAAATTGTTTGTCGTGGTGTTTTTTTTTTTTTGGTTAAGATTGTTTGTTAAACTACCAGACATGCATTTTGGTCTTTGTCATATGAAACAGTGGCTAATGTTCACTAAACATGCTTGTATTTAACATGTTTTCTTGAATTATCTTATATTAAGTGTAGGGTGCCAATACTTTTGTCTACAACTGTGTGTGTGTGTGTGTGTGTGTGTGTGTGTGTGTGTGTGTGTGTGTGTATTTATAATCCAGGGTTGGCAATGGAACGTGAAATTGGATGGATATGGACAGTTGGAGCCTTGTCACATATTCTAAATCAATGTGCTGCCTCACAGAATTTAAAGTATCAGACGGTAGCCATCTTGCTTTTACAGTTACAGATGTACAGATTCATTCACTGCAGTTCTTTCAACCGTTTCCAAAAGGACATTTAACTAAAAATAAACATGTAAATACTGTGAACGAGTTCTCTTACTTACTTGCATGTTAATGCCATGACTCATGCTCATGTGCACCCGTGGTTAACTCGACACCTCGGATAAGTCAACACTAAATGACATTCCCGTGGGATGTCTAGTTAACCGAGTTTCACTCTCTCTTTCTCTCTCTCTCTGTCTCTGTCTCTATATGTATTGTAACATGCGCTGGGGAAGGTAGCAGCAAGGCTGGTAGGTGATGTAATCACACACAAAGCCATAAGCCCGTTATACGCTCCTTGCAAAGGAGCCGTCTCTTTTGTACAGCGGTATCGGCACTATGCTTTAGTGGGAGAGGTCCCGGGTTCGAGCCCGCCCTCTGTCTGTGTGTAGATTGCCTCGCCCTGTGTGATGCGCCTGCCTGCATTAACCAAGATCGCTAGATTGGTGTCAGCAGTGGGACACAGGTACCCTGGCATGCACTCGTCAGACTGTAGCCTGGTGAGCAAGTCCGGGGCGGACTTGAGGCTGGCAGGGGAGAGTGTAGCGTGCATGTGGCAGCAGTGTGGAGTAGTGGTTAGGGCTCTGGACTCTTGACCGGAGGGTCGTGGGTTCAATCCCAGGTGGGGGACACTGCTGCTGTACCCTTGAGCAAGGTACTTTACCTAGATTGCTCCAGTATAAACCCAACTGTATAAATGGGTAATTGTATGTAAAAATAATGTGATATCTTGCAACAATTGTAAGTCGCCCTGGATAAGGGCTTCTGCTAAGAAATAAATAATAATAATAATAATGGGGGAAGGCAGCAGCAGGACTGGTAGGTGACATAATCACACACAAAGACATAAGTCCGATATACATGCCTTGCAAAGGAGCCATGTCTTTTGTACAGCGGTATCGGCACTATGCTTTAGTGCGAGAGGTCCCAGGTTCGCACCCGCCCTCCGCCTGTGTGTGGATTGCCTTGCACCTGCCTGCGTTGACCGAGATTGCTACTATATTATTATTATTATTATTATTATTATTATTATTATTATTATTATTATTATTATTATTTATTTCTTAGCAGACACCCTTATCCAGGTTGACTTACAGTCGTAAACGAAAATACATATATATATATATCCCCCGGGAAAGCAAAAAGTTGTGAGAGCCCACATGGTACCCTTGCAATGTATATTTAATCAATTAGTCCAGTTAAAAAAGAGACAGATGTTAATGTCTGTACAACATTGCTGACGTTTCGACACTGCCAGCGTCTTTCTCTGAGCATTCTGGGGAGGCTTGTGTACACAGGTACTAAAAAGACTCTTGTCCAATTAACTTAAGCATGTAATTAATTAATTACACACATTTATTCTATTTCAGCAATTAAATACAAATATATATATATATATATATATATATATATATATATATATATATATATATATATATATATATATATATAGATAAATGATAAATGTTTATAGATGTTTTAAATAACCGTAATGTCTACCAGCCTCCAACGAGCAAAAAACATTGATTTTAAATAATCAAAACTTACACCCTATATGTATATTGTTATATTTTAACAGGTGTTCTTAATTTAGCTACAACTGTTTTACATTTATAAAACCAATACAGAAAAAGGAAAGATACTCCTAACAATTTAATGTAGACAACAACATAGTTTTAGAAATTCCTTCAATAATAGTAATACAGACACAGATAATGGCTAAAGAAACAGGGCTAAACTGAGTCCTTCATTCAGTCCCCTCGGCCCTACTGTATCTAATGTATGTATCCAATAGCACTCACGACATCGTAACTTATTAATCAAATCCTCGCTCTATTTGACAGACTGATCTTCTCTATAGTGTCAGGCAATGGCATAATCCATATTTCTATTACAAATGGCTGCTTTATTTTCAGCTATTCTTATTTTAAGAGCTCTTTTCGTCTGGCCAATATATACAAGAAGACATGGGCATATAAGCATATAGACAACATGTGTCGTATTACAATTAATTAAACCTCTTATTTTATATTTAGTACTGGTATGGGGGTGATGGAAGGCTTTTGTGTCCATAGTGTAACACCAGATGCACCTGCACCTGGTAGCCTAAATGAGCACTGACCAAATGAAGGTGGGGGGTCCCAACCTAAATTATAAATGCCAGTCATCAGGACTTATTCTGGGGAGGGGAAATAAAATAAATAAAATGAAGGGAGTAGGAAAAATCCTTATCAAACCAGTTCAGCAGACCACTACGACTGCGTCTAGTTACTGTACCGTTACAATTTATATTGACAACCAGCTGACTCAGTTTTAGCTGGTATTTTAAACAATAATATTGCCGACCTGACGGGCTCACCCAGAGTTCTTTCCCAGCTTCAACCGCCTCTCTCCCAGTCCAACCATACTCTCTCGAATGTTATCAACTATCTCCTCACACTCAACTCTCTTTGTGGTGTTAACCTAATAACCCTGGAAAGCACAGATATGTTAAAACCTCTTAGCGACTTGATTTTCTCTACAATAGTATTGGTTTGCTTGGTAGACATTTTTTCTTTACAGATGGTAATGTGCTGTTTGTACTGCCCTGTCTCTGATGTTCTGTGCTCGTCTAAAAGTAATCATAGGGGGTACTGAGGTAAAGGTGTTAAGTTGTTTGTCACTTTCCAAGATGTGGCAGTGTTTAAAAATTATGTTTTTAATTGCACTCGCCTGTGAGTTATATTCAGTGGAGAAACAAATATGATGAATACTGTCTGTTCTATCTTAATTTCAAATAAAGTATTTCTATCCGTGGGTTTTGTTCTTAAGTATGCTCTTTCAATATCATTTAATCTATAGCTCTGTGTAAACTTCTCTCTCGTGTGTATAGATTTATTTTCAAACTCTTGTTCTGTACTACAATTGTGTCGTAAGCGTAGAAATTGACCAACAGGTATGTCGCATATCAAAGACTGCGGGTGATTACTGTTAGCCTGTAACAGTGTATTTCTTTATTGAGGTTTCCAATATATTGTAGTTGCAAGTGTATTGTTTTCTCCTTTAAAAACGGTCAAGTCTAGGAAATGTATATTCATATAACTGTGTTCCTCAGTAAATTTCAGATGAGGATCAGTAAAGTTAATGTAATCTATAAAAAATTCAAGATCTTGTTCAGTTCTGTCCCATATTAGAATATCATCAATATACCTGCGCCACAAAGAAATATGAGACAAATAGTGATTATGTACAGAGTTATAGATATAATGTTCTTCCCAATGACCCATAAATAAATTAGCATAATTGTGTGCAAAGGCTGCACCCACGGCTGTGCCCTGTAGTTGTAAATAATAACCCCCAGCATATTGAAAATAATTCATTTTTAAAGCCATTTCTGTTAACTTTAACAAAAATTCAGAGGGAGGGAAAAAACCTTCTGGATGAGAATCTAAGTATCTAGAAAGTGCACGTAACCCCCCTTCATGAGGAGTATTAGTGTAAAGGCTTTGTACATCCAATGTGACGAGTATTGTATTTATATAATATTACAGCTACTGAGCTGTTTTATAGCATCTCAAGTATCACCTACATATGAAGGTAACTCTGGAACCATCCTTTTAATAAACTAATCAATGTATTGAGACAGTGGTTCAGTAAATGAGCTGTTATCAGAGACTATTGGTCTGTATTTTAGGGAGTATATAGAATCTTGGGACAGACAGGATGTTCTGTAATTAAAAAATCATTCTCTTTTTCAGTTATCCATCCTTTAGCCAATGCAGAAGAGATAAAGATATCTATTTCATTTTTAATACCTTGCGTTGGATTCGATCTTAATGGGATATAAAATTCATTATTTTCCAATTGTCTCTTAATCTCTTTGTCATACTGTTTATAACTAAATACAACAACAAGCGCCACCTTTATCCGCTGGTTTAATTACTTTTTTTTAATATATATTTTACCCTGTTTTTCTCCCAATTTGAAATAGCCAATTGTATTTTAGGTTCCGCTCACTGTTACCACCCCCGCTCTGACTCAGGAGCGGCGAAGACGAACACACGCTGTCCTCCGAAACGTGTGCTGTCAGCCAACTGCTTCTTTTCACTCTGCAGGCCCGTCATGCAGCCAACTCAGAGCTACAGTGTCGGAAGACAACGCAGCTCTGAGCACCAGCCAGTCTACAGGGGTTGCTGGTGCGCGATGAACCAAGGACATCCTAGCCGACGTAAGACCCCCCCCGGGTGGTGCTTGGCCAATTGTCCGCCGCCCCCTGGGAACTCCCGTACACGGTCGGCAGTGGAATAGCCTGGACTCGAACCGGCGACCTCCAGGCTATAGGGCGTATCCTGCACTCCACGCGGAGCTCCTTTAAGGATGCGCCACTCGGGAGCCCCCACTGGTTTCATTTTTCTCCAGTTCATTTAAAGCATCAAATTCATCTCTTTTCAAATTAGGCCTCCCTTTAGTAACATTTGAAAACATTTTGCTAAAATCTCTTTCGACCAAACGACTATATGTAGTAATTGAAGGATTCAGATTAGCATTAGGTAAAAAATAGGATTTTCTCTTAAATGGTGTATTTTCCCTTTGTAAGCCTTCACTCACATTCAATATATATTTTCTATGACTACACTAGCATTATTTGGAACATTCGGAGAAGTAGAAAATAAATGTTTTAAATGAAGTTGTCAAAAAAAAATTGAAACTGTCCATTTTCAATTTAAAGGAGTCCACTGTGTTTGTGGGGACAAAAGAAAGACCTTTACTTAAAACAGATATTTGAGAATCAGTTAAGGAGTACTGAGATAAGTTGATCACTGCTAGTTCTTGTTCCGTTGGGACCTGCGTATTTCTAACGGTAGATTTCTAAAAACTAAAAAAGAAAACTCGAGGGCCAGTCTTTTGAGTTTCACTCCAACTTGAAATCCGAATAAGGGACTTTAAGAATCAGGGACTTTAAGAATTGAACAGAATATAAAAAGCAAAGTAATCCTAAGTAGCAACTGCGTGCGCTTGGACTGACATAGAATGAGGAAATCAAAGAAAGAAAAAAAGAACCTAAGATGAAAAAACGACAAAACGTAAGAAACGAACAATATTATTCGTAAATTAATAATAAACAAATATATGAATTTAAAAAAATCCTATTTTGCAGATATAATAGAGTACTAGATTTATTTTCACAAGGACTGTAGCAATTTATTTTCATGGAAATTATTACAAGTGATAATATTTACGTGCAGTATATGGAGAGCAGCATAACAACAGGAGTGCCTCTTCTGTACCTTTATGTGTATGTCTGTCCTTTCTTTCCCTGGTTGTTGCTAGTGCTGTGTGTGTGTGCGTGTATCATGTGCTACTTTAAACAAGTTAACTGCTGTGTAAACTTAACACAGTGGGTGCGTTCACGAGAGGCAGACTTTGCTAAGTCTGCGCAGATTCTGCAAAGATTCTGAAAATTAATTGGCTACTTGCTCCGATTCTGTGCAGATTCTGCGCAAAATGACGAAAGTCTGCGTGTCGTGAACGCACCCAGTGTATTTGCTTTGTTCCCGTGATTTGAAATACGTCACTACTGTCGGCAGACCTGAAACAAGATATCGGTTTCGCTGCCTGACGCTGCCTCATGTATGAGCTTAACTAGTTTGAAACACTATAACGAATTAGAAAATGGATCGGAGATTTCCATTAACCTGATTGGTCAATACGAGGGCTTAAATCTCTGATGGACCTCGAATGTTATCTTTCAAACTATGTTTAATCACTGTTCCAAATTAATGTACCCGAAAATACGTAATATTTGTGTATTTTACCTTTTGCCTGCTTGTTGAAAGAAAGTCTCCGTTCTTGTAGTGCACACGCCCTCTGAATGTTGTCTGTCAATGTAAAATATTCTGCTTCCTCTCTGTCCTATCTATTTAATTAAATTTAGTATAGCAAATAAAGATACAAAAATACATCGTATCTCAAGCCAGGAGAAGGAAGCTTTGACTTTATGAGCACACACTGTGAAAAAGTAACTGAACAAACAGCACGATCAGGATTAACACATACTGCAGATAGCTAGATTATTTTTAATTACTAAAACTTTTTATTTGATTTCTTTTGCTAATGAATGTTAAGACCTAACGGTATCTTAAAACATTCCGGGGAATATTCCATGAGAATTAAAGCCCTGGTTATATTGAAACTCCAGTACATTACAAGCTCAGAGGCAACATGATGTGGCACTTCATGTTCTGCTAGAAAATAAATCAGCTGCTGCTACTGGTAGACAGATCAGGAAGGGTAGTAAGTATTTTACACTTTACATGCAGTAATGTCAATGCCATGAAATACTGTACCTTGTATAATTATTGTAAATAATTAACGAATGCCCTACGTGCCTCTACCTCTTCTATTAATATAGCAATCTCCTGTGTCGTGAAGCATGGTTTACGTATTCTCTCGGAGAGTGACCTACTACTTGCTGTTCTGACTTGCACTGTTTTTTGTCGTTCTGTGCTACTGCCGTTCGACATGATCGCCACTTGTACATTCAAAACGGAGCCTTGCAGTGATGCAAGCGCATTCTGTCTTTTAAAGGGATTGTTGCCTGGCCCTGATTGGATAGCAGATTCCACAACCTACTCAGCATTGATTGGCTGGGCGCTGTCACTGCACCACTAACTACTTGCGCTGGGTTTTTATTTTGATCAGAATCGCACTTTTGGAAAAGCACGCCCTAAGGGGCAGACGTGTTTGACTTTAACCACTGAGTCTGCGACTGCACTCACTTCATCAGAATCGAGCCCTATCTGTTAATGCTGACCGTGCTGTTTGTTCAATAACTTGTTCACGGTGTATTCATCAAGTTTATTCAAAGCCTCTTCCTGGCTTTGTTGGAGAAGAGAACACTGTGCCTGTATTATTATGATATGCTGAAATAGTGTTGCTGAAAGTAATCCGACTCCATCCAGTTGTCTGATTTCTTCAACTTGTCATTCAAAACCGGAGACTAGTTGCTATAGTGGTTACTGTACTGCCGCTGACAGCAAACACTATTCTTGATTATTATAATTGTTTTGTTTATCTGCTATTCTAAATTTGAATCGGTAGACTGAGCCTATAGGACAGCGAGCAAGCTGACAATGTATATCGAGGAAGCATAATTAGTCTACATTGATAGGCAATATTCAGAGCGTGTACAAGAACAGAGATTTTCTTTCATCAAGCATAAAAAAGATAAACGTTGTGAGAGGGCATCAGCAACTTGTTGGATGTTTGTTGCACTGTTTTGTGCAATCGAGCTGGCTCATGACATCCAGTTCACCAACTATCTTTAACGTGGAGGGCAGACACGCGTTGTCTTTCTTTGGACATAGCTGGGATCAAAAAAAGGACGGGAATTAATTCAGCTACATTTAAGTTTTTCACTTGCTCTTCGTGTTTAATTTTAGCGTAGTTTTTACAGCAAGGGTATTCTCAAACATCTGCTTTAATACTATAACAAATGCATAATGCAGTTCATGGTAAGTGGTTTTATACAGAACTGTAATCCTACAAGATATATACAACAGACACAGCAAAAAACAATAATAAAAAAAGCCGGCCACATTATCATTAAGGTGAACTACACCACTGCTAACCATAGAATCGCCCTTCAGCCACTACTTTCTGCCGTCTTGGAATCTACAGTAACAACTGACCTGTTCCCTTGCAATATTTATAGTTAATGATAAACACGCTCATTAACATTTACACGTGAAATGCGGGTTTCCATGCGAAACTGGGCGTGGATTTTCGTGTTTTGTCATTTACACAAGTAAATGAGATTTACCCCATCCCTCTATTTGACGGTTATATTCAGCCACCAACCTGATTTAAAGGAGTAATTTTCCCAAATGTGCACGCGCATCGCCATTTCACATGTAATAATAAAAAATAAAACATATTTATTGATTTATTTTTTCTAGCTAGATTATTCGTCACAATCTTCTTTTCTTTTGGAATTGGAATAGTTTGAATAGTGCTTAAAAAAACTTAGAACACACTTTAAAATAGTAAAGAGAAATAATTACTTACTTATTTACCATGGAGACATTATTTATTCCTTATAAAATGTAATGCAAAAGAGGGAAACAAATAAACTTGGTCAGCAATAGCTGTAGTTGGGTTTGTGAGGGTATGTGTTTACAACCATTTTGATTTGTGTGGGGGGGTGTTTACGCTGCAACCTAACTTGCTTACAATTTCTTATTCTTACTATGATTGGCTGCAAAGACACCAGGGCTAACCAGTGATTGGATAATGTTTTGTTGGGTGGGATTTTATTGTGCACAGGTTTCCTAGTAACTGTAATATTACTTGTGTAATAGAAAATAAAAAAAGACCCGTTGTTAATATCTCGAAGTCACGGAGCCCAGATGTTCGAGTCCGAGTCACACAAGGTCGAGTCCGAGTCTTTTGTGGCCGTGACTCGAGTCTGAGTCACAAATAATGTGACTCAAGTCGGACTCAAGCCCAAGTGCCGGACTCGAGTCCTGCAAGTCTGGTATTGTGTAACACAGATTTAACTTTAATAAATTAATTTAGTTTTAATAATAATCTTTTTTTAATACCGATTAGTTGAAAGGGCAGCATGTAAGTACAGTCATAAAATAGCTCTAGCCCCAAGCTCTCAGAAAGTCTATCTAGAATTTACAGTCCACGGATTGTTGGCTGGAGGCCCTGTCTTGTCCGGCTTTTGTCTGCCAACACTATCCGCACTTACTGATAAGTTCAGAATAGTTTAAATACTTCTCTTTCCGTCCTTTTAACCTTTCATTCTAGGTAAAGCGGTCAGTTTGCAACAGTGGTATTTTATTTACAAAAGTGAATTTTGTCCTCGGTAAAATGTTTAAAAGCAGTTCCTTTTGAGCGCAAAAGAAACCAACACATTCATATAAAACTGTGTTAAGAATGTTGATTACACTTACTGTGCTAGATTTTCAAGAAGTTCTTAATAAATGTCTGGACAATAAAGCTTTGTAAATGGTACCCACAGTGCATGCTCATGTTGCTTCTTATACTGCTGTTGCTCATGGTAATTGTGACTGAGGGGACACATCATGATCCAGCCCTTCCGTAGCGACAGAGGTCTCATTAGTCACCAGAATGTAATTTAGACATTTTATTTCCTGGAGACAGGGCTGCTTGTTTTCCAGCTGGATATGTCCTACTTTCATTTCCTTTTCTCAATTATTATTTTTTTTCACCGAGCCTTTCTATCGGAATAGGCTTTACTACTCACAATGAAATGATGAGTAAATATATTTTTTATTTTTTATTTAGTTTAAAGACAAGTTTGTATTTTGTTTTTATTAGCCTTTTTTATTATAATATGATTTTTTTTTAACTGGGTATGTCAAAAAACAAAAACAGCATTTTAATCAATGTAAATGTACTTTCTTTTATGTTGTACAGCAATATCAATATTTTTTATTTTTTATTTAGTTTAAAAGACCAGTTTGTATTTTTTATTATTATTACTATTATATGATTTTTTTTTTTTTTAACTGGGTATGTCAAAAAACAAAAACAGCATTTTAATCAATGTAAATGTACTTTCTTTTATGTTGTACAGCAATATCAAATTTATTTAATTAGAACAAGCTTTTAATTTGAAAGCTATAGCTTGCAGCATAAATGCTAAAGGAAATATCCCCCACCATTTTCATTGTTAGATAATGAGAAGAGATCTCTTCAATATCAGAGGGAGGCATTTCCATAACATAAAAAAGAAGAATGTATCACACTACAATATGCCTTTTAATTTGTTTTGTTTTCTTATTAACATTTTTAAAAAGTCCAGAGGTCTGAAAGCTTAGATGTCGGACTGGTCTATTAGCTCAACGCCAGTGCTCTGCTCTAGAGTAAAGAGAGAATTTCAGAGTCTAATCACATTAACCTGTTCTGCAGAACCAATAGGCTGATAAAACCATGACCTTTCTTTTTTCATTTAAATGTTCATTGCAGTGTTATTACTTTTTTAACACAAGTTCAATGCATAAACATTGAATACTATCTTAATTAAGATCAATTCTGTTAGGAATAGATTAATCATGTTTTCACATTGCAATTACTTGTTTTATTACTCTCATGTATTGCATGTAGTGACTTCCCTCCTTCTGACTAGCTTGATTCAATTTGAACATCTCCCTGTATTAGTAGCTTGAAATGTAATTTCCATATATATTGGTGGTGGTGGTTCCGAGTTCTGATGATCCAGTGTTGAGTTTCTATCTGTCTTCACCTGACTGTGAGCTTGCTGTGGATCTTAACTGCTGGCAATGAACAGACTTCTTTGTTCCATTCAAGTCAATTTAAACTTTAAAATCTACTTACACACACATACATTATATATGTAACTATGAACATAAGTATTTTAAATGTAAACAATACAAGAAAGCTGCCAAAAAGCTGGAGTTTATTATTTGTACAAAACATGCCCCTGTGGGCCGTACAATGTAATAAGTAGTACCATTTTCCGAATTTATATTTTCGCTAAATGTCATAAAAATTGTATACGTTATACGTTTAAACTGTACAATGACTGTGCAAACAAAAATATAGAATAAAAGTAAACAGCAACTGTTTTTCCTGCCTGACGTCACAAATGCCGCTGTGACTCATTTACTAAAGACAGCGATTTTTTTTTTTTTTTTTTTTTTTGCTATCTTCCAGTTCATGTAATTGTTTTTCATCCAAACAGGCATATCTACTAACTACTTTGGGATTTTTTGCAGGTAATTGGTCACTCAGTTTCATAGTTACAGCTGTACATCTGTAACTGTAAAAGCAAGATTGCTACCGTCCGATACTTTAAATTCTGTGAGGCAGCATAGTGCTTTAGAATGTGTGACAAGTCTCCAACTGTCTGTATCCAGCCTATATACGGACAGCTGGAACCTTGCTCGACCAATCACATTGCTTGTTTCATGTTCCATTGCCAGCCCTGGATTATAAATATATTTATAAAATGGGTATTTTAAATAAATACTCTATCCCGATTGGTCAGAACAGGTCACATGGGGGTGTTGATATTACAGCATATCACCATGGGTCGTCATGTCTTTTCAAAAAGGGGCAAATCACTGACAGATATCCATACAGCAGTAGAATTTTGGCAGACATATTGGAATTTATCCCAATAAACATGACTAACAAGATTTATGTAGATGTTGACTGTGACGGGGTGTGGGTATTCACTGACACAGGAGACAGAAGTTGTAGTCGAAACACCGCACAGGTGCTCAGTTTTATTTTGTTTAATCTTTTGATTGGTACTGATTTCTTTCAGCCCGCAGAGGGCCTGGCTACCAACTATGGTATCCAGGACCTACGGTAATACCACGGCAGGGTACACAGTACAGTTCAGGTGCACTCGCAGGTGCTCAAAATAATGAAAACAAAAAGGAAAAAAAGAAAAAGGGAAAATAAAACACAGTAATCAAAAACTACAAAATAAATGTGCCGCACTTTTGCAGTGTGATTTTCCCCAGTCGCCGCTACCTGTACGACCCGGGTCTCCATGCTACACTTCGCTATTCCTCAGCTAAGTTTTAAAACACTATCGGGGTCTGCCCAAGGATTTCCCCGCTTTCTCTCTATTTCTCTAGGTCCTTCTCTTTGTTTCCTTAAGGACTTTTCTCCCGTCCGTCCACAGTCTTTACTGAGCAGCGTGACCACTTGCTCGTTGTTCAGGTCTAAAGGGGCAGATCTGAGGAACCAACAAAGTATTCATTTATAGGACCAGCAATCCCCCCAAGACCCGCCTCCCAGCCACTCAGAGAGAAGGAAAGCCCACACACCTTCTTCCCCACCTCTCTGTGTCACTGCCAAGACTGACACGAATCCCATGAGTCTGAATCGGACACCAATGATTAATTAAAGTAGTGAAAAAAGGTAAAAGTAAGTATTCAAATTAATTCAAAACTCGCCATGAACTACAACGTTTCCCTATCCTATTCTGAAAATAAATAGTTTAAAAAAATATATCTTAAACTTTCAGCTTTTTAAAGAAGATTTGCATCGCTCTTAAAATAGACTTTCGTGGCTAAATGGATGTCTTGTTGCCGCTGCCCCTGTCTGTCCATTCTTCTTGGTCGGTTGCATCTCCAGCCCTGGCTGCTGCCACCGGTCCCACCCCCTGCGCAGCTGTAATCTGATGCAGAATATTTATAAATGCATCTCAACAATCCTGCAGTATCTTTCTCTCCACGTAAATGTGTCCAGGTACAATGGTATCATGTCTTCTGCTGTGCCCTGTATTGTTTTAAATTGTTTCTTAACACTGGCCCAGTAGTTCTCCACGTTGTCCAGCCGTAAACTGCAAAGTCAGTTTGATAAGTAACCGGGTATTCCTCCATAATGCAAATAATGTATTTCTTGCCACTGTAACGGGGTAGCACAAATCTGGAATGGATACTTCCTTACCCCGCATAACAAAGGATGATTAAAAAAAAAACAACAAAAAACAGCACTGTCACCTGATACAGGTCTTGTGAGGAAGTTTCTGCGTGATTTAAAGGCAGACTAATTTGTGCTGTGCCATGATGAAAATGGGCAGTAATATTTTGCATTAAAATTTAATAAACAAACCAAGAATTACAAGAAGTATAACGAATCAAACAAAGAAAAACTGTTCAAAATCTATAAATCTTTTTTTTTTTTTTTTGGAATTAATGCATTTCTGGTTTTATTAAAAAAGAAAAAAAAGGTCATATGGGACTATTTTCACTTAGCTCAGTTTTAGTCAGAAGGCTGTTTTATAAAAATGACTTACAAAGCTGAATCTCAAAACGATAATTGTGTGAATATAGTAATTGTTACAGCTGTTTATAATGGTATTTAAAACAGGATTAATTTATCTGACTTTTTACATATCCGCCCTTACTCTGGTCTCACCGAGGTCGGAAATGCGACAGATTACTGTAGCAGGTAATTCCTACCTGCTACAGTAGTTTTCTAGTTCCTAGTTTCATTATATATATATATATATATATATATATATATATATATATATATATATATATATATATATATATATATAATATATATATATATATTGCATTGTATAGAGAGCTTCTCAATCATTTAAGATCACTGAACATTCTATTCTACCAACCTGACAGACCTGTCTAATGGTGTGACTTACTCATCCATTATTGAAACATGTTCTAGCTTTGAACTGCATACCTGCCGCAGCAGTGAGAGACCGGTTTAAAATGTGTGTCTGCTATGGTATAAATCAGAGACCCTCAAAGCCGTGTCTGTGGTCAAAACTGTGCCTGTGAGACTATGATGCCAACTAATGTAATCTGTAATACTGCAATATGGATGTATTAGGAGAGGAACTTAAACCCTGAAATCTGCTACTGTGTGCTCTCAATTGTTGTTTTTATACCAATGTATAATGCTTTATTTGGAAATCATTTTGTTTCACATTTTGGAATCGGCAATTCGTTAATTCCATGAGAGCAGATGTATCATACCTGTTGTCAACATTTTGAGGACCACTGGTATAAATTAACAAAGACCTGAGACCTCTGGTGATGATTTTTCTCTTATTTACTCAATGGGATGGTGAACTTGAAAAGGCATGTACTTTAATTTGTTATACCCTTGGAAGTTCAGTTTTTACAATGTCTGTTTACTTATTGTATTACTTATTCATCTATTTCAACAGGTAGAAATCCACAGATTTAACAGACCAGCCACTAAGCCTAACCCCTGAACAATAAACATGCTTTTACCAAGCCAAAAAACGCTTCACCTCTGAGTGTATAAGCTGCTTGTAAAATCTGCTAAACAAACAATTTCATTCCATATGTTGTGTGAAGAACAATTTAGGCAGCCATGTATTTGATGCTTTATATATAACACATAAATCCTAAAAAAACACATAATCCCTAATCCAAATGTTTTACACAACACTCCTAGAAAGTAGTCACCTCTTCCTGCCGCTGCCATGACAACCCAAGTAACTCTCCGAGCTTTTATCAAGTCTCAAAGGTAAAGTTTTGTTTATTTATTTTTTTTATCATTTTACATTTTTCGTAAACAGACTAATACCTTTTTTTTTTTTAGACAGCTAAATGACGTGTACAGTGTGCTTTGACGTTACATGGCATAAATCTATTATAAATACAATTTATTTTGAAATGGTTTTGGTACAATAGGGGTTATTACAAAAAAAGACAGTGTAACCAAATCTTCCTTGTAAAACCTGTGATGACAGCTTTTTTTTGTCTGATTCATAAAACCAACCCCCAGGTTAAGGTACTGCCTGATTTGTGGATATGGCAGTTTGCAGGCATGTTTTACATGTCCAGTGAAATTGGACTATAGATATCAAAGCATTTACAAATAACTGGAAATAAAGATTGGACAATCAACTTAATGCAAAAATGATGCCCCATTTGAAGAAATAATTTAATATGTTTACAGAAAAATGCTGTAACCACTACTAAAAAAGAATGGCAGAACAAAATAGAGTATCATATATATTTGTATTTCTTCATATTGTGTTCTTATACTCTCTTAAGTAGTTGTTTAAAAAGAAAACCTTCAGGAGAACAGAGGCAAACATAGCAGAGGCAGAAGTCAGAAAAACAGCAACCATAACTAAAACTTTTAAAGAAAAAAAGGTTTCTATGGGTGTATTCCAACGAGCAATTAGAGCATGTAGTGTCTTGGTTATTGGCAAGCCAGTATTTTTTTTCACGGATTTCATGATTTCCGTTAAATGTACTCATTTCCGTGAAAAAAATAAATAAAGTATATTTACACTATTATCACTTAAAAATAAATACAAGAAACATTCGCATTATTGACCCATGACCTGTTACGCTGCATTTAGGAACCTGACAGCCGTTTTAGTTTGCTTCTGATAAATGATTAAACACACTTCATAGAGCTGCACGATTTCTTTAAAAGCTACATCAAAGATCGGAAATATTTCTGCTAAAGATCACTCTGTCCAGTATAAGAAAGGGACAATTCACATGTCTGTTATTATCTTTACTTTGATTTATGTTTTATTGTCTTTGATAATTCACTGATGGTGAAAATAGAATGTCTAAGGACATAAACAGAAAATATTCTACAATTTAGCATTTACTGTTATTCAGGTAGCATTTAAGTATTTAGTAATATTTGTTAGGAATATTTGTTATATAATAACTCTAGAGAAGAGGATCAATTTTGAATGTGACAACGCTGGGTTTTTTTGTGCTTTAATAAATATTATGTTTAAATCATGAAATATCTTGAATTACCTATTTTTAAACCACGAAAATACAGCCCAGGTTATCGTTTTAAATTTGAAACTTGAAAGGCATAACAACCACCAATGGGGAATGTGTTAGATGGCCTTCAGTTTGATCTCCTGTCTGAAAACCATCTTGAAAGGGATTTCTCAATACCACAGCTGATTTAACATATGATTGAGCAATGACGTTTCTTAGAAACTTGATTAGATTTTAGAGATGATCTGCTCAAATGGGAATGGCATTTGGGTTGATAATGTTGTACCTTACTATACATGTTGGAAAGTTATTGTAAATGTGTTGGTACAAAATCAGTAGCATCATCAAGATTATCAATATTCTTGATGATATTGGAAATTGAATACATACTGTAGGGCTAAAAGATTCAGTCGAACCTATCATATCCAATCCTGTAAGTTATGATACCCTCTGTTAACCAATGGACCTCTGGCTTGTGTCATTGACACATGCTGCTACCAACTGAACGGTACTAAACTGATCAGCGCATACTTTGTTATTAGTCTAAAATAGTGCATTCAGCTGTTAGCAGGACAGAATGGATTCAGTTGCAGATCAAAAAATAAATCAAAAGAAAGAAAAGGTGGTGCATTTGGGAATTCAGTTTCACTTTTTACATGTTGTTACTTCATGTAACTACCCAGTTTAACCAAGTTCAATAAAAGATAACAAGAAAGCAAGGGATTAATATAATTACTGTACCATTAAAAAGCAGAAACAAGATTTTTTTCAATGACCTCCAAAGCCTGTTTGTGTTTGTGCTGTCTTGTTGTTTCTGTCTCGGGTTTACACGCTCAGTGCAAAAAAAATTGATTGGATTACTTTGGAATAGGCTGAGAATTAAGTGCTAATTGGAATGCTATTTTGTAAATTGCCAAATACTGTATTATAGTACTTTGTTTTGCTATAATTTTCACAGATTTTCTCTTTATAGTATGTGCAGTACTGTACCTTGGTGTTTTAGACAAACTGATGTACCTGACATTGTTGATTTATAATGCCCCACCATTAATAAAGAAATCCAGTATAGATATGTTTACATATCCGATGGACCAGTCTAAATCAATAATTTTAGAAGCGATACACCCTTTTTCTTTTGAATTTAGCCCAGTACTACTGTTGTGGCCTGTAGACTTTTGCGATATCATTTTGATTTTGTAGTTTCTTTGATTACATAATGTTCAATAAAAGATTTAAATTATATTTAATGATATTTATTATATCATTAAATTATATTTAATGATTTAATAAATATCATTATATTTATTATATCATTAAATTATATTTAATGATATTTTTTATGATGTCTCCATCCTAAAATTCTAGGTGATGCAAAACTTTTGGCCATAGCTGTATACTGCTTGTCAACAGGTGCTATGTGTGGTAGAAAGACACAGCTTTTTTTAAAACTCTCTAAAAAAAATAATAAAATCACATTTTGTCAATATTGTACTGTAACAGGTAATAAGCAAGATACTGTACGGAATGCAGTGCTGGAAACTAATGGAATACACACACATAGACATGCGCCGGCGTTAGGGGTAGGCAACATAGACAGCTGCCTAGTGTGGCAAATAATGGGGGTGGAATTTAATTTTTTTTGCAAATAATACTGTCCTGCGATAAAGATATATAGCTAAAGTCTAAGCTGTCAATAAACCCTTTTTTTGGCATTTTGTGTTACTACGTTTTGGATAAAATTTTGAAAAAATTCAAGCGCTCGTATTTTCCTGTTCACTCTGTGAATGGAGTCGTTGCTGTAATTAAGGGATTATTTGGCCCATCAACAGTTAACAGATTAATAAATGTATTTATTTGTATGCTATGATAAGCATGCTCCAAGTCTAAAGTGCCTTTTTCAATGTGAAAGACCGGTGGTGGGGGCGGGTTTGTACACTTGTTTGGATAGTGTATATGTATGCCTTACAGTACTATTCGTAGAACGAAATTCAATGTGTGAAGTGTCAGGTGTGTGTATTGCCCCTGCGAATGAAGTGAAAAGCGAAGCATTTACAAATCACTCTGCGATTCTTCTGTCTTTTTATTATAAAAGATAGACAGAGAACATTCACAGTGGAGTGAGATTTGTTTTAAGAATGGAGGTAAGCCCCAATGCTTTGTATCTCCAAGTCATGGGAGTGCCAATGGAATATAGCCTAACTTGAACCACAAGTTTCAATTTGAGTGACTGCCAAGATACCAAAATGAGAAAGAAAAACATTAAGAAAGATTTTATTTATTTATTTATTTATTTATTTATTTATTTGTGTTATGATCAATTATTAACTCCCAACTCTCCTACACATAGAAACAAAGATTTAAGTTTAATGTCTAGGAAACTTATTCAGGTAGCCGTAATATTTAGCCCAGAATTATTACTATCAGTTTACAGAATATCATTATTTTTTTGCAACGCCAATAAAATGCAAAGCTATGGAACCTCTAAAGGCACATGGTGTGAATAAAAAAAAAAAGGTTGAGCACGATGAATCAAGTGTGCACAATATATATTACCATGAAGCTGACCAGAGGTTTGTTGTTGTCCAATTGATAAAGTGAATCTGCTTGTCAATATTAGTGAAACCCTTTCTGCAAAATAATCCCATAGTTCTCAAAATACGTTTTAAATGTATTTCACTTATCACATAATAATGACGGGTACGAAGATAATGTCTTTGAGCAATGCGTTGAGTAGAGTCAACCAATCATTTTTTTTATTGATTCTTTTTTCTGTTTCTCTGTCATTGTGCTTGACTGGACTGTAGGAAAGATTGCTTTGCCGTTTTGTGTTGATGGGATTTTTTGAAAGATAAATAGGGTAAATGAGGGTTGGGGGATGGGACTGAAATGCATCTTTGAAGCGTAGGGAAATTACATTACAGTTATTATAAGAATTACTATGGGAAATAATTAGGATACTAAACAATATGCTCCTAGTTATATCATACTTAATGTCACTTCTGAACAGTTAATGTTACCGGCCAAAGATGGTGACTCTACCCGCTGTTTGGCTGTGTATAGATCTGATTCAATTATCCAACAACCATTATTATCACTTAATATTCTAAATCAATACGATTAATAATCATTTGAATATGTTATAGATTAAAGATATTCACCAAGATTTACTGGTACCTAATGGAAATAACAATACACAACAGTAGTTTTAACGTCCCAACGCTGCCTACGGTGCTAGTTAACCTAACACCGGCCCTGCACATAGATGCACAGTTTCATTAAAATGACAATTGGCTAATTTGGAGGGCTGCATAAATAATTTTATAAACGAAATGCCCTCTCTACTTTTACACTAGCTCTCTCAGAACTCTCACCAATCCTTTCTGCCAGTAAGCGGAAGCTGTGATTGTGGTTTGTGAAAAATGTATATTTTTTGCAACCCTCGGAAGGGGAAAAGTGGTGGACGCATCCCTAAAATGTAATATTCCCGTTCCCCAAGTCAGGCAAGAACGTGCTTGGTAGGGCTGCCACCTGAAGAGCTCTAAAATAAGGAACACCATTCATCATCTTGACAAATTGCTATAATTACAAATTTCAACAGTACCTTGGCCAGACAATTTATTAAAGTGCAGTATCTGATTGTGTAGGTAAAAACACCATAGTGAAAATAATGTTTTATTATAATTATGTACATTTTTACTTATGAACTAGCATCACTTATAATGTCCAGTGTGCCACACCTTGTAAAACACTACTGCAGCATGGGCCCCCTTGGCTGTTTTTTTTCTCTGTATGCTGGGTGTATGCAAGAAAAATCCTGTAATGGCGGACAACGCATTATTTTTACCACGTTGTAGTACTTTGCGACTTAGTAATCTAATCAACAATGTTGAATCTCCTTTCAAATAAAACCACGGCCATACTGGTATACGTTTACATTATGTTGGGCGATGTTAACTCTGTAAACACCCAGACGGCTTTTGACAGTGAGTGAGAGTTGAGCACACACATGGCTAATTTACATATTTAAATAGCAGTGCACACTTTTATTGACGCAACAAACAAAACAAAACTCAGGAACAAAATAACAGGTTTAAACAAAAACACACATTAAAACACCCACACTTTGGTTATTGCAGTGTATTACCTAACCTTTTAGTAACTTTCTTCTCCTGTTCAGGCTGGGCATTCACCTTTATGGACCCTTCCTCTCCTAAACAAAGGTGTTGGCTCTCTTATATATATATATATATATATATATATATATATATATATATATATATATATATATATATATATATATATATATATATATATATATATATATATATATATATATATATATATATATATATATATATATATATATATATATATATAAATGAACAGATGGTAGCTGCAAATTATGCTTGTAAAATAAAACCAATCAACATAAAAATGCTGAGTTTATAATAAGGCAATCATTGCACCTGAAATAGCAAGTTGCTCTCCTGCCAATTAAAATATATTATAACAGTGCATGCAAATGAGACTTCATAAAACAACCAAATAAAACAATAATTATTTTTTATTGTTTTTCAGGCATCCCTTTTTTAATTTGTGTCCTTCGACTGTATTATTGCATTTATATTATTTGTATTCATCCTTGACACTAAGATTCCAGACTTGTATATTATACAGTAACCTGATATTCACAGAATAAATACAATATGTCTTAAACACTGCTTAACAAAAATCCACCAATCCTTTGAAATAATTTGACAAGTGCTTTACTTAATTATCATTAAATCTGCGTTACCTACTTTGAAGTCCTAATGTGTCATTTTGTTGAGCACACACAAAACACCACAACTCATGAAAAAAAAACAGACAATAGCTTTTATGTGTAAAGTAATTTAAAAGCATTGATATTAGTTATTTTTCAAGCACGTAGCTTATTAGGGGTACTCTGTGTTGTCTTATACACCGAAAATCAAATAAACCAACAATGACATTTTTTTAATGGCTGAAATACCAACACAAAAACACTTTAAAGAGTATATGCTGTTGCTTTTTTTTTTCTTTGACAAATTAAAACAAAATTAGTTTCACGGACATAATGAATAACCTTTCAAAACCCCCCAAATAAACCTAAAAATAAAAAAAGGTTTTAAATGTGTGTTTTCATATGCTTAGGAAATCCATTTTTCAAAGTGGGTGTATAGGAATTTGCTGACATGCTGACAGTATGTGATTCAGTGTAGTGTTACTTTCACAAATGTAAGTGCTCCCAAGCACAGAACACAATTTCAGTTCCCACTTTCTTAGCTTTGGGAAACGGGACTCAGGAAGCAATTTGGAAGAATCCTGGGGAATGGGGTGGGAAATGTTGTAGTGCTACACTGTTTTGTGTGTGTAAGCGTTATGCCTGTCTGTGTGAGAACGTGTATGCTTGAGACTGTCATGTCCGCACCTTCTCTCTCTCTCCTCCTATGTGGGTAGTTCTTATTTTACCCATGAATTTTGTTCAAGTCTGCTGTCAGCCTATCCCCTTGTGTGGTTTCAGTCCGCCATCCCGAGCGAGCGGGCGGAGCATGGTGCTATAAAGAGTGCTGTCCCACCAGAGTGAGGGCAGTGTGTTCGTGGTACATCTGGTGTTAAATCCATTTCAATAAGGAGCTTTCTAAAAGAGCGTGAAGAGCCAAATAAACACAGCTGTTCTAATGGCTTTCTGCAGCAACCCTGACTCCTGCTACCTTCCTCCCGTTGAACCTGCTGGATAACCGGCCGATACAGTATGTTTATCACAGAAAAAAAAAAAAAATGTTGCGGCAGAATAAATAATCTGTTAACTGTTGGAGGGCCACATCAAATAAATTGGCGGGCTGGATACTAGTTGCCAATCCCTAGTATAAAGCATATAAATAAGCACAATAACCCAACCATGTCGTGGGTTATTGCTTACTGTACTTAACTTGTTTGTATTTATTAATACTCATTAACACTATTTTTCATTGAAAAGTCAGTGCAGCAGAATTGGACAAGTTATTTGCGGAAAATAACATTTTCTCTTTGCAGATTTTAGAAAATGTTACTTAAGATTTCCATGGGGACTACCGTATCATGTTCCTTCGAATTTAAGACACACTTTTTAAACCATTTTTTTTCTTTTCCAAAATGGTCTGCGTCTTAAATTCCAGTATAGTGATGTGTGTATTAAAAACGGCAACAAAAGCCGTGAATACCCGAGTACACAAACAGCAACGTGACTGACTGCTGAGAAAAGACGAACAAAGACGTCACTGCCCGATCTCACCCATGACATACAGGCAGCCATTTTCAAAGAAGCATCATTAGCTTCCTGAGCAATTCGAAGAGACGCTTTTACAATTTCAGCGTTTCATTATTAGGCTCCATTCAAACAAACATGCGTAATTGAGGTTGTACCTTTGTAAATGCAGCTTTATTTGATGTTGCATTTTTTCCTCAAATTGAGGGTGGGGAATTTGGGCTGCGTCTTAAATTCAAGGGTGTCTTAAATTTTAAGAAATACAGTAGCTAAATTAGTTCTTTCTGGTGAAAACTGCGGTTCAAAGACATGACCACTTTGTTTTCTTCTTTGGTTATTATATACTGTCAGACTAAAAGCCCATGTGGAAATCAACAACATTTAGACCATTTGGTAGAAATATCTAGCAAGATACAGACAAATACACATATTCATACTGACAACCATTTTGTCACATGTGAGCCCTATTTAAAGTAAAGCAAACCTTGTAACCATGTACAGATGTTATGCGTCCTTAGGAGGCTTTGGTTTCTAAAATAACACAAGAAATGTTGTTCAAATTACTGTGAACCTTTTATTGTAACAAACAAAGTCCATGGGAAACCAATGATATCTACACCCTGCTGATTATGCACTCTTTTATGGTCTTTCCAGTGGACCCTTGGGACCTATCTATGGGTTCTTATATTAAATGTCAAATAATAGTAAAGATGCCATTTCTAATTGCACCTGCTGAGTTCCCACCCACATGTATGGTTCCACTGGACTCTGTTTGAGCTTTCATTTTGTGCTAACACTGTTCTGTGCCCTGTGGTCTTTTGCTGATACAGTAGGAACCCCATGTTGGACCCGAGATAATGTACAGATATACAATAGGCATTCTCAAACAAAAATATAATGATTGTTTGAGAAATACAGGGATTGAATGCATCAGCCACCACCATAATAGTACATGTTGTTGTAAAATAAGCTGTTGTTCTGTATTTAAAAGGCAGTTTTATGCAGATATATTTGGATTACTTGTGTTTTTCATTAAAAAAATGTTTGTAAGCAGGTTTAAATTTACTGTAGACTATAGTATACTGTACATTGTCACCAGTGTTGGGTTTTGATTCCTCCTGCATTACATATATTATTTTAATTCAACAAAAAAAGTATTTGTGACATAACTAATGTATTGGATCGCTGTACACTTCTGAAACTAGGTATGATTTTAAATATCGTATAGTGATAATGCTTGTTCTCAGTCTGTTGCAGAAGCCGCCTTTTTAACTTTATTAACCGGGATCTTTATATACAGTGTACTGTAAAGCAGCATGTCCCTTCATTTTAATCATGGTATTTATGCAGGGTAAGCAGAACATAGTCAGTAAATACATCTGTTTACAATCAGGTGTCGCAAAGTAAAACCTTAAAGGTGGACACACATGAGCAGAGCATTTTTTATGTGTGTATATTGCTATTCTTGTATTGCTATCAGAGTGAAAACACAGTCAAGATAAAATACCACAGCAGACGAATACCTCAGTGGCTCACTACACCTGGCTGTAAACCAACCAGAAACCAGCATTAGATTTGCATCACATGTCACACACGAGTGAAACCTACAGTATTGAGAAGAAAGCTTATACTCGCAGTGGTGATAATTAAAGGGCGGTCTCTGTCCTCTTGGCAAACTCACCGAGTCTGATTTGCTTGCTAAACCTTAAATGTGACCAACTGCTGGACTTGGACCCTGGACCCTGGACCCTTCTGCACATAGAAAACGAACTATACAAGGTAACCTGACTCGGAAGTAAACATTTTGTGCGTAGTTTAGTTAACAGACAAGTGTGAACAGCAAGCACATTGGTACATTGTTTCAAACTAAACGAACCAGACCAAGTCCATTTGAAACTGACCCAGTGTGAATGCAGCCTAAGTTTCCTTTTGAACACAGTCACTATTAGCAGCAGCAGTAACCGTGCATTTTACAACCTGAATTAAAACGTTGTTAAACAGATAAACTAAAACAAAACAGAAAAAGTAATTCAAGGGACCAAGGTTATTAAAAAAAAAAACCTCAAACAATCAATACAAGTCTCTTCTTTTTTTGCCATTACAAATATGAAAAACGTTTAAAGATTTAAAGGATGGCAGTATTTAGATCTGTTCTTGTTTAGATAATTCAAACATTTGTAATGTATATACCATGTAATATATTACAATTTTTAGGCCTGTATTTTTACATGTGTGAGATAAGCAAGTCAGTGTGGCTGATCATGTCAAGCGGTAAGAAAGACTGGGGGTAGACATACACAGCAGTACAAAATACCTGTAGAAAAGAGGTGGGTTAGCTACTGTAGGGTACCCGGAGAATGATATATTTTTAGGACCATCCATTGAATAACTGAACCAGACGCAGCTGTTGTGAGAGAATACTTAATTAAGCAATAGAACCCTCTTTAGAGGGCTTTACTCTTATGAGGGTTATGTTGCAATTAGAAAATTGATATGTTAAAAAAAAAAAAACAATTACAGTTTTTCAGTTTGTTTTATTCAGGATTTTATACAGCACTAGTTTTTGTTGTTAATGAATATAAACATGTTCCTCAATATTCCACGAGTAATGTGGTTTGTTCAGAATTCCATCTGTGGTCTGGTAGCCGGTATCGTAGTGGTGAACGATGTTGTGACACGGGTACTTCCAATAGCCTAAACAATACCTCAATACTACAAACAAATCTTACATGGAGCTGTTCTTCAGCTTAGGTACTTCATACAGAAACACAGAGAATTAGATGGCTCTGTAGCAACCTTCTTGTATATAACTATTAGTAAAGCACTATACTACACCTTCTTACATAGAAATAACAAATACATTAACGGGTATTGTACCTTTTAAGCAGTTGTTAGCTGGACCTGCTGCAATTAAAGTCCTGTATATCAGTCTTTGGCTTCAATAAAAAGTCCGTTTGCCGGGGCTCCCGAGTGGCGCATCCAGTAAAGGCGCTCTATGTGGAGTGCAGGATGCACCCTATAACCTGGAAATCACAGGTTCGAGTCCAGGTTATGTCATTGCCAACTTTAGGTCGACAGGGAAATCAACGGTTTCACCGCGCACCAGTGACCCCTAATTGGCTCCACTGCAGACCCGCAGGCACCCTTTCAGATCTGTGTCCTCCGGCACTATAGGTCGGGTGGCTTCACTGTGGATCCGCAGTGGGAAAAAATAACGGATTGGCAGGAACACGTTTCGGAGGATGCGTGTTTCAGCCTCCATTTCCCGAGTCGTCGGGGTTGCAGCGTGAACCGGGATAAAAATAATAATTGGGCATTCCAAATTGGGGAAAAAATGGGTAAAACTAAATTAAAAAAAAAAAAGAAAAATACAAATGACTTGAGTTTTTAACAGCTGAAAAGAATATGCATGCGTCCGCATCAGATGTCCCTTAACATTTTAATAATAATAAAAATACAATGTTTTAACAGAAGTAATTTCTATCTGAACTATAGCTGTTCATTACATTAAGTCTGTCTGCCCACCCTTGACAGAAAGGAGAAAAAGCATCTGTTTGCCTGTATTCTTTTCAGTGTGTACTTATTTGTTCACTTACCATAGCTCATAATGGATGGTTGTGGCTTAGTCAGAATACATTAATCTGTTTTACCTCTTAGGAAATCATTGAGTACTTCTAGATTACTGTGCAAAGAGACTTTTTCATTTCTTATGGATGACTGTGGCAAAGTGGTTAACAATGATAATCCAGGTGCAATGAAGATTTAATTGTATAATCCAACACCTGATGGCTAACAGCAGTGAACAATAACAATGTTAATGAAGCAATAAAGCGGCGTGTATTGCTTATTTATAATCTGCGGGTTTGCCCCGAAATAATAACAGTCCCGTTTCAGTTCACCCACACGTAACACATACGCAAACACAAACACCAGTCCATAGTGTGTGCTCTAGTGCTCGTAGTGAATACATTTCTTTCGTGACAACAATGTGATCCGGGTTTACTGCTGTCCTTTGGCGACAGCTCCGGATCATAGCCATCCAGATAATAATACAACAGCATATTAATAACGACAAACAAAACACTCACGTACTACAAAACAGGTTCTCATTTTGGTTGTTCGATTTAACCATTCACAAAGGAACAGATCACCTCACTATGTTCCCTTTATATACCGTCAACCATGACCCCTTGGTTAACGAGCGCACCCGCTCCTCCAATCCGCGAAATGCCACACCGTTAACCTTCTAGGTCAATGATTTAGTGTACCATAGCTCAGTCCCCTTTCTAGATGGCCGACTTCTGCCTAACCCTGGGAATGAACTGTCGGGCCATCTAGTCCACGGTACTCTGTTCCCTTTACTCAGCACTCTCACAGGTCGGGAAAGAGATCTATCACCAAGAATCATTCGATCTCTGTCACAATGACCTATAATTCACATCAGAATCAGAAACACTAAATGAATATTCCCAATTGCATATTGTTGCTATAACATTACACACTGTACCTTTCACTTTGAAGAATTGAATAACAGCAGACAATATGCTTTAGGTATTCTATTTTTAAAAATAGTGCTGTTTCTGTTGAAGGGTTGATATTAGGGGTGCAACAATGAATCGATGCATTGATTATTGATCAATTGTCCTTAAGTTTCCCGCACTTCGATTACATATTGGTGAATCAATGTATCAAATTAGCACCCAGTTTGAAGTCTCCTGTTGCCGGTTTGCATTAAAACCTTGAGTGTGTGAGAGTGCTCTTCTTTTAGTGCTAGTACGGTAGATTCACATGTTGTTATGATACACACTTTAGACCTCTACATTGGCGTTGGACAAATCAGAAGTCGGCCTATTGTATTCACGTTTTCTTGATTTAAAAATTAAGGCAATACGTGTTTTGTTTTTTTTAATCTGTTAAATCTACCAATTTACCTTCTTTTGTTTCAAAGCATGTTGTGTTTGGATTCTATATATGACAATATTATATAAAAAGAAGCTGAAATTAGTAAGACAATTACATGTCAGGATTTCTGAGATTAATTCAAATGTTTTGCGTTTGGACATAAAATGTTAACAGTAATGAACAACCATAGTTCAGATAGAAATTACTTCTGTTAAAATATAGTATTTTTTATTAGTATTACAATGTTAAAGGTCAGCTGTTAAAAACGCAAGTCCTTTGTATTTTGTTCTTTCCTTTATAATCGAAATGTTCTAATTTGAATATAAGTTGTGTCTTTTTGATGAACTATTATGCACAACTGCGTTTTTAGTTATTGGATCTTCTGTTAAAAAAAAATAAAATAATGTTCTTTATTTTGAAAAATAAAATGTCAATGCATTGATTACCGTTGATAAATGCCTATACGATAATCAAATACAAAATTAGGGTGCTGGTTGCACCAGTAGTTGATATCAATAAATATACAGTAATTGATGCAATTTACTTTCGGTGCTATTTAGGCTTTTAGGCAGGATTAGCCCCACATACTGTATGTCTCACTTTTCTTGTCACACACTGTATAGGAAAAACAAGCTAAAATAAACAATGTACTTGGTTTCAGACTGTGGGGAAAACAGAGAACCAAGCATGTAATTATACATATACATTATATAAAACAACTGCTATAATCCTTCCAATGGTTTTTCATTATACGCACCACAAAATCTAAAGTTGGCCTGTGTAAAAGTCCACTTCTACACCACCACATTTGTAAGTGTTAAGCAATCCAATCTGTTCATGTCTTTTTAAGAGAAATTCAGATACAAATTTAAAAGCTTATACATGTATTAATAAAAAAGCTCTTTTTAAAATATAGTAGTGCCATAGTTATGTTTTTTTTTTATATAGCATTTATTCTACAGTATGAGAACAAAGGTAACAATCTATAGTAAACTAATTTAATATAAATGAAAAAACTGCCCTTCAAAAAAGATCAATCCCATATTATTTGACATAAATAAACTCAACATATGTTGTGCACACAATCACTTCCTCATTCCTTTGTTATTGTGTTTTTGTTTCCCAGCTAATGTGCTCCTGTGCCATAATAATCTGTAGCTAAATGGTAATCGGTCTATTGACAGCGTAACTGTAACATTTTGACACATCATTATTCATACTTAACCACTTGACCTGGAATAAATGTTAAAGCAATTACTGCTGAGAGCATTGCCATACGAAAATTGCTGTAAACCTTAGAGATAATCAAAATGCAAAGCTGGTAATGAAAGCAATGCGAAAAAGTGCAAATTCCATTATACAGGTTTTTATTAGGCAAGTCAGTACTAGTTGATATTATATAGTCATTTAGTTTTATTAAAAGGAAAACTAAGCAGCTAATTATTTAACATTCTGGCACCCATTTTAATTTGGAATTTGCAATGGAAATAGGGCGTTATGTGGACCACCAATTTAGTACATTGAAATATTAAAATGGTTTCATAACATGGCATCTGCTCAGGGTCACTGTTTCGACTGTTTTGGATAACTTCAATTATTATACACACCTAATTAAGAAATGGAGTACATCTATTCAGGCAAATTTTACATCAGGTTACTAAAATACAAAAAGGATAAAAATATACTTTTGTGTAAGGGGCCACTAATTTGAGTTAATTAGTGCATTCAACTATAGGCAAATCCCGTTTACACAGGTATTAAACTTGAACACTTGGCGTATACCTCCCAATGATGCCAACAGCTAAACGAGCAAGGTGGTTTTGCTGTGTTAGTCAACGTATTTAGGAACTAGTTCTCCTGCTTCATCATAGAGACTAGTGGTTTTCAACCATTTTTTAAAACCATACCCCTTCTGTCTGGTGGTTTTAGCGTAAGTACCCCTTTACAATTTCTGCTGTACTGAATGGCACCACAGTTGCAATAAAAGGCAGAATAATCTGATTAACAAATTCATTTTTCCCCCATTTAATTAATATATAATCTATGTCACAACCGTTTGGGTCTGATAAATTGCTGGTTTAGGACACAATACGAAACAATAGGCCTAATTCTTAAACCTTTTAATTACTAGTTTTTGGATGCACAGAATCAAATTACAGTATTTGAGAAACACACATTTGTTTTCTATTCAGCATAAAGCTATAAATAATCCAAAATAGTCTGCACTGTAAATGTTACCATTTACTTCCCATCTCAGCATAATTGTGTGCCATTTAAAAAGTTTACAATACCAAAAACATTAACCTCAAGATAAAAGTATAACAACTAACAATGATAAATGTTTTATAAAAGCCAACATAATTATCCAGAGGGTAACTTTCACTCTTTGCACTTTGTGTTTTCTTCCATCGTTTTTCTTTTGCAAGTTAGAAATTTATCCATTTCAAACACCGAAAAAAAATTCAACCAGCCGCTATTACTGTTACTAAAATGCAGCTAAATAAAACAAAAAACATGAAAGTATGAGTATTCTGACTATATGTTTACTGGAGCATTTGTACTTCTAAAGATGCAGAAAGATTGTGCTTCACTGATTAGTATTCAATTATACAATGTGTTGAAAACTGCAAAGTTCATGAGCAGCACAGAGCCCTGTCCAACCAATCGCCAAACGCCTACCTCTCCCACCCATTTATCAGAGTGGAAAACCGTTCAATCGAAATCATGCATGCATACCTAACCCTAACTATACTATACTAACCTTTGAGCTGCTAAACAAAAATGAAATATTTACACACAATGGTTTAGAGGAAATATATACTACTGTTAAAAAAAAATCGATTTTAAATTATTATTTTCTTTTAATTCATTTTTATTTTTGCATTTCATCCTCCGTACCCCTTATGACCCTTAGAAGTACCTCCAGGGGTATGTGTAGCCCTGGTTGAAAACACTTGGTATAGACCATAAGCTTCAGGTGTAAATTGAATCTTGATGAATCAAATCTGGAAGCCCTCAGCAAAACAGAATGTCCTATGGTTTGGTTTTTTCGAGGTATTCTGGGTCTGTTACTAGGTTTGTTGACTGTTAGGATTGATCGTTGGGGCGGTATGTTAGGGTAGTTTAAAAACGGTACAGGACAAAGTTTAGTAGCAGTAGAGTTGTATGTGGGCCATTGGTAAGAGCAGTTTTTGACTGACCTGAAGAATTGTGTCTCCACAATTTCGACGACAGGTTTTTAGTTCAATTTAATAATTAAGGACATGGTTGGAACAACGAACAGGACTGGATGTACGGACGTCGTCTAACCCTGCCAAACCATTCTGAGGTGGGGAAATCCACTTGTCCTACACCCAGTCAAAAGTGGACTAATTTGTGGATGGGCAGTGAGCTCGTAAAACAGGACCTTTACCAGATGCTTAATCCATTTCTATTTGGAGGGTCAAATAACTGCTGGTTTAATAGCATCAAGGTTTTATTCATTTAAATTAAACAATTTAGAACAAATGTTGGAACAAAGACTTGGCTCCTTAAGACACATGATTATATATATATATATATATATATATATACAAAGTTTTGCATCACCCTATAGAATGAATACATTTAGCTTCAAGCCGAATGAAACCTGCTGAATAATGTTATGTTGTCATATTGAATTACATACCACTTCGTAGTTTTCCATATAACAAAAAACTGACAAAAATTAAAAAAAACTGACATTTCAAAATCTGACATGAAATAATGTACTACTATTATGCATTCCGGTAGACTTGTGTGATATGTTTTTGTAGTTTCTTTGACCACATGATGTTAAATATAAGATCTACAGTATGTTCATATTTTTTCCCCCGACATATGCGTCTACACACCCATTTCACACAGACCGATCAGGATAGCACATGTACCCCATCTCTTCCTCCTTATACTAGTTTTGTGACCCCTCATATTTTCCATCAATAAAAACAAAACAAATCAACCTGGACAACAACCTCCTGCCCCCGGCTAAGCGAGATGATATAATAATAAAATCTGCCGACAAACATAAGCCGTTTGGACTAAAGATCTCTATATAAAATAAGCCTATCAACTTTCCGATACTAAGTTCTACGTTAAGAATGGCAATAATCTCACTCAGCATTTACAGGCCACTACCATTTCCACTATGGATGATGTCATCTTAAACAATCTTACCAGCATCATCTCGTAAACTAATTGTTCAAAACCCTTGCTGCAGTCGTTTCTATTTACTTCTTAAAATCCACAAACCAAACATCAGCCTGTTCCTGCCCCACTGAATTGATCTCCAAATTTATTGACGATATCTTCAAACCCCTTGTCGAATCACTGCCCTCATCTGTCAATGACTACAAAAATGTGATAATTTCACAGAACACCACCATTGTGATAATCCTATTCTTTTTATGATGGACATTAAAAGCCTCTCAACTGTTAACCCCAACAGTGAAGGTTTAATTGCATTATTATTATTATTTATTTATTTGGCAGATCCCTTTATCCAAGGTGACTTGGATTGTTTTTATTTTAATGGACATTTTTTCAAGTAAGGGGTGTCAGCATGGGAACTAAAATGAGGCCATAAAATGCCTGCCTTATTTGTGGGATCAGTTGAAAACAGCAATGCAATGGAAACACACCTAAGCTATATCTCAGATACATTGACGACATCTTTGGAATTTCAACTAACTCTTGGTAAGATTTAAAACGGTTCATTCAGTCAGTAGCAAATTTCTACCCAGCTCTGGAATGCACATGGAACATCTCATGAACAGGCACCAGTATATAATTTTTACATCACCTGTTTGAATTCCACCATTGACTATCCACTACAAACCAACCGATTCTCATTCGTCTGTACAGTATGACTCAGTTCCTTATTCCCAATTCCCAATTTAAGACGTATTTGCATGATCAAGACTTTTTCACCAAAACTGAGGACTTTTTTTATTTTTTTTAAAATTTTTTTTTACAAATTATAGTTTTCCAGAAGAGATCATCACTGAAGCTAAATCCCACATTTGCTTTATATAATAATAGTAAACAACATGTAGATGACAGAATTCCTCTGGTCCTCACATATCACCCTCCAAACAGAGAAACAGAGAAAATCGTGCAAAGAATCTTTAAAATTATTATTAAAATGTTATTAAAATAAAATTATTATTACAGCAAGACCCATCTACAGCATCTATTTTCAACTCCCCCACTGATATCATATAGAATAGACAAGAATCTAAGAGAATATGTAGTCCACTGTGAGATGCGTCCTTCTGGGGAATTTGTAAAAGCCACACTTCCATGCAATAGACTCCACAATGTACTACATTTAAATACATTAATAACCAACCTGAGATCAAAGGCACTAAATCATCATTCATTGTCCATGAACCTTTTACATGAACCTTTTACACGTACCTCTAAAGGAATGGAAGAAATGCAACAAACTGTACATTGGGGAGACTAAAAGCTGTTTAGCAGACCATTTTGTGGAACATTTATGAAGCATTCGAATCAACACCACTACATTTCAACAATAATAATCACACTGCTGAACACATCACCATCAGTGGAATCAGAGTGCTATGAAACAAATGCAGCTCTGAAACGTTGGAACCTCTTGGAATGAACATTCTTTTCTGACAATCATGGCATTATCCACAGAATTTATGAAAAATAACAAGTTTACTTCAGCTGTGTTTTACTTTTCTTTCTACACAGCTTTTGTCCAAAAAGAGTGGCTTTTGTCCAAAACATCCTGATTTAAAAAAAATAATAGTAATTTAAACCTTGTGTACATTTCACTCTCTCTCTCTCTCTCTCTCTCTCTCTCTCTCTCTCTCTCTCTCTCTCTCAATTCAATTCAATTCAATAAGCTTTATTGGCATGACAAGAATAAAAAAAGTTTTGCCAAAGCAATGTATAACAAACATTACAAAGCCTTAAACATTACTAAAACATTTCCCTCTCTAACATCTTTCACCCTCCCATTCTCCCTTTCTTCTTCCTTCCCTCACCCTCACCCTCTTCCCTTTCTCCCTTCCTTTCCTCTTTTACCATCCTTTTATCCCTCTCTTCTCTCACCCTCTTCCCTTTCTCATTCTCCTCTTCCTTCCTCTTAAAATGTAGTTACACATTTTCAACAACAGAGACCACAAGATAATTCTAAAATTCACATCTGTTTTGTATTCAAATACAATAGGTCTTTGTTGTAATGTGGATTGGACTGTAACATAATATCTAAAATCTTATTTACATGAACGTTTCATTGATTTAACCCTAATAACTTAGTTCTCTCCACCAGAGTTTTATTAAGGCATCTGTCAATTGATTTTTTATTTTTATGTACAGCTGTCTCAAATTAGCCTAATGCCAGGTATTGCAGTTCACAGGAAGGCTTCATAAGCTGTTATTAAGGTTTACTGTACAATATTGAGGTATAAATTAACAGCGCTCCACCACCATTGATTTCTTTAGATATATTCCTCCCAAAGTCAATGTTGGCCCAGCCTGACTAATTTATTGTTCTCTTTCCATAGTAAACACTAATAATTGCTTTCTAAGCCATCATTTAAAATTTAAAATCTGAATTCAAGTTAGCAATGGGCTATTGCTCCCAATTTCTCTGGAGAGACAATTATTATCCTTTGAAGTAGGTTACCATGTAGATTGATGGATGGCTGTCTGGTAGGTAAAGTATATAGAATGAATAATATTATACTCCTACTAAAGTGTGTCTAATAAAGCCCAGTAAAAACATTTTATCACCTGTGGTCAATGCTGGTAGCCTCACATGAAAACTTTGGCACATGAAGGCATGGGCACTATAAGATGTTGGCAAGTCGCTTGGCTTGGAGGAAATGCTATTCTTTCAAAATACCAAGCAGGTCTCCTTGGATTTACATATACCTGTACATGTATTCCACAGGGCCAAATATGTTATGGTCCAGCGATTGGGCTAGCCAAGGTTATGTGGCAGTCAAAACTATTTTATCATTAAAGTTATCAGTGTATCATAGCAGTGGCACAATATGAACAATGAATCAACCCACATTGATCACTTATGATTATGATGGCTTAGAAAGCAACCCTCACTGACTGCTACTGTTGGTGTGTTTCAAAGGCATGATTATCTTCATTGGAGCAATTCCTGACAGGCAAAGGGTTGATGTGTAATTCAGCCCTGACTTCTGAACCTGCTGAAAACCACCGCATTTAATCACACTATCTATACAAGCTGTACAGGTCTATTACCTATAGAGAACATAATGTATGTGCTGTTCACTGTCTCTCCCCTTCTGTTGTTGCATATGTACACTTTGCAATAAACAAAAGACGAGATCACTGAGTTGTAAAGCATATTTCTCATTATCTAATTGCCAATCACTGAAATTATTTTTAAGGAAGACCAGACGAGTGAACACAATTTATTGACTAGTTCACAGAGCGCAATGCAAATGATATATATCTTAATTTTAGAAAAACCTGCTGAGGGGCTTAGACATAGATTTACTTCCCATTGACATTGTGCATTAAATTCAGAAACATAATGCAATGAGCGCTTTAGAGAATTTGTCTTCTTTGAATTCCCTTTCTCTGGAGATGCAGTAATCTTACAATTTAAAATGTATTTTACTTCCTAGAACTGAGTAAAATATTTCAGTTGTCAGTTTGGGTTTCAACAAAACTGAAAATGGAAACAATAAAGTTCTACAAAGTTCTGTCACCAGCAACTGTTTGATAAAGCAGCATGTACTGCAGAATATTGTATGAAGGGCAGTGAATTTAAATGAAACATTTATGTCTTGGCTGCCCTAGGGCAAGCACAATCCACATTAATAATGCAGAGTTACTTTGAAATATATTGTTTTAACATAAATGTATTGCGACAAACTCCCAAACTGAGTAATGCAGCACAACTGCAATGTTACAAGCAAGTTATTTTAACCATTTTTAAATTAATCATTCTGTTCAGTAGAGCAGTTCACCTGTACCATGATGAATAAAATATTGTACTGGTGATATTACATATACCTGGGCATGTTATAAACAATTGATGAATGCTTGACCTCAGAAATATGTTGACAATGTTTTCTGTTTAGAAAACCTTGTTAAAGTAGCACTGGAAGTGTATTGCTTAAGAAAAATTCAACCAGTCTAAATAGATATTGCTTGCACAAATAATGTTTGAACAGATGAGCTTTAAAAATAAGTGGTCTTTCTGTCCTGGATTATTAATTTTTGAACAAATGAGCTTTAAAAATAAAGGGTGTTTCTGTTCTGACTTATTGAAAAATAGATCAAGTTAGTATTTGTATTTATTTTATTTCTTTAACTGGCTGAAGTCCCCTACATATCCTAAGTAGAAAGCAAAACAGTATTGTCCAAGTAAGGCAATGCTCAGTGGGTCAATATGTGTGACTGTTTTGTTGCCCCCTGTGGACTTTTACAGACTGTTTTGTGGAGAGATCAAGATCATATAACAGTAGAACAAGCAAACAAATCCTAATGCAGCCAGTTAATTAGAAACCTTTTTCAGTCCTTTGTTAGCAAAACCAAGATTGCTATTTCTATTTACCCATGTTCCTATAGTGCCGATGGAATTGTTTATTATTATTTTTAACAAGTCTTCTGTTTTATAGTAAACAAAGTACTGTGCTGTCTACATTAAAATTATGCTGCCCAGTACCCACTAGCTGTACTGCTACACTGTCTTCAAAGGACTGTTAAGGAGCTACATTTTGCTAGAGCAATCAGGCTGAATTTCAGACTTGCACCCTCTAATGGCTTCTAGTGGCTACTACATCCAACGCTCACTGCCCTGAACTGAAAGGTACACGAACACACAGTAATGTTTTTACCTACATTTCATAAATAAATTAATCATTTCTGTATTTTCATCACTTATTGTTATTAAAATGACCACTAAAGCTTAACCACAACAAAAAACTCAGGAGGGTGAAGACGAACACACGCAGTCCTCCGAAGCACGTCCCTTCAGCCAACCGCTTCTTTTCACACTGCAGACCCACCATGCAGCCACCTCACAGCTACAGCGTCGGAGGACAACGCAGTTCTGGGCAGCTTACAGGCAAGCCCGCAGACTACAAGTGTCACTGCTGCGTGGTGAGCCAGAGGACACCTTGGCCGACCTAAGCCCTTCCCCCACCGGGCGGCGCCGGCCAGTGTGCGCAGCCCCTGGGAGCTCCTGTCCACGGTCGGCAGTGAATAGCCTGGACTCGAACCGGCGACGTCCAGGCTCTAGGGCATATCCTGCACTCCACGCGGAGCGCCTTTACCGGATGCGCCACTCAACATTTTCTATTTTTGAGTGTGTGAGTTAAGTGTACTGTAACCGCTTCTTTTTTTACCCTTCAACAGAACTAATTAAACTAAACGTCATGTTACTCCAGCATTCACCTTACCGCATTTACAATTACTAACACCATTTATTTGTCCATGCACAACTTCAGTCTGTGCCACATGATATGCGACCTACACCTAACTCCTAAACTTAACCCCCACTTAACTCTGTCACTATTAAACTGTTATTATTATTTCAACCTCATTGGTTTCTCACCCTCTAGCGGCCTCTAGTGGCTACTACATCTGACGTTCACCAACTGAAGTGAAAGTTAATACGCAGTCAGATTTTGACCTATATTTCATATATAAATTAATAATTTCTGTATTTTCCTCAATTTATTTTACTTAAAATAACCTATTAAAGCTTATCAACCAAAAAAATGGGAGAATGTTGTATTAACCTCCATTCTATTTGAGAGATACCATATTTTTGCTATTTAATTCTATATAAATCACTAAGGTGTTTGTCATTGTTTTCAGTGGTCATTATATGCCAACACAATGAGTTACTGTCAGATAAAGGTGCAGATTACCAACTACCATCTTGAGTTTATTGGTTAACATATGCCAAACAAAAAATAAATGCTAATTGCAGGCCATTAAATAACAACAATTGTTGAATGTTTTATAGATGTTAAGGATCGATGCCGAAAATCGTGCAGTTGCTGAAATGCCCGGGCAGTTCGCAAAGTGCCCAGCTGCGGTGGGCAGATGCTGAATTAGCATTGAATTTTATGTCATTTCGGCATCTGCCCGGGCTGTTTGTCAACTGCCCACAGTCACCCGGGCTGATGGCGAAGAAAGATTTTTTTAACAGATACCGTATACTACTAATGGGAGTTGCCTTTAAGCGCTAAAGTGCACCACCATCGAGCCACCCATTGCCATGTTTATTTAAATAACTTAAATACTTTCTGACAACACTAGTTTAGAGCAATGGTATTCAACAAAATATCAATGCACAAGGTTATTTTCATCATGAGTTAGATACAGAGGGTTATCTAGTTATTGATATTTTGTTGAGTTCCGTAGCTGTAAACTGCATTGTCAGAAAGTATTGTAGCGAGCTGGACTACATGTGTTATGTGTTATATGGTTTTATGTTGCTGTTCTGTGTTTTGTCAATGTCCTGAGTGTCTGTGCATGTGAACGAGCGCACCCGTGGGGTGGAGGGGAGCGTGATCAAGTCGTGGTCCCAGTGTGCTTGTGAATGTTGTCCAATAACATGTCTTGTTATATCTAAATGTTACATGTTTTCACAGGGTTTTGGGGTTTAAAGGGACAGCTTGCATGCTGCTGTGGGCTGTGTTGTGGTGTCCTGACCTTGTGTCAATAGAATCTTGATTGAGATCTTGCTGCGGTCGTCTGCCTCCCTTTTGTTTACCCCAGAACGCTGCAGTATTTAGGCGGTGCGCTTTTGCCAGAGGTAATTCACTCTCTATTAGTAGTATACTGTATCTGTTAAAAATCTTTCTTCGCCATCAGCCTGGGGTGGCTGTGGGCAGTTGAAGAACTGCCCAGGCAGATGCCGAAATGACATAAATTCGATGCTAATTCGGCATTTGCCCACCGCAGCTGGGCATTTCGGCAACTGCCCGATTTTGGCATCGGTCCACAACATATACTGTATAATGCAACAATTTATTACAATATTAAGTAGCATGTAAGATCCTTCTCAAAAGTCTGGGAATACATTTTAAGAGGATTATTTGCACTGTTTACTCAGGTAATAGTTCATTATATATGTGACAGTGCAAGGTCCCTCACGAATAGTACATGGACATTATGTTGGACTCTTGTCTTAAGCTGTGTTGTTATTTTAACAGCTGTGTTATAAATGTACATTGGTTTTAAACGTTTACTTTGTATATTTGTTTAGTTTCAAAATGTTTGTACTCATCTTGTTTGGCATGGTCAGACTGACCTCCATTTTGAAACACTAAATGACTGGTGAAAGTTCGTAACTGCTCACTACGTTCAAATACTGCACAAAACCACCATTGTAAATGACTAAGAAGCTTTTTGTTTTAGCCAATTTTTCTTTAAAAGATTCCGAAAAAAGTTCCAGTAACACTAGTAATACAGGCATCGATATGTTAATGTAATTAAATCATATGTAACGGGACTATTGTCTCTAGCTTAGTAATATATTGAACAAAATACGTTTCTATTTCATTTGAAATAACATATGTGTATATGTCTTTATTTCTAAAAAATACTAACCCATTTAATAAGCGCAATAAGACACTCCATTCCTGGGTGTTGGGTGTACTAGAATAACTTCCAGGGGCTGAAGGCATATCCTACACCCTGTTCTGTCATATTGCTTTCATAGTGTGTGTGCGTGTGTTTATATATATATATATATATGCGTCTCACTCTAAATGAACCAGAACGAATGCGTATCTTTTTCATAAGATACAATATAGATGGGCATAACTGACTGATATGCAATCCTTAATTGAGTCTCTGTTCAGGAGATCGTTCACACCTGCCTTGAGGGCAACATCAGAAACTGATAATTTAGCCTACTAGATGCAAATATCAGGACCTTGAAGTTACTGAAATAAGCTGTCCAAAACCCGACATTTGCCATTTCCCCTAGTTTTGATGGAACTGTATGGTACAGAGCAAAAATACACAGTTGTGCATTTTTCTTTTAAATGTGAAAGTTTAAGGAGGGTATGTTGGAATGTTTTGCATGAGTTTATAAAATGCCCACAGTGTTCCTTGAGAACCCGCTCGTCTTGTTGTGAGTGCAATAACTGGTAAAACACCAAGGGAGAAACAAATCTCAATTCAAACAATCCCTTTGTAACAGCTGATTGGATCACTTCTTTGCAGAGCCATCATGTGTTTGGAATGTAATTGGTAAAATTGCAATGTTTAAACACTATTCAAAGTAGTGCATTTCAATACAATTTAGATAATTAAGGAAGATATCAAATTTGTGAGGAATTACACATATGTGTTTTCAATTAAAACAATTTCCATCACGGAAACTTGTAATGCGTCCACTTCTTCTGCAATAAGGATCTTACACAATTCAGCCTCCACGTTTGCTCTGTCTGCCTGGCACCGACACCCCAAAACCGTTCACGCTCAGTCTGCAAAATCTGTGACGTCAGCCGCAGACTGTGGATACAATCTAGCTGGGCGAAAAAGTATCACGAATGCAGTTGACTTCCTGCAATGAGGGCAGCACCAAGTTTGGAAAGCAGGAGGGGGTTAATTTGAAATGTTTATTTTATATTGCTTGCTTTTAGACACTCTGGGCAGGATTTTCAACAACCAGTGTTATTGAATCAAACTCGTGGTATAGTAACGGGAGCTTTAGTAGCAAGTGATTTCCAAACAAAAAGTGTTAATTAAATCAGTCCGTCAATACTTTGAAATTGAGTCGATGAGGTTGTTAATGAACGCATTTCTTGTCAAAAAGCTTAATTGTCGCAGGTCACGTACATAACTTCCTGCCTCAACGACTAAATAAGGGGAACTCGTTAGTCAAAATGTTTGTTAACGAGCTGAAGAAAAATGAATGGAAGCATTATTCTCTAGTATGGAAACTACTAGCGTTCAGGCAGACGGCTCTCTCACCTTCAAGCAGCAGCCAAATGGAAATGAAATAAAAAATAATGGGAATATCTATTTTGTAAACTTCATTTAAAATTGTGCATTTTGTCATGCAGAATGTACATTTATTTAGATGACTTCACATATACAATGCTGATTTACAATTATTATTATTATTTATTTCTTAGCAGACGCCCTTATCATTATCCTTATCAATTGTTACAAGATATCACATTATTTCACATTATACAGATATCACATTATTTTTACATACAATTACCCATTTATGCAGTTGGGTTTTTACTGGAGCAATCTAGGTAAAGTACCTTGCGCAAGGGTATAGCAGCAGTGTCCCCCACCTGGGATTGAACCCACGACCCTCCGGTCCAGAGCCCTAACCACTACTCCACACTGCTGCCCTGGGGTGATTATCTGGCATGTGGGTAAAAATCAGACGGCACAGATATAAAAAAAAAAAAATGGCATGGGGCGGGGGGTATCTATCTATATTTTCTTATGTTGACATCTACTTGTGTATGTATTTTAGTATGTACAATTGTAGGCTATAAATAAATAAGAACATAAGAAAGTTTACAAACAAGAGGATGCCATTCAGCCCATCTTGCTCGTTTGGTTGTTAGTAGCTTATTGACCCCAGAATCTCATCAAGCAGCTTCTTGAAGGATCCCAGGGTGTCGGCTTCAACAAAATTACTGGGGAGTTGGTTCCAGACTCTCACAATTCTCTGTGTTAAAAAGTGCCTCCTATTTTCTGTTCTGAATGCCCCTTTATCTTATCTCCATTTGTGACCCCGGGTCCTTTGTTTCTTTTTTCAGATCAAAAAAGTCCCCTGGGTCGACATTGTCAATACCTTTTAGAATTTTGAATGCTTGAATCAGATCACTGCATAGTCTTCTTTGTTCAAGACTGAATAGATTCAATTATTTTAGCCTGTCTGCATATGACTTGCCTTTTAAACCAGGAATAATTCTGGTTGCTCTTCTTTGCGCTCTTTCTAGAGCAGCAATATCCTTTTTGTAGTGAGGTGACCAGAACCGAACACAATATTCTAGATGAGGTCTTACTAATGCATTGTAGTTTTAACATGACTTCCCTTGATTTCAATTCAAACCTTTTCACTATATATACAAGCGTTTTGTTGGCCTTTTTTATAGCTTCCCCACATTGTCTAGATGAAGACATTTCTTAGTCAACATAAACTCCTAGGTCTTTTTCATAGATTCCTTCTTCAATTTCATTATCTCCCATTTCATATTTATAATGCACATTTTTATTGCCTGCATGCAGTACCTTACACTTTTTTTTATTAAATGTAATTTGCCATGTGTCTGCCCAGTTCTGAATGCTGTCTTGATCATTCTGAATGACCTTTACTGCTGCAACAGTGTTTGCCACTATACCAGAATCTTAGTCATTAATGTAGATTAGGAAGAGCAGAGGACCTAATACTGATCCCTGTGGTACACCACTGGTTATCTCGCTCCATTTTGAGGTGTCTCCTCTAATCAGTACTTTCTGTTTTCTACATGTTAACCACTCCCTAATCCATGTGCATGCATTTCCTTGGATCCCTACTGCATTCAGTTTGAATTAATCTTTTATGCTGGACTTTGTCAAAAGCTTTCTGGAAATCTAAAGCCCTGTCCACACTACATAACCGATCTCGAGAACCGTACTCAAAACCGCTCTCATTAATCCAGCTCAAAGCGTCCACACTGAAGTACCGTTTCATGTTTAGTCAGGCTTATTACGTCCACACACCATTAGAATAGTTCAGTTACAATTCCCATCAGCACAACAAACTGTGGAAATGAATACGATAGTATCCCACCATGCACTTTATTTTAAAATAATGTGTTATGCCCCATATTAACAGCGGTCCATATTGCTAAAAAGAAATATAACAAGTATTGTGGAAAAAAGTAAATCTAAACACACACACACAAGTAGGGCTTGAAGTTTTCAGGTTTTATTTTAAATCAGGTGAAGTCCCTTTAAACAAGCTGAGCTGATTCTGTTTTGTAATTAAACTCAGAAAAAGCTGTTAATTTCAAAACAATCTTTGTTTTTACCTTCATATCTTGCCTGAGCCTAATTCTGGTCCTCTTAATTTTATTTCAAGCAGAGCTGACAAATTACGTAATTTGTTCATCCCCGATCCTACTTTTAACTCGCATTTCATTTTTGCAGTCGCCTAATTTAACGTTGTGTTTTTGTTATTTTCCCCACTAGTTTAACAGAGATGTCCTGACAGATTTTTTGAAGCATAAAAATGAATACCTAGTGCGGAGTGTACACTGATAGCAAGTCCTTCAGGTGCCTCCTCTGAGTATTTCGCCAAACATACCACAAAGCATTTTGGGATATTGGAGGATACACAAAAAAATGTAGTTTTTGGTATTACATTGTCCACACTTCTGATAAACCGCACTACCTGATGCGATCTAATTAGAACCGGACTCGAGACTACCTCCTGAGGTGGTCTCGAGTCCGTTTCTCGAGTACAGTATTAAATGCTGCGTAGTGTGGACTCTAACTGTATTTAGCACTTTTAAGCCGGCTTAAATGCAACTAATAGTTTAAAGGCATAGTGTGGACAGGGCCTAAATAAACCATGTCATATGCTTTGTAATTATCCATTGTTGATATTGCATTCTTAAAAAAATCAAGCAGGTTAGTTAGACACAATCTCTCTTTCCTAAAACCATGCTGACTGTCTCCCAGGACAATGTTACCATATAGTATTTTTTTTCCATTTCGGATCTTATTATAGTTTCCATAAGTTTACATATAATAGAATTCAGGCTAATTGGTCTGTATTTACCTGGTTCGGTTTTGTCTCCCTTTGTGTGGATCGGTATTACATTTGTAATTCTCCAGTCTGTTGGTACAACCCCTGTCTCAAGAGACTGTTGCATGATCTTGGTTAGTGGTTCGTAATTACTTCTTTCATTTATTTGAGTACTATTGGGAGGATCTCATCTGGCCCAGAGTATTTGTTTATTTTAAGAGCTCCTAGTCCCTTTAACACTTTTGCCTCTGTTATGCTAAAGTTACTTTAAACTGAATAGGAACAGGTCGACATCATTTAATATATTTGCTATTTTTTTCTCTTCATCTATGATTTTGCCATTTGTATCTCTTAGACATTTTACTTCCTCCTTGAATGTTCTTTTGCTGTTATAATATTTGAAAAACTTTTTGGAATTGGTTTTATCCTCCTTGGCAATGTTCATTTCTATCTCTTTCTTGGCCTTTCTAACTTCCTTTTTGACTTGCTTTTGCAGTTCCAAATACTCTTTCTATGTCCTTTGTTCTTGGTGCCTTTTTAATGCTATGTAAAGTACCCTTTTTATCTGATTTTTTTTTTAAATTGATCTATTAAACCATTTTGCTAATTTTGTTTTAGATTTGGATTTGTCTACTTTTGAGATGTAATTGTTTTGCATTTTTTAAAAATAGACATCCTTTTTCTGTGGATGTTTGAAGTGTCATTTGTGTTTGTAGTTTTTAGTTTTTATACATATATACCATGTATGTAACACTTCATTATACATTTATTAAGCTTTTAAAATTACGATAGAACTCCCCAATCCAATACACAATTTGTTTATAGTTAATTATTCAGTGAATTCCTCTAATCATGCATTTTCTCTGGTACTTTTTGCTCACTTCCGAGATAAATAAACTGAACATGAATAGATGTAACCACCAAACACTTACAGTATTATAAGAAGATGTTATAATATGTGCATATGTGCATATGTAAAAAAGGTGAGAGTGTACACTGTACATACAGTGTGGGGGGAGTCTGACAACATTACAAATACATTATGCAAAATCCATCGGTCACATAAGGTATTCCGTGGCGATATTTTGAAAGCGAGAACCATATTGCACTTTTTAACTATTAGACGAAATGTTTACAGAATACTTAACAACTGCTATTAGGACCGTGCTGCATGATTTGTTATTATTAATAGCAGTATAATTAAACTGTACCAAATCACGTTTTTTATTTACAACGAAGGGAAAACATGTTTTTGCTGACTTTATAAGCATTTGGGCGACACAGTATAGGTTACCTTATACGGGTGTCCCGCCGCTACAGTATGTATATATGTATGTGTGTGTTTAATAGAGAGAGAGAATACATGCATGTATCCAGTCATATGTGGTTTTCACAATCATGTCGACTTAAGTTCTAGCCAAAATTGTAGCTATTTATTACTGCCATAGCCTTATCTTTTCACCTATTGATTTATTATTATTTATTATTAATTTCTAAGCAGAAGCCCTTATCCAGGGCGACTTACAATTGTTACAAGATATCATATTATTTTTACATACAATTACATTATTTGTTACACATTATTTTTACATACAATTACCCATTTATATAGTTGTGTTTTTACTGGAGCAATCTAGGTAAAGTACCTTGCTCAAGGGTACAACAGCAGTGTCCCCCACCTGGGATTGAACCCACGACCCTCCGGTCAAGAGTCCAGAGCCCTAACCACTACTCCACTACTCCATGCATCCCTTCCTGCGATGTCATCGGGCAGTGTGTTCTGGGCTTAAGGTTTCAAATTGTTAAAACAAGTGATCAAATCTCATTCATAACCACAAGTATGTAAAAGTCTAAAATATTTCCATAACTACAAATATTGAATTATCTAAGTAGTCTCTTTATCGTCGGCATCACAGCCGCGGTATGTTTCAAGGCGAGTTATGTAGTCTTTCGTTAATTAAAACCCTCCTTTTCCAAGTGCAAATTAACTCCTGATAAATTGTGACAACACGGATTTGCTTTTAAATTCCCACGCAAACAAAGTAAATAGTCACAAGAAGCGCTGCTCGTTAAGATATTAACATTATTTCGGAAATCAACATCATTTCAGAACTCACGTTTGCGTGATTATTTAATTAACGAGATAGGCATAATGACCACTTGAAAATGCCAAAATCAATGCTACATAATGATTTATTGATTAACACTGGAGTTATATATATATATATATATATATATATATATATATATATATATATATATATGGGATTATTTTACAGGCATGTCTATTGTGTTTAATATAGTTATTTATGTATTTATTAGGTTAGTTAATAGGAGAACTGGGGCAGGATTTTTTTTTATTTTAAAAACAGTGTTATTGTATCGAACTCGTGGTATAGTAACGAGAGCTTTAGTAGCAAGTGATTTTCAAATGAAATATGTTAATTAAAACAACACGTTAATGCTTGAAATTGAAATAATTTCTTGAAATATAATTTGAAATATCTATTTTGTGTATAATTTCTAAACTACATTTAAAATTGTGCATTTGATCATGCAGAATGTACATTTATTTAGAACACTTCACATATAAAATGCTGATTTACGATTATCTGGCATGTGGGTAAAAATTGGACACCACAGATTAAAAAAAATAATAATTAAACACCATTAGTCATTTACCCTCATTCATTCAGGGGGGATATTATACCACAGCTTACTATATCCAACTCTTTTAATGTGCATTTTGCAATCTTTTCTTGGTTAAAAAGAAAAAAATACCATAAGACATCTTATATTGGTTAGAATTTATTTTCTTATGATGATATCTACTTTTGTATGTATTTGAGTATGTACGATTGTAGGCTGTATATAAATACATACGTTTCAAGTGCCATTGGTGTTTGTAGTTGTTAGTTATTACATACATTTAATTATATATTTATTAAGCTTTTAAAATTACGATAGAACTCCCTAACCCAATTTGTTTATAATTAATTGTTCAGTGAATTCCTCCAATCATGCATTTTTTCTGTTACTCTTTGGCCTCCGCGATAAATAAACTCAGCATGATTTTATAAGAACATTTTATATGCATACAGACGTGTGAAGGTGAAAGTGTACATTGTACATAAAGTGTGGGGGGAGTCTGACAACATAACAAATACGTCTAGGCAAAATCCATGTCAATGATCTCGATCACATTCCTAGTGCATCGCTGTGTGTTCTTGACACCTGTTCTTCATTCTTGTGTGGATAAGACAAAGGAGTTAAAAGCAAATCTGCAATCACCTAAGGTGACTTTATTGTAATTATTATTATTTATTTCTTAGCAGACGCCCTTATCCAGGGCGACTTACAATTGTTACAAGATATCACATTATTTTTACATACAATTACCCATTTATACAGTTCGGTTTTTACTGGAACAATCCAGGTAAAGTACCTTGCTCAAGGGTACAGCAGCAGTGTCCCCCCCTCGGGAAATGAACCCACGACCCTCGGTCAAGAGTACAGAGCCCTAACCACTACTCCACACTGCTGCCCTTGTAATATCTAATATGCCGTTTTCTATATCAAGATTTCAGTTGTATAATTCAAATAAAATCTACAGTAGAGGTCAGCTGTCATATAATGTACGTATGCAGAATTCAAATAGGCTACAGTTGCATTGATAATTTTTTGGTGGTCACAAATAATGGTATATTATTTTAGAAATACAACAAATGTTCCATAAGGTAACACATGGTTAAAATAAGTGAATAAATCTAATTCATAACCACAAGTATAGAAAAGGCTAAACTATTTTCATAACTACAAATATTGAATTATCTACGTAGTCTGTAAGAAATTGAGCCTGGTCCTGTACACACTCTCTCTCTGTATTGTCGGCGTCACAGCCACGGTCTGTTAAATGTCTGTTTCAAGGTGAGTTATATACTCTGTTAATTAAAACCCTTCTTTTCCAAGAGCAAATTAACTCCTGATAAATTATGACAATTAACATGGATTTGCTTTTAAAATCCCAGACAAACAAAATAAATAGTCGCAAGAAGCCGTGAAGATATTAACATTATTTTGTAAATCAACATAATTTCAGAAATCCCATTAGGATTATTATTTATTAACAAAATAGTCATAACGGCTGCTTGAAAGTGTCAGAATCAATGCTACATACCGATTTCTTGATTGACACTGGAGTGATTTATGAACTTTTGGAAATCCTGCCCTTAGAACCCTACACATGGTTTAATCCCGGGAGGGTCTTAGACTATATATGCTGGCAGTTTTGCTTAGTTAGGGGAGGAAGAGGGAAAGGGGATAGGCACTTTACCCTGTTATACCATGTAACTATGTGTTTGCATAGGTTAACTTGCAATAGTTTTTGTTTGTTTGTTTGTGTTTTTAGCTTGTATACAGTTGGAAGTTCTTAGTGTGTTGTTTCTGTTTTCTGCCTGCCTTCCTGCCGTAACATCACAAGCCATGGGTCACACTATTACAATATATATAGGGCAGTATACAAGGAGTCCACTCTGTACAAGACATAAGCAGCTCAGTCATGGATGTAATACACAGGATGCACATAATCTATAGCCATTAAGAAGGTGGATTTAGATTCAATCCAAAAACTGTTATGAATCCAGGGTGGAAGTGGAGTATAAGGCCAGATTGAGCAGTATAATATTGGTCGGGCTTAACTAGGATAGGGATGTTTTATCAGGGGTTAAAATAAATGATCTGGGACAGGTTTGGTGACTTTTACAGCTTGATGTAATACAAGGAGTATAATAGGTGGATGCTAACATTTTATTACAATATAGTAGGCGTAGGTTTCAGAAACAAGAACTAAGTAGTTATTACTTAGCGCTGATCATGTAAAATTAAGCTAATCTGCTGTACTAAAAAAGTACTGCTTGGCTGACCATTCAGAAACTCAGAAATCATCTAGGCCAAATCTGTACATCTTGACTGTATGCTGTTCTGTTGACCCTTTTTATACAATTTCTATATTCTGTTATACTGTATATATATATAAAGAACCAGCTGCCCAAATATATATATTTGGTGTTGGATTACATTTCATTACATTGGCAAATTATATCTCTCAGAGAGTTGTTGTTTTGGGGTTTTTTTTGTCAACGGGCAAACTTCTGTTAAGTGTTTTTTTTTTCTAGACGTTTCATTGATAAGGAATTATAAAAATGTAAAAAACTGGATTTTTTCAGAGCAATAATTCCTTTAGGATCATTGCCTAAGGTTTTCCATTCAGGTGGCAAAGTGTCTCAGACGCCAGCAGGGGAAACACTTTGCATTTGAATGTGCACCCTGACCCATAAATGTCATTCCAGTCTGCTAAGCAGCTTTGATTTAATGTGTCCTGTAGTAAAATGGACAAAGGGTAACAACTTCTTGGGTATCCAAGACATTGAATGCATGTGTGCAGTCAGGAGAGGCACTATCAGCTTTGATTTATAAGAATGTGGGCAATTAAGTTACTATGCGTGGAATGGCTTAAAAAAAGACTTTAATTGTTTCTTTGGTCCTCAACTGTCATGAGAACAGCATTTACAAGCACCAAAAATAATTTAGTAAAACTAATTTAAAAAGACAAGAAAGAGAAAGTTCCAATGGTTTTATATAGATTGTTTTCTATTTTTTATGTATTTTCTAGAATGTTTTCACTCATTTCAATTACCCTTTTCACCCGCTAGTCTAATGTTACCAATCTACTGAACCTTGGAGGCAGGCGCCCAGCCTGGAAAGTCTCAACCTTTGGGCACCTACCGCTCCATCTAATTTTGCCCGTGAATCCCCAGCCAAGGTTGGCAAATTGGTGACTAAAACTGTTTTGACTCACCATGCATTTTTACTAGGCGAACAACTAGGGACATAGGATTCTATTTTGAAGCAACTTTAAAAGGATTAAAATAATTTGACTGGAAGAAATCTTGGAAGAAGCTTCTAATAACTGAATTGTTCATTCATATAAGCAAGTTGTTTCTTGCTAATGTTTTATACTACAGTACACGCCATCTAAACGGGACGCTTTAATGGGAACCGATTTTCATCTATTAAAAATGTGCAAGTCAACTTCGGTTTGTAGGCGCAGAAAAAAACGTTGCTTTAATGGGACAATTGGCAGGCTTCTCAACAGTGTTGCGCTTTGTCTGTACACTGAAAGTTGAACAGCAGTTTCAGCCAAAGTTGTACCGCAGTTTCAGTACAAAAATGACTCAGCGGAGAAACAAACTGTCACTTTCTAACAGGGTAAAGGCTCAGGAAGCTCTACAGAACCCTACATCATCTCTGTCCAGCGTCGCTGCTCAATTTCACATCTCCAAAAGCCAGACAGGGAGCAGAAGCAAAAACAGAGATGCTATTCTGGGTGAGTGGCGATCAAACGCAAATCCCGAAATGAAAAAGAAGCGCAAGGGGAAAGACAGTAATGTAGAGGACACACGTTTCGTTTGGTTTCAGCAGGCTGTTGTCAAAGGAGCGCCTATATCAGGGCCAATGCTTAAATCAAAAGCTTGGGACCTTGCTGTGCATAGTAAGACTTAATTAGCAATAAATTTGTTTTTTTGGCTTTAAATAATTGTTCACGGGTGTTTCTGTGTGCTTTATCTGCTGTACTAGTTGACTAGTCCAACTTCTTGTGTTGTTTAACTGCACTTAACTTTAGCGAGACGCCTGCTTAAGTGGGATGGTTGGGATGGTTCACTCCGGCCTCGACTGTGTATTACAATTGTTGTATTTCCCTTTGCTATTGCACTTACTTTAAACTGTGTGTCTTAGTATTTCTGCATTTATGTAGATGTCTATGTGCACAAATTGTCTTCTGATTTAACAGCTAGAGCTCAGCTTAGTGCATAGATGGTTGACTTGGCTTTTTTTTTTTTTTTACTGACATCCTGGAAGGCATCTGCTTGCACTATCACCTAAGAGAATGAACCCTCCCCCATGATATGCACATTGACATCTGGAAACTTTCTGCATGGCTAGAGTTCAGATCACATCCTGACTGAATGTACAGAGATGCAAAACTCACACTCTCTAGGGCTGACACAATAGGCAATGATGTGTGTTATTCCCACCTACAGGCAAGATACATTATCCCTTAATTGTATTGCCTAAATTAGATCAATTAGGCACTGTATCATCTTATATTGTAAGACATAACAGGCAAATACAACATTAAAAACTGCACATTGATTAGTCAGCTATGTAATGCTCTCTCTCTCTCTCTCTCTCTCTCTCTCTCAGAGTGAGAGAGAGAGAATATCTTAATGTACATATGTCTAAAGTTATAATTAATTTTTCAAGGTTCTACCTAACTTCAAAATTCTGTGGATTTTAATTCATGGTTGTTAGACTTAAAGCAACAAACATTTCAGATCAGTATGGCTTCTAAATAAGTTCCAACACTATAGGTTCAAATGAAATCACTAGCAAGACACTTTACAAAACACATTTTGTAAAGGCACTCCACATTGTAATTCTCTAAGTGCTTCTTTATCCCTAAAAGATGTAAATAGAAGCATTTAAAGATATCATAAAACATTTATTATCTACTTATTGGGACTAATTTTAGGATAAAACCACTGCTGTGCTTAATTTGCACACATTACCAAATTCACAACTGTACATAACCATTATATCCTAAAAAGGAAATTACTAGCTTTTTCCAGCAAGTATTTTGATCAAATTATTTCAAAAATAATTATTTAGATTTAAATAATCAGAACCTACTGGTGATGGCACTTAAATTGACTTGAAAATGTGTTATGCTCAAGCATAACCTAGCCTCGTTCTAGTTAAATTTGTGTGCCAGTGTTAGTAGTTGAAAAAAGGTATACTACGTTATCCCATGTTTCCTTAGCAACCTTATTTCCCTTGATCCACACTAGGGAACCAGTCCCATTGTCCATGTCATCTTTTTTTTATCGTTCCCTATGGTGGGATGTGTGCAACATACCAGAGACTCCTCACATGCAGCTGAATTCTGTGGTGTACCACTGATTTATCAGCTGGAATATATCTTATTTCTCCTAAAGGTCAATTGACTGTCGTTACTAAATGAGTAACTAGAATATTTCATTATACCTCCTCTTAGAAAGCACTGTTGAGCTAGCAAAGACTGAACTAATCCAGTGTTGGAAAGTGTCAAAAAAATGGCTCTGAATCATTCATATTGTCTGCTTCTTAGATATTCAGATATTACAATTTCTCAAGTGATATGAGTGCAATTTGGGCATCAGTTAAATGTGGAAAGAATGCAGGCAGTCTGGATCAACTAAATCATTCAACTTTCGATCTAAACCGGTGATGTCAAACTAAATTTTAGGAAGTTCAACAATCTCTTTCTTAAGGTGTCATTGATTTAAATGTATGTGATATGGGTGGTGCATGCAAGCCTTAGCGTTTGGAGAGATTGATAAAAAAATGTCTCCATTTTAATACTACTGTTCTATAACTTATGAACTTATAAACTTAATGGGTCAGTAAATCAACACCAGCTGGACTAATACAGTAAAGTTAAAGGACAACGGGACTTCGATTTTGCACTTTGTTAGATCATTAAAACATACTCCATGAATTAAAAAATGTTATCTTAATAGTAACATAAACTGAGAGACATGAAAATCATACAGCCAGATCTACCGTCACGGTTTAGGTGCTGCATCTGAATACATAAAGATCCCCCTGAACTCCACACCATTGGGTACATTGAACAGTATCCAAGGGAACCTTGTTTACCTCCAAGCTACGCTAAGCAACATGATAGCAGATATAGTGTCTTGCTGAAAATGTCCATTTGTTGCCCTGGTTTTAACAGTTGACACACAGAAGAAGCAATTATACACGCTAATTTGGATATGGTTTTGCATAATGTAAGATCACAAGTAGCAATTACATTTGTGTTTTAAGCAGGAATGCCAAATGAGCTGATTACCACTATTTAGAGATTAAGCTGTTCTGGCCATTCCAACAATTTACAAAATATCTGATAAGGGATAAATATATAAATGTATCTTATGGATGGTGCTTTATACCTCGTTAACATTAAAATGCAAGCTTAGCAGTGAGTTGACCAATTAGGTAAAGCCATTAGCAATTTCTTTAACCCCTCAAAGTCATGGGCTTTTAAAATGTACGAGACTACGTGGCAATTAAAAAACAAAACTGGTTAATAGAGTACTAAGCTGTTGTTTTTTTTTTAGTTCTTGAATCTCCCACAGTAGAAAGGAAATCAAGTTTAATTTACTTTATTTGCTGAATGGGAGGTGATATTCATAAAAGCACTGCTGTTTAATTGCTTTCATCAGGATAAGTGTTTTATGTTCCGGAAGATTCCTTTTTATTTTATGTATGTTAAATGAAAACATGTAATAAATCCTACATTTTCACTATTTAATTATACATTCGGGGATCAGTTAAATTATGTTTTAGTACAGTTTACTGGTTTTGAGGAATAAAAATGACATATCTCTAAACAGAAGACTGTTATGATGCCTTATGATGACATTTAAATTATTTAACTTTTGACCCTCTCTCACAAATTTATGTGGTTTAGATAAATCAAGGAAATGTACTTGTGTTCCAACTTGGTATTGTGCATCCCTGGGTGGTGACGTGCAAAGCTCCTCTGGTGGTGAAGCTGGGAGCAACAGGTGGTCTTCCTCTGGCGGTGGAGGTGGGAGCAACAGGTGGTCTTCCTCTGGCGGTAGAGGTGGGAGCAACAGGTGGTCTTCCTCTGGTGGTGGAGGTGGGAGCAACAGGTGGTCTTCCTCTGGCGGTGGAGGTGGGAGCAACAGGTGGTCTTCCTCTGGCGGTGGAGGTGGGAGCAACAGATGGTCTTCCTCTGGCGGTGGAGGTGGGAGCAACAGATGGTCTTCCTCTGGCGGTGGAGGTGGGAGCAACAGATGGTCTTCCTCTGGCGGTGGAGGTGGGAGCAACAGGTGGTCTCTCCCTTGCGCGGGGGGAGCAGCAGGGTAGTTTCCTTCTGCCCCCAAATTGCGTCCCTGGACCTGCCATCACATGTGAATTACTTTTAAGCCTTTAAGTACGGGCTAGATTTAAGGAAGGTCTGGAGTTAAAAGGCCAGTGCATTAAGGCAGTGAATTAATTGGCTGTTCTCTTTGACCTCTACTGCTTCTACACTATGCAATACAAATTACCTACCTCTTTTTCAGATCCTAGATAATTAAAAATTGATAAAAGCCTGTTATCATAAAGGTTAATAGAGAAGTGCTTTTTTTCAGAATATTCTAGGACTATTTGTATTAATGTTCCAGTGTGCTCTTAGGTTAACTGACACCGGATAATACACTTGCCATTACATTATATAGCTAAGTATGCCCTCTGCTCATGTTGTAAGTAGCATGTGACAGGAATGTTGTTTTACGGTTCAAATGGAATTCCTATTGCCTGTGGTTGTTTTTGTCTGCCTGTCATTTTGCGGCATAACATTTTGCCATGTTGTTAAAAGGGTACCGAGATCTGCTTTGAAGGATGCTTAGAGTGACAGAGCCGTTGCCAGGGTACCAACAACAGTATCTCCTAGCACGGTATTTCTCTATACTATATCTCTTCACAATATGCAAGACAGAAATTTCCCACAAAAAAACAAACAAAAACGAAACACTGAAAAAACATATAAAACAAAAGGTTGCTTTTCACAGGGCTAATATGTGCTGTCCACTTAACATGGAGTCCATCAGCAGGAACACTACCATACCCAACTAAGCTATATGTTTGTTTGCCTTGATAACCTGATAAGCATAATCTTATTCTTAAAGTTTGCGCACGGGCGTCCCCACTCCTGCTCTGCTACAATCTAGACTACTAAACCTGGCGGTTACCTAATGCCTCTGGTCACAGGTTCCTTTTTATACAGAAAAAAAAAATTCAATCATTCAATTTACTAAACAGGGATCTCTGGTGACCCACAGTAACAATCAGCATGAGAATGCAGAAAACAAAACCGCCCATCCTAGCGTTCTCATGCCGATTTTCCATCTCATCTTCGCAGAGCACCCGCAGCTGATTCAAATTAGCCAGAGAGCTTGCTCTGGCCTATTCCTTTCAACAATAAACTTTATTTACAAACAAACAAACAAGAGACAGGTAAGCAGGCCCTGTCACAAAAGTGTTTGCACCAGGTATAAGATGTTCCCTTTCAAGTACGAAAAGTAACAATTACCGTATGGGTATTTATCACCTTAAGACCCGAAACCTGAATATTCTATACCAAAGCTGCTCCATGAGCCTGTGACGCAGTCGTTGCACACCCCCGAGGGCACAAAAGCATTGCTCTCACAGATCTCAGCCCCATTTTTCCTTTTAAGACTGACCTGATCAGAGAGCTTTGTTCAGATAAGTACATTGTTGCCTATCTGTATATTTTTCGCATGTATTGTGTTTTTACATAAAATATATGTGCTATTTAACTAATCAGCTGCACTGCGCAGGACCAAGATACTTGCTTTGGTTGTGGTTGCTTGTACTCTCTTCCACAGTATCTTGATGCTGTTTTGGTGACAGCTTTAGCATCACTATTATGAAGGCTGATAGTTCCAGCCTCACAAGCAGGCTTCCCTCAGTCTGTTGTGTTGTGCTGACTGAGTAATTTTGCCAGTGGCTTATACCTGCGGTGACTGCAAATCAGTGGACCCGTACCGTACCAGTACCAAGGTCACTGACCCGCTCCGTTCCCAATCCAGTACCGTATCAGGACTGAGGATACCATACCGGTACCGAACCAATCCGGTACTGTCTCGGTACTGACCCGGTGCTAAAGTCACCAAACCGACCCGGTACCGTACCATACCGACCCGGTGCTAAAGTCACGAACCAGTACCAAACTGTCCCACTGCCGACTGGTGCCCAGGTCACAGTCCAGTCCAGTCCAGTACCAAACCGGTCTTGCATACTGTACACTGCATTGCTTGCTTCTCGCATCATGCCTGGGTTTTATTCCTGTGAGACATGCAAGGACAGTCTGCCTATTGAAGACAAGCACATCAGATGCTCTTCCTGCCTGGGGCCAGAGCACGCCAAGGAGGCACTGGCTAATCACAGCTTCTGCAAGTTTTGTGCACCTTTTTCCAAGCGCACGCTTGAGAAGCGGCTATCCCACAGGTTTAGGCAGTGCTCTGCGTTCCTTGCGCCTGCTCAGTGCTCTTCCCCAGCACCCTCTGTTAGAAAGGTGGCTGCGTCCTGACCCCTGCAGGAACGTTCAGCGCCACCTGCCCCCTTGGGGGCCCAGGGGGCTATGAGAGCAGATTGGCCACAGGAGGACATACTGTCCATTGCTGCCTCTGAGGAGGTGGGCAAACAGAAGCTGGCGTTCCCGTCTGAGGACGTGGAGTCTGACAGCGCATCCCCTGTAGTTAAGCTCTCCCTGTCGGCAGAGCTTCTGCCACTGATAAGGAGGGCCTACTGATCAATGCTGGCAGTGGTGCGGGGCACTCCGGCAGGGGCCACGCTGGCAATGGCAATGCTGGCAGTCGGCGGGGCCCTCCAGGAGTGGCAACGCTTCCAGCGGTGCATGGCCCTCTGGCAGTGGCCACGTTGCCAGCACGCTGCCACACTGCCACAGGCCCTCATAACAACAGTTGGATGAGCTGCACCTGGTTAACAAGAACCTGCTCCATGTGTTCAAGCTCAATGGGCAGGCTGTGGGTAGGAACCTGGCCGTGCTGGTAGCTGCACGTAGGCGTTTTTTGTTTTCCCCATGCATGCTTGTCTGACGGGGACAAGGCACCACTGTTAGACCCCCCGATTACACTTGTGGATGAAATGTTCAGCCTTATATCCATATCTTATGATAGAGTACTAGACATTTCCATAGATATGGCAACTGCCCCCTATTCATTTCACGGTACTGGGATCTCACTCTTTCAACATCCAAACAAGATGTTCAGTGGGGTAGAATGTCAGATAGATATTATTCAACAGGAAGACAGCAGGAAGAGGACAGTGTTACTTCCACCTGAGCATTAGAGTAACGTACCGCCTGCTGCCGTGTCTAGTTTTGATGGAAGAGGTAAAAAGACTGGAATACTTGGAATAGCTTTCCTGATGCTACTGCTGCATTTACTTCTCTGGCTGATGCACCACAATCAATCACCAAGAACAGTTTGTCTATGTTAAGAGAGATGTACAGTGTTAATGTTTGATCGCGGAAGCAAAGCAGATAGTGTCAACATCGCAAGGAAGCAGCTGTTTACTAATAAGGGAAAGGGTATTGATGAGTTACCATCTACCCACGCAGCACTTCTTCAACACTGTAAAAGCGTGGCATATCAAGCAGGTCACATCTGGTTCCATCTTCACATCTGCCTTGCCCAAGTGAATGGGGCTGGTGCAAGACCGACAGGGGTTGCTGGCATCCTTTCTTGTCTACACTCCCTGAAGCCATGGCCTCCTGTGTCAGGCTCCTGCATTGCACAGTAGTTGTAACAAGTCTAGTTGGTGTCATCGTGAAACAGGAAAAACTGACTAAAGTGTACTGGACTATGTCGATGCAATGGAGAATGTAATAACTGCTCTTCATTTTAATACAAGCCAGTTTGCAGACAGGTATTTGCTTTTGCTCTAATACAGCCTGGCTTTGTTCTAATACCGTTCTTCAGTTCTAATAGTTTGTTCTAATAAAATGCTCTGTATTAGAAGTCATGTAGTGGCCATTTGTGGCATCAATGATGCCCTGACATTGGCTATTATTCAGCATCTCCCAAAGTACATGCCTGCCAATTTCATGCAGATTGCTCCATAAAAAGTTTTACAAATTAAAGTTTGCATATGTATATAGTGTCGAAACATAGTACTGGAAGTAATTGCCAGAGGCGATGCCCACATATCTGAGATTGTTCACAATGTTAAGGAGTACATTTCTATCAATTTGCATACTTGTATCACAAAAAGAGCAATTCTTATTTATCTTTTTACTTATCAACTGCACTACTACTCTGGCCTTCGGGGACGGTAACTCCTCCTACTCTGGCGGTCATGTCTTTTCAAACTGGCAGATCATACTTGCATTTAGCTGCCAACACTGCTACATAGGCACAGACAAGTTTAATTGTGTGATAATGGACCACTAGTTGTTTATAGTTAAAGCATATTAACTGAAATTGTATTGAGTTAAACTGAAAACGGTATCAGAGGTAGATGATTAAAAAGGGTAATTTAAATGTAAGGCCTAGATATAGGATGTTCTTATGAAGTACTTTTAATGACTTTAATGCATACTGTAACTTGTTCTTCATGTCAGTGCAACACAGTGGTACACTTGTAGAGTATGTGTATGGTTATGGTTCTGATTAACAAAACAAAATGAATGTATCATTGTACAGCTGGAAGTTTCATGCAATTGTACTACACCGTATGCAACACTAAGATGTATTGTTAAGTGGTTATTAGATGATGCACTGTTTAGTTTTTTTGTTTTTTAATTGATTCAAGCACCACTGCATATTACTTTTGTTTTGTATTTTAATACAACAAATTTGTGAAAGCCAATGCAGCTGGAAGGATAGTGTCTATAGATTTGGAAAGAAAAATGTTCAGTAAAGCAAAGAAGATATATATTGTTAAAGTGTTTGGGTACTTAATAAGCTGAAATAAAATAGGTTAATACAGAGATTACTTACTGGTGCACTGTTAATTATACTTTGTAAATCAATTCAAGCACCATTTGTCTTTACACTGTTACAACTGGAATATACAGTTGTAGTGTATTTTGACATTGCAATTAAATACACTTGAACCAATTATTTTCTAATTTTGAAAAACTGAATAAAGTTTATATTAGCAGTTTTACTAAAAACGGAAAAACAACACTGCAAAATTATTGATGGAATAAAATGTTGCAAAAAAAGGTTTGTTTTAAAACTAGACCTGTGTATTTTTCTTTATTTATCGGTGTTGAGCATGTAGGCTGGTGAAAAAACAATTGTAAAAAGCTATTTTAAGTCAAAAACTTAATTTTTCTAAGGTTAAAGTCTCAAAAAGGGGGAGCGACTTTTACGCCAGTGCGACCTATAAAATGATTTTTACAGTACTTTGCCACCTACCAAGTAAAGAATCCTTGTTACCATAGCAATGCAAGGTGCCTGCATTCTGCAGACTATTAAGAGGGCAAAACTTCCCTCCTCAACTTAATACTTCAATCAGCCTTAAAGGAGAAGGAAGTAAATTGTCATTCACAACATCACACACATCACTGCAATACTACAAATAGATAGCAAGTATTTGGGTTTAGATTCTTGGCTAAAAAAGACTTAAAAGTTGTGTTCCTTCTTAAAAGCTAACTAATAATGTAATCCCCACAAAAAGACCCCAAGCTAACAGCAGCTTGGATTGAAAATACTCGGTGGTTTTGAGCACCAGTGTGTTAAAGCAAACAAAATATATTGAGGTATTTAGTTTAGAGGTCATCGAAAGAGCTCTCTCTCGTTCTGTCTCATATATTTGTAAATTATTAAATACAGCTTAAGAAAAAAGGCCTTTTATGATTATCCCAGAGGTTTTGGAACGACGCATGTTGTTTTATTTTATTTAGTTTATGTTACTTGCATGGGTAACAAGGGTGTGATCCGCATTATAATTGCTGCACTTTCACATGTTACCTAAGATGACTGCCATCTTGGGGTGTGGCAAAGTGGTTTGCAGTGCGCAGGTGTAGTGGTGATGTGACTATGAAACAGAAGACAGACAACAAAGTTTACAATCCAAACAGGTTTTATTTTGTAATCCTAGTCTGGTGACCACAAAGAATAATCCCAGGCAATACACAGCAATGTGTATTGCACTGTTCCAAAACAACAGGTTGCAGTCCCGAAATAATAATACACAGTTTGAAAGAATAAACACAGTAGAACACACACAAAGACACACACACAATCCAGAGTGATTGCTAAAGTGCTTGTGGTGAAATACAATTTGTAACACAGTGATGAAGTGTTGTTCAGGTTTAGTGTTAGCCATCTAATAAGTCTCGGTTCAGCTTAACCATAACAAAAGGAACAGATCACCTTGCTACGTCCCCTTTTGTACCGTCAGTCACGCCCCCTTGGTTAGCGAATGCAACCATTTCTCCTCCAATCCACGGTTGCTACATCACTTTCCCTCTGGAGCGATGACTTGATGTACCGTCGCTCCGCCTCCTATCTAGATGGCCGACTTCCACCTAACCCTTGGTATGAATTGTCTGACCATCCAGTCCGGGGTACTCTGTTCCCTTTATGCAGCAACCTCACAGGTCGGGAAGGAGATTTATAACCAAGATTCATTCTTTCTTTGTCACATGGGGTCATAGTTTTTGGTTCAAGATATTGAGGTAAACAAATAAAAAAGAGCAGAAGCCAAAACATTAATTATGTAAAAGAACATTGCTGCACACGAGTGACTGCTTAAGGGTTTTAGAAAATGGAAAACTCAGTAATGACAACAACAATACTATGCATAGGGTTAGAGGGGACTTAAGGACTACTGTAATGCATCACTTCTTGCTACAGGAAAGCGATAAAGCTGTCTTTTTAATCGTTTTGATGACATGTTTAGTTCCTAGCATTCAGTTTTGCATAGGATTGCTGTGATTTTCAAATCAATGCTTTATGAATATAATCCCAATAGATTTGAGGTTCTCATACACATGCCTCAATCTGGACAGATGGAGATTAAAGACACACAGAACAGAGGTCAGTCTGAGGAAGAACAGCAGTATACTCTGTGGGGCATGAGGAATACCAATAAAACGTACGATTCTGCACTGCCCAAGGTATAACACAGCCAGGGAAGCAGGTGCAGAAGAGACAGTCGTCCAAGCAACAGCAGATACATTAGTAGGAGGTTAATGTCATGATAATATGAAAAGGTAGTGTAATAGCTGAAAAAAACAAGGTAAGGAAAGTTACCACATGTTGAAGTAGAGATGGCAATAAGAGGTTGTGTACTATACATTCTAACTTAATTAAAAGGATGAAAATAAAACCAGTGACAAACAATACTAATGTTCATTATTATTATTATTATTATTATTATTATTATTATTATTATTATTATTTTTATTTTTTTATTTTTTTTTAATTTTGTTGTTGCCAATTATTTTTATTATTTTCTCCCAATTTGGAATGGCCAATTATTTTTAGGCTCAGTTCACCGCTACCACCCCTGCGCTGTCTCGGGAGGGGCGAAGACGAATACACGCTGTCCTCCAAAGCGTGTGCCGTCAGCCGACCGCTTTTTTTCACACTGTGGACTCACCATGCAGCCACCCAAGAGCTACAGCGTCGGAGGACAACGCAGCTCTCGGGCAGCTTACAGGCAAGCCCAGCCAGACTACAGGGGTCGCTGGTGTGTGGTGAGCTGAGAACACCCTGGCTAACCTAGACCCTCCCCCCCCGGGCAACACTCTGACCAATTGTGCGCCGCCCCCTGGGAGCTCCCATCCACGGTTGGCTGTGGAATAACCTGGACTCGAACCGGCGATGTCCTGGCTATAGAGCACATCCTGCACTCCATGCGGAGCGCCTTTACCGGATGTGCCACTCGGGAGCCCATTATTATTATGATTATTAGTAGTATTATTATAGTAGGGAGTCAATTATCCAAACTAATTGGGACTGATGCAAGTTTGCATAATCAACATGTATAGGTAATCGAACAGGTATTAATAACAATTACTGTACCTTTACTATTGTATAGAATAAAGTTAACATACACAAGTACTTAGTACACAAGTAACTACTGATGGTATATAGCTAGTAACCTATTCTATCACATTAGGAATACAAAATTACAAAGCTTTACAAATCATTAAATTAATGCAATTCAGTTAAACTTTAACACCTGTAGTTAAGGTAATGAAATACAGTAATTAAACAAACCATATACCAAAGAATACAATTCAGGACAACTTTGACACATTACAGAACTTTAGGAATCATTAAACTTCAAAAATTCAGTAAAATGTTTCTATACTTTGATACTCCAGGCCGTACTGACGATATAGAAGAAAAATCAAGAACGAGGATTTAATTTGCTTAACTGCAACAATTTAAAGTGCGGCATGCTATCGTCTTTGAAAAAATACAATCAAAATGTGGTCACGGACAGATGAGATCCTGGTAAAAGTTTTGGCATAAATAGCGTTGCTTAAAACTGTTCCCTTACCTTATTAACACCTGAATTTAACACCTGTATTTTGTTCTGTTTGTCACGATCACACAGCAAGAGGATTGTTAAGTAGGTAGAGTGAAAACAGATACACTTGAGTAGTTTTTTAATTTTATTTTATTCTTTATGACGTTTAATCAAGAAACCGCATTTGTTCAAATATAGGCAAATGAACAAAAAATAACAACTGAAAACGATGCTTCCTTCTATGCAGTTTCCATAAAACAAATAACAAACACATTCCAGTTAATTGTAGAACTGAAGGTATATACTGAATGACTCCTCTGTGTCTCATTTGTCACAGTCAATAAAAGTATTTTTTTTCATTTTTCTCTGCCATTTTGAGCTGAGTAGCTGCAGACAGTGGTTGTTATCATTAAAGCGAATTTCAAATCTTGTGGTTTTAATTTTAGCGACAGGGGTTGGTTGCCTAGTTACTAAGTGCAGCAGAGTACCACACATCACATTAGGTTACTTACCATAACCCTGGTTCCCTGAAAGAGAAGATGACCACCAACCAATACTTTTGTGATATGTCTGCCTTAGCCCCTCCGTGGAGTGACGTCCTCGGTCCCGCCTGCAGAGGGAATAAGTAGTCGCTCCATGAGCCCACTTCCTCTTTGCATCGAACCCGCGAATGCGAGTGATGCAACCTCGCAAGGTTTGGTGGTCATCTTCTCTTTCAGGGAACCAGGGATACGGTAAATAACCTAGCGTTCCCTTTTAATTCGAAGACTACCACCAACCAATACTTTTGAGAAATTATACCGGAGCCATCATGAGGGACAGTGAATGGACAGCATACAAGGGGCGCTTCGTTAATTGCAACTAGTGTTGGTGGTGCACGGGTGCACCCTCAAGGAACCTTGTGCCTAATGAAGGCGTAGAGGGATCTACCAGATTGATTCCGTAGATGGTGAATGTATGCGAAAAAGCCCAGCTAGCCGCAGTACAAATGTCAGTCAATGATGCACCACGAAAGAGCGCCCATGACGTGGCCACCTCTCTAGTAGAATGCGCGGCCACCCTCCCCAGTGTGGGTAGGCCGTCTTCATAATAAGCAGTCGATACTCTGTCCACAATCAAGAGGGCCAGTCGCTGCTTCGACAGGGCTTTCCCCAGGGTCCCTTCACCATAGCAAACGAAGAGCTGGTCAGACTGACGCATGTTTTCTTCCTATCCATATACCCTCTCAATGCCCTCACTGGGCAGAGAGAATTCAGTTTCTTGTCCTACTCTGAATCAAAGGGAGGGGGATGGAAGGCCTCTAATTCCACTGACTGGTTCAAGTGGGCCGTAATGCAGGGTTCGTGCGTAACGATAGCCTGTTTCCATTATCCCAGATGCACATACAGGAACTGTGCACAGACAGAGCCTGCAGCTCAATGACCCGCTTAGCAGAGGTGTTGGCCAATAAAAAGGATATCTTCATAGAGAGATATTTCAGCTCTATGGAATGTATAGGCTGAAACTGGGCCTTAGTGAGAGCTTCCAATACCACGTCTAGACTCCACTCGGGGAGGGTGTCCTTTCTAGGGGGACACAGTCGCTGAGCACCTTTTAGAAACTGGGTCGCCACAATATGGGCTCCCGGGAAAACTGAGTCTATAGGGACGTGGCATGCAGATATAGCTGCCAAGTACACTTTCAGCATAGAGGGGGACCTGCCCACCTCTAGCAGATCTTGCAGAACCTGTAAAATAATCGCTATGGGGCAGTAGATAGGGTCATGGCCTCTGGCCATGTACCACTTCTGAAAATACCTCCATTTGTAAGCATATAATGCTCTTGTGGAGGAAGCCCTAGCATTCTGCAGTGTACTAACTACCACATCTGAGAGCCCTAAGGCAAACAGACAGCACCGTTCAGTGGCCAGACCCACAGCTGGAGTCTGCCCGGTTGTGGGTGCCAGAGGGTGCCAGAGGGTGCCTTGCGACTGACTGAGGAGATCCATGCACAGCGGGATCTCCCAGGGCTTGCCCTAGAGTAGCTGGCAAAGGTTTGAAAGCCATCTGAAACCAAAGATAGAATGATTTATATGTTTGTTTTTTATTTATTTAGTTTGTTTGTCATTATACATTATACTTCTAAGAGTAGTAAAGAATACTTTAAACAGTAAAGTGTTGATAGTTTGTGACTTTTATTCCTAATTGCTTTACTGGAATTTAAATTATCAAACTGTTTAGTGGGTCAAAGGAATAATATGAATCCAGAGTCCATTTTGCCAAATTAATCTTACTCATTGGTTTTTCAAGTGTACAGTTCTCCTCAAATGAACCAGTACTGGTGTACTGATGATGGCACCAGCTGAAAATGTTTGTCTACTTGACTAGTTTCTTAGAGTTCTCCAAAAAAGGAAACTTGGAACATTTTATTTACTGTATGTGCAAATAAAGCCAGATCATTTCACATTAAATGAAGTAGCTCAGAATCTGTGAGGCTGCATCATAGTGTTAAAAAGTGCAGCTTAAGGATGGTTTGTACCATCATCATTAAGTAACACGAAGAATTGTGATTTCCAGTGTTCAGGACTAAGCATTTGCTTGACCTTGTTAAAGGCAACAAAAGGTAGAGCTTCAGTTCAACAGGGCTGCATATTCACCAAGGAGACTGGATAGCAAAGTAATCTATGTTTGTCACTTTTCATTAATCACACTTTTCTATTTGTGAAATACCAGCAGATCATTCACACTAAATGCAATTTGTAACACTGTGCACGGTGGTCTTTGGAATGGAAACGGCTGAACAGCTGAAAACAATGTTTAGCTTCCAGGCAGTAAGTGTTTGCTATTCAAAGATGCATCATGCATAAACATTGATTTGGCCACGGACTGACACTTAGAGAGCTTCTGCTATTTTAAGGAGTCTTGCGGTTAGGCTAGGTGGCAGCCAAGGGCAAGTGCCTGTATAATAGGGCTGTATTCCAGTTACACCCGCTAGTGTGAAATGTAACATTGTTATGAAAAAACAGCTATAGGCTATATAGATTGATACAGATGTGTGCACATACATGCCTTTAGAATTCTTGTTTAGAATATCTCATATTGTTTCATGTCTTATTTGAAGTAAATATAATGATTTATCATCACTGGTGCTGCACAATGCTATTTGTAATGCAATTCAGGACAAATTGCCACAAGCTAATAGGTTATTAGTACTCAGAGCTGCTACTTGTTTTACATTAAATATCTAGAAGGAAAATGTAGATGTGTTTTGCATTGGTGAAATTCTTTGTTACTTATCATACAAAGCATAGAATGAATGGATAAATACTTAAATTTAAATGCCCTGGATTTATTTATATTAAAAAATTAATACTCACACAAGAAGCTCAAATATCTTTGATACATAAAAGAACAACGACAGGCATATGCTCATATTCATTAACACATTTTAAATGCCAAAAAAAAAAAAGGTATTGTCTGGACTCTATCAAGCAACACTTCTCTGGAGCATCCAGCAGCAATGTTCTGTGTCTGCAAATATAGCGTGCAAATAAGCCACTAGCAAAGGCACTAACAATAGCTTTTTTTGTCAGCCTGTCTGATCTTGTTAAAGAGCAACCAGAAGGAATAACACAGTAACTCAGTAATGTACGATTACTTCCGGACTCCTTTTATGCTCTCATTTGACCTGAAGAGAGAAGTATTGAGACCTCAAAAAAATGTCCTTCAGTTCAGGACTTGATCCTACTTACCTAAGTCAGAGTTATTTGATGAATGTTATTTAATGAATGTGGAATCGTTTCCTGAGTAAATTTGTATGTGCCAGAATCCAATAATGAACTGATGTTTATTTTCTAAAAACATTGATTTTCCTACCAATTATTATAATGATTTATGTAAACCAACACAATATTATATTGCAAATAAAACTGTTAATATATCGGCCTTGCATTGCAAAGGGCTATTTTCTAAAAAAAAAAAAAAAATGTAATTACCTTTTATACCAGTATAGTTATGTTCAACACTTAACACCAAATAACCCCGAGGAATACACACAGATGCATAAGAAAAGGCTTTAATTAGTGTAAATGAATAAATAATCGTACTTCTTTAACTGCATAACTCACAGCAAAATCAATTACTGTAATGTAAATGCCACTTAGTGCACATTTTAGCCACACAGTCTAACAGTATAATTAATGGATGGGTGATCAATATCTTCATAATTTGACACGCATCTAACAAATACACAAGGAAATTCTCTCACAATTAGGAGCGTGTACTGATTACAAATAAAATCATTCCCACGCAGTACAGAAAATTTGAAAAACAAGTCTCACTTCAAATTCATATTGTATTTAGGGGGAGAAATGTATAAATTCGTACAAGGATAATCAGCCTTCTGTGCACACTTCTTTTTGTGTGTGTATGCGTGGTAATGGTTACCTATCTGGGTAACTGAACATTAGTTGCCACTCTAGCGTAAAGCAGCCCTTGTCAATTTTACCTTTCCAATCTACAAGAGTGCCAGGGCCAGATCATCAACTTTACACAGCCAGGTCATAAGCATGCACTCCCCTGACTGCATGACTCACACTGCACATCACGTGGTCAGTACCCTTGATACTGGCTTCATACAGCGTATGGTATACATCTGTATTCTTTGACTACATAGTATCATACATATAGATTTTAATACATTTACAATTATGTAACACTGGGTCCGAATAACAACATTTAAAACATGTTTCATACAGTTTTAAACTGTTACATATTCATTAAGTTATACTAGACCTTAATAATAAATGTGCTTTACTTGCTCTTATCTGCCCCCTATTTTACTGCATTTAATCCTGTACTTTAGAGTACTGTAATCTGTCAAGTGTTATTTAATCTGTAGTATTTTGAACCAAAGTCACTGTATTTATCTAGCTCTTAATTGTATTATTACTTGTACTGTGATTCTTGAAATGTATTTTTGTTTACGACTGTAAGTCGCCCTGGATAAGGGCATCTGCTAAGAAATAAATAATAATAATAATAATAATAATAATAATAATAATAATAATAATAATAATAATAATAATAATAATAATAATAATAACAGTCTTGAACAGTTTTGTGAATATCAAACTTTATTTTACTCGTAAAACAGACTTTGAAAAACAACTCTTTAAATAACTTATTTGTAAATAGGGCCCACTTTATGTTTGAACTTCAAGTCTGTTGTATGTGTGAGCAAAAGACTGAATAAGTACTATTGAGACCACATAACACAAATAAAGCTGTTACATCTACCTTGTGTTGAAATGTAGTGTAGTTATGTTCAACTCAAAACACCAACTACCCCCAGATACACAGGTGCATAAGGGCATTATTTAATTTGTGTAACAGTATATTTATAGAAATGCATTGGTTAAAAGAATAAGCTAACCGAATCAGCATTGCGAGACTGTTCTATACATTAAATACTGAACTCCAATAAATACAATCTAAAAGAAGTCAGTTATTGTGTTAAAATGACCTTTTCAAAATGGAACCTGATTGTTTTACAGTGAATGCTGAACTGCTTTCATTTAATTTTAACAGCACTGCTGCAATCAGTAAAAGGATAAAGCTGATCGAGAATCTAATGGGTTTCATGCTGCTTAAAATGCCAGTAATGAGGGTTTTTATGGTCTCAGAGAGCACACTTCACAAAAAGTTGTCTTAATTAGGGGTTGCTTTTAGGTCTCTGTTGTCAGTGAAAGATTTGAACACTTGGTGGAAGCTTTCCTTGTTACTGTAAATTCGTTTGTGCTAGATGAAAGGTATTGTACTGTACATATATGTACAAAGTACAGTAAGTGTGAGATATGGACAGGTTTGTTTATAAGTTATAGCCCCAAATTCAGATACTTTCAATAAAAAAAAATGTAACCAAGTTTAATCACAATTGGATAGTTGGATCTCCCTATATACGGTGTGACAGACATATGTACAATAAAACAATAAATACATTTAAGCTATATTGTAAATAATAAACAATCAATTAGCCTGGGTGTCCTATACTTTTATTGTTTCAGACAGGCAGTCAATTAAAGTTTTACTTCAATAACTGTAGAGTTTACAACAAAATACATTATTGTTGCTGCCTGATGTGTTGTAACCAGTAGCATGCTTTGACCTTTTGATGTGAAATGATGACCCTCAACGACAGAATTACTGGGAGAATTGCACTGTTCCAAATTACACCTAGCTGCTAAATAGATTTCCGCTGGCATTGTTATAAAAACAAAATGCTACAAAATAGACATGGAATGCTGTGGTTATTTCAGTCATCCATTCTCCTTCGTCGAACAGCTGTGGAACTCCATGAACGTTCTTGTACAACTCTGAATACAAACACAAATCTTAGTCTATTTTATCACCCACAGAATGACAATATAGGGGATAAAGTACCTCCAAATGTACAGTACATAAATATAATTGTATAGTGTGGAAAACAGAAAAAGCAAACATTTTAAAAAATACTGTTTGATCTGTTAAAATGTGGTTTCTCTTGATGTTTGTTGTGCTCCACAGTAAAATATCAACCTTAGAATCTACTATACAGCTTCTAATAATAATAATAATAATAATAATAATAATAATAATAATAATAAAACAATTTACAGTAACGTGTATCCTTCATATCAATACTGCATATCAGTAATTAAAAAGTAACCTTACATAAACCTTACATGTTGTGTTTACAGTTATGAGTCTACAGGAAGCAGGTAGTTGTACAATGTCAAAAGGGTGTCATGCAGTGTGCAAGAGACATATTATTGTGTTGGTGCTGTGTTTAATTATACACTTATAATTGCGCCCCACTGGGATGAATTTGAGGTTTGTAGGCTGTGATGTATTGGGGGGGCATGTTATTACAGTTAATGCTGTTTGATTTGTGCTACCTGGTTCAAAATAGTGCTTATTAATATTAATATTGCCCTTAATGTTACACCATTAACCCCAGAATGTTAAATTAATGAACAGAAACACGGCTATGGAGATATGGATGAATTTGGTTAAAAAAGGCAGTATGACTGCTGCATCCACATTTCATTAATGTTGACTGCTTTTTTTAATCAGAGACACATGAAATGTATCAGCCCTCAGGAGACAGAAACACATGCAGGTGTAATTTTCTCCAGATGATTTTAAGCATAGTTTTCAAACCTATGTAATTACATTTTTCATTGTATTCTTGCTTTCTTTAAATCTAATTAAAATTACATTTTCAGCCCTCAAGATGAGATTTTGAATTACTGATCTGAAGGTCGCTCCTTCCTGATGCAATGGGCGAATTTCCAAAAATATAGAAAATATACTGAAAAAAATACTGCATCCCCTTTGGCCTTCAAAAAACATCCTGCAAGAAGAGGTAAGTGACCTACATACAAGTTTCTTGTTTTACTCCTCTGCAGGACAGTAACTTTGAAATGTTGGTTTTACAAAACAATACAAACTTGTGTCACTCCATTTATGAATGCATTCCATAGTAATGAACAGAGATCACAGTGGGTCAAGTCAACAGTATGTTTTTGGTCAAACCCAAATGTGTCATAATTACACATTTCTGTCGGCAATTCTACATTCTGCATGCATAATGCCCTGCCCTGTGTGGTCCAGTGGATAAAGAAAAGGGCTTGTAACCAGGAGGTCCCCGGTTCAAATCCCACCTCAGCCCCTGACTCATTGTGTGACCTTGAGCAAGTCACTTAACCTCCTTGTGCTCCGTCTTTCGGATGAGACGTAATTGTAAGTGACTCTGCAGCTGACGCATAGTTCACACACCCTAGTCTCTGTAAGTCACCTTGGATAAAGGCGTCTGCTAAATAAAAAAATAATAATAATAATTATAATAGGTAAGCATTCAGTGACGTCAGGTGACAATCAAATTAGCTATGAGGACATTACATCACAGGAATAGTCAGCAGGTCCTGATCCTGTCAGGAGATTTTAATAAAATGTCGTTGCACCAATGAAAGCCAGGTCATACAGGTCAGAATTGGTGTATGCTACAGCAGGGGTTTTCAACCAGGGGGGCTTCTAAGGGTCATAGGGGATATGCAGGATGACTCAGAAATACAAAAATGAAAGTAAAAGAAAATATGATCTTGAATTGATTTTTCACTGTGCATACATATTTAATTTGTGTTTAGCAGCTCAAAAGTTACAGTCTCACTGTAGTTTCCAAATTATAATCCATCGTGATTTCAATTGCAAGGATTTACACTCTGATATCAGGGTGAGTAAAGCAGGCATCTGGCGATTCTGCCTAATGCATGGAGAGCTCTGCTCAGTGCTCTGTGCTGCATGTGAACTTTGCAGTTTTCAACTCATTGTATAGTTGAATACTAATCAGTGAAGCACAATCTTCCTACATGTTTTAGAAGTATAAATACTCTGGTAAACATAAATAATAACCACAATACTCATACTTTGACGTTTTTTGTTTCATTTAGGTGTGGCTGCATTTTAGCAATATCGGCTGGTTGAATATGTTTTTGATGTTTGGTAGAGTACTGAACATCCAGATTATCCTGTATACATTTCTTGCTTGCAAAAGAAAAACAAAGGAAGAAAATGCATAAGAGTCTACAGAAAGTGCAAAGCCATGGAAAGGCCTTTTGGATCATTTTATGCTGGCTTTAATAGAAAGTTTATCATTGTTAGTTTTATAGTTTTTTTTTAATTTTTTCTTTAGGTTAATGTTTTTGATATTGTAAACATTTTAAATGGCACGTATAATTATGTTGAGATACAATGTAGATAGTAATGTGTTAAACATTTACAGTGCAGACTATCTTGGATTATTTATAATAACTTTGCTGAATAGAAAGTGAATACGTGTGTTTCTGAACAGATTGTATTTTTAGTCTGTGCATCCAAAGACTTGTAATTACAAGTTTTAAGAATTACCGTTTGGTGTTCTGTCATAAACCAGCGGTCTGTCAGTCCGAAACTGCTATTGCATAAATTATATATTAAAGAAATGTGGTACTATTCAGTAGAGCGAAAATTGTAAAGAGGTACTTTAGCGGAAACCACCAGACAGATGGGGTACAGTTCTACAAAAAGGTTGAAAACTCCTGTGCTAAAGGGATTTGAACATCAGGAGCAAAGTTTTGAACTAACTGCAGTCTATAAATTACTGCTATAGGAAGCTGTGTGAACTGGAAGTTATCATTTTCTGTTTTGGCAGACACAACCCATTAACTATGCAATAATATCTACCTAATGGTGGGTTAACCAAGACATAGAGTGTAGTGACTGTACTGGCTTATAAAACAAATAATGTATATTAACATTCATTTAAAAAGCATTATCTTGCAGTAATATTAATATATTTATAGACACACTCTAGGTTTTGCTTATTTCTTAACTGAATTATACTACAGTCATGGACACTTTTAAACTTTTAAAAAATGTGCTAACATTGACCAGGAAATTGTGTCAAGAAGTGGAACATTAAAAAAAATATTTTCAAAAATGACATAGCAAGCAATTACCACTTTACCACTTTAGTTTTAGTCAAACTAATCAAGACATTTCTGTTGATTTGCTGTTGATTGATGCCATTTTCGCTCAATCTGTAGTGATGTGAGCCTTTTTGACATCTGTTAATTGAAAATGTGAGCTAAGAATATATATGGATTTCTAAATCCCCATATAAGTGCTATAAGTGGGGCAATGATATCTACTTGTCTTGTGATATTATGTTGTGTTTGGTATTAGACAGGCTGGCATATAAGGAAGCTGACAGGCACATAGGATAAAGGATTGCTGTCGGTATAGACTGATCACCTCAACTAATACTGTTTGGTCAACACCCACCTGGAAGGACTTCTCTTTTTATAGGGCTCTAATTGAGTTTTGAATTGATCTAAAATTGTGCTGGAAAAAAATACATCCATCATTTAAATATTGAAGTGACCTAGATTCTGTTAGATGATTGGCTTTTGTAACCTTGTTTTCAAGAACTAATCCTGGACTATATCACCATAGTAAAGGCATTTAAAAGATCTAAAAGGGGTTTGTGAAACCATTCAAATGTGTATTGCAGCGTTTCTGCTAGGAAAAACGCTGCCTGTCACAGTGACTGGTCACTAAATGTTTTACCAGTCACAACTCAAAACATCATCATGTGTGTGACACGTGTGCATTCTTAAAGTGATACACATACACATAGTTATGGAGAATAAATAGGCCTATGTGAAAAACTAAAAAGAATACAAAAATGAATTCCTTTCACTTAGAAGCCTTATTTTTTATTATTATTATGCAAATAAAAATGAAAGAACATAGTTTAGAACAGTTTGTTTTCAAAAGTTGTCAAAATATGTTTTATAGGGGCTCCCGAGTGGCGCATCCAGTAAAAGCACTCACTAGAGTGCAGGATGCGCTCTATAGCCTGGACGTCGCCAGTTCGAGTCCAGGCTATTCCACAGCCGACCGTGGACGGGAGCTCCCAGGGGCAGCGCTCAATTGGCCGAGCATCGTCCGGGGGGAGGGAGGGTTAGGTCGGCCAGGGTGTCCTCGGCTCACCGCGCACCAGTGACCCCTGTAGTCTGGCCGGGCGCCTGCGGGCTTGCCTGTAAGCTGCCCAGAACTGCGTTGTCCTCCAACGCTGTAGCTCTGAGGCGGCTGCACAGTGAGTCTGCAGAGTGTAAAGAAGCAGGCAGCTGACGGCACACGCTTCGGAGGACAGCGTGTGTTCATCTTCGCCCCTCCTGAGTCAGCGCAGGGGTGGTAGTGGTGAGCTGAGCCTAAAAATAATTGGGCATTTCAAATTGAGGAGAAAATAATAAAAACTAATTGGCAACGACTAAATTAAAAAATATATATATATATGTTTTATTATTTTTAACATTCACATTTCGCTTTATAAAGTAAAATTCAAATATTTTACACAATAGTTCTTAGTGTAACTGAAAACTACAGGTCTAATATCAGCGTGAATTAAAGCATTTTATACTGAAAAGGTATGACGGTGTGCAAACTTACATTATTATTAGTTTATTTAGCACATGCCTTTATCCAAGGTGACTTACAGAAACTAGGGTGTGTGAACTATGCATCAGCTGCAGAGTCACTTACAATTACATCTCACCTGAAAGACGGAGCACAAGGAGGTTAAGTGACTTGCTCAGGGTCACACAGTGAGTCAGTGGCTGAGGTGGGATTTGAACCGGGGACCTCCTGGTTACAAGCCCTTTTCTTTAACCACTGGACCACACAGCCTCCTACATAATACCAGACTGACATGTCACTAAAGAGAACACGTTAAAAACAATACAAAAATAAACTGCACTTTATGCTTTCATTTCAACAAATACACAAGACAGTCAGAATCATTATGCATGAAAACAAAATAAACAAATCCTCTGCTCCAGGAGGAATGAAAGGATGGGGCATTGATTGAATCGCCTATCGTATGACGGTTTGTTAACAAGCATGCACTAAATCAGAAACTGCCAAATCATTCATTCGATCGCTGTGCCTTTAAAGGGAGTAGTCTAGAAACTGTCAGTGAAACTGACGGACTAGCTTTTGAAACTGTCTCTGATGGGTAATTACCAGATAACGGAAACACTGGTAATACTATCACATTGTAGGACATGAGGGCCGTATACATTATTTCATATGTATTTTTGAAAGTTCTAAGTGGTCAAATCCAATGGAATAACTTCAATTATCACAACTGACTGTCATTTTTCTACAAGTCTGTTAAAACAAAAGGTTTAGAATGATTGTGTCACCTGGAGTCCATTTAGCCATTAAAGTACAGCTCAAAAACTTAAGTTAGAGAAAACAGTTTTTAAGCTCTGATGCATGAGCATGATTATTTCTTTGGGTCTTTGCCCATACAAATGATTAAAAAAACAAAGAATGCACTAAAAAACGTACCCCCATTTGGAAAAGCAGGTGAGCTTACACAAAGAAACAAACAAACACAGTACTATATAAAAATTAACTGCATTTATTTAAATAGAATTAAAGTGAGTCACTGAATTTATGAAGTTATTTTAGTATTTGAAAATATAGTTTAAAAAAATAAATAAATCATTGGTATTCTGTCAGCCTTATGTCCTGTTACTAAACATAAGTAATTCTTGTATAGGAAATATATTACTGTACCGGTATATACATCATTTATATATGAAATATTTAAACAGAATCTCCATTCAAGGCTATTCTGGGGGTGGTAAGCAAACATCACAGTTTAAAAGCATACACAGTCATGCAGATAACATATCAGCTACATGAACATAATTAAAGAAATGTACAGGGTTTTTTGTAGAAAGGCCAATTATTGATTTTGAGAAATCAGCAATGCTGGGTACATTTTAAAACTAAGATTGTCAGCTCTGGTATCAGCTGTGACAAAAAGGAAAATGGAAGCATCCCAGCAATATGTCATTACCTTAGGCAGTAGTATTTACTATTAGTAAGAGATATGAATTGAGTTTGATGTCATGTAAAACACAAAATGTGCTAAAGGATTTTATACAAGGAGACATAGATAGCCAGTGTAAAAGATCACAAAATGACTGGTTTGAAAGCTGTGCTGTGACACATTTATTCATGACATGTTTTCTGTGAGACAATGGTATAAATAATTGAATGAAATACAACATAATACAACTCCCCTGTTGCATAGAAAGACAAGAAAGCATAGGGTTTGTATTTCCACGTTGCTTCAAGACTTAAATGACATTTGTATACTTTCAACATGGTATGTTTATAGAAGAGTTTGAATTTTCCAAATAATGGTCTATGTACTGTGGTTGGGATCACAATCTTACTGAAAAAAGGGAAAAGTGATTATCAGTGGGACAGTATACTATATATATATATATATATATATATATATATATATATATATATATATATATATATATATATATATATATATATTTGATGGCACTTACTCCCCTGACCTCATATGAGTGGCTGACAGGAAAAGCAGAGATCAGTAATAACATTTGTCAGGGGCTCCACTGAGCCTGGATGCTAGGCGAGCTTAGTCACTTAGAGACATTATTAATGAACCACTTTCTCCCCTAGCCAGTCATAAAAGTTCAGAAGAAGTAAAAGCCTGGTTCTGAGCTTTGTTTGCAACATAAGGTGGCACGTGACCTTTTCTCAGATGTACTGTATGTGTTATTATCCCTTTTAAAGGACACTCGGCCCTATTCAACAATGTGCTTCAATGATAAGGTGCTCCTTATTTAATTAGGTACTGTCAAACAATCTATGCTTTAATCATACTTTCTGTAATCACACGTATTTCATATTTTCCTCTTTAAAATATATATATATATATATATATATATATATATATATATATATATATATATATATATATAATATGATTAGAGATATTCAATTAAATCAAGGGGTATTTTTGACACCAAAATTGCTGAATCTTATACAGTACACATAAACTAAAAAATGTATTCCAACCAACTCAGACTCAGTCAGGATAATCTAGGATGATGAAGCATACCTATTTTCTGTCTCCACTATGTTTTTTTTTTTAAGTTAAAGAATACTGTTCTTAAGTTTATACTGTAGTTTCTTAATTGTAATCTTAAAATTGTTTCACACCAAAGTGATTAGGCTGAGCAGGTTTGAACGTTGCAGCTGCTGTATGCAAGACTAGAGTATAGGTTTTATTTTCAAGCTGTACAGCATGTGTCCCATTCCTGATTTGCTATTTTCTAGGTGGTTTGCAACAGTATTTCAAATTCCTACCATACGCAATCTGTTTGCACTACAACATTCATTGGATGAAGACTCATATTAAGGAAACAATGTGTATATAAAATGACATTGTCTGTCCTTTGGCAGTTGATATATTTGTTATTTTCATTAGTGGATAATGAAGTAAGACAGGATTCTGACAACTGGACTGCATGACAATAGGACTGCATAACACAGGTACAAATACATAAACTGACCTGGTAATTTCTTCTTTCTTTGATTACATTCAAGTACTATGCTGGATAAGAAATCTTGTCAGTGCCTCCACTTTATGCTTGGGATAATTAAGTGGCTCAATTAAGGTCAATTATGTTGCAGTGATGTGTCAGGTATCTTTGGTTAAATAGAACACTTATCAAGGTTTATTGTTAGGATGTTATATACATAAACACAGCTTTTACATACAAAGTTGAAATAATCAGGAAACAAAATGGTAACACTTTATTAAGGTGCTGCTTATTAATGTTTTAGAAATATGTAATATATGCTTAATAACTATGTTATAGAGTGTTAATAAAGCAAATAGCCATAGGTGGAATTACGTTTAAACATCCCAAAGTACAATAGGTGGCTAATAACTGTCCCCTTTATAAAACATATATTATATATTTATCTATTTATAAAACTGTTATAAAACATTAATAAGCCGCACCTTAATATAAAGTGTTACCAACTAAACTAACTATTCAGGGAACTTATAATGTCCCATTCCCCTGAACAAGAACTAAGAAATCTGTCAGGAAACAAGAGTTCTGTAGACTTATATGAGTACCTAATCAGTCACAAAAAACGGGAGATACTGAAGCAAGCTCGATACATAGTTTTAAATTTGTCATTTTTTTACGCTAGTTGCTTCTACTACTTTAGGTCTGAATTCATATTTTATTGATGTAGTTTAACATCACAGTCAAACCTACTTCAAACATGAGTGCCATCTGCTATTGTTTCCAGTGATGTATGTACGACTGGTCTTATTTATGTGTCCTGCAATTACAGCCGATAATGTTTTCCATTCAGCCCTCTGGCCATAAACAGAAACAAATAAATGCTGTTTATTGTGACAGTCTACCTTTATTCTGAGAGGTGATAAACGGCACCACTTACAAGCACACACTGCTCCTTCTGAGCTCAATTTCAAAGCATTCCCAAGAAAATGACAATATAATGACTTAAGTGAAATAACAACTGAGAATCCATTACTGGTGTTTAGCATGAAATGACACTGTCAAAGTACACTATTTCAAGAGAAGGACTGAAAGTGAATTATGTTGTGTCATTGTTATGGTCCAACATTATAAAGTAGTACTAGATCATTTTATTAACCCCAACTGTGCTGCAAACCTGTAATTTGTTTGTAGAAGAAAACAATTGCTTGTTCAGAGGTTTTCAGAATGTACTGTAAAATGTATAAAGTTTACATATTAACCCTTTGAGTAGTACGAACGTACCAGTACGTTTGCTGCTCTCAGGTTCCCAGGGATTAGGAACGTACTGGTATTGAATTACTGATCCTACAATACCCCTGATCACATAATATTGTAACACTAGGTTTCTGTAACACCTTTTATTGGTCTCTTGCGCCCTCTGCCAGATATTGACTGAATTACATATAATAAACCCAGTCATAAAATGTCAACAGTGTTTGTAAACCGTCGAAAATCGCTCAGTGAGAAAGAAGTATTTGTAATAATATTGAATTCAGATTCTGATTTAAACTCAAGTACATACAATTCTTCACTGAATCGGATGTCAGCGAGTTTCTCAGTGGACATAAGCGAAGAATATTCTTATTATTTGTTTATTTAGCAGACGCCTTTATCCAAGGCGACTTACAGAGACTAGGGTGTGTGAACTATGCATCAGCTGCAGAGTCACTTACAATTACGTCTCACCCGAAAGACGGAGCACAAGGAGGTTAAGTGACTTGCTCAGGGTCACACAATGAGTCAGTGGCTGAGGTGGGATTTGAACCGGGAACCTCCTGGTTACAAGCCCTTTTCATTAACCACTGGACCACACAGCCTCCTTAAATATTTACCATTGACATCAAGTGACAGAGTTGTTCCATTCTTCAAGAAGTATCATACGCTGAAGCATTAGACACACTCACCCCCTCCACCCCCACAACCTGTTTACCCAGATATGATTTATTCATCTCTCTCTCTCCCTTTTTGTTTGGACGTGTTGTTGTGGTTGTTCTCCCCGTTGTTTATTGTTTATTGCCTACATGTTATTTTTTAGTCAAAACCTAAATAACTGACTAAATAAAAAATCAATTTATTTGTTTTATACAAACAAATAGCTTTCAGCTTGTTTGTACGCTGTACTCGTAATAATCAAGTGCATGCAGGACCGGCAGTGCATTTTAGAACTCAGTACTCAATGGGTTAAATAAGACTACTGAATTTGATCTTTCAGCTTAACCCGAATACAAACATCTTAAAAGTTGCTGTGATATGGGTAGCAACAGAATATATTCATGTCAACAGTCTATGGGTTAAACCAATGAACACAGTAGAAGGGGTATAAAACACATTTATCCCTAAGTGGCATTACTAAAATGCTGATTTAGGGGGTGTCAGAAAACCTCTTCCAGCAATAGTTCTTTCCAGAATAATAAAATAATAACATCTTACTCATTACTGGTAGTTCCAGTGTCTTTACAATAACTTCCTCCCCTAATTTCCGACCTCCCTAATATATCAAAAAACATTCCAGTCAGCTAGACAACGAGAAACAATTGAAATGAATGAATCTGGTGAACGTTATGTAATTATAAAGGTCAGGACACCCTTACCACTTACTAAAAGTAAATGCTGTAATCTTCTGATATGTATGGTTCAAAATGGTAAATCAATAAAGCTGTCAGTCTTTAAGAAGGAATATAATGAGAACACAGTAATTAGAATGCAGTATTGCTAAACAGAATTAAGTGTGTCTCTCCAGCCAGGGGTGTCATTTCAGATTCTGGGAGGGGGGGTGTGGGGGGGCAACTGCAATTGTGGTCGGTATTTAATTGAAGATGAATATCAAAGATATGAAACAAGGCAGTCAGCCAACAGTAAAGTTTAGTTTTAGTTGCTCTCTAAACAATTACATAAAGCACTAATTTATGTAAACAGTTTACCAGTTGATTAGCATTAATTTATTAGCCTTTCGAAATGTATTTACACAATAGAGAGCTGTGACACTCTAAGTAGCACAAAAAAAGGTCTTACATAAAATTTGGATAAAGTAAATATTCTCACTTCTGTTGTTAGTATTGCAACCATATTTCTGTCTTCAGTATGAGCCTTGTTATGATTGACAATGTTTACATTTTTGTACAATTATAAATGTATATACATTATTCATATACTAACATTACAGCATGAATTAATTTGTTTTGATAATTCATCACGCAGCCCTGTGACACACTACAACTAACTTTCACATCATTTATGCATTAAAAAATTTAAAAAAATAAAAACTTCCATTGAAATTGTGGTGATCTTATGATGAAGCATTTTTCCTAGGCTAAAAACTGGCTAAAAGTGTATAAACAAGAAAGATAAAACAATTATTAAGCCTTTTTAGGATTTACCGGTCCAGTCAAATTTAATAGAAATCTACAAGGTAATTTCCTTGTGAACAGTAACTTCTGAATAGTTATGCTGGTCCATATTGGTATCAGAACACACATTCCTCAAAATGTCTTAGTTGTTATGCTCCATTTGATTTAGATTTTGCATGTTTCTGAATCTCTAATTGGACAGAGGAATTTTAAACCATATTGATACAATGCTGTGAAAAATAACAATTCCACCACCTGCTTTCTAAGATTTAATTTAAGTCAAACCGGATTGATATAAAGCTTGCAAGATTTTCAGGCAGGAAATCTATAGTACAAGTGCCTAGTTCATTCATTGGTTAATCTACAAGCCTATTACCAGCAAGTTCCAATTAACCTATAGGTATATAAACCTATTTCGCAAACTCAGTCTTGCTGTGCTTTCGAATTACCACCTCCTCCCCAACCACCACCACCTCACTCCCAGCCTCGACTGGGGGGGGGGGGGGATAGTATACGATGCTCCTCTGCCGAATATTTTTTGTTTACTGGGATGAACACGTCGCATAGATTTATTATTTTATTGTTTGTTTTTTAACAGGCGGCACTGGGATGCTCTAAGGGGCTCCAATTATTTTTATTTTTATTTTTTTTCAACCATTGTTTGGGTTCAATGTTTTTGGAAATCTGTAAGATTTTGTATAATAGTGCCCCTGTTTTTTTAACTCCTACACTGATAGTGTTTCTTACCCTTGAAGCGCATAATAGGGATAGGGATTGTAAAAAAAAAAAACATGGCTTCAGATTGCTTCATGAATGTTAAACTTTATGATTGCACAAACCCTATAGTTAACACAGGATTGCAAATAAACTACCACTAGCAAGTAAGCAAAAGTGATCGCTGATAAAAAAAAAAGCAGTATGTAAAAGAAGCCTACAGAAAGACATCTTCCAGTGGGAAGAAAGAGCATAAGGCTAGTATATATATATATATATATATATATATATATATATATATATATATATATATATATATATATATATATATATATATATGTGGCTCACAAAACATAGGAGTAGACTTTCACGTCTTAATGTAAACTGGCTACATGGAGACTCTGTAAATTATTTCCCATGGGCAAGCTCCTTAATATTTTAACAGGGGAACTTGAGTGTAAGGAGAGAAATCCACCACAGTTTTACGATGTCTAACCACAGACAGGAAAGGGGCTTCAATTCAATGTGTCAGATATTTCCTGACAGCAGCAGTATCTTTTTAGCGGTTCTCTCTAGTACAGCAGCAAGGAGATGAGGGCTAGATATCTGTAAATCCCTGGGTTTACACAGTGATCCGGTAAAAAGGAACTGTTTTCTATGTGTTTAGTCATACATGCAGATTCATTTCTGGGTATAGGTTTTATCTTAGGCAAAAACATTTTACAAAGGAAAAAGTCTGGTTTAATAGGTATTGTGTAGTATCTGAAGACTGCTCCTGTCTTTAAGAACAACATGTGCAATTTATGTATCTGGTTTCAGTCTGGTTTATTTATGAAGTGTTTACAAAATAAGAAAACAACAGCTGTATCTTTGGTACTCACAAGGCAATAAAGCTTTTTTTTATTTAGTGTATGTGGTGGTGCACTGACAAACCAGTGGACAGGAATATACTGTATATCTTATTGCAATAACTTTGCCATGATGTTATTCTATAATCAGCTGCATATTTTATATAAAAAATTCCCAGGAGGCACTGTAATCCTCCAAATGATGATTATTTGTCTATTGTGCTTTCACACATTTTCAAAGATATCTTAGCCAAGTTCCACCGATTTACATTTTTTTATAGCACACGTAAAGATATTTTAACATAGTACTGTATTTGCATTTTTATTAAACAATTAAATCATTTTAGTTTAATTTACTCCTAGTACAGCAGAACGTGTCTTGTGTGGCATGGTGGTGAACTGAGCTGTGTTTCTTCACTTTGAATATGTCAGATGACACCAGCAGGCTTGCATGCTAAAAAAAAATGTTCTGTGATGTGCTGAGTGTGATTAACAAATAATGGTATTGTAGGAGACACTTTTTTTTAGACAAAATCCATCTTTTAATAGACTAGGGCTTTACTGATGTAACATAATATAAAGTAATAATGTCACTGTCATTTTCAAGTCATTCTAGCTTTTCTCAGCAATGAGGTTTCATTCTTGGCACAACTGTAAAAAATAGTGAGGGAAACATGTGAACTACAGGACAACAAAGATATTATATTTTTTTCATACTCACATCTGATATACAGACACAGTTTTTGATGTATAGCCTGGTTGCAGTATTTATCTAGAGAGATAGCCCATTTAAAGTGTTTTATTGGTCAGCAAGCATGAATTAATAAGTCTCAAGCATGAGTTGTTTTAAAAAAAAGAAATATGAGCTATATAAAAATTCAAACATATTGTAGCGATCTCGGTTAACGCAGGCAGTTGCATCACACAGGGCGAGGCAATCCACACACAGACAGAGGGCGGGCGCAAACGCGGGACCTCTCGCACTAAAGCATACCACTGTACAAAGGAAACGGCTCTTTTAAAATGCATTAAGCACTATAAATGTATGTGTCTGAAATTTTATTGAATTGTTGTTTTTAAACCCGACACCTCCTTATGTCGGACAAACATGTCCTGTTTAGCGAGGGGCTACTGTATGATTATGAAAAGCTTTTTGGGGGTGAAGGTGGGGGCCTCACTGTAGAATCTGATGGGATTAAAATGCCTTTCATTTTTATATATAGATGGAACAGAATGCATTGTACAGATGACATTTACATTTAACAAAAACAATGTTATTTTGATTCTTGCACCATTCCATGTGTAGACGTTGTCCTTCGGGCATATTTGTCTTACTGTTTTAAGATGTTTGCTATCATTTAGTGTGGTTCTAGGTTTTGTTGCTTCAATGCTGATTTGTTATAACTGTTCTCTAAATCTGCTTTTGAACTTGCTTTGATAACCCTGCACTGAACAGGCTTCCTCCTCTATTCAAATCATGGAACAGCATGACTCCTCAACTTTACCAGCCCCAGTAGAGTGGGTGAGGCCGTCAGAATTGAAAGGTAATATCGCAGCATGGTTTGAACAGAATGGCAAAAACTGTTCTGTCACAGCAATTAGGATTCTCAAGACAAGCTCAAAGCAAAGCGCAAAACCAGGTTCAGCAGATTTAAAGAAAAATGGTACAGCAGATAAGAGCAATTTGGGAATGATTGTAAACACCATACTATATACTAAGGCAATGAAAAAAAAAATCTAAATGACATTTGAAGCAATATATTCTTTAACTGATAAAATGGGTTTCAAAGACAACACTGTACAATTAGGTCATATATGGGATATCAGTATGTTCTAATATTTAAAGCAACAGCTTTTTAATGCTGTATTTTTTGTATATACAACAGGCTACCATACTGAAATACTGCAGACATACTTAATGAAAAATATTCCTCTTTGGTTTTATCAGTCGTCAATGTGAAAGATCACATCTACAGACCCTGTGCAACAGTGACGAAATCTATAACAGGGAGTTGAGATAATTAAGTATATATTCATCAATTCTCCTTTGACTCTTTGTAGAACAAAAATACTGTAACATTATTTATACCCCATAAACTCCCTTTGCTGATTCAATGGAGATATAAAAAAATGCACAAGGTATTCACTTGATGGAGGGTTTCTTGTTAGATGGTTAATGTCCTGTAGTGTTGTATACTGTATTAGTCATGTTTTAACATGTAACTTTTAAAACAACACATGCATAGATATGGATATGGATATAGCACCAAAACCCAGAACATCGCTTTGCAATCATCAGCTTTGACACAAGTGTTTCAAATTGCAGAGTTTGGGCAGGGCTACTAAATTGGGAAGAACACACTAGACTTTATAGATCCTGTGTTGAAAGGCAGATGTGTGCACAAGGCTGTGACCCAATCCACTTACCTATCCTGCCTTTCTTCCTTAATTATTATTATTTTTTTAAATTCTTCTAGTATGGCACTTTCTCCTATTGTCATGTTTGCATATTGTGGAAAAATCTAAGATGTTTAAACATGGAAAAACATATATGTGCCACTTGTCAATATATGGATTCATAAAAATAAACTGTAACAGCTGTTAAAGATTTAATGGAGAAGAGTGGAGTACACTTTATTCTATTACTTACAGTAATTCAACAAGATAGATCTTTAACCTTCAAGCATAAATGAACAATTTTGAACACAAAAATGTGAATCTAATATCATCTTTTCATGGATTACACATGGACTACATAATTGGATACAAATGATATTAGAAAACACAACTTTATAGGTTTTATGAGGTTCCCGCTCCAGTCTGCTAAAAACAAATGTTATAAAAGGTGAGTGATTTATTTAAGGAAATAATGGCATCATTACAAAGAAACATGCAACAACTATGCCATTAACACTATGGCACTACAAGTTTTGAAAGGGCTCGAGTGTGTGGGTGTGTGTGAACTGTTTCATCAGTAGGCAATGGTCTTAGAACAGGTGTCATTAATTAGTGTCATCTTCCTAGCTGTGCTTCATTGTTGATTAATAATAGAACACCTGACCTATAAAATTGTATATTGCTTACTAATACATACCTGCGTCTGTATTAGTTGGATCCTATAGGGCAGCAGTGTGGAGTAGTGGTTAAGGCTCTGGATTCTTGACCGGAGAGTCGTGGGTTCAATCCCAGGTTAGGGACACTGCTGCTGTACCCTTGAGGAAGGTACTTTACCTAGATTTCTCCAATAAACACCCAACTGTAAAAAATAATGTAATGTATTTAAAAATAATGTAATATCTTGTAACAATTGTAAGTCATTCTGGATAAGGGTGTCTGCTAGAAATAAATAATAATAATCAAAAAAAAAATATATATATATATATATACTGTATATATATATATTGAAAACAGGACAATACACAAATAAGTGAACATCTATAGCTACCATGTGACATATAAAGAACAGGGGTTGGGGAAAACATCATTGTGAAGTGAGAAAACCAAGAGGAATGTTATCTCATTATACCAGCAGATCAGGTGGTAAATGGGTGTGCCTCAGGGCAGGACAACAACAGATAAAACAGCATGTGCAAATGATTACACTTGTTTTAAAGGCTTGTACGTAATTATCTACAAGTGGGTTGCTGTTTAGCATTGTAAAACGATTGATTTATTTTGTCACCCACCTTCACTGCTTGCCTAAACCATCGATTTAGATCACACATTTCTGTTCATGGTGTCCATTTTAAATAGATTATTGATTTTGTGTATTTTGTTTATGTTGAAGTTTATTGCTTTAGAGCCTTTAATGTATATACATGTTGCATGTTGTGTGCTGTCAATGCAGGTTTTGCCTGCTTATGTGTACCTTCAACCTATACCTTTCAATTGGTTGGAATCCTCTTGCTGGGCTTTAAATGAAAAATAATTTGAGAATTTCCACACTTTCCCACTTAATGCAACTTAGACATAACATTACAGTCTTTATAATTGCCTGCCATTTGAATTTCAAATGGTATATGTAAGTATTTGTTAATGGTAAACTGTTTCTTATTCCAATTATTACTGTTTAAAAAAAAAAACATTAGCTGTGGTTTATCATAATATTTTATAATATTTTCATGGATATACTGTATCTTGCCTATGATGTAATTTATTGGTGACAGCAATGCAGAGAAACAGTGGTGATGAATACCTCAGTGATTATTGCAAGCTTACTCACAACAACCACACGTGGGCGTGGCATTTGGTCACAGACCTCATTTCAGGCACAATGTGAGGCTCTGTACATAAAATCACCTGCAAGATAGGAAATATTAATGTAATGCTGCTCATGAGATCTGGACCCAGTATATGTTATTGCTTTATTTGTCATTTCCAGAGAGAGCTTCCTGATTAAAACTTTACGCTTATCATCTTACCTGTGTACCATATCTTGTCTGTTTGAATTTGCCCCTCTGTGGGAAAGAGTTGTGATAAGAGACTTTAATTATCTGAGGATGGGGGTTTTAATGGAGGTGGACCAAGTACATCCATATGTCACACTTTTTGCATATATATAAAGAACCACCTTTGCAAAGTTATTAAGTGTCTGGGGTACTGTATATGAAGACTGTCACACTTGTATTTTTACATATATCTAGTGAGCTGCTTATTGAGTTAGGATGAAACTTACATAGGACAATTACACATGTTATTGACAGTATCACAATTAAGTCTAAATAAACGTTTTATCTGTCTGTCTGACCTCATGCCTGTTCGTCACACCTTTTTTTCATTTATCTAGACAACTCCTTTTCCAATTCTGACGAAACTTGCTAAGTAAGAACAGCATTATGTAACACATTTATACATTTAGTATTGCACTTATCCAACTGTGATGAAACTTGGTTTGGACATTATAATCATTTTGGGGTATATGGAATTTGTGCAAACAGTGTATAAAGGTCCCGAAGATGTACTTCTTCATGTTGCTGATAACACAAATAAGATATAACAAATAAGAAAAAATGAGGTAGTTAGGGAATCATGGCTCGGTATTTATAATAATAATATATTTACCATTTCAGCTTCTTGTGGTATGCTTATTTCTTCAATAAAATCCCAGCACAAGTATCGGTTAGTCAACATATATAAGTGTGCCTGTCTGCTTCACTAAGCAATCCCTAAGTATTGTTAAAGGTATCACTCATTGGAATTTAATTTTACAACTGACTGTCAAAAAATTGAAGTGATTAGTCTGACTTAGCAATTTACTTCAAGCTACTTGCAGACAAAGCTAATCACTGAAAACATTTTTCTTGACATGAGTATGTCAAACAATAATATCATACTTTATGTAGTTCTGGTAAATAAATGTGTATTTCAAACAAATGGTAAAAAAATGTTTCAATGTATTTTCAGATACCAATACTGTATACTGTACTGCATCTTAAATATTAAAAATATAAAAAGTAATTAGCCTTTTAATTTGTTTAACTAGTTGTATTATTATTTGCTACAGATAAACCAATTTTTACTTTGCTTTATAAATGTGATACTGCCTTGCATTATGTTCTAGCCCACATTAAACTACGTACATTATTTTAGGGGTGACCAGTTATGTTAGCCCACGTAGTTCAGACATTAGTTTGCGGCCTGGTCCTCAGAGGAATCAACAGTCAGCTGGGAGTGGTTTGTCGACTTGCCTAATGGGGGGGAGGGGCGGGGGGGGGGTTGTTAAATGAAATCCAGTGTTCGAGCATGTTGTATGGAAGTGGTTCCCAAACCCACTGTGTCTGCTGGTTTTTATTCCAACTGATCTCTCAATTATTTAATTAGACCCTTAACTGAATTTATAATTTGCTGAATTAGACCTTTTTTTTTTATTATTGTTTTCAGCTCTAACAGTTGCATAGTTCAAGTTAGCTGTAACATTTTATAAGTAACTTGAACTCTTTAAACTGTTTAAGAGGTGAAAACAATTAAAAAGGTCTAATTAAACAAATTATCATTTACATTAAGGGTCTAGTTCAGTATTTGAGAGCTCAGCTGGAATGAAAACCAGCAGACACAGTGGCTTCCCAGGACCGGGTTTGGAAACCACTGTTCTATGGGTTTGTGGCAGGCCCGAAGCCCTGCTGCTGTAAATAGTGTGTGTGTGTGGGCATGTAAGATTGGGAGGGATGGGGTAAAATCTGTCCCTGCCAGCAATCACAGGTGTGGCCATTCCCCAATTAGGCAATGTATGCTAATTGGGGAGTGGCCACATGTATAAAAAGGAAACAAAATCTTTTGTTTGAGAGAGGGGTTTGGGGGTGAGTGTTTGTGTTTGTGTTTGTGTTTGTGTTTGTGTTTGTGTTTGTGTTTGTGTTTGTGTTTGTGTTTGTGTTTGTGTATTGGTTTGTAGCTGTAGTGAAGGCTAATGACCAGCATACAAGTAATTTATTCTTATGTTTGAACATTTTATTTTGGCCCTCTTCCAATTTATTTTGTTCCTGTTTTTGTTCGTTTTGTTAATGAACGTTTGCACCAGCGCTTAAACTGCAGGTTTTTGTCTCTGGGTTTCTTTCCTGCCAGTAACAGCTTGGGCTGTGATGCTACCCTGTCACAGGGTTATGTTTGGACTTTTCACTGGCTTAGCACATGTGAGGGGTGGTTTCCAGTACCAAATGCCAGTGGTGGCTGGGGCATGATGCTTGGCCTGTAAATGAGGGAAGAAGACTAGTGGAGTTAAATTGCAGAGCAAAAAAATACCTAGTAGTATCACATTTGTAATTTGCTATTCTGTACATATTTGTGTTTGTATAGTCCTGCAATGTCTGACATTTCAGTTTGTGTTCGTGGACAGGCATTCACATTTTGATTCAAATTTATTGTATTTCCCCCAAATTCTAACATTACACTAAATCAGGTTTAGTGAAAATCCATGCAGGATTACAGTAGAATGGTGTTTTATTCACAGACTGGGCACTTTTAAATAGAATATATTGCAAGTAGCATAAATGCACAGGCATCTATGGCATGTTTTACATGCAAGTGACATTAAGTATGAAAAAACATATTGTGAAGTTAAATAATTTCTGTGCTCTAAACACCTGGTTTGGAGTTTTATTCTTGAGGACATTTTAGAAGAATACATAATCTGTATGTTTACATGGCACAAGTATTCAGAATATGAAGTCTTTGGAATACTAGAATATTCCGAATGCTCTGTAATACATGCTGGCAGAATTCTCTTATTCCTTTCATATTCTGCATTTACATGGTATACGGACTATTCCTTTTATGCCATTAACACATGCGTACCTTGCTTCCCACTGCAAACCAAAAGAGTGTGGATTGTAGTAGAATAGTTTGTTGTTTATTGTAAAGAGCTGGTGGTGTGGACGTATATTTCTGTTATTTGCTTTTGTTTTTTCAGATATGGAATATGGTATTTTGAGATTATGTAGATGTTTGTGGGTCTTAAATCAGTGCAATCTGTTCACGCAGACATGCACGCATATGTAATATAACAAGGAGACAGATTGTACAGTAGAATAACTATAGTAAATAAATAAAGCAAATACTGTGTGTAAAATATAATTGTCAACACATGTATAGCTGCTTTTTCAAAGAGAATTTGATTGAATTTCTGTTAGTGAGCTGTAATTGTGTGTGTAATATGAAATGTATGCTGTTTTTAAATTTAAATGTAGATTTGCAGATCTAGCATGTATTTATGTTTTCTGTATTATTTTGTACTGTATAGATACAGCATTTTAAACTGTGTCTATACAGCGCCCTGATACCAACTGGTGAGTGGCACTTTTTTTTTTTTTTGCTTTTTCTTTTATAGTACTGTGCTTTTAAAACTTTACATTGATGACTAACTTCATCCACAGTTCTCTCAAATCCCCCTTCATGATTTTTTTTCCACCATCCTATTAAACACTTTTGCACATCTGTTTATTGCCATCAAGCTGTTTTACGACTTTAAAATCCTTAATAAAAGTTATGTCTACTCATCAGACCAAAAGTAGCTATGTTTTCTTGCACGTGCCATCATGTTTACTGCTGTCAGTATTTGTTATTGCGCGTGTCTGTTGTGGGTTACGTTTTATAGTTGGAATGTGCTGTTTAAATGGCTTTATGTTCCACTAGTATTCCACATACTAGTGGAATATGCCACCTCCAATATTCCGAATATGCAGAGGTGGAATATTCCTCTTCCTATTCCGAATATGCTGATTACATGGTGGAATGTATTGTGACAGACCCTGCATTACAGGAATATGTGTAACCGGGTGACAATGCCAGCCACAACCTGAGTGTGAGTAACCGAGCTATGGGGAGGTGAGCGCTGAGGGTGCACCAGCTTGCATAGTTACTTACAAGGTGGTGGGGTCTTTTAACAGTTAAATAACTCACACTTCTCATTAAAATTACTAAAAGAATAGTGTTTATCTACTTGTTTCAAAGAATGACCAAGATACAGTTTCTGATACAGCAAATAAAATAATCCTTCACAATTATAATTCACTCTTTTACCCTTGCTGTATAAACTCAGAATATCCACAAAAGGAAATACAGGCTTTTACATTTCGCATAAACAATGAAAATAAACACACATAGCATTTAGTTGCAATGTTTGGATATACTTGTACAACTCATAAAGTCACTAAATAAAAGTTAATTACTTGCTTTATACAGTAAAGAAAATAAACTGTTTAGTAATTTTAGTTATTAAGCTGCAGCTTGGCTACTTTCTCTTTTGTTCTTATATATTTCTTTTAGTTCTAGTTAATATTTAAACCATAACAACACTTGTACTATTATTTACACAACGGCATCAGTCTCAGTTACCCACATGCATTCCCATTCATGCTTCGGTTTTTCCTTGTATTATTTGCAGTGCAGCACGTAATTGCAGATGCGGTTTACTAATAGAGCCTTAGTTTGCCAGGCCTCTAATTCTCTAATTTACCACACGGCCCCGATTTTAATGCCTACAGTGTAACCCGCTGTCGCTCGTTGCCTTCTCCCTCTCAGACCCTGTTTTATTTTTCTATATCCCGTATTACCAGCGCATCTGCAAATTGAAATAAGTAGGCGGGACTTGACGTTGACCTTGACTAGTGGTTTGACATATACTTGAGCTCATGGTGCTGAAAGAACAGCTGAGCGCACAGAAATGTTTATCTCAATGGTTAATGTTAGCATTAAGTTGAATTGTCAGGAGGAACGCTCATGCCAACGTCATCAAACCATGATAAAATCATGATAGACTTTGTCTACTTGTAAAACTTGCCATTAATTGGTACTTGTGTCAGAGGGGTCAGAATATTTGCATATATCAAAATCTATTAAAAAATAAATTTAAAAAAATGTTATAGATGGACTTAACGTTTTCTGTTGAATGACTGTAGCTACAGAAACACTAAATGTATTCTCAACCCCAAACCTTTTTTTTTATTTTTTTTATTTTTTATTAAACAACTGTAATGAACAGGCCATCATTTGCAGCCTTTGTACACAACAAGTCTGTAAAGTGTTTAATTTGTTAGGATACCATTTCTCAATGATTATCACCTCTAATTACTTCAGGGAAGTTGAGGCTTGAAATCTTCTGCAAAGTCTTTTCTCCAAACTGGCACACAGAGCGTACATTTGATATAATGTCTAGAAGAAAGAAACATTCACATGGAGGACTAAATAGTGTGTTAATGGATGCTATTATATGACAAACTGTTAGTGGCATTTCAGTGTATTACCTCTAGAAATTATTTTACCTCTAGAAATTATTTATTTATCTTGCTCTTAATTGTATTATTACTTGTACTATGATACTTGAAATGTATTTGCTTACGATTGTAAGTCGCCCTGGATAAGGGCGTCTGCTAAGAAATAAATAATAATAATAATAATAATAGCTTAGAGCTCTGAGTAGATGCTAAATAATTGCTCTTATTGGCTACTACGGTATCTTTTGCACTCGGGGCCAAGAACTTTGTCTCATCCAAGGCCACGACATGTCAACCTTTTGACATTATTAATATTATCTGAGACACATACTGTATCAGCCATCTGACAGACCTTACAAATATAATTACAGCATCTGATGATCTGTTTTACCCCAACTTTTCTACTATACTTTAATAATTCAACTGAGAAACATGTTAATAGTAAAATTGATTTCATCTACTTTTTTTTTTTTTCTTTGTGTGAATCTAATGGGCTTTTAAATTGGCCAAGCCTTAATTTTTCAATTACAAGCACAATGTACAAACGATATCGCAACATGTTAATAAGTGACTAATCCATATTAACGCTATAATGAAAAATAAAGTATTGTATGGCGGACACCCTATTACAATTGTTATATGTAACTATTTACATTAATAAAGATGAGCCGCTTCTGCTTTTAAATGAAAAAGTAAGACTTACGATTTAAAATGCCATTTAGTTGTTTCACAGGGGGAAAAAAAATCACAAATTAAATCAATTTTACTATTAACACTTTTCTCAGTTATGATTGAGATACACGAATAGCTTGAATTTTTAAAGCAGAATTTGAAAATCAGAAACACTAATTATATACCATATGTGTTTGTCATAATACCATGGAAAAGCACCTTCCTTCTGAAACACAGAAAATCAGAAGCCCTAAATATAATTCCGCATGCAAGTTACTGTTTAGATAAACAATGAGTGAGACAATTCATAACTAAAGACCTTGTAGGGGATGATATTAGACTGATATGAGGGAAATAATTAGGGATTTTGTATTTACTAGCATATTTAGAAATGTTTTAGGGTTTCTCTATTCTTTTGAAGAATTATTAATTCAAACAAATATATTGGACATTGTTTCATAGACTTCTGTGCACTGTAGTTATTACTGATACACACAACAATCGTCACAATGAGACTTTGTGATGGCCTTTGTCAAGCATAAAATGCTTTTTTTTTCAATTCTTTGTTAGTTGAACATATGAATGGGTGGGGACAGTTTCTACTAGCCGTTTAGGATGGTTCTAATCCGACTTCAGTTTTTTTAGGACAGCTTAATTAGGTAAACTCAGCTATCCTGAGGTCTACAGTGGAAGGTAGCTTGTAGTGGCTTTCGGGCCATCCTATAGCTCTTCTGTAAACACAAACTGTTCCTGAGTCCTGTCACGCAGAGGCCCATTGTAAGAAATGCTGTCGGTGTCACAGAATTGTTACTTGGGAACAATAAGCGTAAACAAAGTGAGACACTCCAGACATTAGACTGAATAGACCAAAGGCTGTGTACATTTGTATTATTTTCAGTTTCATTCATTCACAGGATCCTGAACAATTATCATGGGACTTACAAAAAAGTACTACAACTTGTCTGATTTGACATTAAAATGGAGCAGTAAAAATTGATAGCGCTCAACTCGGATACTTTGTTCTAAGGCTAAATGATGCAAAGTAGGTGATTGACCATTCCTGTTAGCCATAACAATCATTAAAATCATGTTGTAATACAATGCTGGATTGGGAATTATCATTGCCAAAAATAGGAGATATAAATATAGATACATAAAAAATAAATAGTCTATACACTGCTGTGCACAAGTCTTAACACATTCAGGAGTTACTATATATATATACAGTATATATATATATATATACAGTATATATATATAGATAGATAGATAGATAGATAGATAGATATCGATGTTATGAGCATCAACAATTTACTCAAAGCCTCCACAACTTTGACTGTAATACAGCTTAGTTTGGGTGAGAAGAAACTGAGCTTGTCATTTAGCAATCTTTAATCCACATTGATCAGAATCTTCAAAAACGTGTGATCACAACTCAAAGTAAACTATACTTGAGCAGCTACTATGAAGTGTTATAGTATCTAATCCATCACATTTACCCAGCGGTTCTCAACAGGGGTGCGAGAAGCGTCCAAAAAAAGCAAAAGTAAAACGTTTTTTTTTTCCATTTAAAATGTGTATGTGACATGATGTTCTGTAGATGGAGCGGGTTGATTCTATGGTAGTATTAAAGCAGGTTGATTCTATGGTAGTATAACCTACCCGCCCCAAAATGTGCAAAATATCTAAGACTTTTGCACAGCAGTGTAGGAATCATCAGTCTCTTTATCTGTTTCCAATTTAAGTGCAGAAGAAACATCTCATATTCATTGACTAATTTCTGTGCTAGGATTTCTTGTTATTGCATTTATCTCATACAGAGGCAGTATAATAAATGGTTTAATATCAAAATTGCGTCAAAGCTAACATTATATTTGAAAGAATAAATCTAAATATGATTACAAGTAAAATTACATTTGTCATTTCCCTTACCAAAAATAATTCATTTGAGATGTATTGTATTGATTAGTTTTGTTATGTCAGAAAATAATTGTTTACCTCCACTGACTTGTATGCTCATACAATTTGTAAAGCTTATTTTATTTTAAAGTAATCACTAATTAAATGGCTTAAAGTTTGTGACCTACAATAAGACTTTTTAGGAATGTTTGAAGATTATTAGCTTTTTCATTTTGCTGATTGGTTTAAGTAAATTGCATGACACCTTGTAATCAATTAACATATACAAACAATATTGTCAGCTATGGAAACAATATCAGTACCACTTTTTATTAAAATATTTTTTTAAAAAAAGGTAGTTTCTAATCAACACAATATTAAACAATGAGTAGAATTAAAAATTCAAGATGCAAAGCCCTCAGCTTTCACAAGCGTACTGGCAATAAACACTTTTCCTTTGTCAAAGGTTCCTTTTTAACAGCCAGACACCTCTGCCGAGCCATTCAGACTGGCTTCCATGAGAACTTACACAGCCCATATTGTGTATTTTGGAGTTTAATGTACCCACCCTACACACACCCACATCATTTGAAAGCTTATTTTATGTATGTTTGCAAGAGGTATGATGTAGATCTGTCAAGTGGTGCTGTAAGCCTATAGACGAGGTTAAACAAAGTCACACAAAATGAGAAAGTTTCAGAAATACAGCAACATGACTATGACTACAGTTTTTACTGATTAAGTTAATTTCAACACCTTAATGTGGTGCTTATTGGTCAAAGCTACCAAATGACAATGTTTTAAAGGTTGTTATTGGTTTTCCATGGGCATTTTTTTCAGAAATGATGAAGCTGTTTAGCATGCAGCAAACATGGTGAATATCAACATTTTGCAATATACTAACATGAAATGTTTTCACATCATCTGCTCTTAATTGTCGAAGTATCTCACAAGTGATTATAATAGTTTTCTATATTTGACTAGCATTTGAGGCCCGGGGTGCTCTGAAGTGGACACAAAGATGCTTCTGCATGCTGTATGCACCAACATAGCTTTTGGGTCTCTTGGTGTCAAAGGAACCATAGTAATTAGGTCACTGGATACAAATGTTCTGGTCCTTGCTGTTCACTACTTTCCAAAAATGGAACCCATATATAACATGTGGCTTGAAACAGACACAATTACCAGCACATCTGACAAGCGTTGCTTCTACCTGTGCATGCAATCTGTGATGCACTTACTCCTGACTCCTGCAACATGCTTCCTGCTGTACTCGCATTAACAGGAGGTGACTCTGTGTCATCCCTATTTGGTATTGGGGGAAAAAAAATTGGGTTTAATGTTGTCAAAACAAAGGGAGCTTACTGCTTCACATTGTCAAATAGGGAGACAGAGACGAACAAGCTGCAATTTCTTCAGCAAGCAAATTAGTAGCAGTGCTGTATGTGCGAGAAAGAAAAGGAGACCCATGCACTCTCGACAATGTATGGCACTGAACTTTTCATAATTAAAATGTTTGCATTTACTTCAGGAAGTAATCCATGTCACAGATGTATCTGGCCAATTGAGAAGCTGCTCACCCTTTGGGTTACAAAGTATTAGAGTATCGTATGCATGGAGTTTTATGGACTGTACCAACTGTAGTTTGTACTGACAAATTGATCTATCCTTTGGTTCGTAGACTGGATTTTATCTGTATAAGTGGACAACAGATTGATGTTAAAAGTCAGCAGTATGGGTTCTCTTTTGACAAGTGTCAAAGAAGATCTTATTTTCAGCCTGGCATTTGTCAAAGTGATGCATGGGCAGACCTTGGTGAGGCTGGTTGTAATCATCCAGCAGGTGCATCATTGTTTACCTCAGTACCACCAAGTGATATGTTCCTCAATTGCCCTCAGCTCTGTGGAGGAGACTTGCTTATTAAAACACAAGATTTCTAACACCAGTAACATAGCTGTTAAGCTCCAAACCATGGACACTCTCCACTCTAGTGAGTATAGAATTTGATGTTTAGTAAACAGCAGGAACATAAATGCAACTGAAATGATTAGTTTCAAAAGGAAAATAGGTCGAGTTAAAATACTTTGCCTAATTGTAACAAAACTTGCTAATACAAAATCCTTTATAAAATGTGAGAAATGTACGGTTGGTTATTACAATTTTTTATGTACCGATTGATAAGTCGGTGCAAACCAAAGCCCCAAAAATAGTGACCATTTGAACCATTTAAGACTGATTAATAAGGTTATATATGCTGTCCTTTGGCTGTGCAGCATCTGATAGGACAAGGGAATGTATGGTACTGTAGATTATGCCAGGTTCCTCACAAAATGTTTTGAAAGGAGATTTAGTGGTTTACAGAGGTTCTTATGGGTGCTTTTGCTGATGAATTTAGTTCTTAAGTTTCATTTATACTGCACTAGAGCCATAAAGATCATTAAATGCTAATCAATAACTATAATAAAGACTGGTAAATGCATCAGTCTGCAGGAAGAATATTGTGATACTTCATCCCTGCATACATGAGATATGTTTCCACTTGTTCGGTAGGCTAGATGTTTCCAGAAACAGGGCAATGTTTCCAGCTGTAGGTCTGGCTTCTTTAAGGTATGTGTTTCCAGAAACATTTTCCTTTGACCAATCAGGAAAGTTTTTTGAGTATGGTACTCTTGCTTAAGCAAGTTGACAATTCACACATAGTTTAGACACGTGCAAAAAAAACCAACAATGATCATTCATGTGTATATATATATATATATATAAAATTGCCAAAATGTTTTGTAATTTAGATGGAGAATGGAGTGCTTAGTGCTTAGTTTCTTTAAGAAACAGATATTTGCCTGTTCAGAGAAGCCAGGTGTTATCATTTAGTGATAGTGGTAACTTTAAAACATATTTTTATATAAACCAGCTTTTATATATATCTTGTAGATAAAAAAAACAAGCCCAGATCTAGTCCTCTGGCAAAGTTTTAGTATTCGTTTTTTGGATACTTCTCTCTCCCTCTGTGAAGTGTACAGTGATTGAAGAGTGTGATGAATAATCCACATAAATCACAGGGAACCAGATAAATAATATATTAAATCAATTTGAGTGTCAAATTAAGATTTTTTTTTTTACATTGACCTGATTTGTCAGAGTTGCTTTGCAAGTTTTGTTTTTTTGTTAGTTCCGTTATTTTAAGTATTTGTCATGTTTCACGGTAATTAAGTTGGGGCCAGCTAATATTTCAGATGACTAGTTCACTATGGACATACTATGAATGAAATCTGCATTGCATTAAAAAAAAGTGTTAACAGCGACTTTGTAAAATGTTGGAATAATATTATAGAAATGTTCACATTTTTCATTCACTGAGGATGGTTAAATGTAATTAGTTGTTAAATGTTTCACTTAACCCCCCCATAGCACAACAGAGATTTGGTAATGTGTTGTACTAGCCAATAGTTTAATTTAATTGTACTTTATTATTTTCACAACATACTATTATGTGTTGTTTTATGGTTACCCCTCCTCACTTAGCAATGTATTAATCAGTAGCAACAGCTTCATTGTAATAGGAACTATATATATACAGTACTGTGCAAAAGTTTTAGGCAGGTGTGAAAAAATGCTGTAAACTAAGAATGCTTTCAAAAATAGACATGTTAATAGATTATATTTATCAATTAACTAAATGCAAAGTGAGTGAACAGAAGATAAATCTAAATCAAATCCATATTTGGTGTGACCACCCTTTGCCTTCAAAACAGCATCAAGCATCAATTCTTCTAGGTACACTTGCACACAGTTTTTGAAGGAACTTCGGCAGGTAGGTTGGCCAAAACATCTTGGAGAACTAACCACAGTTCTTCTGTGGATTTAGGCAGCCTTAGTTGCTTCTCTCTCTTCATGTAATCCCAGACAGACTTCGATGATGTTGAGATCAGGGGCTCTGTGGGGGCCATACCATCACTTCAGGACTCCTTGTTCTTCTTTACGCTAAAGATAGTTCTTAATGACTTTAAGCTGTATGTTTGGGGTCGTTGTCATGCTGCAGAATAAATTTGGGGCCAATCAGATGCTTCCCTGATGGTATTGCATGATGGATAAGTATCTGCCTGTACTTCTCAGCATTGAGGAGACCATTAATTCTGACCAAATCCCCAACTCCATTTGCAGAAATGCAGCCCCAAACTTGCAAGGAACCTCCACCATGCTTCACTGTTGCCTGCAGACACTCATTCGTGTATGCGGCTCTCCAGCCCTTCGGTGAACAAACTGCCTTCTGCTACAGCCAAATATTTCAAATTTTGACTCATCAGTCCAGAGCACCTGCTGCCATTTTCTGCACCCCAGTTCCTGTGTTTTTCGTGCATAGTTGAGTAAGCTTGGCCTTGTTTCCACGATAGAGGCATGGCTTTTTGGCCATAAGTCTTCCATGAAGGCCACTTCTGACCAGACTTCTCTGGACAGTAGATGGGTGTACCAGGGTCCCACTGTTTTCTGCCAGTTCTGAGCTGATGGCACTGCTGGACATCTTCCGATTCGAAGGGAAGTAAGCATGATGTGTCTTTCATCTGCTGCAGTAAGTTTTCTTGGCCGACCATTACGTCTACGGTCCTCAGCGTTGCCCGTTTCTTTGTGCTTCTTCAAAGAGCTTGGACAGCACATCTGGAAACCCCTGTCTGCCTTGAAATTTCTGCCTGGGAGAGACCTTGCTGATGCAGTATAACTACCTTGTGTCTTGTTGCTGTGCTCAGTCTTGCCATGGTGTATGACTTTTGACAGTAAACTGTCTTCAGCAACCTCACCTTGTTAGCTGAGTTTGGCTGTTCCTCACCCAGTTTTATTCCTCCTACACAGCTGTTTCTGTTTCAGTTAATGATTGTGTTTCAACCTACATATTGAATTGATGATCATTAGTACCTGTTTGGTATAATTGTTTAATCATACACCTGACTATATGCCTACAAAATCCCTGACTTTGTGCAAGTGTACCTAGAAGAATTGATGCTGTTTTGAAGGCAAGGGTGGTCACACCAAATATGGATTTGATTTAGATTTTTCTTCTGTTCACTCACTTTGCATTTAGTTAATTGATAAATATAATCTATTAACATGTCTATTTTGAAAGCATTCTTACTTTACAGCATTTTTTCACACCTGCCTAAAACTTTTGCACAGTACTATATATATATATATATATATATATATATATATATATATATATATATATATATATATATATATATATATATATATGATTCTTAGCTCCAAACCAATTCAATTTTCAAAGAAAGGCTACGATAATCATTATAAGAGAAGTACTGGACTTTTGTATTCAAATACTATCCAACAGTTGGATTTGATGCTATGGGCTTTATTAACTTATCTATACAGAAACTTTGGCATCTTGCTGCGATTTCAGTGGTTTAATCAGTAAAAGTCTGGAGGTGTATTTATCTCGACTATATAACATATTTGTAAATTTTGTATTTTTGAATACATACAATACAATAAATACAAATACAATACTGTGTAAACAGATTCAAATAGTTGATATTACTCACAGAAGTTTGTTGTGAAAAGCCTGAGAATGTACTTTTTGACAACATTATATTTATATATAAAAACATGGATGAAGACTATAGAGCCATTCAGGGAAAAAAAACATAATACCACAGTAGTGACGTCAAAAGCTGGTACATTCGTATCTCATAATTTATGATGTCACAGAAACCCTATACGGAATTATTTTCCTGTAACCCACTGAAGCCCATCTCTATATATATATATATATATATATATAGCAAGTTTCATTGGCCATTGCCTTATTTGTTTTGATGTTGTGCGATAAGTCTATCTTAACACAATATTTTCAATATGATTATATAAGATCAGGAAGTGTATTTTTGTCTCAGTAAGATTCATGATTCCTCAATTTGTCCCTGGAATCTGACTCATTTTGACCCATGGAATGATGTTAATCGAGCCTGACTGGAACTGGCCTCACTCCTCCAGGCATTTTGCCCTTGAAATGACAGTTGACAGTATGATGACATCAAAATCTAGAAAAAAGTACACAAGTACAAATATTTGCTATGTTGGACAACAAAAATGTGAGTGTCAAATTTTCAGAACACCTTGGCAACCTAAAATCATACAGTTAAGGGATCACCGTGTTGCTAAGATCTTGTAGAATAAAACCAAGTAATTGTTTGTTGTGTGTCATATTTTATGCATTATACTGTGTGTGCTAGCCTTAAGAATCTAAAAAATATATATTTGGTAACTACTATGGCTCTGATGTAGGTCATATAAATTATACTTTTACATTGTAACAGGCCTAAAAAAGTGTAAGGTAAACTTAATTGAACTAAAAATGAAGCAGCACAAAAACAATTAATAGAGGATGATAATATCAGTATAAGACCAGCAGATATATGTTCAGGGATTGTAATAATGAACAAAGTTGATTATATGAAAGCAGTAGAGACTACATTGCAAAATAGAAATTCATATGAAGAAGTAAAAACTAAAAGCCCCTTTCACACTCCTACCCGGATCCGAACCCGGTTTTGGCTACCCAGGTCACAATCCTGCGTAGTGTGAAACCACATAACTGGGTCGTACTCGGGGTGATGAAGCATTTGCTCTAATCAACATTTGGGCCAATGGTTCAATCCAGAGAAGCTTGGATGGAAGCGTCTGTAACAAACATTGATACGTGCATTGTTTACTGACCTGGGTAGGTTCCGATCCGGGTAGAGTATGCCAGTGTGAAAGGGGCTTAACATTAATCGAAAATTTGGTTGCGTTTCTAGAAAGGGGAATCCGACCCTAATCAACACCTCATCACCATAAAAACTCCCTGTGGCTTTCACTCATGCCGCTTCTTTTCGTTTGGCCTCTCATTCACATTCGTTGATGCCAAAAGGGAGACGACTGTCTTAGAGCCTCAGCCATTCCCTGAGGTTTCCCCCTACATCGAAAAAATAAAAAATAATGTGAATAGGGTTTTTTCCTTACCTGAGTGCTGAGCGGTTCGTATTTAGTTCTGCAGGGTGTGTAGTCAGGCTGGAGAGGCTGGGCTCTATCCCGCAGTGCAGTTCATGTTCTGTGGGACGGGCCTGTGTCTCAGATACTTCACTTTCATTCATCCTTTTCCCATATCTTTTGGGGGTAGGTGGCAGTGCACCACTGCGGCTCATTGCGTTAATCATTCATTCAATTATTATTTTTATCCATTCATAGTTTGGCAGCCTCGTCTTTTGGGGGGAGGTGGCACTACGTTTGTGTATTTGACTAATCGGCCAGCATGCTGGTAGCTGTCGAGCACCCGTGGACAAGGTCTCCGGCCAAATTTATCATCCATCATTAACTCGCCTGTCAATTGCAATCAATAAATCATCAATGAATAAAATAATAAGATAAGTGAGAATTTTAGCAGAAAGATTGTATAAAAATGTATTTGCATCAAAAGAATAAAAAAATGACTCCCACAAAATCCAAGAACAGGTTTGGTTAGGGGTAATCCAAAATTGCACATTAAACACAAACGTATCATAGACACATTAAAGGACATTAAAACATGTAGAGCACATGTAAAGTATGCAAATATATTTGTAAAGATAAAAGTAAAATAGCAAATAGAGAAAGTAGATTTGCAGCCTTAAACTCGTCATGCAAAACTAGCAACCTTGTTTATGCTATATTTTGCCAAAAATTTAACAAAATAAAATATGTAAGAGACAGGTACAACATTATATAAAATAATACAGAATCACCTAACAAACATAAGAAATACAAAAAGTAAATTAACCAACAGTTCACTTTACAAAAAATGAACATATCATGAAACTATAATTTGTAGTTTGTAAATTAGATAATGTACAATACAGAAGAATAAAGGAAAATAAATGGATAAATTGACTTAACACCATGATGCCTGAAGTTTTAAACAGAAAGGAATTGTAGACCGTTAAATTATTAACTATGTAGCAAACTCACAAAAACATCACAAACACATTATTAGATTTATATACAAATAAGTGATTGTAGTTCCCATGACATCAAAAGCCTATAAATATCTCCCTTGTTTGTTTTCAAACACACTTTCCCTTGGCAAAGGTATGTATAACTGTGGCAAAGTGGTTAACAGTGTGCAGGTGCAGGAATGTAACAGTGATCCATGAAATGTTATTTATTTTTATAATCCAAAGTCTGATGACAAAACGGCAGAAAACAATAACAATGAAGAACAGGCAATACAGCGGCGTGTATTGCATTGTTTTGATCTATGAGTTAGTCCCCAAATAATAGTCCCGATCTTAAACACCCACGCATAACACAAAACACAAAACACAAACACAAGTCCACAGTGCGTGATTTAGTGCTCGTGGTGCAAATACAGTTTAGCGTGAACAATAGTGCAGTGTAGTCCGGGTTGGTGCTGGCCTCTGCCAACAGCTCCAGATCATATTAGCCCTCTAAATAACAGCCAACAGTACATTTAATAATGACAAAACAAACAAAACACTCACAATAATAACACACGTCTTTCCTTCTGGTTCAGCTAAACTATAACAAAGAACAGATCACTTTGTTAAGCCCCATTTTGTACCGTCAATCATGACCCCTTGGATAACTAGTGTAACCGCTCCTCCAATCCACGGCTGCCATGTCATTTCCCTTCCGGGTCGATGATTTAGTGTATTGTAGCTCCACCACCTTTCTTGATGACCGATTTCATTCTAACCCGAGGAATGAATTGTCTGGCCATCCAGTCCAGGGACTCTGTTCCCTTTACACAGCCCCCTCACAGGTCAGGAGAGAGATTTATTTGATGTCTTGGTTTGCCCTCTCAACAGAGCCTTGATTCTGACTGTGGCGAGGTTTGCTGTGAACCATTTTCAAGTCCTCTCACATTGCCGTTAATTCCTCTACCACTTTGTTGGCAAATTCTCACCCATTTTCGCTCTGCAAGATACGGGGCACTCCAAAAGTAGTGAAGATGTTGATCAATTTGTATGCAACTTCTTCTGCACACTTGCTTGTTAAGGCTGTGAGGATGACAAACTTGGTTAAGTGATCCTTATAGTTATAGTTTATGTCCTGCTGACTTGGCATATCTATTAAGTCAATCTGGCATCACAAATTCATTTCTGAAAACAACATTGGTTTCACTACTAGACCTTTCTTGGGAGCCGAGGACTTTTGTTGGCATGGAGCACAGAGATCATGACAGTTTCAACAGTAATATTCTGATTTTTTCTTTTTAATTCGTGCATCATCCTGTTCCTGCCGCCATGGCCAATGCTTAAATGTGTTTTGTGTATTACATGAAATAAGTCTTTTTTACAGACAAAGTGGAGTATGTCTGTATACCCAGAAGGTACTGGAGAGATACAGTGGTTTGCAGAAGTATTCAACCTCTTTGCTACTGCAGCCCTAAATCAGCTCAGGTGCAAATTATTTGTTTGAAAGGTCACAAAATTAGTGAAATGGTTTCAGCCTGTGTGTACTCAAAGTGGTTTAACTTGTATATAATTTCCCTCAGTTATATAAAGACTTTCAAGCTGCAACTCACATAGTGATCCAACAAAGCAACCATGAAGACCAAGAAGCTTTCGAAACAAGTCAGGGATGAAGTGGTAGAGAGGCACAGAGTAGGAGAAGGGTATAAGAACATTTCAAAGGCGCTGATTATCCCTCTCAGCACAGTGAAGTCCATCATTAAGATTAGGAAGATGCATCATACCACCCAGACACTACCCAGATCAGGTCGCCCTCCCAAACTGAGCAGCCGGGCAAGCAGGCAACTGGTTTGGCATGTCACTCTGAAGCCAACAATGACCTTGAGAGATCTGCAAAGTTCTGTGTCTGAGATGGGAGTCAGTGTTCACACATCAACAATAAGCCGGTCCCTACACTAAGCTGGCCTGTATGGACAGGTGGCAAGAAAGAAGCCATTACTCAAAAAACCTAATCTTAAAGCACGTATGGAATTTGCGAAAAAGCATGTAGATGATACCGCAGACATGTGGAAAAAGGTTTTGTGGTCAGAGACAAAAACTGAACTTTTCAGTCTAAATTCCAAGTGTTACATCTGGCACAAGCCCAACACTGCACATCACCCAGTCAACACCATCCCAACTGTCAAGCATGGTGGTGGCAGCATCAGGTTATGGGGATGCTTCTCTTCAGCAGGGACTGGGAAGCTTGTCAGGATAGAGGGGAGAATGCATGGTGCAAAGTACAGGCGAATCCTTGAGGAAAACCTGTTTGAGTCAGCCAAGACTGCAACTGGGGAGGAAATTCACATTTCAGCAGGACAATGACATGAAAAACAAAGCCAAAGCCACACTGGAGTGGTTGAACAAGAAGAGAATTAATGTTCTTGAGTGGCCCAGTCAAAATCCTGACTTAAATCCAATCAAAAATTTATGACGATCCCCAACAAACTTATCATTACTTCTGTTTCTGTTGTTTTACTATATTTAGGCACATTCTCCAAGGCTTCAGGTTAATGTGCACAATCGCCGGTTGTTCTGCACATTCTCCAATCTTCGCACATTTACTGTATCATATATATATATATATATATATATATATATATATATATATATATATATATATATATATATATACACACTACCGTTCAAAAGTTTGGGGTCACTTAGAAATTTCCTTGTTTTCCATGAAAACATACATGAAATGAGTTTGAATAAGAAATATAGCAAAATGAATAGGAAATATAGTCATTGACAAGGTTTGAAATAATGATTTTTAATTGAAATAATAATTGTGTCCTTCAAACTTTGCTTTCGTCAAAGAATCCTCCATTTGCAGCAATTACAGCCTTGCAGACCTTTGGCATTCTAGTTGTCAATTTGTTGAGGTAATCTGAAAAGATTTCACCCCATGCTTCCTGAAGCACCTCCCACAAGTTGGATTGGCTTGATGGGCACTTCTTACGTACCATACGGTCAAGCTGCTCCCACAACAGCTCAATAGGGTTGAGATCCGGTGACTGTGCTGGCCACTCCATTATAGACAGAATACCAGATGACTGCTTCTTCCCTAAATAGTTCTTGCATAGTTTGGAGCTGTGCTTTGGGTCATTGTCCTGTTGTAGGAGGAAATTGGCTCCAATCAAGCGTCGTCCACAGGGTATGGCATGGCGTGGCAAAATGGAGTGATAGCCTTCCTTCTTCAAGATCCCTTTTACCCTGTACAAATCTCCCACTTTACCACCACCAAAGCACCCCCAGACCATCACATTGCCTCCACCATGCTTGACAGATGGCGTCAAGCACTCCTCCAGCATCTTTTCATTTGGTCTGCGTCTCACAAATTTTCTTCTTTGTGATCCGAACACCTCAAACTTAGATTCGCCTGTCCATAACACTTTTTTCCAATCTTCCTCTGTCCAGTGTCTGTGTTCTTTTGCCCATCTTAATCTTTTCTTTTTATTGGCCAGTCTGAGATATGGCTTTTTCTTTGCAACTCTGCCTAGAAGGCCAGCATCCCGGAGTCGCCTCTTCACTGTTGACGTTGAGACTGGTGTTTTGCAGGTACTATTTAATGAAGCTGCCAGTTGAGGACCTGTGAGGCGTCTGTTTCTCAAACTAGACACTCTAATGTATTTGTCCTCTTGCTCAGTTGTGCACCGGGGCCTCCCACTCCTCTTTCTATTCTGGTTAGAGCCAGTTTGCGCTGTTCCATGAAGGGAGTAGTACACAGCGTTGTACGAGATCTTCAGTTTCTTGGCAATTTCTCGCATGGAATAGCCTTCATTTCTCAGAACAAGAATAGACTGACGAGTTTCAGAAGAAAGTTCTTTGTTTCTGGCCATTTTGAGCCTGTAATCGAACCCACAATTGCTGATGCTCCAGATACTCAACTAGTCTAAAGAAGGCCAGTTTTATTGCTTCTTTAATCAGCACAACAGTTTTCAGCTGTGCTAACATAATTGCAAAAGGGTTTTCTAATGATCAATTAGCCTTTTAAAATGATAAACTTGGATTAGCAAACACAACATGCCATTGGAACACAGGACTGATGGTTGCTAATAATGGGCCTCTGTACGCCTATGTAGATATTCCATTACAAATCAGCCGTTTCCAGCTACAATAGTCATTTACAACATTAACAATGTCTACACTGTATTTCTGATCAATTTGATGTTATTTTAATGGACAAAAAATTTGCTTTTCTTTCGAAAACAAGGAAATTTCGAAGTGACCCCAAACTTTTGAACGGTAGTGTATATACAGTATATATATATATATATATATATATATATATATATATATATATATATATATACTGCACATCACCCAGTCAATATATATATATATATATATATATATTCCCAGACTCCAAAGAGTGTGTGGAGTGTTTTCATTCAGTTTCACTGAATGCGTGATGTCATTAATAATGTTGTTTGAACTGCTTGGTTGTGGATGCTTGAACGCTTTGTTTCATTGGAGTATGAGGTTTCAGTGGACTTTGGGAATTTCTATTAGAATCTTTTCTGTGGATATCCCTTGGAGAAAGCATGACTCATTCATCTTTTGATTCTCTCATCAAAGTGCTGTGCATAGGTTTTAATGGTAGTTTCAGCTTTATGTCCGCTCACTGATATGATATCTCTGCTTTCAAAGCAAAGGTTGTTAGTAGCTTATTGATCCCAGAATCTCATCAAGCAGCTTCTTGAAGGATCACAGAGTGTCAGCTTCAACAACATTACTGGGGAGTTGGTTCCATACCCTCACAATTCTCTGTGTAAAAAAGTGCCTCCTATTTTCTGTTCTGAATGCCCCTTTATCTAATCTCCACTTGTGACCCCTGGTCCTTGTTTCTTTTTTCAGATCAAAAAAGTCCCCTGGGTCAACACTGTCTATACCTTTTAGGATTTTGAATACTTGAATTAGATCACCGTGTAGTCTTCTTTGTTCAAGACTGAATAGATTCAATTCTTTTAGCCCGTCTGCATACAACATGCCTTTTAAACCTGGGATAATTCTGGTTGCTCTTCTTTGCGCTCTTTCTAGAGCAGCAATATCCTTTTTATAACGAGGTGACCCGAACTGAACACAATATTCTAGGTGAGGTGTTAATAATGCATTGTAAAGTTTTAACATTACTTCCTTTGATTTAAATTGAACACTTCTCACAATATATCCGAGCATCTTGTTGGCCTTTTTTATAGCTTCCCCACATTGTCTAGATGAAGACATTGTCTAGAGTCAACATAAACTCCTAGGTCTTTTTCATAGATTCCTTGAATTTCAGTATCTCCCTGTGGCAGGATGGCTTGCAGTGGTGAGGTGTGGTGACGTCACGGACCAGGAAGTAACCGAACCAAAACAGTGGATGGGCGGGTGAAACTGAACGCAACGGCGTTCAGCTGATTTTAAACCAAAAATATTTAAACAAACAAAACAAAAGGGCATGTTGGCCAAACAAATAGAAATAAACAAATAAGCAGATACTTAGCAGTTGTTTCTCTTATTCGCCTCGCTCTCTCCGCTCCCCGTACTCTCCTCTGTACACTCAACCCCGCAGCACGGACAGCTGCAGGTTCTTATACTCTGGCCGAGGGGTTAACTAGCTGTTAATTATCTTATTACCCCTCGGCCACAGTCTGCACGAGTTTAGTAAGGATGCGTGACTGTCAGCTAGTTAAATAATCAGTAGCTGACCAGCCACGCATCCTCACAAGGTTTTTAAATATAAAAACAATAACAAATACACGGCGCTTTTAACTGCGCCGCAAACAAAAATACAAATAATGATAAATCAATATATAGGAGCGGGACACTCCGCCACACTCCCATATGATATTTATAATGCACATTTTTATTGCTTGTGTGCAGTACTTTACACTTTTCTCTATTAAATGTCATTTGCCATGTATCTGCCCAGTTCTGAATGCTGTCTAGATCATTTTGAATGACCTTTGCTGCTGCAACAGTGTTTGCCACTCCTGCTATTTTTGTGTCGTCTGCAAATTTAACAAGTTTGCTTACTATACCACAATCTAAATCATTAATGTCGATTAGGAATAGCAGAGGACCTGTGGTACTCCACTGGTTACCTCGCTCCATTTTGAGGTTTCTCTTCTAATCAGTACTTTCTGTTTTCTACATGTTAACCACTCCCTAATCCATATGCATGCATTTCCTTGAATCCCTACTGCGTTCAGTTTGAGAATTAATCTTGTATGCGGGACTTTGTCAAAAGCTTTCTGGAAATCTAAATAAACCATGTCGTATGCTTTGCAATTATCCATCGTCGATGTTGCATCCTCAAAAAAATCAAGCAGGCTAGTTAGACACGATCTTCCTTTCCTAAAACCATGCTGACTGTCTCCCAGGATATTGTTACCATATTGGTAATTTTCCATTTTAGATATTATTATAGTTTCCATAAGTTTACATATAATAGAAGTCAGGCTTATTGGTCTGTAGTTACCTGGTTCGGTTTTGTCTCCCTTTTTGTGGATCGGTATTACGTTTGCAATTTTCCAGTCTGTCGGTACAACCCCCGTGTCAAGAGACTGTTGCATGATCTTGGTTAGCAGTTTGTAAATAACTTCTTTCATTTCTTTGAGTACTATTGGGAGGATCTCATCCGGCCCAGGGGATTTGTTTATTTTAAGAGCTACTAGTCCCTTTAACACCTGCCTGTGTTACACTAGTTCTTTAAAACGGGATAGGAACAGGTCGACAAGTGGGGCATGTTGTCCATGTCCTCCTTTGTAAAAACCTGTGAAAAGTAATAATTTAATATATTTGCTATTTTTTTTTCTTCATCTATGATTTTGCCATTTGTGTCTCTTAGACATTTAACCTCCTCTTTGAATGTTCTCTTGCTGTTATAATATTGGAAAAACATTTTGGAATTGGTTTTAGCCCCCTTAGCAATATTGATTTCTGGCTCTCTCTTGGCCTTTCTAACTTCCTTTTTGACTTGTGTTTGCAGTTCCAAGTACTCTTTCTGTGTACTTTGTTTTTGGTCCCTTTTAAACACTCTGTAAAGTGCCTTTTTTTGCTGAATTTTTTTTTTTTTAATTAATCTATTAAACCATTTTGTCAATTTTGTTTTAGATTTAGATTTGTCTGCTTTTGGTTTAGGTTTATCCAGCCCTGGGTGTGATTGATAATTTACAAAATGATATTGGTATCATAGAAAATAACCCCCTGAAAAAATAATAAATTGATTTAAAGTTAATATAATATAAAATTGAGTTGAAATTATTATTTTCTTCAGTATGTAACCAGAGTGCAAACCTAACAAGGAAAATGAACCCTTACTGATTTATTATCTTCAGGGTTATATAATTAGACACTGCATGCTTTATGTGTTGATGACGATGGCATTGACCTCTGACCTCTGTCATAATGAGGTAATGTGTTACAGTTTAGGTTTCTCTTTTACAGACAGTACAGTTTACAGCTGATTGCCTTTGCATTTCACAGCTCTATTTATGATTTTCGTGGTTAAGTCCAGGAAATCTTTCCCTGGTCTTGTGGGAAGCCTGATCAGAATGGTTGCTGAGGTGAGATATGATACATTTAACCAAGTCGATTTTCCACCCCAACTTGCAGGAGTGCAAAGGACGCTTTCTGTAGGTCACTACTCATTTTGGCAACCTTTGAACTTCTGATCACATGACAAACTACACACAGTAGTACCTTTACCGGATGAACGACTCGGGGTCATATGATTAGTTATTTTCTTTCATTATCTTGTTGTGCATTAGAAATGCAGGTACTTTAGGATTCTCTCAGCCAAATTACATTTCCGGTGTTGACTTGTATAAGTGTTTTATTGCCACATTATTTTAACCTGTATATGGGCCTCACATGCAACAATACAAACATACAATTTAACATAGAGTATATTCTTATAATCATTAAAAATTCACTCCTCAGCAGCAGGACTACAGTTCCAAAGCTCTGGAAATCACATTTACTTTTAGACATTTAAATAAAACTGTAATCTATGATAGAATAGTGACATTTTTGTGCACAAGTAGCAGATTTACATGTCTGATAAAACTGAAAAAAAAGGGTAATCAAAATGTAACAACGTCTCATAATCTACAGTATAATGTACATTACAGTATCTGGATATAGCACACTAAGCTAAAGAAGCAGATCTGTAATTGCAACCCTGCTGTCATAGAACAAAAAGAAAGTTGTATAAAAGAAATTAGATTGCATCTTATTTTCTTTCTGTTCTTTTATTGTTATTTTTGGCAAAATAACTGATCACCCCACACTTATGGGTGGAAGAAAAGCAGCTGGTGTGTAATCAATCCTTTTAAAAATCACAGCATGTGCACCATTCCCCCAGAACAGGATAAATGTGACATTAGGGACACGAATATCATTACCTTGATGAATTACTGAAGGTATAACGATTATGGAAATTGTCATCGACTGATCATCAGTCTCCATTTATTTCAAATCAATGTCTAGAATTTGTAGCCTGGATGGGGATTTTATCAAAGACTCACTGGTATATTGCATCTCTTCATAGCTACCTTCCACCTAAGAGCATTAAAGCACAGTCATGCATCATCCGTTGTTCAAGAATGGAAACACTCAATGATTTTGTGGCCTCAGGCAATCCAAATTAGTTAGTCGACTGCTAGGCAAGCGCACACTTAAGTACCCTGTCTCTGTTGGCAAAACAGTTTAATTTAAGAACCAACAAATCTGGCTAGACTGAGGAATTCCTCCCTAGACACACAGATCCATATACCTTCTTCTCAATGCCAAAACAAATGAATGTTTTGGGTGTTTCTCTACACAATGGTTCTCAGAAGCACATTAACATTTTTGTTTTTAATATGCTGTCATGAATTAACAAAGCTGACATAATTTGACAAGCCTCCTCAGTTTAATGTTGAAAACTTAAATTTGAAACAAAATGAGGCAGCTGTTCCAGAATTGGATGAAGAGTAAGTGCACAACCCAATACAATACCCTACTTCCTTCTTGTTAAACTACTGACCTTGCTCACTGGGGAATCAGAGTCAAGTGTCGCTCAGAGAAATAACTAAGTCAATTTTGTCAGACAGGTAGTTAGGTTTCTTATGAATGAGCTCTGGCACTTGAAGTCACACTTCCTTTTGGACACTTAAGTTCCCATATCAAACATGCCAGCTGTGGTTTAACGAGAGAAGCAGCAAACATTAAAGTACTTTTTTTAGACAGGCCGGGAACAGAACAGACATTGTCACTTTCTTTGCTATAACTGTCGACAAAGCTTATTATCCTCCTACAATTCAATGTGCACAAAAACTGCATCAGCAGCACAATAAAAAGTGAACTCAAACTGGTTACAAGGTCTTAGCTGTCCTGAATACAGAATGCCAAAACAATTTGACATATTTTATTCTTGCAAGCATGCAAAATGATTTAATTGTCTAAAACAGCTTTTTTAACATGAAGATGTTCTTGGATTGAAAATCAGTAGCTTCTGTCGTGGTTTTTTAGAATGTGTCAACTAGCCCTTATACAAGTTTACCACATTAAATTTGCATGGCATTTTTTCTGTTTTCCCATGGTTATACTATGCATATACTATAGTTAATCATGGTTTGAAATGTTTGTTTTGCAATATGCTTTACCATAACTCTCACAGTGCTGATCTATGATTTCACTATGCTTTTTTTAAACCATGTTCTTACTGTGGTAAAGTACGGTGGACCTGAAGTGCAGAACACAAGCAAATTAAATGTTAGAGACATATACACAAAAGGTTAGCGATATGCAAACAAAAAGATAGCAACTTTCAAACAAATTCCAAAACGGAATTAACTTTGAAAAGAGAAATGGAACACTTAGTGGACGAGTGCTAGATAGTGGAGGGAAACAACTCATAGCTCTGTACAGTACTAAAGCATTACCAGAGTGCATTGTGTCATGTATACATTGAGAGAGTCAAGGGGTGGAATGTAGAGGAACATACAGTATACATAGGGTGACCAGACATCCCGGTTTTCCATCAAAGGTCCAGCAAACTGACACGAAAGTAGTTTTTCATCAATACAGATGAAAAGTCTCAAAGTCATCGGTGTGAAAACAGCCCCCAAAATTGTTGGTCAGCTTCACTTGAAAACCGCAAAGCATGGAGTAGGATCCTTTCCTACACAAAGACGACTCCTGCATCCACAGTCTCACGTTCAGCAGCTCCTCCCTCGATATTGGCACTAAGTGCCAATGCAATGATTGGCTGTTCCATGAATCCTCGCCCAGATACAGGAAATCAGTCTGCCTTTAATTCCAAAGTGCCATCTTCATCTCAAAAATGTTACAATAAATGGCAATGTTTATTTGTTTTATATCAGATAAAAAAAAAGTTTTAAAAAAATATATCAAAACTAAACAGTCCTTAGGGATACATAATACATCTATTATTATTCTCCTTAAAAAAAAAAAAAAGCTACAGTTAGCCATTTGTTAGCCATTTTATAAGCAAAGTAACCCACTCCAGTGTGTGCAGTAAGAATTCTTACCGCGATTCCTGGGTGGTTGAAGGCACTGTGCTTCACATCAACACACCCAGGGCGTGCGGTAAGAATGTTCTTACTGCACACCCTCTCATGGGTTATTTCTTACTTAGAAAACGGAATGTTCGGGTGCTGCACACTGATTGGCTGTTGAGGACTTTTAACCATGCAAATATATAGCACAATGTACAGTAAAGTGGCTAGAATTACAAGAAGAAAAACCTCAGTTGAAAAATAAAAAACAAGAGACACAGAGATCTAACAAGTCAAGAACTTAATGAAATCGAAGAAAACAAAAATAAAGCGTTTTGTAAATAGCTCTAACATTAAACCGCAATGTTAGCTTTGTTAGATTATTTCAGACAAACAAAATGTAAAAAAGGTAAATAAATAAATAGAGATGAACCTGCTTTATATCATGTTTGCCATGCAGGTATAATTCATGATATAAAGCGGGTCATGATGTAAACCGGGTTTCACGCTTGTCTATGACAGCAACTTACGAGTTTGAGAAAAAAAGAAAGAAAACTAAGAGTGAATTAAAGAGCAGTGTTTTAATACTGTACATTTAGTCGTTCTTTATATTTAAACAAATGCATATAGTTTACTACAGGACAAATACGTTTTGTATCTTTAACTGGAACAAAACAGTTTGTTTCATTATCTAAAAAAGGCACAAATCGTCAACTGATGAGAGCTATCATTTAGGTGTTGCACTTTTTTTGTGAATAAGACTGTGTTAAAGAAAAATATGGTCATGTTGGTGTTTTATAGCTGAATTGTATCTCATTAAGACCACCCATGAAGCATTTGATAGGCTGCACAAAATGTCAGTTTATCAGCTGAGATGATTATTGGTTGTTAATTGCGTTGGAAATTAATTCTGTCATGTGGTTACTTAGTAAATCCTAGCTACGCAGCATTTGACAGGCTGCACAAAACGTGACAATAAGTTGGTTTGTGAGCTGATATTAAGAGAGGTAATTTCTCAAAGAACCTATGGTGCATGGCGAATGTTTTTTTAAATCGTGATAATAAACAGGGCATGATATTAAGCGAGGTGATATAAAACAGGTTAATCTGTAACTTCGAAAAACTGTAGTATTATCTGAGGTATAATAAGGTTTATGAATTATTTAGGTAGTCTTGTTTCAGATTTCATTGACGTTGTTTTCCCAAAACTTCTTAACAGGTCTGAAGTGCTGAAATGTGGTGTGTCATTGTATATATATAGTGTTTTTAGATATTTACATTAGAAATACTTACTTTTTAGTACACTTAAGTAAGATTTCTATCAATTCAATTCAATTAAACATGTTTTTTAACTGCTGAGCATATTTTACCATCAATATTTAATTAATTCAAAATCAAATAAAAATAAAAATGCTTAACCATACCTTGCTATTCTTTACTTTGCTTACCTATGTTTCAACTTATAATTAGCAGGAGAGCATGTGAGGTCATGGAACAATAAAAATCATGTACACGATTAAACAAAAGTAAACTCTGTTCATTAGTCATTGTATTACTGTAATTTGAGTAGATCTTAATTGGCAAAGTTTTCTAGGGGTTACATGGCAGTGCGGGTTAATAATGCGCTAGCCTTTTGCCTCAGGGGGCTTGCACAGAAATCATTTATAGGTCACAAATAAATTGAATTTGGTGGTCTCAACTACCATAAAAACCATTGTATAAGTCGATTTTCTAGGCATTTTTGCGGGGCCCTTAAAAGGGGGAGCGACTAATACACTGGTGTAACATATGCGCCGATGTGTCTAATATTAAACTACTGTACCAGTGCCAATCAGATTACTACAGCCACAGTTATGGCTCACACAAACTTAATTGTCAACAACCCGATTTATTTTTAATTTATTTTTATTTGTTACTCTCAATACCCTTAGACATTTTGAATGTTAAACGCAAGCTTTCAGACTCTTGACTTACCTCCTCTCAAATGTCACAGCTATACTGCTTCACTGTTAACACAATGGCTGTCAGTCTATGAATTACCTTCTTCCCACCCTCCCGAGCCATTGATTTGTCAACATTCAGACTGAACCCATCCTTGGGATCTGTAGCAAACAACTATTGGTTAGAGAGCTGAGTAGTAAACTTATCAAGTCTTCCGTTTGTTGTAACTGCAATGCTATAATAATGCAGGTGACTTTGAGACTGGATAAAGTAGGACAGTCAGACAAAAGACGAAAATGCTACTCAACAGGTTTGAAATTGCACGTTGTTGAATTTGCTGAAATACATTTTAATCGCAAAGCTGAAAAAACAGTACATGACTGAAGATGAAACAAAGACAAACTTAAAATGCCGAAAGAAAAATGAGCTGATGGAGGAGGAAAGTGTTTATGGCCCGATGTAGAAAACATTTTGTTGAATGGAGTACTGTGAATGACTTTAATACATACTGTAACTTGTTCTACATGTCAGTGCAATGCAGTGGTACGCTTGTAAAGTATGTGTATGGACGGTTATAGTTCTGATTAACAAAATGAATGTATTTGTACAGCTGGAAATTGAATGCAATTGTACTGCACCGTGTGCAACACTAAGATGTTTTGTTTTCTGCTTATTAAATGTTGCACTGTTTAGTTTATTGGGTTTGTTGTGCTTTTTTAATTGATGAAGCAGCACTGTTTAATACTTTTCGTTTAAATTTGAATTCATACAACAAATCTGTAAAAGCCAATACAGCTGGAACTATTGTCTAAGTATGGTTTAGGAAAGAAATGTTCAGTAAAGCAAAGAATATATGTTCTTGAACTTGTTTGGGTACTTGACAAGCTAAAATAAAATACTGGTAGGTTAATACAGATATGATGTGGAATGTATAACTTGATTTTACACTCTGTTAATTATTACTTTTTAAATTTCAAAATTTTGAAAAACAGAATAGTTTCTAGCAGTTTAACTAAAAACAAAAAACATCACTGTAAAATTATTAATGGAATAAAATGTTGCAAACAAGGTTTATTTCTAAACTAAACCTCTGTATTTTTCTTTTTTATCAGTGTTGAGCATGTAGGGAAGAAATCTATTGTAAAAAAAATTGAAGTCTCAAAAAGGGGGGTGGAATTTTACGCCAGTGCGACCTATACGACGATTTTTATGGTAATGTTATGGTACCTGGGTATAAAATTAGATTTTAAATCAGACTATTGCTAGAGTTGGTATAATTTGCTATCAACTATTTAACCTGCAACCACTGTTTGTTAGTTTTTAGGCTCTGTTGTCTGATGTTTGACACCTGTTCCTTGGCACTCAGCTGGTTTACTTCCATCTTTAAAATTGATATGAAAAGACTGATACCATGCTTAATCCCTAATTCGATTTTTGAAGAGGGAATTTCATTTCTTACAACACAAGTCACAGATGAATACGGTTTACATTGTAGTCCTCAGCAAGTTTAAAACTGGTAATAGTTAAGGAAAATGTGATGCTGAACATACTTGCCCTTTCTCTGAAGCAAAAAGCTATGCTGCATAATGTATAAACACACTCATAAACCTTAAATGAGTATCTCGTTAAAATCTTGATCTGCCTTGAACTGCAAACCGTTATTGCCATATCATTATATTCCCAGCATGCTGAAATGTGAATGTCATCTGTCACTGCTTTCTATGCACTTAAAAAGAAGATTTTTTAATGCAATGTTTGATGATTATTGTTTTCATCTTTTATGAAGACAAACAGTTTAGATCACAAAGAAATGTCTTTCCTCACCTTCATTTTATAGAACAAAATGTTTTGACAAACTGACGGAGAGTTATATCATCTACATCTTGCAGGGAGTATTCTCTGAGTGTTGAACTAGCCTGAGCAAATTGTGAAACTTTAAACATTTCTTTTTAAAAGACGCCTTTGATAAGTATTCAAAGAAAAGAAATACATTGTGTAATACTTAAGCTGCTTCATATAACTGTAATATACTGTGGATGTACTGTAGCATACTGCATGATCTATTCCAGCAGGTTACACTGTAGATTTTCGTCTGTAACACTTCCTTTTTTTGTGCATTAAACATCAAACATAACTTTGCTTAAATGCCATTTAAATAAATCAACACAGGGGTTAGATTGCGGTCATGTGGATGTGGCATGTGGCATGATAAATTGCAACATTGCAAGTAATTATAACAAATTAAAATGACGCACCAATGTATTTTAAAATCATATACTGAGTGTATATATATATATATATATATATATATATATATATATATATATATATATATATATATATATATATACTGTATATAAAATCATACTGTAATGACCGTGTTTGTGGGTTCTCAGCAGGTGTAGAATGAAAGACACTGTAGGCAGATTTCAAGTTGAAGGCAGTTAAAACCGCCGTTTGATTTCAGCTCTTTTAGAAGAGGATCTCTAGCTCTTGGGAAATGGATACTAGCTCTCGCATTCACACTCTCATTCACTCAGTGCTGGTTTGGCGTGCTGTGCTCTCTCGGTCTGCTCGGATGGTCGCTCTCTGGAATGGCATGTAAACAGTCGTCTACACGCAGTCAGCAGCGGTAGCAGGTGTGGCGGCTCGCTGTCTCCGGAGGTAGTGTGGGGCTCTGTGCTCTCTCACTCTCTCTCTCTCTCGCTCTCTCTCTCTCTGGGACTTGGTTTCTGTCGCTCTTGAACTCTCCGATGCTGCAGCTCACTCGGCACAACTCTTTCCTCGGCAGCGGGGCTGTTGTCCTTTTATAGGGGGCTGCCCGCCAGTATGCATAGGGGACCAATCAGCACACAGGCTCAAATTCTCATGTCACATTCGCCGGCTTCTGTCTGATGGTGGCGTCCTGCTTTGACATCAGCCTACCAAGCACTCACAGCAAGAACAGGTTACAGCGGCACGCAACACAAAACAACACAGTAACAATGCAATAATCAACTATTTACAAGTCTCCCAATAATCCCAGTCCCCCTGATAGTCCTGAAACCAGTCCTGGTAGTCCCAGGGCTCGCGTCCGTTTGATCCAGCGTTACAATACCATATTACTCAGTAATCCTTAATAAGAGTTTAATAAAAACAGATATTGACTCAGATATTGGCAGTGTTCATCCTATAGTGGAAAATTGTTCCCCTTGGTTTGAAAAACAGAGCAATAAGCCCCCGGTCTGCAGCTTTGAGCATATTTTCTCATTGTTTGTCACCTTTTCTACCCTTAAGACAACAGTTTTACACTATAAGCCTCAACTGACTCTGGTCAATATTTATATTATTTATCAAACCAACATCATTGGTACCTATGACATAATTATTTGACGGGATCAAAACATAAAAGAAATAACAAAAAGGGTAACAAAAAATACAATTTATTATTTACAATTTTTACAGGAACAATCCAATCCCCTATGCATGCCTTTAAAAATGTATATTTATTTTATATGCATGAGCCACTTAAAATCTTTTGCTGTTGAAGTGAATATATGAAGCAAACAGTAAAGTATTGTGGATGGCATATAGTGGTGTGCTTTTAACCAAGTTATGGTTATAGAATTACAAATAAATGGCATGCAAACAAACACACATAGAAGAATACAGCTATGTAGCCACCAGAACCACAAATTACATAAATAACATGCATCTTTTTAAAATTGGTTTATATTCAATTTAAAAAATGCATTTTAAGCATGTGTATGCTGTATATGCGTTCATGCTACTGATAGATAATTACGGTAGCAATAAATCAGATTGAAAAAAAGTTGCACCAGCAAGAGTTCACACACTTGTGGAGGGCAATTGATCACTTAAAGGTCAAAACCTGTTATTGCACTATTTAACCAGTTGAGCAAATGCTTGCAAATCTCAGATGACATGATGTACAGATGATCTGACATCCTTTCAAAATGCTCAGTTATGAAGCCTCTTAAAAGTGATAGGGACATAGAGACTATAATATGAGCTGGAAATAAAAAAAAATTGAAAACTACGATCTCCCAGTGTCTAATCTTTAACTCTAGCTATTAGGTCTAAGTGCCTGTTTAATAAAGACAATTTGTCTAAGTACACCTAATCTTATACCATTCATTTGTAAGGGATATGGAGAGCCCTTTTTTTTTTTTACCTAGCGAAGGCTTCTTGGCTAATTCTATCACAAATGCCTAAAAACTGTTACTCTGTTCAGATGTAAACATTTTATCTGACAAACATTACAGGCTGTTTTAAGGATTGATGTCAGGAATCTGCCTTAGTATCAAGTAACCCACTTAATTATTCAGAAGAAGAGAGGTCTCAGCATTAGGACAAAAATGATGCTGCATAATTGAACAGAAGCTAAAACTGTAATGACTCCAAGGTGGCACTTAGCAGCAATAAAACTGCTTTAAATGTTTTAAAGGCATGTAAGCAAGTTGTACATGACTAATTCCTGATGTTAATCTATCATCTAACAATATATAAGTATCCAACCTGTAGTAAACCATTGAACTTACAGGACTATATATTTTACTATGTCAGAAGAGCCCATTGAATACAATTTTAAAACATTTCTGTGATGTCACCCTTTGATCTTTTGATGGATTGATTCAACAAATCTTCTAACTAAAAGTGGCTGTGTGGCTTTGAAGAGAAGGGGGGTGCGGAGCAGATATATTGTTAATTAACACATCCACAGTTTGTGCTACGAATCCACAGAAAACTGTTGATTCGTCAATGAAACCACAATCAAGACAATTTAACAGAAAAGTGAATACCATTTTATTACACAACAGTCATAATGCATTTATCTAAAAATGATAAATACAGTGAACCCCTGTGCTGACTTAGTCACAATGTTAGAAGTTCAATTTGGGCTCAAACTCAGACGTAAAATTTAGATTTTTTGTTCCTGACTGCACACAAAGTAAAAGCTGTCATCTTCTCATTACAAATAAAAATGGAAATCAATGTAGACCAAAAGTAACGTTCAGTCTGTTCCTTTGAGAGAATGATTGAAATGATGGTTGTCTGTTGAAAATGCATCTATACAATATTATTCATTTGCTTACATTATAAGGCAATACAAAAATAAACTATATTAAGAAGACAAATGTTTTGGCACTAATGAAGGTGCTAGCCAGAAATGCTGTCTATTTAACTTCTTATTCTTACCTTCATTTGACCTTACATAGAAAAAACTACAAGGACTACTGTAGACAACTGGCCCCATAGTTCCCACTGACTAAAGGGGATGCAAACTGCTTAAAGGATTTGCTTTCAAAAGCCTGCAGAACTGGAACCATTAGCATTAAGATAACCAAGCTTTGGGGGAGCGGCACAGAATTATTTGAAGAAAACTATCATTCATAAAACAACCCTACTGGACTGCTTTATTGGAAGTTATCAAGCTGACAAGCTAAAACCACAAAAGGTCACTTACCTCTAAGGAGTTTTATCAGTCACACTTCTGGCCTTCAGGATTTGCAAGTACTTGATATCTTAGCCCTGGTTAAGTGTACTGTAAAGTGTTAGAAACCCAGTGTGCAAACTCCATCTGTAAGCAAAGATAATGTAAGTGGTCCCTGACATTGCCAATGATGTTGTTGAGCATTTATTGCTTGTATTAATTGTGCTGTGTTTGTATCTGTCAGAAGTTCAGGGATGCTTTTCTTGTGAAATTTTGATAGCAATTCAGGCGGTAGGTTGTAGCAATTTTAGCACTGCAGTTTTCTTCTTTTATTTTTCTATTCCAACCAAGGTGCTGGGTTGAATTATATTATATTCTTCTTTTATAGACAGGTGTTTTAATTATTAGAAAGGTCAAATAAAAAGACATGTTGTATTTTTTGTGTCCATGATCCATACAGATGGTTTACAAAAGGTTAAGTCAAAAGTAGGATTGCCTTGCCAACAGACTTTAGCTGAGACTGATTAAATATCAGTAAATATTCATATCATGAAGCTTCATGCAGGCTTTTTAAGATTAGCCTATTAAGTAGGTTATGCACTATTTATTTCCTAACTATATAAAAAAAAAAATCCTGGAGAAAGAGCTTTTAGTCAGAGTGCCTATGAAACTGGTGCACTTTAGCATGACTTTGTGAGAGCATTAGGCAGATGATTTAAATATATAAACTGGATGACCAGTAAAGCCTTTGTTTGTGTTATTCAAAACACAAAAGCGACCTTTAACCAACTCAGCATTAAATCCTCACAAATTATGTCAGCAACCCTTTTCTTTAAGATGAAATAAATATCTGCCATTTCAGATTTTTTAGGTCCAGTAAGTCTTGTAACATCAAACTGTTCTTTCTGATTTCGAGTGTTTCATAGCTTGCAAGAATTGAATATCTTCCATTTAGAAAGTAAGAAAAAAATGACTGACAGGATTGTTTAAATCTATTTTCATTTTCATACTGTGCAGACATCTAACCTTGAAGCTTTCTTTGAAGCACTTATTGCCTACTCTGAGTAAAAGAAAGGTTAAAAAGAGACACTTTATTAGATTCATACATTTGTTAACTAGAGATTTTAGGTTTCAACCTATTAAGTTTGACAGGGTAGAAATAGTGTTTTTTTATTTAAGTTTGGCATGAATGGGGTTAATTCCGTCCCTGCCAAATACATGTGTTGAATGTGGCTAGGTCTTGATTGAATAATTGATCATCAATCAAATCCCTGCCACATGGTATGAAAGGGAGCACAAATCCTTTGTTTGGCGGAGGGGTTTAGTGTGAGTTGGTGTACTATGTTTTTGAACTGTAGTGAAGGCCAATGCCCCGCCTACAGGCATCTTTTATTTTTTAACTGTTTATTTTGGCCCCTGTGCCTTGTTTCTTTGTTATTGTTCAATAAACGTGCGTTTCAGTACGTTTGACTGCAGCTCTCTGTGTCTGAGTCTCTCTGCTGCCGGTAACCAGCCTTGCCAGTGACGCTACCCTTTCACAGGAAGATTTTATTTATGTATTTATTTATTTATTTAGAATAAATTTAGAGTGCCAAATCTTTTTTCTCTCCAATTATGTTCTATGTCTGCATCAATTCCACACAATAGCTCGGGAGAACTAAACCAATTTCCTTTTTTTTTTAATTTAGTCGTTGCCAATTATTTTCTCCCCAATTTGGAATGGCCAATTATTTTTAGGCTCAGCTCACCGCTACCACCCTTGCGCTGACTCGGGAGGGTGAAGACGAACCGCTTTTTGTGCCGTCAGCCGACTGCTTTTTTTCACACTGCTGACTCACCATGCAGCCACCCAAGAGCTACAGCGTCGGAGGACAACGCAGCTCTCAGGCAGCTTACAGGCATGCCCGCAGGTGCCCAGCCAGGCTACAGGGGTCGCTGGTGCGCGATGAGCTGAGGACACCCTGGCCGACCTAACCCTCCCTCCCTCACCCTGGCTGACCTAACCTGTGGGTGCTCCCTGTGGAAACCCCAGCCAAAACTGTCAACTTGGCACAGCCAGGACATAAACCTGCACTCCCCTGGCTATATGACTCACCCTGCATGTGGTTGTGCCTTTACAAGTGAGCCACGCAGGCACCTACAACTTAATTTTTGTGCTAAAACATACTTTACAAAAGTGTGTTAGAAGAATACATAAATCTTTGTAAATCAGCTTTGTGTTAAAACAGATGTTTTACATAAACAGAGACCTAGTTTGAAGAGCAACTTGGTATATATATAAAATATACTACTGCATTTTGCTTTTAAGATTTACTTGCACATTTTTATTGCAGTCTTCACTTAGTGCCTTTTTAAATCTCAGTCTCAAACGTATCTTTTCTCTAAGATAAAAGTTGGTACATCAGAGTGTAACCATTAACCTTTCCATGGGCCCAATGAATGTAAGAAATGTCACATGTTCTCTGTGGTATTTGTTATTGATGTAGTTCTTATATCAACTAGATCCACTACAGTATACTTCTATCTACAAAGATCTAAACAAATCAAAATCATATGTATGTTTAATTTAACCTACTAAAAAAAATGTATTGCCATTAATCTGTTTAGTGATTTCACTCAATTATTTTTTAACACTCTCAGTCTGAGTGTGAGTCTGCTTCGGGCAGTGCACTCTTCAACTAACTATAAATTGTAGGCAGAAGAAGGCTGTGGCATGTGTGTAGAGAATGCAGTTGAAGCTTTAAATATTAAAATAGTACAGCAAGGATCTGTAAAATGCAGGCATGTGATACATAACTTGAAAAAAATGTTTGTCTAACTAATTAATTATGCCATTTTACAGACCAAATGTGTACATCAATTTTGGGAAGTGTATTTTTTCATTAGATCAAAAATAAATGCATAAATAAATGCATATATAAATAAATAAATAAATAAAATACATACATTTGTCTGCCTTAGACATGAATAATTCTCACAACACACCAACAAAGCATGCTAAAAACTTTTTTTTTTTGTTATCCACAGATCATAGTCCAAAGATTTTATCTAAAGATTATTTTACAAAGCTAGACCAAGCAACATTGAACTATATGACGTTAATATTTAGAATTAACTATGGAAGTGTATAGATGCCATGTAGAGCAAAACAAAACCCAACATGATTTCCGTTTTCACAAGATAATTATGCTAACTATTTCTTGTGGCACGGATGAGATTAAATCCTATCCCTGCAAACAATCACAGGTGTGGTCATTCCTTAATGAGGTAATTGGTGCTAAAAAGGGAGAAAAAAAAACTTTGTTTGAATGGTGGTTGGAGACAAAAAGCCAGTGAAGGCGTAACTCAGCCTGGCTCTTGTATATTTTGTGTTTGACTCTTTATTTTGGCCCTCGTGCCATGTTTGTTTGTTTATTGTTGTTTTGTTTTGTGCCTTTGTTTTACAATGAAAATGGGATGCAGTTCTCTAAAGTCTACCTACATATTAAGGATGTACATGACAGACACACAGTGAACTGCAGAGTAGCAGCATGTAGAGCCTTTTTTTTACAATGCATTGCACTGTTTTCTGGCCCCTGAGAAACTGTTGTTGAACCATCATTGCTATGACCCATCACATATATAGGTGTGTATATCCTTATTCATTTTGTATGCTTTGAAACTCTCAGGGGCAAGAGAAGGTTTCTTAAGAATCGGGGTGATATGAGCAATTTTGAAGACAGAGAGAAAAGAACCAGAGCAGATAAGTGTTAATGAGGGAGGAGATAAAAGGAAGAAGAGCGGGGGTAATAGATTGGAAGACGTGAGAAGGAAGGGGATCCAGAGCACAAGTAGTTGGTCCGAAGTTCACTGGACCACACAGCCTCGTCCGCAGACCTACGCCTCAATGGCGACCCGTGCCGCAGTGGCGCCTCCGGACCTCAGCAGCCTCCTATGCGATCATGCTACCGATGTGCCTAGAGAAAATCAGGCGAGACCAGGCCAGGGTGCTCTTAGTAGCCCCGTTCTTGGTTTTTGGTGCTGGCTCAATTACCGTGTGACCACCCCTGGCAACTGCCTCTCCGCTGCGACCTGCACAGTCAGGTGCAAGGGACCCTGTGTCACCCCTACTCATCGAGCCTACAGCTCTGGGTTTAGCCCCTGAACGGCTGCATTTTAGCCAGCTAGGGCTGTCAGAGAGTTATTTCAACTCTTCCAGAATGCCAGGGCCGCTTCTATGCGAGCCCAGAACAGGTATAAGTGGGCTGTGTTCCAGACCTGGTGTCTGATGCGACACTTTAACCCCACTCCATGTCCAATGCTGGTCATTCTACAGTTCTTGCAAGACCTCTTTGATGAGGGGAAATCACCCTCGACATTGAAGGTGTACTTGGCAGCGATTTCTGCTTGCCATGTTAAAACTGACTCGGTCTCCCCAGGAGCTCACTTCCTGGCGGGGCAATTTTTTAAAGGAGCTCGGAGGCTGCGCCCTCCCCTCAAGGACAAGGCTTGTCAGTGGCAGCTTAACATAAGACAGTCAAGATTGCTTATAAACAAGCAAACTTGCCCCCTCCTGTGAATGTCACTGGTCACTCCACGAGAAGTATGTCTACCTCTTGGGCATTGTTCCAGGATGCATCTGTCACTGACATTTGCTAGCACTGTTCAGTTGTCATCATGGAGTCCAGTGTCTTCCCGGAGGGGCAGAGACTGGTGTGATGATGTTGCCGGTCACTGCGTGACAGCTTTGGTCATGTTTACAATGACTTTTAGCAAGCCGGAACAGTATGTTATCATCCCATAATGCACTATATTGTCACACAATTTATTTGTTATGAAGTGCAATATGAAAATGCATGAAGTGCATAATGACCCAGAGAGTGCTTCCTGGCTTTGGCTTGATAAATAGCTTACTAAACCATTCACAGCGTCATATGGTAGGGACAATGTGAAAACATAATCCTACGACAAGAACACAAATATCAATTCAAAATCCCTTACTTGTCTTAAAGGTACAGGAACACGTTTTTCAAAATGTTTTGTGGTGGTTGACAGGGTATTTATTTTAAATACTCTTGCAGTTTTAATTGGCATTACAAGGAACCCTCTTGCATTTAACATGCAATTATGTGCTGATCTACTGTTACCTTTACCTAATTGCAAGTCATTATCATTTAAATGCATAAGAAATATACCAGTGTCGTGTTGCCATAGTATTTAATTTTTGCTTTATTTAGTGGAGCTCTTGCACTCTTATGAGGAGGAATCAGCCAGCATCGATAAATGTAATCGTCCAGACATGAAGCCCTTATTTATGAACTTAAAATTGTTGTAATGTCTTGTAAAGTATTTCTTGAAGGATAGTGTTAACAGTGGGATAATACAATAATGTAACTGAAAATGGTTAAAACTGGATTGTTTGTAATAATAAATGGTATACATGTACATGTTTAATCTGCAAATAACAGGTGCAGTGGTAAGACAGATGCTTTATCAATGTTAGTGTTGCTTTATTCTTTTCATTAGAAGCTTGAATCTTATATTTCATAATTATCCAAAAAGCAATGTTGTTTTCATTTGACGTACCAAAAAAATGCCTGTGTTAAAATTGTATGTATAAAAACGAGAGAGCGCGCTGGATAGGATTCAAACCAAATACTATGGGGTACCCTAAAAAGTACTGTAGTTACATCACCACTGACTGTACCAACACAGTGGCTTTACAAAGCCGTAGATGAAAATGGTTTTTATAGGATTTTAAGGAACAATACTAACCCTGTGAAGCAATATACCATATGGCAGTTATCCTTTAAGATACTTAAAAGATTTAAAAATATATAATCATATAAAACTGACAAGGATAAAAAATACATTGGTAATGAAAATGTTGTATGTGGTCTTTACCCTTTAAGGACAGCATTTTTCAGGGGGCTGCTCCCCCACGACCAGGTTTTTTTGGCTGTATTTGACTCCTATAAAAATTCACTAAAAATCAATTGTTTACAGTAGAATCTTGGAATTGGTGTCCTTTTTTTCAGAACACTCTGGGGAACATTATAAAGTAATTCAGAAACCATACAAACTTTTAGCTTTTTTTTTCAACACAGTATTTTTTTTATTTTGTTTGTTTTGTTTTATAAAAACGTAAAGTATTTGTTTTTATTATTATTATGTATTCTGCCTTGAGAATGTATGCCATAATAAACATGTATTCTCAGGGCCTTTATAAGCAATAATGGACACTACTTTTCTCAAAACAAATATTTATAAATAAAATAATAGTTCTTCATTCCGTTATTATCAGTAATAAGGAAAAAAACATACCTGATTAATTTAGTTCATGAAACATTATCTGCTCATATCTACTCGTTTCTTGATAATTATAAATGTGTATATATATATATATACAGTATATACAATATATATATATATATATATATATATATATATATATATATATATATATTATAACACGAGACAGAATACATGTTCTTATATAATTATAAGTCAAATACATCGGATTTACAGCGTATTTACATTTCTTTCTTATCTCTCTAAACAAGTTCCTGTGATGTTTTGTAAAAACAGCAACCAGTGAAATGCAGTCCCTTCCCCTATCCAATGATATGTGTTTACAAGCTGTACTGCAAAGTATGGTGGACCAGTACGTCAAAGAAATGAAGTGTGTTTTTATTATCACGTTTACCTGATCGCGGCCCCAGAATGGGTTAATTTACATGAGTGCTTGCTTTTTCTCAAGACATTTCTGTCTCGTGAACATGGTACCTTTCTGCGTTCACATGTAAAGTCTCTCACCGAACAGTATGCAATCTGTATGATACTTTACAAATGCATTTAGATCCATGCATGATTAGCATACTGCAGAGTTTTAGGGAAGACAGAGAAAAGAGTGGAGTTATCTACAACATGTACCTTAAATTAATTAATTGGACCAATTAAGCTAACAAGCACTTAATTGGTCCAATTAAGTAATTTAGGGTACAGTTGGAACAAAAACCAGGAGGGACACCGGCCCCCCAGGACCAGGAATGGACACCCCTGGGTTAAAGGATCTTTTTGATAGGCATTGGTCATAAAATATCAGTATTATTATTATGTATTCAGAGTTGTACTGGAGTAATTACACTTTAATTAAAGGTTAATCCCAAACAAATAAGATTGCATCATAAAAGTAGAAAAGAAAAGTAGTGTTTTGTTTAAATAAGTATAAAACATCACATGGTCACGGTACAAGGTCACTATTTGAGTTGACATCATTCTTTATATTGTTCAGTTTGACTGCTGCCAAGCAGGATGACCTTTGTCTTTTTATTATTTGACAATTGTTTACTCTCCATTGGAGCCAAAAACCTTGTCAGAACTTTGATGCAGTTTTGTGTGTACCTTTTGGACAGTGTGCTCACTCATGTATAGAACCGTGACAATCTACTGTACTTGATTCATTTATTTTATCTACAGTACCCTAATAAGAAAAATAATGTTTGGGGCCTTAAAAGCCTTGCATATATTGTATGGTATTGTACGCAAGACTTTTTTTGATGCAAGCTATGTACAGTATATGAGGTAATTTTTCTGTAAACATGTAAATTGAACAGCAACATTTAAATCAACGGGCAGTAACTAAAAGTAAAGTAACTTAAAATAATTAATTATCTAACATGTGGGATTAAACAGCATATACTATCACTCCTAGCCTCCTATACATTTTTGGAATTACATTTGGCTATAATATTTTAAACTTTTTTACAACCTTTCACTTACAGTGCATATAGGTACATACTGTATATATATAATGTCATTTGAAACAACTCCTAATTAAACTTTGCTTAACTTTTTCGAATAGTGTTTCTTGTTTCAAATAAAGAGGAATATGACATAATACCTTTAAAATGTTGACGACTGGGGCTTCCAAGTGGCGCATCTGTTAAAGGCACTCCATTCGGAGTGCAGGATGCGCCCTATAGCTTGGAGATCGCCGGTTCGAATCCAAACTATGCCACTGCCGACTGTGGACGGGAGTTCCCAGGGCTCCAGTACACAATTGGCCAAGCACTGCCCAGGTGGGGAGGGGTTAAGTCAGCTGGGGAGTCCTTGGATCACTGCACACTACCAACCCCTGTGGCTGGCTGGGTGCCTGCAGGCCAGCCTGTATGCAATTCAGAACTGCATGGTCCTCCAACGCTGTAAGTTCTGAGATAGCTGCACGGCGGGCTTGCAGAGCAAAAAAAAAGCGGATGGCTGACGGCACTCGTTTCGGAGGACGTGTGTGCTAATCCTCGTCTCTCCCGAGTTAGTTCAGGGGTTGCAGTGGTGAGCCAGGTTGAATAATAATTGGACATTCCAATATTGGGAGAGAATCAAGAATTAATGAAAAAAATAATTGTTAAAAAAATGTTTCTGCATCATGAAACATATAAGATTTTTTTCAGGAAAAAGATAATGTCATAAAATACAAATTAAGCATAAAGGTCTGATTACACTGTGCGCGGTAGTGGAAAAAAATAGAATCTATTGTTTTGAATGTGTGCAATTACACGGAGCGCGGAACGGAAAAGCGGCACGGCGGAAAACCATGCAGGATAGAAACCAGAGCGTTTTTTTTTTAAATACCACGCGGCAAATTTCCAACTAGACCAATCAACTGAAGTGTTGTTGTGTGACGATATTTGCACTCTGTACAGTGAGAGATGGCGAACGAAAGACTGGTTTTCATGGTGCAAAAATGCCCTCAACTGTATGATACGTCCCATCCAGATTATAATGATAAGCTAAAGAAGCAAGACCTCTGGGACGCCATAGCGGCCAGACTTGTCAGATAAAAATATTTGCATTTGAAGAGCAACAGAAAACTCTTGGATTCGCCATGCCAGGTAAACAATTCAATCATACAATGCACACTATCTTTATATGGTGCTGAATAACATTGTTTGGTTCAGATGTGAGTTAAAAAAAAATATGAGGCCGAGATGGAGAGATGCAAAAAACACAGAGTTCTACTCAAATGGCTCCGATGCAAGCAGCGTATGTGACTTCAATGCAAAAACGTTTGTCCCCCTTGCCAATGAAATGGGATACCATGACTACACCTGCTGAGACCACACCTACATATGATCTTACAGATTGTAATCTGTAAAAAAAGAAAAAAAAAGTGCATATTATATTTGTGGGTGTTGTAATTTTGAGAATATGAAAGAGAGAAGAGCAAAATTAAAGATGAAGCATTGAATAGAAATTGTGTATTGTTTTATTTACCTACCTTATATAAAATACATGTTTTAATGTAATGCACAAGCATATCTTAGACACAGCAAGCCTTTCACCAGGACTTATGGGTTCTCTAAAACTCGTGGATGTCTTCTTGATGTCATTCTCCACCAACTTCAGAGTGTCAGCAAATGTGCCTGGTGCATTCGGAAGTATGCTGCAATTTATCTACGCGAGAATCAAGTTCACGTGTTAACATGTGGTATTCTCCCGATGTGGTCCTCTTCTGTAATATGTCGTGTACCCACATGCAACGTTTTCTAATCTTCCGACGTCTATTCATTCTTCTAGCCAGCAGCAAAAGTAGTAGGTCTTCTTCTACACGTTCAGACATTAACATGTGATAATAAATGTACATATACTGCGAGATTTCCCACTCCCAGTGTAATCAGACCTTAATTGAAATAACCTAAACAAAACTAGTCAGTTCGCCTATCTCCAACCTGTAACGCCTCTCAAGGGAATAAAACCTCTGATTGCATTGGGTATACTATATTCTGATAATCTTTTAATGTATACTTTTTATTTACCTGTAGTTTAATGTAGTCTGAGATTATAAAGACTCTCTGTATGTATGTGTGTGGCTGTTTCTAAATCATGAAAGCATATAATATACTGTTAGTTAATTAGTTAATAATAACATCAGTATCCCCTGGAATATCAATTTGATTGACTGAGAAGGATGCTTATATAGACAGTACTCATGGGACAGAAATGTATGGCATACCAGCCATTGTTTGGGAGAAAATCAATAAGACAGAGTAAGGAAGGGAATACACATTTTTTCATTTACAGTGCATCATTAAAGAAGAATGCAAACATATACAATTAAGATGGAAACCTATTAATCCAAACCAAGCTTACAGGTAGGTTAACAAAGAAAGCCCATTAATAAACAGTTCACCATTTGCTAATTAAATAGTCCAGTTTATAGGCTTTAATTGTGCTTGTCACTATTGACAGACACAACAATTATATTTATTAATGGTAACCAATTTATTAATGGTAAATTTAAGAAATGTGAAATAAACTTCAAAGCTACAAAACACATTTAAAGACATTAGATCAGTATGTTTAGGTCTTTTAAGTATTTTAAGCTCAGTGGCATCAGCAACAATATAACTAAGCTTTCCAGATTCAAGAAGCCTTGAGACCTATAGCACACATGTATTATTTATAGGAACAAACTACAAGACCACTGGGAATTTAGACCCTTGTGTATTATATTGTGTACAATGTATTTCTCCTCTGCCATATTTGAGCCTGTAGAAATATTAAGAGAAAAGTTTGGCTTCTGAAAGACTGTCACAGAATTGTACTAATTTCTTTACTATTTAACACGTTTTACAACCGAGTGCTTTATAGTTCTGGAAGAATATCTAAGCATTGTAAAAAGTAATATTTTAGGATGTTTTAAGTAATCCTAAAGTAATTGTATGGATATTTTAGGCAAGCCTTAATGAATCATATTACCCTTCTAGAAGTATTTTAGATTTTGAGTGTTTGGTCAGTTAATATTTAATTTGAGTCATGGTACAACATGTTTCTCATCAATTAAGTGAATCCTAACTTTAACAACTGAGTGATTATAATAATAATAATAATAATAATAATAATAATAATAATAATAATAATAATAATAATAATAATAATGTTCCATGTCATTTATAAAACACTTCCCTCATTAAAAGTATCTTTTGAAATCACCAGGTAGCAACAAATATAAATACATGTTTGACAACCTGTGAATTAGCCCACAGTTATGGCATCTGATGTTGGCTTTATTGTTTTTCAACTGTAAACACCTAGACACATTTCTAGTGTGAAGGTGTTTTTCTTCCAGCAATTAAAAAAAGGGGGGAGGGTGACAAAACTGAGGATGAAACTGAGGATGAAAGACACAGTAGAGGAACCGTATGTATGATGTGGGACGTCTCATCTGGAATTGTATAAATATGTGACAAAAGTACTGTAGATATTAAGCACTCATAAGGATATTTGCTGATAACATGCCACTTTTTGTGTGGCAATTATATTGATGCGTCCTTATTGATTTTTTGCAATTGCTGTTCCTTATAAATAAACATCAACATGTAGAGATCTGAATTGTAATACTCTCTGGCAGGCCATAATGTACAGAGGTGTGCAGAGGCATAAAGACATAGTTAGTAATGGGCTACTGCATTTACATTAGCACAGGTTACAGAGAAAAAAAAAAACTTCACTGAATGGTGTGCATTTTAATTTCCCTTTCCAGGCACCTTAATCCTTGTAATACATGTTTAAATAATTATATCTGCCTCTCATTGGGGTTTAAGTACATAGTCAGCAGAGTGTACCGCTCACTCTTCTGTAATGGACTGTTTACTCAGTAAAGACAAGGCTGTGTATTTATAAGATAGATACATATAAAACAGTGTTTGAACATTAAGATTATTATGTGAAATTAGTTCACAGATAGTAAATTTGGGCTCCCAGCATGTGTGTAGAGGGAGAGCTTTGACTTTGTTATAAAGACATGGGGGATTTGTAATATTTATACAATTGGATTGGACTATACTGTTCTTCCACTTGTCTATGTTTTTTTGTTGTTGCTGTAATTGTCAGGAAGCAACCCACATAGATGGTAATCAACCAACAAATCAGTCTACTGTTACACCTCAGGACTCTCCAGAGCAACCCACAAAGACTATTTTAATTGTTTTTCATTGGTAAGTGACAGCATGGGTGTAGTTTTTGGGTCAAAATAAAAAGTAAAAAATCATGTACTCACACTTTCCCTTGCATTCTAATTACACTTCATTTTCAGATGTTCAAGTATAGTAATTAACATAACATTCCAAAATGGAAATCATTTCTCCCACCACAGAAAACAACGAGGGTAAATTCCATCAGCTGATTAAACAGTAGACACCAACTAATTGCATATCATCAGGGGGGCTGCCACCGCCAAACACTCTCATCTTTTTTTTATTTCCAAAGATTTAACCTTTCAAATTACTAAACAAATTGATGAAAGGCTATTTGTTTCTAAGTGGGAAAGAGGTGCCAACAAATGGAATGCCCTGCTGTGTCTTAAGCATTCTCATGAATGTCCACGAAGAGGAAACCACAGGATATGTGGTATAACATTGTTACAACATGGGTCACCAGACCATTGTACTGTATTATGCAATACAGGTGTAAGCAATTTTGTCGTTTCAGTAATACATTCCAGTAATACATTCCAGTAATACAGTATTTTATGAAAATACTCTCCAAATGCTATGAGTTGAGCGTATCGGGATTGAATGTGCAAGCTGAATAATTTGGGTAACATAGCAGTTCAAAATACTAACACACTGTTAAGTTGCAATATAGAGACCAGGTACTGGTGTTCACTGTTATGTTAGTTTCTTGCATTCAAAGTAATAAAACAAAAGGCAGTAAAATCCCAAACATCCACCATCTGGGTTCATTACATTGTAAAAATCAAATTTGCTGCCAGAAGTACCATTAAGTATGCAGGAAGAATCACTCCAATGCAATTAATGGCAATTAAAATGATACTTTTTATTTTTATTTATTTATTTATTTATTTATTTATTTTACTTAGTGATGCTCGCCACTATGATTATGAATCCTTTAGCTTGCTGATTTAAAACTAAATCCTTAGAAAGACCGCCCACAAGCCCCTGATAGTAGATCTTTCACCTGTATTTCTTCATTCTTTTATATTTAAAATGGAATTTTGTGGCTTCATCTTTTGGCCTTTAAAACCTCTCCCTGTGCCCCTTAATAGGCACTTTGTGTAGAATTGCCTACAGCAACTCTTGATGGGAGAGGCTGGAATTGGAATATCTGTGAGCATCCCTGCCCCGAGTGGCTGTCAATGACTTCTCTAAAGGCCTCAGCGATCACTTGGCTCAGTGATGTGATATAGACTGTTTCCATTTTTTTCCTCTGCCTCCACCAGGATGCAATTGATCACTCCATGACACAAAGGCCTTTCTGGGACTCAATTGGCTCTCAGCAGCAGCAGGCCAGGAAAAAAGGAAATTTCAACAAGGTGGATGTTAAAAACCTGCCTTTTATTTAACACCCAAGGAAATGAAATAGCCTAAATAAAAAACAAAGTTAACTTCTTCAAAAGCTGTCAACTAAAGCGATTTCAAAAATAAAAAAATAGCTCATGGTGTTGTTCACTTATAACCAATGTCCTACCCTGCTGCAATCCTACTGCTTCCTTGACTGACTTAATATAGTAAGTGTGTATTATCATGATTGTCATGCTCTGTCATGATTGCACTACAATGACAGAATGATTTTCAATCATACACCACCACTGGCATAATGTGTCTGACACATCTAAGGTTTATAACATGTATACTGTACACTTAGTAGGGTCAAAATATGGCAAGCCAAATGACCATTTAGAGATATCTCAGAATGCATTTCAAGATATCTTAAATTGAATTGCAGCTATCTCAAAGTAACTCGATTTAAATATATCTCAAACTCATTTCGAGATATCTCAAATTGACCCCATGTCCAGTTTGAGATAACTCAAATTGAATTTGAGATATCTCAAAATGACTTCTGTCCAGTTTGAGATATCTCAAATTGAATTTGAGATATCTCAAAATGACTTCTGTCCAGTTTGAGATATCTCAAATTGAATTTGAGATATCTCACATTGACTTGTTGTCTAGTTTGTGATATCTTAAAATGGGCCGGAAGTCCATTCAAAACATAGAGCATTTTCACAGGAAGTCAATTTGAGATATCTCAAACAGGACAGGAAGTCAATTTGAGATATCTCAAATTAAATTCGAGATATCTCAAACAGAACAGGAATTCAATTTGAGATATCTCAAATTGAATTTGAGATATCTTGAATTGAATTTGAGATATCTTGAATTGAATTTGAGATATCTTGAATTGAATTTGAGATATCTCGAAATGAGTTTAAATTGAGTTACTTTGAGATATCTGCAATTCAATTTAAGATATCTTAAAATGCATTTAATTTGACTTGCCATACAACAATGCACGATAGCTTGTCTGAATTATACACAGGGTCAGGTTTTTGACTGCAAGTTGAAAGGTGGTCCCAATTTAAATTGTTACTTTGTAAAAAGGTGACATAAAAATAACTGTTAAATTGACTATAAAGCATGATCACTCGCATAAAATACAAATAAACACATTTTGATGAAGGCAAACGCATTGCAACACTCCAAACCAATTGTGTGGCATTGTGCCATCTCTGCAATGGTGTGGTTTTGAACACTGAAACTGACTTCCCTTTTAAAAGTAATCTCTTCAGAGGAAATCAACATGTTAATGAGGCCACTCAAGGCACAAAGTCTTTCTGTTTGCATTTTATTGCATTGTCACCCCAATGTTGTGATTTGGATAAGAGCTTTCCCACACTGCTGGTGCTAATTGGTTATTCGCAAAGAAGTGCAAATCAGGAGATACTGACATTTCCTAGCTTTGTTGCACCAGAGATTGTGTTTTCTGCCACGTTGGTAAAGAACAAACTCTATTTGTTACAGCAATATTTAGAAACATTTACATTTATTTAATATTGTGTAATGATGTCAAATACCCTAACCTCCTTTTGCAATGAGAGCGTATAGTACCAATGTATTGGAAATGTGTTACTGAATCGAACTCGCGGTGATCTTCAAACAAAATGTTTTAATAAAATCAATCCGTTATGCTTTGAAATCGAGTCAATGAGTTCATTAATAAATGCATTTTTCATTAAAAAGCTTAATTGTTGCAGGTCACGTACATCACTTCCTGTCTCAACGACTAGATAAGGGGAACTCGTTAATCAAAATGCATGTTAACGAGATCAAGGAATGAATGGAAGCATAATTTGCTGTTGTGGAAACTACTAGCATACAGGGAGACGGCTCTCCCAGCAGCGAGCAGCAGCCAAATAGAAATAAAAAATAATGGCAATATCTATTTTGTGTATAATTTGTGAACTACATTTAAAATTGTGCATTTTGTCATCCAGAATGTACATTTATTTAGAACACTTCACATATAAAATTATCGGACTGCACAGATTAAAATAATAATAATAATAATTTAACCGCACTAGTCATTTACCTTGTGTTTTCAGGTATGTGACTGACAGTGGTCCGAATGAACGGTTGTTACATTTACTAAAAAAAAAAATAATAATAAAAAAGCTTTTAAAAAGACTAAATTCCCATTGGGCTTATTTATTTGTTTAGATTCTATTGATTTAGAAGTATTACTATGCAGGCCATTACCTTTATTGAAAATGTGGACGGGTTAATCTACCGGTTGATCGATTAATGTCCATAGATTAACCAATCAAAAATTATATATATTATATAATTATATATACTGTATATATATATCAGTGTAGTTCATCACTTTTTCAATGCGAAGATTACATTCCCCATAATTCTCATGAACTTTGCGCAGGTGTAGAGAGCAGTTTTCAATCTGAAAAGTCCATTAACGCCACCATCTTGACTGGGACTAGGCATACATCATGAAACGTTCAAATCCCGCTTGGGGCTAACTGGTTGCAAAGGTTTTAAAATCTAGTGCCCGGCTTGTATGTGAAAAGGTCTCCCTAGGATGTCTGTTAGATTGCTGGTGTCACGGGAAATAAATAGACATCACGCAGACTTTTTATACAATAGGTTTCAGTGGTTTATAAAATGCAGTCGTTAATTGTACAAAAACAAATCCCAGTTTTTCAATCTGGAAATCTGGTAACCTAAATGTAGCCTATAGGCATAATGATACAGTAATGTAAACATAGTAGGATAGAAGATGGCCAGTCTTCGGGGAGCATTTGTCATGTGATTAGTTATGTCATCAGTGATGTCATTGCTGATATCATACATACCCATAATGGTGCAGAGTTAAGGTTGCGTATAATTAGAGGTCGGCACTCTCAGAATGTAAATGATCCAACCCAGGTCTCTTTTTACTACACGGGTATCAATGATTAATTTTAGAATTTAAAGAAAATGTAGAAAATATGAAAATACAGTTGTGAGCATTGGCCGGCGTAATAAAGACAACGTTAAAACAAGCTTTGCATTAAGCCTTTTCTAAACTGACAGGATGTCAAGGTTTTACAGAAAACAATAACACAGCGACTATTCTTCTCAGGAACTAAATCAGAAAGAAAACAACATAACAACATCCTGTTGGTTTATGTCAGTGATAACTCTGTGATCCATTAATAATAATAACCGTGTAGCTTCCAATATGGAATGCTTTATCTACAGTTATTGTGCAGATATAGTTTCTTTCCAAAAATATCAAGTAGCCTTTATTTAAAAAATAAATTAAGAAATAAAGTATTGTGAGCGATGTACCCCAGAAAACAGACTGAAAACCATAAACATTTTATTTTTTATTTTAATGAAGTAGATTAAGAAAGAAAAAGCAGGCACACTCCGAAATGCGTAGATGCAAAGTAAAAAATTAAATCAGTATGAGAAAAACATTACTCACGCACTTACGAAACGTTGACCTATTTTGTTTTGGGTTAAATAAAAAATATTTGTGGCGCACGTTAAGTGTGCTAGTAATGTCTTTCTCATACTAATCATGTAGATTAACACACTACAGTATAAGCTAAACTGATGTGAAAAAGAAAAATAATTTACAAACTTTTATATCAACCATGCTTTAAATAAAACATATAAAGCAAGGAATGAATAAATTACAAACATACTTACTTTAACGTAGTCTAAAGTACAAAAATAAGCTCCTTTGCTTTGATGCCATGTTTTAAAACAACAACAACAACAACAACAACAACAGTGGAATATGGCCACTAGATGTTGCAAAGAATCTCGTAACATGAAGCGCATTTAACATTAATTAATGAGATTATTATTATTATTATTATTATTATTATTATTATTATTATTATTATTATTTCGATGTATCCAGTACTTAAAAAGGCTCCACAAGTCTCCAGATCTGAAGGGACTAAACGTATGTGTACTATATATTTAAATATTTAAAACATTAATATTTGTGATTGTAAGAGAACTAAGAGAACACCCCTTGGGAAGCAAGCGAAGTGTTTTTTTTATAGCTGAAGTGTTCTCTAAGACGGAGTTAGCCACCAGACACAATATGAATCCATAAATAAATAAATAAATACATATGTATACATATGTCATGACGCACATGCATCAACATATGAAATGAACTGAATACGTAAAAGCAAAACAATAGGAAATTGTATGTTAATAAACTATAATAATAAAGTAACAGACAAACTAACGTTCACAAAACTTAAGCAAAACAACACGGTCAAAACGCTTAAATTGCTATGTACTATGAAATTAGCTGATGGGTGTGTTTCTGGCTGTCACGATGGCAGAGGCAAAAATAATGGGCTTTACTTACTTATGGTAAACTAACTGTCAAACTAAATTTACACAGCACCCCTACACGTTACAAAATGCAGCAGCAATATACAAGACATGCATGTTATTTAACAAAATGGTGAAGCAACTCACCAGAAAGGGAAAATTGCTCAGACTTGATTCAGGTGTCTGATTCAGGTTTTTTTCAAGAGCTTGAACAATTAGCAAGAGAAAAAGTGGCGCATTTTACCGTTTGTTTGCATGCCATTTTGTAACGATGAGGTGCACTCTTGGAAATCAGAATACAAAACAAATATTAAATGGAAATATTTAATAAACCAATCAGTGTCCCTCAAGACACACTCGCGATGACAAGTCGCTTTTTTATAAAACAGCAATATATCCTTTGTGAACGAATCGCTATCGGTTTCAAGAAGGAGTTCTTTTAAGTGAAGTTTATAAGGGTGTTTCCTTAGGCAAAGTGTTCTCTTAGGAGGTGTTCCTATACGCAGAGACTACTATATTACCCGAAAAAGACCTGGGTATCCAGGTATTTTTCGCGGCGGGTACACAATGCTGAAAAAACAATACATGACTGGAGACAAAATAAAGACAAACTTAAAATGGCAAAAGAAAAATTAGCTGATAGAGGAGGTAAGTGTTTATGGCCCAATGTAGAAAATATTTTGTTTGAATGGATTACTTTGAATGAGTTTAATACATACAGTAACTTGTTCAACATGTCAGTGCAACGCAGTGGTACACTTGTAAAGTATGTGTATGGTTATGGTTCTGATTAACAAAACAAAATGAATGTAGTTGTACTGCACTGTATGCAACACTAACACTGGTTATTAGATGGTGCACTGTTTAGTTTATTGGGGTTTTTGTTTAAATTGATGCAAACAGCACTGTTTAATACTTTTCTTGTCAATTTGAATTAATACAACAAATTTGTAAAGGCCAATGCAGCTGCAAATATTGTCTTAGTATGGTTTTGGAAAGAAATGTTCAGTAAAGCAAAAATGATATGTTCTTTAACTTGTTTGGGTTAAGCTAAAATAAAATACTGGTGGGATATAACTTGATTTATGTTAATTGTTACTTTTTAAATTTTAGAAATGTTGAAAAACTGAATAGTTTCTAGCAGTTTAAAAATGAAAAACAACACTGTAACATTATTAATGGAATAAAATGTTGCAAACAAAGGTTATTTCGAAAGTAAAACTGCATCTTTATTTATTGGTGGTGAACATGTACGGAAAAAATCAATTGTAAAAACAGCATTTTAAACACAAAAACATTTTTATATATTTTATATGCATGTTAATGCCATGGCTCATGCGCCCGTGGTTAACTTGACTGAATGGCAGCACTTACGTTTATCACGTCAGCAGTAGAGTACAGGGTGCAGCCAAGTTACAAGGTCAAGGATCCTCTAAATATTGTATTGCAAGACATGCATAAACTTTACCTAAAGCATTTTGAGGGCTACAAATTAGAAAATGCATAAAAAATGATTACCTAAATTCTTTGTGATATTATTATAATTTAAATGAAATTACAAATGTGCAATCTTGCTCTTTGTTGCTAAAGGTTTGCTTGAATAAACCTGAGGAGTCCAGATTGTTACTGGCATTGCTTATGTGCATCTAGTTTTAGTACCCTGTCCTGTCTACTCTAAAATAAATTAGAGTCCCACATGTTGTCCTCAACCATATGTTCTTGGAATTCCTTACACTTACTGTGCAGCTCAAGGCCAATAACTAACCTCCCTCTTAAACACAGTATGTCAGCGTCATTACCTCTGCAATGCAAACCGCAGCATGCACCGGTAGATTTCTTAGGGATCCTGGAATTTGATTTGAAAGACAACACTAGCAAACATTATTAAGTAACTTTAGCTGAGCATCAATAACATGAATACATCTGGGAATGGATTAGATTCTGATACTGTTGCACGTTTTTACACAATACAATTGATCCTTATTTCCTAAATGTGAACACAGACATATAGATAGTTATGTGCTCGGGTGATGAGATATTGATTTTATTTTCTTCATATTTAGTCATTGATGTTCAAGGTTGACAAGGGCAATTGTGTCCCACAAACACAAATATTAGTCACTGTACTAATTGAAAATAAACAACAGCCAATCTGATGTATTCACCTCTTTGTATTAGTCAGAGAACAATCTGGTTATACATGCCCTATGTCAGGGCTGGCCAACCCTGGCCCTGGAGAGCCACAGTCCTGCAGGTTTTCTAGGTATCTTCAAATCATTAATAGCTAAAGACCTGGAAAAACAGTTGGTTTTGACCAATTAAGAACATAATTGGTTCAATTAAGTAATTGAGAAGTAGACTGAAAACCAGTAGACCCTGTGGCTCTCCAGGACCAGGGTTGGCCACCCTGGCCCTATATGGTAGATTAGCCAGCTCTTTATTTTATACAGAATATTAATTATGAAAGAAAGAAACACACTTTTATGTATTTATTTATTTTTTACCTCAGAGTGAATACAGGTACAAATTCATGTTTGGTCTTGGTTCTGCAAAATGTACTTGGAAATAGAGTTATGTATTTTTTATGATGTATTCAGGCACATTGGAACATTATTGGCAGTAACAATAAGTACCAAAATTACAATATGTAAGTCCATTGCTCTCGTAGCTTTTTAATGCGGTTTCTTAGCTTGATAGTTTTGTAGTGTTCCATGACACTGCTTATGAGAGGTTTGCCATTATATTACTGAACTGCTTCCCTTTTTGCTTAAACCTAAATATATACAGTATATATATATATATATATATATATATATATATATATATATATATATATAGTATATATATATATATATATATATATATATATATATATATATATATATATATATATATATATATATATATATATATATATATAAACTGCACCATGAAAGGTAGGGGAAATAAACACAATATAAGGAGTGGAATCCAGTGTTGTTGTTTTTCTGTATGTTTTATTGTTCTTTATCAGTTAAAACTTAAACAATCCTTTTCAGTACAGGATTCATGTTTTTCCCAATCTATGGGGGAATTACATGCATCTGTGCCATACATTTTCATATTCCACATTTACTGTTCTAGCACACATTACTGAATACATACTGTACCAGTTCAGTTATTTATTTGATGTGATACGATTAAGAAAGGACAAGTGGATTTACATTTAATAATGTCCATTAATCTCTTGGAAGTGAATTTACTGTCTCTTGAATATGATTGCCAAAAGCCAAGACAGAAAGCAATCAATTCTGTACAGCAGCAACACTTAAATGTGGCTAAAATTATGAACCCCTTAGCTGTATGAAATGTAACTTTAAATAATTTTCTGAACACAGCACATTCATAAGAACAACCACCTCAAAGCAGTTACATTCCACTGTACTTTCAACCAGTATATTTGGTAAGAAAATAATCCAGGTCAAAGGGATAAAGCTGTGTGTTTCTATGCGTTTAGAAAATGGCATTGAAGAAACTGAGGTGTTGTTTCTTTTCTTAACTGTGTATTGTTATACCAAAGCCATGCATATTGCAAATTACAGATACTTGCCTAATGTATGGATATTATTATGTAAATGCAGGAACAGACTGATACAAAACAGTACTATATCCATTGTGAACGAATCACTATCAATGCCAAGAAGGTGCTCTTTTAAGCAAAGTTCCTGTTCCTTTAGCCGGAGCATTTACAATGGGAGAATCTGTTTCACCACAAGGGTGTTGCCTTAGACCAAGTGTTCTCTTAGGAGGTGTTCCTATACGCAGAGACTACTATATTACCCGAAAAAGACCTGGGTATTCCTATATGTGGAAACTATCGTATTGTGCTTCCAACTGTCTAACACAATGCTGAATCTCTTTTGTTGTCTATTTTCTGATGACTGAATTATTGTTAATAGCTTATTTGGTTTTAAATACTTGAAAAAACTTAAACAGAGAAGAAAAGAAAAACTTCTAAGTGCATTAACAGATATGTCAAACAATTTTCCTTTATGCTAGCCTTCAACAAGCCACCTACACTGCAGAATTCTCATTAACATTTTCATCTGTAAAGAACTCTTTGAGCCAAGGTCAACAAATATGCTATTATTGATTCAAAGACTTGTATTCGATGTGCTACACTGAGTGATATAAAATGAAGCCTATGGGGGGGGGATCCTTTTTGTTCTATTAATTTAAGTTAAATCTTTTGTATGCGATTCCCTTAAACTTTACTCTCCAGGGTAACCATTTTAATTGAATAAAGATCAGCGACACTGACTAGCATTACATTTTGAGTCTACGATGCAGCTGTAATATAAAGCACAAACCATATTTTTTTTGTCTGATGGATCAGACGATTACAGTGCAAAGTATGATATAAGTTGAGTGTTTATTAACATTAAAGAGATGTGTGTACCCAGCAAGGTTTGCCGACTCCTGGAGAATTTGCTAGAATGTTTGAGTTTAATAGGCTCGACTTTCACAGTCCGCTTTTCTTCTCCTTATTTATGGTCTGTTTCTTCTTTTATGTACAATTCAATAAAAGTTCCCATGGAGAAAGGGGCTTTTAATTATGAAACAGCAGTGGGCAAGAATAATTCAATTCATACTTCAGAAAATGCTTTATCATGTTGCCATAATTATTACTTTTTTCTCATAATTCAAGTAAGGGAGCTGTTTTAAATCCACATTGTGGAAAAATTAAATCTTCAAAGGGTTGTTACCCGTTCATCCTACCAATGAAGGATTTGGCACCTCTTAACAGCAAACTGTTCCACTTTCGTTTTTCTTGTTTTGTTTTTCATAGTATAATTGCAGTGCTGTAAATTAAATGATAATGTTCTATGCAGGAGAACAGTTGGGAATTCCCAGAGCTTGCAGCTACAGCCAAAGCAATCATAGAATTTATTTTTGGGAGAATGTTGCTTTGAGCTCCTGGAGATATGAGAAAAGAAAGTGTTTTGCAAAGAAATAACTAGCCAGCAAAAAGACTGCATTCACACAGTATTACTGTTAAATACTAACGTTAAAAAGTAAGATGTAATCATTTATTAAACATACTTTCTGTTGTCTTGGTTAATCTGTAACAATTTGGAATGAGCAATAGGCTTTTCAGTATAAAAAGAAAGAGTGGGCTCTGTTTACAAAGCAATGCTAATTTGCAGAATCTTTTTGTGAAAGCAAAAACAAACTGCGGTTACAGAACAAGCTGGTGAAGGCAGGAGCTCTTAAATTAAGCACTACATCTTTAATCATTATTAACAGGTATTTTGTATAATGAGTTTGCAGTTCAGTCAATAAACAACACAGTATACATGCAATATCACTGGCAAGGTTATTTGAAGAGCAAATAACTTAACCTGATCATTCTTTTTGAGATCTTTGCATTCAATGACAGTGATTCTGGGTTCTAATGTTCTATTGAATGAGAACATTTTCTCTATAACTGGATTTGAACCTCATTTCAGTTTATCTGGAGAATTCCAGCTACCTAAAGGCCTGGTCGCCTCGTGTGACACTCTGGTCAACACCCCGGCGACACACCAGCAACGTGTCTCCCACTTAGGACGATCTATTTTTCAGGTGACACGAGGGCAACATTTTCAATACCAACCAATCATATTTGATAGTAGTGTCACATGATAATAAAATGGCAATGTGGACACATGATTTGGAAGTGAAGCGAACAGATTATTTTTCTTTTTTTTTATTGGTTTAAGAAATAATTACATATAAGAAAATAAAAGGTTCCCGTGTTTGTGTTTGTTGATTCAATTTTTAATTATTTTTTTTTTACAATAAATGAAAACAAAAGACAATAAAAAATTAAACTTTTTGCTCATGAGATGAAAAAAAATAAAAAGGTTGCAATAGTAAATGACTACATGTTCACAACATTTTAGAAAAAAAATGTCATAGTTTGTTTTTTGTGCAAGTTTAAAAACAAAGTGATACAATATTTCTTCATGTCTCATAACCCAGGGCCGAACACAAAACTTTCTTTTTTTTCTACTCTCCTCATCTAACATTGCTATTAAAGCAGCAGCAGCAGCAGCCTTCCTTCGCAGCATGCTTACGACTCATGACAAAAACGTGCATTATGATTGGTTTGCATTGCGTTGTTGCCTGTGTGTTGCCAGCTTGTCAACCGTATGCTTGTCTCTGGTGTGACCACAGCAAAATACAAGGCAACACATAAGTAACAAATGTGTTCCTCTTGTTGCCATCAACTAAAGTTGCCCGTGTGACCAGGCCTTTACAGAGAACACACTTCCATCCCATTCAAACCACATGACAATGTGACTTTTCAACTCTGCTGGCCCAACCTACTTTACATAATACTAATAGAAGGGTGAGTCGGCGGAACTGACCAAGTTGAAAGGCCATGTTGTAACATGATTTGAATGCAATGTTCAAAGTCTGTTCAGTCCTAGGCAATTAGAACTTATGAGACAAGCTCACAGAAAGGTACAAACAGATCAAACGAAAAATGACTGACAAATAACTCAATATTATATCAACAGAAACCAAAACCACTCAACATAATTGTAAAGGGAAAGAGAAATAAAGAAATACAATTACATTTACTTACACTTAAGGTTATAACGTGTTTTTTTTGTTTTTTTTCACAAATCAGAGGGTTTTTTTTATAATCATAAGATGCGACTAGCTTTTGCAATGGAAAACACCTCCATGTCAAATACATGAGAGCCCTCCTGCGATACTGTATATCTGCTGATACCACAAATGTCATTCCATGTACCCCAGTGATTGCCAGGATGAATAAAAAGGCTTTTGTTATTACCTAGAATGGTGTCATCCTGGCAATAAAAAGAGAAAGAAATAAACATGAACTGTGACATTTAGAGAGTATATCACTACTGTACTTCCTCAGTCATCTATTGAATCTATTTATTTCATTAATTTAAGCTATTGACAACTAAGATCATTAAAGAATTAGGAAGGGGAAACAGCTTTCTTAAAAAGTAAGAAGTCTTATTGAATCAATAATATAGAAAAAGAGTGGGCTGTCATTAAAGAAACCAGAAAAAGAAAATGGGAGGTACAATTCCTGGAAATTGTACTTCTTACATTTTCTCATCATAGACACTGTGCATGTGTATCATAAGACCAAACATTAACACTGTGTAATGGCACAAGAATAAACACACAGAAAATAAAGGGGGGCCTCTATTGAAATCTTAAGAGGAGATCAAGTAGCCATTTTCAAAACTGACAGAATAAAGAGGACATATCTGTACATAACCAAGATTACTTAGCTGCTAGGTAATGCAAACGGGATAATGTGAGTAAAAGCCTCATCTTTGTTTTGGTTCCCTGATTTCTGATGATTCATCTAGTTCAGTCATTATATGTAACATAATTGTAACGATCTGCCCTGGTCAACACAGCTTGTTAATTATCTGCATTCAGTGTTTGCTTTATTGATTGACGTCTTTCAGATATCAAAATCCTCTACAGCTGTTGTTTCACCACAGGTTTTCAGTATTTCTCTACAGTGATGCAGTCTGACACTCCTTAAAGTAATTGTTTTAATGAAAATAAAATGTGTGCGATGTCATGTTTCTTTGGAAAATGCACATTCGAGACCTGCATAGTAAATGGAAGTGCATGACAGATTTATGATACTGATGACAAGTATGCATTCACTGTCTTACCCCATTTGTTATACTCTGCAAAATCTTTGCTTATACCAGTGTCCATTTTGCAATCAACTAACTAATATACTACATAGTCAATCATGTTCAAAATGACCTTGTTCTGTTCTTTTGTATAACATAGGGGAGAAAATCAAAATCTCTTCTGTGTATGGATGTGCAGAAATGTCCCGCTATTGACTTGCCTCTAGCTTACAGGTACTATCAACAAGTTTTCTTTATGGAAAGCTCAGGCAAGTTAAGCCAATTTGTTTGATGGGCTCAATGATATTTAGAGTGAAGAAAGAAAAATGGTTTTACATAAATGGTTCCGTAAAACATTACATTAGTATGTAAAGTACTTAGAAGAGTATGACAGCTGATGCAGAACATTTTGACATGGCTGTGTAATATCTTGTCCCACCATATCTACACAGGAATCTGGGCTTAAAATGACAACTCTCCAGTAGCTATTTATCTGTCAGTGAAAACAGTGAATAACTGCCTGTGCTTTTAATGATGTTTAGAAACCATTTATGATGAATAGGTTTTCAAAGTCAGCTACATACCGATTTTTGTAAAAATTAGAAGTTCATTTTAACCTATGACTGCAATCTAAATGACACATCGGTCATTGTTCAAATGGTGTCTGTGACTTTCGATTCTTAAATATATTTGATGAAGCTTTATATGAATACAAATTACAGCAGCTTTCTCAGATACAGGAGGTTGAGGGAAAATGCTTTCTTGTTTAAGTTTAAAAACTTTATGGTTACTTGGGTCTGTGTTAAATGAAACATCATAGTGCTGTTTTAGGCAATACTGTACCAGTTTTCTATTGTATCTGGCCCATTCACATGAAATATGTGTTTCAAATCAACAACAGTCACTCTGCATTATGCAGATTTATTATAATGATATCCCAATGGTATCTTTTTAACTTTTTTCTGCACTGAATATAGTAGTGCTAAACTGTTGCTATACCCATACAGGCAGTGAGTTATGTTTGGACTCTTGAGTCACACCTTGGTGAATCCCACAGATGTACAACATTATAATTCTGTACCATCATGTTTTTGTTTGTTTTTTTACTTTGTGGTACAGCTGGAAAATAGGCACTAGTGGAATATGAAAAATCCAGCCAATTAAAGCCCTCTTATGCAAGCAAAATTTTTTTTTCCATTCTATTAGTCTAATTCGACTGTTTCCATTAGCAGACTCTTAAGCATTCTAATGCTAGACCCAAACCTCTTCTGTACCTTCCTTGAACTAGACTTAAAGTCTTTAAGTGTCTCTGGTCCTTATCTTAATATAATAGCTACTATTAAGTATTAAAGGGCTCAACATAACTGATAATTCACAAATTATGCCATGATTTAGTCTGAATAGGCTGATACATACAGTAGTATATTTGAAGTAACTGCCAAGTAGCTGGTAAAAGAACAATTGTTATCGATAACCACAGACAGGTGGTGTTTATCAGACCTTTTTTGAAGTATGTAAATGATTAAGGTTCGCTGTAATCATTGTAGTGCAGATCCTTTTTTCACGCAGTGACTGTCCCATTGGTGATTGCTGTATTAAATGCATATACTCTACAACACCAAATATATAGGTAAGTGAAAAACCTTTGAGAAAACAAAGCATGCTGTCTGGAGAGAAAATCGTGTTTTTCAGTGTCACCTTGGATACAGGATGCCAGCTTTAATGTACTGGTCCGTCTGCCTATCTGTTGATATATATATATATATATATATAAATACCTCCAATGTTTTGATTCAAACACAGGCTCCCTTGAGAAAGATATGTGCAACATATCGAAACGTTGGGCAGCTGGCTCTTTGAGCTAAAATATATATATATATATATATATATATATATATCCACTTCATTAATGGTATTTTATCTTAATCTTAGTCCAATTGGAATGTTACTAGACCTTTGCTGTGCCTCCGGCCAAAAGTTCCTCAAGTGGTCCATTCCTAGATAAATGTCCACCTTCAAGGCAACTGTATCCCTTAAATATTGAATATCTCTGTTGCCTACAGGGGTGATAGTCAGCCTGAGACTGAGGCCAATCAAAATGGACTGATCTGATGAAATCACATTCAGGCATAGAAGAGATCGATACAGTACTTACATGAAATTAAGGGGAAGGAAAGTTTTTTGTTATACAGTATGTACGTAGCATGGGCAAATACAATAAGAATACATCAACTGTATACAGTCTTTCTGCGTTGGTTAATACAAGGGCACAGATATGAGTGCTGTGCTTACTGCACCATGAAAGCTGCACACAGTTGAAGATGGTTATGTATTGTATGTTTGTTTTTTTTACAATTCCTTCATGTGTTTTTTCTTAATTTAAGAAAGCCTACTTCCATGCAGTCTGAGTCATTACTGCAGTGTTATGGAACTGTTTTTGAGAGAAAATTCTGATAGTAGAAACCTGCAGGCGCTCATCCAAATGCATCCCTGGGTTAATGTAGTAAATCGAGCAATAAAGGGCAATTACAGTATATTAACTATATCATGCAGGATTGTTGTTAATGAGCTAGAGAATTTAAGGAAAACCTCAGAAGAGATGTCAGGTAAGAAGGAATTTCTTGTGAAGGTACATGTCCAAAAGTAAAGAATATGAATTAAATATCCCAAAAATGAACAGAACTTTGTAATTACATTAACAAGCTGGGCAAACCAGGCCTAAATCAAATATGTAACATTTTAAGGTATTTGGTACCAGAGGACATTAAACCTAAAAGGCTTTATTAAAGGCTTTATTAGTAAAAATGAAGGGTCCACATAAAGCTTATTGCTGCCTTCAAGCACAATGCTAAAGAAAATACCATTAGATGTAACAGTAATTCAATTATTGTTTTCTTTCAAGGACAAAAAGTCATCCATCAATTGCTGTAAATATTATTTTATCATTTTATTAACTTTATTTATTTTTTATTCCAACCATGGATGAAAATACAGGCCTGATGGAGAAAAAAATAAACACTCGGGGTTTCTAACCAGTATTTATCTCCATTTTGTGTGCTTATGGTTACAAGAGGACATGTGTTTACAGCTATTGAAGGAAGAAAATATGATATTTTATGAACCACGTAAAATAAAATAAATCAAAATTGAAAAAACTTGATTAGACGACATTTATCGAGAAATGGTAATAAAAGGCCATGATTTAGATTGTCAAAACGCGGAATATTACTGGTACTGTTGAACTCATGATGTTGTGAGCCTGTGGCAGTATAGTAGCCAGAAGAAATAAGTAATGTAAGCACCCGCTATACAGAGCAGCAGCAAGCTCCTGCTGTAAATTACTGTAGCTTCCAGTGCTCTAGTCAACCATTGAGGAGTGGGTGGAATTACCCAAAAAGGAGCAGCTTTATTGTGTTAAAATAAACATGAATGCCCAACACATATTAGAGGACTTTAAAAGAACGCAAATACATTTCATATTGATTTTTTTTTTCTAGTTTTCTCAAAAAACCCAACTGAAAAACCATGCGGTGCCTAGTAACAAAACTGACAGCTTTACTCACTTTCAAAAGAGAGACTTTTATTTTCCAAATTGTAAAAATACTCAACATGAGTATGCTGGTAGATCTTAGTTAAACTATAATCAAGAAGTGACAGTTAATCAATGAGAATTTAAATTTATTGTTAACATTAGCCACAGAAACTGCAACCATTACAAAGTCTAGCCAAGAAGTGACAAATCGAAGAACATAAAACCATGGAGTCATTTACTTACAAAGATTTATTAAGATTACATTTATAATTATATTACCTAAAGTACCTATATTCCCTGCATTTAATATTAGACTAATATTGCAGATGAGTGTTAACATTGGTCAAGTTAACCTTTTTGTGCCTGCTATTCATTTCTACATTGATAAAGTTATAAAAATATGATTTAATAATTTGTTAATTACTATTTGAGGCAGGGTAGGAGCCCTGAACATTATTATTATTATTTATTTATTAGCAGACACCCTTATCCAGGGTGACTTACAATTATTAGAAGATATCACATTATATATTATTTCATATTATACAGATATCACTTTTTTTTCTACATACAATTACCCATTTATACAGTTGGGTATTTACCGGAGCAATCTAGGTAAAGTACCTTGCTCAAGGGTACAGCAGCAGTGTCCCCCACCTGGGATTGAACCCACGACCCTCCGGTCAAGAGTCCAGAGCCCTAACCACTACTCCACACTGCTGCCCAACATGGAGTGGGTTTTGTGTGTATTGTAAATAGTTATGCATGTAAATGTAATTAATTCATTAAGTAGCTGACGCTCTTGAGAGAGCCTGCCTGCTGTGTGTGATTACCAGCTGCACGATCCTAATCAGCAGGTAGGTATAAAAAGCTCCCCTTTATTCACCTCAGGGCTATGGCAAAGCCAAAGCCAACGGGCTGAACATCGTCCACGCTACCTGGACAAAGAGACCTAAAGACCTTGCTGTAATCCTCTGATCGTCGTGAGAGTGACTTGGGATCAGAACGTAAAGAAGCTGAAATTCTTCGACGGCTGTGTGTGTGAACCAGGGTTGGATACCGAAGAGTAAGCAAGTCAAAACCGCAGACGGCTGTTTGTTTAACCGTGGTCGGGGTTGGTTTATGAATCAGGGATTAGTTCAGGGATTGTGGATCCTACCTAAGTATAGTGAGGGAGGTGTATCAGCGTTACCTCTGTTTATTAAGGAGTAGTGCACGCCATTATCACGGCACTTTTTATTTCATAGTTTTTTGTACAGTGTTTTATTTTTGTTTTGTACACTGTGTTGTATGTACTCCATGCGCTACCATTCCTGGTAGTGTCACGTGAGCTGTTCTGTCTGTCTGTATGTAAATAAATCATGTTCGCCTGCAGGGTGTATCAACCACAACCTCTGTCTCGATCCCCTGCCTGTCACTCAGCAGTGAATACACACCCACACGGCAGATTCCTGTTACAGAGTTCAATTGAAAATTATTTCTATATGCAAATTAATGTGCTATGTCATCAATCTTAATGTGTTATGTATTTTTAAAGATTTACACACACACACACACACACACACACACCCTCATATAAGGATTACTGTATGGACTGTGATGTAATTCAAGTTTTATTCCATCATTGAGAACTGACCAAATTAATCAAAAGATGCAATGCCAATAAGGAATTCAAAAAGGCATTCCATAGAATTGAATAAGGTGTACCCCATTGTGAAAGGGGGTGTGGTTGTTCACTGGGCAGTGAGGACAGACACAGAACATTATATTTGACAATGCCGCACAGGCCGTGACATGAAGTTGGTGCCCTAATCTGTTAGCATCTCACGGGGGATACCTATCCAGGAGAAAATCTTGATGAGCTCATTGGCTACAGATTTGGCTGATGCGGAGCGAAGAGGAATGGTCTCAGGATAACACATAACAGGTGCTTGTACTGTATGCCGACACACTTCTCTCCATATCCACCCAAATGTGCCAAAATGGAGTTTCCACCAATGGCACTAGTGGAGCTTGTGGAACGGCTCTGGGGCTGGCCAGTTGACATCCGGGGCACTGCGCACAATATTGGCGCACCCCATCATCTATGCCTGGCCAATGGAACTGGGCCAGGCATAGATGGCTACCCAGGGGACCAGCCAGGGGAATAGTGTGAGCCAAGCTGAACAAGTCATCCCTGGGCCTGGGGATGAGTAGCTTGTGACGCACTTCCCCGGTCTGCGCCCTTGTTTGAGCCTGAAGTCATGGGAGCGAATGAAGAAGTCAGCCCCCATGGTATCCCACTCCCAGTTGCACTGGCTCGAACTGCCTCAACTGTCGACCCTCATTCTTACGGGGAGAAATTTAGTAGTCTCTACTGATACAAAACTCCACAGTCCTCAAGGGGTGTTACGCATCTTGTTTTTTATTCCACCTGTACTTTAAATTACTATAATATAGATACAGTAGGTAGGCAGATATATTGTATATACACTGTTGTGTAATAAATTACTTATGCATCATAACATAATGTATTTTGCTTCCTTGTTTATTTTGCAACTTTTGCAATTGTTTTGTAATATAACATGGCCAAAAAACATTTAACATTGCACTAAAACAGAGATTCCAGTATCATTTTTATAGCCTACCAAGTGCTTTTCATATAAAAAATAAATTCTATTAATTTCAGGTTTTCCTTCTCTAAATAAAATTCATAGTGCAATATATTACAGTTGTTAGAAGGCAGTAACTAAAATCTTATTTTAAAAATGTGTGTGGTATAGAGTAACAATCCATTTTTTCTAATGTAGTCATACATTTACTTATTTTCTGACAAAATACTCATTTATTTTCAATAATAATTAAAAAAAATATCTAGAAATTAGACTTTTCCATTGATAAAATGAAAATTTCAAATGATATATAACATTTGTTTTGAATAAACATGTACTGTCTGGCACAATATACATTTGCTTTACCTTTCCAACACTGAATAGGATTTTTACAATTCTGCGATTTAGTCAAACCATAACCCTGCTCTTTTTGTCACTGCACCAATATTGGAAAGCCTTCTCAAAGGCAAATTCTGAAATGTCAAGATTTGGCGTGTCCACAGACATTTGCATTAGCAGGTTTACATGTGTCACTTTAAGCTGATTTCTTAGATCTGTTTTTATTACATTGTAGTGACTGAAACCACGCTCGCAGTCAACTGTTCACGTCGGTACTACATTTACAATGTAGGCGATTTTAGTTATGTAGGGAAAGCTAGGTGGTACTAGTGAGGTACCGGTGTCGTGTTATTTTCAGGTACGTGCTAAAATGTGGTACATTCACATAGATTTCAATAAAAAGGGCAGCACTTCACTGTAGTAAAAGCTTGACAGATCGATTAATCAGCTGCACATCGTTACTGAGCGATTACCCCTGTACTGTACCATGGCTATTTAATCTCTTTATGCAGTGTCGGTTTACAGTTTGAAAAAACATCACTGACTGCAACAGCAGATTTTTAGAAAACGCGGACAAAGTTTGTTGTCCATACTTGCAAAAAAAAACCTTCCAGATGCAAGGGCACTGGAACTAGGGGTGCTGGGGGTGCAGGAGCACCCCTTGGCTTTGCATGGCTTCCAGCAGATACAGGGGTTACAGTTTTGTTAAATGGCTTTCAGCACCCCCACTTTAAAAATTGTTCCAGTGCCACCGTCCAGATGCGTATCACAGAGTTCTTCGCTGGAAACAATCTGCAGTAATGTAGCCTACCTGTACTGTACATTTCTGCACATGCATTACTTTTGTGCACTTACTTTTTATTACATTGATAGGTTTTAATATATATTTTTTATTAGTGTAATATGTGTCTTAGATAGGGTCCGCCTAATGTTAAATACCCCACTGGCGACCTGGCCCTTTAAATATTTTTACTCGGGCACTGTGAGGGACAGCCTGAGACAGCCTGGAAAGAGGAGAATCAGAGCTTTAAAACAAGGTCCTATTCGTGTATTTCCGGTATTAGACCATGTCAGTAGACAACCGGGAATGCGAGAGTTTTGCAATGTTACTGCTGCGCTGTAAGACAGACCTACCTCCATGCAGTAGACACATATGTTCACATAAAATCTTTACAAAATAAGAGAAATGGCGACATCAAAGCCATAAGGACCTATTTTCCAATACATATATATATATATATATATATTTGTTTTTCGTGTTTGTGGATCAGATGCACAACAGAAGAGTTAGGTTGCCCTTGCTGGCCATTTAAACCATAGTGAATAGCTTAATTTTGCACCACATGATCAGGGTCCCTGGAACGAAAAATTTTGAATGCGTTTTTTTTTTTCTTTTGCACATTTTTCAGTTGTTCGGTTCTTTTTGGTTGCTTTTGGTCTCATATGGCCATGTAACGGGGGAGATCTATACTGACTGTCTGGCGCATGCGTGGTTCTGCAGGAAGAGGGCAGCAGCCTTGTAAGATCCACCTGTCAGTCATGGCAATGACACGGAGAGGTGGGGAAGAGGTTGTGTTGGCTTTCCCTCTCTCTGAGTGGCTGAGAGGCGGGCCTTGGGGGAATGCTCGGCCCATAAGTACTACGCTTGGTTATGCATTCTGGTGGCCGGAGAGAGGATACCCAGTGACGCTGGTGGAAGACGTCAGTGTAGACAATGAACAGGCAAGGATGGCTGAGGGAGACAGCCTGCCTTAAAATAAACCAAGAATTAAAAGAAATAATTACGTACCCAAATGCATGCAGTTTCTTCAAAAGTTGCCACACTTTCGGCAGATGAAGCAGCTCTTCTCGGTACTCCAATATCTTTAGCTGAACTTAAAGACGCTGTTCAAGATATGAATAAGGGTAAATCCCCGGGATTCGATGGCGTTCCTCCTGAATGTTTTCTGACTTTTTGGTCTCAGTTAGGTCCTCTTTTACTTGATATGATGCACTCTGCAGTTGAGAATGGCTTTTTTAATAGAGATGTTAATACTGCTATTGTCTCCCTATTATTAAAAAACGATAAATACCCCACTGATTGCGCAAGTTGTTGTCCCCTTTCTTTAATAAATTGTGATGCAAAGTTATATGCTAAGGTGCTTGCACACGACTTGAAGCCTATATGACTAAATTGATTCACCATGACCAGACTGGATTTTTTAAAACTCGGTTGGCATCTGATAACGTTCGCCGCCTGCTTCATATTATTCATGCTGCGGAGGACATAAAACCCCCATGCACCGTGCTATCTCTGGATGTGGAGAAAACTTTTGACTGCTTAGAATGGCAATATCTTTGGTCGGTTCTAAATCATATGGGTTTCGGGAAAAACTTCATAGGAAAATTGGAACTTAGGGTCTTTTCCAGTCTTTCCTCTTGTAATGTGCTGTTTGTTCCAAAATAAAAAAAAAACAAATTGATCACAAAAAAAATATGTATTTACATTGATAGTTGAGTACTGCATATGATTATATATATATAGAGACAGGTTGCATATCTTTTTAATCTGGTGTTAAATGTATTATAGGAATAGTATATTTTATCCTGCAAAGTTTAAGAAAAAATCAGACAATGTAGTACTCATATTTAACATTAATGCTATGTGTTGCATAAATGTTAGAGCTATATAAGGTACTTTATCATTTGTATTACTTTAATAGAAGAAAAACAACACATTAATAAAAACATTTTGTTTTCTTTCAGCAAAAGAGGCAAAGGTCAGGGCTCAAATTATTGGGGGGCTGGGGGTGGGGTCAATCCCTTTAAGTTTCTCCAAATAGTTTTATTTCCAACTGTCCTTTTTAACATGTTTTAAGCCAACAAGTATCACTTAAAACAGAAAGGAACCTGTTAAAAATGTGTTAATTGTATGATGACATTTCCTGCCTTGTCTGCGGTTTTTCAGTACAAATATGATAATGATTATGCTTATATTAACGAAGACTAAATAGTATTCCTCTTGTAAGTAAAGAAGTGACAACATTTAGTTTGATCCGAAAAGGAATACGATTTAATCTTGTAAAACTTGCCTTTGCCCTTGCTGTCATTGCTAAATACAGTAGGACCCTTACTTAAAACATCTATTACAAATAACACGGATATTTTTTCCAAATGGAGCATTTTTTTCTAACAGGTCATTGATGTATATAAAACCCTGCCTTGCAAAAGCTCTGACAAAGTTTATTGTTACTTATTTTCTTTAATTTGGTTCCTTGATATACAAACCCACCCACTTGCCAGAGGGAATCTTTGAATGTACAGCAGTAAAAGGGATTCAGATTGGCAAGGAAATATAGAACACCACAGTAAATCACAAGATTAGGTACTGAGATAAATGCACAAAATGTCCTGCTCCATTTGCGGTTAAAAAGTTAGGTTCCGTCCCTTAGATTCTTTTTTTGCTTTTTTTGTTTAATTCCACTCAAATTTCAAATATGCCTTTGCCTGTGCTTCCAAATCAGGCTCATAACCACTGATGCACCCATCACACATAAAATCCTCTGTTTTACATTTGGTCATCATTTGCCCAGAACTGTTTTTATTTGCTGGAAAATAGGCCCCTTAATTACAGTTTTGTCTACATTCAATATACTTGCAAAGGAGCCAGGCATTTTATTCTTGTAAATATTTTGTCACAATTGTTATAATGAGAGAAATTGAACAGGATTTATTGTAGGTAAGAGACCGATGATAATGGATGTGGAGCACCACTGATACTTTGCAAGCAATTCCAAGACATTATAATGCAAGGCTAGCATTTACAACTACAGTACGATATACAGTAATTTCATAAAGCTTTAAATCGTTAGTTGTAATATTTTAGTAATTGAATATTAGTAATTGAATTTCAGAATGCTGCATAGCTAGATTGTAGCCACTGATGGATGCTATTCATCATTAATTAAATCATTAGGTCAAATGCTTTACTTGTAAATCCTGCAACATACACAGATTGTTGAAGGTTGAACCAAAATCCTGTTATTTCTTAATTAATGTACAGACATAATTTTAATGTCAAGATTAGTACAGTTGCATACTGTGAAGTTAGTCCAAAAATGGTAAACCGGTGAAATGCAACTAATTAGCTCTAAACAAATATATGTGCTTCGCAACTCAATCGTCAGAACAGTTCTACTTCTAAGGTTTATAAAACGGAAACTGGCCAAAGGTCAAACAGAACATCACAGCATACTTGACTTGGATCAAATGAATAGAAACATTAAAATGATCTTTTGATCAGGTAATTAAAGTGACAACTTAAAAGTGTTTTTTTTTTTTTTTGCTCATTAACTTTTAAGTTTACGGACATGAAAGTCTAAATATTTAAGTGCTATGTTTTGATGCTAATTTTACACCTTATTTATTATATTGAAAATACAGTATTATTGATATTAAAAGTTGTAGTGTATCGTTTGACAGGAAAGGAGTGGGGACAACCTTTAAAAAGTTTACCGTAGTGAAAGCATGGTAAAGCATAGGTGAGCATTGTAAGACCCAGGAGAGAACATTTCACTCTCTGGCTGAAATAGCCCAAGGACCTGATCTAGAGATATACACTTACATTTGTACATTGATTGGACTCTATAAGAACATTATTTAGCACATTATTGAAAGATTCACATGTGGAGGTTAATGTTTGCATGCATGTAATGACATTTGGTATTGACATTTGTGTACATGTTCTTTGAGTCTAGTTCATAGTACAAACAAGAAAAGTGTAAAGTATTGCATGCAGGCAATAAAAATGTGCATTATAAATATCTTTTGGGGAGATACTGAAATTGAAGAAGGGAACTATGAAAAAGACCTAGGAGTTTATGTTGACTCAGAAATGTCTTCATCTAGACAATGTGGGGAAGCTATAAAAAAGGCCAACAAGATGCTCGGATATATTGTGAGAAGTGTTGAATTTAAATAAAAGGAAGTAATGTTAAAACTTTACAATGCGTTAGTAAGACCTCACCTAGAATATTGTGTTCAGTTCTGGTGACCTCGTTACAAAAAGGATATTGAAAGAGTGCAAAGAAGAGCGACCAGAATTATCCCAGGTTTAAAAGGCATGTTATATGCGGACTGGCTAAAAGAACTGAATCTATTCAGTCTTGAACAAAGAAGACTACGCGGCGATCTAATTCAAGCATTCAAAATTCTAAAAGGTATAGACAATGTCGACCCAGGGGACTTCTTTGACCTGAAAAAAGAAACAAGGACCAGGGGTCACAAATGGATATTAGATAAAGGGGCATTCAGAACAGAAAATAGGAGGCACTTTTTTACACAGAGAATTGTGAGGGTATGGAACCAACTCTCCAGTAATGTTGTTGAAGATGACACCCTGGGATCCTTCAAGAAGCTGCTTGATGAGATTCTGGGATCAATAAGCTACTAACAACCAAATGAGCAAGATGGGCTGAATGGCCTCCTCTCGTTTGTAAACTTTCTTATGTTCTTTCTTCTTATGACGCCCTCTTGCATGAGCTCTGGCCTCTGACTTGTTTGGATAATGAGGACCGCATCTACATTGCATCTGTTAAAAATGTATAGAGGTTGCATGTACTGTGTATAGTGTATGCTGTTTCATATCCTTTCATACCGCAATACAGTGCCTGACCAAATGTATTGTTTCACAGTATATGAATCCTACCAGTAGGTCTAGTTGTCTCAGTTAGTGCCATGGAAACAAGCATCGCTTAGTTTAAATCTTCTCACTATAAAGGTCAAGCCCCATGCACTTGGTCTCCCTCTCCCCGGACTCTGCATTCAATCTGTGTTACACGCAGCAACATTCACTTACTGCAAACCTATGAAAAGGGTCTTTTCTCTTACAGCATCCATTAGCGTTGAAAGTTTATAGTTAAGAGAAACACTTAGGGTTAGCAATTTTAACTGTTTACACAGGGGCTTTGTCTGTCTGTGGATAAATGAGTACTCTACTCTATCTCCAGCTGGAATAAGTATACACAAATATTTAAAGACACTGAGGGGCATATTTACATTGCAGATTTTAGGAAAGGAAAAAGTGAAATGCTAATGTTACAAAATAAGTAACAAACAACTTGTGAGTGCTTAAGAAGCCCTGGCTTGATTTTCCAATGCAATACATTTATTGTGGACGGTGCAATTGAACTGTGATTTGCCCATAGCAGAAAATAGTGGCCCTTGAGTTATATTACTTTCATTAGGCCAGATTGACATTGGATGGTAGACAACAGTTTTTTTTAACCGACTATTAATAATTACAATCTTATAACATACAATACTAGTATTAATACAAACAAAAAAATACTCGTCTTTAAAAACACAGTTTCTGGTCTGAGTGTATAACAATTTTAAAGCCATAGGCTACCCTATTATAAATAATAATAATATAACTTTCTGTCTGAGTCAAAATTGGTTTACAGTATATAAAAAATATATAGTACATTCACACATTACTCCATTGAACTGGATTGTTTTAAGAGGCTAAGGTTTTTTTTTGTTTGTTTTTAGTTTTTTTAAGAGACTGTGCTGTGCTGCTTTTCTTTGCTGTACAGTTAACAGTAGGTTTTATTTGTTTATACTGTAGGTTTCAAATGTATTTTGAATTTCAATTTTCAATAAACTTGAAGTAAAACCTCCTAAAATTGCAGGTAATTTGAACATTTTATTGTTTTACCAAGGGACGCCTTACAAACATAGCCTATATGCAGCGGTTAAAAAAAAAAATCGTTAGTGGTGTTGACAAATCATACATACGTTAATTTCACTCGAAACATATTTGTTAACAGTGGCATTTCACATGTGATGGGAGTGAACATATGATTGAAATTGACAATAAACGCAAAACAAGCCGCCTTTTCTTGATGGGGATTTATTTAAAGTTTCACTCTGCTCTTGGACATCTCTGAACTCTGTCTTCTTTGTGCAGGCCAGATGTATAGCGATGAGCTGTGGTTGCTAAGCGACCATGAATGTACTGTACTGTATACCAGGGCTGGGTCCAAGTGCAAGAGCATTTGCATTTAATAATACAGCTATTAGTGATACATTGTTAAAGTAATCGCAGGGTTCATTGACAACTTACAAGTGTTTGAAGTAATTTCAGAGCACATAAATAATTACACAAGGAGCACGATTAAATGAGTTTGTTATAACAGGGAGCAAACTTCCATGTTTGCAATTATTAGTGAGGAGTTTCAGTATATATTTTGACAAATATATTTGAACAATATCAGATGCATTTCCAATTACATTTCTGAAGTAGCAGTTGCATTTGAAACTGAGATGTAGACATTTGTATTTGCATTTGTAAGAGTTACAGGTATTTGCATTTGCATTTGCATTTAAATGCACTTGAAACCAAATCTGCTGTATACCGCTGGTAGTGTCTAGTTATCATGGGTTACTTTGTATGTAAGCATGTTAAAAATGTACATTTTTGATAGAAAAATCATAATTTGTATATGATGCAGGACTGTTAATTTTTTTTTTCAACAATATGTGCTCTGCATTAGCGCTCATAATCCAAGTTATCACATCCGTGTTTTTAACTTAGAATATTTGAATATGTCTTTTTTTTGATGGGGCCTAACTTTATTTATATATTTTAAATTATAATAAAATGCTGGGGGTCCTTACTCCTTACATACTGCATAGGTAATTAATCTATTATTATTATTTGTTTATTTAGCAGACTACGTTATCCAAGGCGACTTACAGAGACTAGGGTGTGTGAACTGTGCATCAGCTGCAGGGTCACTTACAACTAGGTCTCACCCAAAAGACGGAGCACAAGGAGGTTAAGTGACTTGCTCAGGGTCACACAACGAGTCAGTTGCTGAGGTGGGATTTGAAATGGGGACCTCCTGGTTACAAGCCCATTTCTTTAACCACTGGACCACACAGCCTCCTAACATAACCAGTGTCAAAATGAAAAAAACATTATATCTGGAAATGTAAACAATCTACAAAAAACAATAAGAGACTTGCAAGATAGTTGTTCTACTTTTTTGTAAGTCTTGATTATAGTCCAAAATACTTTAAAAATTGAATTAATAGATTAATATCACAAAGTTAGTAGCCTGATTTGATTTCCAAAGCAGCTTTGGTTGATCTGATATGATTTCCAGGGAAGTCTTCTTATTTTTATAACACAATGGGCAGGATTTTCAAAAAACAGTGTTATTGTATCGAACTCGTGGTATAGTAATGACAGCTTTAGTAGCAAGTGATTTTCAAACGAAATTTGTTAATAAGATGAATCCGTTAATGCTTTGAAATTGAGTCGATGAGGTCGTTAATGAACGCATTTCTCGTTAAAAAGCTTAATTGTCACAGGTCACATACATCACTTCCTGTCTCATCGACAAGATGAACTATTTAATCAAAATGCATGTGAACAAGATCAAGAAAAATGAATGGAAGCAGAATTCACTGTTATGGAAACTACTAGCTGGGGATACAGCTCTCCCACCTGCGAGCAGCAGCCAAATGGAAATAAAAAACTAGAGTTGTGAGCAACTTTACGGCTTCCAAGCAGTTATCGTAAAATTTAAGCGCATTGGTTGTTATAGATGAAACGTTATCATCACAACTGTAAGGTATACCCAAGATTCACGTCAATCGGCCAAAGGGTTCATGAGGAGTTGTCGTTTAAGCGTTTTACACAAAATCCAACATAACTGCCACACCATGTGACCGATCCATTTTTCCTGAAGTAGAATCAGTTGTGGACATGAGCGCACTACGTACAAAAATTTTCACAGCTGTACTATTTAACGTTCAGGAGAAGAAGACTTTTGAATATTGTCCAAACTTTTCATTAAATCCAAGATGGCTGCCACACCATGTGACCAAAGGCCGCCATATTGACCACGACAACATCCCATAGTCCTCTACATCCGTGTCAAATTTGGTGCGTTTTGGTGCAGCCGATAAGAAGTTCCCTTGAACAAGTGTAACAGATGACCATACTGAGATGTTTTATTCCAATTTTTGTTTCAATCGGATAAGCGGTTTCAGAGAAGAAGATGTTTGAATTTTGATGATTTTATATTTTTATGGTAATTTTATGACATTAATCAATGTGGTTGCCAAACCACAGAACCAATCAGCTTCATATTAACAGAAGTTAATCATGGACTATCCCTCAACATGTATAGCAATTTTCAGAACTCTGCAGTAAGCGGTTTCCGATACATAGGCGTTTTAACAAATTCCGCAAAATCCAATATGTCTGCCGAACCATGTGACTTGCGCAAATTTGCTGAATATCACCGACTATCCCCCATAGGCATCTACCAGTGTACCGAATTTCGTGAGTTTTTGAGCATGTTTTGGCAGAAAAAATAAATAAATAATAATAATAATCCTAACAAAAACAATAGGCTTCCCCAGCCTATGGCTTGGAAGCCTAATAATGGGAATATCTATTTTGTATATAATTTGTAAACTTCATTTAAAATTGTGCATTTTGTCATCTAGAATGTACACATACAAAATGCTGATTTACAATTATCTGGTGTGTGATTATAAATCGAATGGCAAAGATTTAAAAATAAATAAATCCCACTAGTCATTTACCCTCATTCGGGGGGATATTTTGCCACCGTTTATTATATACAACTCTTTTAATGTGCATTTTACAATCTTCTTTTGGTTAAAAAGAAAAGATACCTTTTTTCCTTTTTTTGGATGGGGTGTTGGGTGTGGTAGACTTGAAGTGTAGGCTTGGTTGGAATTTACTTTGGTATGAATTTTAGTATGTACGATTGTAGGATATAAATAAATATGTTTGAATTGCCATTTATGCTTGTAGTTGTTAGTTATTATACATGTATATCATGTATGTAACATTTCATTATATATTTATTAAGCTTTTAAAATTATGATAGAACTCCCTAACAAGGACGCATTGCAAATCTGCAATCACCTGTAAGGAAACTTTATTGTAATAGTGTGCCGTTTTTATACCAAGATTTCATTATTTACTCTCAGGTTTTTATTTGTATAATTCAAATAAAATCACCAGTAGAGGTCAGTTGTCACATAATGTACATATCCAGAGTTCAGACAGGCTACAGTTGCAATGAAAATTTATTGGTAGTAACATTACACTGTATGTAAATAACGGTATCTCATTTTAGCAATAAAATGTTAGGTTGCTTACCGTAACTGTGGGAACCAGGGTTATGGTAAGTAACCTAACGTTACCTTTCAATTCTAAGATGACCACCAACCAATAATTTTGGGAAAAGTGTACCAAAGACGGCACGAGGGAGCGTGAGCTGACAGCATATGAGGGACGCCTCGCTACCGCCAACTAGTGTTGGTGGTGTATGCATACAACCTCAAGGACTCTTGTGCCTAATGAAGGCATAAAGGAATCTACCATATTAAGGGCTGGACCAACTCAAACCCTGACCGCTCTTGCGAAAGGGTGTTTATGTGATAATATCGCTAGTTTCCATATCGCATTTTCTTTGTCTCGAAATCAAAACCAGCCATTTCCAATCCGCGAAATGGGCGGAAAGAAGTTTTGCAGGAGTAGAATACCCAGCCGGTATTTGTGACATTTTGAAGGGGCGGAAACAAGGCGGTAACATGCGAAAAGGCAGGCGAAGACAGCCAGGGCAGAAAAAAATAATAAAATAAGTGTCTGCAGCATCGTGCTGCATTGTTCTGTTACTGCTATGAAAGCGTGCCACGTTGCTTTCATGATTTTTGTAAAAATCCATACCGTGCCCTGGCTTGTGTCAGCACCATGCAATGCCAGCATCCTCATACCCGACTGGCACTGTGCTGCCCAGAACCCTGTTGTGCACAAGGCTGTATAGTAACTGCACAAGATTTAAAAAAAAAATGGTTAACAAATAAACTCTGTGTGAGTATTATTAAATTAAAATCCTTATAAAAAAATTTAAAAAAAAACTTGGGGTGAATAGAATATCCAAAAACCAATGTAACACTGTCGCCAGGGTCAGTGCCAGTACATATTATCTACAATAAGAAGTCGAATTAAATGCTAACCAGTGCCGTAAACGTATCCAGTGTCAAAAACCCAAAGCAAATTTAAAAACTTCATCTTGATGCTTCTGAGATGACCTTTATAGGTATTACGTAATTTTGTTATCTACACGGATTTATATTTCGAGGGGACCACTTGGCATGCTGACATGGTATAGCCAAAATGTGCTCCCTTGTACTGGAACGGTGGGCTTGTTCTTACATGCCAAGAATTTGGGCTTCATAGTGTTTCTGTGTAGGCTAACATGTTGAAGTACTTTACGAGAGAAACCAAATGATTAAAACTAAAAGTTAATATTTTTAATGTTCTTTATTAGTATTCTAATTGATCGAAGTTCAATATAATGGAGCACTGTGCCGTTAAGAAATGAATAATTTGAACAAAGGTAGGTGACGTCACAGATGACGTGTGAATATGTCCATGGCTTAAAAAAAAGTGTACCGTCCGTAGTTGTAGCTTACTACAAAGATAAGAAATAAAAGAAAATATATCTAAAAAGCTTTACCATCACTGAAAGAGACACTGCTTCAAGCAAACCTCTCTGTGAGTAAAAAACAGTTTGTTGTTTGTACGTATTAAAGAAATAATACATAATGCTTTATTAAACATTTAACTCGAACTGTGGCAAAAAAAAAGAGTACACAAAAGCAGAAAACGGTCTTGTGCATGTTTCGTTTAAGGGTGCAAACAAACACAACATATATTATGATAATAATGGGAATAATACATATACTAATATTTGATACTGTAAAGTATAAATTATTCAGTGTTGTGTGTACCATATATGAGGTCAGTGGAGCGTCTTGAGGCATGTCCTGTTTTTTTTAGTTGCAAATATCAGGATGTTTAGTGTTATTTTTTTTAACTATTTGCTTAATACGCGATAGCTTTCGACAAGTTCAAAGTTGACTATAAAATCCGGACCTGCGAAAGTCTTGCGATGTGATTTATAGCTGGAATTGAGTAGATTTGGTCGGGCGATAGCAAACCACTCCCCCTTCTCAACCCACTTGTAGTCAACAAGCGATAGCTGCTTTTTGAAGGGCGAAAAGGGCTTGTTTTGGTTCCACGAGACTTTGCTTGGAATTATTCTTGTGTTTTACTACAGTGAATGCTTTTGCGTCTTCGTTCGGTAAGTGCTAACTTTGATTTGGTCTGGCCCTAAGTCGGTAGAACCTAGTGAATGTATACATAGTAACCCAGCTAGCCGCAGTACAAATGTCAGTCAATGAGGCACCTCGAAAGAGAGCCCATGACGTAGCCACACCTCTGGTAGAGTGAGCGGCCATCTTCCCAGGTGGGGGTAGGCCAGCATTATTATACGCAGTCGATACTGTGTCCACAATCCAGTGGGACAGTCGCTGCTTTGAGAGGGCTTGACCCAGGGTCCTTCCACCATAGCAAACGAAGAGCTGGTCAGACTGATGCAGCGCTTTTGTTCTATCCACATAACCTCTCAATGCCTTCACTGGGCAGAGAGAATTCAGTTTCCAATCCTCCTCCGATCAAAGGGAGGGGGATGGAAGGCCTCTAGTTCCACTGATTGGTTCAAGTGGAAAGCCATAATCATCTTAGGTTATCTCAAATGCGCATACAGGAACTGTGCACAGACAGAGCCTGCTGCTCACTGACCCGCTTAACCGGAGGTGATGGCCAATAAAACGGCTGTCTTCATAGAGAGATATTTCAGCTCTATGGAATGTATAGGCTAAAACGGGACCATAGTGAGAGCATCCTTTAGAAAACAGGTCGTCAGAATATGGGCGCCTGGGGATACTGAGTCTATAGGGATATGGCATGCAGATATAGCTGCCAGGTACACTTTCAGCATAGAGGGGGATCTGCCCACCTCTAGCAGATCTTGCAGAAACTGTAAAATAATTGCTTTGGGGCAGTAGATGGGGTCATGACCTCTGGCCATACACCACTTTTGAAAATACCTCCACTTGTAAGCATATAGTGCTCTTGTGGAGGAAGCCCTAGCGTTCTTTAGTGTACAAATGACTGCATCTGAGAGCCCTAAGGTAGACAGACGGTCCCGTTCAGGGGCCAGACCCACAGTCGGACTGGGTTCTGGGTGCCAGAGGGTGTCATGCGCCTGACTGAGGAGATCCATGCGCAGCAGGTGGCAAAAGTTTGAGGAAGGTAGGGAGCAGGGGTATCGGCGGGAAAGTGTACAAAATCGCTTTGGGCCATTCGTTGGCTAGGGCGTCGACGCCTAGTGGATCTCCGCAACGGTAGAGGCATAACCACAGGGGGCAATGAGTCATCTCTGCCAAGGCAAAGGGATCGACTTGGGGGTGGAGTCGTCATTCTGACGCGTGAGGACCCTCCCTCGAGAGGAGGTCCGCCGCTCAGTTCACCACTCCGGGGTGGTGAATAGCCTGGAGGGATAGTAAATGCTTCTGTGCCCAGATCAGCAGCTGAAAGGCTATGTGGAGTAACCCCAGGGACCGAAGTCCACCGTGGTGGTTCAAGTACGCCACTACTGACATGTTGTCGGTGCGCACAAGGACATGTCTGTTCTGGAGCACAGGAAGGAAATGCTGGAGAGCAAGGTGCGCTGTTCGGAGCTCCAGCGTATTTATGTGCAGGGTTGTCCAGCGGCCGTTCCAGGACCCGCTGACTCCTCTGCCTGCCCAGACCACACCCCAACCCAGGTTGGATGTGTCTGTTGTCACCACTTGATGGCTGTGAATCACCCCCATCACTACACCTTCACGCAGATGGGAGGTTTGTCTCCACCAACGCAGGGCTTCCCAGCCTGAGCGAGACACAGTCCACTGACGGTGTCTGTTGCGCTTGGGGTGTACCCGAAAGGCATTGTGCCACACTTGGATGGGGCGCATGTGCAGAGACCCAAGAAGACTGTATTCTGCACCGATATAAATGGACTCTTGGCTAGATGGTTTGTCACTGTTGCCGTGTGGGCTATTGTTCCTTCTTGTAACTGTGAACAGATCAACCAGTCATCCCGGTGGTTCAGCACTCTGATCTCTTGCAGCCACAAGGGAGCTGGGATTGCATCCACGCACTTTGAAAAGGTGCAGGGGGCTAAGGAGAGGCTGAATGGCAGCACGGAAAACTCGAATACGCTCCCCTGAAAGGCGAAGTGGAGATATTTCCTGTGCGCTGGACAGATAGGAACGTGAAAATACGTGTCCTTCAGATCCACTGTTGTAAACCAATTGCCCAGCAGGACAGATTGGAGAATGTGACGGTGTGCATAACCGGTGTGTACAGTGGCGGACGCCAGTGTCTCGTTCTCTCCCGTACCAGAGTACAGGAGGGGGAGCATTGAGGCTACCTTCCGAAACACCTCACATTCTTGGTGAGTGCGCTGCAGCAATTCCTCTACCGCTGGTCGAAAGGTATGGTCAGGGGAGGTAGCCTGAGCACAGGGAATACTCAATGAAGGCGGATGAGCTGTAAAAATGTATTATTATTGTTATTACAAAGCGCGCCAAGTAGGCGGGCTGAAGCAAGCCGGCGAATTCAACTCAACAGCGGGGTGCAGCAGAGCTTGGTCCTGGTGGAGGAATCTCGCTTCTCTGTTTTTTTGGGGGTTTTTTTGTACTTTTAACTTCAAGGCAGTAAAAGAAAAAAAAAACACATACATACACACAACAGCAAAGCTGTGAGGGTAAAAAGAACAGTCACCACAGCAACGTGGGTGAACTGAATTTTTGTTTTGTTTGTTTGATTTTTTACCAAGCGCGTTGAGTAGGTGGGCTAAAACAAGCTGTGGTGGATTCAACTCAGCAGCGGGGTGCAGCAGAGCTGGGTCCCAGTGGAGGAATCTCTTTTTTTTTTTTTTAACTGCAAGGCAGTAAAGAAAAAAACACACCTCAAGCTGTGAGGGTAAAAAGAACAGTCACCACGGCAATCTGAGTTTCTGATTCCAGGGAAGTGGCAAGCCAGCTTCCTGTAATAAAAAAGAAAAGAAAACTCAACAAGGGTGTCTAGCCTGGACTGCGTGCAGTCACACAACTGGGGCAGTGCGTAGCCTACAGCGGAGTGGAGCACCGTCTACAGGCAGAGTGCATCGGGGCACCGAAAGTACAAAGGTCACCAATACAGGGGAGCTCTTGATCACCGAGGTGCTATGCGCACCGTGCACACCGAGCACCGTGTGCACTGAGTACCGTGTGTACTGAGTGCATTGAGCACCGAGGCGCTATGCGCACCGTGCGCACCGAGCACCGTGTGCACTGAGTCCTTTTGCATGCATGGATTCCCTTGGTTTTGTATGTACAGAATTGTACATAGTATTGTATGTATTTAGTATATCCTGTTCGTTGTCATAAACAAACAGGCCTCCCAGTATTTATGACAGCACTTAACTGTTTATATTTGTATTGCACAATGCTTAATATGTTGAGCATCAGCAGTGTAATAAAACGTGCCGTTGTATGCATTAGTACTATTGTAAAAGCCAAAGTCCCAAGAAGCCTTAATTATACTGTCATCTTTGTAGTTTTCCACAGTCTGACTCTTAATATTATGGAGCACTGAAACCTGTTCTGTACACAAACTAAATAACAAAGGGACGATTAACAGTACACGTTGATTTGTGTCACACAAGTTGTAGGTGACACGCTGGATTAGTGGATGCATAGGCAATTTAGTTTTCATTTAATTTGCATACATACAATGCAGAATAATAATATTTGATACTTCTTAGTTAGCGTTAATGTGTGCAGGAATAAGGAGAACACAACAGATAAGTGTCAACATCAATTATCTAAACAGATAAAAAATGTGCTCCCCTTTAACTCTCAATCCTGTTGGCGTTACCCGTTGGGGTCCTTTTTGACCCACTTTTTACCTCAACTAAATACAATATTAAAAATGTGGTACAAAGATGTCCATGTTAGGGAGGCTTTTTCAAGTTTAAGGTCAACACCATTTAGAACCAGTGCTTATCTAAATTATCTAAAGATCATTAAAAATAGACCTCTAAATAGACCTTTCATCCTGTTTTGTGCCTGCTTCCCACGCTGTTCTCTGGAAGCCTTGATCGTCTGACTCGTGTCTGCAGAATGGTATTACTGGCTGTGGAACAGCTGGGAGGGGAAATGTGTCACTGGTTAAACTTTTTTTGTGAGTTTCAAGACTGTGACTTTTTTTTTTTTGTGACTCTACTGAAAATAAATGATGTTACATGGCATTTTCTTATGTCCAGTCCTGTCTTTATATTTTGTATTTGGCCAACAGTGCTAAATAGTACCTGACAGTACATTGCTGGCAGAAATTCAACTATGGTGCAGTGATACACCACATGGATGACATTAAACAGCACCAGCAGGATAGAATCTGATGGAAATTCTTATTTGAGTGGTTTGCAGTATGCAGGTGTAGAAGTGATGCGGTGCTCAATGAATGACAAACAACAACATTCATGGTGCAATAGTGGTTTATTTATAATCCAGTGTCACTTGAAAACTGTAAATAATAATACCTGGCAATACACAACGATGTGTACTGCTCAGTAAAACCCAGGGGTTCAGTCCCGAAATAATAAACACAGTATAAACACACACAGAACACAGACACAATCACAACTCCAGAGTGAGTGCGAAGGTGCAAGTGGTGAAATACAATTTATTAGTGAACAGTAGTGCAGTGTTGTCCAGGTTGGTGCTGGTCTTTAGCGACAGCTCCTGGTACGTGTTAGCTGTCTAACAAGAACAAACGAGTACAATTAAAAACGACAAAACAAACAAACACTAAACACTCACAGTTTCTTTATACCATCCTTCAGCGTTTCGTCCATAGCCATAACAAAGGAGCAGTTCGCTCGGCCACATCCCCTTTTGTACCGTCAGCCACGCCCCCTTGGTTAGCGAGTGCAATCGCTTTCTCTCTAATCCGCGGTTGCCACATCGCTTCCCGTCTGGGACGATGACTTAGTGTACCGTGGCTCCGTCCCCTTTCCAGATGGCCGACTTCCACCATTCCCTGGAATTAATTATCAGACCATCCAGTCCGGGGCACACTGCTCCCTTTCCACAGCGCTCTCACACATCGTGAGGGAGATTTATAACCAAGATTCATTCTCTCTCTGTCACAGACCCATACCACCTTTAATACTCAATTTTCAATATAAAGATATGGGTTTACAATTTAGGAATTTGTGTTTACGTATATATTTGGGCATATCTTTATTAAGATCCTAGATTAAACGGTTCCTGGGCGGGAGATTTTTTCTGACCGGTCCTGAAAACTGGAGGGTCCTAGTCAAAACGGGAGACTTGACAGGTGTGAGGTAGAGTGATCTGGCTTTATCCATCACTTTCATCTCCTTCCCCCAAGCTAAATGCTGTTGTTCATAATATTATACAGTACAAAGGAAATTGTGCTTTCCTATAATAATGACTAATAATAATATTAATAATATTATTATTAATAATAATAATGAGTTTTTAAACATGTGATCCAGTTTTCGATAATTAAAATGAATTAGGTCAGCATCATTGTCAAGCTGGGTTCACGCAACTTATAATACCAATTAATGTTGCTGGGGGCTTAATTCAAGCCACTTGCAGCAAACCTTTAGTGCACCCTCTTCATTGTCCTTGGTTAAAGGCTGAATTTCCATATGAAATGAAAGGTCCTGTCCACTCCTATTACACGGTGGCTTTGAATAGTTGAGCACACTGTGAACAAAGGGCACTGTTCACTGCTGACATCACTTTACACCAGGAAATTGTAATTGTTCCAATAATCATTGCAGAGAAATATGCTTTGTCTCAAGATTGGATTCAGGGGACACTGCTAAGTTGGTTTGTGTCAAGTGGGCACTATGTGAAATTAAATTCACTTACTCATTTCTGTGGTTCCCGAAGCAGAAAGGAAAAAGTTCAATTATGTTATGTGTATCTTTGTTTGAAAGGGGACATTTTTTGTGTTACTTCTTTCTGCCTCTGAGGGGATGTCTCTCTCTGCAGACCTCATTATCAGTGAGCTGAGAACTAGAAAGTATATAAAGGTTGCAAAGTCAATAAAATCTGCGATGTATACCCAGTCCCTTCTAAATATAAAAATAGATCTTTCAACACCACATTGCTTTCAAGTAAACTAATTCCAAACTGTTACAGCCAAGTACATAATAAAACCACTTGGATTGAAACATTAGCTTGGCAAGGCTCTGTGAGTGAGTCTCCCAGCTAATAGGTTGGACGAGGTCAATTTATCGTAAGAATGGTACATTTTAGTCTATGGGGTCTCCAGCTGTTGGTAGATTTTCCAGAGCTTTTCTTTAGATACCGGATAAAAGAAAAATGAAGTAGATGCACTCAAACTACTAATGCTGTCAAGCTATCCTCTTACCACATGATCTTCAGTGGAATGGAGGGACACTGTCATGGCTACGACAAGTTCTGTAGTAGCAGGCAGTGGTAGCACAAGGGCAGCTATATAAGCTGCTGGCAGAACAATACTACATATGTTCATAGCAATAGTATTACAATGGCATCAAGCAATAAGTGCAGGGCCCACATTAGTACCAGTGTGTTAGATTATCAAGACCACTTGGCAAATTTGGTTGCAAACTGTGTTGTTGTTGCTAGTAATGCTGTTTATTGGTTGTTCTGCTTGGGTTCCATTTGGGTAATAAAGGGTTATATAATAGTATCCCTTGGTGTTACTTTTCTGACCACTAGACCTATATAAGTATTGTGCAACTATTCAGCAGAACACCAACACTTGAAAGTAACCAGTCACAAGTGGATCATGACAAATCAAGCCTACAGATATGTGCACATCTTGGTGTTTCTGTAATCGAGTGTTGAGTTTAAACACACGTTCTGTTGTTTTAAGGATGCATTAAAAACTGAGATTAATTTGTAGTGTCACTGGCATCCAACAATACTAGTGCATACCTCAGAGTCGCCTGTCATTGGAGACTTGGCAGGGCTATGAGTGCTTGTTAGACATAGATTATATTAACACACGCATTAATATTTATAAATATTTGATGTCATGTTAATGTTTTATAAAATAGGATTTATGAAAGTTGAAGTGCCCTGTTAGAGAGAACCAATAGCAGTGAATTGTTTTTTATGCAATCACTTCAATGTAAGGAGAATTTTCAATAGCCCTACAATTAGCTCTTGGCAAAGATGGGTTTCTGGGATAATTTCCTTGCTGTGACATTTGTATATATTGTTTCATAAGCACAGTTGCACTATGTGTATGGCAAGCCAAATGATCATTTAGAGATATGTAAGGTATGTTTTACTTAATAAAAATAATAAGTCAGTCTTCAGGTAATCTTCAATCAAAATAGTTTATTTCTGGAACAAAGCAAATCCCATAACAGTACAGAACGCAATCACAGCAATACTGTAAGCAAAGTTACAATTCTCCGCAGATTAAATTTTGAGCAAGCAAAGTTGCATGTAAAAACCTACAAGTCTCTATAGATGGAAATACTGCAGGTGAGCCTACAGGTCTCGGAAAGATGGCAGGATTCCAAGCAACTCTGAGCCATGAAATACAATTTACAGACATTGATATACAGCGCAGGTTACACCTCACAAATAGTAGCGATCTCCTATCTCCATCAATGAACAGAATAAGCCCCCCACCCCCTTTCTTGGAGGTGCGCCAACCTTTAGCCGAAGCTTTGTATGAACCAGTTTCAGGTGGCTTGATTATGGTTCGTGCCTGTGATTAAAATCAGCATTCTAAGTAGAAACAACAATTTGTAAACAAGGGTCACCCGTCCAAGATCAAAAGGTCTCTTTGAACCATAAAAGAACCGGTTTGTTATCTTGTCTGACACCTGTTGCTGGGTACAACTTTACATAGCTACAAGGACAGAGCCTCAATGATTCCTCACTTCTCTGCCATTTAAAGAGGTACAAAATGATTACAATTAATATAAAACCATCCAGATATCTTAAATTAATGTATATATATCTGTAAATATTTAAAGATATTTCTAATTCATTTTTAGATATCTGGAATTCAGTTTAAGATATCTCAAAATGACTTCCTGCTCATTTAGAGATATCTCTAAATCATTTTAAGATAACATCTTCACAGGAAGTCATTTAGATCTTTAGATGAACAGGAAGTTATTTTGAGATATCTTAAAATGATTCTGAGATATATCTAAATGAACAGGAAGTTATTTAGAGATATCTGTAAATTTCGGTTTGGCGTACCATGCTAGCAAAACATTATTTAAAATATATCTGTAAATCAATTTTGATGTATCCCAAAATGAAATTAAAATACCTTCAAAAGGGTTTATTTATAGATATTGCATATTAATTTAAAGATATCTGCAAATGATTTACAGATATCTCTATAAATAGTTCAAGATATCTTAAAATGCAATTTGAGATATCTCAAATTTATAATTTGGCTGGTCATAGTATACATTACACTATTATTATATACTCTGAATGCTGCATACAATATGAAAAACAAAAGAAGATGTGAACTTGCCAATCCAGACCTTAACCACTGTACAAAACAGCCCGACTCGTTTCGACAGCCATTTACAGACCTAATGTATCGATGTATCGGCTTCCTGTGAACCTTATTTGCACTACAGGATCTGGCATTAGTTTTATACTCGATTCTCGCTGTGCCTCTTTCCCTGGAACACCCCCCCCCGCACCCCCACCCCCACCACAACATAGTAAATCAGAACTGTTTTTTTATATCACATCACATTATAGGTTTTTACTAAGAATTAAAATGTATTTAATTAATTTGTTTAATTGGTCAAATATTGGAGCTATAATAACATGTTTCATTTTATATTTAATAAGCTTAATAAAGAAATGAGCAAATCTCACAACACAGAGAGGCAGTGGGCAGCTGTGCTCCAGAAAGACTTGAATGAGTATCTGATTTCTGGTACTGTTACAGTACTTCAGTGATTGACAGGCGTGGAGAGGGTTAGGCTCAGGAAGGCTGTCAGTCAACACCTTCCACTGAAAGCAAAACAGTGGAGGAGAGCGAGATGGTGACTGAAGCACATGCATAGAGTAAAGGGCAGCTGCAGAGCAGCAGATGAGCCAAACAGCAGGGGGCAGCAGCCGCAACAACAACACAGCGTGTGATATGTCCGCTGCTGGCAGCCCCACAAAGAGTTAGAGACCTCTGTGTGTCATTTTCTTATGCCAGGGCTCATTCAGAATGTCACATTGCCTAGCCATGCACCACAAGGATACATAATGTGTCTGTGTATGGAATGAGATTCTGCTGCATTACCACTGAAGCAGTGGTAAAATACAAATATTCCATGCTGCACTGTGAAAAAGAGTAAACTGTCTGTACTGTGCTGTCACACACACACACAGGCACAAACTCAAGGAGACACACTGTAGACACAGAGCACTGTACAGCTATGGCTATCGAATGATACCTGCTGAACATAGGTAGTGGAACCGCGGGGGGGAATGGATCAGAGATTTCCTTTAACCTGAAAAATATGTATAAAAAATATTGTTTTCTGCTAATGTCTAGTCACACCCTCTGAATGTTGTCAGTGTCAATGCCAGCAGCAATACAGTAAGCACAACAGGAATAGCAACTTGTGTCCAGTTTGAATGACAAGTTGTAGAAATCAAACAACTGGATGCAGACTGATTATTATTATTATTATTATTATTATTATTATTATTATTATTATTATTATTATTATTTATTTCTTAGCAGACGCCCTTATCCAGGGCGACTTACAATCGTAAGCAAATACATTTCAAGTATCATAGTACAAGTGATAATACAATTAAGAGCAATTTCTGAACACAAGTTACTGAATAAACAGCACGATCATCAATAACATGTAGTCTAGTAGATATTTTTAATTACATTACTAAAATAACCTCCTCAGCAATGTTAGTCATGATCAGTTCATCAAGAAGCATCATAAGAAGCTTCTCTGAGCTGTAGCACTGGATATTGGCAAGCTGAGGAAAAATTGCAAGATGGATTTCAGAGAACATCTGATGATGGGACAGCCTTAAACACATCAATTGGGGCCAAAGCATGAAAAAAACGCAGAAATGTAGTTCTAGTGCCTTATTAATTAAGGTAATTTAAAAAAAAGCCATACAAACAGTGTTTCATTTTCTTATTTCATAACAATACTGATCCGAAATGGCAGAAACGTGAAATAACTAGCATTCTTTTTTAATGGCAATTTTATATACAGTCTATCCAGAGGCTGACCAGGTCTATGCGTCAACGCTGCCAGGATTGTGTTAATGCTCAGGGAGGTCTCACCCGATACTAACTTCTTAATGTTTTCATTTTGACGGTGTGTCACTTTTCATACTGAAAACTTATCATGATTCTTTGATCTGTATTTTTGTTCACATTTTCTGTGATTTTGTTTGATATCTATGTTTAAAATATTTGATTAAATCCATTAGACCTGAGTGTTGCGTTTATTTTGTGCATCAGTATGTATATATATATATATATATATATATATATATATATATATATATATATATATATATATATATATATATATATTTTTTTTTTCATTAAGTCTCAATCCTAAAATTCTAGGTGATGCAAAACTGTTGGCCATAGCTGTACATTTTATATTAACATATTATGCTTGACAGGTTAGTAAAACATTTCTTTACATTTTAAATGTAAGCTGTTGTATTTATGTGCTGCCATAAGAGGGCACAGTCAGTTTTCCTGCAAAATAAATTATGCTATAAAATAGCTGCGGAGAATTAAGAGAGAGAGAGAGAGTAGAAAATGTTCCATTACAAGTTAACTTTTTCATGTGTTCTCATATTACATCCAGATGATATACAGTGTAGTAGTATTCATTATGTTTTCTACTAATCTGGTGATAGTCTAGGTGGCCTGGTGAATATTGGGCCTAATGCCCAATATTCACCTCTGAAGGGCTGAGTCTTAATCCAGAAGCTTCTGTCCCCAATTAAAGGAGTTTGGTGGTCTCTACTGATTCCCTAGCACTGGATCACTTTTCATATCTAAAACCCCAGACAAATTGGCGTCTCAATGTATAATCTTTGTTCAAAAGGGACCTTGGACTGAATAAGCATTACGGCTAACTTCAGTCTTCAGGAAAAATAGTGGTCCTCTAGGACAAGGCAGGCACATTGCCAAGGCAGCAGAAAGTGCTTGTCAGTGGACTTATCTGTGTTTTATCTACTGTGTGGATACAAGAAAGAATCTAGTAGGCTGCCATCCAGGAGCACTTAACTCATTATCATTATATGTGAAAATATAAAAATCATAATGACCTGTCTGCATTTTTATACAGCAGTGTTTGGAATCAAATGATTATCAGTGATTATGATTTGAGCCTTGATTATGATTTGAGCTAACTTTGCACCCTCTGACCACTTTAAATGTCCAGGAGAAAATATATATAGCGGTATGGCGGTAATTTCCAGCCATTAATAAAGCGTGGTGTGGCACAGCGAGAGCTCTGCCTGTAAGTATTGTGGTGTTTGTTATTTCCTGTCCCTGCCAAAAACATGTGAGAATGTGGCTGCTCCAACTTGAACAACTGGTGATAATTGGGAGCAGACACATCCTATAAAAGGAGAGCTCAGGGCTCCATTAGTCGAGATTACCAGGGAGCTGGAACCAGAGAGGAAAGGTACAGTGTTTGTGATCCACTTCGAAACAATAAATGTTGTTTTTTTGTTTTTAAAAACTAAAATCCCCTCTGAGTCTCTCTGGAGGTGCTTGAATCCCACCGCTGCCACCATATGTGACAACCCCGGGGTGAGCTTGCCACATGCAGGACTGTCTTCACTTGTCTTTTGTGTAAAAGGAACAGTACTCCACACAAGGTTTTAAACAGGGCAGGTCTGTATGTTTATTTTAAACTCCAAAAACAAAAATAAACAAAACCAAAAAACCTAACTCCTTCCAGGAGTGCTAACTAAACTGTTGCAGGTCTAAGCTGTACCGGACAGCTAAGCTGTTTCCCAGTCCAAAACAAAAACAACATTTATTGTTTAGAAGTGGATCACAAACACTTTCCTCTCTGATTCCAGCTCCCTGGTAGTTTCTTTGAATGGAGCCCGGAGCTCGCCTTTTATAGAATGTGGCTGCTCCCAATTATCACCAATTGTTCAATTAAGGAGCAGCCACACTCACATGTTTTAGGCAGGGACAGGAATTAACCCCATCCCTGCCAACCACCACCAAAACCCACAAAAACACCACAATATTTACAGGCAAAGCTCTTGCTCTGCCATACATGGTTTATACAACTACAGCCTGGTTGTTTTACCAGCCAGTAATGCTTTTAGATGTGATTTACCATCATGGATTGTTACCGAGAGATTGTATCTAACCAATTGTCAGAGGTGTGCAAATGAGATGTCAGGTTTAAAAAAAATAATATATTAAAAATAAATCTCTCTCACCCACACAAGCTTATTGTGCTCAGTTTATTTTAAAATGTTCTTTTTTTATTTTAAAATCATTGTGCTAAAATAACATTAATGTATTCTCTGACACATTACATTATGTAAAAATCTAAATCTGGACAGTACACGCATATACAGTACAGTAATAAAATGAAATTAATACTTAATTTTTATTTTATCCTATAGGCTACCGCTAACACAAAATAAATCATGCTGCTACATTGCAGACATGACTGTACAATTTGAAAATAATAAACTATGATGTTAAATGATTTTTAGCTCATTTCCTTTTTTTTTTTACCGCAGCCTACTTAGTACACAATTAACACAAAATAGATCATGGTGCGGCATTACCACGTTATGAAATTATACAATGCCTTACAAAGATTGCACATACTTAACATAAATAAATACTTTTTAAATGTACATAGAAAACGTTACAGTGTACGGGTGGCTGCAAGTAAAACACATCGCCAACCTGCTACTTTTGTTTTTCTGTTGGTATGAGTGAAACTTTCTTTTCTTTGCATCTTGCGTTTCGAATCACTGGAGTCTATCCGCATTTCTGAAAGCTTCTTGCCATTTTACAACCTCTGGATCACAGTTTGTTTAAGCTCTGTATAGTATAAGTTTATATGCTGTGAATAGTAGTCCGCTTTCTGTGGGATTCCACTAACTGGCCCCCATGTGGTTCGCAGAATCTGCTCAGCGGTTGAAAGTTAAGTGGCAGAGAATCGATGAGGAATAAAACAACTCAAACTTTAAACTAGCAAGCAACTAATCAAAACAATAAACTGCTCCTTCCTGTCACATTTCCTTGTTGATTGCTAGTTTTATACAGTTCTATTGCTTTTTTTCTTGAGATATGTTCTTTAACACTTGCTTCAAAATATGGTCTCTACAGCATTTACCTTCAATTAGCTTGCTATTTAAACCCCCAGTTTAAGCACTTATCACTCTGTGCCCAATTTGCATCCCCCTTCTGGGGGCAAGTGAAGCTCCCTTCGCAGCCTTAGCGGCCCAGCAGTGCCAGTCTCAGTGCTGGCTGCACCTCCTCGAGGGCAGTACTCGCCGAACTAGAGGGGAACCCCTGGACAAAAAACGGAAGACAACCAGTTACACAAGCACAAACCAATCTATTCCTGTACAGACATTGCTCCTGTCCAGTGAAATACAGTTTAACTTCACTCCAAAGCTACAGTTATTATTTGTCCTGCATCTTTATCACAAACAAAGAATAGAGAGATACCAAAAAGACTTGAAAATGGAGGGTATGTCTAGGTTGTGTGATCTGTTGTTTCGTTCCTTGTTTTTCCTTCTTTCTTTGTTTAGTTCAAGTTATTATCTTTGTCATTGTTTGTTTTTGTTCTTATTTTGAGTCCTTTGGGAACACCAGCCTTCACTTCTTTGCTTAACACCCACAAAATAAGTAATCTTCTGTACATTTAACGGATGATAATACAACAGTGGACCTTGGGGTTGATTAATTACCATGATCGCAAGTGTATATTTTATACCCCCCATGTAATGGTTTCTGAAAGTGTATTTTTTTTCCTGCAATACACATATAATTTTACATGTAGTAAGTTTGTCCTGGCTCAGATTGCCCTGCCCCAGCTTTCAAGAACCATTCGATATTTTACAGAGGTGCAAAAATTGTAATTTAAAATATTCTCCTTGAGACCATCTACCAGGTGCTTTCTGATTTTCTGATAGAGGTCAACAGCACCTTTTTATGAGTTGGCGTGATATGACACAAATGCAATTTGCAACATTATATTGAAGGTATTAAAGGTAATATAAGTGTGACCATTGATATTTAAACATAATAATAAGGCTTTTGGCAATTGCATTGAGATGTATGATCTATGAAATTCAATATTATTATTATTATTATTATTATTATTATTATTATTATTATTATTAATAATAATAATAATAATAATAATAATAATAATAATAATAACATGCACATTAACAGCTACCACTAACAACTATACTACAGTATACTTTACTTATAATTATCTGATGCACAAAGAAGCAAAGAACATTCTAAATGTTACATACTATATAAAGATGAAGGATTATTATTATTATTATTATTATTATTATTATTATTATTATTATTATTATTGAAGTTGAATTATTCAGTACTTAAATGTTAACATCAGATTTGTACTGTATGTGACCTAAATGTTAAGAACTAATCTGCAATATAAAAGGCTAAAAATAACAGCCACATTTTAACAGGTTCTAATTTAGCAAGTGCTCTTCTGTCAGTCAGGCTCAGATCCAATCTGAAGATCTGCTCAATCTTAATCACAGTGTTTTTGCACAGTGGGAGTGAAGGGGGTCACTTTACCAAGTTATAGGGTTATTGTATGCCATTAAAGAGAAGGAAGAAACTGTGAAATGCTAGTGAAATGACACACTGCTAAACGGCACAGGTGCAGGCAGGTACGGCAGCTATTAGTTTTGAGGTAGGATTCTACTAGAGGGTAAAAAAGTGTATATACAACAGGCCATAAGTAACACAATAGCAAAAATGATACTGTAGACACTGTAGATATACAGTAGATAGATAGATAGATAGAGACTGGATATTGTACACACACTATAATTATATTTGTAGTTATATGGCAACAGTGCATTACTTATTTGTGTTATAGTTACATAGTCCAAACAGTGACCATTAGACATGTTGAAAGTAGATGCCCTTTAGGCATTTGACTTTTATTTGTTTGATTTATTTACTGATATGTATTTGTTTTCAGCTCTGTATAAAATAATTATATATGAAATATACTGAGATGTAAAATTACTTTATTTATTAAAAAGATGCTTGTTTTTCATATGAAACTTTTTATATTTATAGATTAGCAAACACCAGAGGAAAACCATAGGACATCATTTTCATATAATTTGTATTTACTTTTTTTATCTGCAAGGCATACATTCCATTTTACAGTATTTGTAGAAGGAAGCCAGCTGTAAAATAGTTCATTGATGCCTAAAGGTGTTTGATCTACAGCAGGCACATTACTTTAGAAATTTGTTTGAAAAAAAAACACTTCCATGTTTGGTTTTATTAAACTGATCACTCGATAATTTGCCAAAAGAAGCAGAACTATATGGACAAAGGTTGCATATAATTAGGGCTTCTGTTTTTCGCATTTTATTAATTGTATCTTCCGGTGCTTATTTTTTAGCTAGTTTTATGTAAACCGTTTTTTTGGGGGGCTTTCGTTTTTTCCGTTTTTGATATACTGTATGAAATTAGTTTTTTTGGTTACTTTCCAAAATGCTTGAGCGTTTTTTTTTTTTGTGTCACAATATGTAGTAACTCGTCAGTACTTGCACACTTAAGTTGTACCTTTTTTCCTTTGCTGTCTGTCTTCCACAACGAAATCACAGGCACATTCTTTTGGGGTTTTTGTGTGGAGGCATTTTAGTACATTTCGCCACAATTCTATTTTAAATCCTCCGTATTTTAACTGTAATACAGTTTTAAATCCTGCTAGCAAGCCTCCATCCTGATTGTAATCTCGTTTTAAATCTTGCAAGCGGAGTCTCCAATAGAAATGTAGGAATGTGCTGTCACTCAGTAGTTGGGGCAGGGTTAAAGTATTCAGAATGAATTCATGATACATACAAGTCAGGAAGGCGGGACATTGCCCAGCAGAACTGGGAAATGTATTTATTATTATTTTTGTAGTAGGTTTTATTTTTTTTATGGGAAAAGGGTAAAGTCAACATGAATAGATTAACCATTTCCACAGTTTTTCTGGTGTTTTCCAGTGTTTTTTGGCTATCCACCGATTAAATATTTTTTGTATCAGGGGTGTTTTATCGGGTTTTATCAGTTAAAACCGAAAATCAGAAGCCCTAAATATAATACAACTGCCGAACAAACACCTGCTCGTCTCTGATTCAGTATACCAAAAAATCAAGTTCTATTTGCAACCTTTTTTAATATATTTCCTACGTAGAATAATAATGGTAGCTGCTTATGCATTCCTCTTTCAGGATTGCTGAGGGATTTTCCATTTTCAGTGTTAGGTATGTTTTATAACTTCATCTTAGACTCTGTTTAACCTTCTTGTCATCTCACAATGTAAAGCTGTTTCATTATGAGAACTAAATCCAATTTGTATTTTATGATTCATAAGTCTGTGGCCTAATTTAGACAGCAAAATCAAGGTTTGTTTTAAACCCTGTGTAATGTAGTACAAATATTTCTGCAGACGCAACATCAAGCAAAATATTTATGGACGGCCCAAAATGGAACTAATGATACACCGGGGTTCTGTAAGAACATGTATTTCCCTTTACTATGATGCATCACCATTCTGGACAATTGATTAGACTGCTTCATTATTATTTTGCAACCACACAAAAGCCATTCATGCCTGGATTCACTCCCTCTGAGACAAGTTTCAATAACTTTGTAACACAAATAATCAAAACAAAGAGTGTGTGTGCGTAATGTAGGTTTCTCCATTGAATCCACAACTATGCTTAATACATAAATCAGTCAGGCAGGTTCAATCCACTGCCAGGCTTAAACTCAGGTGGATTTTCCATAATATAGTGAGAGATTAAATCTGCCATAAGGACCGGGGATTGTTGTTTAGGCATCAGTCCCATAGCACCAAATGAAGAGGTAAAAACAATTCTTGTTTATGTTTTTTGTTATGCACGAAGAGTTATAATGGGTTTATGCGAGAATACCGTCTTCCAACACTTCAAATTGTGTGTTTTCAGTTCGTTAATTATCTGAAATAAAATACTTTCACTTGATAATTAGCTGCTCATAGCACTTGGTGGGGGGTAAATGAAGACAAGCCCTGATCAATTTGCAAAATACAGTATGTAAGCCACTGAGGACAAATTGAATTCCCATACTCAAATAGCAAGCTTCCAATGGGGTCACGTTTTCGTTCTGTTTTATTTTCTTTAGGCACATAATCAGCCAGAAGTGCAAAAGAAGACACAAAAGAAAGCACTGCTGGTTTGACTCCCGTTCACTTACCTATTGGAGACATTTATCAGGTGAGTACAAAAAAAATGTATATTTTTGGAAACTATCTTAGATTATAAACAGCAATATTAGTTTACTGGTATACAATACATGTCATAGCATGGGTCAATTTACTGCTGATTGTAATCGTTTCTGGATATTAAAATCTAAAATCACATGAAATAATGAATAGACAAATAGGGGTTGTACTTACAATTATTTTGTATCTTTAAATAGTTATATTGTAAATCTTATTGGGGATGAAATTGACCTTACATTTTTTAATTTAGCCCATAATAACATGGAACTAGAAAGAAAAGAGTGAAGAGAAATACAAAGACAGTTGAGTTAATGTTCAATCAAATGTACATATTCATCCATTAGTACTTTTGGTGGTTTTCCTAATCTCATTTGGAGCAGACAATGTGGGTAATATGGACTGCATTCAGCACATGATTGTAAAACATGAGACAGCATTTATCTTTGATAATTAGAAAACTGTTTTTTTTATCATATTTAAAGATAAACTTGCAAGTCACAATTCTGTATAACTCTGCAATACCAAGTTCAATTATGCTGTATTTGTAAACATGTATTTATGCCTTTATGATACTGAAGCACTGTGAAACCCATCTGAGAATCCAAAGAGCCTGATGTAATGAAAACAGTCAAAGCAAAAGCCCGCAATATTGGGTTTCAAAAAAATCAAAGGCAGAACATTCTTGTGATATTAAAAATGCAGGACAGTGTTCATGCTTTTTGCGCAGCGTGATGATAAAAGTTCTTGAACTCTGAATAACACCACGGGTGGGCTAGAAATAACACTGTTCCACTTTTTGCTTTGAAAACATGAACTCTTATGGTATGTATGCAGTATTACACCTCATAAAACATAGAAAGGTTCATGGTGCCAAAGCAGGACAATAAGATCTAACTAGCTTGTTTATATAATTTATTCTGAAGCATCAACACTCCATAAAGTCTGTCATAATTAGTATATTATTATCATTTTATATTTCTCTATCATGTCATTGCACTGATGATGCTTGTCCTATTGGGGTTCAGAGAACCATGGCTAATAGATGAAACTCCCAGCAAGCTCTTTGATTCGATTTTTTCTGACAGCTTTTTTTTTTTTCAGACCCAGTGTTTTTGGCACTCAGACAGCACAGAGATGTTCCAACAATTAAACATATTTAAAGCTTATAGCAGGAGGGAAAAAATGTTTAATAGTCCCCTCTCTGGGGGGCCTTTCTCAAAAAAAAGAAAGAAAGAAAAAAAAATCCTGTGTATGCAGTTGGAGTTTGTAAGCAAGAGGGCTGAATTACATTACTCTGTACGCCCTTGAATGAATGGTATAGTTTGGAAGAAATTATTGGGCAATTGCATGCCTTGTATGCAGATAATGCTATTTGATGAAAACAATGTTTTGATCTGCTGAGGATAATAGGGATCGAGGGCTGGATTCGTTGGTGAGAGTAAAGCTGTCTTCTGTGATAACTTCATCTCAGCATGAGGTCAGATGCGAGAGAAAATCAGGATGGGGATTTAAAAAATGACACAGTCAGAGCAGCCCTCAGTTTCCTGCTGTGCACTGGGCTGCAGACTATAGCTTATGTTTCTCATCTGTTATGGTATTGTCTGACTTTCTCTCCCAGAGCAAAAAAAAAAAAAGCGTTGTTTAAAACTCATTTTTCTAGTGGGATTAGTTCTCTCCAGCTTTTCTAATTAATGAAATGTATTTTTCAGTCTAATAAAAGACGGCATTTGAAGACCATCATCGGTTATTGCATAGAGTTTTTTTTTTCCCCCAATAACAAATACTTTCACTCTCCTTAGCATTTTTGGGAGAAAAAGGGAACGTAATCTTAGAGATAGGCCTAATCTTTAAAGTTAGTTTATTACATTTTCAACATGAAAGAGTTTGGTCATTGCAATATATTTTTTATAACTGCCAACTGCAGTATGTTCATAAATTGGGCATATTAAAAAGGGCAGCTCTACTCTACATTGTGCTGTTTAAATATTTTAAATGTTTGGTGTAGTCTATTGCTACATGCTGTTATATCTTTTCTTTGACCTCTTATGGGATAACCGCAAGAAAATTAGTAAGTACTGACAATGTGTGTGTGGAGGGAGCTGACATTTAGAATTTTAAAGCATTACTGCAAGCTTAATTTTTTTAAATGGATGCTATATTTCAGAGAAGACATCTTTCCACATAAACTTTTGTAGGTATAAATGCTGACATAGTTTGAGCAGCGGTATGATTCGTTTGGCTTTTTGTGGACCGTATTGGCTGACCATTTGACACAAGCCTGTTTTTATTCTCCACTTTAAATAAAATGTGTAATATTATTTACTTTTTATGCAGAAAATGATGTAAATGTTGGTTTATGAATGTACTGACTGTATTGAGCCCTCAGCGTTCAAATGCCTTGCTTTACAGGCAAACAAATAAAAAAAAAAGATAACAAAAAAAATGAAAAAGTAGCATTCTTTCAAATTTGACAAGGAGACTGAAAAGAAAAAAATATCTTCACCTGAACAGTCTGGCCCAGAAAGGTCAGCACTGCTGTTCTGTAAGTCCAAAAGGATAAAAAAATGTTTTTGTCCCAAAAACATATGGATCCATTTCAACGAATGAGAGTAACACTCACAAGCCAGCCTTAACAAGATGACGACAGTGTTCAAAGAAATGCGTTCCCAATTTTTGGAAAGGACTGGATGCCTATGGAATTGCAACTATCCACGCAGCTGCAGTTTGTGGTATTGGAAACTCATGTTGTTTTAAGGTATTGAGGGTAGTTGATAAACAAATAAAGTAATAAACAAATAAGTCTAAGATTTATTTAGTGTGATATTTGAGACATTTTCTATGTGTTGAGGTTGTTAGTGAATTAAAAAAAATCAATAAATCTGCTTCCAATTGAATTTCATAGAATGGCACATAAATAAGAAAATTTTTCATTAAAATTTTCATGAACAGCATCATGTAGTACATAAAATTCATTTCAGCTTTATTTGCTTTGAAAACCGATGGGTACTACTGTATGTTAGCAAAATAATTCCCAAGAGTGTAATTGTTTGGATAAAGAAAGAGATACATTTTTGTAATTTCTCATAGGGGGTTTACAAAATATAACACATTTGGAAAATCAATGGTAATTATTAAAGGGGACCCAATGTTTTACAATAGAATTCAGGCTATTCAGGATCATTCAAATGCCATGTTTGGCACTGGAATTTACCTGTGATAAGGTTTCTACTAAAGTAGTGGTCACTAACCTAGTGGCCACGCGCACATCAACACACTGATATTCCAGGCATTGCTCCACTTATCCAATTACACTGTTATATAATTTTAAATTTCAAGGAGATGTCTTCTAATGTTTCAAATCCAGTAACATAACCTTAAATTGGGAATAATTAATTTAGAAACAGAAAAATGACATTTTTTGTTTCATATATTGACATTTAAGAAGACGATGAGATTTATTTTTGTGAGCAATTGGCACAAATGTATTGTGATGATGAGTAATAATAATTATATCGGAAATGCTTAGTGAATACAGTACATTTATATATATATATTGTGAAAGATCCATAGCACTCACGGGTTCGTGCCCCTTTAAAATTGCGACCCAGGACAGAGAAATGGAGTTTTAAGTGCGGTTGCGCTACTTTTAATTCAACACAAAAACAAACAAATACAAAACAAAAACCTAACTCCGTTTGGAGCGCTTACTAAACAGGTACTTTCCCTGACTAACTTGCAGGATGGCTAAGCCGTTTACCTGGCACCACGGCACACACACTAACACAACACTTACTTCACTCTGGCTACTCGGAGACAGAGCAGCTCTTCTGCCTCCTTCTACTCAGCAGCCTTGAGCAGACTGACTGCTCCTCTTAAATACCCTGCACCTGGTCCCAATTTAACAATAGCTACCAGGTGCAGGGGATAATTAATAATAAAACAATTAACAAATTAAATGAAACAATAAAACAATACAATCAAACAAACCAAAAAGGTGCATTTTCTCTTCAGGGAGGTTTTAACCCCCTCCCTGCTGTCTTACACAACCTGCTTATATATATACACACATTGGTTTGCAGAAGTATTCACCCCCCTGCAAAGCTTTCACATGTTGTTGGCACCTGAGCATACTCCATGATGCTTTCAAATTAGACTTTACATGTAGAATTTACACAAACTACTCCACATTGATAAAGTTAAAAAATGCATATAGAATATAAATAAGAAAGATTTACAGAGAAAAACAGATTAATCTCTGCTGCATAAGTATTCAACCCCTTTGTTACTGCAGCCATAAATCAGCTCAGATGCAAATTATTTGTTTGAAAGGCCACAAAATTAGTGAAATGGTTTCAGTTTGTGTGTACTCAAAGTGGTTTAATTCGTAGATAATTTCCCTCAGGTATATAAAGACTTTCAATCTGCAACTCACATAATGATCCAACAAAGCAACCATGAAGACCAAGGAGATTTCAAAACAAGTCAGGGATTAAGTGGTAGAGGGGCACAGAGCAGGAGAAGGGTACAAAAAAATTTCAAAAGGCGCTGATTATCCCTCTCAGCACAGTGAAGTCCATCATTAAGAAGTGGAAGATGTGTACAGCACCCAGACACTACCCAGATCAGGTCGCCCTCCCAAACTGAGCAGCAGGGCAAGCAGGAAACTGGTTGGGGATGTCACTCTGAAGCCAACAATGACCTTGAGAGATCTGCAAAGTTCTGTGTCTGAGATGTGAGTCAGTGTTCACACATCAACAATAAGTCGGTCCCTACACAAAGCTGGCCTGTGGGTTGCAAGAAAGAAACCATAACTCAAAAAACCTCATCTTAAAGCATGTATAGGGTTTTGCGAAAAAGCATAGATGATACTGCAGACATGTGGAAAAAGGTTTTGTGGTCAGACGAGACAAAAATTGAAGTTTTCGGTCTAAATTCCAAGCGTTACGTCTGGCACAAGCCCAGCACTGCACATCACCCAGTCAACACCATCCCAACTGCCAAGCATGGTGGTGGTGTTATGGGGATGTTTCTCTTCCGCAGGGACTGGGAAGCTTGTCAGGATAGAGGGGAGAATGGATGGCGCAAAGTACAGACGAATCCTTGAGGAAAACCTGTTTGAGTCAGCCAAGACTCAACTGGGGAGGAAATTCACATTTCAGCAGGACAATGACCCGAAGCACAAAGCCCAAGCCACTTTGTTCTTGAGTGGCCCAGTCAAAGACCTGACTTGAATCCAATCGAAAATGTATGGCTAGACTTGAAGATTGCAGTCCATCAACGATCCCCAACAAACTTATCAGAACTGGAGCAATTTTCCTGTGAAGAATGGCAAAAAATGTCACCATCCTACTGTGCAAAGCTAGTAGAGACCTATCCAAAAAGACTCATAGCAGTAATTGCTGCAAAAGGTGCTTCTACCAAGTACTGACATTTTCTTTGCAAGCTTTGCTGACATTTAACCCCTCCTCATATAACAGTGCGCAGTTTACCTACTACAGCTTTGAATAAAAAAAGTTTGTTTGAAAAACTGTGCATACATTATTTGTAATTCAACAAAATGTGAAAACTTTGTAAAATATAATTTTCAAACTCTTACTTGTCAAACAGCCATAGAGACAGGTTTGGTAGCACACTCGTCAGAAACTTTTTGTTAGGTGGTCATCTTATAATTAAAGAAAGTGATCAACTCCTTATTTAATTTCGAATAATAAAACAATGCGTTTCAACACCAACTGTATCTTCATCAGGTACAAGAGTAGCATTCCATATGTGGGTGTGTGTGTTTATATATATATAATAAATAAATAAAGCATTAGTAGTATTGGTATGTAGACATTGGTCATTTCTGGAATGTACAACATAATTGCCTGCATTTAAAAGATAAAATGGCTACTAGATTAAGCTGCTGAAACCTGCAAATGGAATCATTTTTTGAACATGAACTAAGCCCTGATTAGGAGCCGTATCATTGTGTGCACTACTGGTTAAAAAAGTTAAATCCTGCTATAGTAATCAGTGTATAAAAATGGTAGCAAAACCATCTCAAGGCTCAGAACATGCAGCATGAAATAAAAGGTCAAATGTATTTTTAAAAATATATTTTTAAGTACTTTAAGTATTTTTGGTTGAATTAAAATGGTTACTTTATTATAGTCTAGACATACCATACTTTTATTTTGAAAGCACACACTGTATCATTGTATCAGAATAGATTTTTGTATCAGTTGCTGTCAATGTGAGTGTTTTTTCTTTATATATATAAAGAAAATATACTGTAGTTTAAAACTAATTCATAGGTGATGAAAAGGTTAATAAGAGGGCTTTGAAAATGTCTTAAACAAGTTTTAAAGTGAACCTTTGTAGGGAATTCAAAGTTTATAAAGGGGATTGATTTGTGAAATACAGTTTGGTATATTTGCAGGGCAGCTGAAGACCAGATGTTGATTTGGTTTGTTTTTTCTTTAAACCGGACAGTAATTCACAGCCAAAAATAACAGCATTCTAAATTCCACATCTAAAATTGGGTACATTAGTGTAGATCAGCTGTCATTTATTCAATTTGAGAATATCTTTAATATGCTATTTTTTTGTAACTCTTGTGAAGCTTCCATTCATTGTTGGAAAGCATAAAATTTATAAATAAATATTAATTGTACAATTACTGTACATATTTTTAAAATGCATTAATTACAAGTGCCACTTTTACAGTGGAACACAAGCTTATTAAACGCATTGCAATATATAATGTTATCCATAAGGTATATAATAATGTGATTCAACACTGAGCCTTCATTATCCATATCATTATATGGGAGGGTTTCAGTTCTGGCTTTTGATAATAACAACTTTCAACGAAATGCTTAGTAAGCAAGCTTAGTCACAAGCTTCCTCTGCCTTTGTGCATTTCTAGTTTATTTTACTTCTATAAAGGAATATATCTATACAAAAATGCCTTATCTGCCACTTTTTTCTTCTTTTAACACTCTGTGCTTACTTGTATAATTATTCCAATATGAGATCTTTTTTAAAAGTACTATAAAGCCATGTGCTTCGTCTTTCTCTGGTGGTAGTCCTTGTTTATAATTTGGTGATTATTGTATGAAATAATGTTGCAGTGGCAATGCATATTACAATTACTGTATCCTGTATAATGTATTGCAACCTACCTTATCAGCAGTTACTGTATATTACAATATGGCCTGTGAGGTTTAAATACACCATAGACATAAAACACTGTGTTGTAAACCTGACAGAAATGTAAGTTACACAAAGCAATGCAATATTGTCACCAACAACACTATATACACTACTCTCCTACCTCAGATCAGATGCAAAGACCTTTTAATATACCTGTATATGTCTTACAGCTGGTATCACAAAGCCAGATTAGCACTAATGTTGGAATACATAATGTTACCTTTGGTAAAGTAGTCCACGATTAGTGCTAATCATGGTCTGTGAAACCAGCTGTATAAACAGTTTTGGATACAAAAACTGAGCAAAGGATATACAATATGAGACACCCTCCCTACACACAACATGTTAATCTATTATACAGAGATTCATAAAAATGAAGATTGTACTTAAGAACATAAAGTGTTGTGGATTTCTCATACATGATGTATAATATATCTTTTATTTGACCCCCTGTGGTGGGGTGCCCCGCCCCTGTGCGTATTTTTGTGTTTTATGTTGTATGTGTTGTGCTATTGTTGGTGTGGACATTGTGGTGCACGGGGTATAAGTTGGGTTATGTAGCACGAGTGTTGTTGAAATGTATATTTGTATTTAGGCACAGGGATTGCACAGTCACTTCACATGCAGATAAAATGTGTATTACTGTAAAACTTCAAATAATTGCTGGGTTTCAAATAATCGCCAGTCTCCAATACGCGCCAGGTCTGCTGGCAAATATTGTAAATAAACACCGGCTCTCTATTAAACGCCGGGTCTCTGTCATTGCCATTGAAGCGGAGGAAGATGAGGAGGAGCTTGAGTGTAATGAACTGCTAATAAGTGACAGCGATGAAAGTGACTCTCAGGATTAATAAATAATAACGGGGAGCACAATTAGTTCACGTGCAGATGAACTGAGATTCCAGTTGAATGATTGATTAGCAACCGAGTCTTGGTACAGCTGCATAAAAGATGCAGTGTTTCACTCACTCGGGGTTGGGTGTTCGGTGAGTGGAGAACGGGAGCGCGAGAGAGGAGAAATAATTGAAAATAATAGCTACAAGGATACTTGTTGTTTGGGTTTGTTTGTGTGTCTATTTGTTTTGGCCACCGTGCCATTATGTTTATAAAAGTGTTTGTGTTTTATTAAAACCTTTTATTTCATTCATTCATTTATAATAAACACTCAAGCAGCGCATTTCACTGATCTCACAGTCCTGTGTGTTGTTGTTCCCTTTCAATTCGAAGACGACCACCAACCAATACTTTTGGGATATGCCTGCCTTAGGTAGGTATTTGCTGCCTGCCAAGCTCACTTCCTCTTTTGCCTCTCACTATGGTAAGGTATGCTTCTGTGTCACTAACCCGGGTGTGTTTTTGAAAGAGCTCCTCTGAGTCGACTGCAGTTCCCTTGCCGCTCTCGTGGAATCAGCGGCTCCATTTTGAGTGTCTTTTTTCTTTCTTCTTCACGGTCTGCTTCACTTGTGTCTCAGGCTGTCTTTTATATGGCTGTCTGTCGTATTAGTGTGACTGCCTGTGCAGTATTGGTGTGTGTGTGTGTGTGTGTTGTCTTTCAAACCTACACCTTCAGGGAGAACACTGTTCCTCCGCCAGGGCTCAGCTTGCCGCCCCTGCCGTTGAGTGACTTTGCCGGCTGTCGTTTGCGCATCTTGGCCAAAATAAACAACAACTGCCAGTCAGCCGTGTGTTCCTCCACCAGGGCTGTGTTCTAGCCTGCCCCGCTGTCGAGTAGACCTTGCCGGCTGCCTTGGCTCGCCCACCTCGGTGCGTCGGGCCTTAAAAAAGAAAAATAGTGTGTTCTCCCTTCTCCTTTTTTCTCTCACTAATTGAGCTCTCGCCTGCCGCGGCTTCTGCCTGTGCGTCTCTCCTGGTGCATGCTGTGCACTGACCAGGTGGCTGACTACACGCGGTTAGGGTAGGCACCGCTGCATTAGCTGCCCCCTGGTGCTTCAGTACCTCAGTGCACGCGGTATTCGGTGTGCTCGGTGCTATTACATCTAATTGTGAAACGCTGACATCTTAGCACAGCGTTGATACAGGTTCCCTTCATCTCTCTACATTATTCACGCCTGTTGTTCCAGACCAGGCACGCTATACTCAGACTTTTTCATTATTTATCTCAAGGGTTTCTTACGGTTATTGTATTCTTTGCTTATTTGTATGGGTTATACACATGTATATCTACAGGAGTAAAAACAGTTCAGTATTCTACACGTGAAGTACGGAAGCGGTGCTTTCACTGCCCAAGAAAAGTGGGGGAGCGGCACTGCCCCGCGAACCCCCAGTACTACACCCCTGGTGTCCAGCACGCCACTTCAGCCCTAGGGGATGAGACGTTTTGCTCAAAAGGCTTGACAGGGCCATGGGGACGGAATGTTCATCCTGTGACCGAGCCATCAGAGGCCCTAGAAGCCCCGGTTCCCCCCTCCTCCAACTGTCTGAGAGCCCCTTGCAGGGTATCCCCTGCGCACAGGCTCAGCTGCCACCCTCTCGCAGCCATCTCCACAGATGACAAAGTGGGTCAAGCGCTCGAGGCAGGCGAGGGACATAATGGGCCTGAAGGCACAGATGGCCCAGGTCCTGGAGTTGTTGGCACAGCAGCAGAATGCCGCTGCTCCGGCCGCGGTTCCACCAGCACCCGTCCCAGTACCAGCCCCTGTCTCCCCCAGGGGAGCTCAGAGTGAGCTGGAATTGCCTTCATGGATGACAAAGGAGGAGGACACGCTCTCGACAGCGGCCTCCTGGAACGAGGACTCCTTCTCCACTGAGATGGAGAGGAGCCTGCACTCTCTACCAAGGCAGATCCCAGCACCGAGGTTCCATCGGAGGTTAGTGCACCCCTGTTTTTGAGCTCCATGTCGGCCCTGATGGGACGTGTTGCAATCTTCTTGCAGGTCCCTTTGTCGACAGTGGCTGACCACGCTGGTCTGTGTTCAGGATGCAGGCTGCAGCTCCCTGCTTTCAGCCCTTCCCAGCATTCTGCGATCGTCTGGCCTCAGCGCCCAGTGTGCTGAAGCAAGTGGCCCTGCTCGCTTCCTTGGAAGGCGCTGACAAGCTGGGCCTGGCGGGTTTTCCCCGTGGACTCCACCATTGCAGCCTTGGTCAAGGCTCCGCCGGTGGGGGGCTTACCCAAGTGTGCCCAAACCCGCAATGCAGGGTCTCGGAGATGCACCTGAAGTGGACTTATGCAGCGTAAGCACAGGTGACCCGCCTAGCGAGTATTGCGAGTATCATAGCCGCCTATATGGATGGCATACTATGGGAAGCCCCACTCCCTGAGCCGATGGCTTCCGAGTTACACCTCCTTTCAGGCACACTGCTCCAGATCTCCGGCTTCAGGGGCAAGCCCTAGCCCGGAGCCTGGCAAACCTGGTGGTGGCTCACAGACAGCTATGACTGTCACAGGTGAGGGTACCCGATGCGGGTAAGATGGAGCTGTTGGATGCGCCGATATCCCCAGGGCATACCTTTGGGCCAGCAGTAGAGGAGATCCTGCAGCGCTCCCACCAAGAATGTGAGGCGTCTCGTCCCTCCCTGTGCTCCAGCATGGCGCAGGTCAAGCCGCTTGCAATCTCCCCAGGACGGTTCCGATGCCCACGGCTCTGCTGGGTGACCTGAGGCACCGCCTGCAGGCCACCGCGAAAGTAGGCAACTGGACCCTCGTGCAAGGAGAAGGGAACACAGGGCATGGTGCACCCATGCAGCAGCGCTCCAGAAGGCAGCTCCAGGGCCGTCGCCCTAGGCAGCCATCTCAGCATGCTCCACCCCAACCTCAGCAGCCCCAGCAGGGGCCCTGAAGGCTTGCGGCCTCAGGCCCACCCATTCACACAACATCAGCTGCAATACTGGCGTAATTGCACCTTGGACTCCTGGATGCTCGCCAGAGTGTATGGCCAGAGGTCATGACCCCATCTACTGCCCCATAGCAATTATTTTAGTGTTTCTGCAAAATCTGCTAGAGGTGGGCATGTCCCCCTCTATGCTGAAAGTGTACCTGGCAGCTCTATCTGCATGCCACGTCCCTATAGACTCAGTATCCTGAGGCGGCCATATTCTGGTGACCCGTTTTTTAAAGGGTGCTCGGCGGCTGCGTCCCTGTAGAAAGGATGTCCTCCCTGAGTGGAGTCTAGACGTGGTATTGGAGGCTCTCACTAAGGCCCCGTTTGAGCCTATACATTCAATAGAGATGAAATATCTCTCTATGAAGACAGCCTTTTTATTGGCCATCACCTCCGCTTAGCGGATCAGTGAGCTACAGGCTCTGTCTGTGCACAGTTCCTGTATGCGTGTTTGGGATAATGGAAACATCGTTGCGCACAAACCCTGCATTCCTACCTAAGGTGATTATGGTTTTCCACTTGAACCAATCAGTGGAACTAGAGGCCTTCCATCCCCCTCCCTTTGATTCGGAGGAGGATAGGAAATTGAATTCCCTCTGCCCAGTGAGGTTATTGGATAGGACGAAAGCGCTGCATCAGTCTGACCAGCTCTTCATTTGCTATGATGAAAGGACCCTGAGTCAAGCCCTCTCGAAGCAGCAACTGTCCCACTGGATTGTGGACACAGTATCAACTGCATACAGTAATTCCAGCCTACATCCACTTGGGAGGGTGGCCGCGTACTCTACCAGAGGTGTGGCTACATCATGGGCTCTCTTTCAAGGTGCCTTATTGACTGACATCTGTACTGCAGCTAGCTGGGCTACTCCGCATACCATTCACCAGGTTCTACTGACTTAATGTGGTAAATTCCTCTATGCCTTCATTAGGCACAAGTTTGAGGTTGTACGCGCACACCACTAACACTAGTTGGCGGTAGCGAGGCGTCCCTCGTATGCTAAAAATTAACACGTATGCATCGCGGCGGTTTTGGTATACTTTTCCCAAAAGTATTGATTGGTGGTCGATTTCGAATTGAAAGGGAACGTTTGGTTACTTACCGTAACCCCAGTTCCCTTAAAGAGAAGACAACCACCAAACCTTGCAAGGTCGCATCACTCGCTTTGTGGGTTTGATGCAAAAGAGTAAGTGAGCTCCGCGGAGTGACTACTTATTCCCTCGGCAAGCGGGACTGAGGACGTCACTTCACGGAGGGGCCTATCGGCAGCTCTGACATAAAATGCTCAGTGAATACCTTCCTAAGGCAGGCATATCCCAAAAGTATTGGTTTGTTTTCTCTTTCAGGGAACCAGGGTTACTGAAAGTAACCTAACAATTTACTTCCTGACCTAACGTCACCACAGAGCTATCCATGACACCCCCTGATATATGTTGTTGGTGGGTCTTCAGTGATGTTTGAAAAAGCTATGGTCATCCCGTTCAGTCAATATATGGCTGAAGCTAATTATTTTAGTCGATTTGGTGGAAAGGTTAACTAAGGATCAGAGCACTTTCTACAATTGTACTATAAATGTAAAATGTATTGTTAGAGTAAAACTTGAATGGAAAAAAACAATGAAAAAAAACAATGATTGTAAATATATTCTGTATATTTATGTTCCTTCATGTTTAATGGTATAAAGTACATACAACTTACTAAAATTAGAAGGTTGTTTTCCTAACACCTCATTGTGCGATTATTATTATTATTATTATTAATATTATTATTATTATTTATTTTCTATAATTTTAAGTTAATCAGTCCTCTAATGTTAATATTGAAAATGGTCATTGAAAAAAGCTCCATAAAATAACTTCTTTTTTTTTAATTTAGTTTTTTAATTTATTTTTCTCCCAATTTAGAATGGCCAATTATTTTTTTTAATCTCAGCTCACCGCTACCACCCCTGCGCTGACTTGGGAGGGCGAAGACGAACACACACTGTCCTCCGAAGTGTGTGCCGTCAGCCGACCGCTTTTTTCACACTGCGGACTCACCATACAGCCACCCAAGAGCTACAGCGTTGGAGGACAACGCAGCTCTCAGGCAGCTTACAGGCAGGCCGCAGGCGCCCGCCAGACTACAGGGGCGCTGGTGCGCGAGCCGAGGACACCCTGGCCGACCTAACCCTCCATCCCCGGCGACGCCAGCCAGTGTGCGCCGCCCCCTGGGAGCTCCCGTCCATGGTCGGCTGTGGAATAGCCTGGACTCGAACTCGCAACGTCCAGACTATAGAGCGCATCCTGCACTCCACGTGGAGCACCTTTACTGGATGCGCCACTCGGGAGCCCCCAAACAACTATTATTTCAAATGCAAATACATTTGATAAAACAAAAATGTATAAATGGTTGTAACAGTACTCGTGGAAAATACAGACCTAGACTTGATGCAAATAATGTTGTCTTCTTCTTGTTCTGAACTGATTCGAAGGCTTATAATCAATTCATGCAATCTATTATATTATGTACATTTCTTCTTTTAAAATGACTCGTATTTTCCCATTCAAACTAATAATTTGGTAAAATTGAACAGCATATTGTTACTTAAGAAGAATGCCTTTGTTACCTTCTGTTTTAGACTTCATAAAATGATACAACTAGGACTGGTAGGTCAGAGACTGTTTGAGGAATCATCCTTAATTATAAAACAAATCACCATAGGGACCAGGGTTGACTTCTTGGGTCCTCAGCTAACCTACTAGAGGAGAGGTGGGCTCAGTTGCAATGTGAGCCCATTAAAACTCAATGTGCAGTACTGTCCAGAACTGAAAACAGAGTCCCTTTGCCACAGGGCGTCTTGGGATAAATCCTGAGAAATGTATATACTGCAGCATATATTGAAGAAAACTGTTTTCCTTGGATAACTATGACAGATATTTTAGAATGAGCGCTGATGTATGTGTCATTTTCCTAGTTAATACTGTGTAGTTTGACAATATTTCCTGCTATTCGACTGATGAATTCAGTTCAATAAAGGGCTAGGCACCAAGGTATCGCATCATCACTTACAAAGGCTGAAACTAATTTTCTATTTTCAATTAACCCAACATTGCAAGGAGGCTCTGCTCCTCTGTGTTACACATGTAATTGAAAACAACTCTGTAATATCCTGGCTTACTCATATCCTCACTATTGTAGTAAGGAAAGTGCAAGTTGAAACACGAATATTACAGTGTTGGGAGGATGTTATAAAAGCTAGTCTCAAAATATTTCAGTATCTTGAGCTAGCTGTATCGAGTTTTCACACAAGTCCTCATTCAAGTTAAAACAGGATGTTTTGAAAGTTCAGTTGTTCTCCTTATTCACTATATTACAATTGAACACTCTTAACCAGATAACATCCCATTCATTTGGTCAGTAAATCACCTTTTTTACAATTTCAAATGGTGTCCCACTCACCTGCAGTATTTACAGTGTATTTATCTACTTTCACTGTACACTAATCAAGGTGGTAAATGCTTTTAGGTCCCCTAATTTGAGCTTCAAGTTAAATGTTATTGGAGGGAGGATTTCTTGTGGTGACAGAAGGAGTCTCTATATTAATAGCCTTATGTAAGGAAAACTACGATGCATTAATTGACTAGTCAAGGTCTGGCAACTCATCAAACTGCATGTAATGTCTATTAGAAATGGAAGCAGTATTAACTTTGTAATGTCCTGTCCACCTTTTGTTTCTAAAATGACTGAGAGCAGTATCTGTTGGAGCTTGGTCTGTTATAGTGTACCATCCTGTAGAACACCATTAATTCTCTCATGGCCCTTTCAGCTTGAGAGTGGTTTTAGCCAAAGAATGGGGCATTTTATTTCAATCATGCTCACTGTAGGAGAGTTGTGGGGGCAGAGAGGATTTATAAGTCATTTCAGCCTTATCTCTAGTTGGTGTTGGATAGGGGAAAGGAGGGGCATATGGGTTAATGTTGCCAAAGACACTTTAAAGCACCCCCCTTATGAATTATGTTTATGATTTAGAGTAGGGTTTAAATACAGTGTTCCCATAATCCTAACAGTGCAAAATGCATTTTAACTTATCATCTATGGAGACCTGGTTTACATCTAGAAATGACTCTCAGTGGAAAGCAATCCCACATTACAAAATCACCACACAATGGAGAACAATTGGCACACAATGGCCGCCTTTGCAGGTACTGTAGTCTAAAAAGAAAAAGAGCCTGGGATTGCAGCATGGGAAGTTGGGAACTGAACTGTTTCTGCACCCTACTTTCCATGCTGTGCTGCTGATACACAGTCAAGAGTGCACCACCACATTTTATCACAAGAATGGAAAAAGAGACATCATCATCATCATCATTATCATTATCATCATCATCAAAATAAAAGCTAGTATATTTGATAATGTGTGTTCCAGTTTTCTCTTGGTATTATTATTATTATTATTATTATTATTATTATTATTATTATTATTATTATATAAACTGTTATTCTTAGTATCAGTAGTAGTAGTTGTAATAAGAACACCAGTATTATTATTTTGAATGAGAGAACGAAACTAAGTAACGTGAAAAGTAATCTCCCACAGTGCGTAAATTGCAGAAAAGTGTTAATTTTAATAACGGCACCCTAGTCCACGTACAGAGGAGCGACTACACTCCCACAAGTAAGAAGTCACAATATGAAAGCCTGATGAAGCCCAAACTTCATTAACGTTTGTAATCAGAAGCATGCAGACACCCTCATCAGGGCAGCAAGCGGCAAGGAGTCATTCATCAGCATGAAGTGTTAGTCATGGATGACCCCTAAATTATTACCAATAGTGGTAGATACACTGATTGGACACAGCAGGAGAAAGGCTGGCACTTTACATCAGCCAACACTGAAAAGGGGGAGATGGTTAAAGGCAATTTATAAGCAGAGCGTATTTTTTCTTTCGTCTTTACAAATAAACCCCAGCTAATGTTGCAGTTTTAGGAACAGGCTGTTCACTTTTGACTGTGCAGCGGCACAGCAGACCAGCGGTAGTTAGCGGAGGCTGGGGCTTCACTGTGAAAATGTATTTGTAATTCTATCTCCCCTTGTTTCAGATCGGGGTTCGTTGGTATGGTCCTTCGCAGTTTCACATGTGTGCCTGTCAGTTTCAGAAGCTTCAGCTCTGGAGTCTGTGCGATCACTGTTTCTTTTGTCTTCAGATTAGGTACAGTCTGTCCAGTGTCTCTGTTTTATTAACATCAATAGTATACCTACACTCTGCTTCGACATTCTTAAACAGGTAAACCCGGTACTCACCCCAAAAACGAAGAGAGCGACTGCTGGGGTTTTGTTTTGTCTGCTGTCCCTTAATCAATGAAGTACAGTGTCTAGCATAGCACAGAAGTTTGGACATCTGTTGGTGAAGTTTTGCCACGACTCAGGACAAAGGGATGCTAAATGAGATTAAACTATAACAGGTAAGGCCTCTAAAATGATTTGTTGCTTTTACACACTTGTACTATGAGGGAAACAGAATAAAGAGTCAATGTTATGAAAAAGCCAAATGTATATACAATTTACGCGGTTGAGGCAATTTAACTGAAATTGTAAGATTTGTGTTATAATTATTTATTTTGTTTCTATAGTTAACGGTATATTATCAAACACATTTAAACAGACGATTACATGGATTGTATGGCAATGCACGATGTATCCCTTGCACGATGTAAATAAAACGACAGTAGTTGCTTAAAACAGATCAGTGCTCCATTATAGTAATATTTATTAAATTCTAAAATAGATCTGTTTATTGAGTTTAGGTCACATCGCTTTGTACCTTTACATAATAATTTATATTTTATGACTAGAACAAGTGCACAGATAAACATCCATGTGTAAAACACGGTTCAATGCTTAATATTTATACCAACAACAAAAAAGAACCCAGGTCATATCAAATGATATAATATCATTTCAGATTATTATACCTCCTTAGATTATTATCTGAAAGTGTAATGACGTGGTCTTGATCTTGAAATAGCAGATGACACATTGGTTCTTAAATATATTATTTAATTATCTTAATTACTAGTAAACCAATAAACATTTTTAGTGCTATAATTAAACATACAGTAGGTGACATTTTAATTCAAACTAGGATCATTATCATAGTTTTAATATTTCTGAAGGAAATCATTTCAGTGCCACTTGAAAGTGAAAGATTATCCAAGCATTCAAAAAGTTCAGGGGAAAACAATACCTGTTTTGAGTATTCCAAGCACATTTGACAGTCCAAACTAATATATATATATAATGTAATATATATATATATATATATATATATATATATATATATATTACATTACACACACACAGATTTAAGAGAGTGATATTTGCCGATTTTCCTTGGGTCTGTCTTGAACTTGGATAGGTTTCGAATCAGGTAGATACACATTCCTTCTATCTAAGGCAATTGGTTTGAGCTTGTGGTGACAGAACCAAATGGCTGAGAAGAACACAATTTATGTGTTCTTGTTTCTGCTGTTCTTGTTTCTGCTGTTAACTACTGTGCTTTGTAATGTATCAAGCGTACAACACTGTATTTAATTTACTTGTACTCAGCACAGTGTAAAGTACAATTGCCCAACGAAACTTAAACAAAACAAAAAATCTATGTTGAATGTATAGTAACAGCTAAATTGTACATTATATTGCTCTAAAGCTTGCATAATAAACCTACTGTGTGTTATACTGCATGTACAAATGGGGACAGGAGTAAACTGTATATTGTTGGTCTGTATTTAGGCCAACATTTATTTAATTATTTGTCATGATTGAAAGTCTCTTGTAGTGAGTAGTACAGGTGTTATTATATTTTGACTCCGGTTGTTCAGGTCTTATTTGCCAGATTTCTTAAAAAGTTAGACACCACACTGTGAAAAATAATATATTTGTGTGTGTGTGTGTGTGTGTGTGTGTGTGTGTGTGTGTGTGTGTGAAATGTGAGTCCTCAAGTGTTGTTAAAACCTGTTATCATATCATACACCTTTCTTAACTGTTAAATTACGAAAATGCATATTTGCTATTTAATCAGTTGCTACTGAATAAATAGCTGTATTCTTCTACATAATCTGTTTTTACAGAAATATTACATGCAAAAAAAAAAATATTAACAACTGAAGGCTCCTACACGAGTATATCAGTGTAGTTTGTCTATTCTGTGTTTATTTTCTATTCTCTACATATACTGCACTTAACTAGACTAGACCATGAAAACTGAGAAATAAGATAAAGTTTGATGAAAGATTCCTGGAGCATCCGAAATAATCTTTTGTTTAAACACTATGGGAAAAGAAAAGAGACAGATGATAAGCTGAAGTACACCCAGACTGGTCCTACTTCAGGTTAAGCCTCTCTGAGCCAAGTGATTAAATTCAGTAAAATAACTCAGAATTTTGAATCACAAGAACAGAACATTGCTTGTAGCTGCCTGTTAAATTCCCTTCCCTTAATTAATACTGACACTCCCTGTCAGTATTAATTAAAATGGTGTACTTAATTTTAGCATTGCTTGGGTATGTCAGTCGGAATAACAAATACAACTAAAGTTTGATGAGAAATAGGCTACTTATGAATGTTTGCTTTTCATATAAATACAAATGGTAGTGTGTTGGTTACTTTAATTTTTTTTTTGTTAATAGAAAAAGTGGAGGAATTATGTTGTAATAAGCCACTGATAAATAAGTCCTGAAAAGCTACATGACTTCACGCCTAGATTATGCAGTATTTCATTGCAACCCCCCACCTTTCTAAATTTGACCTTTTTAGCAAAGTGCATTTTAAAAACTCTTTCAAATACTGTTTATAGGAGAGTGTGATGAAAAATCAAAACACCTATCATATGCTAATAATTACCTATTTAAATTCAGTACATGTATATTAGGAAATACTCTGCAGTGGGACATATATACAGTAAGTCTGCATTTTAATTTCTAACAGGCCTTGACGTACTAAAACGTATTATTTCCAAACTTTTTGGGGGAGATCAACCGATATTCATAAACTTGATCAAGCATGGCTGTTATTTCAAGTATCGCGGTAGCCTTTGGAATTCAGAAAGAAAAACAAAAAATAACAGAATAAAACAAATACAAAACCCCCCACTTCATTATCTTTGCTGATTAATTGAAATGTCTTATAAAACCTGATTTATTTTTGATTTTTTTTCATACCATTACCAATTTCAAGCTCTCCTTATAATTGAGATTAATGTTTCAGTACAAAGAAACGGGTTAGAGGGTCGAATTCATTTTAAGTGCAGTTGTAATCAATTTCTGATGCCGCTTTTCACTGTAGCTCAGTCTGTGTCTAAAACTGTCCTATTATTTAGAATTAACTTATTGGTGATTGATAGCAGTACTTCTTAGTCTTGAAATGTCATTTGTTTCCCAATAAGACCAGTGACTCTTTTAAGGTGCTTGACAGCAAAGAGGGCAACTGTTTTACCTTTGTCAAACCAATAGGCAAAATTGAACCTTTTCAATGGTTTTATTTAATTTCACATGTTACCTTCTGTTTGTAATGTATGCGAACGATAATCTATAATTAGTTTTCAATTTAATTAAAGGTGCATCAGTACTAAGTAATTAATCGGAGCAAAAAATAGTATTTCATATAAAATACATGTTTTTTTATTTTATCTGAAATAAGGTATTCAGCAGATTTATTGTGCAATTGCATTATTAATTTAATTTAACAAAAAAAACAATAAAAAAACCCTCTGAATGGTAATTATTTTTTAAAATTTTTGGACATTTTGTTTAAAAAGCATAGGTAAAAGAATCTATTTTCTCTCTCTATATTTCATGATAACTACAGTATTATAACTTTATTTGTAGCAAAACTGATTTGCAAATTGTAGAAAATGTTATACGGTTGCCGTCAGTGAGTTAGTACTTCCTCATTGAAATGAAAGGAGCAATAAGTAAACTGCTTGTAAATTCATATGCTGCGTTGTCATTTATTATAACTAATTGTTACTTTACAGAAAAGCTAATTGGGCTGCTCAGTAAATGTAATACATGAATAATGTGCACCAACACAGAACAGCAACATACAGGACTGACCTGTTTAAATAAACTAATCCGTGCAACATAAATGAAACACGCTCATTTTAGAACTGATATATGAGGGCAACTCTGGCTAGAGGTTGTGAACTGACCTTCCAGGCAGGATAGCAACCTACAGTAGTAGATTTTATGAAACCTAAAGAATGCAAACTTCTTATGTGATATTTATTGTAGTACTTTCAAGGAAAATTGGCAATTACCTTTTTTTGTATGGAATTCCACAATATTCAGTTCTGAATACATTATTTAATACATTACACATTAAAACTTTTAATTAAAAGTTATACTTTAAACATTAGTAGGAATAAAATAAATAAATAAAAAAAACACTCAAAACCAAAAATCATTGTGAAGGGATTGAAAGGCCCAGAACAATATACTGAGGGTAAAATGTGTATTGATAGAGCAGCTGTCTTATTGCCTTTATTAGAAAGATATTAGGGTCATCTATAGTTAGATATTTGCAAATTGGTACATTTGAAAAAAAAAAACTTTTAGTTGCAGCAAATGCAAGTAGAGCACATTACCAACACACATTAACCTATTTTACAGTATAACGGGAGAACACTTCAGAATAGCCTATAAGCAGAATATTCACTAGTAAATGCAGTCTTCATCTGATGTTGAATACACCGTTTCTGTTGTGTAGAAGATACAGTATAACTTCTTCCCATTGTTGATTTTCCTCTGTGCATATTCATGAAATAAAAACTGCTTTTGAACCCTATATATTTTTATTAAATTCAATGCATTGCTTTTTCACATGAACTCTTATGAAAAATTCATGGTTTTCTCTTTCATAATGCACTAAAGGGTAACATTAGGGCGCCTTCCAAAAATACTTTTTATGCCTGACGTGGAAAAAGTGTTTCAATATTCTGCTTTTATACAGCTAATAGACACATGCATCTTGATAGATGGATGGCAGGATAATCTCCTCTTTAACCATAGGGATTGCTTTGGCAGCATCCTCAAGAACCAGTGTGCCTGCAGCACCGCCCTTTAGTCTCAGCAGTTTGGACGGGTGTCAGCAGAACTTGTCATTGCAACCCTGTAAAAAAGATCTGTCATATTTAAGATGCACAAACCCTGTTTGGATTGGCCTAAAACAGTGCCAGAAGTTATCTACCGAACATAAATAAGCAGGAAAAAGGAAAGACAAAATTGCTTTTTTGGTTGTTGATATTTTTAAAATAGACATCATTTATATATTACTATACAATACCTTGGATACATTATAAAGTGACAGTTTGCAAACTTAACTGTAAAAAAAAAAAAAAGAATACAAACATCTCTTCATTTGATAATCACATGGAGGTTTACATATAAATTAGTAAAGTAAAAATTAAAAATAATTTATTGATAATTATAAGCTATTAGTATAAAAAAAATGTTTAGAAGAAACCTATCCAAAGGCAAACAGTATGTTGGGATGTAATACATTATTTTATGTATTTAAATCTTGCAAGTCAACATCCTGACACAGCTTTAAGATGAGGGGGCCTGATATTTAACTGTTTAAATATAGATATTTTTTTTATATAAATGTGCAAAACAATCCAGCTCTTTACTGGTCAACTGAAAGTAATGCATAGAAATTCTGTAAATCAACCAAGCAGTACAGACATTAGTTTATTTTTTTAAAACAGACTGCTATATAATTAGCACAGTGGGCTTTGTTTAATATTAAAATGTTAATTCTAACCACACAATAGATGAAATAAAATAGGCACTAGGGGTCTGCATGTGCGCACTTTATAATGAAGGTTCAGACCCTTTTCTCATAGTCATAGTCCGCATTTATTTTACAACTAATTAAGTTTTTTTTTTTTTAATAAACACGGCACGTCAGACATTTTTCTAAATTGTAAAGGAATTTTATTTTCCAGAAATGTTTCCTTTTTTTCAAAAATACTGTCAGTAAACACTGTCAAAAACAAAACAAAAAAATGCTGTATGTCCAGTACAGTATGTGTATATATTTGTGCTTTTCTACTTTTGAAGTGCATATCCTGTTTTGGGGTGGGTTCCACATTCCCGTTAGAGCTCGTATTTCTAACAAGACCCGCTCTCATTTTTTAATCCGTTAATACCAGTGGAGCCAGACATGCCCATTAATGACAAATAAAGAACACAATTAACACCATGTAACTTTGGCATTAGCAACACATGGCTGAAGTTAAAATTATACTTGTATGTGGTGAATCTTCCACTTTTTTTCCTAACATAAGTATGTTTTGTGCCAAGGTATAGCTCATATTAGTTGGTATTCTGTGAGCTTCTTTATGTAATTGTAAGCCCAGCTATTATCCTTTGTGGTTCATCATCTACTGAATATGATCCGTATGCTTGGTTTCTGGCTTCAATTTCTCCTGAGACTAGCATTGCTTTTATCACAGTGGGAACAATTAGAATGGTAAAAAGTCAAGTTATTTATTACATTTGCAACTAGCACATATGTTCCTTTTCTACATATGCAGAAACCTTCACTGGGTGTATTGAAGGGGTTAGCAGTGTAGCAATAAGCTTGAATACCCCTTTATTGCATAAAGCAACTGATACCCTCCAGGAATGCAAATCCTTGCTCAGCTTTGCCAGCATGTTTTTTTATTACTTGCCTTAACTTGCTCTGGTTTCCAGTGATATCTGCACACACTGAATATTCATTCCTCAAACTTATAGTTTAAACGTTAACACAACCTTCCATTAATTGTAAATGGTCTGCACTTTTGTATTTTCTTTCTGCATCTAATATTCAATAATAATATAGCAGCTGAAACACGATATTGTTCATGTTTACCGATAAGAGACATAAGTGGGGTCCTAATACCTGATGCACTGTGAGTTAATCTACAGTGTTGTTAAGCTAATTAAAAATAAAAATAAAAATAAAGTCTGGAAAACTATATGAGCTGTAGGAAAGCTGAGCCACTTCCTTGGTTGTTTTGTTACACGCAGTGTTTTACAGTGGTTTGAAAAAGGTGCCGGTATGTTCCGGGGGGAGGAGGGGGTGGGGGTGGATGATTTTACCACATTCAGCTAGAGCTACGGATTATGTATCGTTTTTAAATGCCATCTGCAATACTTTTAAGAATTTTTTGTGTTTTAATGTTATACAACGAAAACATAAAAATTGTTTTTATTGTCAGTTTAGATTACGCATCATAAAAGGTCTATATAAATTCAATATTAAAAAATCTTTTTTTTTTTTTTAGTGAGTGCTGTTGAAGTTTTGGGGTGCTTCCAAATGGGATTATACTACATGCTACCCACCAGGGGGCTCATGTAACACCTTGAATAGACACTATTTCATTTATTTGCATCACGACAAAACCTTTCGCAAAAAAACCCCAGCTATTTATATTTCTTTGAGTTTATTTGCTCTTGTCCAGATCCTGGCCTATGAGAAGTTTGCTGATTTAGTTTAGGCTTGGTGCTGACTTTTTGTAGGTCTGATGTTTTTGTTTTGTCCAAACTGTCGGAATCGTCACTCGGTGATTGCTCAGTCTTAGATTGCTTTGGCTAGCCTAGATTTTCATTTTCACACCATAAAACTAGCACACAAAAATAAAACAGATGAAATTCAACACGAAACTGGTATGATTTCCAACATACATAAGTAATGCAGTTGCAGTGACCTACAGGGGAAGTGATTCCGGAGAATTAGGGCATTATTATTATTATTATTGTTTATTTAGCAGACGCCTTTATCCAAGGCAGCTTACAGAGACTAGGGTGTGTGAACTGTGCATCAGCTGCAGAGTCACTTACAATTACGTCTCACCCGAAAGACGGAGCACAAGGAGGTTAAGTGACTTGCTCAGGGTCACACAATGAGTCAGTGGCTGAGGTGGGGTTTGAACCGGGGACCTACAGCCTCCATGACCTGAGGTGAAACATACTCGCTCTATGCAGAGACACTAAAGAGACACTACCCTCGGTGTACCTCTAAAGAGAGGATGTTGTAGTTCTAATCTTTAAGCGATTAAAAAATCTTTCCTTGAATCTGATTAGGCTGCATGATATGGAGCTCTTGGACAGTTCACACTAATTGATTTTCTACACTTTAAAGTGTTCCTGACTTAACTGCCTTAGAAGCATGAATCGCTGATTAGTAAACTTCAAAGTACAGAATAAAGCACCTTTGCCTTTCACCATCTACTCAGAATGAAAATAATTTGTTGGTTATTCGCCCATAAACTAATCGAAACTGCAAGGAGTGGGTCTCTAGTGAGGAAACCTAATACAATTGGTGTGCTTCAAAATGTTCTATCTCACCTGTAATTTCCATGAAATATGTAGTGACTAGGATATGGTTATAACGGAATCATCCTTGAATAATCCTTATGATAGTTTAGATTAACCACAGATATATGGAACGTTAGTTTGACACCTTGACAGTTATTAGATCAACTTACATTGATAAAACTTACATTGATTTTTGCTTAAATGACTAAAGAAATACTATCTACATACTGTTTACATACATGTTTTTCATTTTATTGCTAGCCTCTCTACAACGTTAATTTGACTTATTATTTAGGACATCATTGTGTAGTGTTGGACACTATATTAATAACAACCCATATTCTGAACAAGAGAGGTATCTCAAAGTGCAAGGAAACTTTTCAAATGTACATACTATAATGTAATATACAAAACTGTACTGAGGTCTAATATTTGGCTTATGAAACCATTGATTATACAATGTAATACAGAATGCTCATCATTTTGCTTTAATGTCACATTACACACCGGACGCGTATTTGCTTCCCTCAAGGAGTCACAGCAAACGTGCAACAATAATTAAGTCATTGTCCATTGTCGTTGCTACCTGAAAGACACACAAACCTGGTTCCTGAGTGGTAAGTTTCAAAACAACCGAGGTGATCGAGCAAAATAAAAAATAAAAAAATCCAAATTCACTGGCTCACATCTCTTGTCATGTTGCTCACTTCATAAGTATTGCTACTAGCTTACGTATAACCAAAATTTTGAAGAGCAAAATAGTTATATTTGGCCGTATTCGTAAAGCATTGACATTCCAGTAAATACAGAGGACTTCAATTCATTTACTGGCACAATAACACTTTATGAATACAGCCCATTGTCCAGAATTAGAGAGGGATCTGGCTTTACACAAAGGGGTTTCCTGCAATTTCTAGACACACTGGACAGCATTTTCTAACCTGTTCTGTGATTTTCATGAAATTGCCATAAGGTGACCAGATGGCCTTGTTCTGATTGGAATTGAGGCAGATTTTCTAAGAATTGTTTTGAATCCTCTTTATTTTTTTTAGTTCTTGTTATTATTAATGTTACTTGTTTTTATTTTCTTATAAGAAAGGATCAATGTTGTAACATGGATTTGGTTAGCCTGCACAACATTCAGACCTGCTGTTACAAACGATGCAAAAGTTTGGATTGTCTGATTGTAACAGTTGCATCAGGAATATGTTAAATACGTTGTTTTCAGTTATTTTTCATATAAACCTAGTACATCTATGCATTTATGTGTGTGTGCATGTTTACAGAGCTATGGATATAAGTGCATTATTTTTAACATGGGGCAATATTGTAAGTGAAAGTTATTTTAAAATATGTTTTCTTCCACACATTCGCAGAATTGTTTATTCACGATATGTGTATAGTTCCCATAACATGTTTGCTGTACATATTAGGATTTCATTGAGGGTTTTTTGTTTGTTTTTGGGGTTTTTTGTCAGTGAAGATGTTTTTGTTTGTGCATACTGTACATATGAAGTAGGCTGGTGGTGTGTAGAAATCTTATACAGAAATGTTTAGATTTTTTTTAACTAATGTATTAATAATGTAATAGGATATAACATTCCTTTTTACTCCCTTCATACACTTTAAACACAGGAATCCTGAGCATGTATACAATATTTTCTACTGAAATGTGCACAGTGTAAACTACAGCTGTTTGCCAACATCGATAACAACATTATAGACAGGTTGGGAGGCTTGTGTGGAGGAACAGAATATGATTGAGGATTAGACTTCCTGACAGGATTTATGTAATTTCATTTTGCCATCTGGAAGAAAATAAACCATTTTTGAACCTTCAGAAAGAAATATCATTGCAGTTATTTTAAACTGAAGTGTATTTTGTGTTTTGAGATGATATGGAAACAGAAAAAGCAGTGGGAAAAATCACTTTTAGGTGAAGAATGCAGTAATGAAATCAGAGCGTTTTGCTCACCTGAAAGGGCTGTATTGTTCCACGTGTTTACTGCTTTTACTATTTTTTTTAGTAATATTTAGTTAGACTCATAAAAGCCAAGTCACTTTTTAATTAAATAGATAATTAGTAAAGCTGACATAACATGTTGGCTAACAAGTCTCTTAACTTGTATTTGAAGACAGGCAAACAAGGATTTAACTTTAAGGATCTGTGTGTGTTGTGTTCAGTTCCAGGGTTAGCAACATCCATTTAATTTGTTAAACATCTATTAGGCCAGGTTTTTCAAACAGGATTCTGCTCAAGTCTTATTCTCAAGCATCTTCAATTCCTCAACCCCTGTAAACATGGGCAGGGCAACATTGAAAGTGAGGTAGTGTATCTGTTATACCACTTTATTGATACGAAATATAAAATAAGAACAAATGCAGGGCCCTATTTTCCATTGCATGTTAATGTTGAGGCATGACATCATGACCTTGTTGTAACAGTTCACAGAAATAAGGAGAATATACGCTAGAATCATACTTTTTAAATTATGCGTGCTTCACATTGCCCTATTATTATCAACTTTAACAGATTAAACTGAATGGGCATTTTCTTTCTTTTTTTTAAAATTTAGTAGTCGCCAAATAGATTTTACCCCGTTTTTCTCCCAATTTAATATATCCAATTGTATTTTAAGCTCAGGTCACCGCTACCACCCCTGCACTGACTCTGGAGCGGCGAATATGAGCACACGCTGTCCTCCGAAGCGTGTGCCGTCAGCCGACCGCTTTTTTTTTAACTCTGTAGGCCCGCCATGCAGCCAACCCAGAGCTACAGCGTCGGAGGACAATGCAGCTCTGGGCAGCTTACAGGAAAGCCCGCAGGCTCCCAGCCTGTCTACAGGGGTCGTTGGTGCGCGGTGAGCCGAGGACACCCTGGCCGACCAAAGCCCACCCCAACCCCCCCCCGGCAACCAATTGTGCGCCACACCCTGGGAACTCTCGTCCTATTTTGTACACAACAGTACTCGCACACTTTTGGTCACCATCACAATTGCTACATGAAGCTGGTGTTACTGTATTTTGCTGCTGTTAATACAGCACCTCTGTACTTTTAGGCATTTGTGATCGATCAGATTGTCATGGTCCCTTTCAGGCTTCAGTTTAAAACATGTGATATGTCGTCTTTTTTTTTCCTCTACAGGCTGACATATGTGTGTGGAACTGGTGCGACTTAACCACGCAAATCATGTTAAGGTCACCAATGGCCATTGCTGCATGGCCTGCATTAATTTTGAGCCCTGTGTGTGTATATAAAAAAATAAAATAAAATATAATATATGTAAGAATTATATATATATACATGTATATATATATATATATATATATATATATATATATATATATATATATATATATATATATATATATATATATATATATATATATATATATATATATATATATATATATATATATATATATATATATATATATATATATATATATATATATATATATATATAAGAATTATATATCTTTTTTTAAATAATGTAAGAATTTTATGACTTTCTCGCTATGGCATAGAATTCTCGGAGGAGTCCGTTGAGTTTGTGAAGGTCGTATTTATTTACATCGTTGAGTTGGATTTGTTTGAATAGTAGGAAGTCAGAAAACACTGAAAGCAAAGTTTTTATGACGATTTTAGTGTTTGCAGCATATTTGTTTTGTAGTATATTTTGGAGTTTGTGTAGAAGTTACCTATGTCATTCAATGACATTTGAAGATACTGACCTGTTTCACATGTATTCTATTGTAAGCTCTTTGGAAATCTGAAGAAAGATTCATTATAGTTTGTAGAAAACCAGCTTCACTTGAGGTTTCTGAATCGGGAAATGTGAGAGGCCCAGTTGAGTGCCCATGGCACTGGAGTGCTGAACTTGATTCAGTTTGTTATAATAGCACATTGTCAAGAATCCTTTTTTCCCCCCTTGCAGCCATAGGGTACAGAAGACAGGCTTGGCACAGAGCAATATGCTAGGTCTTTAGGGAAAGAAACGTCTACTTTTACATGGCTTTCCCTGTGAACTGAACTGAAATTAGTATCGGGTTATAACTGGCCAAACTTTCCCAAAGCTCCTGAGCAGAGATTTGTCCACAAACTTATATCGGGGCTTAAGCCTGCTTTAATTTACAGAGTGCTTTTAGGGCCCCTTTGCGTATTCCCCTGGTGGTCCTTTGAAAGCCAGGTGTCTGGGATTGTCTCCAACACTCTTTCTTAACAAGCACCCTAGATCCAAGCCTAATACTTGAGACGCAGGCTTTTTTTCAGACAGCCTATTTCCATAATTCCTGTTCATTCAGACTCTGCTGGAGTTTTGAAGTGATTTGTGAACTTTGATAGGTGAATGGTGCATAGTTGCATGCTTGAGCTAACGCAGTCTTAAAATCCACAAACTCATATCTGTATAGCTTGATTGCTGCAATCCTTTCATAGGGTTTAAGCCTTAGCAGAACAATGTTTAAACTTTTTTTTTTTTCTTCTGTTGTACAGATGGGGGGAAAGTTACGTAGACAAAAAAACATACAGACTGATTGAATTTCTAAAATTGATTTGTAAGACTTGTATGCTTTGTTAGACTGAAAATAATTTTTGTAATTCAAACTTTTCAAGAATATAAGTTGCCTTCCTTTTTTTTTCAAGTCCCCATTTACTGATGTGTTGAACTATATTTATTAATAACTAGCGTGGGATACAGTTTTGTTATCCCACTTCAGAGGGATAACATGAGTGGAATTACATGCTTACCAGGACTAGTTTTGAATATGTCACTGCTTTCATTCCAATCCAGTGATGTGCTGCTGAAATTCAGGACAGAGCTGCGCTTCGTAGTTCAAACAATACTGCCACCGATACGTGTTTAATAACAACCTAAAAATGTCTTTAAAACTGGTAGTGGTCGGAAACAACAGACTGAAAATGGACAGACTGAGCTCAAGGTTATGTCTAAAAAGACCAGTGCTAAATTTGTACAGAGAGATGATTAAGGATATGATTTTGTCAGTGTAAAAATCATGGCACAGTCAAGGCAAAAATAGACCGACCATTCACAGAATGGTCACACCTAAAATTTGAACTTTTAAAAAAATATATTTTTATTAATTATAATATTGTAATGTTTTAATATTTGTGCTAAATAAACATGCTTTTTTAACAGTACCTTTTCAAACAACTGTAACAGGAATATGCTTACATTTTAATGAACATGTACTCCTTGTCCAATGTAAAAATAAAATAAAATAAAATAATGATCTGAACACTGAAATTTAGTTTTTAAAATAAATGCTCTAGCTGTAAATTGAGAATTGTACAACAATGTCCTTTTTGTTAGTGTCTATTTAAACACAGCTGTGGTTTTGATATTACAAGATGTACATGCAAAGTTCACTTTTGATGCAATGTCTGTCATCCCTGAGCACATTGTTAAGAGTAGAAGGATCATTATGCATTTTTTCAGGTACTGTTAAGCATCGCTCAGGGCAACTACTGCAAGCTGCAGATCAGGGTTTGACGCTTCTCCAAAAGTGTAAACCGTCCCTTTCTTTAGATTTTGCATTATCAAGGGTATGCAGAGGTATATTTTCTGCACAGAAGGCTTGGATTTAATTTGAAGTTTGATTCTCTTTTAAAGCTGCTCCCCCCGCTTTCATGAAGTTGTTTGGGATATAGCTCGGCTAGTTGCTTCGAACTTCATTTAGCCACGTCATTTTTTTGTATTTCTGTGTAAGCATTCACCTGTATTTGACGTTATGGGGACACCGTCAATTCAAAACAGGTGCACATTGCACTTTCTGTTTTCACACTGAGTGGAAACAAATGGCAAAATTCACAAGCTGTGACCACCGTGTTATCGTATCCTTAACAACAATGCCGTTCTTAAGAACCGCATATTCAAAATAACGCGTTTAATTGAAAAAGTACTGTACTAGTGTTACAAGTTTACAATCTCGTATTCCACGTCAGATAAGTTAGTCGTTGTGGCAATGTGCCCCGCCCCTGTGTGCATGTGTGTGTGTTATATGTTGTATGTTGCGTGTGTTAATGTTGGTGTATAGTCATTGGGACACGGGATATAAACGGGTCTGTGTTTCACATGTATTTAAAAATGTAGATTTGTATTTAGGCACGAGGTTGCACTTAATTCACGTGCTGGGATTCAAGTGAATAATTAATTAGTAATTGAATCCCAGCACAACAGTATATATAGATGCGTTTCACTCACTTTCGGGGTTGGGTGTTCGGTGAGTGGAGAAGCGGGATAGGAGACGGAGGTGATAGTTAAAGTATTAGTAAAAGTGTTCTTACTCACCGTGTTTGTCTGTTCGTGTGTGTTTAGTGTATAGTCCGTTTTGTTTGTCTATTTATTTTGGGCGCCAAGTGCCGTGTCCTGTGTTTGTTTGTACAACCTTTTATTTTCTGTTCTGTTAAATTATTAAATGCTGAGCGCGATCACGCGCTCAGCTTCATCAAGACCCCAAGTCTTTGTTTATTGATTTCCTGGCTCTGGTCTGACGTCACCCACTCCGGCCGTCTTTGTGACAGTCGTGTATGCAGAAAAATAAATTAAAAGCAACCACAGGAAAAATAAATAAATAAAATATGCCAGTAATTTCAGAGACTTATTTATTTGTTTAGCCCATGGATGTATTCTCCAGCTAGAGACCCGTACACCTTTGCCCTGGCTTGCTCTCTTGTATTTGTCTATGTCGAGAGAGATGCATCTCCTCTGTTACAACAGCCCGTCACACGAGCAGCAGCAGAGCAACTTAGACTCTGCTCCATGTCACTTAAGGCCTAGACACACCAGTGCTTCACTTCACCTAGCAGCACTTTTTGGTATAATGGATTTCTATGTACCCTCAACACTAGGGCGTTGCTTTGCGTCAAGCCTAGGAGTGGCATGTCCAGATTTCTCCCAGAGCAATTTGTCGCCCTTCTCGACCAATGTGTCTGCACTCAACGTCACCAGAAATAATAAATTGGAGGCTCATCGCTTCGGAAATGGACATTCCAGGTGAGTTATTTATAGGTTGGTAATTACTTTGGGAAATCGAATGGGGTTTTGTCCAGTCATCTGCCTTATCCCGCTTACATAAAACTGTAATCTATAAACACAGCTAAGTGGTAAAGGTGATTTGACGTTTGATATTCATTTGATATTCGAAACTGCATCACCTAGGCTTTCCAAACCAACTTTAATGTAGAGCTGGACAGTTGTGGATATATACACAACCTTTTCTTTAACTGTGAATCCTATAAATAATTTGTGAAAATCAATACAATATCCCATATCCGCGTATATTAAGCATGCGTGAATAATTAAGCTTTATATTGAAAACCATGTGACTTAGGCTGTTAATAGTAAACGCCAGTCTTTGCTTTGAAACCGCATTCATTTCATGTAACTAAACAAACAAACAACTTGTTTATATGTATTTGTAGTTATTGTATTAGATTGTAAGTTGAAATCATGTATCGTAGGTTTCCGCAAGCTTCAGTTTGTGGTCTGAAAGAACAGCTCTGTGTAAATGTATCATTCATAGTGCAACAAAACTTGTGAGAAAATCTAAACTAAAATAAACTGATTGTAATAAATTAAGAAAAAAATGTATCTGAAGGAAGATCAGACAGAAGAAATGTCTATTTTGTGTTTTGCCGTCCGGGCAATTTTGTGTTGGCCTTGCTTTTTTCCCCACTCCTTTGGGAATGGATAACTAAAAATGATCCAGCATGGACTGTTACTGCCTACAAAATCTTAACACTGTTCTATTAAAAGAAACACACACACACAAACTACTGATTAGTACAGTAGAGTGGGGGCAACCAGAGTTTTTTTTTTTTGAGGGCTCAACATCTCAGTTGCTGCTACCTATTACCTGATCCTCTTGTCCACCAATCCTGCATCACTACAGTTCAGTTCCTTTTTCTTGAATCTCTCGCTCTCACTCCAACCCTTGGAGTCCCCTCATTCGCACTGATCGGCAGTTGGCCACCCGCCTAACTGGAGACAACAGAGGTTTTATACATGTACAAATGAATCTCATTATTCAGTGATTGCTGTGGGACCCTGAGAGGGTGAATTCCAAAAAGTGACATTAAATAATTTTAAGTCAAACAAAATACACAGCATTAAATGTGCAAAATAGTGTGAAAATAAATTAGTGGTGGGCTAAGGACCTCTCTAATTACAATAAGTACATTAGCTGTGTTTACATTATAAAGTTCAAATTCAATGACCACTGTTTGGGTTGTAAGTGCAACACTTTATTATCACAGATGTAAGTACAGTTAATTTACACAATAACATGCACACAATTATTATCAAACTCTACCTGGGTGAATGTGAAGTGCATATTTTTTCATCCTGACACATCCAACATGTATTGGCCCTCAACCCTTAATCATCATGTATCAATTATGATGTACAAGCTCTAAGTATGTGTGCTGTAATCATTTATTGACCCATACCAATACTTATGTGCAATGAATTAAACCTTTTTGCATTTAATGGTTACTAATCGCAGAAGGTACAGATATGTTGGGCCATTGACCTTATTATGGAGGGACGCAATGAAAACAGCAAATGCTATTCAGGGTAATTGCATATTAATAATAATACAATTATGAAATGAATGTGCCAACATTGTTATTTGTGTAAGAAAGCACAGATGTGCTTTTTCTTATTTCAGGTGATCCCAAGCTGAAATACGTCCCGACCTCATCAGTTTGGTGTTAATAGCCTGTCAATAATGTCAAACACTCTGTATTGCAATCCTATGAAATGAGAAGTTGAAATGTGTGTTAAAACTGAAAAATTGCTCTCGTCATTGCTGATATAAGTAAAAAAGAAAAAAAAAAGAAATAAAAAAAAATCCAAAAAAAAAAAATCGGTCACTACTGTGAATTATCGACATCCCTGTGTGATTCATATACTGTGTGTTGATTTGTTTTTATGTAGGTTAACATAGACGCGGTTCCTTACATCATAGTGTTCTGTGCACTGTGAATTGTTTTTTTTAAACATAAATTATATGTACATACAGTAGTCTTCGCATTTAGGAACACCTCCGAAGAGAACACTTCGCCTAAGGGAACATCCTTGCAGTGAAATCGATTTTTCCCATTGTAAATGCTCCGGCTAAAGGAACAGGAACTTCGCTTAATGAAGTTTAAAGTTAAAATAATAATTACATTATTTTACTTTAATTGTTGTATAACGTTTTTAACATGCTTGTAACGGTAATTTAGTAAGGAGAATAAAACTGAAGTTTGCATCCTTCTATGATCATTAAAACTAAAGTTACATCAAAAGTAAGTTTTATTTTAAAATTTTTATGTTATCTCTCCGGGGAGGGGGGAGTTACTTATGTTAATGACACACATTGCTTCTGTAAAAGAAAGTGTCATTCAAACTCTGGAAGCCAATGAAAGAACTGATTTCGTTAAGGATAAACTATTTTGTAACAATTGTAAGTCGCCCTGGATAAGGGTGTCTTCAAATAAATACTAATAATAAAAATAATAATAATAATAATAATAATAATCCAGGCCTTTAACTGCGTAGTACCAAAAACGACTGTGAACTGGCTCTATCTCTAGCGCACACGTGAACTTGTAGAATGAATAACACGTTTGAGAATTTTAAGAAAACGTTGGTGAGTTATATTACGCCTGACTGAAAATGTTTCTCATTATGGTAGTCTACGAATGGAGCTAAAATCTTGCTCTTGCTATGAATGCATGACTGAAGAATTTTTTTAAAGACCCCAAAAGAACCATTTGTAACAGTTTCATTTTATAACTCCTGACACATTTGCCTGTAGCTAAAATGTGTTCATGTGTAATATTGATAAAGAATTGCATAATTGTACGTCCCTGCCCCTTTCCCCTTGGGCTGTCGCCCCTAAAATCAATAGGTGTCTGCAGCTCCAAACATGCAATAGCACGTTTCATTCAATAAACTCAATCTTGAGTTGTGCCAAAATACAGCCTTAGATGGAGACGAACAGAAGAAAGAGAAAGCTGACAACAAACAAAACATCTGTCTTGATGGGGAAGACACAATAAATCATTGGTGTGAAGTGTGCTATTAAATCTTATTTTTCCCTTTTATACAAAAGACCCCCTTTTATTGGTAGTCCAATATAATATGGCATCATGTCTGTGTAAGGATTTTCAATAGTAAGAGAGCAGCAGTGTAAATCTTAAATTGTGTTTATTTAAATGAAACCATTTATTATTAATCGATTAGACCAGTCAGTGTCAATAACTCTAATAGCAAGTGCTTCACAGTGGTTGCCTTTGGAAGAAAATGGCTGATGACTACCCGTGTTGTGTATAAGTGTATGCTTTTAACAGAAGGAATAATACATCTCTACCTCTGTTTGCCATATATCTTTGTCGGTTGTCTACAAAAAAAAACATTTCACCTTGGCATTCAGATGTTTATTGAAAACACATACTACACAAGAGATGCTTTGGAATGTATTTGAACACTGGAGCAGTACAGAAAGGAAATTCACACAAAAAAAAGATTTCTATGTGCCTGGAAAAGACTTACAAACATGGACTTCTAAATTATGTCTGTCGATTTTTACATAGGTTTAACATTTTCTATCATTAGTGTATCTAAAAAACTAATTTTGGTATAAATAGTGAAACAACTATATACAGCACAGCAGAGTGTTGTTTAATCTGGTACAGTTGCTTGTTTTGTTGCTTGATCAATTTGTTCAATGACAGGTTAGAAAATGATGTACCATATTTACCAGTAATGTAATAAGAGCTATAATAAACAATTCTGACTTCCGAAAAGAGTATGTACAGCCAAAATAAGGCAGCAGAGTCTGTGAAGTGTTGAGAAAATAATACTTACCTTTTAAAAAAGAGTAGTGGATTCATATGGATTCTGTGTAAAGTATTATAACAGCATGGTAGAGTGACTGTGGCAGCCAGTTTAGGGTGATCATATGGTCCCATGTTCACCTGGACTGTCTTTACTTTTCTTTCACACCCCAGTGCATTCTGATACATTTGATTCTCTTTAGAAGGTGAATCAGAAACTACACAATGTGAGTTGCACAAAAAAAACACAAAAAAACGGGCAGAATACTTGCATATTCTGTAACATCTCTAACCCCTTTCCCTGCTTTATTGCTGGATTTCCTATTGAGGAACAAAATAAAAGACCACTCAAAGTTTCTATATAATGCATTGATGTTGACTTTTAAGATTGATCCACAAGGAACAATTATCTGTACATTTGTATATGTTTGAATGGTAAGTGTTTATGTTTGATGTTTATTGTTACAATATATATGAAATACGGGTAAATTAACTAGAAGAGACCCACCACGGTAAATAACTTGGCTTTGTAGTTTACTCAGCGCTGTCAGTAACTAGGAAGTAAAGGGAAGCAATATTATATACTGGGATATAGTACATACATGAATACATATGTATGTCACAGAGTTTTGCATATATCTCGAGAGCCACTGAAGGCATCATAATCTGACTGTCTGTATAGATTAGCGTTAAGATATATCTTGAAGTGCTTATTTAATTGTAATGCCATTGTTTAGCACAAGGCACTGAAAGTATCAGAATCAGTTTCACAGGTGCATGTTGTGGATCTACTTTTTCATGTTACTGATAGCTTTAAGTTTGTGATTACAGCTGTGGCAGGGGATGAATGTCACCGACATGTTTGGTAATTAAGTATGGAATTGTATGTCACTGCCAGTTTTTGTGCATGTGGTTTCGTGAATTGGACTGCTCTGCACTCAATTCCCCAAGCCTGAAGTCAGATTTAAACCAGGTCCCAGAAGTGTTGGGCAGTGTCCAGAAGCGGAAAATTCCAACTGTGCCACCCAGACTCTACTTAGCATTCTCTTGAATTACAGTGAATTACAGTACTTGAGGTAAAATACAGACAATTCTATAGAATATGTAAGCAATAATTTGTTTAATGGAGAGTGCATTGGATTGTGAAAAGTGTTAATTAGCTCATTATCCATTTATCATGTTTCTACCCTCCACTAAACCAAATTATTGCTGTTATACTCCATTAAAAAAATAAAAAATAAACGATACAATAACTTTAATATATTCTTTTGGGTCCCGTTCCCCCCCCCCCCCCTCCCAAAAAAAAAAAAAAATTGGAAGTTAATGGACAAACAATATTTTGCTTTTGCTGTATATTACATTGTATCATTTAATAGTACTATTGTATTTCTTTGTGTATTAGTATAGTGAATGGGGAGTCTTCAGGGCTTTTTAAGATCAAGTTTAAGTGTACAACATATCTGGTTGCAATCACAAATTGAACATGTAAAATCTGTGCTTGCCTGTTCTTTTTAAAGCTCTACATGCTCTAACTGCTGTATGACCGGTACCCACCATGTTTCAGCCTTTAGCTGTCATGTTGCACGCAAAATTATGTTGAATTAATTCAGTTTGTATGAAGCAATGAATCAGATTTTTAAATGTTTTACTGTAACTGTCAGGATCCAATTTAAACCTCCTCATTTCATATAGTTTAGCACCCCTTCTCTTCATGTATGCATTGGAATGTATATATTAAAAGATGATAGCACAGAGGCATGGCACTCAGATATTATCAACCTAAAATTTTGCAAAACAAAATGCACGTTTGTGGTCTTGTTTACAGGTAAAGAATGTGAGCCTCCTGCTCTTAGGTCAGATCTGTCAGCATGCTGTGGCTTGTGCTGACCTATTTTTATAAATACAAAACAACTCACTTAGTCGTCCCCAACGGGCTCTGTATAGGAGGTGTGCACATGATGTTAACAGCCTGTTTATGTATCCCTGCAGACTTAGTTTGGTGCCACTCTGCAAGACATACATTTGGCAATAAGTAGCTATATGAAGCATGTATGGAAGAATACAGTGAAGTGTAGTGTCTGTGGTAATAACAACTGGCATCACGGTCACGGTACTGCATTTAACAGTGATGTCATTGAACCAGTATTTGGTGATGAAATCCATAGGGTCTTTGATGAAAAATGTAAATCTCCCATCAGGTAGCTTCGCTGTGTGTTTTTCCAGACATGCCCTAAATGTAGTAACCATGCCTCAAACCATATCACGGTCAATTTCACAAAATATATCATTGTTCCGTGTGATATATGTTGGTTAATATGGGGCTGAAAAAGGGAAGCAGTCAATTTGAAATACATTAATTCTGACGGCTGTTTCCTAGTTGCACAAGCTTCCATTATGGTTAAGAGTAAATCAAAGTAGGAAAACCTTTGTCTGAGTTGTAATAGCTGAACCGACATCTAATTTCCCTGGACAATAAGTACATGACTGCAGGCCTCGCTAATTTTGTTTCCAGTCTTTACACTTATTGATTCCTTTGTAGACCTGTTTCATTCAGTACATAACATGCAGCATCATTTAAAACTATGAAGTTTACCGGATTTGACCTGAGGTAGATGAAAACAATACCATCTTGACGCAAACACCCCAGAGTCCCTCAGGGTTGGTGGTTTTAATCTGGACTGTGTTCACCTCTGTAACTGCTGAAACAGGTTAGAGATATTGACTTTAATTGAAGCGATTGACATGTGTGTTCTTATACGTGACCTATAAAGCAAAAGAAAAATAATTCTTATACACTATGAATAGTTCAGTGTGTGGACACCTTCAGCGAAAATTAACATTGTAATAAAGGGGATTTAATTGGCTTGGTTATAATTAACATATTGAGATCAGTTGCCCTTGAAAGTGGATCAGGCTGAAAATTGACATCTGCTTTGCAAATAACAGTAATTGTGGTCACCTGTATTTGGCTTTCTAAACTTTGTTGTAGAAAGTGTTAAGTATTTATCAAAGACAGAGACAGGCAGAGTGCACTGTGCCTGAGTAGACATTAGGCACTGCTCTGATTTTAGGCATTAACATGGTACATGCACCTATACATTATTATGTGGCAATGTTCTTAGTCCTGACGAGGATAAAGTTCATTAAGTTTCAGTCAGTGTTTGATTTAATCAATCTGGAATCGGTGGAGCATAGTGGCCACTGGAATGAGTGGAGATTTGTCTTTCTTTTGTGCACTGGGTTCACTGCACCTTAGTGGGAGAATTGATTAGCAGGGCCCTTCACAGCTCCTGTTTTGTCAATTTCACCTAATACCCTTATGCATGTATCAAATTCATCAGCATACGCGTATTACAAAATAGTGCAGCTTATAAAAATACATCTTAATAAAGTGTATTGGAAATATATTTTTTTGTACACTTCCTCCCAGGTCACTTGGCACACTGTGATTCCGTAAGAGATTATCTACTTTTGACCTTTTGTTTGTGGCAATCCTAAATACGTTTATATAATTTGAACAAATCAACAATTTTAGGGATAAAGAGACTTTTCTAGTCTTGTCATATATGTTGTGGTGACGACATGATCACAGATAATAGCAGTAAATTAGTTGTAAATCTAGTAACAAGTATCAAGTATCAAGACACATTTTTGAAGTTTTTTGCTGCGCAACCACAATGAATGCAGACTCCACCATCCCCAAAGTAATTTATTTATGATAATGTGCTCAACAGGGTAGCAATGTTAAGTTTTAAAATAAATGGAAAGAAAATGTAGTTCTTCAGTTTAATTCCATTATGACTTCAAAAAACGGATCCAATGTAGTGTCTTCAGGACATTCTTCCAAATTGATCATTATCTATTTTATTTTATATGTAAATGTAAGTTTGAAAAATACTTTTGCAGGAAACAAAATTGAACCCGTTATCAAATGGAACACTATTAAGCTTTTTAAAATATTTATGATAATAAATATATGGAGGTATGTTCGGTTGACTATTTTTCTCGTTCTCTAAAACTTTTTTTTTTTTTTTAACAGGTCTTGTTGAATTTGTATTCTGGTCTTTAAATCTGCCAGTCATGTTCCTGACAGTAATATTACTTTGTTGTCCAAGCCCAGAAAATAAGTACAAAAGGTCATTTTTATGATGGCATGTTTGTGTTCCCTGAGGTCTGTCAAACGTATAGTTAACGACAAGACAATAGGTGCGAGGGCCTTGTAATTAAAAATGATTTGCCAAATCATCTGGTAAATGGGCTTGATAAGTACAGCGGCATTCATTTGTTAAGTACTTAAGATAGAAAACCACAGGGGGAAATTAAAAAGGCTCGGTTGGATGCAAGTCATTGTTCGATTGAAATACTCTATATATCCTGAAGCCTGCATTTGAGACCCCCTGACCTAAAAATACCTAATAATTTTCAAAATAGAGGTCGGCTTTCCAATCAGAATCATTGACCTAGAATTAATGAGAAACACTGCTCTGATGCCAGGGACTTTTCCGTATTCTGCAGAAATGCTTAGTGGGTAATATGAAACCTACTTTTAGAAGTTTTTGCATACAGTCAGCGCTCTGATGTCTGTTACCCAGATATGTCAGTCGCGTTTTACCACCCTTGTATTAAGAATAAAATCAATCCCCATTTATATATATATATATATATATATATATATATATATATATATATATATATATATATATATATATATATATATATATGTATGTGTGTGGCAATGTGGCCACGCCCTTGTGCGTAGTTTGTGTTATATGTTGTATGTTACGTGTTGTGTGTGTAAATGTTGGTGTATAGTCATTGGTACACGGGATATAAACGGGTGTGTGTTTCACGTGTGTTTAAAAATGTATAATTGTAGTTGGGCACGAGGATTGCACATCACTTCACTTCACGTGCAGATAAAATGTGTATAATGTGTGTCACGGGATTGCACTTAGTTAATTCACGTGCAGTTGTACCGAGACTCCGATTGAATGATTGATTAGCAATCGAGTCTTGGTACAACTGCATAAAAGCTGCATGTTTTCACCCACTCGGGGTTAGGTGTTCGAGAGTGGAGAACGGGTGTGGAGAAGGAGAAAAGTACGTTTATAGTTGTCACTCACCGTGTTTGTTCGTGCACTGTCTGTTTACTGTATAGTCCGTTTTGTTTATATATTTATTTTTGGCGTAAGTGCCGTGTCCTGTGTTTTTGTCTTGCAACCTTTTTATTTTCTGTTCTGTTTGATTATTAAATGCTGAGCGCGATCACGCGCTCAGCTTCATCACAACCCCAAGTTTCTGTGTATTACTTCCTGTTTCTGGTCTGACGTCACCCACTGTCGGCCGTCTTTGTGACAATGTGTAACAAATTAATGCACTTACCCGTCACCAGTTTTCTGATACCAAGCCCATCTCTTTAGTGTTACGATGTAGTTGTTTATCCGTCAACGCCCACATTTTTTTTTTGTTTTTTGTGTTTGTTTGTTTTCTCGTAAGCCAAATCAGTCTGTCTTTATTGTGCAGTTACACAGTGCTACCTCCAATTTCACATCACGAAAATGCAGCAAAAACAAAGCGAATGAGACAAGCTACGGTAATGTGAAACAATTAAACAATTAAACAGTTTTAGATAGTGATATTTTTTTTTTTTGCTTTTGTGCATTTTCATTTGTAAGTGAACTGTGACATTAGGGCCTTATCGAGCACTATATTCTGCAATTTTGAATACTGACTTTGGATACTGTTTTAATTCTGGAAACTGGTGGTGTTTAATCTTTTGCTAAATTGCATTGCCTTTTATGTTTTACGCAGTTCTGTGCATGGGTAACATTTTGATTTAATTTGCTGTTGGCTCGTTAATGGGGAATTTTCCATGGTGCTACAATACGTACTGGATTTAAAAGTATGTACTGTATTACACGAGTCCACAGTCGTCTCTTTTGGCAAGTGACATTTCCAGAATCATATCGTTCTGAATTAAAATACTGCTTCTGTTGAAAATATAGTACTGTACCAACAAAACCAACTACAGTACATCTAAATGGAAGCCACCTTATTTTAAAACACAGTCCTTTCAGCTGTGTATTTTTGACATTGTATTTTTTTTGTGTTCCCTGAAAAATTGGACAAGGGTTGGAAAGGGCCAAAATGAAATAATCAGATATGCATTGCACTTAACCGTCATTTGAAGTAAAAATTTTATAGCGTCTAATATGCGAGTGCTGACCGTATTGCATTATTAAATGCTCAGACACTGCACATTAAGTATCATGTGTGATTCATTAAGTGCTTAGGGATGAACTTAGATTTTTCTGTCAAGGGTGGCAGGAACTCTCCATGCATTAGGTGGCCTTTCAGTGACCTGTAACACATTGTATTATTAAGTACTGGTAATACTTTTGACTATTTTTTAGAAAATCTATGTACAGCTTAATACAAGTTGAAAGCTTACATGGAATAGATCTATCAAAACTTACTGGCCAGCAAATGTAGAGCAACAGAGAAAATACAACAGAAAGTAGAAATAGTTTTGTTAACCAAGAAACAAAGCCTCATATAACCACCCATTAATCTTGGGTAAACTGTTTGTGGAATGTATTCACTAGCTCGGTTGTGTGGATGCCTTTGATGGGCTTTTTTAAAAGTCATTCCAGGGGTTCTTTGTTAAGTTTCAGGCACCAGTGCAAGCCAGGACAGCACCTTGGTGTGTTTGCAATACTACACAGTGTGGAAACATCATTATGACAACAGTTTCACGGGGTGTGAGCCAGGGCTGCGAAGAGTTCAGGAGACAGAAGAAAAGGGGATCCCGGTCCCAGCTCGGAGGAGAGCCTTCCTACTCGGAGGACAGGTGCAGACCTCAAAGGCTGATTGCTGCGGCAACCCCCGGGAAACCCGAAAGCACAGAAAAAAGAGATCTTCTGACTCGGTGGAGAGTCCGCGACCAGGTGCAGCGGCATCCCTCAGAGGGAAGGCCCTGGCATCGTTGAAGAGCCTGGAAAGGAAAAGAAAGAAAGAAGAATCACTGTCTCTCCGAGAGCTGCCCTTGGTTAAGGTGAGGCACAGACCTCAAGTCGGGCACACAGAAGTAACCTGCAGGGAACCTGAAAGCGAAAAGTTAGTTAGAGGAGTTAGCTTGGGACTTGAGGACTGTAGCGTAGAGTGGGCCATGTCCCTGGAACCGAAAAAAGAAAACGGAAAGCAATAGAGCCTCAGGTTTGAGGTTAGGTGAAGTGCACAAGCTGCAAAAGAATAGAGTGTGGCCGGGAGTCCCCTCTGACTCACGAGTTGAGAACCTCCCTTTTGAAGGCGTGGGTGGCGCCGGCCCACTAGAGGTCAGGGAAGTGAGTGTCATTCCACCCCGAGGAGACCGATGCAAAGGCAGCGCAGTATAGATAGACGAGTGGAGGAGGAAAAAACAAAACACTAGACAAAGAAGGAAGTTGTGACTGTGGTTTAAATAGGAAGTGGCGATTGATTGACAAGCAGATAGGCAGAGCGGAGCCCTGACTCTCACCCCCTGATCCCCACGTAGAGGTTATCATTTATTGCCTTTAAGGCTGGGGCGATGCCTAATTTTTCACTGTAGATATATCGTTCTCCAAAAAAGATACGATGCATCAATTCATATTAAATTGATTACATCAGTTTATGCATATACAGTAGTAATTTAAAAAACAAAACAAAAAAAAAACCCTGCAGAGCTCTCAGTATCGCATATAGTACTGTGCACATCCCTGTTAGCGACTCACTAATCTGTATCGAGGATCTTACCTGTTGACTCGCAGCCCAGAATTTGGACAAGTAAAAACACATGCTCAAAAACCATGGTTTTAAGACCATGGATGAGGCCTGCAGGGTTTTTATTGAGAACTATTCCGACATCTTTCCTGCTTTCACAAAACTTGCAGCAATTGCACTTTACGATACCTGTACCTTATATATCAGCAGAACAGGGTTTTAGCTATCAGAACAGAGTGCAGACCAGGAAACGCTCTCATTTACGTGAGGATCATCTAAAACATGACCATTTCAATGGATGTTCCTGAGAATTAATAAGACTTTGATTTGGAAAGAGCACGAGCCATTTTTTGACTTGGGTCCTAAAAGAAAAATTTAAAGAACTTTTAAACAAAAAAACTGTAAATAGTTATGATGCTGACAGCTACCCGCAGAGACATTGGTACATGTTCTACAACACTGATCTTTACATTGTGAATGGGGGATTTTCAAAAGAAAACGTTTCATGGTAAGTTTGTCTATGTGTCTGTCTATTTCTACCACCATTATGTATACTGTGTACTATTTTGCATGTTAACTTCATTAATCTGAAATAGTTACACTGGAAAGATACTAACACTCTGTTAGCTCCTCCTCATCTTAAGTTACATTCTCATTTTCATGGAGCTGGCCAGATGTGGATTTTCCAAATCCAAATGCAAATAGATTTGACTGTTGCTTCAGTTTCTCCAGAGAACATGTGTGTGTGTGTGTGTGTGTGTGTGTGTGTGTGTGTTTTTTTCCCTTTGCTGTCTCAGCTGATCACCCAAGCAAGTCAGGGAAACTCAATGGCCTGTAGCGCTGCAGCAGTCGCACCCCCCTGTCTGTGCCGTAAGGCAGCATAGACACCTCAACACTTCTTTCATCCCTTGTTGATGTTGGGATGAGGGGAATCTACTTGCTTTTAAAGTTTTTTAGTTTCTTAATTTTCTTTAACTTGTCAATAGCTGTCTATTCCGAACTGCAGACAACAGAGAATGAATTCGGAATGATAATTTCCGCCGTTCTACCCTAACTTCTGGCTGGTGCGCGTTACTATGGAAACAAGAAAAGGGGTCTGGTTCCACGAAAGGATCGGCTCTGCGAGATCAACAGGGTGGTGCAGATTCTGACAGTTAAGCAAAAAGCCTTTATTACAGAACCAAAGTTCTGTTTTATATCCTGTAAATGCTTAGTTGCCAATGTGGCAACTTTATGGTAAAATCTACTGGCCATATTAAAATTGAAGGTCACATTTAGCAACTGGGTGACCTGATTTGAACCACCCTGTAAGTAACTGAGAACTTGGTTGAAACTTTAACCAGAAGGCCCCGTAGCTCTCCAGGACCAGGGTTGGAGATCCCTGATGTAAGGCATCAATTGTAATATGGTACTTTTAACAAAACATCCCACAAAAATAAATGTGTTTATTCTATGCCATTGGTTGCAGTAGTTCTTATATGGTCTCACTGATTTACTGTAATCCACTACTACAGCCTACATGCTTTTCAGGAAGCCTGTATATTTAGTGGCATCTCTCAGCTGCGTTCACGTGCCTTCTCTCCCGTGTTTGTTGTGTGTTCACGGGAAACGCAACAAATTTGAAAAACAAGTCATAGATAACACGCTTCGATGCATTCCATGCACTTCGAAAACCACCATAACGCTTGAGTTGAATTTATGAAATTGTATCTACAGTAATTGGAATGATACCATGTGCCTGTTTTCTCAATTCCAACAATATATTGTTGTGTGATAAGACTGTTCTGGCAAGTAAAGTTGTCTGGAAATGTTCATAAAGTTTGATAGCTAATCTGTCATAGAAAAGGCAGTCAAAGGACTTACCTGAAGACAAGTAATTATCGCCATGAAGAACTCCTACTGTGGGGGAGAAGGAAGGAAGTATGGATAATGGCATTCGCTGCAAGAAACCTCATGTTGACCCCTTCATCAACAGATTGACGACTGTTATTTTATGGACAGGAGGCTATCCAACCTCTCCTATTCATTATCAATCCAGCAGTGATAAATGTGTCTATCATGCAGCACTCAGACAATACATCAACCTGTACCTTGCTAGAGGGAGGTTTAAATAGAAAACATAAAGGCTGTTAAAGATAAGAATATCCATTAATTACGAAACACATAATTCTTGTATGACCAAAAAATATTGCTGTATGTAGCCATAAAAAATGAGATATTAGTGGTACTCTAATAAAAAATATAAGTTATTATAAAGACAATAGTTAGGTAACATTAGATAAACAATAGTTTTGAAGATAACATTGTTATTGTTTGATGTTACCTGTTTGTGCACTTCAAGTAAATGTAGGTATAATCGTCAAAGGTTTCCAGATTTTAAGCCACACTATCGGTCAGATTTGAGTAAAGGTCTACAAGCAATGACTTACTATTTTAAAAGCAGGATAAGTCACCATCTTTTTTTTGTTAACAAACCCTAGTTCTTATTAAATGGTCACTTTAAATCATGCTAACGTGTTGCAGGAGCTTCATTAATATCAGAGCATCTATTTGAAATGGGATGAGCCTGTAAAGTAGACTCCAAAGCCAATACATTTTTACAGTGCATTTGTATTAAGTCATGACTTACACTGCTTATGTGACAATTTATTTTCTGATTATTTGTCTGTCAGAGTTGATATTTATTAGAAAGCAGTGCTGTAGCGGTCAGTATAATCCATATATGTAGGTATTTTAGTAATCAGAAACTTTTGAACTAACTGCTGTTCACTGACATGTCATCATGGTACTGCAAGAAATACTAGTTTTGGTTCATACCAAAATGGTAAATCAAAGTATGAAAATGTTCCTACTGTACTGTGGTAAAATCCTACCAATTGCTCATTATTATTATTATTATTATTATTTATTTCTTAGCAGACACCCTTATCCAGGGCGACTTACAGTGGTAAACAAATACATTTCAAGAATCACAGTACAAGTGATAATACAATTAAGTGCAAGATAAATACAATGACTTTGGTTCTAGCAAGTACAGATATGACAAAATGTGATTCAATAATGGAGCAGATAACAGTGTCAGTGATAGTTGCATCAGGATATAATTAAATACAAAATACTACAGATTAAATAACACTTGACAGATTACAGTAATCTAAAGTACAGGATTAAATGCAGTAAAATAGGGGGCAGATAAGAGCAAGTAAAGCGCATTTAAGGAAGAGTGATAAGTGTCCAGGGGGAAAAACAGGAGTTCTACAGGTGCTGTTTGAAGAGGTGAGTCTTGAGGAGGCGCCGGAAGATGGTCAGGGACTGGGCAGTCCTGACATCTGTAGGAAGGTCATTCCACCACTGCGGGGCGAGGGTGGAGAAGGAGCGGGCTCTGGAGGCAGGGGAGCGTAAAGGAGGTAGAGCCAGTCTTCTAAGTTAAAAGTTAAAAGTTAAAAGTTATGGAGTTAAAAGCAAATGTCTGGGGAAAAAAAGGCCTGAGTTGAAGATAGATTATTTATTTATTTTTTATTTATTTTTTTTTAAGTTGTCACTTTGGTTCCTAAGGTAAAGTTGTCTAGGTTTTGCACGTTGTCCCATGATTGACAACTGTCAGTAATATTGAAATACAGTTGACTTAATAAAGACACTAGCCAAAACTAGGTTAAGATAATTGTGTTGCTAAGAGATGTTGTACATATGGTTTTGTGTTCCCTAGTTAATGTACATGTACTGTAGTGCTTGCATTTTATAATATTCTAGGTCTTTCAAGTCAAAATATGTAATAAAACATTCAGTACTTAAGAATTCATTCAGGAGTTTTCTTATTTCTTAAGGCCACAGCTAACACAATTGAACCCAGTCACCTTTATTAAAAAATAAATAGATAAGAAACAATGACAACGTAACACATTAAACCCAGTGACATGTATTCAAGACCGTGTCATTACCAGTAACAGCTAAAGTGCTTGCACCACGATGATGTTACTAGCATACTGTTAATAACCAGAGAAGCAAATACAATCTACTTTTTAAATCCAATGACAGGTGGCAGCTCTGTTAGATTTGAGGGCAACCCATATGGACAGTGAAGTATTATGAAGCACCACTGTATCACTATAGCTAAAAGACAAAGCTGTGTTTAAAATGAAGTGCAGAGGCTGTCACTTGTATGTGCTCTGGTGGGATGCCAGACTCCTTACTGGCATCTTCAAGCTTTATCCTTGAAGGACAGGGGCTTGCATTTGGTATCTAAAAGAACATGTTTTTAGGAACAGTATTGTCCCTGAGATTGGCAAAGGTTTATAACCATAGGACAGAATATGCCACAAGGAGAGGACAAAGGGGTACTGTATGCTGAGTAGTTATGCACAGAAAAACCAGACTTTACAGTTATTTTAATAATGGACACAATGGACTTGAGAAAGCATCTAATGGTGACTGTTAAAAGTATACCACATTATTATAACAAAAAATATATATCTTTGAGCTGTAAGATGGGTGAACAGTACCAGTCAACTTCTACAGTTCTTTGTTTTCCTTTTGCATAATGCACAAATAAAGCTTGTTATGCAAACAACATCGTATTTTAAAGGAGAAATATGCTTTTCCCTAAACCAAATACTGCAGAATTACCCTTTGGAACATGATAAATATTAGTATTACTAAATGGTCATGTCTTTTGCAGTATTTAAATATTCTTTAGTAACTCTATCTTTTAAACCAAGTATGACGTGTGACGATTAGACTGGAATGAGTTTTAAAAATAAATGACATACTTCCGTTATCTGGGATTGGCAGCAGGTACAGTATGATGCAGTGAAGAAGTGTAAATCGGAGGCACAAATGCAATTTTCTTCCAAAACTGTGAAGTACTGTACATCTATCTAGGTGACAAGTGTGAAGGCTTTTGTGATGAGCAGGAACAGGGTCTAACTCAAAGCCCTCAGTGTGGAATTGTTCAGGGCACTGACAGCTGGATCATTATCTGACCCCTGTCTTCATGCAATCTCTTTGGGGATCAAAGGCAGTGCTATTGCGCTGTGCACATTCCAAATGTGCAAGGACCAAAACTGGAGATGGCCTTATCAGCAGGATTGATGTTTAGTTTACAAGGAAAGCTTGTGGTGGTTTGGCACCAGTATATCATTCCACAGGTACAAAAAATGAGGTAATGCTCAATATAATTACAGGGTATCGAGTTCATTTGTGTGTGCTTTTATAAAGTAAAATGACAGGAACGATAAATGTGGTTTTAGTTTATGTATGGCTATTGTTTCAGACTGCTAAACCTGTAGGGCAGGTACAGCTTACATAATTTAAATCATGCTAATACACTGCTTGCCTGAGGGTTTAGTGTGCCTGCCTGAAGTTCATGTACTTTTACATAGGGCTTATAGCCAAGAACCAAGCACAGAAAAAACATGTTGGGAACCATTGTTCTGTAGAATTCAGTCTGTGTTTGAGAATACCTTACAAGACCAGGCCCCATCCTGATTCCTATTGCAGAAAGACTTTAATTTCCAGTTCCTGCAGGCAACAATGGCATAGAGAGCTTTATGCAGAGGGTGCAGCGGGAGAAGGCGTGAGGTATGACTTGCACGGTAAAGCCATTGGCTGTAACAGTATTACATAAAAACCTTTACTGTTTCTTAAAAAGAGTGTAGTTCCGGCAGAGCTGACAGATTTTCTGGTAAATGTGCATTACTCAATTCCAAAACTCTGAAAACCTTGGCCACATAAACTAGCATTTGTGATGTGTGCTCTGTAGTTCTGCCCCTTGGAAAGTAGTAGTGGTAACATGTGAAGTAATAAAAGCACAAGTGTATGTCTTAGTTTTGAATTATGAATACTTTATCAAGCTTTTGGTGTTGATGTATTTTAAAATATTGCTGTTTTTGTCCCAGTTTCCAAAGTAAATGACAGTATGTTAAAGTTTCTTGCGTGGGTGACTCAAAGCAGTCATAAATCAGTTTGTGCATTGAATTATAGTAGCACTTGAGTGCCTTATCTTAATGACAGCTCAGGAAAATTTGAGAGCAATCCATTTTTCTGATATGACCAGCACTTAAAGAACATGAAAGGGAACTAATAAAAGGCTGCTATGTGATTCACCTACAGTGGATGATCTTAAAAGATGACACAGTGTTTCTTCAGTTTGCAGATGTTTTTCTTTGTATTTCCCCCCTCCCCCAAGGCTTCTTAAACGTTGCCGTTTGTATTTGGCACAGATGTTACTAAACAAAAACTCTTACCTCATTGTTTTGGGTGAGAAAATGTCAGTCCTAGTGATTACAACAGGATTTACCACACAAACTGTTGGAATTGCTGGAGTTACTTATATTGCTAAGAATCTATACATTAAACTATTAGGTTAATATTACTATGTTAGCAATCCACAAATACATACATCTCTGTGTTTCTCTACTTATACTCGTTGCTAAATTTGTATTTCCATACTTATGCCTCTGTGCTACAGAATTAATGTTGACGATGGTAAGCATATATATTTACCTTAAAGTGGTAAAGAAGAGTGGTTAGGATATTATTACAATAAGTGCAGTTTATTGAGTGTATATGAATCCAGGGGTATCAAGACACCTATGTCTGTATGTGTGAATGCCAAACTTAGATTTTCACATGTACTTTTTCATATCATGTTTCATGTTTATCAAAATAGCAAACATCATGATGTACACCATAATATATTTATCAGGCTCCATGGTGTTCACAGCTTTGGCCTTAACGTCTTGGTGAGTTTTTTTTTTTTTGGGGGTTTATTCAGCTGTCGGCTGCCAAGAATCTCTTCATCAGGAGAGCTGTGAGACCAGAATGCATCCCATTGGTGATTTTGTTTCCCTGAAAGAGGAGTTCTCCTCCACCTTCTGGATAGCCAGTTGCCAGACCCCAGAGTACTCATGTTAAACAAGCTTCTAGCATGAAGGTCACACTAGCCCCCACTGGGGAATGAACCCTTGACCCCTAGCTAAAGGAATCTACACCGACCACTATGACATTTCCTCTGTCTAGCTTGTGTACTTTGGGAGGAGATCATATTGCAAATACAGATCAAATTATTTTCCTGTTTCCAACTGGCTGATTGTAAAAAAGGTAAGTTCTTCTCAGCAGCAGCATTTCTTTTAAGTGAACTAAGTGTTATAACATCTTTACTATGATGGTTAAAAGTAAAATATGGTTACTGTAAATGTAGTTTATATTTAAGGTGGTTATTTTATCGTCATTTGAATCATTAAAAGAATGGCCCTGTGTGAACACCAACAATAGTGTGTTTAGAATTTATTTGTATTGAAATATATATTTAAAACTGATAAAGAAATGTACATAGAGTACTATGAGAAAATGTAGTAAATGGAGACCAAGGAATTAAAATTGATTATTGTTATGTCACACTGTGCTTCAAAGCCAAGAGTGTATGAAAGAGTTGTCAAGACACCTGTAACCTTGTTCACTTTGAGGTCAGAGTTTGTTTCCAGAAAAAATGCCAAATGTTAAACAATTTTGATGTAAACTCAGTTCCAAACACATCTACCACAATATGCAACTTTTTTAAAGATGGTTCAGTATTGTGCAAGCATTTAATAATAATAATAATAATAATAATAATAATAATAATAATAATAATAATAATTTGATTAAAATGCTGAAAATTGACAAGTTTGATTAAAATTCTATGAAAGTCAGCAATGATACAGTTTTTTTTTACAAAACAATTTCAATGGGTGTTTAAAAATACAAATGGACGTATATTAAAAATTAAATCAAATGAAATGCCGTCTGTCTTGACGCAACAATGTCTGCCCTTATTATAGTATTCTTCATCACCCCCCTCTCTAAGAAATCTTTCTGACAGCCTAAATCACATAACTAAAGCTAAGAAACTAAAAGAGCTCAACAGCTTGTTTATATTAATGCCATGTAGAATTGCATGTTTATTTTCTTGAGAGAGATACGTCTAACAATTGTGACTTATGTAAATATCCACAATTAAAGAAAATGTTTGACAGCCGTGTTTTATTTAGTACCGCACCGTTAGGTTTATTTGCTTAGCTGTTGGTTAGCTAAAAAAGCAGCTCTGTGTGCAAGCACATTTCGAAACTCAGACTCTAACCCACTACATACCACTAAATAGATTATTATAACTAAATTAGAAAAACATGATCCTCAGAACAAGTCATGACTGTGCAAAACATGCAATCCCCTGTAGGCCTGAGCCGGCACAGCAATGAAATTCACCATCTACACAATATGATTACATTTTACTGCATGCTGGAAATTACTGAAGTAGTGATTAGGAGTCTGTGGTGCTGTTGAGCTGACAGAAACAACTAAGGCCCAGATTTATAAAAAGGATTGCGCATGTTTTACGACTGTAAAACGGGTGCTGAGGGTTCTGAATTCTTGGATGGGATTTATAAAACACACGCAATGGCATAAACACGCAACTAAGACGTGATTTGTGGGGGTAATGTCTCTGTGCACTTTAGCCCTTGATGCATATGTAATTCTGAATATGCATATGTAATTCTGGGGCGTTTCTGAACGAAACCACTAAAATTGGGAGGGGATTTTGCAAATGAGGTCTATTAAATATTCCGTCTAATTTATTAAAGCTGCCGGTAATTGCGGGCCTCGTATTTGCTTGATTATTTTAAGAACTCTGAAAAGCAGGCGTTAATTTGCCGCAGTCAGACAGTAGGCTATATAAAAGGCAAGGTGATGTGGGAGACTTGTCTGCAGCAAGAAGGAGACATTGTTTTCAAGGACAAAGAAACATTTAGTAACATTTTGCAAAGAGCTAATTTTTTAACCCTTCTGATCAAGTCAGTTTGTAAATTTGTAAATTTGTAAAAAAAATGTTCTTAGAAGCACTAAAAAGGTCACCGCACAGTGGCAAAACAAGGTTCTAACGAGAGCCTTTACCTCTAGAGTGTAGGCATTATTATAAGAACGGTGGAGGAGATTAAGAAAAGATGGAACGATATTCCGATGCTGTGACAGGGAACCGGGTCACTGGTTCCTGCGCAAGTGTGTGCCTGTGAAAAATCAGCTGCAACGCGCAGCTGGAGACGTGTTGCTAAGCAACCAGCTGAGTGGCAGGCTCGCCCTGAGCTAAGATGATCGGGAGGCCTGGATTGGCTGGGGGGCGTGCCTGGGGATGCTGCGCAGAACTCAAAGCGGCTGCGCTACAGATCGGGGCTGCTGCAAGGCCATTGCTGTACAGACGGGCGCTGAGAGGGTTTGTTTACGTCCAGGAGGGAAGCGTCCGCTCTGCGGGAACGACTACTACGGAGCCCTTTAACTGCAGGACGGGGCCTGTGAAGGCGATTGCCCAGCCAGGACCGTCAGAATGGCCCGGAGTCGCTGAGAGGCCAGGACGTCAGAAATAACAGAACAGAAGTAGGTCAGCTTAGGGGATGTGGATCCCAAACCAGTATAGAGAGGGTTACTGTAGAGTAGTAAGGTTACTGGAGTGGGACGTTCCTTTTAGTGGGACTAGCGATCGTCATTTTGTGTGATACCCTAGTGTCAGCTCGGTGTTAAAATTAAATCTGCGCGCCTAAGCGGCATATCAACACCAATGCTCTGTGTCTCTCAGTATTATTCAGTGATAACCCACACATGTAACACGTCACCCAGTTACAGAGGCGCACTAAAGAAAAAGTCTCATATACATGTAATACAATGAGGGCTCATCCTCCACTGTTATTTTAATAATGCCTACAGAATATATTTTTTGTAATATGGCTTTCTGGTATTTAACAATACTGATTCAGGCAGTATTGTTAAATTCGAGTTTGAAAGAAAACGGCAAAAAAAAAGGACAGATGACACAGTTAGCTAGAGCAAATACAGTACAGCTGGTTGTAGGCACATCTGAATAATGTAGCTATATTATAGACCATACAGATATGCTTTAAAATCATACATAGGCAGAAATACAGACATACATAAGAAATAGGAGAGTTGTAACTGCATAAGAATTTAAGAAGATATAGTTGTAGTTAAACTGAAGACTGTTCTTATGAAGCTGTATGGAGTTATTGTTGTTAAGAACATAAAGTTTACAAACGAGCAATGTTGAACATATTGCTGAACAATGGAAGGATTTTCCACCCGTTTTGACTGCCATCGATCTAAGTAAATAAAACGTATTGTTTCTGAAATTTGAAAAGTCTATATGCCTGGAATTATTCTTGAACTAATATGTGACGCACAGTAACTGGATGATGCGTTGTAATGTATAAGCAACCTAGACTACAAACTCTGAAGTGGTACATTTGTTTATAAAGAAGCCACCACACATTCCATATTTGATTCCTTTGTCCTGGTGATGTATTTCGAGCTTGTAACACATCTTTATGTGTTACAAGTACTGCTTGTACCAAAATCTCCAGTTCCATATTGGTGAATTTCAGTTTTCTCTTCCGAGCATCCTCATCACCATGGCTAGTACCAGGCTGAAGTCTTTGTGTGCCATTCATTTTCTTTTGGAATGTGTAGCCTACACACGCAGGGTTGACCCAAACCCGCTACTTATTGTATAATTCTCCACCGCTAATTGCGGTGAGGGGTATTTAAATTGTTTGATTGCAGAATCGCCTGCTTCACCTAATTAGTCTTATTAAATAGGTTGTTATTTTGATGATGCGTGCGGCCGTACTGAACACGCACATTACGTGGCTTTTTGCGGTCGGTTTTTCCCCTTTATAAATTTGGGCCTGAGTGTTTAAAAAAATTAGTCACTTTGAGTTTCCTTTATTTATCTAGCTCTCTCAAAACCACTTAAACATCCAAATTGTATCTAACGTAACCTAACAAAACCTATTGGCTGTGTATTTATCAACAGCCTTGGAGCAGAATGGTGCGAAAATGCTTTTTAATGGATCAATCAGTAGGTTGGTGGGATTCTAATCCAGATGTCATGGTTGCCAACTCCTACTCAGCCAAGATGCGATAGAAGTATTAAACTGTAGAACTGTGAAACTATAGCACTGTAAATCAAGTGTAAATCTTTTGATCCTAGTTTAACAGTAAGCTAAGCTGGGCACACTTATTTTCATTTGCAAGAAACAGTAGTACATTGTTGTAACTGAAGATTGGTGTTGGAGTTGTTGAAAGAGTGAGCAGAACTCTACAGAAGGGGACACTTGCTGCATATTTTAAAAATGTGTTTCTTTTCAGCATTGATTTGAGTTTTTGTATTATCGTGTATAACAAATTCATATGCAAGGGATCTTTGAAACCACATTCATCTTTTTCTATATGCATATCCTGATTCCTACCAAGTTCCTAAGTATTTAAGGTTTTAATTTCTTCCTTTTGGTTTTTCATTAGTGCTGGTCCATTATGTGACTAATTGCTTTCCCTCAAAATGCATCTAATTAATAATAATAATAATAATAATAATAATAATAATAATAATAATAATAAAGAATATACTGTATAAGCATTATAGAGGACTGATGTGCTGTATCTAAATGTATATTCTGAAATGAATTGCTGATGCTGTAATGTTACCAGACAGATACAATTACATTTTCTTTGAGTTGCATAACCCCATATTCAGTAGGCCCTGATTTAAATTGTTATTACTGGCATTTTTCTCATTACAGCACACACAGCAGAGCTACAAACTTGGTTTACAAAAATGCATATACTACACAGCAGTTATTTGTATTGCTAACTTTTTATGGAGAAGAATATATATTCAGTAATAATTTGATACATACATGTTTATGAAAAAAAAATGACCACAGAAAGTCGTATAAAAACTGGAAACTTATTTTCAGAAATGTAACCCCTTCCATGCCAACCCAGTAATCCCCACACCAACACATACACACTGCCACACTGCGCCTTGCTCATATTCCATCAACAGTACTTCTGCGTTCAGTTTGTTCCCTAGTCTTCCTACAGTACCTGAGGAAATCACAAGAAGGAAGTAACCTATAATAATAACATTGAAGGCAAGCTGCTCATAAGAAAAGCAGCGCTTGGTTACAGCAAAGGATAGACAGGGTGGCTAAGTTGGAAGTAGCCAATTCCATAGAAGAACTTCAGAATTTCTGCCATTTCTTTCCTTTTACAATAACCTGGCTCACATTAAGTGATCAAAATAAACAATAATGAATTAAGGCTTAGCAAGTAACATATATCAAAGGTCATTCAAAATGATCTAGACAGCATTCAGAACTGGGCAGACACATGGCAAATGACATTAATAGAGAAAAGTGTAAAGTATTGCATGCAGACAATAAAAATGTGCATTCTAAATATATGGGAGATACTGAAATTGAAGGGAACTATGAAAAAGACCTAGGAGTTTATGTTGAGTCAGAAATGTCTTCATCTAGACAATGTGGGGAAGCTATAAAAAAGGCCAACAAGATGCTCGGATATATTGTGAGAAGTGTTGAATTTAAATCAAAGGAAGTAATGTTAAAACTTTACAATGCGTTAGTAAGACCTCACCTAGAATATTGTGTTCAGTTCTGGTGACCTCGTTACAAAAAGGATATTGCTGCTGTAGAAAGAGTGCAAAGAAGAGCAACCAGAATTATCCCGGGTTTAAAAGGCATGTCGTATGCAGACAGGCTAAAAGAATTGAATCTATTCAGTCTTGAACAAAGAAGACTACGCGGCGATCTGATTCAAACATTCAAAATCCTAAAAGTATAGACAATGTCGACCCAGGGGACTTTTTTGACCTGAAAAACGAAACAATGACCAGGGGTCACAAATGGAGATTAGATAAAGGGGCATTCAGAACAGAAAATAGGAAGCACTTTTTTACACAGAAAATTGTGAGGGTCTGGAACCAACTCCCCAGTAATGTTGTTGAAGCTGACACCCTGGGATCCTTCAAGAAGCTGTTTGATGAGATTCTGGGATCAATAAGCTACTAACAACCAAACGAGCAAGATGGGCTGAATGGCCTCCTCTCGTTTGTAAACTTTCTTATGTTCTTATGTTCTTATCACAGTTCAACCAGTAAAAAAGACTAAAATAAATAAGTTGTCAGTCTTTACAAAGATTTCACAGTGATTCATGTTCTTGACAGACTTACCAGACATTGTTTTCACATTGGTGATTACTTTGGTGATTACTTCCATGAAATACATTAAGGAAATACTATTTTGTTAATATTTATGCAATTACATTTGAATTTTTTATACTTTTTGTAAAGTATTACAATTTTTTTCTTTATTGAATCAAATAAATGTCTGAGGAACTTTCCAACAAAATGTTTTTGTTCAATTAACTTTTGGGCTTTTCTTTTTATATACATTTTGATTTGAAGCAGCAATTTGTCCTTTCAGAGACTGACTAGGACAAGCTGTAGTTTTTCAGTGTATGTGTCCCATTTCATGATTCAGGATAAATGACTAGATCTCAAATCTCCAGTTTTACCATTTGGCGGAAGCTTCTTAATTTGAATCTTTAGCAAAAAGGCATATTTTGGATTTGAAATTGTTGGGTGTCTGGTACCAGTGGATCTCTAAAGCATATCACATAGTTTTGATAGTTCAGTTCTGTTTACTTTCAGAACAGTCCTTCGATGTTCACTTTGAAACCACTCGGGCCCAACTCCATATACATTTTAGAAGCTGCATCTTAAGTTGTGGTACATTTCTTTAAATAAATAAATGACAAGGTGTTTTTAACTTGATATAGGCAATCACTGCAGTGCGGGGTTGCAAGTCCCTTAGTCATTCTAGCCAGGGGGGCACTGGTTTTGACTATGTCCTTGACAGGGTCTTCCATCGCTGTCTATCTCACCATTGTCACTGCACTGCTCTGTCAGCCCCTTCACGCCTGTCACCCACAATGCATTGTCAGACTCAGTAGGTTGATTTATCCATTTTGTAAGGTAGAAGACCGCCATATTGAAAACTGGAGATTCTGTTGGGGATCAAAAAGTGCAGTCTTTGGATACACACACACACTACATTATAATTTACTGTTTAAGAAAATGCACAATTACAGAAATTCATATGTAAAAATGCGGATATTAGTATGTGTTTTTAATGTGAGTTTCTTTGTGTCTTGAGGCAGCAGTAGGGTACTTTGCTTTTTATTGTTTGTGTTCTCAGAATTTCTTTTTTGGTATACCCTCAACAGTTCTATCGCTGACAGACTGGGATACCTGTTAGTGTATCCTATCGATTTCTATATCACATTTAATAACTGGAACGTACCTTTTGCACACTGAAGATATATCATTGTTTTAAAATAACTGTGAAAAATAATAAAATGGGGAGCACAGGTCAGATCCATTCCACCATGCCCATTACCTTTGGTCAAATGAAAAGTCATCATGACATTTGTCAGAGCGTAGGATTTGTATAGTCATAATCCATATCTGTTTGCTCAAAAATATTTAAAAAATGATTATTATTGTAAGACTTAGTCTTAAAAAAAAAATGCCTGAAATAATTAAAATTGATTTTCACCTCAAGTCAGTATGAAAATTAGACACAGATGAATTATTTTTAAATGCTTTGCCATGTACAATGAAAGCTATCAAATAGTAAAATTGTATTTAGCAAAAAAGAGTATTTTTATGGTGCATATATTAAGGCATATTTACCACTTAATAGGTAAAGATGACTTTAGCATCTATTTAATTGTATGTAAAAACAGGATATTTATTCCTGAGACTGAGGTTTTGAGGCAAGCAGCAAGTAAATACATACCACAAAAACAAGTGACTATGCCAGAGTTGAATAGTCAAAGTAAAACTAGTCTTCACTTTTACTTCACTAATGCAATATTATTAAATAATGTGTTTGGTAATGTGTGGTGCTGTATTTGTGCATGTACAGTTACTTTGCTGTTTGTATATATTTTAAAACTACTTTTTTTTTAAACTGTTTATTAATGTTCTTAAATGTCATTCATATGAAGCTGCACTTCCTTCCATCAGAAACAGAGCTTAACAATTATTTTCTGTTTCAATTAAAACTGCTGAATACAATAAAAAAAGAACACTTCTAGTTTTCTGGTAGTATACACTTTAAGTACTACTCCGTTGACTACCAGTTTCTGAGGTTGATTGTCACTTTTCTAGTCGACTATTTGGTGCTACCCTTAATACGTAATAGTCTATGTATTCTCAGAACTGCTGTTCGCTGTACAGTGTGGAATTTTAAGTGGCAGATTTGTGTTCTCCTCTTAGTTCTCTTCAACAGTTCATAAAGTAATGTAATTGGTTGTGGTAGGGAACTACATTCCCAGATATTTTTTCTGTCTTGCATATAGCAACTGTCTCTGCAGGAGCTCCACAAGCTTTGCTCCACACTGAAACCCCTGCTGGAATAGAGGCGGGCCGGGATTAGCCCCAGGCTGCTCTGTGACCAGTGCCTGGCAGTTCCAGTCAAGTCAACAGTAGAGTATTCTGCAACTAAAAGATTTGCATTTATCTCCTGGCGGGTAACCACTAACCTCGTCACCAAGGAAAGCAACACCCCCCACCACCTACACTATGCATGGTCAAGATTAGCTAAAGTTGCCATATCTCTATGCTAAATACAAATCCTAAACTGACCCACAGAGCTTCAGCGTGAGATGTGCTACACATTGGCACCTAAGCGTATAGGTGCCAATGTGTAGCAAATTTAAATCTGTGCTATATTTAAATCTGTGCAAAACTCCAAATCTGCCTTTTTAATAAGGACATCCCAAAAGTAAGAATGCATATGCGATTTGAAAGGATGTTCATTTTTATTGCAAGCTTTTACATACATTCACCTACAGCAGATGATGATCTTTAAATATTCCCTCACAGGAGAGTATAAAGGTTAGGCTTTGTTTACTCAGACAAAGGGTTGTTTTATCATGTCTGTAGTCAGTTACATAAAAGTGTGCTTGTGCTGTGTGATGCATTTTTACTGGTTTATTTATGTAAAAGCAGTGGTGTCTAATATGGAATTTACCAGTCAAGCTGTGTAGTCATAAATATCCATGCTACAATTCTTTTAGTATCCATAATCAGTGTATCTGGATGTCACGTTCCAGTTCTATGCAAAAATAAGTTATACAGTATTGACATTTATTTTAATATATACTTATACTGTTAACATACCCTCTTCTGTTCGGTTTCATTGTTGCTTTATATATATATAAATGAATCTCGCGATTTAATTTTTTTTAGTCTAGTTAATCTTGGTTTTAATCGCATATTTAATTGATACAATTAATGCATCCATCTCATTCTAGAGTAGTTTGTTTTATTACTGATGCTATTATTATTATTATTATTATTATTATTATTATTATTATTATTATTATTATTATTATTATTATTATTACCTGTAAGGTCTTACATGGTCTTGGACTGTCTTATCTTAAAGCTCTGCTGACCCCATATGTCCCTGGTCGTTCCCTGAGATCACAAAATGCTGATCTTCTGACAGTCCCTAAAATTAGTTTGAACTCTGTCATAGCCAGGGCAGTTATGGTAGTTATAATGCCTTTCATCTTTGGAACTTGATCCCGATTCATATCAGGAATGCTAACACAACTGAATCTTTTTAAATTCTGTTTGAAAACATATTTTTGTTTGGGTCTGTTTATTTGTAACTGGAATATATATTAGACACAGGCTTTTTTATATTTCCTTTGTAAAGCGACCTGGAATGTTTGCATGAAGAGCGCTATATAAGTGAAATTTGTATTGCATTGTCATTGTAATAATAAGAATAATTATTATTATTATTATTATTATTATTATTATTATTATTATTATTATTATTATTATTATTATTAATTATTATTATTGAAAAAACATCAGTAACCTTTTTATTTAAAAAAAATAAAATAAAAAATGCAGAAATATGTACAATTTCTAGTCCAGCAATCCTTTATTTTCAAGCAGCCTAGTGGTTTGAAGGCACCCCTAATTCCTTCTAAGAACACTATGGAGTTAAATCTAGTAATTCAATCTGTCCCTGCCAACAATCACAGATTTGGTCATTCCCCAATTAAGTAATTGGGTGCTAATTGGGGAGTGGATCCATGTTTAAAAAGAGCCAGGAATCCTTTGTTTTTTGGAGGAGTGTGTGCTGTGTGCTGTGTGCTGGGATGCTGGGATGCTGGGATGCTGGGATGCTGGAATGCTGGAATGCTGGAATGCCCAGCGTACTGGCAGTCTTTTGTTAAACCTTTTATTTTGGCCCTTGTGCGCCGTTTATTTGGACTGCAGCTTCTGTTTCTAATTCCTGCCAGTAACATCTTGGGCCACAGCGCTTTCCTGTCACAATTCTGCTTAGAGATACATGTATAAAAACATACACATAAACATATACATGTATTTAAACATATTCTATGACCTAAGGGACCTTACAATACTTCCTGAAAGTTTTGTTGAAAAATATTGATTTCATGTAGAAAGCGTGAATCTTGGGGACATCAAATTGTATAACAGTGCACATCAGTCTAATAATGCAATATTTGTAAAAAAAAAAAAAATGTGTATGTTTTATTTTACATTTTCTTTTGGGGGGGGGGGGTTCAATGTTCAGGTTACCTGTTTTGACAATGGCGATGACTTGACTTTTTTACATGTTTAAATGAGGCTGTTAGTTTAGACTTGACCACACCAAACGTTCAATGACACCTAGTTTTCAACAGCGTTTTGCTGTCATTCAGGTTTATGATTAGCAGAACCGATGAAAACGTTATGCTAATGGGGTATTTGTTAACTTTTGTCTAAATTAGTTTTAAATATTCCTTCATGTACGAGTTTAACGACACATGTCAGTTGTCCCTTATGAATAGCAATGGTCGTTAAATAAGCGTCTGTGGTCGAAACCTTGTACTCCTTTATCAATAGACCCTTAATTGTGTCCATACAGGAATCCATATTTAGAGTTCTATGTGTGTGTTTGTGTTTTTGATACATTATCAAAAAATAATGCTATGACTGTTTGTAAGATGAGTCTGGCCTTTTAATTATAAAGTATAAAATTATGGCTAAAATGATGTATATAAATATATATATATACATACACATATACACACAAGTAGACATTTGCTAGAGGTTTTATAGTAAGTGTTCTTAAGACAAGCAAAAGGGGTCTGATGCGGCCTAAATGATTCGTATCGGTATGCACTTTACATATGCTTCTAAGTAGAACAATTACTATATAACAATTATGTGAAACAATTATACATAAATTTACTTTTATTCAAAATTGTTGGATGTTAGATGCTGTCCAGCCTAAATTCTTAACACTGTTCCTCCAAAGGACACTCTTCCCATACAAAACAAACGAAATGGGGGCAACCACCTCCTGACAGCACTGGTATTACCCAAACTAATATTTAGTTTGGCAATAGGTAGCCTTCATCCAAAAAAAACGCCCCCCCCCCCCGCATCCAGAACAGTTTCATGAATATCAAACATTATTTAATAAAAATAAAAAAAAAACAGAAAATCTGTTTTATGTTTTTCTATTTTGAGAGGATAAAACTCCTTGAGGGGATGCATTCAGAATTTACGCTTAAGTCCCAAATGCATTATTGTCGATTTTGATTTACATATTACCAAAAGGTATAGCTTAGTTGCTATCCAACGGTATCAGAGCTCACTGTAAAGTGTGCCGTCCATTATGTTGCACTAACTGTATTTACTGTACCGTAGAGAGATAATCCGTGCTTGCTCCAAACCTGCTGCACAGCTTTATTAAAAGGAATTCACACCACAGACACATAACACCACCAAGAATATGATGTTATGGGTCTGATAAATACAGAGTGCTCAAAATCGAACAAACCGCACAGAGCATTAGCTAACAGCTTTGTGAAGCACGTCAAAAAGTTCAGTTAACCAGAATTAAGAAACGCAATCTGATAATGGGCACTAATCGAAATGCTATGGCCCTTTGCTGAATTACTTTTTTTTACTGGGTAATAGGCAATGTGCAGTACTGGCAATTGAAATGCATATCTTTCTGATGTTAATAAAATGCACTAAGCACCAATATAATGTAACCGAATATCAAAGGATGGTGACTCCTATGGCTAGCCGACTATCAGTAAAATGGTTTGATGTAAAATAGTTGCCCTGCTTTTTCTGTTGAATTTCAATGTAGCCTTGTTTTTCTGTGTTATAGTGACCAACCTTTAATACCATAGCCCCAGGTTTATGTAGCATTGATTCCCTGTCAACATCCGGTGTGGATTGCTGGAATCAAATTCTTGATAGTAACCATTACAGGAAAGCTTGCAAGCTGGATAGTACCCCTGCATACAGCTACATCAGGTCCTGGATGCTGAATAATGCCTGGCCTACAATATTGCTGCCTCTTACAAAGAAACCATTGTTCTATTTCCTGAGTTCTGCCTTGCTTAAGAAATCTGCCACTATCACAGAGTTGCTACCGGTTATGTTGGAAAATGTAAAAAGGTATCAAATCAATACATCCTTTGTAAAATACTGTCGCTATACCAGATGGACAGCAACAAACTGCTGGCCAATTAATAGGTGAAATTGGTAATCTAATGATTACATAGCCTTCTTAACATTTACTGCCAAATTAATTTTGTCAAGCATGATTAAAGTGGGATAGCAATAAAGCGCTTTCTACAGTATAATTATTTCATTAGAATGTATCTGTTTTTTGTATTCAGATTGTGACCCAACCGGTTACCCTTTTGCTACACTGTTCAAAGAGATTGGCGATGGTCCGCTTGTTATTAGCCACACTGTCATTTCTGAAGCGAAGTAACCACGTCTGGGTTCAGGCTTTTTTTTTTAAGCTACATTGTCAAGTTGGACGATTCTCACTATCACAGAAGAAAAAAAAAAAAAAAAAAAAAGAAAAGCTTCCAAACAAATAGATTTAAAAGTATGTTAGTGTTCAAAGTGAAAATAAAAGGGTAAAAAATAACAGCTTGGCTGTGTACCAAATAAAAATATAAACACTCCCAAAATTTTATTTGAACAGGTGTTTTATCATTTTGAAATAATGACCCGATTTACAGTTTGGAGTAAAAAACTTTGAAACCTGTTGTCCAAACACACACACACACACACACACACCATTTTTATTTGGTCTAATGTACATTTTGTAAATGAGTTTTTCAACCTATGGTCAAAATACACAATACTGATATTATTAGATTGTTTGATGTATTTAAGCCAGTTGTTCTCATGGGACAGTTTTAATACATATACTCCCATGCGAGTGTGACCTCCTAACACGCAGTTGATAAGAGAGGGTTATCAGATCATGCTGCAAGCGAGACAAATATGAGAAAACAATACACACAGGAGAGTTCCTGGAATTGTTTTTAATTTTCTTCTGTTTAACCTGCCCCTGTCATAACTCGTTTAGAATGCTGAGGTCTGCGTGAACCTCAAATGGAAATGGTTTTTGAATTGGAAAAACTAGCAATGTTCTACATGCCATTTCAAAATGAGCTTTCTTGTACAAATGAGATATGAAATATAGAAATATGACACATAATCTATTTGAGGTTAGCATCTAAAATTTAAAGAGTTTGAAACGGGGGCATTAACAGTAGCACACTGGAAACTAAAAATGCAGGTATAGCCACTTAGTGAAAGTCCCTTTAGTAGTGGGGTGATTGGGGAGGATTTTCAAAGGGGAAGTGTTTTATGAGCACTTTCACGTTGCAACACTGCTGTTTGTAACCATATGGAACACATAAAAAAGCATTTCAAATACCCAACAGATGATGTTCTGTGAAGAAATTAGGATGCAGATGAAAATGTTTATACAACAGATTGTTTCATGTGACAAAGAAAGGATGTAGCGATGAGTAACTAAGGTAATAAAAAAAAACAAGTTCAATCATCAGTCTGACTGTTTCAATTAAAGGTACTTCGAAAGCATCATACCATTTTCTGTGACGGTTTTCTTAAACCCATTGTGTACTTGTGTTTCCAAACGTGAAAACCTGCTTGTCATTTCAGTTGATCTGTAATACATATAACCTAGCACAAAGTCATTATCAACTTGCATGCTTCCTTGCATTCATCGCATTCCAACTGTAAAAAACTATTGGGTAATAGTAATTCATATTAAATTATGAATGCACCTAAAATAATTCATGTTGAATTCATAACCGTATTTTTCTTTGTAAACATCTATAAATTAAGTGCTCATTCATGATGAATACATTTTAGGGTACAATGAAACAGAACAATCTGGCTTTTTTTTTTTAAAATACCCATCAATGAACAAAAAGCTATGGTATGCAGCAACACTTTTTAATCTTAGGCCCAACTATAATGAAGGCATTTTAGTTTAACTGGAGGGACATGTTCAAATAGTTAACTTTGTTTGTATATGAAGTTCTGAAAAACAGGTTTATGCAGTTGTGTGAAAACCGTGTGACAGAGAACAAATCTAATAATTCATTGTTAAATTTAATGCGAATTTAAAATGTAATGTACTTATGAAGCGTACAATTTTCAACTGTTATTTTCCACAATCAAATCAGAAAACATATGTAGCACTTTAAAAACAGCTTAACTATATGCTGTAATTTGTTCAAGTAAAAAAAAAAAAAAAAAAAACTGCCAGAAGATGACAGCCTGCAATTGTGTTTTTTGAAAATATGCAAAGCTGTGGGTATGGAGTTGTAAAGCCTAATGGATTTTTTTTTTTTTTTTTTTGGGAGCATAGACTTGGATTAGCTATCGATGTCTGGGGGGGTTCCACTTTGTCCCACACAGCTGCGGGTGAGGTGTGTCGTTTCCTTACAATCTGGAATGAGCTTGGGTTTCACGGCATGCAGGGGACTATGGCAGTAAATTACAATGTAGTAGAAAATTTATTAGTGGTTGGTCAAATGTGAACAACTATCTCAAGTTTCAAGTTAAATGAAACTTGACCTGAGAACTTCTCTAGGGGATTGGTTCTTGGTGAAGAGTGCCACAGTGGACTACTGAAATAGTGATCACGATCATGCAAGAGGAGGCCTCATTTTATTGATCTTTGCTGTGTCTCTGTTTCTGACACACAGAGATTTATCTCTGTAAACTATAAATCCATCATTCCTGATGAAAGAAAACGTCTTCAAGTAACACTGTCTCTTTTAACCTACATATGCTATACTCTAAAAACTTAAAACAAACTAATCTATCACTTGAAGCATTAATTAAAATATGCAAGGCATTAAAGGTGTTTAGTTTTCAGATTATTTATACTGCATGAGATTTTCTTTGAAGAATTGATAGTGAAACCCATACCCAGGAACCAATATTTTTTTCTCATGTGTTAATTCTGTGGATACTCACAACATAGAAATACAGTTGGAATTGCCAAAGGAAAAACCTAAACAAGAAATACAATTTCCTCGTAACAATATACAAAGCTGAATCGTAAGGTAATTTGTTTTGTTGTTTTTATTACATGAATTTGTTCCTTATCACTTAACTGTAATCCAGTGTTTATTAATGTGTATAGACAACAAGGCTTAAGTGAGCTTTGGAGCTGTATCTGAAGCTACTCGCTAGTTTATTCCTTGTCACCTTTGGAAATGTCAGCTTTCTTACAGCCTTGAAATTATTGAATGCTTTGCTTGATGCCATTTTTACTTTAAGTTACCTATTGACGGCTAAGACGGCCTTTCAGCCACAATTTCACACTGTTCTCCCAAGTAGCCAAACAATGATTCACTAATAGCAGATTATGTTTATATGCAACAGATTATCAAGTTGAAACATGTCTTATTGTGTGTGTGTGTGTGTGTGTGTGTGTGTGTGTGTGTGTGTGTGTGGATAGATAGATAGATAGATAGATAGATAGATAGATAGATAGATAGATAGATAGATAGATAGATAGATGGATTTAATGTATTAGATGAGAAAATATTCCATCAAGGGGTTATGTCGAGTGGTTTATGAAATGGCCCAGATCCCCGAGATGAAATATTTTCTCAATGTACTGCAGCCCAATGTACTATATTTTTTATATTATATGTTCAACATACCTATCAATACTACTGGAACTTTTGGATTAATAGTCACTGCCGTCTCTTTTTGTAATGCATAAATGACAATAACAACTGTTGAATTAAAAATAGTGTGGTATTTAATTAACTTATAATAACTCTACTACTTAGGATTTCATTGTTTTATTTACGATACTATTCAATATTGAGCTTGTAAGAAGCACTCTAGATTGGCATTTAATCAGTCACTGTGTCAAAGATCATTTGTGGTCTGCGATGCTTCATCAGTGGTACTTGATTGTAGATTTAGACCATAACTGCCTGGTTGAAAATGCAATTGGGACTGAAGATAATAACTGCGGCGACTATTCTTCTCGGGAACTAAATTGGAAAGAAAACAACATAACATCCTGTTGGGTTTCTGTTAGTGATAACTCTGTGATCCATTATTAATAATAACGGCGTAGCTTCCAATACGGAATCTTTATCTATAGTTATTGCGTATATATAGTGTCTTACCAAAAAGATCAAATAAGTAGTCTTTATTTAAAAATAAATTGGGCTCCCGAGTGGCGCATCCAGTAAAGGCGCTCCGTGTGGAGTGCAGGATGTGCCCTGTAGTCTGGACGTTGCGAGTTCGAGTCCAGGCTATTCCTTTGCCGACCGAGGACGGGAGCTTCCAGGGGGGCGGCGCTCAATTGGCCGCGCGCCGCCCGGGGGGAGGGAGTGCTAGGTCTGCCAGGGTGTCCTCGGCTCACCGTGCACCAGCGACCTCTGTAGTCTGGCCGGGCGCCTGCGGGCTTGCCTGTAAGCTGCCTGAGAGCTGCGTTGTCCTCCGACGCTGTAGCTCTTGGGTGGCTTCATGGTGAGTCCGCAGTGTGAAAAAAAAGTGGTCGGCTGACGATACACGCTTCGGAGGACAGCGTGTGTTTGTCTTCCCCCTCCCAAGTCAGTGCAGGGGTGGTAGCGGTGAACTGAGCCTAATAATAATTGGCCATTCCAAATTGGGAGAAAATAATAAAAATAATTGGCAACGACTACATTTTTGAAAAAATAAAAATAAAAATAAAAAATAAACAAATAACTAAAGTGTTGTGAGCGGTGTACCCCAGAAAAGACTGAAAACCGTAAACATTTTTATTTTTATTTTAATGAAGTAGATTAACAAAGAAAAAGCATACACACTCCAAAATGCGTAGGTGCAAAGTACAAATTTAAATCAGTATGAGAAAAACATTACTCGCACACTATTTCCTTGTTTGCAAATTCCGTTTTCTCCTGCTTTAGTAAAGAAATTCCACACAATGCTGCTTTGATGGATGCCATGTTTTAAAACAACAACAACAACAGAATATGGCCAATGTTGCAAAGAATCCCACAGCATGAAGCGCATTTAACATTAATAACCATTCAAACTCTGACGTTATTATTATTATTATTATTATTATTATTATTATTTCAGTGTTTCCAGTTCTTAAAAAGGCTACACAAGTCTACTGAAGGGACTAAATGGATGTGTACTATATAGTATTTAAATATGTATTGTGCACTTAAAACATTAATATATGTAATTTTTTTGTTTTTTAATCATTATCCGAAAAAGATGGGTACCCGGTTCCGGATTTTTTTTACCTGTGCCAACCTTATATATACATACAAACACACACATATGGTAGTTTTGGTAGTTCTTGCATTTTATTTAATTGATAGAAGGGTTTTAATTCTGCATTATTATTTGTGTTTGTGCATTTGTCCATTGTTTTTGTGCATTGAGGTAAGACTGTGCAAGCCACAACCTGAGATTTAAATTTTTAAAAAGAAAGAAATGTAGCTGTTACAACTTGAAAGCCTTACAATCCCGTGCAAGGGAAAAAAAAATGCTGTTGAGCCTTTGCTGAGGACAAAGTGTGTATCAAACAATGGAAATATCATTCAGGGAGCCTGGTGTCAGAGTGGAAACGTCAGCAGCTGATATGAAAGTGCCCTTGTTTTCTCCTCGTTCTGTTCTTACTACATAACAGAACAGAAGAGAAGAGACACATGATGTGAATTATTCACAACACTGAAAGCTTACTATTGTTATTGGTGATGGCAGCAGCACAGTATTGAAGCAAGGATAAATGTGTTCTAGTGCCCGACTCAGTAAAACATCAAAGAGTCCAGGTCACAAAAACTATTTACAAACAAACAAAAACACAGGCGGAGGGGACAGTATCTTACTTTAAGACGTGAAAGGGAATGTTTCCTTTTATTACCTTTATTTATAGAAAGCTGGGCCAAAGGGATCTCTGTTAATATTTAGCACAGATTTTCTGAAATGTAATTATGGAACAAAGAGGCTCAGTAAGGAAGATGTGCTGTTTCAGCAGGTAATCCTCCAAAGGAAATGCTGGTAACAAAGCACATCATTTAAATATACAAAGAATATGGGTCATAGCGATGCAATATGGGGTATGTTTAAAAGAGTTGTTTTTCATTTACTGTTTTTACTGTTAAATACATAACTGGATCATTCATCATACTTCAGGTTAACCAGGCAAGATAAGGAATTAATGAGTAATTAAAGTAGTGATTTTGTAATGTTCCAGAATAATATGTAGAACAATGAAGTGCTTTTTGCAGTATTATTAATTTGTAATTAGTGCTGGGGATGATAGTTGAGTTGACACATTTTAATACTGCATAATGGCACTTGGAGAGTCATACCCCTAATGTGGGTAAAAGTAATTCTCAGCGAAAAAAAAAAAAAAATACTGTCAGTATCTTGTGGTTGATGAAAACTGCCAGGTGCTCCTGTTTTGCCCGGGCTATTAGTAACTGGTGAAGCAGTGTAACTGGTATTTGGCTCACTGGTAGCACAGGCTGTATTGATATCTACAGTCTGAGGTCACATTGAGTGTCCTTAGCACGAGGGCACATTCTGTAGAGCACAGTTCATGAGGTCAAAGGCAGGCACTCATCATTAGGTAGAGTCGCAGTCCATGATGACCCACTATAACCAGGTATTAAGATTCATCAGCCTGAGTTATGGTAGGCCATGACTACAGATCATCCTGAGCATCTCTTCACCAAGTGTCATTTTTCCAGCTCACTTCACTTTTGATTTATCTGAATCTAGTGGCTACTGGGGTCAAACTTTCATCACATTTTGCGCATTATGTTTTTCAGTCTTCTGTGTTTGCTTTTAATATGTTTTATGTGTGATTGGTTGTCGGAATTGTTGAATTCGCTGGAGAGAATCAAAAGTATTTGCTAGGTTTGTTTATTGCTTGTTTTAGATTTGTTTTTCTCTTGGATGTACCGAGCAGTACAAATTACAAATAAAATATCCAACATCAGCAGCACCTGGTATTGTGCTTCTGATTTCAATTGATGTATATGCAAAAAAAAGCTGTCGCTAGTGCTAGTTTCTTTTCTGGTGTGTTTCATCCCAAACCTGCATTATTTTATGGTTATACTGTACTTTGAGTTCTTACCTGATATTAACATAAACTATTTCTTACTTGTTTTTATCTTGTTGTGAAAAGATTTGTGTTTACAAATGTAGTTACCTTGATAAACTGGATACTTTGATCGTTTAGACAGCAATCCTAAATTTTCCATACGCTTTACTCACAGCTCCAGTGACAATCCACATGTCCTCTCATTCCTTGGTCCTTATCAACTGCTGTGAATGTTTACAAGATAATAAATGAAGAGACTAGGTAGCCTTGCCCTCTCCAATGATGTGTGTTAACTGTTTCTTTTGGGTTATAAATCTGCTGTACCATTGAAAATAAATGGCAGTTTCATTATAACAAAAATTAAAGACATTTAGCAAGGAAAGTAGGAGTGCTAACGTTTCTATGTTTGCTAATTTAAAATGACTATTTTCTTTTCTTTTCCATAAAATATATGCAAATTGCACTTATCGAAGTACAGAACATGATACATTTGGCCCAAGAAATGGAATTTCCAGAGGAGTTCAAAGCGTTCAGCCCACAAAGGGGTGATTTCTTAACATTAGTTAGACCTGTCAGTGGGAGAAAAACAAGTAAATGTTTAGAGGCCAAAATTGGAGATGGGCTGTACAGAAAGTACCAAAACAATTATTAATCATTCTTTTCTTTTTAGTTTAAACACCCAAACTTTTCATAAATTCTACTGGCTTGGCAATGTCATTTGTCTCTGATCAGTGAAACAGACTCATTGGAAAGGAAATGCATGCAGGAAAACATTTGTTTTCTCATTAGCCTGATTGAAAAATCAGATTTGTTTATCAAAGTATTTGCAGTGCAGTGAAGCATCCTAGCCTGTGCCAGAGTGTAGAACGGATTTCAACCAGGAAACTTTTATCAAAAGATTTAGATTCATTACATGATATGGAGCGAGAGCAAAATATGTTGCATTAACACTGACTGGAAAGCAAAAAGAGCAACCAAAAATGGCTTTTGGGTGCAGTAGTAAGCAAAACCAATAATTTCATAATATGATGTACAGACTTTTTTTTACTGCTCTGTTATTTTATTCAATGCATTTACTTGTAATTGTGTTTATTGTATCTATTCAAGCTATGAGCTGTGATGCACCACAGTGAGGGCTAGTAATCAATTAAGATTCCCCTTTTCACGTTCACCATCCAAATCAGGAGTTCATGCATGCAAATGTTTGCACATAAGACTCCACGGGGATTTGTGAATCCTTGAAGATTAAGTGCTCAGATTAGTCTTATCTGACCGCTGTCTGCTTTCTGTTTGACCAGGTAGACCTAAGCTGAATGCAGGGTGGAGATTCCAGTGAGCTAGACTGCTGTGGACACAGAATGCCTCAAGTATGGATGTGAAAGAACGCAGGCCTTACTGCTCACTGACAAAGAGTAGGCGAGACAAAGAACGCCGGTACAACAACTCCTCTGTGGATAGTGAGGGGTGTCGAGTGCCTACCCAAAAATCTTACAGCTCCAGCGAGACCCTCAAAGCTTTTGATCATGACTCTTCAAGGCTGCTGTATGGAAACCGAGTGAAAGAAATGGTTCACAGGGAGGCAGAGGAGTATACCCAACAAGGTGAGTGGTAGCAGAAGTTTGTTTTGTTTTTGGACTGTGAGGTTGCAATCCACATTGTTTATTGTGTACTGAGCTATGTTATTAAATGTATTTTTTCACTGTGGCTTTAGTTTCATTTTAAACTCAACAGTTTTAGTTGCTTAATACACAAACTGTTATATTATCAGAAGTATTATTTAAAACAGTGCAATGACCAAACTGAAGCATTACTGAAGTATTTAGACTGATTTATTGAGATCAAGTTTAACCTAGTGGTATGAGAACCACATCAGAGTTTTTTTTTTTTTTTTAAATCCAGCAGTTTTACTGTTAGACACAAGTAGCCTAAAAAAGTAAATTTGTAACACAATTTATGTCTCAAAAGAAAAGAAAAAACACCAATTACAATTACAATTGAATAAGAAACTGCAATACTACTTCCAATCCAGTAAATTAAACCTGGTTTGGTCATTTTTTTTTTGTTATGTTATTCTTTCTTGAAAAAAATCATGATACTAACGGATGTACACATAATAGATCAAATAGTCAGATGATTGTTTTAGAAAATAGGGAATACAAGCAAATAAAATTTGAAGTAGTTTAAAAATTTTTAATAAATCTTGTTAATTTTGAACCAACTATCCCTATTCAGTAAGTAAATAATAGATAATGTGGTAATGGTGTAATTATCAGCTTTATATTAAAACGTATTTGTTATGTAGTCAAACCTAATAGTGCTATGATTAAAATGTCAAGAAATGATTTGTTACATGCATATTTTATATATAGGAAGAACATTGCATATAGTTAATTACAGGGTTATTCATTGTTATGAAACAACCATTAACAATAAATAGTTGATTTAAAAAAAAAAATGCTGAATTACTTAACGTAATTATCTTATCATGACAAATTGTATTGCATGTTAATTAGTGTTTATTTAAAATGTAATAAAATGTAATTAAACAGCCGTCACTATCTTATTGTACGGTAATTGCATGCCATCTGAAGCAAGTCATTTCTTATTTTTTCTTAGGAGACTTAAAAAAAAAATAACTTAATCAGTAACAAAAATAACGTGAATCGTTTTAACCTTGAGAATGCATAGAATAAAACATATACTGGCAAAAGCAAAATTCAGTGAACATGATTTTATTATAAGAGGAACAAATTCATTTTCCTGTAAGTGTTCTATGCTGTTATTGTTCAATACTACAACTATGACTACTACAACTAATAATGTGTTTTCTGCTGTATTCTTCAGCTAACTCTTGGCCAGTTGCAGCTATTTCAATGTGTGTACCAAAACTAGAACTATAGAAGAACAATTCCTGTACTGTTGGTATTTTACATTTCTGTATACCACTTAACATTTTGGAACTTTTTAGCCAATCTAAATATTTGTCTTTCCAGCTCTTGGAATATGGAATCTGTTAATCACATTGACAGCATGCTGGAAAACTAAGACTTTTTCCTTGTTAAACATAATAATGAAAAACAATATTATGCAGTTTAAGGTTACATGAAAAGGATACAATAACAAATCAAAGCATAGTGTAGTATGGAGACTCATTTTATAAGAAAACAATTGATATGCATTCTTCAGTACAGAAAACAAAATAATGACATGTACCATTATTGTAATTGGATTATATATTAAAATATCCACATGAGAAAAATGCCACATTGTTTGCTGTGTGCACAATTATACCTAGAATTAATGATGAGTGGTTTTTAAATTAAAATGTGATTATGAATTTATAATTTTATTGCCAAGCAAAACACGGGAAATGGCTATATTCTTCAAAAGAATGTAAAACATGGTTGTTTAGTCCAGGGGGTAAATGAAATCAAACACGAAGGCTGATGTGCATTCTGAGTAGCTGTGAAAATGATACAGCTTTTCAGGTTGCGGTTTCTCTTACGCAGCATCAAATCAAACAATTCTTTCAATTTTTAAGATGCTGAAAAATGGGATATGTACGAGATCTATATGGCAGGGATATTTTTCATTTTGTGAATCCAACCAAATTTGACTGAAATAGAAAAGGGTCTGGAACCACACAAACACCTGTGTTAGGAGGACAGGAACAACAGAAGGGAAAAAATGTATTAATGTAAGCATCTTGCCCAGATATTTACATAAGATTAAAATACCTGATATATGTCGTCAAAAGTTTACGTATCCCAATGGACATTTTTAATTTCTAGAAATTTCTGGAAAACAAATAATTATAGGAAACATCTTTTGTAGCAAAAGTCTTGCTTTTGTGGATTTAGTTATTTATTTCAGCAATTTTTTTGCAAAACTCCAAAAATGTCAATTCAAAAGTATTGATATCCTGACAAGGAAAATGAAATTTAATAGTTAGTTGAGGCACCTATAGCAATAATAACCTCTTTTAAACAATTAGGATATTTGTCAATGAGCTTTTGGCATGATTCTTTTGGACCATTCTTCAATTCAAAATTGTTCCAGTTCATTCAAATTCCAAGGACTGCTCTTGTGCACAGCCTTCAACTCATACCAAAGCTTCTCAGTCGGATTTAGAGCGGGACTTTGACTAGGCTATTCCAGAACCTTGATTTTATTCTTCTTTAACCATTCTGAAGTAGATCTTGATGTGTACTTTGGATCATTGTTGTGATGGAACGTCCAGTTGCGCTTTAAACCAAGTTTTGTAGTGGAGGATTTCAGATGATTGGCCAGTATCTTTTGCTATGCTAGGGAATCCATTTTTACCATGTATTGGAACTAAATTTCCTGTGCCATTAGAGGAAAAACAGCCCCATAGAAGGATAGTACCACCTCCATGCTTGACAGTAGGTATGGTGTTTTTTCTTTGTACGCCTCACCGGACTTTCTCTAAACGTAACGACTATCAGTGTGACCAAATAGCTAGTTTTTTGTTTCATCAAGCCACAAAACCTTTTACCATATATATGTGTGTGTGTGTGTGTGTGTGTGTGTGTGTGTGTGTGTGTGTGTGTTTAGGAATAAAATGATAAATGAATATTTTCTGTTTGTCCTATGGAGAGCACATTGACTGCTCTTGGCAAGTTGATTGTCTGAAATGGTCCTGGTAACCTGCCTGAGGCGGAAGGTAATATCCCTGCACACCACAAAGAGAACAAAGAAAAGAAAAAAGAAAAACCTTTTGTTAAATAACTAATTTCTCTAAGTGTTTTTCCCCTCTGCTGGGAATTATTGCTTAATTCCACTGATTGGAAAAGTTTAATAGCATAACCTGTGGGATCCAATTTAATACCAAGCAAGCCAAGCAGGGAGAATGGACGAGATGGGAGAGTGTGGAACAACGCAAGATCACCTGGTAGAGTTAACAGTGCCATGGGAGAATCCTGTGGATGAGGAGTATGAAAGGAAGAAGCTTCAGTACGCACAACTAGTTGCAGAAACGGAATAGCGAGGATGGAGAGTCTAGGTGGGTTGTTGAGGATTTGGGGTACATTCCACAACCCGGTTTCTCAGGGACATCGGATTCAGTGGTCAAGAGTTGCGACTCATAGTGAAGAACTTATCTGAAGCAGCAGAGAGGAACCCTCTTTAGGTGTCGTGGGCTAGTCAACGAAACACCAAGGATGGAAGGTGCCCACTTAGACCCCAGAGAAGTACCCTACTCAGCTCAGTACAGATGGTTTTCATGTTGATGCGCTAGGGAGGTCGCACTGTGGTAGATAATAATATAATAATAATAAACTTTATTTTACATAGCGCCTTTTAAAAGCAACATCTCAAAGCGCTTTACATACAAACAAAACAGAAAATAAAAACAAAAAGTCATAAGTCATGTCTTTCTATAAAAGCAGGTCTTTAAGCTACATTTAAAAAAATTAAGGGTGGCAGAATCCCTGATCTCTTTAGGAATGGTGTTCCAAAGTTTTGGGGCACAACAACAAAAAACCCTGTTGCCCGTAGAACGTAGGTGAACAGAGGGAACACATAACAATCCAAGATCAGTTGAGCGAAGGTCTCTGGAGCCAGCAATGCAGACATTTTGTGTGTTGATGTGCCAGGAGGTAAAATAGGCTGATCTCTGGAGCCAGCATTACACTTCAGCCATCAACACCAGGCAGAAAGCTATCTACATCAACAGATGGAAGGAAACACAGATGGATCACTTTAGTTTACAGTAAAAGAGGCTATGTCTTAGTTTGTGCTCATCTTGGCGAGAGCTGAGTCCAATATCAGCATCATGTTTTAACACCTACTCTCATTTAATGGAAATCAACCTGAATAACACTAATTCAGCAGAGGGCTTTTAAGATGCTGTTTTTCCCTTAAACTGCATTTTTCCTCGGCTTTTTCTCCCTTGTGGTCATCTATGAAGATGTGTAAATGTTAAACATGGTCGAATAAATCATTGAAATGTATCATTTACTGTATTTTCCAAGTTTTATTGCAGAACACGCATTGTAGCTTCATGTGCCCAGAACAATCACAGCAGGCATACTGGCATCTAGTGCGGTGGTTTGGAGTATCAATTTGATCTTCTGTGTGCATTTACGAGCAATGCAGGTTTAACATAAATATTTAAGGATCTGGAAACTAAAAAATAGACATGTGATTGGGCCAGGCTTGGAAATCCCGAATATATGTTTTGCGTATTGCAGTTTGATTTAAGAGTCAATGAAAGGGACTGCTGAAGTCCATTCTTTATCACGCTGCATAATCATTAAAGCACTGTGCTGTTCTCAGGTGTTAAGTCTGTAAATATGTAACAAAGGCTGTTTGACTTGTGGCCAATTGTAGCAGATCATTTTCATAATTTAAGAAAGGTCCTTTGTAAGTGTTTGCAGTTTTTGACTTCAAGATAGGCCTATCTTGTTCAGCTGACAGCTGTAAAGTCATTATGCATATGAAAGCATGGCAGGAGTCCGCATAGAAATAATGTTTGCTTTAGATATTTAGGCGTTAACTTTTACCAGGTAAATTGTGAGGTAGAATATTGACAGTTACTGATCCACCCATTATTCTGGACCATAATTTACTTTTTAGAATTTTTAATGTACAAAGTTGTCTTCCATGTCTTTCTGAAAGCAAACATAGCTACAGTATACAGCTGGAAGCATGTTATTTGCACATAGGGGATTTATTAATTTGGTGGTTGCTCTTTACAGTACTAATATGTGGTGTACTATATAGGTTAGTGTATTGTGTAACTTGATGAACTCACAAAACATGCTTTGCTGACTCAATCAACAAAAAAAAACTCATGTTGGCTTTTTTTTTTTTTGACACCTGAAAAATTGTGGATTAAAGGACCACTTTTACAAATTTGAATCAGTCCCGATGAACCCTTTAAATCATTTAATTAAAGAAGATTGTGGGTTCGCCTCTGACAGGTGTCACTGTGGATTTATGCTGTTTAGGTGACACTGTATATGACATTAAGTGACCTGAGATAATCCTTAAAAGGGTCGGGCTATCAATTTTCTCCCAATTCTAAAGCCAGGAACTCACCACTGTTTAGAACCCTTAAAAGAATGTTGCCCTCCCCTGTTTTACCTGACCGATTGTGTTTCTCCAACACCTGAATGGACTTCATAGTTACTTAAGTAGCTAACAAAACAGCACTGATAGCCAAGGATGCAAGAGAAGGGTCTTGAATTGTGGAAACAAAAGAAACTACTTAGGGGGAACATCCAGAGGCCCTGATAAACAAAACTCTGGTGATATATGAGAAAAAAACGGAAATTTATGCAACTGTTTGCCTTGAGCTGTATGGGTTTTTAAAAAAAGCAAATTTTGGTTGTTTATTTTCCTTGAAACAGGGCAGAATTTTACCCTGAGGCAGCTGGGGATTTGTGAACCGGCAACTCGTAGAGGATTGGCCTTTTGTGCAGAAATGGGCCTCCCCACCGAGGGTACTCCGTGGGTGCAGGGTCAGATGCTGACACCAAAACAAGTGATGTCTCCAACACGCCATGCGATTGTGGGGCCGAGGGTCAAGACGGACGCAGTTCGCGGTCTGTCAAGCCGCTCCAATTCGGCCCTTACTCTAACCGACACAGAACATGAAAACAAGTCCGACAGTGAGAATGGTGAGTCACTTTCACCCTTTTTTTTTAACCCCAACTCTGTTCTTCTACACACTTTGTAGGGAGAGGGAGTCCAAACATTATGTAATTTGAAAAGGAATTGATATTTAACATGGAACAGCTGTGCTATGCATGAAACGTTTATGATGTTGAATAACAATTTATTGTAAATGCAGTGTTGCCTAAATAGAGATACATTTCTCTGTACTGACAAAAAGCCGCAGCCATAGTTAGGGGATTAATGAGTTTGATGGCTTCCCTGTGTAGAAGAAAAGAGACATCTACATGAGACTGCATCACCTGTATTGTTCTCTGCAGGGATGCAAAGCAAGTTGTTATGAAGTTACCTCTAGGGCTAGACTGTAATCAAAGATACCTTTGTAACTTCCACTACAAGATGTCTAAGAAATTTCATAATGATAAAGTGGATGAGTGAGCACATACAATGCTTTATTAACAGGGTTCAGTGGTTTGAAGTGCAAATTTGATCATGATTGAAAAAAGTAGAGATGATGTGTGCAACCTGAAATGGTAAAAAAAAAAAAAAAAAACTATACACTGTGCTTCAGGGAGTAAGTTACAGCTGAAGTTACATAACAAGTGACGTTTCCTAATTAAAAAAGGGCTTTTTGTTTATCGTAAAAGTCATCAATTTTGTTATAAAAGAAAGCCCACAGATTATGTTTGGGCATTGCTTTTATGCTGCTTGTTCAGTTTAATCATACAGTTATTTCTCACATTTCTTTTTTAACGAGGTACACAATTGCCAGGAAATACTTTTTTAATGCTGTGATATATACAGAGTTCATACGGGTCATGGAATTTCTGCATTTGAAGAGGTGTGACAGGTCATTTTGTATTTTTAGTAAGAAAATGAAAGCAAGGTTCTTTTTTTCATAGTGTTATATTACTAGTGTGTTATCTCTGGATATTGACAGTAACGTGACATGTTTTAAATATGTTATATTTGTTATTAAGAAACTAGAAAAAAAAAATGCTACCACAGCTATATGACTGCTAACATTAGAGTGAGAAGTGATGTACCATTACAGGAACACTTGAAAGGATATTTTTGACAGACTATATATTTTCTTGGTTGGTAATGTATTCCGTATTTAATTTACTTTTATAAAAAAAATATACATTATTGAATCCAGTTTAAGAACAAACCATTTGTCTTTATAGAAAATGTGTTAAAGTGGCCTGTTTGTGGAACTACAGTACAAAGAGATTTTAAAATAATGACGTGTGCTTTTGTAAGTTTCTTTTTTTTTTCTTGCCCTTGAAAAAAAATCAATGGTAGCAGTAACATTGTTTTAATTAATGATTTTGAAAGTGAAAAAAATGCTGAATCAGCCTTTTTCTTTCTTTATCATTAGTATTATTTGAATAGATTTGTTAGGAATTATGTTAAAGCAGTCAGGATTTCAGGTGGTTAGTTGTCTAGGGACCTAATTTCAAAAAACATGTAAGTCCTTTGAGGGCCAGTTTGTTCCTAATTGTACACAATTAATATCTTTAATTACCGGTACCAAACTAAATGTTCTTTTATTGCAGTTTGTAACATTAGTTTTGCTTATTTACGAATAAAATAGTGTACAGTTATAATTACACTTTTTTTCCCCCAAACAGTTTTTTTTTTTTCAAACATAAAACAGTCGTCATAGTTTCCCAAAGGCTAAAACCTTGGAGACAGGTAAAGCAGTACATGTAATTGCAAGGGGAAAAAACACATAATCGCTCATTTTGGTTGATAAATTGCATGTTCACTTGGGTTGAGACGATACACCAAGGTCACGATACAATATGTATCACGATACGATTCTTATCACGATACTTATGAAAAACTCATCTCTTTCAACTTTCAGTTGAAAATCAATTATATGTATTTACTACGAAGAAGTATAGCACTTGTTTGAGTTTAAAGACAAAGCAGTATGTCATCTAGAGTTTATGGGATATCAGATTTGACTTAATTAACCAAATCTCCTTACCACATTTCTGAGAGAGGAAAAAATACTAAGCAATGTGTTTGATAACTATTAAAGTACAAACTTTGTTCATGTGTTTCTTTAGAAAAATCTAAATAGCAAGTCTTTCAGCATTAAGTTGTGATATTTAATTTTTTAAATTGCATCGTTTTTGCGTTTTTGATTGCATCATACTTAACTTTAATTCAATATATTATTATAAGACTTTTATGATAAAATTAGTATTAATAGGTAATTTTCATCAGGATTAACACTGCTCGCTTCCTCATTCCTCTCTGTCCACAACAAACAAGGCAGACTGTCGCCGCCTCCTCTACTCTCCCATTGGCCAGAGTCACAGCTGTCTCAACTCCCACTGGCCAGGCAGCAGCCTGTTCTGAAGCCTTAGTACAGTGTCAGTATTCCCTGCTTGCTAGCAATGGAATACAGAAAAAAAACATTCTTGCTATTTGGGATTATTATTATTATTATTGTTGTTATTATTATTATTATTATTATGAGGCTGGCGGAACACTGGAGGAGGCTGTGTGGTCCAGTGGTTAAAGAAAAGGGCTTGTAACCAGGAGGTTCAAATCCCACCTCAACCACTGACTCATTGTGTGACCCTGAGCAAGTCACTTAACCTCCTTGTGCTCCCTCTTTCGGGTGAGACGTAATTGTAAGTGACTCTGCAGCTGATGCATAGTTCACACACCCTAGTCTCTGTAAGTCGCCTTGGATAAGGGCGTCTGCTAAATAAACAAATATTATTATTATTATTATTATTATTATTATTATTATTATTATTATTATTATTAATAATGTGTTTTATGTACATTTCATTTAAGATTGTTATTAAGTCATTTGTTTCACATTTTTGTCCGTAACCCTAAATTAATTTAAAATTAAGAACTCGTCATTGTTTCCCCTACTCCCGCTTACATTCCAGAAGCGTCTAGCTAGCGCACTGCACAATGGGATATGTCTAGGATCAAGTGGAGTTTACGTTCACACAACCAAGAACTTTTCTTTCATGATTTACAGTTTAATAAACATGGCATATTTGCTACTCATTTCAAGCTTGTATCGCGATACACGATACACGATGAATGTCTCACCCCTAATGTTCAAAGCCTGAAATGAGAGCAACACAGATAAATGTGAGATCAAATAACAAACCAAAAAAACTGGTACACCTGGTCAGGATGATTACTTATACATCTTTATTTTTACACACACACACACACACACACACACACACACACACACACACACACACACACACACACATGTATTTATCCAAGGCAACTGTACAGGGCAGTACAGGGTCACAATGCAAGCTTAATATTGAAACACAAGAAGTTATCTACAGTGACATATTACTAGTGCAGTAGTGCAGGGATAGTGCATTAGCTGAGGATCCAGTAACGTGTGTGTGTGTGTGTGTGTGTGTGTTTATTATTATTATTATTATTATTATTATTATTATTATTATTATTATTATTATTATTATTATTATTATTATTTATTTCTTAGTACATGCCCTTATCCAGGGCGACTTACAGTCGTAAACAAAAATACATTTCAAGAATCACAGTGCAAGTATTAATGCAATTAAGAGCAAGATAAAATACAATAACTGTGCAAGTATATGACAAAATACGATTCAATAACGGAGCAGATAACAGTGTCAGTGATAGTTACATCAGGATATAATTAAATACAAAATACTACAGATTTTGTGACAGATTACAGTACTCTAAAGTACAGGTTAAATGCAGTAAAATTGGGAGCAGATAAGAGCAAGTAAAGCCCATTAAGGAAGAATGATAAAGTGTCCAGAGGGAAAAAGAGGAGTTCTGCAGGTGCTGTCTGAAGAGGTGAGTCTTGAGGAGGCGCTGGAAGGTGGTCAGGGACTGGGCAGTCCTGACATCTGTAGGAAGGTCATTCCACCACTGCGGGGCGAGGGTGCAGAAGAAGGCTCTGGAGGCAGGGGAGTGTAGAGGAGGTACAACCAGTCTTCTAGTGCAGGAGGAACGGAGAGGTTGAATGGGAGTGTAGGGAGAGATGAGGGTCTGGAGGTAGCTGGGTGCAGACTGGTCAAGGCATCTGTAGGCGAGTACAAGAGTCTTGAACTGGATGCGAGCGGTGATCGGGAGCGAGTGGAGTTGCGTGGGAGAAGTGAGGCAGAGAGAACACCAGACGAGCAGTGGAGTTCTGGATGATATTGTGTTTTAGTATTTTATTTTTTTATTTTGCATTAGCTGAGGATCCAGTATCGTACATGTGTGTATATACTGTATGTTTTAAAAAATGTTTTCTTTCATATATATATATATATATATATGAAAGAAAACATTTTTTACAAAAAGTTTAAAAGATTAAAAAATATTTTATTTTAGGACGTTTCGGGCAAAAGACCTTCATCTGTTTTACTGTTTTTTTTATTTTGCATTGTCTCATAATTAATTATTTCTTTGTTAGCACCTAGGATTAATGTATCACTAGCAAGAATGTGTAACTGTTTGGACAGGAGTTAAAGCTGCAGTTATCCCTTGAAGTACAGCTGGAACTGCTGAAAGGATTATTCCTTAAGTAAAAGTGGCACATGATTTTTAGATTTGAAAACATATGGAACAGGTAATATGTTTATTGTGGCTAAGCCTGTTTTTACTCTGCTATTGATTTATGTCGAACTGGGTGATAGTTGAATCAATCCTTTATCTCTGTTCTAGCAGCTTTCATTGAACTACCAGCAAAGCAAATGGGAGTTGTTCTCATAGTTAATCATTATTTTGTGGCTCTATCACATTCATTGATTTAATGCAAGAGATAATCGGCTTACTTTTGTTAATAGATTTTGCTGAAATTAGCCATATAAAATCCATGCCTTCCTGGTCCCATGTACTTGTCATCTCTATAGTCTGGAAGACACTATCCTGCAGCAGCAACAACTCAGAGAAAAGTTCTGATGAATGAGTTTCAGTTTCAACGTTTTGATCTATTCATTGTTTCCTAGGTCTGTGCTGTTTAACCTAAGGTTAGCCGCTGTTTACTTGACTGCACTGTTGGCACTGCTGTGCAATGTTAACATCAAAGTAGGGAAAGTAATTGTGTTCTGAAAGCCTGCATAATTTGAAACAGTCCTTGTCCAAGACTGAATATAATATTTCTAGCTGTCCACAGAAGTCATTAACTCTTGTTTAAGGGGGAGGCCATCTGAAAACATATTCTTCATTTCGTATAGATAATTCAGACCAACACTGATGTAAATCACATGTAAAGTATTTTTGTCAATTATTTCATAGTTTAAATTCCAGTAATAGAGATTCCAATGTGGCTTTTCACAACTCTTTCAAAAATCTTAAAGGAGCTGCACTATTACAAAGGATATTTGAGGAAAATTGACCTGTTTCCTCTATATATTAAGAGAACCAACCAGACCTTCAGTGTCAACCTTGCAGGGCCATTGGAAGCATTGTCCACAAAGAATCAAATAAGTGTTTGAACTGCAAACCTATTCTTTAAGAGAAATGTGTTTGAGATAATAGCAATACAAGTAAAAAATAAATAAACTACTGAGTGGCAAAAGGGTAAACTAATTTCTGTGCTGCCAATGTATTCCACGCCCCTCAGTCTTTTTAATCAAAGCAAAACACTGAATAAGAGAAAAATGCAAATCACAATGTGTGGTACATGGCTGATCGCACCTGCAACCACATCCTTAGGGTGAAATCGACGCCAGCACTGTGTCATCCTTGATGCCTCTGGAATAAAGGATTTCAAAAAGGCACCGCTGTGTACTGACCTGGTTTCGATCCCTGCTTGCTAATTCCTTTGGTATCTTTTCATACAAGTCTGGAGGGTTTTGGTTGATACAGATCTTGTTAGTGAGGATCCCAACTGTGTCTTTTATCTTTTTATTATAAAAATATTAATGCAGTTGGATCAAGCCTGCGGAGATCGAACATCTCATTTGCAGATGCCCCCTGTATGTAAGAAGCAGTTACAGGAAGATCACTAATTACTTGTAGTCAATGCAGATATATATATATATATATATATATATATATATATATATATATATATATATATATTCTGTGAAAGGCGGTCAAGGCTGGCCAGCAGCAGAAATATCACTCACCCAGAGTCAGAACTGTAGTTTTAATGCTTTTGCGCACTTTTATTAACTCAAATACACAGTCAGGCCACTGTCCTTTTTAAGAACACAAACAAAACAAAAACCTAACTCAGTTTTTTGAGTATTAGCTCAACTTTTAAATAAATCCTAAAGCCGCTTACCAGTTCTACAAAACATAATTCCAGTATCAAATGCCTTTTTTTATGTTTCGTCACACAGGTTGCACACAATCAATCAATCTTTATTTTATATAGTGCCTTTCATAGTGGACCACCATTACAACACACTTTACAAGATACAGTGAAAAACAACAATGCAAATACATTAAATACAGTGAAAAATAATGCATAATACATTAAATATAAGGCTAGTGAAAAGAAAATTGTGGATGTGTGAAAAAAAAAGTAGCAACGACACAACAGCTAATAACAGATATCAGGCTTAAAGAGCATGGAAAGCAAGAGATAACAAGTGGGTCGTGAGAGTTGATTTAAAGCGAGCAACGGTGAAAGCATCATGCACCAAAGCTGGGAGAGAGTTCCAGAGAGTCTGAGCCATGAAGCTAAACGAGCGTTCTCCAAGTGTGGTGCACTTTTGCTTGAGGATAACAATCAGGCCAGAGTCGGAGGACCTCAGCTTGCGGGCAGGGACATAGCGGGTCAGCAGGTTGAAGAGGTACTCAGGACCTGTGTGATGAAGGGCATTGTAGGGTAGCAGGAGAGTTTTGAAAGTAATCCTGAAATTTACAGGTAGCCAGTGCAGCTGGGCAAGACGGGAGGGGGGGTGATGTGTTCATGTTTTTTTTACATCTGGTAAGGATCCTGGCGGCAGCATTCTGAACTAGGTGCAGTCTGTTTAAGGAGCGTGCCTGGAGACCACCATAGAGAGTAGCAGTAGTCAAGTCGAGAGGAGACAAATGCATGACTGAGTATCTCCGCATCTGGGAGGGAAAGGTAGGGACAGACTTTGGAGATGTTTCGAAGATGGTAGAAGATTTGACCACAGAGGAGATGTGGACATCAAGGAGAGGTTGCTGTCCAGAAGTAAACCAAGGCTTCGTACAGTGGGGGGAAGACAGCAGCAGACAGTTTCTGAGGTTCAGGGTAACTATATTGAGATTCTTAAGTTGAGTTTTAGATCCTACTAGTTCAGATTTGCTAGTGTTGAGCTGAAGAAAATTGGCAGACATCCAGGCCTTGATGTCTTGAATGCAAGCCGAGAGCCAGACCATGGCAGATGGGCTTCCAGGGTCAAGTTTTAAGAAGAGCTGGGTGTCATCAGCATAGGAGTGAAACATGAGGCTATGTTGGCGGATGAGGTGACCCAAGGGAAGCATGTATTTGTTGAAGAGAAGAGGCCCAAGAATAGACCCTTGAGGGACACCACAAGTGACTGGGTTTGCAACACCACTGCATCCAGCATAGAAAACAGACTGCATGCGTCCAGATAAGTAAGAGGACATCCAGGAGAGACAGGTTCCAAAGATCCCAGGATACTTCTGAAGGCGGTCAAGAAGAATGCTATGGTCTGTGGTGTCAAAAGCACCTGTTAGGTCAATGAGATCAACCACAGTGGGAGCAGCAGCATCAGCATTAAGCAGGAGATCATTTACAATCCGGAGCAGAGCAGTTTCAGTACTGTGATGCGGCCGGAAGCCAGACTGCAGAGATTCAAGCAAATCACCTGACCTGGCTACAGCCCTTTCGAGAGTTTTGGAGAGAAAAGGGAGATTAGCGATGGGACAGAAATTAGATAAGACAGCCGGGTCGAGTGAGGGTGTTTTGAGTACCAGCGTAACTCGGGCAAGCTTGAGGGCAGCAGGAACTGAGCCTGAGTCCAGGGACAGGTTAATGAGAGTGTGCTTAATGGAAGGAGCAAGATCAAAAGCACAGAGACAGATAAGATTAGTTGGCCAGGGGTCCAGGGGGCACGTGGCAGTAGTTGATTTCAACAGTAGGCTGGAGACATCAGCAGTGGAGGGAGAGAGCAGGAGGGGCAACTGGAGGTGAGTCAAGGTGGTGATGTTGTAAACTGGGTTTGTGGTGGGAGAGCGTAGAATAGATGTTGTCAATTTTGTTATGAAAGAAAGAGGAGAAATCATGACAGGTAAGAGAGGAGGATGATCTATCCATCTCTATCAAGCCTTTAGCCTTCACACAGACCTGTTCACCTCCTTCTGAACACCCAACCCCCCTGAGCAGGTGAACAGAGTTTATATACCCATTTAACCAGGTAACCATTGTCACCTGTTCCAATAATTACCTGGTTAATTACGGATTTCCTAAGCCAAACCCAAACCCTATCGCCTTGTAGTGGTTAGTCCGCTGGTACTGCAGCAAGGCCACTTTAAAAGGGAAACAGAGCTCTGGTCATTCTCAGACTCAGATCTGCTGTCACACACTTTGTTACTATATATCAGGGGTGGCCAATCCTTGTCCTGGAGAGCCATCGGGTCTTCTGGTTTTCGTTCCACCCGAGTTCTCAATTACTTAATTGATCAACACTAACATGTATCCTAGGTCTTTGGCCATTGAGAATTTAAAGAGACCCAGAAAACCTTCAGGATTGTGGCTCTCCAGGACCAGGATTGTCCACCCCTGCTATATATATATATATATACAGTTGTCCTGCATTATACAGCCCCTATTTATAAGGCCACCCTTAAATACCACCAGCTGTTCTCTCTGAACAAATATCACCAATATAAAAACAGTGCTATTTTTACCTGTTATATCACCACCCCACTGTCCGCCATCCGCCAACTCCCCAAGCCAAGCAAATGTAAATATAAGCATTGTAGTTTCCCTCATTGTAGCGCCAGCGAAGTAGTCATGGCCAATTAAAACAACAAAGTTATGCAGTAAACCTTTGACTCGTTTTCCTAATTCGTTGTTAACTGAATGTTCATACCAATGTCATTAACACTCCAGCTCCCAAAGCAAAACAGAAAGTAGAAAATGGCGAGTCGTCCCTACATTTAACACCAGAGCAAAAGAAACAAATCTGCATGTATGCATCTGAAAATAAGAACGCAAGACATCACAAATGTTGAGCTTAAATTGCTTTGTGAAATAAATAGATGGCATCGTTCAATGGGGGATAGTATTCAGCAGGCTTAGAGTCGTGTCACAAACATTCAAATGACCAGTAAAAAAAAAAAAAAGAAAAAATCATATTCTTTGTTTTTATGGAATTGTTGTTTGGGTGATTTGACACTAATGAGTGTTTTATTTTTATTTTTTTATTTTGTTAAGTATATAAGATGGGTAAAGATGATAAAACATCACTAGTAGACCTAATTGTGTAAGAACTAGTACTGCCATTTTAAAAAAGCTTAATGTTTTATTAACATGGCCTGGAGATACTGTAATTGTATAACTAACAAAATAAAACATTTGAATTTGTTGCAAACATAGAAGGTTGTGGGGGTGTTTTTTTTTTTTTTGACCCTCACTATAACGCCACCCTCGCTTATTACCCGTTTTTGCCCATGGCCCTTACCAGGCAGTATAAAGAGGGTTGACTGTGTATGTGTGTGTGTGTGTGTGTGTGTGTGTGTGTGTGTGTGTGTGTGTGTGTGTGTGTGTGTGTCTATATATATATATATATATATATATATATATATTGTAACATAGCAGGGAAGGGGTTAAAATCCTCCTGCATAAGACATGTCATGAGCACATTTTGTTAGTTTATTTAATTATTTTGTTGTATTGTTTAATTTAATTTGTTAATTGTTTTATTGTTTAATTATCCCCTGCACCTGGGCGGTAATTGTAAATTAGGACCATGTGCAGGGTATAAAAGAGAGACAGTTTGCTCAGGGCTGCTGAGGAGAAGGAGTGCTTTGCTTCCAAGCAGTCATAAAAGGACAAAGAAGTGTTTTTGGTGTTTAGCAGGTAAACGGCTAGCCGTCCTGCTGTTTAGTTCCTGCGGGTTCAGTTAGTGCTCAATAGAGCAAGGTGTTTATTTTGTGTTTTGTTTATTTTGTTTATTAAAAATATAGTGCGTCAGCGCGTGAAAAATCCATTCTTGCGTCCTGGGTCTATTCTTAAAGGGGCAAAGAACCGTGAGTGGTGCGAGTTTTATTACAATAAAATAAATATATATATATATATATATATATATATATATATATATATATATATATATATATACATACATACACACACAGTCGCAGACAAAAGTATTTGAGAAAAATGAGAAAAACCACAAAAAAAGTGATTTCTATAACTTCTAATTGTTCTATTGAAATATAAAGTATTTGTAATAAAATAACAAATGATTACATAACATGCATAAAATGAAAAATAACATTCAAAAACTAATTTCATACTTTGACAAGTATTTGGGCACCCTTACAATTAGTATTTTGTGTGCCCATCCTTTGGTTCCTTTACAGCTTGCAGGCTTTTTTATATTTTGAAACCACTTCCTGGCATCTTTCCGGAGATATTTTTGCCCATTCTTCAACACATACAGCTTTGAGTTCTGCAATCGACTTTAGTTTCCTTTTTGCATCAGCAGCCTTCAAGCCAGTCCACAATATCTCGATGGGATTCAAGTCTGGGGACTGAGATGGCCAATCCATAACTTTAATCTTCCTTTTTTTCAGAATCCCTTTGTAGACTTCGCAGAATGTTTAGGCATTATCCTGCTGGAATACAAACTTCCGTCCAATAAGTCTTCTAGCACTGGGTAACAAACGAGAGTGCAAAATGTATTGATATTTTGCAGCATTCATTGATCCTTCTACAATACAAAGGTTGCCAGTGCCTGAGGAAGAAAAACAAGCCCATACCATCACACAACCTCCACCATGTTTAACACTGGGCATGATTAACTTTTCTTTAAATTCTTCTCCTCTTCCTCCAAACATATTATTGCTTTCTTGGTAAAAAAAAAAAAAAAAAAAAAAAAGTTTTTTTAAAAAGTAGATTTGTCTGACCATAAAATTTGGTTTGAAGAAATCATCAGGCTTATTGAAGTATTCAATGGAAAACTCCAATCGCAGGTTTGCATCTTTGTTTTTGCCCATGGACGTTCAGCCTGTTAAGGTATCGTTGAATTGTTCCCCTGTAAATTTCTTGACCATCTTCTCTCAATTCATGTGTCAGATCTTTTGCAGTAATCCAAGGATTTTTCCAGGCTGCTGGAACTATTCTTCTTCCAGATTTTGCAGAAATATTTCTTTGTCTTCCACACCTGCCGCTAGTTGCAGTTGTTCTTGTTCTCCTTTGTTTGTCAATAGTAGCCCACACAGTGCTTTCTGCTATTCTGGTAGTTTCTCCTTTTTTGTTTAGTTGTATCATTGCCATTTTGAGATTTGTTGCTGTACTCTTTTAGTTTTAACAATTTCTGTTGCTTTTTTAAATCCCAAATTTCCAATTTATTTTTCAGCACTGATGATTATGTATTTATTTATTCTATAATTATCATCAGATGTTGATTTTCAATTGTGATAATTGCCAATAATTAGCAATGAATGGGTTTCATACAAAATATGTTGATTGCCCAAATACTTTTCTCAAAGTAGGGAATTAGTTTTTGTTATTTTTTATTTTATTGTTATTTATTATTATTTTTCTTAGCAGATGGCCTTATCCAGGGTGACTTAGTCATAAACAAAAACAAAATGGTTATGTAATAATGTGTTTATGTGTTATATGCATGTTATGTAATAATGTGTTATTATAAAGCTGAATCTACTTGAATTTATATCTTTCAATAGAACAATTAGAAATTAAAGAAATCACCTTCCTTGTGGTACTCATTTTTTAACTGCCCAAATACTGTGTGTGTGTGTGTGTATATGTACAGTATATATAGTATGTGTATATATATATATATATATATATATATATATATATATATATATATATATATATATATATATATTGTGTGTGTGTATGTATATATATATATATATATATATATATATATATATATATATATATATATATATATACAGTACTGTGCAAAAGTTTTAGGCAGGTGTGAAAAAATGCTGTAAAGTAAGAATGCTTTCAAAAATAGACATGTTAATAGATTATATTTATCAATTAACTAAATGCAAAGTGAGTGAACAGAAGAAAAATCTAAATCAAATCCATATTTGGTGTGACCACCCTTTGCCTTCAAAACAGCATCAATTCTTCTAGGTACACTTGCACAAAGTCAGGGATTTTGTAGGCATATAGTCAGGTGTATGATTAAACAATTATACCAAACAGGTGCTAATGATCATCAATTCAATATGTAGGTTGAAACACAATCATTAACTGAAACAGAAACAGCTGTGTAGGAGGAATAAAACTGGGTGAGGAACAGCCAAACTCAGCTACCAAGGTGAGGTTGCTGAAGACAGTTTACTGTCAAAAGTCATACACCATGGCAAGACTGAGCACAGCAACAAGACACAAGGTAGTTATACTGCATCAGCAAGGTCTCTCCCAGGCAGAAATTTCAAGGCATGCAGGGGTTTCCAGATGTGCTGTCCAAGCTCTTTTGAAGAAGCACAAAGAAACGGGCAGCGTTGAGGACCACAGGCGCAGTGGTCGGCCAAGGAAACTTACTGCAGCAGATGAAAGACACATCATGCTTACTTCCCTTCGCAATCGGAAGATGTCCAGCAGTGCCATCAGCTCAGAATTGGCAGAAAACAGTGGGACCCTGGTACACCCATCTAATGTCCGGAGAAGTCTGGTCAGAAGTGGCCTTCATGGAAGACTTGCGGCCAAAAAGCCATACCTCCGACGTGGAAACAAGGCCAAGCGACTCAACTATGCACGAAAACACAGGAACTGGGGTGCAGAAAAATGGCAGCAGGTGCTCTGGACTGATGAGCCAAATTTGAAATATTTGGCTGTAGCAGAAGGCAGTTTGTTCGCCGAAGGGCTGGAGAGCGGTACAAGAATGAGTGTCTGCAGGCAACAGTGAAGCATGGTGGAGGTTCCTTGCAAGTTTGGGGCTGCATTCTGCAAATGGAGTTGGGGATTTGGTCAGAATTAATGGTCTCCTCAATGCTGAGAAGTACAGGCAGATACTTATCCATCATGCAATACCATCAGTGAGGCATCTGATTGGCCCCAAATTTATTCTGCAGCACGACAATGACCCCAAACATACAGCGAAAGTCATTAAGAACTATCTGCAGCGTAAAGAAGAACAAGGAGTCCTGGAAGTGATGGTATGGCCCCCACAGAGCCCTGATCTCAACATCATCGAGTCTGTCTGGGATTACGTGAAGAGAGAGAAGCAACTGAGGCTGCCTAAATCCACAGAAGAACTGTGGTTAGTTCTCCAAGATGTTTGGGCCAACCTACCTGCGGAGTTCCTTCAAAAACTGTTTGCAAGTGTACCTAGAAGAATTAATGCTGTTTTGAAGGCAAAGGGTGGTCACACCAAATATTGATTTGATGTAGATTTTTCTTCTGTTCACTCACTTTGCATTTTGTTAATTGATAAATATAAACTATTAACATGTCTATTTTTGAAAGCATTCTTACTTTACAGCATTTTTTCACACCTGCCTAAAACTTTTGCACAGTACTGTATATATATATATATACACACAGTACCAGTCAAAAGTTTGAGTACACTTGCTGGAAACTAGGTTTATTTCATAATTGACAATGTTTTACGTCATATACGTTTCTGTAAATACTTGAAAATGAAAACACATGTTACAATATACAAAACAAAACATAAGTAGTATCAAAGCAATGTTCAAGAAAATTTAAAATTGTCTCTAAATCTTGGATTCCTCAAAATAGCCACCCTTTGCCTTAATAACAGCCTCACAAACACGAGGCATTCGGTTAACAAGTTTCAGCAGGAAATCACCCGACATGTCTAACCAGCTCTTCTGCAGCAATTCCCAGAGATGTAGAGCACTTGTGGGTAGCTTTGCTTTGACTCTTCTGTCCAGTTTGTCCCATACAAGTTCTATGGGATTGAGGTCTGAGGACTGGGCAGGCCAGGTCATTAGATTGAGTTGTCCTTCACTTGCCTTCTTCGCCAGATAGTTCTTGCACAACTTTGAGGTGTGTTTCGGGTCATTATCTTGCTGAAGAATGAAGGGCTGCCCAACTAGCCGTAATCCTGATGGAATGGCATGCCTCTGAAATATGCTATGATAGCCATGCTGGTTGAGCTTGTCATGGATTTGGTAAAGATCACCAACTCTGTCACTAGCAAAGCAACCCCAGACCACGACACTGCCTCCTCCATGCTTGAGAGTGGGAGCCACACATGCAGAACTCATGCGCTCACCCTCTCTGCGTCTTACAAATACTCGGTGTTTGGACCCAAATATTTCAAGTTTTGAGTCATCGGTCCATAAAACCGTCTTCCACTCCTCAAACATCCAGTTTCTGTGTTTTTTGGCCCAGGCAAGTCTCTTCCTCTTATTCTGCACTCTTAACAATGGTTTCTTTGCAGCAATTCTTCCAGTTAGGCCAGCTTCACACAATCTCCTCTGAACAGTTGATGTTGAAACATCTGTACTTCTAGTAGCATTTAGCTGAGCTTGTATTTCATCGCCGGTCTCGCAGACTTGTGACTCGAATGAACTTGTTCTCTGATTCTGAGGTCACCCTTGGCCTGCCTGACCTTGTTCGGTCTTCTTGAGTGCCAGTTTCTTCAAATCGTTTGATGGTCTTTGCCACAGCAGTTACAGACACTTGCAAAGTTCTTGCGATTTGTCTTAAAGATTGACCTTCATTTCTTAAAGTAATTACAGTCTTTTTTCTTTGCTTAACTGAGTGTATTTTGCCATTTTCTGCTCCCTTACATTCAGGAATGGCAAACTTGTGCCTATGCTACCTATATTTATAGTAATCATGGACCCTCACCTGTTAACAATAATTGGTGACAAAGGGTTAATTAGGTAACATGCTAGTTAACTTGGAGAACATCTAACATAGACACTTTTATACTTAGGCCAGTGTTCTAACACCGTGTTATACACATTTCAGACTTTTAACTGACTTGGGCTTCAGACTGAAATCCCCTTGCTTTGGGTGACCATTTCATTGAAATTGACAATATTTACATTTTCATTTAAAAATAACATTTTTGAATGCAATTCACTTATGATTATCAGCTTATATAAGTACATGTATCATATAATGAAATATTAAGTGTTTAAAGACAAGTTTATACAGTTAAAAGCATAGATAATCATGAAAAACCTGGTTTTAAGCAGGTGTACTCAAACTTTTGACTGGTACTGGTATATGTATATGTATATATATATATATGTATATATATGTGTATATGTATATGTATATAATATATATGTATATATGTATATAATATATGTATATACTGTATATATATATATATATATATATATATATATTGTAAGGCAGTGGGTTGTGTGAGACAGCAGGGAGGGGGTTAAAACCTCCCTGAAGAAAAAATGGCACCTCTGTTTAATTTAATGGTTTTGTTTATTGATTAATTATTTCTGTTAACTGTTTTATTATTTAATTATCCCCTGCACCTGGGCAGTAATTTAGAATTGGGATCAGGTGCAGGGTATAAAAGAGGAGCAGTCAGAATGCTCATGGCTGCTGAGTAGAAGGAAGCAGAAGAGAGGTGCTCTGCTTCGAGCAGTCAGAGAAAAAGTAAGTGCTGTGTAAACCTGTATGGTTTTTGTTTGTGTGCCAGGTAAACGGCTTAGCCGTCCTGCAAGTTAGTCAGGGAATAACCTGTGTAGTAAGTACTCCAAAACGGAGTTAGGTTTTTGTTTTGTATTGGTTTGTTTTTGTGTTTATTAAAAAGTAGCGCAACCGCGCTTGAAAATCCATTTCTGTTGTTGTGGGTCGGAATTTTTAAAGGGGCACGAACCCGTGAGTGCTACGGATCTGTTACATTTGGTGTCATAGTGTGTGGACACCCCTAAGACCCTAGAAATGGAGAGCATTGAGGAGTTAATTGCGAGAATCAACCGCAATACTGCTGCGCAGATAGAGCAGATGGCGAGATGGGAGAGACAGATGAGTGAGATGGGGTTGGCACCGCCGAACAGACAGGAGCGGGAGCCAACCGAGTTGGAGCGGTTGCTCCAGGAGTGGGAGCAGGCTAGCGCAGCTCCGCAGTCTCCCGAGCCAGATGAGGAGGAGCTGCTACCGCCAGAGCCAGAGGGAGAGGAGCCGCCGCTTCCGGAGCCCAGAGGGGAGGAGCCGCCGCTTCCGGAGCCCAGAGGGGAGGAGCCGCCGCTTCCGGAGCCCAGAGGGGAGGTGAAAAGCATACCTCCACCACAGCCCAGACCACCACCCCTACGGTCCAGTCCGGCGTCGCTGCGTCCGGTCCCTCACCCCTTGCTCCGGGACACCCTGCCGGTCTTCCTGGACCTCCCTGTGCTGGACCTAGAGCCCAGGAGTTTGCAACACTGGCCACAGCTCTGCCCCTGGTTCCCTGCTCCGCTCTCCCCGAGCACCCAGACGTCGCTGGGCTGCTGCCAGACGTCGCTGTCGCTCCCCCTGTTTGCTGCTTCGCTTCCCCTGGGTGATCGGACGTCACTGCGCCGGTTCCCAGGGGAAGACCTCTGTCCACTGCTGCATCCTTCAGTGCCCCGGCCGAACCTCCGGTCGCCCCTGTCGAACCGTTGGGTCCCTTCGTCGCCGGTGCGCGGTCCTTACCTGGCTGGGCCGGGATGTGGACCGATCCACCCTCAAGTCCGCCCGTGGAAGAGGGCGAAAAAGGACATTTGTGGACTCGATGGTGGGTAGTTATGTTTTAGGGGGGGAGGTGGCCTTGGAATGGCCGTCAGTGTTGCACACTTGGGGGGAAGGATATGTAAGGCAGCGGGTTGTGTGAGACAGCAGGGAGGGGGTTAAAACCTCCCTGAAGAAAAAATGGCACCTCTGTTTAATTTAATGGTTTTGTTTATTGATTAATTATTTCTGTTAACTGTTTTATTATTTAATTATCCCCTGCACCTGGGCAGTAATTTAGAATTGGGATCAGGTGCAGGGTATAAAAGAGGAGCAGTCAGAATGCTCATGGCTGCTGAGTAGAAGGAAGCAGAAGAGAGGTGCTCTGCTTCCGAGCAGTCAGAGAAAAAGTAAGTGCTGTGTAAACCTGTATGGTTTTTGTTTGTGTGCCAGGTAAACGGCTTAGCCATCCTGCAAGTTAGTCAGGGAATAACCTGTGTAGTAAGTTAGGTTTTTGTTTTGTATTGGTTTGTTTTTGTGTTTATTAAAAAGTAGCGCAACCGCGCTTGAAAATCCATTTCTGTTGTTGTGGGTCGGAATTTTTAAAGGGGCACGAACCCGTGAGTGGCGTGATCGTTCACAATATATATATATATATATATATATATATATATATATATATATATATATATATATATATATATATATATACAGTACTGTGCAAAAGTTTTAGGCAGGTGTGAAAAATGCTGTAAAGTAAGAATGCTTTCAAAAATAGACATGTTAATAGTTTATATTTATCAATTAACAAAATGCAAAGTGAGTGAACAGAAGAAAAATCTACATCAAATCAATATTTGGTGTGACCATCCTTTGCCTTCAAAACAGCATCAATTCTTCGAGGTACACTTGCACACAGTTTGTGAAGGAACTCGGCAGGTTGGTTGGCCCAAACATCTTGGAGAACTAACCACAGTTCTTCTGTGGATTTAGGCAGCCTCAGTTGCTTCTCTCTCTTCATGTAATCCCAGACAGACTCGATGATGTTGAGATCAGGGCTCTGTGGGGGCCATACCATCACTTCCAGGACTCCTTGTTCTTCTTTACGGTGAAGATAGTTCTTAATTGCTTTCGCTGTATGTTTGGGGTCGTTGTCATGCTGCAGAATAAATTTGGGGCCAATCAGAGGCCTCCCTGATGGTATTGCATGATGGATAAGTATCTGCCTGTACTTCTCAGCATTGAGGAGACCATTAATTCTGACCAAATCCCCAACTCCATTTGCAGAATTGCAGCCCCAAACTTGCAAGGAACCTCCACCATGCTTCACTGTTGCCTGCAGACACTCATTCGTGTACCGCTCTCCAGCCCTTGGCGAACAAACTGCCTTCTGCTACAGCCAAATATTTCAAATTTTGACTCATCAGTCCAGAGCACCTGCTGCCATTTTTCTGCACCCCAGTTCCTGTGTTTTCGTGCATAGTTGAGTCGCTTGGCCTTGTTTCCACGTCGGAGGTATGGCTTTTTGGCCGCAAGTCTTCCATGAAGGCCACTTCTAACCAGGCGTCTCCGGACAGTAGATGGGTGTACCAGGGTCCCACTGTTTTCTGCCAGTTCTGAGCTGATGGCACTGCTGGACATCTTCCGATTGCGAAGGAAGTAAGCATGATGTGTCTTTCATCTGCTGCAGTAAGTTTCCTTGGCCGACCACTGCGTCTACGGTCCTCAACGTTGCCCGTTTCTTTGTGCTTCTTCAAAGAGCTTGGACAGCACATCTGGAAACCCCTGTCTGCCTTGAAATTTCTGCCTGGGAGAGACCTTGCTGATGCAGTATAACTACCTTGTGTCTTGTTGCTGTGCTCAGTCTTGCCATGGTGTATGACGTTTGACAGTAAACTGTCTTCAGCAACCTCACCTTGTTAGCTGAGTTTGGCTGTTCCTCACCCAGTTTTATTCCTCCTACACAGCTGTTTCTGTTTCAGTTGATGATTGTGTTTCAACCTACATATTGAATTGATGATCATTAGCACCTGTTTGGTATAATTGTTTAATCATACACCTGACTATATGCCTACAAAATCCCTGACTTTGTGCAAGTGTACCTAGAAGAATTGATGCTGTTTTGAAGGCAAAGGGTGGTCACACCAAATATGGATTTGATGTAGATTTTTCTTCTGTTCACTCACTTTGCATTTAGTTAATTGATAAATATAATCTATTAACATGTCTATTTTGAAAGCATTCTTACTTTACAGCATTTTTTCACACCTGCCTAAAACTTTTGCACAGTACTGTATATATATATATATATATATATATATATATATATATATATATATATATATATATATATATATATATATAATTTTTTTAAAAAGATGTTCAGTGTTTCACGTCTCTAGATCGGGCTGAAAAACTGCTGTTGATTTAGATCTGTGCAGAAGTGTATACCATGAACAATTAAGGAAACCTGTAGCATCTTTAGTATATCTGATCTGGCTGGAACCCTCAACTGTTCATTATGTAAAAAACATGTAGCATCGTACACAGGTGTACTGTTACTGAGCAGATATCCACTGAGAGACACAGAGCGATGGACAATGCCACTCAGGCGTCTAGGTTTTATTATGTACTGGCAGTTACAGTTGTTGGTGGCCACCACGAGGGTACCAGCAATGGTATTCCTAGTGTGGAAAGATATAGGCAAAAAGGCAAAAACAAACGCTGTACAAAACAACTAAGAAACAAAAAGTGGCCAAGCTTGGGCCGTGCACTACTCCAGCTAAAAGGGAGGTCCCCCACCAGGACCATTCTCCCTGCAAAAACTAAATACACATGTGGGATTAAAATTCCCTAAATGAATCCCTACGATAAGCAGAATAAATGATCCCGGTTAAACACACAGTGATGATCTGTAGCTCACGCTGGTTACACACACAGTCGTGAAGGTTCTTCTCCTCCTTCAGGCTTGTTGAAACCAGCACCAACAGAACCAAGGACTGCCATTCCATCCCCTTTTTAAAGACAGGTGGCCAGTGTTAATTGGTCATCAATAACTGAGTTAAGACCTGTCCACCTGCTGCACATGGCATTTCAGTTAGACAGAGAAGGAAGTCCAACCTCCCAGCCCTGCCATATCTTATCAAACAAAAACACATTTTATTTACAAACCACCACCAATACACACTATTTACAGGGACAGGCCTCAGCCCTGCCACAAGCATAAATAACCGGTGGGCAATTGTTGCCTCATTCATAGATAAAGAGGACAGAAAGTTAGGGTCCTTGTGGTGCACCAAAAATAAAACCGTGAAAACAAAATAAAGGCTCTTCATCTTTTTTTATAAGAACAACTTCACTCCTTATCACGTAAGTTGCAATTGATGTCACCAGGGAAGCGGTTTCTTTGAAAGTCAAGTAACAAACCACTGTAACGTCAATATCATCTTCCATCACTGTATGCTATTCACCCATAACATATACCCTGGCAATACTGATATTTTCAAAGAAGCAATCAGCTATCTGTGGCAGCAAAAAGCAGTAAAGTAAAGCTGCACAAGAATAAGCTTGAGGTGTAACCTCATGAATTGGCCTTCAAGATTTATTTTCCAGGATTCAAAGCTGAGAGATACACACCAGTTTGGGATTGGGATTATACATTTTAGGGCAGCGGAATTGAACACATGCAAGCTAAAATCATATATACAAACAGGAGGATGGAACTTTATGTCATGAATTCTCTAAGAGATGCAGCAACTTTGATGTGTCTTGTAAATTATTGTATTCCATTCATGCGACCCTTTGCTGTTACACAGTGTCATTCTTGGTTTACATTTCAAATGTAGGTAAATTCCCCCACTTGATTGCAATGTGACATGGATATTTATCTAAAAGAAGTGCAGCTGCTTTCTTACTGTATGTCATGAACAGGCTGGATCTTTTTATTTAGTAAACAATCGGGGGTTATTTGTGGTCATCTTCAGGAATCTAATAAATACATGGAAACATAAAAGTCTGGTATGATTGGCAGGTGAGTAAACCAAATGCAAAATGTAGCACAGGCTGCACCACTATCTTGTACAAATTCTGTTACATTTTTCCTTTAAATACTGTGGCAGAGCTGTGTACATATTAGCAGCCAAATCATTCCATGCCCTGGGAGTCCACTAACCTTCCAGATCTTTGGGCAGAAACTGTGCATACCAGATAGTTAGATGTCAGTTTGATTTCTTGTATGGGATTGATAAGAGACATAAAAGCAGTAGAAAGTGTGGTGTATTTATTTAGACATCGGTTCAGTTCTGGCCTGGTATAAAAGAAAACCTTTTGACTTTGATTGTGAGCCAGTGTAGTTGATTATATACCGAGCATCAAAATAAATGTATCACTATTATAACACATTTATTTTCGAGAAAAAAATAATGTATATAAATGATGGACATTGACAAAATGTTTTTGGTTTCTTTTTAATCACTCGATCATTCATCCATGACCATGACACGCTTGAGTGACAATGACTGAAGCATATGCACTTAGTCACCTAATTAGTGAGACAGTTGATTGAACACTGGATATGGAGTGATTTCAGCTGTTGAATTGCCAGCTTGAATAAAAGCAATAAAGAAAATCACAGGAAAAAAAAAAAAATATGCCACATCTGTCAAGAGAGCAGCGCCATCGTGCAATCGGCATGTTGGAGGCTGGACTGGCGAGACGGTGTAACAGACACACATTGTTAATGTCAGGCCACGAACTGGGAGACCAAGAGTCACAACACCTGCCCAAGATCGACAGATCATTTTGTAGCATCTTCGTGATGTCAATTGTTAATCAGCACAAAAGGTCACTGCACCTGCTCTAAAACAGAGTTTGTCATTTTTCGATAACATCCAGTTTCTTTTGATGCTCAGTATATAATTCTCTGGTTGAGCATGACAGTTTATTTAAAGAAAGTCAGGAGCCGCAACTTGTCATGTGCCACTAGACCCTGAAATACACACAGCATTCAAAAAGAGCAGAACTGGTTCCCTTTGGAGGCCCAGTCTTTACAGTAGAATATACAGTACACCGTTTATCAAAATGTGAAGTGCAGGTTATCCGTTCACCACCTAAAACATCAAGATATTTGACACATTTACAGTTACAAGTATGTAAATATCTGCTAGCTGCTTTAATATAACTTCTTTAACATATGAAATCGGTTGGAATTTTAATCTGAATTGTGGCAAAGTGGTTTGCAGTGGCAGGTGTAGTGGTATGGGAGCGGCTGTGAGACGGCTGGTCTTGGCAGAGATCAGGGCGTCCTCGTAATCTTCCGCCAGTTTCACTGCAGCTTCCAGGGTGTCGGGATTGTGGCGCAGTATCTAGGCCTGGGTTTCAGCACTGACCACATGGCAGAACTGCTTGGTGACAATCGCCTTGCCCATCTGTGGCTCCATCTTGTGAGCGGGGCTGAACCAGTGTACCATGTGGTCACACAATCGTTGTGCGACTACCCAGGGGCGTGTGTCTCTGGCAATCGTTGGTACTCCCTGAACCGAACCCTGTGGGTTTCCCCCGTGATGTTCAGGCGGTGGAGAATGGCTTGCTTCACCAGGTCGTACTGGGCGGCTTCGGCGTCCGTCATGGCCTGGTAGGCTGCCTGGGACTCCCCGATCAGGCAGTGCCCTAGCTGGCTAGCACAGAACTCCTTTGGCCATGACGTGGTGGTAGCCAACTGCTCTAATGCGACCAGGTAGGCTTCCGGTTATCATCCTCCACTGTCATTTTCTGTGCCTGCGCCTTTGGGGCCGTCATCACGGGTCCCGTTGGTGTAGGGATGTTACGGTATAAGGGTTTTAAGGTAAACCGAGGTATAAACTGCCACGGTTTTGAAACCGCAACCATTTTTCTATACCATAATTACAGAGTTCACAGTATCGGCGCGTTTTTGTATTCACCGTTTGTCCAGCGGTGAATTTTGGAGTTTTGTTTGTTTCCCGATAATTTTAGTTTATGAATGAGCAAGACAGTGATGCAGCAACTGTTTCAGCCAATTGTCGTGCGGGTGCTGGCATTTAGCATTTAAACCAATTGGCACTAAGCAATACTATGCAAGGGCGGGCGTTCATGGTTTCAACCTATTGCTGATCGTATCAGCACCTTCTGCGAGAGACGGCATTTACTGTATTATGCTTTCGCTAACTGTGATGTCGGATGACAAGCCTTAAAAATAAATCTCTAACTTATAGAACGCCACATTTAAAACAATCGAGAATAAAAATATTTTACTGTCGTAGCAGTAGTAGCTGAGAGACTCATGGGCTCCGGCAGCATGTGCATAAACTCTAGGATTACAGTACAGCATAAACTCTGGGTGAGATTTTGTGCTAACAGCAGATCCCTCCAAGAAAATAATTTGAACACTAATTTGAAGAAAGTATAGTAATGTGTGTTTTTATTTATTTCACGCCTCATTAATTCAGTGGTTTCATTTGCATGGTAGTTTCTGTACTGTCATATATAAATTCTGCGACATGTATAGAATACGTTTTAATTCAAGCGGCGTAATTTGTCCCAGTGCTATACAAAACAATTGTGTTGCATGTTCGGTTTTGCGAAGATCGTACCGTATTGCTACTGCATCATAAAGAAAATACAGCTGCATAAGGATTATACCTTTCTACCACAGAATATATTCTTAAAAAATTGTGTGAGAAAAGTGGCTTATGAACAGTAAGTTCACTTTATTATTATGTATATTATTTAAGTAAGCTGCCAAATGTCCTGGAAAAATATAAATCAAATTCTGTTTTTACGTAGCATGTGTAACTGTACTGTATTACTGTAGATACCCTACCCTCTTTGCAACCTAGTTTTTATTTTGCCTCTTGAAAATCAGGCTGTTGGCACACAGAAAGTGTGTTTTCACCACGTTTTGTTGTTTTTTTTTGCTTGTTTTTAGTGGAATCACTATAATCTTTACGAAGCAGAACATACAGTATGCATTGTGATTAAATACCTCCACAAGAAGAAATTTGAATTGTGAATTTTTTTATGCAGATCTAGATAATGTCTGACTGCCTAATAAACAAGCCTTTGTAATTTGAACCTTTTTCATTTGCTAATGAAGATTTCAAAGCCAGACCAGTTCATTAGTGTGGTATATTAAATAGACATTCTGCTGTAATATTTTTTGTAGCAGAAATTTAACAGCAGCAATTTAACATTTTTTTTTAAAGTAAAGTTATTTTTTTGTTAAAAAATGACTTGATCACAGTGTATTTCGTCAAGATTTTATACCGTGACATCCCTATGTTGGTGCATTGGGCATTATTGCGATACCGACCCTCTCAATTAGAGCCGTGTACCTTACAAGTTAAATTTTTTCTTCCCATAGAGGGGCTGTCATACACAAGCTTGTGTTTCTTACATGATTAACTGAGCAGGAAGCAGATATAGATTGACTAGAATCAGGTTTTTAAGTACCAGATATTAGTTTATTATTTATTATTAACTTGGTTGGAACATCATAGTATATACATAATACAATCTTACCTAGATATATGATACATTGCAGCCAATGTGAATGTTCTAAACAGGTCAATTACATTTTATAGGTCATTTGAGAAAGAATCTTGGATGACCTACACTTAAACTTGCTTAGTAATGAACAGTTGTAAAAGGGCCCTACTTGAAGTGTGTAACATTATCTAGTATTATTATTATTTATTTATTAGTAGACACCCTTATCCAGGGTGATTTACAATTGTTACAAGATATCACATTATTTTTACATACAATTACGTTATTTTTACCACATTATTTTTTACATACAGTTACCCATTTATACAGTTTTTACTGGAGCAATCTAGGTAAAGTACTTTGCTCAAGGGTACAGCAGCAGTGTCCCCCACCTGGGATTGAACCCACAACCCTCCGGTCAAGAGTCCAGAGCCCTAACCACTACACCACACTGCTGCCCGAAGAAGCATTTGAACATTGGTACCATTTACAATTTATATAAACTGAAAACCCAATTGGATGGTAATCAAGAAATGATGCGGCCACCAAAAGATAAGATCAACCACAGCTAGCATTGTTTTTGTAAAATGTAACTAAAATTCTCACTGACTTGAATAAAAAATATTAATACTGAAATAAGTGTGCATTCAGAGGAAATTCACAAAGCTGTATACTCCAAAGTGTCATTTGCATCATTTTTAGGTACATATAAAATCTTCCTTTAATGTTTAAAAATGGAAAATAACAAGTTAAGAATACATTGAATGAAATGTAGTAATATTTACTAACTAAATTGTTTTTTTTTTCTCGCTGATGAACAATTTTGAATTTCCCTCTCACATATAAAATTGATTTCCCTAAGTAAAATACAGTGTGCCATTTGTTTGTAAGATTGTATAGTTAACTGTATTAATAATAATTCAACTGTATTGGTATCGATATGTTAACCAAAATCAGGCATAAAAAACAATACTGCTGCTTTAAAAAAATACTCCTGCTTGCATGAATGAATGAAAGGTCACCAGTGTAAAGCAGCTGATGCGTTTTAAGGACATCCATAGACCATGCCCCTCCTTTTTAGTCTTATGTTATGCACACTGTACTGGCATTAAAAAACGGTGGAGAATGATGGGCTTTGGAGAGCAGATCCCATGCGGCCCCTGAAATGTGCAGACCCAGCTGTTCTAAGGCTCACATGGCTCTCCTTTCTGAGCTTCACAGATGTTGCAGCGTTTGTCAGGACACGGCAAGCCTTTGCAGTGCCCATTGGTGATTTTCTCAAAGAGCAGCTTAATTATTAACTGCTACAGTTCATTTGGGCTTCATCTGTAGGAGTGACATAATTCTAAAAAGGCTTAAAGTAATGAACACAGGCAGAGGATAAAGGAATCCGGTGCTTCCATTCTTTATTGCCAAGCGTTCCTGTGAGAATATGCTGTTCCTGTGAGAATTAGCTCTTCCTGTTTGCAAGCGCTCAAGGAAATGTTAATTCCTTTAAATTGTAATTGTAATTTAAATTCCAATTTAAATTGTAATTGTAATTTAAATTGTAATTGCTACATTACGTTTGTTAACAGCCTGCACAGTTCTTCCTGGTACTGTGTTATCAAAACTGTGTCTAATTAGATTACCATTCGGAACAAAACTTTACCCCACTTTTGTATTACTTGTGGTCCAGTGGTTAAAGAAAAGGGCTTGTAACCAGGAGGTCCCCGGTTCAAATCCCACCTCAGCCACTGACTCATTGTGTGACCCTGAGCAAGTCACTTAATCTCCTTGTGCTCCGTCTTTCGGGTGAGACGTAGTTACAAGCGACTCTGCAGCTGGTGCATAGTTCACACACTCTAGTCTCTGTAAGTCGCCTTGGATAAAGGCGTCTGCTAAATAAACAAATAATAATAATAAAATGCTCTTTGTAAATATATACTTCCCCTTTTTTGTTGTTTAACTTTTAGTTAAACAGCCTCATAACAAATTCTCATGTAGCTGCAATGCATTTACTGGACAATTTAAATATAGCACAAAATGTAGACCATTTCCACTGATTAAAAAATTATATGCTATGGAAATACCATGACATATGATTATTTTTATTGCAGTACAATGATACAATCAATAGAGAAAAATAGAAAGCATCATCTGGTTTCGATAAATATAGGTTTAGTTATATGAAATTCAATGACTTATGGTATGTATTTATTTCAGCAAAAGTCATTCCAGCTTTACTGTCAGTAAGCCAGGTGCTTATAGTATTCCCAATGCCTATAGTAAAACTCATTAAATTGCAGGCTTGCAAATGTCAACTTTAATTACTAAATATGAAAAAAAATTAAAATAAAGTTTAGTTAACTTGGATCCAGGAGCATTACTTATATGATAACATTAATATAATATTGCGAACATGAATCAGTTATATTTTTTGTATCCCTGCAATAGTGTCACATAGGAATTTTGTTTAAAAAGGAGAAACATATTTTTCTAATTTTGGGTCTTAATCTGAGGCATGATATTAATCTGAATTACTCCAATATATTATTTGAGCATATGTAGCAGGCAGTTTTAAAGTCCCAAGTAGGACTGTGCCATTTATTTATATTTACTAATTCTTTCTGGTAAGGTGTTTTAAGTCGTCTGGTAATAATGTAATTGGAAAGAGACCTGCTAATTGCAGATACAAAGTTTGTGAATTTTATGGAAATTGCATATCCATTTACACGTACAAATCAATTACCTCTTTGACTGCACAATAACTGTGTTCAACTCAGAATGGATAGGGATTTAAAATGGAAACAGACCATTGGTTATGCCTACCTTACACAAAAAAAAAAAAAAAATGTTGGGATACTGGTTCTGGAAGATATTAAATATGTGTCGGTAAAGTTAATCCAAAACATGTACCACAAATGTAGCCTCTTGGTGAAAGAAGATCCCATTCCAGCTCAAAGTATTTCTACTATAGCTCAGGGGTAGGCAACAGTTACTCTTCCACCCAGTCCATTCCAATGCAAGTTTTTAGCAGGTCCTTAATTATTTAATCAATCCTTAGGAGGGCCAATTTTCTAATTAAGCAACTGGTTGGAACAAAAAAAAGAACCAAGGTTCCCTACTTCTGTTCAAGATTATTAAGGTTCTGAACAAAAAGTTTATTAAATAATTACACAGATCATAGGTTCAGTGTTGTCTGGCTTATATAGATGATTTTAATTCAGAACACTCAGCTAGAATAGACTGCTTTGTTAAGTAGATAAAAATGATTTTATTTTTAGGAAAGGCAGTAAATCTCTTTTGCAAAAAGCAGGTTGCTTTAAGTTTTAATTAAGAATCCCAGAACACCTTAAAGCAGACGTAGAAAAGCTGAATAATTGGTATGCTCCTTGTCAAAAGCCTGTAGTTTGCTAATGTGGCATTAATCAGTCCCCTAATCCCAGCCAAGGAGGAATAAGAAAATATAGGCTACAGGCTGCAGCAAAGGTCACAAAGATACATTGCTTAGGTTGTGTTTTACAAATTTGAGGTCAGAATCATTCATCTTGTTACTTCACTGTATCCTTTTAACAGCCTCAATAGTGGGATTAAACATTGAATAGATGTGGATCATTCAGTAGTTTAGCCTCTATGCCCAGGCATTAGTAGGCCTTTCATGCACAGAATGGAATTGCGTGCACACAGAATGCCAAAGGTAATCGTGATGATGATCTGTCCTACAGGATTAATACAACAACAACTATCATCTTTTTGTTTCTTTTTTATCTCTCTGATTTGTCTTAGATATGACATTTCTAAGATAAAAAATGGACAGATGATGGGCTAACCGTTTTAAGTTAAAGCAATGTTCTGTTGGTGAACCGTTTTATTTGTTTTACCTCCAAAATGCATTCTTTAGAATTATGGGAGGACATTGGCAAGAAACCAGTAGTATCAAAAGAAGGATCCAATAGAGGAAGTAAAGGACAGTAGATAAAATATATTTTTGTTTAAACATTTGTTGTAGAGGGCATACTATGAAACATTCTGTTTGTAGTAATTCTAGCACATGATTGCTAATACTAGTTTCCAATAATATCAGCATTAATTGAAGTCTTCTTCAGATTTATACAATCTAGTAATCTCTTTAAAGAAAAAGGGGAAATGGTTGTTTTATTTTTTATATGGCCTTCTCCAATCATTGATGTTAAAATTCATCACAGGTCAGTTTAAACTGAAATAGGCTCCGGTGGTCTCATCCCACACCAGAATCAGCTTCTCAGATCACATTTAAATCAGCAGTTTCAGATAAGAGGGGTCAGAAACTGCCCTGTCCACATAAATGTGCTTGATTTCTGAAGATTAATTTTTGCCAGCACTTGCTTTAGAGTAGAATCCAAATCATTTGAGTAGTTTAATTGCAAAAAAAAAAAAAAGCTTTCATAAGTTTTGTATTCTTTTTAAATGAAACAAGTAAAGTTGTGCAAAGTAGGTTACAGTATCTGTTTACTAAAATGTATGCATCCTCAAACACACACACAGAAAGAATAAATGCAGTAAGTCTCAGAACAAGTTAATTTACAGTATTTTTTTAATCACAAAGAATTAAAAAATTGTATTTTTTTATGTCATTCAGTTAAAGAAACAAGCACAAAAAACAGCCTATTGTTTATTTATTCATAAGAATGCCATTGGTCTCTGGGTGTTATTATTATTTGTTTATTTAGCAGACGTCTTTATCCAAGGCGACTTACAGAGACTCGGGTGTGTGAACTATGCATCAGCTGCAAAGTCACTTACAACTACAACTCACCCGAAAGATGGAGCACAAGGAGGTTAAGTGACTTGCTCAGGGTCACACAATGAGTCAGTGGCTGAGGTGGGATTTGAACATGCTTTTACTAAGAAATCTTGGAAACAGGCAAGTACATTGTAGAAAGCACAATGACCTCCTTTGATACTGGACACAACATGCAATCATACAGAAAATTCTAATTTTATTTTTTTATTTTTTTATTTTTTTGCAGTTTACATTATAAGACACATGATCATAAATGAGTTACATCCTGAGAACATTATGAAGTCTTACATTGCTGTGAAGAGCTGCTGTAATGCATCAGGGCTAAACTAAAATAATTTTGCTTAAGTAAGGATTGTAGGGCTTTGACAGTCAAAATGCATTAGCAGATGTTATAATTCATCTTGTTTTAGTTATATGGAAAGTTACTGTGCTTAAAGTTTTTCCTGGAACGCATGACAGAAACAGCACCAAAGGCAGTATACATCACGTAGTTTGGATTTCTTTTCCTTTTGTGCTATTTTCCACTGAAGTCTGGTGGTGGATTTCTTCATCAGTGCATCTGAAACACTTTCTACTCTAAAACACCTTCTGTTTCTCCTCTAATGGTAATATTTGACGGTTAGCTCTCATGCCTTATGCTGTCTGACAAAAGTTGTCAGTGTTTTAGAGGTCCAAACTGAATTGATACTTGACTGTCCCTGGTGACTCAGATATACTGTACAGTAGTGGTGTTGCTCATATATATATTTACTGTATTTCTCTATTGTATATACGTCAAATATTTGTTTTACCTTTATCTTAGTCACTCACCAATTTATGTGTTATGACCTATAATTGTTTTTTTGTGGTTTTTTTTGGGGAACTGCCATGCACAAATATTTAAGTCAGTGGTGGCCAATGCACCAAACACTGCGATCCATTTTGGTGGATCTCAACGGGCTCCACGATCTACCAGTAAGTTATGACCAGCAATTATTAACGGGAGTCTTGAAACCTGGTGTAGGCAGGGCTCTACGCTATTTTTTTTTTAGGCACATGTGCGCCTAAGTTAAAAAATGTAGGCGCGCACAAAAATAATATATACAATTTTGCGCAAATGTATTGTTGAATATCTACATATCTTATTTTTTTATTTCATTTCTTACATAACACTTGTGGAGCACAATACTTTTGCATCAACAAAATTATAATGGACAACTTTTTTTTTTTTTTCAAATTAAATGATTTTTAACTGGCTGGTATAGCATCTTCCTCAGAATGTGCGTCTTGCCTGTTTATGGTACATTGCATGCCGCTTTGAAGCACTGTGCTTTAATGTATTTTCACGTTTGAACTTCTGGCTCCCTGTTAAAAACGCAGTTTTGCCCGCCATCAGTTAAACCTGCATCCTGACAAAACGTGCAAAACATGGATTTTTTTATAGTCAACCTTTAGGAATTTGTTAGTGCTTGTTCTGATTTTTCTTGAGAGCCACCTTTGCGATCCACGTATTGGCCACCACTGATTTAAGTTATCTCATACTATGAACCTGTGATGTAAAGTTGACCAAACATGACTAATTTAAAGTCTAAGCACTGGCCTGCAGGACTACATTTCCCTGCAATGGAACTTGATCAGAAATCAAGGAAGTACAAGGTAGTGAGGCGTGACAGTTGACCTCAACATCCTACCTGAGCCCAAATAACAGTAACAGGGCGTGCCCTTGGAGCCGGTATCACACCAGTGAAGATCTTTATTGGTTTGGGTGGATTTTCTTTTGTGTTCTATGTGCTGTCAAGCCATCAGAGAGTGTGGAGAGAACCTGATTAGCCTTTGGACCTCCAATATAAATACAGTTTGTCAGTTGTTTATAAGTGTTTTCAGATGAGTTTGTCTAAGGAAATTGGATTGGATCCAAGATTGCCTTTTTCTTAACAGCTGTGATGCTGAAATGAATGAAGTCAGGGAACTTTAATTTAAGCAAGTTGCAGTGTGCAACTTTTTTTTTTGATTAATTGGAGCATCATCAGTGTTAAGTACAATATCTGACTCACAACAGGCATCTGGCTGAAGTGATGGGAAGACATATTACAATTGTCACATTGAATCTGCTGCTTCACAAGACTCAGAACAGATTTCTGGCTAGTATGTCATATTGGAGCGTTCTTCTTTAGATAGATTAGCGATATATTACAAGTTATCACAGGGCTCTTCTCAGAACTAAGCTTATTTAGGAATATAAAGGTCATTTGTACATTTCTAGTTCATTGTCTGCATAACCAGATCATTTTTAATACATTCAGGCTGTTACATTAGACATGATTTTAAATGTGACATGATTGAAATGTGACTTTAACAGTGTTCCAAAATTCTATTAAGAATTCTCACGCTGATTTATTTTTGTTCTTTAAATGAGATTACATTTCTTATACTTCAGCCTGACAAAAGTGTTGAAGCGCCATTTGAAAAATCATTAAATGTGATGACCCAAGATACTGTATCATTAATTTTACGTGATGCAAAGTAGCCAGGTAGTCTGTATACCAAGTGGCAAGGAGCCCAGGGAACGTGAGTAAAAAGAAGTTTGAAGAAAATGATTGTACTTTTGTAGAGCCAGGGGTGTTAATCTGTTTAGAAAAACAAGGAAATCAAAATTTTTAACAGTTGTATATGGTTTGCTAGGGTATGTGAGAATATTCTTATTCACTATTTCCTTTTTGCTGAAATAAAAAAAATAAAAAAATTGAAGGTATGCCAGCTCATGATTTAAGGACGTTTGTAGTTGGTCCCAAACTCGCAGGCTGACATGTGTCTGTTCACAATAAAGCCACAGGCAGTTTGGCTGCCATTCATACCAACAATAACACGCCTGTACTATTTGGCAAATCAACGTGATTTATTGAATAATGTCTAGAAATAAAGGTGTCTTTAAAGTTTTAAGACATCATTTAACATTCCCAGATTGTTTTACATCCTTTCTTTGAAACATAATCTTTTCAGAGAACTGTCTTTTTGTATTTAATCCCTTGTGGTTTCCAACACTTAGCTTCTTGTACGAAATGAGTGTGATACAAAGAGAGACAGAGGGTAAACCAAAAATAAATAAACACATTTGGTTTATTATACATTATCATTGTTATACATTTACCAACATTTTTGTTTTTGCGGCTTTAATACTGAAACACCATTACATGTTATAAGAACTATATTATGACGGAGTGCTTTGTAACCAATTTGTCAATGTCTAAGCTGGTGGCAAAATTTAATTTTTTTTTTTTACTCTAAGTAGTGACAGCCTATTAATCAGCATGCTGCACTAAATGCACCTATTGTCATTAAATCCATTTGTCTGTGCATTAATGGATCTTGTTACTAATACAGTTGTTTCTGAATTTTTTTTTTCTGAAGATGTTCCCTGAAAAAGATAAGTTGCCAGGAAAACCTTTATTAAAATGTTTTTATGGTCAGTTTTTACCCTTCATTATTTGTTTCAGATCTCTGAGACCTGAAATCTTTAAGCTAATCCATTGGATTTCCAGTAGTGTGGCTCTGACCCAAAGCTGATCAGACCCTTGTCCCCGTCAGGTCTGGTCAGGTCGTTTTCAGACTTGTCAGTTTGTAGCTAAAGAATAGACTTTATACTATTCTTTCAAGATTGAAAATGTACTATAATGAGAGTCTTAAGTAGTATTAATTTGTGTCTCCATGTTTAAATAGATGGCTAGCTTTAGTTTAAAACCTCCATATTTTTATCATGATGTTTGTATATATGCTATAAATTATATCTAATAGTTACGAGAATCCTTTTCAACCTGCTCTAGGGATAGGTTTAAAATGGACTCCTACACAACCATTACAAACAGTTTACCATTGAGATAGCTAAATCTCATTTATTGTAACATGTATCATTGTAGTTTTTCATAAATAATGCCGTCAGTTTTGTGGGTGGGATTCTTCTTTTTATTGCTGTTTTACTCATGGTACCACTCTGTAAGCAGTGTACCACTCATCATCTGAATTTTGTTTTACAAATTTCATACACAACCTTCAATTGCTGGAGCATGTACAGTATATGTTTCACTGAAAGAGACATTAGTGGGTTTGGTTGTTATGCATGCTAGGCTTTGGTGGAATGCATGTTTGAAAGAAAATAATACTGAGTTTTAACTACATTACTGTCAAGCAAAAACATTGTTGTAGTCATTTATTGCATGATGATACATTTAGGTTTACAATATTCAGTTGCCCCCCTCCCTCCCTCCCACCACTACCACACATCATTATTTTTGGTTCTGTTGAACATATCTTCCAAACTATACTATAGAAGTAACTCCATAAATTGAGACACAAATTAAATAAATAATTGTGGGAGGAATTTGTGACCAGGGCAGATTAAACTGCAGTAGTTTCAAACTCATTTTTGTTTTGCATGAACACTTCTTATCACAGAGTGGGAACTGTGTTGGCTTCCTCTATTTTGGGAGGTGATAGAGGCTGTTGACCAGGTGCTCTGTGACAACCAAATTAATAATGTCCCAGAGTTAGGAACACTCAAAAGAGAAACAAGCTTCTTGGGGCTCTATTAATATTGGTGTCCATTCTTTCGTGGGTTTTTGCTGATATTTTGCTCTGTCTGTAATAGAGTGCTAACCTTTAAGTGTTGTTTGGATGAAGCAGTTTTTTCACATTACTGCTACCAGTGGGTTGTACTTTAAAAAAAAAAAAAAAACATTTTGTTTCAGAACTCAGGGAACAGAAGAAAGAAAGAACCATGGTGTGCAACAAAGGTTTGCAATAATGGAAGTCAGAAAGATAAAAGTGTAACTCAGTCATTGAAACTAATCAAAATGGATAATACAAAATAGTCCCAGTGCATTCTTTTCCAATTTAAATGAGGAAGTTAGAGGGCAGTCATTGTTCTTACAGTCAGTGCCAATAGAGAAATTAAATCATTGATCATTCAGCACACTAAGCCCACTGTGTGAATCTAAGTAGTTACTGGATTAGCATGCACATTATCTGCATTGCTTTATGTGTAAATATTGCCTTTGGATTAGGTTGTAGTGTTCATCCATTCATTCAATCACAAGATGGAGAATATTCTGCACAATAAAACCAAGCCATCATATGTTCATTATTTATAGCCTTAATGTGCATATAACTGTAGGGTATGTAACCCTTCTCTATTTTGTTTCCATACATTCTATTATATGGGTTGATATTGATGTTTTTTTCAGGTAAGTAAACATTGCTTGGAAGGAGAAAAAAAATGATATTGCTGTATTAGAGACAGTTAGATTTGTATTTATGTTTATAAAGGATACAATGTAGCAAAACATAAACGTAATATTTTTAAATAACTATATCTTTAATTTTTAGCATAAACCTTTAATTACATTTTTGAAATCTGTATTAGCTGCAATTTAAAAAACAAAACTACACAAGAGCAATTTGTTCTGCTTCTGCTGCAGGCTTGCAAGGTTCTATGTAATTGAATTAATGGAATGACAGAAGAAACACAAACCTTCTTTTGACAACCCCTCGAGTTAATGTAACAATGAAGTATAAACTATTCAGTCCCATTCTGTACCACCCTGTCTCTTTTGAGGCAGTGCCTTTTCAGTACTTTTCCTGAGCTTTCCTACTCGATGGTGTCTCTTCTGCTGTTGAGGTTTAGCGTCACCCTCGCTGAAAATATAAAGCAAAGACTCTGCAGACATCTTGTGTATCAAATCTAGCAGGGGTTCAGTTTGCATCATTATCAGGAATTCTGGGTCTGATGGCAACTATATATATATATATATATATATATATATATATATATATATATATATACACATATACATATATATATATATATATATATATATATATATATATATATATATATATATATATGTAAATTAAATGTTGACTCTCTGATAAACTTTCCAGAGCTTGAGTTTTTTGAGGATTTTTCTTTTTAAAACAGGTAAACTTGATTGCAGGGTTTTTTTGTTTTTTTTGCCACAGTATATCATGACTTGCACTCATTCAGAGTGCTGAACAGAACTCTCAAATTCCACAGCACAGGGTGTCAGTAGAAGTTTATGGATTAGGTTAGGTATCTCCCACACAGGGCAGTAAATTATAAAGTGTAAACCAGACCTCCAGGAGAAATCAGGAAAATCTTTTTAAAACCAATTTAGCAACCCCCTCTGGAGCCTGTGGGACCTGAAATTGTCTGAAAATATAACAATAAAAATTACGGAACAACACTCAGTCCAGTTTCCAAGACTGTCAGCCTGATAAAAGCTGAGAACACCACAACACACCAGAAGGGATTTTGTATTTAATTAGGCCCTCATCTGCTTTTATATTCTGTTTTACATTTGTAGGGCATAACGTTTGAAGCAGTCACAAAAAGGTACGTTATTTTACCACTTCAAAGAGGAAAGGTAGTTGATAAACCTGATTTACATTGCCTTAAAAAGCAAACTAGATAGTCTGGAACAATGCTTCTTGGTCACTAGGTTACTTTAGTTGCAGAAAAGCCTGAAAAGGAAGGACGCATACTTGCTGGTAAATCAAATGGATTCCAGAACTCAATATAATAAAACAGATACTTGAACCATTCAAGCATTTCTTCTTAAATTTATTATAACAAGTACAATGGTAAATGTATCCGAAATGTGGTAAATGGCCTTTAGATGACTTTAGATTTGATGGTAATAATTTGTTCACTGTCAGTTTCTGCGGGAGATGTTATGATGAAAGTCTGCCGGTGCTTCAGTTGGCAGTTAGGGAAGTGTAGTTTGAGTTATTAACCCTGCAAATGGTTTGAGAACTTAATATGAGGGGGAAAAAGAAAGTAGGAATATTTTATAGACTGACAGGCACAACTGAGTTATCACACTATGACTGGGAGAAAGAATGACTGACAATTGTTTTCTTACTTGTATATCCTGGTGTTTGATCTTGTCTGACTTATAGTGTTTTTTTTGGTGGAGATTACCAATCTTCAGAGATTTGTCCGTTATCTAGTCATTTATTTTCTGTCAAGTTCATCGTAAATATATAAAACAGAGATACAAGTACTACATGAAAAAAAAAACTATCAGGTGGTCCCTCTTAACCCACAAGGTGCATGTCTGCATCAGGAGGGCTGCACTTGTTTTTTATATACTGTTATTTTCAAAATGGGTTCCATGTGCCACCAAAAATCGTCTTGTGACACATGCTAGAAAAACTCTCAGCATGGGTAATATTTGATGATCTACACTGGACTGTCAGAAGAGTATTGCACCAAGCATTCCCAACCTTTGGTGTCCAAAATGTCCATGTGTGAGGGTAGGGTGGAGGGCATCCCCTGCATGTTCAAAACATCCTACTTAAAGATGGATGTGAAAATCATTGTTTCCAGCACCTGTAGTGATGATTAGCCACAATCAAGTGTTGATTCCTGATCAATCACAGAAATGCTGAGCCTCAAAGAAAACTGTGTTAGCTTGTCACCTTCATGCATAATTAACAGATTGATTGCGCTCTGTGGAGATGGAAGGAACATATTTTAACTGTTCTGTAAAGTATAATCCAGGTTACATTTTTTTAAATCTGAAATTTAACAACAGGCAGGAGCTTCCATTATATTTACTCTTGAGGGTTGGGGCATTGATGGCTTTTAAATGCACCTGAATATGAGCTGGAACGATAGCGCCAGTGAGTGAAATTGTTTATCATTGTGTTTTAGGAGAAAGAATGAATGCCTGGGAATTATTTGATTTTATAATGCTTCTTGCTTTTTTAATTTCATTATCACAGCTCATTGTACAGTTTACATTTACTGATTTAGAGGATAGTTCATTTAGTTAATGTATGTACTCCTTCCTACTACTGGAAAATAATCAAGTACAAAGTACATTTTGTGTACATTTACACGTTCATCTTATATGAACTTTAAAGTTGCTGTTTAGTATCATAAAAACCCTGTTTACCGCATGCTTGCATATTTTAACCTTTTCTGTAATCAATTTCCTTCATTAGAAATGAAACCATACTGGCTTTCCACTTTGTTTACATTCTTAACTTAGTTTTATCTGAAGGCACAAAAGGGTTCTCCCACCATTTTGTGAACTAAACAGGCTTTCTTGCCACCCAATGAACCACGCACACATGTGCAGCGAGTTGTGATGTTGAAGCAGTATAAAAATGTACAAAAGATATTTTCAAACGTGGCACTGCTTCTTCAATTAAGTAAAAACAAACCAACAAACCAAAAATACGTAAGTATACACGGGTTCATTTGTACCTGCGAGAATTAAACAGTTTTCAAATGATGAACCATATGAACATGTACAATAAAAATACAAATAAATATTTCCTGTTCCGTGAATTGAATGACAAAAGCGTACTATATTTTTAGTATGTGAACAATATATTTTAGGATGTGAAGTCTGTGAGTAAGAAAATTGCTTTTTTTTTTTACCCCAAATGTCAAAACGCCCAAAACTAGCGTTCTTAAGTACAACGGTGTCGTCACTTCATGTATACATATAATAGTTTATTTTCATTTTTTTTATGTTCTATTTTATGGATCCAGAATTAACTATATGTGTTTTTCTTGTGCATCTGACAATTGTTTCATCCTAGTAATGTACAGGGTGGTACATCTTTAAACTAGTAAAATCTTTTGGGAGGTATAGTTGTAATAGCTCTCAGGTGCAAATCTACAATTTGTTTTTAGATTTGAGTACTATATTCTTTGGTTACACTACATTATGAATGTTTTCTAAGATCCAGTTTCAATTCTGGCATTGCTGAGATAAATAAAGAGAATTCAGCTATTACACAAATGGTTGATCTTGGCTTTAATTTTAACACCAAACCCTGCATAAAAGCATTTGAAGCCACTAGAGTTTTTTTTTTTTATTATTATTTTTTTTTTTTAAATTGTTTTTATCACCAGTGTCTGTTTCAGTTTCATAGTTTCACGCACATTTCACAAATCTGCTTCAAAGAAAAGCCTGTACTGAAATAAACAATAATCATGTTTTTTTTTCTTTTTTCTTTATATGAAACTGCTGCTGCTACTGTATTCATTTTCATAACTGGATTTTAATTCGTGCTGCTATTTGTGCCATTCCTTGATTGACCGTGCCGCAGGGTAATGAAGGAAATGGGAAACCACCTGCTCCATTTAACTGAGCTGTAATGTGCTCTATACTAGGTCTGATGTCCTACTGTTAGACCTGTGTCAGTCCTCTCCCATAAAACAGAAGGATTTAACTCCAATTGGGACTCAATCCCTGCCAGCTTTTTTTATTATTATTATTGTTATTTAGACCATTTGAAAGTCAAATTCGCATCTCTGCATGCTGGACATTTTTTTGACGGGATGACAATTCTTCTGGATTTGCATGACGAGCAACAGAGCAGAAGAGGATTTTGCTGAATCCCACTTGTTTTTAATTTTTTTTTTTTCTGCTCTCACACTAGACATTTTGTGTTTTCATTGGGGCAAGCAAGTCAAAATCGAAATAAAGTAGTTGAACAAATCTTTAGTCCGTGTGTCCTCACACAAGGCTCACACCAGGGAGTCTAAAGGACACAAGCAGCTGAAATCCTAGGCACTGCAAAGAAAGCTTTCTTTTGCAGTCTCAAAGAATGCATAGTGCAGCTGGAGGGAGACTTAAGCTAGGCTGATACTTTTTTTGCTAAAAACTTTTAAGTCTTCATGATAAAAAACCTGACCTTAGTTTATTGCGATAAAAAAAAAATATATTTTAAATTAATATATTTAAAAACTTGGCAAATCACCATTGCACTGTAAATGAACAACTATAAACTAGAGTATTGTTTGTATGAACTAGTTCAAGTTCAAAGGATGAACATCTCTGTTGGGGGTCCGTTCACTAAATGTTATAAAGCAAGCTGGTTGCTACAGAAATAAAATAGATCTTTTTTTGCCAGACAGTCAGCTGCAAGCACAACCCTGCTCAGGTCTCAATTATAGTCTTCCATTCTGGAATTGTTTTATATTTTATTTGTCGTCTTATGTATATATGTGTGTGTGTGTGTGTGTGTCTATATACATTGTAAAATTGACAAAAAATCTACCAGCCTTTATATATATATATTTATATATTTATATTTATATATATATATATATATATATATATATATATATATATATATATATATATATATATATATATATATAAAGGCTGGTAGATTTTTTGTCAATTTTACAATGTCAATTTAAAGTGGGCCTTATTTAAACTGTATTAGTCTTGATTCATTAAATAGAGTTTGGTATTAGTAAAACTTTTCTGAATGTTGCTGATTTTAGAAGAGTCATTAAATACCATACTTAGGCTGGGACCAAATCAAAACTTTGACAACCTGCTCATCTCACTTAACAAAACTGTATTTAATAGCATTTTATATTTACGAGTAGAAGAAATAAGATACTTACAAAAAAAACAAAACTCTGTAAAATACAGTTTTGTTAAGTGCGATTAGCGGGTTGTCAAAGTTTTGATTTGGTTTGGGCCTTAATTTAATAGGTCAAAATGGAGGAAAAACTTGTGGGAAAGCTTTGGAATATGACCCCATATGTCATCCTTGTGTCTGTTTGAAATAGTGTGTAGCCAACTTATTAAATTAGGCATGTTAACAAGTTGAACAGAAGCCGTAATATATGTAAAGGATGCTTAATTATGCAGCACTTGCCTAAAATATAGTATATGGCAAAATATGAAACTAAGCTTGACAAATCACTTCCTTTGGATGAAGAATTACACCACCATATTCTGTAAGTAAATTGAAATTGGATCCCATTCCTGCCAGAAGACACTTGTATGTTTTTCATTTACTGAAAAACAGGACACGAGGAATTCTATAGTAATTTGTCTTAACTAACATGCCCAGCACTCGTCTTTTAATTACCATAATATGTAATAAGGAGGTTATTAACCCTGAACAGTCCAAGGTAAGTCAAAATGTACAATAGGTTCTTAATCTGAGGTGGGATATACATAAGTGATATGTTCGGAGTAATGATCAAATCTGAATCATAAAAAACTTAGATACATGTTAGCAAAAAATCAATAATAACCCTAGGATTTATCACAGGGATTATAGAATTGTGATATTAAAGCTTGGTTTCTATAGCTGATATCAGGATGGGTTTCATTATGATAGCATGGTCAAAACTGTATGTCAGTAGGGACTACCAAAGTTTGGTTAAGAGAGTTCATAGCCTGTATTCACCTACTTTCTATACAAGCCACTACAAAGCTACGTAAATAGGTTGAATCTAACAAAACAGGGTTATATTGTAGCTCTGATCTTCTGTTAGTAGACTAGTAGACTTTGATTTTGTGATGTAACATTTTAAATATTTTATATCTTAAGAAAGCTGTTACAAATGAGATGTTATGTAATAAGATTTGCACAGCAAGTGTTTGAATCACCCATTATGGTCAAGCATGTTCAGTCTGACCAAACAATTGCAAATACAATACAAGTGGAAAAAAAATAAAAATAATCAGCTGTCTGTAAAATAGATTACTGCCAAGAATTATGCCATTATCTATAGTAATGAGACAGGTTCCACCGTGACAGTGATTTTGAATTGTCCAATAAATTAATCGCACCTGTGTCCATTAAAGTTATATAATTGACTGTATTGATTATTATCACACTGTGCCTCAATACTCTCTGTTAATTAAAAGACAAGCACCAAACTGAACATTATCAGTTATATAGTACAGGAAAGGTTGTGTACTTTATTTTAGAAACATTAGCTTTCTTGTGCTGCACTTAGTTAAATGAAATAAATTGTCAATTGCAGCTTTAAACAGTTTTATATTTAAATAATTATTATTGATGCTTCAAATGACAGATCCCCTGGAAGATATTAACTTGTTTTTTTTTTTAATAGAGGTTTTTGTATTCAGAAATGTGTAAGCCTGTTTTAATTTTCTGTTAACTTGACAGATTTTCCGAACATACTTGTTAAATCAATGCCTCATTATGCCTTATTGGCTGCCTTTTGAATAATGTAATGGCATGCCTTTGTTTAATGTAAATTGTATGAGTTCCGATTTAAAGAATATTGGATTTTCACTTTTCAGTTGAAAATGGGATATTCAGTTGGCCCTAAATCTTATGTCATTTGCATGTGTCATATGTCAAATAGCAGGTGCATTTAAAGCAGTCTATATAATTGCTGTAATACAATGATGGAAGCATTCTGTACACTAATATGTTAACTAATAGTTTGTCATTTGAGAGAAGATCAGCCCTTACAAACTCAGAAAATAATGATAGTGCAAGTGCATTATGAAGAAAACCTCACAGGATCATTACCTGACTACAGCATTATCAATGGTCCTGATACAGAAGCAAACTGAAAGGTATGAAGTGGTAATAATAGTATTCAAATGCATGTTGCCATAGCAATGTTCATACAGTGTTATTGCCCTCAATACATAACCATTGCATTGAAGATTGTTTGATAAAGGGACAGAGTATGCTATACAGTAATATGTACATAAGTATATGGTTCACTGCAAGTACATTGACCCTCATATTTCATAAGCACTAAATTCATAAGCATTGGCTTATAGTGTTTTCATAAATGCCTGTTTTGAAGGCAAAGGGTGGTCACACCAAATATGGATTTGATTTAGATTTTTCTTCTGTTCACTCACTTTGCATTTAGTTAATTGATAAATATAATCTATTAACATGTCTATTTTTGAAAGCATTCTTACTTTACAGCATTTTTTCACACCTGCCTAAAACTTTTGCACAGTACTGTATATAATGTGTATATATTGCATACACATATACACACACACACACATATATATATATATATATATACACATACATACATACATATATATACACACACATACATATATATATATATATATATATATATATATATATATATATGTGTGTGTGTGTGTATGTGTATGTAAGCAATAAGGCACGACGGTGTGGGATATACTCTTAATATCCACACGCCCCAGGTGCGTTATAAGTCACGAGTCCTTTGTTATGTGTAGGGTAGTAACAGGAGGCATCCATGCCTGATTTATGCTACAGCTTCAGTGGTGAGAAAGACGTTATTTGCATGGAATACCTGATTACTTATCAAACTGACTTTGCAATTTAGCTTGGCAACGTGGAGAACTACTGGGCCAGTGTTAAGAAACAATTAAAAACAATGCAGGGCTCAGCAGAAGACATGATACCATCGTACCTGGACACATTTAAAAGATATGGCAGGAATTGTCGAGATGAATTTATAAATGTTCAGCATCAGATCACACAGCTGCGCAGGGGGTGGGTCCAGTGGCAGCAGACAGGCAGACTGAAGAACGGACAGACCGGGAGCAACGGCAACAAAACATCTTTTAACCCCAAAGTCCCTTTTAAGAGGGACCCAAATCTTTTGTGAAAAGCTGGAAGTTTAAGAGATATTTTTTAAAGTATTTATATTCAAAATGGGATAGGGAAATGCCGTAGTTCAGGGAGAAGGAAAAGAGCGATCAGAATGGCGAGTTTTGAATTTATTTGAATACTTTTGCTTTTTTTCACTACTTAATTAATCATTGGTGTCCAATTCAGATTCATTCAATATCTCATGTACAGTTCGGTTTCCCAAAAGTTCAACATTTACATAAATCTTGTCAGTCATGTTTATTGCGATAAATTCCAATATGTCTGCCGTTTTTGTTTTTAAATTCTAGTGGCGTATGGATATCTGCCAGTGATTTGCCCGTTTGCCGACCCGTGGGAATATGCTGTAATATTCACACCCCCCATGTGACCTGTTTTGACCAATCAGGATAGAGTATTTAAGACCCATTTTATAAATAAGCAAAAATTTTGCTACAAATTTTTCCTATTTTTTTTTCCAACTACATATATATATATATATATATATATATATATATATATATATATATATATATATATATATATATATATATATATATATATATATGTGTAGTCAAAAGTTTACATACCCCAATGGAAATTTATAATTTCTAGAAATTTCTCGAAAAAAAAAAAAATAGGAAAAATCTTTTGTAGCAAAAGTTTTGCTTTTGTGGATGAGGAAAAGAAAGTTACAATAAATAGATGTCTAGAATTATTCATTTCAGCTATTTTTGCAAAACTCAAAAAATGACAATTCAAAAGTATTCATACCCTTTGATGTTATGATAGTATTGTCTACAAGGTGCTAGAAATTTCAATATGATAATGCAGAACCTAATTCTAGAAAATGCTGGATTGTAGGGGAACATTCTTAGAGCGTATAAAAGGATTAGGCATAGGCTGATTGATTGATGTCATTACCAATAAGTCAATATGGGAAAAAAGTAAAGAGCTATCTGAAGGTAGAAAATGATTTATTGTCATAAAGCTGGAGAAGGATACAAGAAGATATCCAAGCATTTGAGTATCCCAATTTCAACTATTGTTTCTATTATCAAGAAGTACAAGAATCATGGTACTGTCACAACGCTCCCTCGGTCTGGAAGAAAAAGGTTATTATTGCTAAAGGTGCCTCAACTAGCTATTTATTTCATTTTCCTTGTCAGGGTATGCATATTTTTTAATTGCCTTTTTGGAGTTTTGCAAAAAAAATTGCTGAAATAAATAATTGTACACATCCATTTCTTGTAACTTTTTTTCCCTCATCTGATAACATTATTTATTCAGCATGTATTTATAAGGGAACAACTGTTTTGAAAACCATACAACAAAATTAACAAAAATTAACAAAATAAGGGAATTAATACTTCAGGCTCATGTGAGAAAGACAAAATAAAACTCATGCAGTGATCTTCTAAAAATACACCATCAATATGATATTCTTTTTTGACAAATCTTCTGTTTTATATTAAGCTCCCTGCAGAAATCCCTCAGAAGATCCTCTGTGGATTGTGGTTTAGCTATTGTCAGGTGAAGTGAATACATGCTAATACAGCATCTTTGCATTTTCTTTACTTTTAATAATGTTATAGCTTGGATTTTGATTTAAGGCACTGTTTAAGAAATTATGACAGGCACTTAAACAGAAGTATTTCTAGGATGTGATAATAATGGACCTGTACAAATTATCTTCCTTGGCAACAGTCAACTACTTTTAAGATAAAAACCTTCAAGTGGAAAGCTTATGAATAATCAATTCTACCAGTGACTTTCAAAATATGTTGAATTGTGTTATATAGAATAAAGATCCTCTCATCTTAAAGTTTAGGTATCCCATACATCCTTTGTAGCCTTTATAGGTTATGCAAATTATGGTACCGTGTGAAGATTTTAAAAAAGATGGTAAATGTGCTTATGAAAAGGGGTGAAGGTCCTGCTTATTTACTTTTACATTTTATCTGTGTTTTCCCTGAGGGGGAATAAAAACAGTGTTATTGATTTCCCAGGAAACTTGCCTGATAGGGCTGATATATGACCAAAACTAATATATGCAGAGGTCAGTGAATAACTAGATATTTGTATTCATTGCGTCACTCTTAGCAGTTTCTATTTATTATATGTATATAATATATTAGTGTATTTTTCTTGGGGGATTTTTGTATTGTGATAATGATGTGGACACATGGGCTATTTATAATTAAAACAAATACCAACATTTTTAAGTATTAATAAAATTGAAAAAGTCACTGAGGATTAAGTTTGTTTTGGGATACACAGTGGAATAATCAAAATGCATATACTTTTTGAATACTGACATTCAATACATGCCTCTAAGTTATGTGTATATATCCAGATGCACAGACAATATGTGTGTGTGTGTGTGTGTGTGTGTGTGTGTGTGTGTGTGTGTGTGTGTGTGTGTGTGTGTGTGTGTGTGTGTGTGTGTGTGTGTATAACAATGAGAGGGAGAGAGAATCATGTATATGTGTTGTTTAAGGGACTCTTTATGTGTGGAGGCTATAAATAGATTGAAATGATCCAGGGAGTACTGTTATTTTGCATAATTGGTGGCTCAAAAGAAAACCCAGGAGCTAGCCGATTAACTGATAACTAGGTGAGCTCTTGTTACTCAAAGCAGCAGCTGCTCCTTTCAGAGGTAGAGGCCAAGGAGATGTTTTGAAGACAAACATGAGATTACAAATGGTTAAAGGAGGACAAGCCCAACCCCCTCCCAAGCCTGGGTGTAAACAGACAAATCTCAGCCTATCCTGTGCTACTGCTTCTCTGTGCTGCAAGAGGGCCAGACTCCGTAACACGATACATGATAGAGTGGTTAAACTTGCCAGCACCAGGGTCCTGCTGTTTCACTGAGAGAGAGAGAGAGAGAGAGAGAGAGAGAGAGAGAGAGAGAGAGAGAGAGAGAGAGAGAGAGAGCGCAGAGAAGTCGCCAGCAGAAAGGTGGGTGTCCAGCATGATGCCCATTTAACCTTGCAGACCAGCCGGGATAAACAGTAACTTTTTGGCAGTCCACGAAGTCATTAATATCCCTGTTTGAAAGTGCATGCTGTTTCTGCAGTGTGGTTATGTGTTTGGATTGGGAGCAGGAGGCACTTCAAGCAGTTTAAACCAGGATAGAGGCTACATTAGCATCTGAAGAGAAAAGGTGGTCTTACTTAACCCCTCAGGGACCAATTGAAGGATTTATCCAAGGTAAAGGCTCAGCTTTATTTTCTTTTTTCTTTTTTTTCTTTGAGTCACTTTGATTAAGTGCTGTTGACAATTTTGTACAATGAGTTTATTTCAGTTTTGTGAACCTTTGCTTGCAATGTACTTTTTTTTATTTCAAACATCTTAATAATGTACACATGAATAATGTAGTATATATATATATATATATATATATATATATATATATATATATATATATTGGACTATGCATATAGTGCAAATGCATCTCATTTTAAAATGATATGATTATGATATGATAAAATGATGACGTTTATACGTGACTACTTATTTTGAACTGCCATAAATTGTTGGAAATAAAACAGTTAAAATAAAATGATAGTGCTGTGATAGATTATGCTTATATGCAGCCTTGATGTACCATAACCAAGGTCTTGCTGACAGTATATATATATATATATATATATATATATATATATATATATATATATATATATATATATATATATATATATATATATATATATATATATATATATATATATATTCTGTTAAGATACCCAAGAAAACAAAGCAGTGACTGGTTAATTCATTAAGAAACTAGTAGGAACTGTAATGATGAATGTGCTATTAAAGAGTATGGATGGGCTAAGTTTGCAAACTTAATGAGAAGGAATTACTGTAGATAGAGCTTTGTTTTTTTAGGTTCAAATGTTAGACATTAACTTTGCATTGCTAATGCTTTTTAGTTTGAAGGTGGTGCCTGATAGGAGCCATTTTTTCCTGACTGGTAATACATAAGAGTACTTATAATTGGAAGCAGATTTGAGCTAGGAATTCTTTAGTGTCAGATTACCTTTTCAAATAAACCTTTATTTCTTCAATTCGATGAATTTCACGTCATTTATTCTGAGGTCAGGAAAGAGTGGCTTGAAAACATTTCACCAGGGTAAAACAAAGTTTAAAGATATTACCTCATATTATACTGATACATGTGCAGGTAAATCTATCATAAATTGGCTAACGTACACGGGTGTATTATTTCCGAGTTTATTGCGTTCTGTTGTTGTAGTCATGAAACTGGAGCATTCATGTACAGGTATGTGTCCAATTGCTCCAGCCACGTACTTCTGTGTTAATTAGCAGCATACTGCATTGAGATGATTCACAATGGCAAGTACATGTACTCACATTTTCTGTAGTCCCAGCATTCCCAGACCTATGATGCAGTTTCATCTTAATTCTAGTCATACAATGATGTACCTGCACTTCATAGATGAGGTTAAACTGCACTCAATGAGGAACATATTCATTGTTATTTAACATCACGTGCACAGCATTTTTTATTAATGTACGTTCCAAATGTCAGTGGATTTCTACAGGCAAATCATCCTGTGAATGTCTAAATAGATTTTTTGAAAATCTATAAAATAATCTGCTGTGTGGTTGCTTTGATGTAATCTTGCTAGGTGTACCGTTATTATTATTATTTAAACAATGTGTTTTAGTAGTTTTGATGTGATGCAGATAATAAAAGTGGCATTTAAAATAATATGGCAAAATACTTTTATCAAAATTGTGATATAAATGTTGCCATACCTGACATCTGAACAATGTTTATTTGGCAGTTTGGGATTAGTTTTTACACAATTACAGCACAATGACAGTACAGGTACATTTGTTACATATGCAAAGAAAACATCTCTTGAGTTATTTGTTTGATTTAAAATATAATACTTTTAAAGTTATGAATGCCGTTCAAATACAGAATTACTGTAGGAATTTGTGATTTAAGACAACTGAATTTCAACAGATGATGACCACCCCTCTATGTTAAAGCTGGTAAAAGCTAATACTGTCTAAAAACCTGCATGACCTCAATAAACATTAAGGAGCTCCTGAGGAGTAGGTAGTGTTTGATTCTACTGGAAACACTAATTTCCAAAATATATCATGCATCAAAGCATACAACTATGAAGTCAAGCCCAACAACACCAATAAAAGACCTTGCAGTGGGTTGAAGGATCTCATCTGCATATATCTTCCAGCGATCATTGTTTGACAAGTTTGTGAGATCATCTGGATGATCTTGTGCTACCAGCAGTTGGGTGTTGCACTTCTACAGCAAAATAAACCAGTCAAATCTTGGATTTACGAGTAAAGAGTAAAGACCTCAGATGCTTCAAATGAAAGTCTAGACAATCCTCCCTTTTTTGTTTGTTATGCAACTACTGGCTCAAATGCTTTAAGATAAAGAGACACATATGAGCTAGAACAGGTGGCATTTTGAAAAAAAAAAATAAGTGAGTGGTATAATCTCTTAAATTACTATTATTCTGAATGTCAGTATATCTGTAACAGCTGTTATTTGACTTGTTATTCCATGGACAAGTTTTGTATGTTCATCTGCTCTTGCTGTGAAGTTGTCAGTAAATCAGTATTCTTGAAGGATTCCTGTTGAATTCTTCTCTGGCAACTGGCCAAAGTAGACTGGACACCTTATGCCAAAGATATAAACAGCACAGTTTTTTTAAGTGTGGTGGTGTCTCCCTGGAGGACTGTTCCATCAAGCCTTATACAACTAAAACATCTAGTGCTAAAGGAACATGTGTAGTCACCAGTCTGAATCTGGTAATGGAGGGATCTCAAGACCCCCCTGTATACTGCTAAGATATTTAGATGTAAGTGCCTCTATTGGCATAAGGTGTCTAGACTGAAAAAACAAATTTCCAGCTTTGAATCTATAGGACATTTTCAGGAAAGACACCCCGCTCAAGAATACTAATGAATTTATAATTTTCTCAACACAAGAATGGTTACTGTAGGATCAAAAGTACTGTGGAAACTTACATTGAGAACCGCATTGCAAATCCCAAAACAGCAGTACTAAAAGCAAATGGAAATGTAATTATATAATAGTACTTGCTTTGTCCAGCTGTCCTAAACTTTAGAACTGAGAGCATATGTATTCCGTTCAGTGTTTTACCTTTTAGAAAGAAAGGTGTATCTTATCACAAAACATGTTTTACATTGTTTGTGAGGGTGTTACTGGAAATTGTAGAATAGTAGCAAATGCTTGTTATATTTAAGACAAACCACATTGGTTGTGTCACCTAGTCCTGGAGACAATGACAGAGTAAGCCCCTCAGTGCACTGCTAGCTGTTAAGCCAATGAGTAATAGCCAAGTGGCACCCCATAGTAAGCAGAGCGTATACATCAACAGATAAATAATAGAGCAAATTTGCTATTTGGGGTCATTCTGTTACAAGCCACATACATTTAAAAAATGGCAGGGTCTTTGTGTTCATAGATAATTATGACTGCATTCATTAAGACCTATAAGTTGTCTAAATAGCTGTACTAAGCATGTGATTTATGATCAGATCCACAAGGTATGCTCTAGAGTAGTGGTTCTCAAACTCGGGGGTGCGGACTGTATCCTGGGGGGGGCATTAGAAGGTTCAGGATTTTTTTTCCATTTTTTTTAAAAATTATTATTACAGCGTTTTTTTGTTTCAGCTTTATTGTTAAAGATTTCCCCAAGAAATTCCCCCAATGTAGCAAATCCGCTGAATTTAATACCAGCCAAAATTTCCCGTTATACAGTATATATTAACTTAAAATACATTTTTATGCTGACACCTCCAGGCATGTCAAATTTTGTAGATGGCGCTGTGCATCTGACTGGTGCTTTTTAAGCTTGCATATTTTTTGGATGAAGTCCGCTGCCATCTGGTAACGTATGTTGTTTATCAGCTTACTACGTGGTGTGCATGTTAGCAAGCGGTCACAGTCAGTAAACTGTGGCTGGTTAGTGCAACCCCCACCAAAAAATACAAACAAAAAACAGCAGTGACATACAGTGAAGCCACAGGCATGTTGGTTTTTCCCCTTCCTCTTATCTGTGGGGGCATCAAGTACCACAGACTAGAGGAAGGGGGGCGTGGCACAAAAAGTTTGAGAACCACTGCTGTAGAGGGCGGATTTTTTTTCACAGCACGTTCACAGAAATAGTCACATATACTTTTAATAACAAAAACATTTAAAGAAATGTTTACTTAATTAAATATGTCTCCTCAAACAGTATCTAATTTGCAGTAGGGTGACCATACGACCCCGTTTTCCAGGGACAGTCCCCGGATGAGGTACTGTGTCCCCGGAACGGTCCCCGGTTCACAAAGCTCGTCCCTGAATAAACTTACTATTAATTTCTCTCATTGGTCTAATGTAATGTAAATGCGTTAGAGAGAACTATCCATGTTTCTATCATTAAATTACATCCAGCCGCTTTATTGATTCATCACTGACATTCGTAGTAACCAATCAGGTTTTGAGTTTTTAGTTTACAATCCAACCACCGTTTATATATAAAAAAAAAAAGTTTCCGTGGGTTGATTGACAGAAATTCCTACCACTCAGTTTCTTTGTATAATCACTGACATTTTACTGTCTGTAGCCTATCGGTCTAGTTTGTTGAGCTGACCCGCTCTTGTTTTAACTACCAGTAAATCAAGCTTCAGTACACACTGGAGAGTGTGAAGTACTGGACTTAAGAAGACATTATTTAGATTACTTTGTCTTTTAATAAATGCTTTACCGTAGTTATGTATTTTTGTCTGAAAAAAAACAGCAAAAAAACCCTACTTGCGTTTAAAAAAAAAAGTGCTCGGTTTAGATAGACTAACTGCATCGCATGAAAAGAAAAAAAAACAGCTGCATGAGGATTATATGAGAATGGCGAGGGAGTAAGTAAAACCTTTATTATAATATATAGTGCAATATTTAAGTTTAATATCCTACTTTTGGCTCATTGGCCTGTTTTTCATAAACACCAATGTTATTGGCATTAATAAGTGTTCTTGCTTGGTCCATATGTAAATGTGTTAAACAGTGTTGAAAAAAAATAAACATCAAAAGACAAAGATTTTGTTACAAGTCTGACACAACCATTTTTGGTTGTTACTTAATTATACCCTTGTAAAAAAACAAAACAAAAACAAAACAAAAAATGAACAGTCCTACTGCAGTGGCTTTCTGATCAGTGGCTTTCTGATCGCATCATCAATTCCACAATTGTATACAATCTGACAAAGGGCGGGATCACTATGAGTACTGTATGCAACCCTCTGATTGGTGGAAGTATTATTGGCGATCCAATCAAAACAGCCAATAAAGCCCAAATAAATTATTCTCAAGTTATAATCTATAGCCTAGGTTTAGATGTGCGCTGTAATAAAAAATAAATAAATAAATAAATAAATAAATAAATAAATAAATAGAAATCTTACAGTCTGTGCCCCCAAGTTTGAGAACCGCTTCTCTAGCGCATACAACCCCAAGCTTTTAGTTACAAAAAGAATGAAGAAAAATATCCATGCATTTTTAAAAAGCTGTATATTAAAAACCTTCCGACAGGTAACAATTATATGTAGTAACAACAATTGCTCTGTCTCCCGTGCACATTACACGAGTACAAAGACATAACCAGGATGTCCAGAAGTATAAATTACTTCCAGTCCTGAATAATTGCATAAATAACATTGGATGAAACACCGTGTTTTCATGACTAGCCATTGCATTTATTAAATGTAATTCTCCCAGGGCAGTGTTTTAAGTAATCTGTTCCTTTGTTAAACAGTCAGTTAATTATGCATATGGTATTTGGGGAGAACATGTGGGTGGGGGTGCACCAGAACATGTTGTTCCAAGAGCTGCTCTCTTAGAGGCTGTGTGAAAAAAAATATAACTGCAGTACATAGCTTCACTTTTATCTCTTCATTTCATTACCTCTTATTAATCTTTTTAGCACGTACAATATTATCACTGGTTCTTTTTTTTATTCTGTTGAATATATTTCAGTTTGGAATATGAACATATGTGAAAGACAATGCTGTGGGTGAAAAGCTGTTTCTGCTTCCTGTATTTCAGTTCAAACTCACTCTAATGGTCTTGATGCAATCAGACCAGCAAAGGTATCAGGATGCAGCAGTAAGTGTTATTTGTATTTGCATATCCTGAAGTAAAGCTAAAATACATATTATAGTATGTATGTATATATAATGTTAATTAAGCAAATAAGAAAATTGGTTTATGAGCTGGACTAAAACCAACTTCAGCTATTAATCTGTTCCTAAAGTAGATTGTTACAATGATTGTAAAGTGTAGTAGCCTACATATTTCACAACCAACTTCAAAATGCCAGTGGGCAACTTTTAATTATTAATAGCTTTGAGATCAGTCTTATTTTAAGCTGATGAAAAATTATCATGAAGAATAAAAAGTGTAATTATTTCAGTCTGAGAAGTGCTCAGCAAATAGCATAAAGGTTAAGTCATATTGCTAAGAGTAGACTAGATAAAGCACACATTTGTAAAAAATAATAGGAAAGCAGGCTGGAGTGGCATGAAACCTGATACCCAGGTATTCATTGGTTCAGAGACTGTCAAGTAAATGCTTGAGCTTAAATACAAAATGAGGAGAACCTTTTCTGGTTTGTTTAGCATTAGCTAAAGTGGATATTGAGTATTTCAAAAGCTTTAAAGAGAATTGTACAGTGATCATTGTAACATGATCAACATTTCAACTCCAATCAGTAATTAAAGGATCAAACTTCAGATTTTGAAATCTTAATTTGATAAAATACTATGCTCTCATTTTATTTCTGGCTTCAGCTAAATAATTATTGACAAGCATTTTAACAGACAGACTTTAATTAAATGGATATTGCTAATAGAAAGTGTAATTAAGATGATTTTGTTTTGGTTTGAAAAAGCCTGAGCATTTAACTGCATCTTTATATAAAGTTGTTTAATGTAAACTATACAGAACATTACATTTTAGTAATTTTACTGTTTTTCATTTCTGTCAAATAAATGGTAAAAATAAGTTAATTGCAATTAATGTGCATCTTTACGTATTTTATTTCAGTTGTTACCTAATTGGTAGGGACGAAAAGGTTAAATCATGCTTGATATTAAGGGGTAGATACATTATTTTGTTTCAAAAAGGAAAAAGGTACGGTACCAGAAATATATGTAAATAAATTATTATGAAAATCTTTTTTCCTTATGTGAATTGTACTTTGTGTTTTTTTTCCTTTTGTGTTTTTTTTCCTTTCTTAATTTTGATGTGTGGTACATTTAAACCTTTTACATGTATAGATTTTTCATTTGCTTAACTTCAGTTCCTAAAGGCTGCTACACACAAGACGTGATGCGACAAGCAGAACTGTGCAGCGATGCGTCGAAATGAATAGAACCTATATTTTTGCTATCTTATCTTTCACACCACACGTGACGCGACAGGCAATGCAGGAGCGGCACGGGAGCAGCGCAAAATAAATAGGATTGAATCCTATTTTTTGTGATTTGACGCACGTCAACTAGGGCATTGAGCAATCAGAGAACGGCTTTAATGCACGTGGTCCAGCAGGGTGAAGCAGTATCCAAAATGACAGAGGAAGCAATAATACTTATCGTTGAAAAAATACCCAGAGCTTTATGACAAAGGGCATCGCAATTATAAAGATACAGATTTGAAAGATAATATATGGGAGTTCACTTTGAAGGAACTGGATAAGCCTGGTACAGTATGTATGATTTATTGCCATATATGTTGAATGACCATCATAGAAGACACTTACAGTACTGTGCAAAAGTTTTAGGCAGCTGTGAAAAAATGCTGTAAAAAGTAAGAATGCTTTCAAAAATAGACATGTTAATAGATTATATTTATCAATTAACTAAATGCAAAGTGAGTGAACAGAAGAAAAATCTAAATCAAATCCATATTTGGTGTGACCACCCTTTGCCTTCAAAACAGCATCAAGCATCAATTCTTCTAGGTACACTTGCACACAGTTTTTGAAGGAACTCGGCAGGTAGGTTGGCCCAAACATCTTGGAGAACTAACCACAGTTCTTCTGTGGATTTAGGCAGCCTCAGTTGCTTCTCTCTCTTCATGTAATCCCAGACAGACTCGATGATGTTGAGATCAGGGCTCTGTGGGGACCATACCATCACTTCCAGGACTCCTTGTTCTTCTTTACGCTGAAGATAGTTCTTAATGACTTTCGCTGTATGTTTGGGGTTGTTGTCATGCTGCAGAATAAATTTGGGGCCAATCAGATGCCTCCCTGATGGTATTGCATGATGGATAAGTATCTGCCTGTACTTCTTAGCATTGAGGAGACCATTAATTCTGACCAAATCCCCAACTCCATTTGCAGAAATGCAGCCCCAAACTTGCAAGGAACCTCCACCATGCTTCACTGTTGCCTGCAGACACTCATTCATGCACGCTCTCCAGCCCTTGGCGAACAAACTGCCTTCTGCTACAGCCAAATATTTCACATTTTGACTCATCAGTCCAGAGCACCTGCTGCCATTTTTCTGCACCCCAGTTCCTGTGTTTTCATGCATAGTTGAGTTGCTTGGCCTTGTTTCCACGTCGGAGGTATGGCTTTTGGCCGCAAGTCTTCCATGAAGGCCACTTCTGACCAGACTTCTCCGGACAGTAGATGGGTGTACCAGGGTCCCACTGTTTTCTGAGTTCTGAGCTGATGGCACTGCTGGACATCTTCCGATTGCGAAGGGAAGTAAGCATGATGTGTCTTTCATCTGCTGCAGTAAGTTTCCTTGGCCGACCACCGCGCTCACGGTCCTCAACGTTGCCCGTTTCTTTGTGCTTCTTCAAAAGTGCTTGGACAGCACATCTGGAAACCCCTGTCTGCCTTGAAATTTCTGCCTGGGAGAGACTTTGCTGATGCAGTATAACTACCTTGTGCCTTGTTGCTGTGCTCAGTCTTGCCATGGTGTATGACTTTTGACAGTAAACTGTCTTCAGCAACCTCACCTTGTTAGCTGAGTTTGGCTGTTCCTCACCCAGTTTTATTCCTCCTACACAGCTGTTTCTGTTTCAGTTAATGATTGTGTTTCAACCTACATATTGAATTGATGATCATTAGCACCTGTTTGGTATAATTGTTTAATCATACACCTGACTATATGCCTACAAAATCCCTGACTTTGTGCAAGTGTACCTAGAAGAATTGATGCTGTTTTGAAGGCAAAGGGTGGTCACACCAAATATGGATTTGATTTAGATTTTTCTTCTGTTCACTCACTTTGCATTTAGTTAATTGATAAATATAATCTATTAACATGTCTATTTTTGAAAGCATTCTTACTTTACAGCATTTTTTCACACCTGCCTAAAACTTTTGCACAGTACTGTATATTTTCATGGTTTTGTCAGTAGCAATTTTGAACAGTTGTATAGATTTGGCAGTTTTCAAACCTGTCGCATCGCCTCTGTGTTGCTTCTGGCGTGTGGTCATGTCGCTGCAAAAATGTGTAGTCGCCAATTAAAAAATCGCATCACGTCTGGTGTGTGGAGACCTTAACAGCGACGTCCTTACCACAGTTGGTACAGTTTATTCTTGCAAATCAGTGCCAAAGACACCTGGTCTGTGTGTGTGTGTGTGTGTGTGTGTGTGTGTGTGTGTGTGTGTGTGTGTGTGTTTGGGTGGGGGTTGTCTTAAGATTCCTGCAGTGTGTTTTTGCAGGGGTGGAATTGCATGATGATATTGTGTGTTTTACCAAGGCCTCATGGGCTAGGGATGATAAGGTGAGCACAGAGTGCCTGGAAAACAGTTAGATGCATCACCAACATTATTGTCTTAAGCAAAACCAGAAGTGTGACCTTGGTAGAGGTGGAAAAAGCCATTTGGCTACTTTGACAGCTGCTCTCCTGCTCTGCTTTATCACACACAAATGTCAAGGATTACTGATTACAACCCCCCTTGTGTTCATTTTGTTTTCAATCAGCCTCCCCCTAATTGTAATTAATCAGCAGATCTGGGTCATCAAAGGGCACATTTTTAACAGAAAAATTTAAACAAGAAAACGTGTTAATTTCATCAATTTGTCTTGGTACCATTTTAAAAAAAAACATTAGATTGAACTTCTAAAAGGGTACTTTTTTATTAGTAAAAGACTGAAACAGAAAATATAGTAGCATGGACAGTATACTTTTTTTTCAAATTAGTATAATAGACAAAATATTTCCTATAATTGTATATAATAAACATAATTACCGGTAATTAAAATTGTAATGGAAAATTCTGCTAAATATTTTTGAAAGACACACATGTATTGCTTACGTGCTAGCTGTAATATTAACTGTGCAGTAATGCAAATAAAAGCAGTGATATACCCTTAACGTAATTAAGTAATAATAATAATCTACCTCCAGTTAGGAGCAACCTACAGTATACATTAATCTATATTTAATCAATGTACTGTATGATATATAACCTTTTTCTTCTAATTGGAAACATTTCGTATATACTGTGTCAGATGAGAAATATCACAAAGGTGATCTACACTTCAGCTTAATAAGTGATCCCAATACTTTTCTTAAAGACACAACAAAAACCTCCACACATGTTAAAGCTATAAAAGCCACTGCTACACCCTAGCGCGTATCAACCCAATTTCACCACACAGGAACTGTCAAACATTACTGATTTCTCCTGTGCTGGCTGCAGTTTCACTGCGCTCTGCCTAATTGTAATTAATCAGTGCTAAGCTCAGGAATTGTACTAGAAAGAGCCCCATATGAAAGGCTGTTTCAATTAGTTAGCAAAATATTGTTGGTCAAACTGTGCCCTGTAATTTGTTATTGCTATCCAATGACACGTAAAATTAGTATTTTTAATTGTATATTGTTTTCCGGATCTAAAGAGATGGGGGATAATTTTGATGAGGGACAATTTTGTGGTTTTCCATATAAAAAAAAAAAAAAATCAGAAGTTTGCTCAATTTTTTTTTTTTTTTTTCTGGTCAAAATGTGAGAAACACCAAGACAGTTTGGTCTTGGCCTCTGTTGGCATCACTGACTGCATCTTTCTTTTTCCTTTTAGATTTTATTTATAGCTGTTCCTCATTTTTTCTTAGTGATTACTAGACAGCATGAAATTTTAATGAGCCACTTACTTTTAAATGAAGGGTGATTGTTAAAGTTGTTAGAAAAAGTAGGTTAAGAGCTAAGTAAAAAAAAAAGTAATAGCAGTGTTGTTCCCTGTAGGACTGCACTAAATATTCCTAAGGACATTTAAACAACTACCATTTCTAACATTCAATATCTTCATTGATTTCTTGCATACTGGTGTCTGTAACATCAAAGGGGGTGTGCAGCATGACCCAGGAATCAGACTGGTTAGAAGCCTAGCTCTAAATTAAAAAACAATCCTCATTTCTATGTGGGCCCAATACAGCTGGGCTGTGCTACATTATGATGCTGTGGCACACTGATTATGTCATTTGAGATGGCTGTGCTGTGAATGGAGCAGGCAGGCTTTTGTGCCTATGGTAGGAATTTTAAGTTGGCTCATCAATATAGTAGTTCATGTGTTCTACTTTGTTGTAGCTTCCCTTCCAAATGGCCATTTAACAAGGACACCAGACACCAGAGTGTGTTAGGTGATGATGAGTAAAATGTCGGGTGAAAAAGCTGTTCTTGAACCACTATTTTGCATGATTTTTATAGTTGGAGATGGTAATCATCAAGGTTTATTATTATGCAAGAATCATGTTACTTTTTTTGGTTTTACCCATACAATGTTATGAACTATAGGCCAAAAAGGCAAAAATTGTCAGGAGTTTTGAGTGAGAAAACAAAGCATTAAAAGTATAATTAATACAAGCAGACCAAAACTTCTGTGCAATTAGATTAAACTCCAGCGCCAGCCCTTTTGGAGCTGCAAGAAATTTCTATTGAGCTGCTTCTGTTTATATTCATATTGTAAATACTTTAAAGTAAACCATTGTATTTAAAGAGTTGGCATATCTATGGTGTAGAAAATAGCTGATAAAATGTCTTGGCACAATCTAGCGAACACGGCACATGGTGGTGCATTGGTACAAGCAAAACAATTACGCCACAATAAAAATGTAATATGAATACTTTACATACCAGCAATAAATTAGTCTTTACAAAAATACTTTAAAACATTAACTACTGGAAAAACACAAACACAGAGGGAAGAATATTATATATTATTCTAACCTAATTTAACTGTAGATATGTGAGCACATTTTGATTGACAATTCAAAGAATGAACATCAGGTAGAACAAATGAAGCTAGCAGCCACCCCTACCATGGGTCTTTTTTGAAACGGGAGTTCCAATTGGTTGTGTGGAATGAGGTCAATGAAAGGAATGCTAAGCTTTCTTCATTCATATTCTATTACTCAGAAATTAGCCAGATGCTGTTGGGCAGGTTCAGAATATTTATCTATAATTTATAAAATTCTTAATATTGATTTTGTTTTTTAGAAAAGGTGCCATGTGAGTAATAACATGCTCAACCCATTGGTTTTTATTTATTGTTATAGGCATGGTGCATTCTTATACAGAAGAACACACATTAAAATAACATTTGGAAACAGTTTAACACTTGCTTAATCTAATAGGAAATACATACTAAACATTTCTCATTAATAAATAACTTACAAGCAGCGATTTTCCATTTATTTAACCATACACACGATAAAAAAAGTACTTGTTTTTTAAGATTCTGAATTGGGAGTGAAATCTGATTATGAGTGAAAAATTGTTATTTTGCTAAACAAAAGGCTTGGAGAATCTGTTACTAGTGAGGGCTTTTTTAATATCAGTTGTATCACTATTAAGCTAGGAAAGATTAATTTGTTCTTTTTTTTATTAAAGTGGGATTTGAGATTGTTTAAAGGCAGCTCTAAGCAGCTATTTATTTTGAATTGCACTCAATATTTTTCCTGGGCTGTGTGGAAATAATTATTTGTTGGAACCCTCGATGATGTATAAATAAACAAAAGCAGACACACCCAAAGGCCTGGTCACATGGTCGACCATTTGTCGATGCCAACAAGGGGGCGACAGATGTTGCCAGCTTGTCGCCTCGTGTGACCACCCTGGTCAACACCCCAGCAACACACCAGCAACGTGTCTCCCACTTAGGACGATGTTCTATTTTTTAGGCAACATGAGGGCAACATTTTCAATACCAGCCAGTCAAATTTGATAGTAGTGTCACATGATGATAAAGCTAGCCCATATCGTCAGACAGACAGCGTATGATAAATTCCTGCATTTCATTAAATTAATTAGTCTATAGATCTGCAATACAGTGTGTATGTGGATAAGTGAATGTTAATGTCCACGATTACAATAATATATTTAAGCTACGAATAAATGTATCTTACAATAGAAATATGCCATGTGGTGGCGTATTTTAAAAAATATGTTTTATTTTAAATTAATTTGCCATGTATGCAGTATGCCTGTATTAACCCCCAATCATAACATCTTTCATTTTAATAGTAAACAAAGTGAAATTTGTTTTAAAAAATCTGAGGTCTGCCTTCTTGCTCTCGGAAGCCTGGTATTAAAAGTAAAGTATTGAAAACATTGTTTATGAATACCTATATATTTATTATGTTTGGCATATTAAATATGTAGACCTACTAACTAAATAATTCGACTAATGTACACCTTTTTATTTAAGAAGGAACTACAGGTTTATTAATGTAATTAATTGGTACATTTTTATATCGTAGCTTCACAGCATGTTTACGTCTCGTGAAAAAAATGTCCATTATGATTGGGTTTCCTTATGGAAAAAACATATATTTTTAATATATGGTAGAAAAGTATGATCCTTGTATTTTTCATATATAGAAATTGGCCCCTTTTTATATATTTAAAATATATGGGATATATTTAAAATATTTATTAGTCTGTAATCCATATATTTATTTTATATATGCACCATATATTTTCATCAGTCTGTATTCCATACAAAATACATATATGGATTACAGACTCAAATATATTTTGCCTGTGTTGGCAGCTTGTCTTTCGTGTGACTGCCACAATAGGCATTGCTGTGATCTTTTCTGATTCAAAGGGGTTCTTTATAGTTTCAGCAAGTTTAGGTAAAGTATTTCTTTTGAATGATAATTACACTGTTTTGTAAGGAAGGCTTTGTTGTTGTTAATGTGTGTTCTGAAAATCATGTTTGCCTGGCAGTAGTAGTTTTTAATTATTGTGAAATCATTTTTTGAAATCGGAGCAATAGTTTTTGTTATGTTTGTTCTGTGTTTAAGAGATTCTCAAGATACAACCCAGGTGCAACTGTGTTCATAATTCATGATGGTATGATAAATCATGGCAATCTAAAACATTTCCTCAGCCTTAATTTTTGTCAAGGTGGCATTCTGTTTTCACACAGCAGCTCTATGTTTTCAATGATACATGCTTGCAGCGAAACGGTAAAGACTTTTGATTCTCAGAAAATATTCTGAACTGGTTGATTTGTAATTGTAATGAATGACATGGGCAAGATAGATGCCTAGGTACAGTATTTAGAGCATAACGCATTAGGGATTCATGAATTTGTAATTCAATGCTGAATTGTGCCCTGCAATGCAAGACCATATAGTGTATTCCCAAGCAATTGTTTTACATTTGATTCATAGTCAAACAGCATCTGTATTCTCTGCCAGTCCTTTGTTATGTCTTTATTTTTTAATTGTTAATCAAGCAAATAAAAACAAAAAGATATTGAGTGGTTCCTGTGTAGGACAAACATATTGATCCTGACATAGTCATTATCGGTTTGTTAAAGGAACTGTGCACAGTTTTATGCAGAAAATGAATTGATTCCAGTTAATATAATATAAACCGACATGGCTATCTGGAAAAATACATTGTTATGGATTCAATCATTCTACTTTCAATGACCTATATATATATATATATATATATATATATATATATATATATATATATATATATATATATATATATATATATATATATATATATATATATATATATATATACAGTGCCTATGAAAGTATTCGCCCCTTGAACTTTTAGACCTTTTGCCACATTTCAGGCTTCAAACATAAAGATATGAAACTGTAATTTTTGTGAAGAATCAACAACAAGTGGGACACAATCATGAAGTGGAACGAAATTTATTGGATATTTCAAACTTTTTAACAAATAAAAACTGAAAAATTGGGCGTGCAAAATTATTCAGCCCCTTTACTTTCAGTGCAGCAAACTCTCTCCAGAAGTTCAGTGAGGATCTCTGAATGATCCAATGTTAACCTAAATGACTAATGATGATAAATAGAATCCACCTGTGTGTAATCAAGTCTCCAGATAAATGCACCTGCACTGTGATAGTCTCAGAGGTCCGTTTAAAGCAGAGAGCATCATGAAGAACAAGGAACACACCAGGCAGGTCCGAGATACTGTTGTGGAGAAGTTTAAAGCCGGATTTGGATACAAAAGATTTCCCAAGCTTTAAACATCCCAAGGAGCACTGTGCAAGCGATAATATTGAAATGGAAGGAGTATCAGACCACTGCAAATCTACCAAGACCTGGCCGTCCCTCTAAACTTTCAGCTCATACAAGGAGAAGACTGATCAGAGATGCAGCCAAGAGGCCCATGATCACTCTGGATGAACTGCAGAGATCTACAGCTGAGGTGGGAGACTGTCCATAGGACAACAATCAGTCGTATACTGCACAAATCTGGCCTTTATGGAAGAGTGGCAAGAAGAAAGCCATTTCTTAAAGATATCCATAAAAAGTGTCGTTTACAGTTTGCCACAAGCCAAGATGGTTAAAATTGATGGGAAGATGGATGGAGCCAAATACAGGACCATTCTGGAAGAAAACCTGATGGAGTCTGCAAAAGACCTGAGACTGGGACGGAGATTTGTCTTCCAACAAGACAATGATCCAAAACATAAAGCAAAATCTACAATGGAATGGTTCACAAATAAACATATCCAGGTGTTAGAATGGCCAAGTCAAAGTCCAGACCTGAATCCAATCGAGAATCTGTGGAAAGAACTGAAAACTGCTGTTCACAAATGCTCTCCATCCAACCTCACTGAGCTCGAGCTGTTTTGCAAGGAGGAATGGGCAAAATTTCAGTCTCTCGATGTGCAAAACTGATAGAGACATACCCCAAGCGACTTACAGCTGTAATCGCAGCAAAAGGTGGCGCTACAAAGTATTAACTTAAGGGGCTGAATAATTTTGCACGCCCAATTTTTCAGTTTTTATTTGTTAAAAAAGTTTGAAATATCCAATAAATTTCGTTCCACTTCATGATTGTGTCCCACTTGTTGTTGATTCTTCACAAAAAATTACAGTTTCATATCTTTATGTTTGAAGCCTGAAATGTGGCAAAAGGTCGCAAAGTTCAAGGGGGCCGAATACTTTCGCAAGGCACTGTATAGGGATGGGACGGTATAAAATTTGCACGGTATGATAACCGTTAAATAAAACACCGTGGTAACCTTAATATCACGGTATACAGTACATCATGCAAGTTATAAAATAAAGGCTTAAAAAATGAAGAAAGACTAATGTAAAACACTTAAATTACTGTAATTCACAAAAATAAAACTTTTTTTTTTTAAAAAACAAACAAAACAAAAAAAAGTACACTCTCAATGTTATACTACAACAGTATTAAGATCTATTATTTGCTCAAAATGACGTGGTGCTGTAGTTTGTTAAAACGTTTTAATGTATAAAATTAAATAAATAAATAAATACTTTGTTTAGCTGATGGTAAATAGAATTGGAAATGATCGGTCTTATTGCTTAAAACACAAACATGTACCACAGGTTATTATTTAAGAGCAGAGATTAGTTGTTTATTGTTTCAACAGGATAAATAAAATATGTAAAAAAGAATGTATTTTAATACTAAAACGTGTTATTGGATTTATAGCTACACGTCACGACATTGCACAAGTAAGTTTCAATGATTATTACACATGTGGAGTTTGTAAAAAAAAGATTTCTTCACTTACCTAAGAAAATTGCAATACTTGTTTAAACAAAACTACGTTGATAATAAGCAGGCTATCCTGCTGCAGTCGCGGGTCTGTGCTCATTTTAATTGAGACATTGGTCGTGTTCTTAGATTTCCGCAGTTCTATACAGTGCTGCACAGAATCGCAGAGATGCGCTGTAGACGTCACTCAACACAGATTCTGCATAGCCCAGCGCAGCTTTGAAATGTTACTGCGGGAGGCTGGCTGCGGCTGTGAACCAAAGGGACGATGCAGAGATCATGAGTGACCTGTTCATCGTAATGCAAATAACCACTAAAACTACTGCTGCCACCTTGTTAGCGGAGGCGAACGACATTTTATCATTATACAATGAAGCTGTGAACAGCCTTGTCAACGCTATATTAAATAAATAAATCAGTTATTTAAACAAACATAATGTATTAAGTCTGTGGTAAGTGATGTATAATTTTACAATAAAGTTAATGTTAATCAATTACATTAAACTGACTGTTGATAATCCAGACAAAATACATTAAAAATGTGTGCTGCGCTGCAAGGTTTGGAGAAGGCGTTTCTCTAAAAGCTGCGTGTGTCAGAAAGACAGCAGCCAGCTCTGGGTAACAGAACGCAGCAATTGAAACGTGTATTCTGTGTCGTTGACAGTTTCATTCAAAACCATTATCAAAATACAGCATCAGTTCACAAAAAGATCTTCCTCAGACACTTTGCTAAAGCTGCAAATACCATCGCTTGATTTAAGTTTGTTAATGTAATTTTGTAGAATTGCTGTACTATTAAAAATGCTATGCAGCAGTCTGTTAAGTGTTTACAAGGTCTCTTGGTGTTGTAGCACTGCAGGTAACATCCAGGAGTTAGCAGCACAGAATGACATTTACATCCTGTGTGAATGTTGTAAGGGGTAACCTTGTTACCAAAAAATAAGTAATCAACGTTAGAGGGCAGATAGAGCTTGTCTTTTGAGGAGGTTTAAACATGTGGACAGGAAATTGAAATGAAAACCAGCAATCAAATGCTCCATCTTCACTGGATTGCTGTAAAAAGGAAACCAGAAGATATCTGAGTAGCCCCAATCTTGGGAGCCACGCAGCATTTGTGGGAATTGAAAACAGAATGGGAGCACTTTCTCAAGGCTCTCATGCTGCTGCAGTTTTGAAAGCCTCTGAAGAATGTGGGGGGCTTCGTAAACCACAAAGAATGTGTGCTCCAATGATTCTGCAATAAAAGCATGATTTCAGTGGCTCAAATCCCAACTGTCAAATTTTCAGGTAATTACAGGAAATTAATCATTCTGTATGAAGTGTGGTTTATGTTTGAATGCAAGGTATGAATCTGCATTTGGCGCAAAAAGAAAGTGTTGAGACGATGATACTTGTCATTCAAAAGACAGTCTCTTTTTATGCTTAGCCAGGTTATTGTATAGCAGCCTTCCGATACTAATCTCTTATCTGTTTTTTGAGGTGATGAAGTGTTCAAGCTTCTATTCCTACCCCTACCAGAAGAGTATTTTATTCATGGATGTGACCCAGCCACCTCTACATGCTTGTTATTATAGACGACAAGCAAGATTGAAAGAAGCCTGTTTAACAAGACTCGTCATGGTCTGTGGATCAGGTTATTCTTAATCCTACAATCATTGTAACAGAAAACAGAACCATGGATATTTTATCTCATTGAATAAATAAATGGAAACATGTGACTGCTGTATTAAAAAAAATAAAAAAATAAAAGATAAATGCCTGAAGAATTTGTCAGTCCCCGGCTGTGGTTATACATCTAAATTAAACAAGAATAGTATACAGATGAAATTTCTTCCTAAAGAATTTTGTTTTAAAGGGTAACTGGTAATATTCAACAACATATTTTGTACATTTAGTGAGCCAGATAACTTTGGGTTTAAATATTTTAAAATGCACTTTTGACATACAATTCTGTCTTGTCCTATCTGGAAAATAACTTTGTTTTCAATTTAGATTATTCAGGGCATGACTATAAATATGTAAATGCACAATTTAACAAAACATGTGTTGTATATACTGTAAATGAGTATATTCATAGCTAGCTTGTTCTGTAATCGGTACATTCTTTTTTGGCTTCCCAAATGGCTTTCCTGTGAGCCTTCACAAAAGCCAGCACAATAGTTTAGCACAGTGACGAACTGGTGCGCTGACCTTTGGCTCCGAAGTTGACTGAGTTCATGTCCCAGCACCATCACTTCAATTGTGTCCCCTTAAGCACTTCAGACCACAGCTAATTAACATGGCATTACTGAACCAAAGCTCATACCAGCTTAAGAGGATACACTGACAGGCAAGCTCTATGCAGTCCCAGCCTCTCTGAGAGTGTAGGGAATTTGTACTGTTCTGTAGAAACCAGTTTCAAAAGGACATATTGCACATTCATTAATAACATTATTCTTAGTATTAGTAGTATTACTATATTTATGGTCAGAAGTATCAAATACAAAATTAGCCATTTATTTTATTGTTATAGTGAGATACTAATGAGTGCCAGTGCCCCAAATAAAGTGGTCCAATATGGCCTTAAACTTGCCTTATTCTACCACATGTTTTACATGAACCAGTAGAGCACATTGTTAAACAAATAAAATAAAACCAAGTATACAAAAACCTAATGTACTGCAATAATAACAACATAGTGTGAATAGACACAGATATTTATTATGGATAAAGGATACTGTATCTTAGCTCAGTTCTAAATAAATAACAGTTGTTTCAGTTTCACTGTCTATAAATTACCAACCTTTTCAGTGGGTTGTAGAGTATAATTGCATTGTGTTTGTAATAAAGCACTTGAAATATTAAACATATTTTCAAATCACCACACTCTTTTTTTTAATCCAAATGCCTAGCATGACTGGTTCAAGACTAACCAGATGAAAATCACATTATAGTTTCATGCAGCACTCTGAAACCCAACTGCAATCAGTAATTTTAGGTAAAAAATAAATAAATAAATCTGTGGTTTGAACTATCCTGCTTTTATAGTTTAGTTATGTGGGTCCCTATGAGGAAACAATACAATACTTGGCTGGAAACAGACAATGCAAATAGTTTCAAAATAATGTTTACTTCTTGCCTTCTGAGTAGTAGCTGCAAGCTATTTGAAAACAATTGCCTTTTTTCAGAGTACTAACCTCTGACAGGTTTGCTTAATTGAGAAGAGTGTGTTCATGTCTGAAACGGTCATAAAGCACACATAGCTATTGCATGGAAATGTGATCTATTTAATGTAATCTACCCTCAGGATATGTTAATTGCCTCACAGCCCAGAAGACATCTTTTGAGTGCATGCAAAACTTGGGTTGAGAAAGCTTGAAAATATCTGGAGTGCATGTGATACTTGGATTAAGAAAGCTTACAAGCTCTGTAGATTTAAAGAAGCAGAAAAGTTCTAAAACTGTAACTTTGTTACATGTGCCAAACTTTAAAACAAAAAGATGCAACAGTGTTAACAAAAAACTGTTTGCTGTATTTCAGAACTACATTTCTTATAGGACAATTTCCTATTTTATTGATTGTATTTGTTATTGTTGGATGGATTTAGAGTGGGATTGTACAGATGAAGAATAGACTCTAGATGCTAAAACTGAGACTTAATTCTCCAAGACCAGACAAAACACTTTTTTGTTAGTCTTTTCCATTGGGTGTTGCCTCGGCACGTTTCTATGTTTAAAAAACTGAACTGTGTAGTCAAAATATAATTTAAGAAACTCACAAATGAATACATAATAGGCCACAGTGGGTGTTCTGATGCTGACTAAAAAAGCTTGTCTTGAATAAAGCAGCAATTTAGATTTGAACCCTCTGCCATACCTGTCACTGCATGTAATTAGCCACTGATAGTGTGCAGCTTTTGACTCGCTTTATCTGGGGATGTTATTGTCAGACAAGCAGTGAGTCACGAGAAAGGTTATTGGCTGATATGTTCAGGAAATAATTGTGGCTTATCTTTTGCCGGTGTCCCATTCGTTCCAGGACTGTGATGGAGTTTTTTGTGTAGGTGCTGGGGAGATAAGGCAAAGTCTACAAGCAGCCAAGTGAGCTACTATATTATAAAGGCCTAAATTCATCCTTAAAAAACAAGCCAGTAGTAACGTTCTCTCCTACTGTTAAATAATAGGCAAAGTGACATACTCACTTTATGTAGGAGGGTTTATATATTTTTTTATATGCATCTCTTCAGTGCCCTTTTAATTATTAGCTAGCTCTCCTGGCACCAGTGACCAAAAGGATGTGCCACATAAGTCATAATTTTGCAGTGTTTCCAATGGGAATCAAAGGGCATTACATTTGAATATGCCTTGATTGAGCTGCAGCTGCACTTTAAGAGGTCTTTAGTACTGCAAATCAGGTTCTCTTGTGGGCCAGTTAATTTTACCCCTACTTATAAAGATGGACATTCATTATATTGGAGATAGGCAATTACATTTTTATTGTTTACCTGACATATCAAATTTAATCACATACATTCTAAAACACACTTTAATGTAGGTTTTATTTGCATATGAGTACTTCTTGTCAGTCCACCATATTGCTAGAGCTGACGAGCTCAAACCTATAATAACTAATGGTCTTTAATTAACTTTGTATTCAGTTTTGATTGCTTATTGTGTGAACACATGATTGTGCATTGTTCTCCCCCCTCTCCCAAAAGTGAACTGTTTGTTTTTTCATCTATCGGGAAATGCTAGTCCATTGGACAGTGATGTCTAATTAACATTTACTTAATCTGCTTCTGAGGATATTCACTACTATCTGTAGTTTGTTTGTTCTTGTGTGCTGAGGAAGGTCTTTGAAACATTCTCTTAACAAACTTAAAGTCCATATCTCGCATAGAAAATAATTTTTTGGCTTTGGGGTCGTACTTGGTTTGCTTTCACAATGAGTAAGAAATTAAATCTCCACAATCAATTTTATGGCACTGAGAGATGTAAAATGATCAATAATTCCATAAAATACTGACAACGCACCAATGATGCACGAAGTTGCCGTGACGTCACTAGGGGAACACATACCAGGAACAAAGAGAGATACATGGCTTCAGACTGTGAAAGCGATCATTACAAATTTCTCAGACGTTTTGAGTAGTCTGTATTACAATAAGGACAGCTGGAGTGTGGTGTGTAATGAAAGAAATTGTGGGGAGGAAGAATAAGTGGTTTGAGGCCCGATTCCGAACTGTTTTGAACCTCCAGCAGGAGAAAATAACCATGCTGGCATGAGGAATGCGAGCGACACGCCCGCTTGTCTGCAGGTCGGCAATTCTGAATGTTGTTCTTGTATACAGTTAACCCCAGCTAGCAGTTAATTTATGGCAATAAAAAAAAAAGATAGATTTGGTTTGTTGTACCATTTATATCTTGCAAATACTGTTTACCGTTTCCCATCCGTCTTGTCTGGAGCCAGGGTTGGATACCGAAGAGTAAGCAAGTCAAAGCCGCCGACAGTCGGGTGAGTAGCCAGAGTTGGTTTGTTATTGAACAAAGATTAATTCAGAGATTGTAGATCCCAACATAGTTTTCGTACACTGTGTTGTATGTACTCTGTGCGCTACCATTGCTGCTAGTGTCACGTTAGCTGTTCAGTGTATTGATATGTAAATAAATCATGCTTGCCTGCAGGGCGTATCAGCTTCAACCTCTGTCTCGATCTCCTGCCTGTCACTCGGCAGTGGATGCTCGCACCCACACGACAGACAGCTACTCTGTCAAAAGCATTAATACCCTGTATCTTTCTAAACAAGGGATTTAGGGGAGCTCCCTAATAAAAGCTGAATCTCAAAACAATAATTGTGCGTAATATAGTAATTGTTACAACTGTGTATAATGGTATTCATTTATCCAATGTGTCCTGTGTATAATGGTATTATTTATCCAATGCAATTTATTAATGTATCCTTTTTACATATCCGCCCTTACACTGGTCCCACCGCAGTCGGATATGTGACGTACTATACTTGCAAGTGCATTATTTAAAGTGAAGATTTCAAATAGATAAACACCCCAGCAGAGGGAGTGGATAATAGAAGTACTCTTATTGAAGGTCAATCACTATGTTGAATAATATCCCTTATGAAAATGGATTTTGAAGTTGTAGTATAAAGAAACCTTTACTACAGCATGTACTGCAATATCCACCACAAAACAATTGGGTTATGAAAAATATAAAATTGGGATACATTAACATACCGATCCATTTGTTGTCAGGAACACTCACAGCTGTAACTTGAGCTACGCTCACATAATATTTGCAGTGGTAAAAAAAAAAAAAATCAATATGTGGGCAGACAAGGGGGGATAACCACAGGTAAGCGAAACTGGAAGTTATCTCGATCAGGTCACTTTTGGTGGTATACTGTATTAAAATGTAAACAATCCAAGGTTAAAACAACTAGAATTGATTCCTAAAGTATCCCAACACCGGATCATGGGCAAGCGCTTCTACTGAAATCAATCTTTTTTTTTTTGACTATTAAAAGTATGTTTAAAATATAATTTAAAAAAAAACTGTATCAATCTATCTGTCTAAAATAAATAGATAAATAGATTGATTTTTTATACAGTGTGTGTGTGTGTGTGTGTGTGTGTGTGTGTGTGTGTGTGTGTGTGTGTGTGTGTGTGTGTGTGTGGAAATAGGAAAAAGTTACAAGAAATAGATGTCTACAGTTATTTATTTCAGCAATGTTTTTTGCAAAACTCAAAAAATGCTAATTCAAAAGTACGGTCTACAAGGTGCTAGAAATTTCAATATGATAATGCAGAACCTAATTCTAGAAAATGGGGGGTGTGGCAGGGGTTGACTCAGGCAGGGGTGAAATTACAGGCATTTCTTCAGTGGGAGTATTTTTAACATTAGGTAGATTACATTTACAATCAGGGATGCTTACAATTCAAAGGTAGCGCACAGCACACAGTCACGATAAAGAATCAAGAAACGCAGTTAACATATTTATTGACTGGTGAAATAAAATTCAAAGCTGCTGCAGCATGTCCACTGTTTTGTCATTTCAAATATTTTCACAAAACAAACATTTATAAAGATGCAGTTTGCAGTGCAAAACCACATCATTAAAAAAATGCATTTGTAGGTGAAAAACGCTAAAATAAAAGTCGCTACATTTTAAGTATATATAAACAGTCCACTAAAATAAATGGCAAGTAAGAAATTGCAGTGTCCAGTGTGAAAATACAACACGAAATAATAAATTAACAACCAAAGTAGCACAATAGCATTAACATGTTCAATACAAAAAAATTTTGTTTGAATTACAAGCTCTTGCAGTGTCAAAAAAAAAAATCCAAAATATGGATTGTAGCGTAACAAAAGGAAAGGGTAATCAATCAGCCTGCAGAGTCTATATCATCTGATCCGAAACCGCCGAACTCCACGTCTTTGTCATCTGAACCAAAGATAACCCCAACCCTAACCCTGAATCATTCAATGCACAGAGCAACTACTTCTTGGCACTTTTTTCTACTGAGTTACAGTATTTTCCCTCAGGCATTATTTGTGCATGGTTATTAAAAAATGGAAATTAATGGTGGAAGTTTGACTTTCAACTAAAAGCTGGAGGGGGGCGATCGTTCAAACCGGGGTGTTTACTTGGCAGAATCCTATTTTATATATATATACAGTACTGTGCAAAAGTTTTAGGCAGGTGTGAAAAAATGCTGTAAAGTAAGAATGCTTTCAAAAATAGACATGTTAATAGATTATATTTATCAATTAACTAAATGCAAAGTGAGTGAACAGAAGAAAAATCTAAATCAAATCCATATTTGGTGTGACCACCCTTTGCCTTCAAAACAGCATCAAGCATCAATTCTTCTAGGTACACTTGCACACAGTTTTTGAAGGAACTCGGCAGGTAGGTTGGCCCAAACATCTTGGAGAACTAACCACAGTTCTTCTGTGGATTTAGGCAGCCTCAGTTGCTTCTCTCTCTTCATGTAATCCCAGACAGACTCGATGATGTTGAGATCAGGGCTCTGTGGGGGCCATACCATCACTTCCAGGACTCCTTGTTCTTCTTTACGGTGAAGATAGTTCTTAATGACTTTCGCTGTATGTTTGGGGTCGTTGTCATGCTGCAGATGCCTCCCTGATGGTATTGCATGATGGATAAGGATCTGCCTGTACTTCTCAGCATTGAGGAGACCATTAATTCTGACCAAATCCCCAACTCCATTTGCAGAAATGCAGCCCCAAACTTGCAAGGAACCTCCACCATGCTTCACTGTTGCCTGCAGACACTCATTCGCACGCTCTCCAGCCCTTCGCGAACAAACTGCCTTCTGCTACAGCCAAATATTTCAAATTTTGACTCATCAGTCCAGAGCACCTGCTGCCATTTTTCTGCACCCCAGTTCCTGTGTTTTCGTGCATAGTTGAGTCGCTTGGCCTTGTTTCCACGTCGGAGGTACGGCTTTTTGGCCGCAAGTCTTCCATGAAAGCCACTTCTGACCAGACTTCTCCGGACAGTAGATGGGTGTACCAGGGTCCCACTGTTTTCTGCCAGTTCTGAGCTGATGGCACTGCTGGACACCTTCCGATTGCGAAGGGAAGTAAGCATGATGTGTCTTTCATCTGCTGCAGTAAGTTTCCTTGGCCGACCACTGCGTCTACGGTCCTCAACGTTGCCCGTTTCTTTGTGCTTCTTCAAAAGAGCTTGGACAGCACATCTGGAAACCCCTGTCTGCCTTGAAATTTCTGCCTGGGAGAGACCTTGCTGATGCAGTAGAACTACCTTGTGTCTTGTTGCTGTGCTCAGTCTTGCCATGGTGTATGACTTTTATATATAATAGGATACACACACACACAGTCACCTCCAAAATTATTGGCACCCTTGATAAAGATGAGCAAAAAAGGTTGTATAAAATTAACACAGGTAATGAGCTATATTTTATGCTCATATATATGGGAAAACCATATTCTTTTATTCTAATACAATTGCTCAGAGAAAGTTTTTTTTATTAACAAGTAATACAACATTTTCTCAAAAAGATAGGTGTCAGAATTATTGGCACCCCTAAAGATAAAATCAAACAAAATTAAATCTGCATTAGCATTCTACTTCTTTAAGTTCATCTCAGTCTTAAGGAACTGTATTGTGGCCTTCCATGACTTCCTGTTTCACTGGGGTATAAAAATGAGGTAACACGCATATGAAATCCATTTGTCATCCATCACCATGGGGAAAGGCAAAGAACTCACAAATGAAAAGAGATAAATGGTTGTTGACCTTCATAAATCAGGCAATGGGTACAAAACAATAGCTAAAAAACTAAATATACCACTTACCACTATTAGGGCAATAACTAAGAAGTTCAAAACCACCGGAACAGTGGTAAACTTGCCTGGTAGAGGACGCAAGTGTATCTTGCCCCCACGCACAGTGAGGCAGATGGTTCGGGAGGCAAAGGGAAATCCAAGGGCCACAGTTGGAGAATTACAGAACTTGGTTGCATCTTGGGGTCACCAAGTCTCCAAATCTACAATTAGACGCCACCTCCATGCCAAAAGGCTATTTGGAAGGGTTGCCAGAAAAAAAGCCTTTATTGAGAGCTACCAACAAACGTAAGCGCCTGGAGTTTGCTAAACGGCATTGGCACTTCGATTGGAACCGGGTGCTATGGTCAGATGAGACGAAACTAGAGCTCTTTGGCCACTCACACCAGCGGTGGGTTTGGCGTCGAAGGATGTGTGTGCAGAAAAGAACCTCATAACTACTGTAAAATATGGTGGTGGATCTTTGATGTTATGGGGCTGTTTTGCTTCCACTGGTCCAGGGGCCCTTATTAGGGTCAACGGCATCATGAACTCTACCCAGTACCAGGACATTTTAGCCAAAAACCTGGTTGCCTCTGCCAGGAGGCTGAAACTTGGCCGCAAGTGGATCTTCCAGCAAGACAATGACCCCAAGCACACCTCAAAATCCACAAAGAAATGGTTAATTGACCACAAAATCAACATTTTGCAATGGCCATCTCAGTCTCTGGACGAACCCCATTGAAAACCTGTGGTTCCAATTGAAGAGGGCAGTCCATAAGTGCAGACCGAAGGATCTGGAAAGATTCTGTATGGAGGAATGGTCTAAGATCCCTCCCAATGTGTTCTCCAATCTCATTAAACATTATAGAAAAAGACTCCTGCCGTTATCCTTGCAAGGCGAGGGTGCACAAAGTACTGAAAACAAGGGTGCCAATAATTGTGACACTTCGGAAATAAATGAATAATTTGAGAAATGTGTAATGTTGCTTGATTCCATTGAATCATTAATAAAGTCAAATATATTCCACATGTTGGAAAATTACAATATAGCTCAGTACTGGTATTATTTATTTTATACAGTCTTTTTTGCTCATCTTTATCAAGGGTGCCAATAATTTTGGAGGTGACTCCAACATACATGCCAACAGTCCCTATATGGTCCTAGCAAATGTCGTGCATCCCAATGCATAGGAAGAAAGAGTTAGTGAAAAGCACACGCTGTGCTCTTCGTTCGGCTGACACATCTGCTGATCACTAACTTACACAGTGGTAAGAACGCTTAATTATGTCTGTTTTTACTGTCATGATAGTCAAGTCATGTTGAGCTGGGGGGGATATGGCTGTTATATGATGAGTGTTTTTTGCGTATGACTCCTCCCATCTGTATGCTGTGTATGCAGCTAACAAGGTGAGGTTGCTGAAGACAGTTTACTGTCAAAAATCATACACCATGGCAAGACTGAGCACAGCAACAAGACACAAGGTAGTTATACTGCATCAGCAAGGTCTCTCCCAGGCAGAAATTTCAAGGCAGACAGGGGTTTCCAGATGTGCTGTCCAAGCTCTTTTGAAGAAGCACAAAGAAACGGGCAACGTTGAGGACCGTAGACGCAGTGGTCGGCCAAGGAAACTTACTGCAGCAGATGAAAGACACATCATGCTTACTTCCCTTCGCAATCGGAAGATGTCCAGCAGTGCCATCAGCTCAGAACTGGCAGAAAACAGTGGGACCCTGGTACACCCATCTACTGTCCGGAGAAGTCTGGTCAGAAGTGGCCTTCATGGAAGACTTGCGGCCAAAAAGCCATACTTCCGACGTGGAAACAAGGCCAAGCTGACTCAACTATGCACGAAAACACAGGAACTGGGGTGCAGAAAAATGGCAGCAGGTGCTCTGGACTGATGAGTCAAAATTTGAAATATTTGGCTGTAGCAGAAGGCAGTTTGTTCGCCGAAGGGCTGAAAGCGGTACATGAATGAGTGTCTGCAGGCAACAGTGAAGCATGGTGGAGGTTCCTTGCAAGTTTGGGGCTGCATTTCTGCAAATGGAGTTGGGGATTTGGTCAGAATTGATGGTCTCCTCAATGCTGAGAAGTACAGGCAGATACTTATCCATCATGCAATACCATCAGGGAGGCATCTGATTGGCCCCAAATTTATTCTGCAGCATGGCAACGACCCCAAACATACAGCGAAAGTCATTAAGAACTATCTTCAGCGTAAAGAAGAACAAGGAGTCCTGGAAGTGATGGTATGACCCCCACAGAGCCCTGATCTCAACATCATCGAGTCTGTCTGGGATTACATGAAGAGAGAGAGCAACTGAGGCTGCCTAAATCCACAGAAGAACTGTGGTTAGTTCTCCAAGATGTTTGGGCCAACCTACCTGCCGAGTTCCTTCAAAAACTGTGTGCAAGTGTACCTAGAAGAATTGATGCTTGATGCTGTTTTGAAGGCAAAGGGTGGTCACACCAAATATGGATTTGATTTAGATTTTTCTTCTGTTCACTCACTTTGCATTTAGTTAATTGATAAATATAATCTATTAACATGTCTATTTTTGAAAGCATTCTTACTTTACAGCATTTTTTCACACCTGCCTAAAACTTTTGCACAGTACTGTATATATATATATATATATATATATATATATATATATATACACACACACACTGAGTGTACAAAACATTAGGAACACCTGCTCTTTCCATAAAATAGACTGACGATGTGAATCCAGGTGAAAGCTATGATCCCTTATTGATGTAACCTGTTAAATCCACTTCAATCAGTGTAGATGAAGGGGAGACAGGTTAAAAAGGGATTTTTAAGCCTTGACACAATTGAGACGTGGATTGTGTATGTGTGCCATTCAGAGGGTAAATGGGCAAGACAAAAGATTTAAGTGCCTTTGAACAGGGTATGTTAGTAGGTGCCAGGCGCACCGGTTTGAGTGTGTCAAGAACTGCAACGCTGCTGGGTTTTACATGCTCAACAGTTTCCCGTGTGTATCAAGGATGGTCCACCACCCAAAGGACATCCAGCCAACGGCAGGCCAGTGGTTGAAAACGGCTCATTGATGAAAGAGGCCAAAGGAGGCTGACACGAATTGTGCAGAGCAACAGACGGGCTACAGTTAGTCAACTGACAGTCCAGTACAACATTGGTGCCGAAAGACCCTTAAAAGAATGCACAACTCGTGTAACCTTGACACGAATGGGGTATGGCAGCCGACGACCTAACAGAGTTCCACTTCTTTCAGCAAAACACAAGAAAATGCAGTTGCAGTGGGCTAAGGAACGGAAACACTGGACACTGGAGGATTGGAAAAACATTGCCTGTTCTGATGAATCCCAGTTCCTGCTGTTTTATGCTGATGGGAGGACTAGGGTATGGAGAAAACCACATGAGTACATGCATCCATAATGCCACGTGTCAACATTGCAGGCTGGTGGTGGTGGTGTGATGGTGTGGGGTGTGTTTTCATGGCACACATTGGGCCCCTTGATAAAAGTGGAGCAACGTTTGAATGACACAGGATATCTGAACATCATTGCCAATCAGGTGCATCCCTTCATGGCAGCAGTGTATCCATCTGCTAATGGATTTTTTCAGCAGGATAATCCCCCATGCCATAAGGCTAGGATTGTCCAGGAATGGTTCCACGAACATGACAGTGAATTCAGCTTACTGCAGTGGCCTGCCCAGTTACCAGATCTCAATCCAATTGAGCATCTGTGGGATGAGATGGAACAAGCTATTCGGAGTAGAGATCCACTACCAGCCAACTTGACACAACTGTGGGAAGCATTGGAGTCAACATGGTGCAGTATCCCTGTGGAACGCTTTCGACATCTTGTAGAGTCCATGCCCCGACGAATTGAGGCTGTTCTGAGGGCAAAAGGAGGTACAACTCAATATTAGGAAGGTGTTCCTAATGTTTTGTACACTCAGTGTATATATATATATATATAGAGAGAGAAAGAGAGAGAGAGAGAGAGAGAGAGAGAGAGAGAGAGAGAGAGAGGGATGATAGATATATAGCTATAGATATAGAAAATCTCTGTCATGTGAATGTTTTTTTTTTTTTCAGCTTAAGTTATTAGTTAAATAGTTCACTCCTGTGGCAAATTAGAAGCTGTAACAGGATGGCTTGAGTGGTGAAGTACCCAGACTAGACACAGAGACACAGGCAGGAACTTGCAGGATTGAAAGCATTGGCGAGCCATTTTTATTCAAACAATAAATCAAAAGATTGTACAAACCACTGCTCACAGAGCAAAATAAAAGGTGGCAGAAAAATAAATCTCGATCACAAAACACCACACAAATACTGTGCTGGTCTGCCCAGCATGAGTAGGAATTGTTTTTACTTTGTTTCAGTTTAGATTTTCTTTTAACTCGTTCTTGTTCCTCCTTCCAAACATCCACCCCGACCAGCAAAAGTTGCTGGTTTTTATACACGTAACCATGTCCAGATTAGCAATAAATGGATAAATCAATCAATGGTCACATTCTGCACAAGTTTTTAATATCTTCATGGTCGACAGCAACTCTGGTAATTAATTCGCTGCTGACCACACAGTCTCACGAGCTGTCTGGCAGAGATGAGCTGCTAACACCGCCTCTGCCAGACCACATTTAAACCAACAATAATAAAGAAAATCACTCTTTTTTTAAATAACACAAAATACATTCAAATCATACCACAACAACAACACCCATTCTAAATAAACAAACAATATATTTTAAATTATAATACAAATCATCAGCAACCCATTCTTTTAAATAAACCCACAATAAACACAATAATGATGTGCAAGGATTTTCTTCTGCCCTGCCACACAAGCTAATATCCTTTGGATATGTAAGTGTTTTTATACTATAATATACAGTACTGTGCAAAAGTTTTAGGCAGGTGTGAAAACATGCTGTAAAGTAAGAATGCTTTCAAAAATAGACATGTTAATAGATTATATTTATCAATTAACTAAATGCAAAGTGAGTGAACAGAAGAAAAATCTAAATCAAATCCATATTTGGTGTGACCACCCTTTGCCTTCAAAACAGCATCAAGCATCAATTCTTCTAGGTATACTTGCACACAGTTTTTGAAGGAACTCGGCAGGTAGGTTGGCCCAAACATCTTGGAGAACTAACCACAGTTCTTCTGTGGATTTAGGCAGCCTCAGTTGCTTCTCTCTCTTCATGTAATCCCAGACAGACTCGATGATGTTGAGATCAGGGCTCTGTGGGGGCCATACCATCACTTCCAGGACTCCTTGTTCTTCTTTACACTGAAGATAGTTCTTAATGACTTTACGCTGTATGTTTGGGGTCGTTGTCATGCTGCAGAATAAATTTGGGGCCAATCAGATGTCTCCCTGATGGTATTGCATGATGGATAAGTATCTGCCTGTACTTCTCAGCATTGAGGAGACCATTAATTCTGACCAAATCCCCAACTCCATTTGCAGAAATGCAGCCCCAAACTTGCAAGGAACCTCCACCATGCTTCACTGTTGCCTGCAGACACTCATTCATGTATGCTCTCCAGCCCTTGGCGAACAAACTGCCTTCTGCTACAGCCAAATATTTCAAATTTTGACTCATCAGTCCAGAGCACCTGCTGCCATTTTTCTGCACCCCAGTTCCTGTGTTTTCGTGCAGAGTTGAGTACGCTGGCCTTGTTTCCACGTCGGAGGTATGGCTTTTTGGCGCAAGTCTTCCATGAAGGCCACTTCTGACCAGACTTCTCCGGACAGTAGATGGGTGTACCAGGGTCCCACTGTTTTCTGTCAGTTCTGAGCTGATGGCACTGGACATCTTCCGATTGCGAAGGGAAGTAAGCATGATGTGTCTTTCATCTGCTGCAGTAAGTTTCCTTGGCCGACCACTGCGTCTCGGTCCTCAATGTTGCCCGTTTCTTTGTGCTTCTTCAAAAGAGCTTGGACAGCACATCTGGAAACCCCTGTCTGCCTTGAAATTTCTGCCTGGGAGAGACCTTGCTGATGCAGTATAACTACCTTGTGTCTTGTTGCTGTGCTCAGTCTTGCCATGGTGTATGACTTTTGACAGTAAACTGTCTTCAACAACCTCACCTTGTTAGCTGAGTTTGGCTGTTCCTCACCCAGTTTTATTCCTCCTACACAGCTGTTTCTGTTTCAGTTAATGATTGTGTTTCAACCTACATATTGAATTGATGATCATTAGCACCTGTTTGGTATAATTGTTTAATCATACACCTGACTATATGCCTACAAAATCCCTGACTTTGTGCAAGTGTACCTAGAAGAATTGATGCTGTTTTGAAGGCAAAGGGTGGTCACACCAAATATGGATTTGATTTAGATTTTTCTTCTGTTCACTCACTTTGCATTTAGTTAATTGATAAATATAATCTATTAACATGTCTATTTTTGAAAGCATTCTTACTTTACAGCATTTTTTCACACCTGCCTAAAACTTTTGCACAGTACTGTATGTAGCCAGCAGTCGTTACAATTCAAACACAAAACTGAACTGCAGTGCAAAGTTTACAATGTGGTTTACAGTGGATTTAGTCAGCTGGTCTGAGGTAGCAGATGTTTTCACCCTTGCTAAGCTCAGTCTTTTTATTCTGAAAAAAAAATGAAATAAAAATGGATAAAGCAAAAAAGGTAGCCAAAACCAGATATGTCCAGGCATTCTGTTAGCTACTTCACCAAATAGACCAGTTAATTTAAAGGAGTCTAATAAAGCAAACCAAGAAATAAATTATTGTGGTATACAAGCAACACAATATAGCTGTATTGGTTTAAACTAGACTGTGTGATTTCTACAGCTGCGTGTCATGCGTGCCATTTTAAGGGCCGTCAGCCATCCTTTTGTTTAATTTATTTTTACCTGTCTGTATCCTAAGGCGTGTTTATCCTCAAAAGGAAGATGATCCATGATTAATGCATTCCCCAATCACAGCAGCAATGTCTTTCTGCAGTGCTTTTCTATCCCTTAGTTGCTCTTTGATTGGTCTCTTCATGTGGTACAATAACACAAAGATTGATTGCAGGCCAGCCTCTGCTGGGATCAGATGAAACATGGATCACAAATTGTGCCAGCATGTTCCTAATTAAACTGTTACCATGGGTGGTGGATTATTACAAAGAACTCATTCTTTTATTCATCTGTATAAATAGAGCTGTGTTTACCTTTTACACCTTATTCTTTACCAGGAAAGGGTTTTGCATAGCTTTGTGTTTTCAGTCTCTCTGTTCTTGATCACTTTGCTTGTTTTAGGTAACACTACAAGATTAGGTATCAAAGCCAAAATAATTGTTAACAGTACATCGTAGTAAAAGCAACAGCAATTGGGTTTGTTTGGTCATTAGAGTTGAATAGCTTTGGACACTAAAACATTTGAATTCTTACATAAAGGTGGATTCGAAATTAAATTGCCTTTCATTAATCAGGTCAACTTTGAAGGCACTGTTATGAATTTAAATACTTGAGTTTATTTATTTTTGTAGATTCAAGTCAAATGCATGCCCTTTAGCTTTTAGGAAAATATAGATTCTCATCTGTAGCAGTTTTTTTTAAATGTATTTTGTTTAATTTATGACTGAAGATGTGACAACATAATTTTGACATCTACTTTTTCTGATTGACAGTTGGTGTCCTTAATGCCCTACTGAAAAATTTAGAAAAATTCATAGAAGTATTTATTGTATTCTGGCATTTTTCCCCCTAGCGTCTCACACAGATTTTTGGCATCATCAAAAAGGTCATAAAAATATAATTCTTTAATGCAGTGGTTTTCAAACTTTTTAGGCCCTGTACCCCTTTCTAAATAATCTAGTCAACAGTGTATCTGAGATAGGGTCATAATATACCTATGAAAACAGAAAAAAATATGGCATTTTCTAATTACAGTAATAAATTAAGTACTTGCAAAACCACTTAACTCTAGAAGCCAGTTGAGAGTTAGAATGAGGCCAATTAGACCGCAAGCCAATATTTTGGTTTCGGATTTGTCATGTGTTGCAGGGCAGATTCAGTAAAAACTAAACCTTGCATTAGTAAACACAGAGGGTATGTAATTCAGTATTTAAAAATGAAGTAATAGGACTTTCATGTAGCTTTAAGCTGACCATTAAGAAAGTGCCTCGATTTGCTGGCTCAGAAGGCACACAGGGAAGGAGGTAGGGCTAGAGTTCAACCAAGTACTGCAAATACTGTAAATGGAAAACTGCTGTTAAAAATTAACACAATACAATTAGTTAAATACAGTGCAAATGCACCAACTAAAAATTGCTAGTAAAATTATTTCAAAATCCAGACTCCAATAAGTGTCCCGAAACGACTCCAAATTAAGAGTCCAAAAACAGGTTATGCTTCTGAAAAACAAAACTAAGGTTCCAATTTAAAACAAAATCAGAAAGCAATTCTCAACAAAACTCATGTATTTCTTCCAACAAATGCAGAAGTGTAGAGAGAAAGTAGATGGGACAGATGCATAAAAACATTTTTAAAAAGGCATTGTGACAGGAATGGCGTTGTGGTGACGTCAGGCCAGATGCAGGACACAAAACAGAGACACTGCAGGTACAGTAAAAAAAAGGGTGCTTGCACAGTTTATTTTCAACAAAAATTAAATAAATATTTAAACACAAAAACACTGCTCACAGAGCAAAACAAAAGTTTAAACAAAATAATCATGAACACAAACAATACAACAAAACCCAGGTCAGACTGGGCAATCGCCTTCACTGATCCTATACTTTTAGCTTTTTAGTTTTTTTTTAGTTTTGTTTCTTATCGCCTCGCTCACTCTCGTTCCTCCTCAGAACATCCACCCGGAACATGGAGAGCTACAGGCTTTTTAAACAGGTGACCATCTCCCGATTAGCAACCATTACACAACTAATTAAACTTGGGAGATGGTCACCTTCTGCACGGTTTTTAATTACTGGCAGAGGATGAGCTGCCAACCTTGCCTCTGCCAGAACACATTTAAATATCCCAAAACAAAACACACGGCGCTTCGCTGGGGACAATGTAAAATGCCGTGTGTCTTGTTTGGTATCGAATCTATCCAGAATAAGCACATTGTTTGTAGTGAATATTCCCAAAAACTAATTTGTTGAAAGTAGAAAGGGGATTTATGTATTTATGTCATGCAGTCAATAATGCCTTTCAGCAAAATGATTACATGTTAGTGTTTAGTGCAGTAGTTTGATGGTGTTAATCAGCCCTAAGACAATTAAAGCTTGTTGATAGGCACTCGCTGTATGATATTGTAGCGTGCACGGGGGAAGGCAGCAGCAAGGCTAGTAGGTGATGTAATCACAGCCTGGGACATAAGCCTGATTATATGCTCCTTGCAAAAGAGCCGGCTCCAATGCAAGGAGCGTATATCAGGTTTATGTCTTTGTGTGTGATTACGTCACTTACCAGCCCTGCTGCTGCCTTCCCCTACCTCTCCCGCCAGCCTCAAGTCTGTCCCGGATTTTCTCACCAGACTACAGTCCAACGACTACGTGCCTACCAATGTAGCGATTTTGGTTAACACAGGCAAGCATTATGCTTTAGTGCGTGAGGTCCCGGGTTCGCGCCCGCTCTCCGCCTGTGTGTGGATTGCCTCGCCCTGTGTGATGCGCCTGCCTGTGTTAAGCGAGGTCGCTACAATATGAACACACTCAATAGGTCTGGAGTAGGGAATCCAATTGCTGACACTTTTCCCAACACCAGGATTTCGTGATTTGATTATTTATTAATGTTTTTAAATCCCGGGATTGTAATAATAATAATATTGTGCTTTTGCTTTTATTAATAATTACCGGTGTTGAGGCATTGGGTAATGCAACATCATACAATGACAATCTTTGTTTTTTAGCCTACATACTGCAGAACCACCGCCCTGCTATTTATATTAGTCCCCTGTGAAAAGCGCTGCAAATTTTTCCAAATTCTGCGGCAAGGGTCCATGATTTCTGCAACAGAAATTCTTGAATTCTGTGGTAGCCTTTTAAAAGTAACAAACAACCCGGTTCTTTGTTAATTTTTTTTTTTCATAGGGCTGTTTTCAAAGTTTATTACAGTACATGCTAAAACAAATAGCAGAGTGAATACACAAAAACATTTATTGAAACTTTAATAACTTTTATTAATTCCAAAAACAAAATTGTGAGGCCACTGTCAGCAGGTAGAAAAGTAAAATAAATTATAAAATAAATACTGGCGTTTTGCAGTTTTTAACCTTTACTGCTATGAGGAAAAATACTTTGAAAGTGAGCAACTGCAACTAGAAACTATAAAATTTCACCTGAAATAAAAATAAATTTAAAAAAAATGTTCTCCATTTTCTCAGGACTGCATGTCAGGTGTTTAAAGTCCTGCTTTCCCATTGAAGTGGAGGAAACAGGGCTCTGATAGTTTCTTCAGCAAAACAGTTAACCCCCGTCCTCATACAAGTGTCTCGGGTATTCCCCAGCATGACCAGCTGCTGTTTTATTTCCTAAGTGGCGTTTGCCTCCAGGCACATGTTAGCTGAGGATTTGAATGGCCACAGCACGTCAGTGTCTAAAACAAGTGGTTTGCCTTTCCTAAGAGCGGGTTGAGCAAGATAAACATAGGTATTCAAAAACCTCACTTGTGGAATTTTTAAAAAAAACATTGAATTTGTTTTTATGAATACTAGTTAGGCTTGTTGCCGTGGGAAATCAATAATTCTGCAACTGAGAGTGCATTCCGCGAAATCGCACCGCGATCGCGTTTTTCACAGGGGACTATTATATATGCAAATTAGCCATGTGTGCGCTCAGCTCTCACTCACTGTCAGCAGCTGGCTGGGTGTTTATAGAGTTAACCTCGCCCAACAGAAAGGAAACGTACACCAGTACACATTTGGTTATATTTGAAAGGACATTCAACATTGTTAATTCGATGGCTAAGTCGCAAAGTACTAGAATGTGGTAAAAAAAAAAAAAATTGTTGTCGACCATTACAGGATTTTGCTCGCGTACCAGATTTTGAAAACCGTTGCTTTAATGTATGGACAAAATCATTTCACTCATCTGGCAAGTATCCTTGCAAATTCTGACTTAATGTGATACAACACTAAATACATTGAATTTTGGTCTCCTTTCCATTTATTATGTAGGAGAATATAGATCAAAGGGGAAGCAGTTAGCAAGATCAATGACTATTTTCTCTTAATTAAAGCTGCATGCTGTCTCTGCCTGCATTCAGAGCAATATAATGGCTTTTATTACTTTTTGAAAAGCAAACAAATATCCAAACGAATATTTAAATTATGAGCGAATATCCGAACATGAAAATCCTGTGTTCGTCCTAGCACTAATATTACTTGCAGCCTTGTTTTTTGCTGTAATTCAAAAATGGTTGTTCAGTATAACTGATACTGGAAAACAAACTAGTACTAACAATAGTGCCACAGCTCGAGGCGACTGCATCGCCATGCTACACAGACGGGTGCTGTGTTTACATCGAGGAGGAGAGCATCTGCTCCATGGAGAAAACTACTACACGAAACCCTTCCACTCCAAGACGGTGCTCGTGAAGGCATTGCCCAGCTGAGGTTGTGTGAAAAGGCCGTTTGAAGATGTCAGAGTCGACGTGAGAAGGCCGGGACTCTGGGAGCCCAGAAGTAGGTCATTTTAGGGGATGTTGATCCCAAACAGTGTAAAGAGGGTTTGCGTAGAGTAGTAAGTTCCTGGAGCAGGACGTTTTTAGAGGGACTAGCGCTTGTCTTGTGTGGCAAACTTTTATTTTTAGCTTTGTTTTGTTTTTTTTTCTTTATTAAATGTGACAGTATGCCTACCATTGCTAGTACCCTAGCGTCAGCACTTGTGTTAATTAAATCTGTGTGGCGTGTCAACACCCAATGCTCTGTGTCTGCCTCAGTATTATTGAGTGACGACCCACATATGTAACATCACCCTGTGACAGAGGGTTATTCCTTTTCCTACTAAAGTCGTCAAATATCGGAATTCATTTCTGTTCTGTTCCTGGTCTTTTTGGAGCGATTTAGCATTTGAATTGGGAAAGCTTCTCTGCATGTGTCTTTTGCTCAGGAAAGCTCAGGAATCACATCCCCAAACACTATCCCCATGCAGATCTGCGTGCTGTGTAAGAATCTCACTGAGGTGCCCATGGATATTCAGATTGCTGGATATTGCTTTGGGCAGCTGATTGATGATTATTAAATAATTCTGCAAAAAAAAAAAAAGAAAACTGCCAGATGCAAAAGCAACAAGCTTGCCAAAATAAACAGCTTGTCTTGGCTGTTACTTTAAATGTAGATATATCCTTCTTTAATATTTATCCAAATATGTGAATAAATTAAATCAATTTAAATCAAGCTAAAAATAAAAGGTGAACTGTTGAAGCAACTTGATATCTATTTGATTAACATAATGTAAATTGTGTACCTGAAATGACATCAACAAATAAAGAAGACAATTGGACTGAAAATACTATTGTACTTGTTTATGTAATATATATATATATATATATATATATATATATATATATATACACCACCCACTCGCTATATCACGGGTGTCGGGGTCCAGTATAAATCCGCTATATCGAGGGCCGTGATATAGCGACAGGCCCATAGAAAAACAAATAGGCTAGCAAATAAACACTGTACAACCACTCCCTTGTTTTATCGGGTGCGTCAGGGTCCAATATAAATCCTTGCTTTTTCTCATTTTCGTATACAAAGCAGCACACCGTTTTAATTTGTACAGCGGAGGGTAATTGCTTCTCATGAACTTCATTCTCCAATTCATTTCATGAGTCATCCTCTCCTTTCTCAAATGCACAAACCCACTGCATTGAAATAATCCATTCCCAACAACAACATAGGCTTATTGCTAGGGAGCTGACGTCAGTACCTTGTGGCTTTTGCTAGTGCATTACTGCCACAAGTGAACACCTCATTGGCTAAAATAAAAACCGCTTCAGCAAGTAGATATTTAATTTGCTTTGTGTTATTGTGCAATACGTATGTATATGATAACAGTGTGATATTAATGCTTTTTTAAAATTATTTTGTATATTGTTGTTTGATGTGCAGTACGAAATAAAACGAACAGTAATTCTAAGTGCCTATATATATTGCAGCCAAGGCATATGCAGTTAAGCAGTAAAAATGGGAAGCCAACTCCAGTACCGCGATATATCAGAATCTGCAGTATAGCGAGGGGCGATATAACAAGGGGTGGGTGTGTGTGTCTGTATATATATATATATATATATATAGTGCCTTGCATAAGTATTCACCCCCCTTAGACTTTTCCACATTTTGTAGTGTTACAACCTGGAATTAAAATGGATTTAATTAGGATTTTTTGTCACTGATCTACACAAAATAGTCCATAATGTCGAAGTGGGGAAAAAATCTACATATTTTTCAAAATTATTTACAAATAAAAAACTGAAAAGTCTTGATTGCATAAGTATTCACCCCCTTTGCTGTGACACCCCTAAATAAGCTCTGGTGCAACCAATTGCCTTCAGAAGTCACATAATTAGTTGAATGGAGTCCACCTGTGTGCAATTAAAGTGTCACATGATCTCAGATTAAATACACCTGTTTCTGGAAGGCCCCAGAGTTTGTTAGAGAGCATATCTAAACAGCATTATGAAGACCAAGGAGCTATCAAAACAAGTCCGGGATAAAGTTCTGGAGAAGCACCAATCAGGGTTTGGTTATAAAAAAATATTCCAAACTTTGAACATCCCCCGGTGCACTGTTAAATCCATTATTAAAAAATGGAAAGAATATGGAACAACCGCGACTCTGCCTAGAGAAGGCCGTCCACCAAAACTCAGTGACCAGGTAAGGAGGGCATTAGTCAGAGAATCAACCAAGAGGCCAATGGTAACTAACAAGGAGCTGGAGAGATCCACAGCTGAGATGGGAGAAACATGTGACAACTATAACCCGGACGCTCCACAAAGCTGGGCTTTATGGAAGAGTGGCGAGAAGAAAGCCATTGCTGAAAAAAACCCATATCAAATCCTGTTTGGATTTTGCCAAAAGGCATGTGGGAGACACAGCAAACATGTGGAAAAAGGTTCTCTGGTCTTAGTGCAAAACACTATGTGTGGCGCAAAGCCAACACTGCTCATCACCCTGAGAACACCATCCCCACGGTGAAGCATGGTGGTGGCAGCATCGTGTTATGGGGATGCTTTTCATCGGCAGGGACTGGGAAACTGGTCAGGATTGAGGGCAAGATGGATGGAGCCAAATACAGGGAAATTCTAGAGGAAAACCTGTTTCAGTCTGCAAGAGACCTGGGACTGGGGCGGAGGTTCACCTTCCAGCAGGACAATGACCCTAAACACACAGCCAAAGCTACACTGGAGTGGTTTAAAAACAAGAACCTGAATGTCTTAGAATGGCCCAGTCAAAGCCCAGACTGAGAATCCGATTGAGAATCTGTGGCAAGACTTGAACATTGCTGTTCACCAACGGACCCCATCCAACTTGACAGAGCTTGAGCAATTTTGCCAAGAAGAAATGGCAAAAATTGCAGGATCCAGATGTGCAAAGCTGGTAGAGACTTACCCAAAAAGACTAACAGCTGTAATTGCTGCCAAAGGTGCTTCTACCAAGTATTGACTCAGAGGGTGAATACTTATGCAACCAACAAATGTCTTTTTTTTGTTTAATTAACTTTTGTGTCACAATAAAAAAAAATATTTTGAACCTTCAAAGTGTTAAGTATGTTGTGTAAATCAAATGGTAAAAATCCCAATTAAATCCATTTTAATTCCAGGTTGTAACACTACAAAATGTGGAAAAGTCCAAGGGGGGTGAATACTGTATATATATATTCACCCCAAGGCACTGTATATATAAAATACGCCTTGGAAAAATAACAACCTCTGATTGGTTAAACAGAATCACATAACCGTGCATATATATATATATATATATATATATATATATATATATATATATATATATATATATATATATATATATATATATATATATATATATATATATATATATATATACACATCACTGTAGCCACTGCATTCTAAATTCCATGACAAACTGCCATTTTATTTGTTATTAGTTACAAAACCACTACCAAAAATAAGTGACATTCCACCTATTTCCTTTAATATATTTGGGGATGAAACTCCAGATAACTGAATGAAATAGAAGAAAACTACATTTTTAAGCCAAACTCTGCTTTCCCTCCCACCCCCTTACAAGCAGTGGAAGGGGCAAGGCAACACAAGCAACCACAGACAGCTGCCATCAGTTAAGACAAACAACATACAACTCTCTGCAGATAACACAAGAAACATCCATCATCATGGTCCATTAGGTGTATGACCTCTAAGTGCTCCCTAGAGACCTACTGGGAGGCTGCCGAGGTTGTCGAGGAAGGTGCTATGCATAAGGATGGATATTTACGAAAACATGTGTGCTGTCTGCCAACATAGTCCTAAAACACTGGAGAATACAGAACATACTGGTATAGCACAACGTATACAGCCCAACTGTGACAGTGAGGCCATCCCTCCCATTAAACTGTATTCTGTTGCTCATCCAGTGTGACACTGAAAAACTCTCAAACTGACATTACACAGCACATTCCACTCGCCCATGTAAACACAGTTTCATAAAAGTGCACCTCATACACTTCCATTTTTGCAGATGACAATATCATTGTGTCATACATCTGTCGCATGGGTGTCCTGTTCTTAAAGTGCTCCCATTCCCCCTAACCATGTTATTATGAATGCTAATGCCAGCCCATCACCCCTTGCAAAATAATGTATTATGCTACTGAACATCTGCAATTCCATACAACAGAAAATTATGCTAGGACATAGAATCATATTACAGCACTATTGGTAGTCCTTCTGTCAAGCACCTGTGTCGTACGATTGACCATACATACACACTTCCCCTCATATTGCCCTGCATGCAGTTCCCCACCCCCCACCCAACTAACTGACGCACATCAAACATGAGAACGCCACACTAGACATTGGTCATGGCAGTGGAATTCATAGAGGTACAGTGTGATGTTGGTGCCACTATTATGCATTCGTCTCCTACTAGACCTGCATAAGCAGTGCCCAGATATACACGACCCCCCAACACGCTGGCATGGCAGTAGGCCTCATACACCTAGTAGACCATGGTGATGAATGTCTCTTGTGTTATCTGTTGTATGTTGTACATCTTAACTGATGATGGCTGTCTGTGGCTGCTTGTGTTGCCTTGCCCCTTCCACTGCTTGTAAGTGGGTGGGAGGGAAAACAGTTAGGGTTAAAAACCCTAACATCGCATTTCCCTACTTTTGTTGTTTTAATATCAGTCCTAAGTGATGGATTAACAAAGTTTTTTGCAAAGAATTTCCTTCCTTTTTGAGAATATATTTATAGCTAGAAAGTCTGTATATTCTATTGTAGAGCACAAAAAGAAAACATGGCTATATTTGTAAACTTGATTAAACACTGACACAGGTTATATAATACACATGATTAGTTTTTTTTTTCAGTTATTCACAGTGTTTAGCAATCTTAGCCCTACCCAGTGCCAGTGCTGCGATTTACTGGGCCCTGGTGCAAGACTAGACCCCCAAAGAAACATATTGTGATGTTATTTTAACATGACTGTGAATGAGACCGTAATCAATCAAGTAACAGTATATCCAAACATTTTAATAAATCAATTATGTAACAAGATGAATCAATTTGATTAATAACTCAATTTAGTTAATATTGAAACATATACTAATAGCTTCAAATTAGAAAACATATTACAAAACATATTAATCATATCATAGGCATCAATTGGATTTTTTAATTAATGTTATCAAGTAGAAAAGTTAATATGAAAATGTTTTTTAAAAAAATACATGTGCATGCCAAAACCTAGCCCAAGAGAAAACATCATTCTATGAACAAACTTAACAAATTAATATCCCAAAAGCATGTATTTTTTTCAATACTAAATTTTGACCATCCATTAGTTAAGGCAGAATTTTGGGAGGCAGGCAGACTCTCGATGTGGAATAATGAACAGATTTTAGCACAGCGATTTGGGGGTGCCGTTTGTGCATTGTGGTCATTTTGTTTAAACAAAAAGTTCAACAACATATGTAAAACTATAACGTTAATATTATGGGTCAAATATATAAAAACATCTTGCTATACAGTACAGACCATCGTAAATCAAGGCTATGTTTATTGTATTTTGCCTGTATTGCATGTACAGTTGTAATTTATCTATTAGAATACAGTGAATTAGCTGTAAAGTTATTTTTTTTAGTGACCAAGTATTTGTATTTATTTTTCCCCCAATTTAGAATGTCTAATTATGTTTTTTCTCCTCACCACAATGGGTCCCTACACAGCACAGACGTTCTGAGGGCGTGTAAACGTCCTCCGATCTCACAAGCCCAAAGCCAGAATCGCTTTTACGCCAGCAATCCAGAGCAGAGGTGGGCAGGCTACCGATCCCAGAGAACAGAGATCAGCCCTGCTTTTATCCACTCTGAATGTCTAGCCAGTAGGGTTTGCTGTTACATGATGAGGAGAAAGAGTCATAAATGAATTGAATTGAAATGAAAAAATGAAGAGTCATAAATTTTTACCAGAGTAATTCCCCATTAAAACCCATGTTGTTTGGCAGGGACATGCCTCCTCAGTATGTTGTAAATGGAACTCCGTTCTGACAGTATCTGTTATAAGTGGAGTGCACCTGTACAGCTATGGCCAAAAGTTTTGCATCTCCCTTATAATTAAAATGATTTTGCTTCACGGAGTCGAATGAAGCCTGTGGAATAATGCTACGTTAACATACTGAATTACATACCGCTTTGTAGTTTTCCATACGTAAAATATCTAAATTATGTTAATCTACATTATTTATTTATATATTTTTTATTGCCTCAATCCAAAAATAAATTAGGTGATGCAAAAGTTATGGCCAAAGCTGTACCATCTCTCTCAGCAAAACGTAATAGTTGATGGTTTTCAAGCAAGGACGTTTAATTTTACTATAACCATTGCGATATTTAATATTTAAAATGTAATACACTGTTTTTGTTTGTCAACATTCTTTCCTGGATATGACAATCTCACGCTGTGAATCTTGTAGGTGAAATCTCCTGCAAAGTGAATCTCACCAGGCATGTGTGAACAAGACTCTTCTGCCTCCTTCTGTTACCATTTGCTCAACAGGAAGAGGCGTGGGAAAATAAATAAACAAAGCCAAATTAATGTGAAAGACTTTTAATCTCAAAGAGGCTGTTGTCTTCCACTTAATACTCGAGCTGCGTTCTCACCGCTATTGCAATTTTACTGCAAAGACAGCCGATCCAATTCTATCCTCATTTTTCTTTTAGAGCTACGCAGTTCTACTGAGAAGGGTCACCTTATAGGAGATTGTTTATCATGTTTGAACAGTTTGAGCAAAGCTGGGGTGCTGGGGCTGGAGGGTTGTAGCTCTATAGCAACAGGGGAAAAAAATTGTTGAGTGCTTAAAATATTAAAATAGTGTTTGTTTCAACAGGTGTGTGGCATTTCTGAATATACAGCACTGACTGAGTGAGAGTAATGGAATTGCTTTATAATGTATATGGGCAGCAGGGCAACTCTGATGCATTATGGGATGTGAGTGAAAAAATCTGCCTGATGGTGGTTATTTCTGAATTGTTCTTTCAAATTTGATTTAAAAAAGAAAATAATTACAGCTATGAGAACCATAATGCATTTTTTTTCTTTAAAAAGTAGTACCATTTATTTTGAGTGTTAATTTTCTAAATACAGTAGTATATCCCCATTGGCAGGTATACAGAGGTGGCGTTGTCAGAATTGCATGATTCCATCACCAAGTACCGTAGAGTGTAAATGGAAGGCTGCTATTTTTAGGTCACCTTGCAAACCAACCAATATATGTATAGGATAGAAGAAGATTACATATAAATGACTGAAGCATTGCAGGTTGCCAAATAATAAAAAAGCAGAGTATATTATTTGAACTATCTGAATTCTACTGTGCTTGTGTGCAACTGAACTATAAGACTTTGATTTAGGATCCTGGTTGTTAATCCTCCTTTTGTCTTATTGACCATGTTGCTATAAATGTAGGCAAGCCCTGGATGTAGACTGCGGCATATCAGTTGAGTTATCCAGAGTGTATGAATTGCCAAGTGATTTGAGTGCCAAACTAGCTGTGTTGTACTGTAATGTTTGACAAGCTCATGTACAATAGCAGGTCAGCAGGCTTGGCATTTTGAAGGCAGCAGGACACAGTCAACTGTTGTTTCTCGGGAAACCTAATCTGTAGGCATTACTTTAACAAGACCAAGACTCACTTCTACCAAGCCTAGTTGCAATTTATGCCATGGGGCAGCAGTGTGGAGTAGTGGTTAGGGCTCTAGACTCTTGACCAGAAGGGCGTGGGTTCAATCCCTGGTAGGGGACACTGCTGCTGTACCCTTGAGCAAGGTACTTTACCTAGATTGCTCCAGTAAAAACCCAACTGTATAAATGGGTAATTGTATGTAAAAATAATGTGTAAAAAATAATGTAATTGTATGTAAAAATAATATGATATCTTGTAACAATTGTAAGTCGCCCTGGATAAGGGTGTCTGCTAAGAAATAAATAATAATAACAAATAAAACAGTATCATCCACTATACTGATACTGGAATCTCCACGTTTACCATTAAGTACTTAATATTAGTATTTTTAAAATCTCCATTGTCTTATTTTTTTTCTACCAGTCTCCCATCCCTACCCTGGCCTCCCAATGGAAAGCATACACTTCCGATTTTAGTGTTGCCTGCAGCAGGTACTGCAATGCTAGGCTTCTGTGAAGGAGGACTGTGGGATCTATTGTTGCATTAAGCATTTCTCTGAAAGAAGCACTGAGCAGTAAAAAAAAACACCTCCCTGAAGTGCAGCAGAAGACTTTCATTTCCAGAGGCTCTGAAGGTAGTTAGGAGTTAAAAAGAAAGGCTTTATTATACTGCATTTTCTTTACAGCCCCCGAAAAAATACAGCTAGTGAGGTTATGACCGTGAAGGGTGCCAGCATTCCCTGGGGATCCCGGGCAGAACTCACAGGGTGCTCTGTCACTCATTTGTCCACCCACCCACCCATCCCATCCCATCCCTCCTGGTACCTTAGTGTCAGCAACGCCAGGCCCAGAGAGAAGCCGCAGTTCACTCCACAGTTTTTCGGAAGGCTGCTCTCCATGCTTTTTGAAGAAAACCTGAGCACTGCAGTGTTATTAATGAATTATGACAGAGTTTTTGTCTGGCAGGGCAAATAAGTTCTAGCTATTTCATTTTAGGATGCAAGTTAATGGAAGATGCATGGATTGGCAAGATTTCTGAGAAACCCCCCTTAAGTGCAAAACATATTCAGAGACGGGTATTCATCCAGCCACAGAGCAAGCCTGTAAGTGGCAGCGCTTTCATATCAACACCACCACGATAAAGCCTGAATAATTTTCTAAAGTAATCTCCATGCAGCTGTGTTCAGAGTGGCTATTTGTTTGCTTCACACCAATTCTGCCAGTGTAGTGGCTAGGCTTTCTCTGCATTGCAAGCATAGAAACGGCTTGATATCTATCATTTTTTTAAAGCTGGGTTTTATGAAGATAACATAGGAAAAGTGTTGTACTTCCCTCTTCACTGAAAGAGCCTGAAGAGAAGTGGTATGTGGTCTGTGTCCTGCTTTAGGGCAGAGTGTGTGAACTAATGAACAAGGAGTTAAGAACAAATGAGGTGAGCTGGAAACTTTCCTTCATATTTTATCTCATGGCTGTTTGTAAGAAGAATGGAAATATATTTTCATCTCAGTAAGTTACAGAATTTTCACCATGTTGGCTATAACCAGGCTATTGTTATTATTCCATTGTATTTTCTTTTTTTTTGGCGCAGTAAATTAAATTAGGCACTGTTTGTGATTACATTGTACGTTATACTAATATTTTTTGTGCTTTTTTTCTGATACTGACATGAATTCCGGTTCCTTAAAATCCCTTTCTACAAACCACTGTGCAAGACTGAACCGTCTGCATCTCTTTGCACTGGAATCCAAATTCTGCCAGTGCAAATGCAGCCTTTTTTATGTATTGTTTTTTAATGTACTATTTCTCTCCTAGATTTGTATTGCATTTAACATATGATATATTTTGTTATGAGAAGGCTGTGTTTATATGGGATCCTGTTTAACAGTGATTATTTTGACGTGCTGGAATACTGATGCTACATTTAACTTGTCTTAACAGCGTATTTGTATTACACTGATGTCCTTCATATGCCTGAACCTGTAACCGCTGAGAAAGATGGCAAGCATTTCTAGCAGTAAAGAAAATAAATGACCTTAGCACCTTGTGCTTTGTTTCAGTTTCGAGTTAACATATGCAGTCAATGCCTCTATGGTTAAGTGGTTACAATTGTGATGACTTTTATTCCTGTTGACATTTGTCATGGCGTTTGTTACAATGAGCTAAAAGCAACCTCTATCCTCACCTTTTTACTGGATTTGTGTGATTTAGGGGAAACATATCTTTCTCACTTTCTCTTCTCATGCCACCATAGCACTATAGTTTTTTTTTTTTCTAGGAATCCTAAACATATTTAATTCCCTGCATAGAAAAAATAAAGTTACATAGATGCCACCTTTCAACTCTGAAAACTACGAAATGTCGACCGGAATAAAAAGTAATTTACAGTATAAAATTAATCTTAGGCATGTGTGTTGCTTGTAAATATCATAGGTGGACTGCCTTTCTGTAATTCTAATCTTGCCTCATTAAATCTTGGTGCTTCAGTTCCCTGGTAGGGCTTCTTTTTGTTTTGTTGACAACTTATTTCCATGAGCCGTTCTTGCTGAGTGGCCTGTCATATAATCCTTCTTGGACTGAAGGAAAAGAGTAGTGCAGGCCCAGAATGATGGAGCCGTTTACAGCCTAGGTAACACAGAAACAGTTATGTTAACATTGAAACAGTTATTGTTATCGGTCTGCATATAATATATATATGTATTGTTTATGATTGTTTATGATCATTTCTTTATCCTGCCATTTGTGCATATTTCTCATTCAGATATAACTCTTAGAAAGACATCTTGAGGTAGTAGTATAGGACAAACAAAATAAAATGTATACAAAAAGGACAAATACCAACAATGTAGGCTCTTTCTGGTGTAGATTGAAGTTTCACCACTGTATGATACAAATACCTGAGTTTGAATAGACGGGTAATATTAATTCTGTAGGTGTACTGTATGATGGCCGTCCTCTTGAAAGACTCTTGGTAGTTTAACCCAGGTCCTGCTTTTCTGTAACATGAAAGGGATAAGATATTTTATGTAATTGCCAAAGTTCCTTTAAATAGCCTGTTTTATGCTGCTTTGTTTTATGTTCATTCACATTTAAATAACATGTATACCTGTCCAGAATTGAAAGGTTGAAGTGGAAGGCCTTTTTAGTCGTTACTCTCGTTTTACTCAGACACAGAGCTACAAGCTACTAACAACCAAACGAGCAAGATGGGCTGAATGGCCTCCTCTCGTTTGTAAACTTTCTTATGTTCTTATGTTCTAAGTTGCAGTTGTGTTTGCATGGAGGGTTTTAATTAAGTGATAACTGTCACAACAGGATGACTGTACAAGCATGTGATATCCAGCAGTGAGATAAATGCCAAGGCTAGTTCAAACAGGTTGGATGGTGAGCAGGGGGTCTATAAGACAAAATGATTGTACAATTAGAATGAATAAAAAGATGAAGCGACGGAGGAAGTGAGAGAAAGTGTTAGTGGGAAATGTTTTTTTGCAGTAAAGCATACTTGCGCAAATGGGAACCTGAGAGAGAAGATGTCTTATTTTAAGTTTTTTTTTAATTTTTTTTTTTTTTTACCGTTGGCAAGATATCAGTATTCAAGGATGTAATATTTCCTTGTAAAATGTATTTATTGTGGTCCCTGAGAGTATATAATTTATAACTGTCTTTATAACTGTGTTTAACCCACTGAAGTGATCTCCAAATACTGTATTTTATCCACTGATCTAACAACTGGAACCCATCAAATCTTCCAGTCTGTTAAACTATAACTAATTTAACATCTTTTGGTAGACAAGAGGGTCAAAATCTTCTTACCCGTTTATTTGCCAGGAGGCAGCTGCTGAAGTGTACTTCTTTAACCACAAAAATAATAATACCATAAAACTTTAAATAAACGCCCCAGCGTTTATTTACAGTATTTGCCAGTAGCCCCGGCGCCTATTGGAGACAGGCGCCTATTTGAGACTCTGCGTTTATTATGTAAGATCACTAACATCTGCAAATACTTCAGATGCAATCACGAAAAAGCTCCCAGCACACAACCTTATAGAAACAACATAAGTAAATTACAACATTCCAGTAATGTAATTTAAGGTTGTGTCAGTGGGTAATAACAGTTTGTATTGTAATAATAATAAAAACAATAAAAGCCACTAAAGACAGCCCTGTAAATATCGGAACACACGCATGTATTGAGGTAGTCTTGCAGCACAATAAAGAATCAAACATGGTTTTAAAATTAATAAAAGCAATACGTATCATTCTTTATTAACACATTTATTTATTGTTCACCCTCAAAACGTGTACATTGGTAAGCATGGACAATCAATGAAAAATTAACCAGCAACGAATCTTCATTGCAAGACAACCACATGAAATACTATGTTAATACGAAAAATAAGTTCATACTGTTGGCCCACAACACACTCAAAAATGCTTCAAACCATAGGCGGCGCGTGAGTCTTTCGTTTGGGGAGGCTATTCCACACTTTTACCCCTGCATTTATTGAACCAACGACGTACAGTAAGATACACACACACATTATATATGTATATATATATATAATGAAGACATGCATTTTTTTATAAATTACTCTGTTACTAGTGATTCTGACTACTATGTTTCATTCATTGTGTTGAATTTGAAAAATAGTCGGACTGACAGACACAAATAAAAGCTGTAAACCGGATTCACTCTCCTGCGTCTTTTTGAGAACTTGTACTGATATATAGCACAAAAGAGGCCTCGAAACCACTCAGGGACGCTACATATATATTTGACATTGTTTTTTTTTTTCATTATAAGGTGGCCAAGTAAATGAAGTTTAACATAGCACTAGCTTGTACTTTAAAACATGTTATGCTTATTTAAGCAAATTAGAAAAACAGTAAGGATAACTAGCTGCACTGTTTTTTAAACCCTTTAAATCCGTTAATCTGTTCTGCAGTCCTACAGTACCTACACCAATTTCAAACACCATTTCCATCACTTCACACCAATTTAAATAAGTTGTTAATACTGCCTATTAAGCTTCTAAACATGCACTTACTATCGTACTTATAATCAAGGGGCATTCAGCGTATTTCATAAGATATATTTGCAAAAAAATAACTTCTGCTTTCCTTGCAGACACTTTTTCAGAAGTTCAAAAGACCCCGCTTTCACTGAAAATGGTCCATTTATTCAGCGTCTCAGGCGTCAGGTCCAATTTATTTTCACACACAGTTTATTTTAGACGCGCTGTTTAAAAGTATTTTTTCACAGTAAAACAGGTTTTAAAGGCACTGCATATCAACAAGACACTCAGTACTGCATCTCCAGACTTCATGAGAGAATAGATGAATTCTGGTTCCTTTATAGAAGATTGGAGGGTTTTACAAGCAATAGAGGAAGAAGGGATGGATTTTAAACCAGTAGAAAAAACATTAGTAAGGCCAGAAATTAGATAATTAATATAAAAATGATCAGGGTGATATTGAAGAGCATCTGATAGAGCCGGGATGTTGATGGGGGTAGAGGCGATTAGTAATGTTGAATGGCATTTAGATGAAGGAGAGCAGATGGAATGTGAATGAGCATCACCACAGAAACTGCACATATGTAAAAAAAAAAAAAAATAACAGAAGTGGAAGAAGCAGGGGAACAACAATTTGAGGCTGATGAGGAGGCGAAGAGGAGGCTGCTTTTGGACACAAAGAGGTAGAATAGGCAGTGGAAGCACAAACTCTGCAAGCATTAGCACAGAGACTGCTGAATCTATTAAAGAGATCAGGATTGGGTTGGTGTCCAATGCTAACCGATAAGCTGTTTTGGCTGAAAAAGCTTTATGATACTATGATAAAAAATGGTACCACCATATCTGACCGAGACATCAACAATGTTAAATAAACATGAGTCCGGTTCTTGTCGTTGGTGAGCATAAACTTCACAAAGCACATCGCGAAAAACAGAAAATGCAAGCACAAATCCTCCAAGAGTAAGTTCTGAGATTTTACAGCAACAGACAGATCTTCACAGTCAACTACCCTGTGATCCAGAAATTCTGAGGTTGGAAGAATAGAGACCAAATTAACGTCTTTACCTTCAATAATATTGCGTCTCAGTTGAGGAGAGAGAGAGAGATTGGCTGTCGAGAGTGAGTAGTCATTTTAAACAAAGGTTTGTTTTAAGATTGGGTCTGCAAGTTTGCGTGGTAACCGCAAACTGAAAAGAAAGACGTGAATTAGGGGCTGGCTACAGTTTAAATAGGGTGACTGACAGGTAATATAGCGGGATGACACAAGGGAGGAGCCCCAGATCCAGCCCTCCGAAATACACCAAGGTTCTACTAATGTTAGTTTGTCTGTTACTTTATTATTATAGTTTATTAACATACACTTGCCTATTGTTTTGCTTTTACTTATTCAGGTAATTTCATATGTTGATGCATGTGCGTCATGATAAATAATGCATATGTATTTATTTATTGATTGAGTCATAATGTGTCTGATGAACACTTTGGCTATAATACTTTGGCTTCCCAAGGGGTGTTCTCTTAGCTGGAGACTACTATGCCAATTAATTTAATTTAAATGTCACTCCATTTACTTGAGTTGGCATCATGTAGTTTCAACTTCAACTAGCAACTAACTTTTTTATTGTCATTTTCCACAATAATGTATATGGCCTTGTGGTAACTATTCAAAAAACTAATTTATATAAATTATACAAGATTTTTGCACCATTATATGTACCATTGATTGATGCCCAGGAAATTCAGAAAGCAGGCGGTAATTAAAATTCTTTAATTATTTAGCTAATCGTTTTTTTTTCATACACATGTATTACACACACAGACACACACACAGCTTCCGAGTTGAGCTTTTATGCTTACATAACATAAACGGCTCATATCCCATGCCTATTGCCTACAGATAAATTCAAACAGATGTACAAAATATTACATACAAGTATGGATTGTTTACACTGTACATAGATTCTGAGTGCAGTATAATATATCAACGTTCATTGTTAATGTATATTAATTTGTAATGGATAGTAATCTTAAATAATAAGTAGATTCATTGTTAGATTTTGACAATGTTGCAGCTTGCCGTTTTGAGTCCTTTTGAAAGACAAAATGCGACAATTACAATGCTTCAAAATTAGCAAGAAAACACTTAGTATGGACGGAAATTAAATTACATAATTCTGTTCTACTATACAGTGCTAAACACAAACATTACCCTGCAGTTCATTAGTTAATACATGTCTTTTACTTTTCAAAATTCAAAATTTTTGTAAACTGTGTGAAAAAAAGTATTTTGTTTTAATACTTGAATAGTGCTGAACAGTTAGACAGATTCTCTTTTTTTTCACTATTAAAATTTGTATTCTAAAAGTAATAAACTAAAACTACTTCTTCCAAGTGATAAAGTGCATAGTTTCTCTCTATATCCTTCCCTTCCTTTTCAATGTTTTGTGTTAAAAGCCCCAGTGGCTCATCCAGTAAAGGCCCTACTATGTGGAGTGCAGGGTGAGTCATACATTCAGCATCTTTCTTGTTCAAATGCTGGTTGTGCTGAGTTCCCAGTTTTGGCTGTGGATCCACATGGCGTGTTTTGGTTACATAATAGAGCTGCTCTTATATCCACTCCTGTACATACGTGCATGCAGTATTGGGACAGTATGGGAACACATTCTTCTTAAAGGTTCATCAGGTAGAAATCTACATGTGTTTCACGGAAGGTTCCATAGCATGTAGGCTGGGACATCATTTGTTGGAATCAGTAAATAAATGCATACTGTGCATACACATACACACACACACACACACACCCTTCAACTATTATTGAGGAAACTGTATGTCTAATTGCTTGTGGGATGCTACAAAAATCGAACATTTTGTTCCTCTTTTGGCAGGAAAGGTTCAACATGCAATCAGATGAAATGCATAATTGTAGTCTAATTTAGCCACGTGGTAATACTGTCCCTTTATGTATAAACTGTATTACAAGGTCTTCTTAACACCTGTGGCCCAGGGAGGCAAGTAACATAGGGGTCATTCCATATTATATCAATCACCAAACACCTCGACCTTTGATTTCTCCTTTGGGAGAAGTGGTTGTAAATTTTAGGCCTGAGTGACATCCCGTTCGATTCTGTGACCTTTGACCTCACCCAGGTCAAATCTCGTAACCTTGGGTTTTTGTTAGTGTTTGATAGATTGTAGCCTAGACCCTTATCTACATTTCCTGCAAGTTTAATGTTGTACCTGCCGTTGGTTGAGGTACAGCACAGAGTTGAATGCAGAGTGTCAGGTGAATTTTCTAAGTGAAGCAATTAAACAAAAATATTTAGTTGTAATTGAGTATACTCACCTGATAAATTGAAGCTGCAGTGAACTGGTGCAACTGTAACAAATTCATGTTAATTAATTAACCAATTTGGCCTATTAACACATGTGACTAAAGTGTAGCACAGGTGAATTAAATACAGATCAATACTGACACTGACATTAAATGTTTGTAGCTAACATTCTTGCAGTTTTGCAGTCTACTTGACAACATATGGCAGCCAAATAAATTAAGTTTAACATAGCACTAGCTTGTACTTTAAAACATGTTATGCCTATTTAAGCAAATTAGAAAAACAGTAAGTATAACAAGCTGCACTGTTTTTTAAAACCTTTAAATCCATTAACCTGTTCTGCAGTCCTACAGTAACTACACCAATTTCGAACACCATTTCCATCACTTCAAACCAATTTAAATAAATTGTTAATACTGACTATTAAGCTTCTAAACACACACTTACTATCATACTTATAATCAAGGGGCATTCAATGTATTTCATAAGGTATATTTGCAAAAATAAAATAACCGTAAACTTTCGAATATCTATATAGGGCTCAGATCGGCGTGAAGAATAGACTTTAAACCAGCCAATCATTGTCAACTCGAATGACATTGAAATGCAACTAAATCCTGTATTTTGGATCTTGGTGATACTGCAACAGGACCGTTATAGCCTTGTTTACCTGTTTATCTGAAGCTGTCTCTGGTATGCAAAACCATTCATTTTTATCAGAATATTAAAATATATTTCCATATTTAGAATACAGTAAGCAGGCAGATGCAGTTTTCTGCTTTCCTTGCAGACACTTTTTTCCGAAGTTCAAAAGACCCCGCTTTCACTGAAAATGGAGTGAAGGACTGGAAAAATCTAAAGAAAAAACTTCAGAAACATGAATAATCTGGCACCACAAACAGTGTTCTGAAAGGTGGCATTTTTTCTAACAGTCGAAGGAAGTATGTTCTGACTGTAGCGTCACAGTTATCAAATTCTCACAAAATGTGGTGCAATAAAACAGACAGTATGCTATGAAAATATTTTGCCACAAGTTCGGTAAAATCAGAGATGGATCAAGCTGTATGTATAAATGACAGCAATTTGAATAAATGTAGAAATTGTTTAGAGGATGGTCCAGGCAGGAATGAGCGAAAATGATTCAGAGTTTTCGTCGGCTGCCTCCTGCAGCGGTATGGGGGTGGGAAGAATGGACGTTAAACAAGCCAAGCACTGTCCCTTCGAATGACACTGAAATGCAACTAAATCCTGTATCTGCACTACAGTGTTGATTTTGATATCCAAGCTGCCCTAGCAGTCTGGCGGTTGCGCAGTAGAAAAACAAGAAATATGTTTGTTAGACCTGCTTTGCGCACTTGCGGGGAACGATTTTCTCTCACAAATATTTTTTGTGTTGGTCAGAACAATTTCTTGTGAGGGTTTGGGCAATTTATTCTTCTTATACGTGCCGCCTATGCTTCAAACTGTTTAAAGATTAACAATAAAATCAATACCAGTACCAGTTTTATCACAAATCAAAGCAAACGTGACTAATTTGTTTTTATAACGTGGATAAATAACAATGCTGGAAAAGGTTCAAAATACGAATATTCATTGCAAGACTCAAATGCACAAAATACTGTTAATACAAAAAAAACACATACAAATACACTAAAACTGTTAATATCAGAAAACAACTTTGTATTTTACTTGCTTTCAGCACGCTCAAAAAAGCTTCACAACTGGTTTTAAAATGAATGACGTCATTAAAAAAACTATATGCATTACGTGTACCTTTTAAAATAAATTAAATTCAGTTTTCTTATCATTCATCCTGAGCCTCAGGGTCTCTAAATCGCTGTTGAAAAACAAATACAGGTAAGCTCGCTGTACAGCCATGTGTGTATTGGCTGGAACATTCAGTATGACGGGCATTATATTATTATTCATAACCCGGTGTTTAAAAGAGACCCGGTGTCTATTTACCATATTTCCCAGCAGCCCCAGCGCTTATTAGAGACCCAGCGAGTATTGGAGACCCGCGATTATTTGAAGTTTTACGATAATAATAATAATAATAATAATAATAATAATAATAATAATAATAATAATAATAAATAATACCCATGACTGCATTGGCATCTAATACACTTTATCAATTTTGAAAGCTTGTTGGGAAGCTTCACAAGTACAAAACAGTTATATGTTGCTTCTCCACTGCATTAACCTGTGCTCCTTGGTTCCACACTTGGAAATACCCCTGCAGTGTGCAAGCTTTGTAGCAGTGGGGAACCAGCCTGGCAGATTTTACAAAGAGATAGGAAAGTATCATAACACACTGAAACCAAATTAACTGTGCCAGAGAGAATAGAAATGCACACCAAAGGTAGAAAGGTAGATAAGCTGGATTGAACCTTGTGTATTGAATTGTCAGTGTGTTTCTCACCTTGTTGTCGAAAATGAAATTAATCAGTGAGGGTTGCAGAGTTTGATAGGTATGCATGCAGCACACAAACACTGAAGTTGGCTACAGTGTGTTTAAAATATTTGCTTGTTCTGTATTATATTATTCGTGTTTTTGTCTTTTTTTACTGTGTTCACTGATTCTCACAGCTCAGTTTTTCATTTGTTAAGATCTTAAAATTGCCAAATATTGTTGCACTGAAATAGTGTTCTTGTTTAAATCTAGGGCTTCATTGCATTCATAAACCTTTCATCTTGTCCTGCAATAATATTCATTTCTGGTAGCTTAATGTGTCTGAACCATCGTGGTTGATCTGCTTAACTGTGTCTAAAATAAGCACAAAGTTATTTAAAAAGCATCCGAAGGGCTTTCACAATGATGTTAAGGGTACTGTGGAATGGTACAAAAGTCCAGAGCACAGTTGTATGGTGCGCAAGTACTTAAATCTGATTTGCTCAGCATTTGCTTGTAATGAAGATTAGCTGTTTTCTTGAAACCTCAGTCCCTTTGTTTTGTTCTCATCAATAGAATGAAAGCTCATTCTGCTGAAAATAATAAAACATGAATTAATTAAAACAGAACTGCTCCTTTTTCTTCGGGCAGTTTTATCCTTTCTAACAATACTGAATTCCATATAGAGAAAAGTAATTAGTGTACCCTGGGACAGCATTCACTGGTACAAAAGAGATGAGCACCCACATCATAGTGGTCATTTTGTACATTCATTGTACAAGTTATTAAAGACAGTCCAGGTGATGATGAAATATAAACCAATATGTGAATATTGCATAACATAGAGTAGCATAACATTTTTGTATCTGTTCATAGATACATGTGTTATTATTATTATTATTATTATTATTATTATTATTATTATTATTATTATTATTATTATTGTGTTTTTTTTAGTCATGCTTTCCTTTTTACTGGGGTTGGGGGTCAGGTAATCAGCAATCTTGAAACGGTCCTTGTTATCACAGATAAATTACACTTTACGGAAATCACAAAATAAAGTATTTGAACACAATTTCTCCAGTCTGTTGCTTCACCAGTCTATTTACTTTTAAAATCTTTAGTCACGCAACATGCCTGCCTATTACTTGTAAAATCTATGCTCTTTAGTGAAATAAAAACAATGCATTTACAGTGTTTTCATTTCCCATTTATTTTGTTACCAAGTAATTGGCAATTCAATTTAACATGATGCAAACAGTGATGGCTTTCAGTGATTGCAGCCACTTGTGGGGATGTGGAATCTCAAAGCTTTCCCTCAGTCATCATTCCTAAACAACAAGTTTTAGTGGAATTGGAGCTAGTCCTGTCTGCTGGCTTTTTCATAACTTGCTGATAACAAAAGGCAACCACTTGAGTCTTCTGGACTGCCACTTCAGGTCAATTCTATTATTGTTTTGGGGACAGAACTATGTCCAGGTTTCCTGATAACTGGCGCCAAAACAACTTTTTTAATTTTTTTTTTATTTTATTTTTTTTTTCAGACACCTTTATCCAAGGCGATTTACAGAGACTAGGGTGTGTGAACTATGCATCAGCTGCAGAGTCACTTACAATTACGTCTCGCCTGAAAGACGGAGCACAAGTGACTTGCTCAGGGTCATACAATGAGTCAGTGGCTAAGGTGGGATTTGAACCGGGGACCTCCTGGTTACAAGCCGTTTTCTTTAACCACTGGATCACACAGCTTTTTTGTTTGTTTGTTTACAGTATCCCAAGGACACATTTTGTTCTCTCTGCATTTATTTATTTATTTATTTATTTATTTATTTATTTATTTATTGTTTCTTTGTTTGTGTTTAAGTTTAAAGTTTAAATTATGTATTTGTTTAATAAAGTACTTATTTGTTTATTTATTGTATGTATTTATTTTTAGGTACTCCCATGCCATCCTCTTCATCGAGTCCATCAGTCATTGAATGTTCACATTCCCAACCTCCATCACCCAATCTCCATGACAACCAGAGGCAGTTGCTAAGTAATAATACCACCCAGCCAGTTCATGAATTTGACACAGATGAAGAATACACTGCTGGGTTGTATTTGCCCGTAATACAGTCTGGCCCAGTTCCTGTATTTGTTCCAAGTAACGGTAAGAACAGATTACCCTCCATTGGTTCTAATCATGAAAATCATTGTGCAACTTAAACCTAATAAGATCACATCAGTATCTGTGCATATTAGCACGTGTTTATAAGCAAAACAAATGCCAGTGTTTTCACTGAATTTGTAAAATGAATGTAATGGTAAGATTAAGATGACGTTTGATTAGATTTTGATTTTATCTGTGTTTAATCTAAGAAGTGAATTTTAATCCACTGCATTCTGAACACTGACAAAATACAATAGTTAAAAAAAAGATGCTTGTATATTCAGGTCAGTTTATGACAGGCAATCAGTGTTTACTTAAATATTAAAATTAAATACTCTATACTGTAGTTTATAGTGTCTTTGTAACAGAGACATGAAACTAGCATTAGGGTTTTTTGATGGTCAGTAATTGTAACAGAATTATAAAGAGTCAACTTGTAATGAATAGAATAGGAGTAGGAACAAAAGCATTTTATTCAGTAACATTATTATTGTCAAAACAGTTGTATTCTTGGTGATAAGGACTAGGAACACAACAAGCCAGTGTACTATATGTACACAATATTGCCCCGTCTAAAACTATACTGTAATAAAAGAAAAAAATGAATGGAAGAATTAAATAATTGAATTGGAATCCAAGTAAATTAGTTGAATTCCCAGTTTTCTCTGGGATTTTTGTTTGTCAAATTTCAGAAAAAAATACCTTAAGCTTCTGTAAAACCTGTAACTTTTTTGTTAAAAAATAAAGGTGATATGTTTATTAATTAAATACGACCAGAAAACGAATATGTAGTATTAAATGAAAACCGCAGAGACTCTTTTAAGCTAAATGCATACATATGTTGAATAGAGAAACAATGATTATATTTGTGAAACATACTTGTTACTTGTTTCATTTAGTAATTTAAGTTACGTACAAATACAAATTAATTTAAATAATGGCTGCAGTGCTCACAATACCAGTTTCTTGAGTACTGTCTGTAAATATCCACAAAATAGTGACCCTGGCCTATTAATTGTTTACCAAGGTTTTAGTATTCAAAGCTATGGGAAACCTTTAGTGCAGCTATTTGATGTGCTTCACTGTTTGGAGATGAAAAAAAAAAAAATTGTTCAGCCCCCCTCCCTCCCTTTAAATAGTAGTGCTGTATATTTATTTATCTGTGAAACTGAGAGAAACTACTTTAGGCTATATTGTTGTAGTTATTTATGACATTGTCACAAAGACGACTGAGCGGTGACGTCACGTCAGAAGCAGGAACAAAAACAACAGAGAGAGGTGGAGTTTGGTGGAGCTGAGCGAATGCTTTCGCTCAGCATTTAATGAATAAACAGAACAGAAAAATAAACGGTTGTAACAAAAACACAGGACACGGCACTTTCGCCAAAATAAACAGACATAAACAAAACGAACTCACACTTAACAAACGGTGACGAACAAACACGGTGAGTAAACTAATCTTCTTCTTCTTATTATTATTATATTTATATTTTACCTCCTTCTCCACACCGTTCTCCACTCACCGAACACACAACCCCGAGTGAGTGAAAACATGTAGCTTTTATGCAGTTGTACCGAGACTCGATTGCTAGTCAATCATTCAATTGGAATCTCGGTACAACTGCACGTGAATTAATTAAAGTGCAATTCCCGTGACCACACGTTATATTATAACCAGCACGTGAAGTGATTTGTGCCCTTCTCGTGCCAAATACAAATCTACATTTTTAAATCACACGTGAAACACAGACCCGTTTATATCCCGTGTACCGATGACTATACACCAACATTTACACACAACACGTAACACAAAATACACACAGGGGGGGCACTTTGCCACAGACATACATAATCCTTTTGATGTTTTTAAACTGTCATTGAATCCAACATTTAAACGCATGTCTCTGGAGGCTTATCAGAAAGACAGATACAACTTATTCCCCACAAAGCTGTAAAGGTAAGCAAGCGTCCTGTCATACTGCAGCAGATTGGCTGTTAATGCAATTTGCCCAAAAGTTATGGTAGATTTCCTGCAGACAGAACTAGAGGATCAAACGCTATTAACATGCTTTACCACGCTGACTGAAACCCAGTTAAAGATTATGGCTGATCTTCCATCCGTGTTAAACAGAAAAGCCATCCATTTTCACCCCAGGTGCTGGATAACCCAGTAATTTCTAAATCTAAATGTGTGGTCTGTAACTTTGTGATTATATATTTTGTTCCGAAGTTTCTATCCGTAATAAAATGTGTGGGATCTAAAAAAAAAAAAAAACTAGCAAAAAAACGATATGTTTGAAAATTAATCCTGCAGACATGTAATACCGTAGTATTGTGTATATATATATATATATATATATATATATATATATATATATATATATATATATAAATGCCACTTGAATCTACACAGACATAATGAATGTCACACGGGGCTCTGTAGCTAGTACATTCTTGAAATATATATCAATATAACATAACATCATTTCTTCCCAAACTTCTTGTACCTGTTTTCACTTGGCATGTGTTTTTTTTTGTATTTATTTATTTATTAATGATGCTTAGTATATTGCTTTTAAAGTCAGTGTGTGTGGTTCATTTATACAAAGTACGTCATAGAGTTCAGCTATAAAACACAGTGCATAAAATAGTAAGCTGCTTATTTCGTTCTCTGAAATTAAATGATTCCAAGGTGTCACCTGAATAATGCACATTTTAATGTGTTTTAAGACCAGAGCTATAGCACTGTCAGTCATCCACACAAGTATATATTTAACTGTACTATACAGATAATTAAATACACATGGTTGCTTAGGTTACTAATTTCAAGACAACACTTAATGTCAAAGCTTTTGCAAAAACAATCTGTTTTCCTTTCTATACCAAATTAAAAATCTGAAATTAATTAGTCTGGATGGAAATGTAGCTCAAGGATGCAATATGCAGAGATGTCACCAACCTAAGCTAATTATCGTGGAGTTGCTTATACTTTTTCTTTTATAGCAATATCATATCTGTAAACTGGAACACAGACTGTGTGTTGTGGTATAATGTGGCAGACCATACAACCATTAAAATGCATGTCTTCTTACTGACTGAAATCAAGCTTTTATTATTTTTACTCTGCAGATCTTCTGAAAGGCCTGCTCAGTGAGCTTCTCTCTCGCTGACTACTTGGCTGACATGCATTTCAATGTCAATTACCCTATTAGGAACTCAGTCAAGTACTAACCACATTTTAACAGGATGCACAGATCTGACTTGTAGGCATGTCAGTCCCACTCTCAAACTTGACTAAGGATTCCTATTGTCAGATGCACTGGGCATGAAAGCAGCAATTTTACAGCACAAAAATTCCAATAACATTTACTGTGGTCGACTGAGATTGAAACACACGTGAGCACTGCTCAGTCTTGGTTGCTTAAGCACCAGCTTTTCTGGCTGTTTTCCAGTTCTTGCATTTTCGTACAGTTTTCCATGTTACTTGCTGTGGGGTAAATAGACCATTGGCTCATGGTTTATTGCACTGTGTACTCAAAGCATGACAGAATAATTTGAACACTTTAAAAAAAAAAAAAAAAAAAAACATTCACACATTAAAACATCTTTGACCAACATTTGTGGTGAAAGTGTTGAGTTATGAGCTAAGTAAGCACATGCAATTAGGGGTTGAAACTGAATCACTTTGTTGGCTTGATTGCCTCCTCGTCCCAAGCTGAACCACAAATGAAAGCGTCTTTGTTGGTAAATAAAATTGTAACAAAGCAGAAAAACTGTCAATACACAGCTTTATGGTGTTTGTTTATTATATGGAAGTACCACTATACATTTCTTCTCACTGTGTTTGAAACCTATCATAAAACTAATGAAGGTTCTGAATTAACAATTTGTTCAAATTAAACACAAGCTCAAATTAGACAACAGTCTTAGGGCCTCATGCACTAAACAGTGGTAATGTGTTTTGCACGCAGAAAGCCCCTTACGTGCTTTGTGCACCTGCTGCAGTCAATAAGCAGTGGCACACGACCTTGTGCGTGGAATGAATCGAGTGTAAAGAGGTACCGCGTGTGAGTCATTTAAATACAAATAATAATGTTAATTCATGGACATGTATTTAAATTGTTTCCCCTAATTACACAAGGGAGGTGCTTGATATGAAAACCATAATCACTTAAAGGTGCTAACTTTACCAAGTGCCTCTGCGTGTGTTAAGTGTACCGCTTATTGAAACCAGACGGTGTCACAGAACCAGCAGAAAAGCTGCACAGGAGAACGAGAAGAAGAGTCAGGCACAGAGTATTTCGGACCAGGCATACGTTACTAGTGCTGTGTGAGGAGGAGATAATAACGAGATACAGACTGAGCACAGATCATACTAGCCTTATATGTGGGGCCCCGGAAAATTAACAATATCACAATGTTCACAGAAATCATGTATTTGACTGCCTACCGTGAAAAATATGCATTTTATTTTCCTTACATTATTTTACATTGCTCTTCACCTCACCTGTTCATTTCATACTTTTACCAAGTAGAAGCAGCGCTACAGTAGCTGTACACGGTGCAGCGTGAATGCCGTGCATTTGGTTACTACGGCAACGGGGTCAAACAAACACCGGCTTCATGATTGGTGAATTCCTCATACTGTACAATGATGTAACATGCAAGTCAGAGGCAGGAAGTTTAAAATGGTTGTTTAGATATTGTTGATGTATTAGTCTGCAGTGTATGATTTAACATAAAAAATGCAGACAGCTGACAAATCAAAAAAAGCTCAATTCATTTCAACAGAAGATCGCGTTCAGACCTACGAAAAGGGGACGTTGCATGCAGATGGTGGGATTCTGTTTTGCTCAACTTGTAATGTGTCTTTGGATCATCTAAGAAAAGGTACTATTGACAAGCATCTTGACAGCACAGTACACAAAAACAAGAAAATCAAACCTGAAGTTCAGGCTAAACAATTACCGAACAAGCAGGTCACAATCACATAATTGTTTAAAAAGAGCACAGAAAGTGGAGAAACACGTAATGTCAACACGTTTGAATTGGTGGAAGCCTTAGTGCAACGAACATACCCATACAACGGCTGGACAATGAAATATTACAAGTTGTGGAGCCGTGCCTAAAAGTGACACACTCAGATGAGAGTATCTCCCTAAAGTGTATGCAGCACACAAAGAATATTTAAATGGAAAAATGAATGATTGAGTCTGTTTGCGTTGTATGCGACAAGGTCACTGAAGATCAAGGCAACTGTGTTTTGTACATTATTTTCATCCCACAGAGCTTTACAACTGCTAATTCTGAGGAGCTTACTCCTTACTTAGTAGATGCAGTTGCTTGTGGAGAATGGCATTGATTTCAATTGTGTGTCTGCCTTTGTAATAATAGACAATGCAACAGAGGGAGAAACACTAGCTGTTTACATCTATGCTTAGTTGTATAAGATGTTTTTTTTTTTTATTATAATTATTTTAGGTTGATAGGTTCCAGTGGCATATATGATGTTATATAATTTACTAATATTTTGACGGTATCTGTGGTTTTAAAACCTCATAAATTATTTGTGTTTTTATAAAGAAAAACACAAAAGCTTTGTTTTTGCCATTGCAGGTTTGCAGTTAATATTTCTCCTGTGTTTAATATTTTGGGATTAAAGGCAGCAAAATAGGCTATGGGAATTACATGGTCATTGTAATTAATGTGTCAACATAAATTTAAAGGTTTACAAAACTCTAAAATGTTGCTGAATATGTCATTCAAGGATGTTTTAAAAAAATCTATTTTGTCTGCTTGTTGCTTTTTTTGCAACCAACACAGACCGTTTTAAACGACTCTTTTAAATGTTTAAGTTTGTTTCATTTTTAAAGATTTCATATTTTTTAATAGCGACTTGAGTTCCAATGTTACAATGTACTCGCACATCCTCAGACAGTCTGGCATATATGAAGATTATGAGGCAGGTGTATATGCAACACTTTTGGCTATGTTAAGTAGGCTTTGCTTTAAAATGACTTTAAACTATACAAAAAAACTGTAAATGTCCACTAAATGAATGTACACAGAGTGTGACTTGAGGTGCAGTCATTAATACAAGCAATCAAACAGCATCTAATGTTAAAGTGACGTTTCGCCAAACACCTTTTGAAATGTAAATAGTGAACTTTTAATTGACTGAGCGAGTGCTTTGCTGTCTTTTGATTAATATTACAAAATGAATCAGAGCGAGATTAAGTTGAACAAACAAATATTTATTTGATATGAAGAGTTAAACAAATGTTCCATTAACAATTACTTTCTCTGCTTTACCTGTCTCACAGGACACTCTGATTTGGGACAAGACCCCCGCCCTCCTCCTACGGAGCGCATTTTTGTCCTTAATGTTTCATTGACGTTAATGTTCTCGCTGATTCAGCACCAAAAAGCCTTTCATAATTCCCCACCACTTCTTCTGCTAATACATTGAGCTCCTGGTCTGTAAAGTTTAGATTCCTCACTCTGTCCTCCTTGGTCGCTGTCATTGTGACAAACTCAGAACCGTACTTACCTTTTCTTTCCAGTGCTATAGTACTCTGTGTAAACCTCATGCATAATTCCACTTGTTGAATTCTGTGCGTTGTGACAACTTGCAAATGAACCATTTAGTGTGCTTTATTTGTGCATATAATTAGCTTAGTGAATAGAGCGACCGCTGGTTCATTTTTGCGTGCGGTGTGGCTTACCTCTGCCATGCGGTAATTCTGGTTATTTACCGCCATTAAGTGAATGAGGCCCTTAGTATGGCTTTGCACTTAAAAATATTGTTTCAACCACTCTTACTAAGAGTTATTTTCAATTATCTGCAGATATTGCTGTTTTGCAGGGTTCCATTTTCTTAGCTATTCCATAATGGGAATGGTTAATTTTTTACCTGTGAACTGTAGCATAAAAAAAGTAGCCATATGTACAATTCCTAAATAATATTACATTTATTTAGAAATCCCAGTTATATACTCCTTGTACAAAAGCAATCACTATCCTTTTTTTTCAATTTGAGATATTCCTAAGAGCCTATTTGTTCAAGTGAACAAATGAAGTAAAATATATTGGATATTGTCTGTGGCACATAACCTAGCTATAATTAGAAATTTGAATTGTTATATTGTCAAGGGATAAGGATAGTCTTAGGATGAGCTCATTAAGATTCTAAAAAATATTACAAGATATTTATAATTTGTATTATACAGTTTAGTTTATTTGATCAGTGGTGGCTCATCGGAGGAGGCACTGCCTACTTTATAATTTTAAAATATATACATTATTTATTTATTTATTTATTTATTTATAAGTGACATGCAACATATTTATTTTACATGGAGGCAGCCACCCAAATTCAAATTCTCCAGTCAGTCACCACTGTACGTTTGGAGGAGGCAGACACAGGCAGACGCGTTCTTACCTCTATAGCCATGATTAGCACGTCTAAAATAATAGCCAAAGGCAGCATCCCATCCCCTTTTGCCTGTTTTAGCAAGTCACTGGAGGTGTGCCATCCCACTTTGATGACCTCAGATGCTAACACTGACAAGAGTGAAAAACCAAGCTTTTCTTTCCTTCAGTTGCTGTAATGTACTGTATTTTAGAATACTGGATTTTGAACATTCAAAAGTGGCAAAACATATTTCAGACTGTAGGTTTTGTGCTGTTCAGCTCCTTTGAAAAGCTTTTTTACATATTTCTGATTGATGTGAAAAACCCAGGGGACACTCTTTCAGTTCTGTTATTAGAGTAGCACTGTTATTAAAGTATCTGGTTATAATCCGCTTCTGTTTACTGTATACAGCTATAGCCAAAAGTTTTGCATCACCTAGAATTTTAGGATTGAGACATAATAATAACAAAAACAAATATATGAGCATAAATTATATATTTTATTTAAGATCATGTAATCAAAAAAACTACAAAGTGATATTGCAAAAGCATGCTTGGTAGGTTTGAGGGGCAGGGGCAGAGTGACTAAGAATTTGACAGTTTTGTATGAGAGAGGTATCTTAATCTTTACACCCATGATTTATACACAGACAGCTCCACTTTTTTTTATTAAAAAGACATTTTGTATTTTTGGCAGAGCAGTGTACACTATAGTAGTTTTTTTTTTTATTTGACAAGTTTCCCAGTTGAATTAATTATTGTATAAAAGTCTTAATTTGACTAAAAACATTTTATTTACATGTATTGTTGACTGTTGAAGGTTCATATTGCTCACAGATGAAGATATGCTACTGACTTGGTCAATATTCTGAAAGCACAGTTCTTAAAATAATATAGACAGTTGATAAAGGTCATCACCTTTTGATATTTGGCTTTAATAAATACCAAACCATAGGTGGATGTGAAAAATGTGAGTTGATCGACTTGGAAAAGCTAATGAATTCAGATCAATTGTTAGTCTTTTGTTACAGTCTTTACTTTCAGCCACTGCTTTTTGTTGGAGTGTTTTGAATACAATTTCGCCAGAAGTAATTTCGAAGTAATGAGTTTCAGATTAAATACCACCTGATGTCTTTGTATGTTTATTAAGACAGCAGCAGCAAAAAGCAATTTAGTAAAGTTTGTATCTCTTAATTTTAACACTGTTTCTTCCAAAGCAGGTAAACAACAGTTTTATTTGCCTCCTAAATTCTCAATAAAACATGATTTTAATTGGATTTAGGTGAGTCGTAATTTTATGTTTAGATATCTAATTTCCCTATCCATTGTGTTCTCTTGCATTCTTGACCATTCATTTTATTTTGTATTTAATTTCACAAGCTTCAAATCAGTTCGGTCTGCTCTTTGATCAGAATGTAGAAGGGCACTGATTTTGACAATTCGGAAACTAGAATTCAACTGCTTCTTGCTTATTGTTAATGAAAGCTGTATCCCTGTAAGCTTAAGCAGCTGAGAACATAAGGAAGACACAGTCGTTACATTCAGTTAGATTACAAAGAGAGCCAGAGAGAGAGCACTATAGTGACCCTTAAAGAAACTGAGTGTTCCTTCACTGCTCACTGACACACATCTTACGGCTAATGCTTTGTGCTGTGCAGTCTGGAATCTGGGCATTTTCAATTTTATCTCGGTCTCTGAACAAAGAATATTTTTTAGAATGGAACAGGCTTGCCCTTATGGTGTTTCACAAAGCCTTTACGCTTCATTCTCTTTCGTGGCCTGATGCAAAGCTTCTTTCTAGCAAACCTAGCAGTTAAATTAGCTTTATGCCCCAGGTACTGCCCTGGTGTTTAATTGTCTTTGGGGTCATCACGGTCCACCTTCAGACTGAAAGCATTTCTTAGTCTCTCTTTAAAATCGGAGAGGCTTTGTTCCTATGTCTTTATTGTCCATTCCACTGCCTCGCCAAGGTCTGTGCTTGTTTGTTTTCCACAGTCTTTTAACATGTCCTGACAACAAATCCCAACAATGGATGACGTGAAGTAGCTTTTCAAGCTATAATATCCAAAACTTCTCCAACCTCTGTTGATATTTTTTAAGTTCTGTACCCCTGCCTATCAAGCTTTTGAACAGAGTTTCTACCAACTGCACCCAAATGCAGTTAAGCTAATAATAATGTTCGTTATGAGGAATTTATTTGGAACATTTGTAATGAAAAATAAAATTATGTTTTCAATTTGCTCTGTGTACACGATGTCTTTAAAATCTCATGTTACCGGTTGCAGTGGGCAACCATTAACACTGCATGTGTATGATTTTAATAACAGGGTTCCCCTTTAAGGGACTGTGAACTGCATGGACTGCCTCGTTCCAGAAATTAAGAGACCAGAGTTCAAGCTGTGTGAAATATTCATTTACACTAAATACAAGAGTCATTGTTTTTGTCCAAACGTTGCGAGGTAGACACAGTCATCCAAGCGGTAAGTCAAATCAGAGGCCAGATGCTGCGTGGCTACTTGGGTAAATCCACCAAGTCTTTACGCAGCCCCCTTGGTCACAAAGAGTATCAGTATTCCTTTGGCCACTGGTCACAGAGACACAATAAATAAATGTCCATAGAAAGGTTAGTGCCTCCTCACTGGCTTTGTCCTCGCATTACCAAACAGAACTAACTTTCCAAGCTAACACAGTCCCCTATATGCTCTTGGCTTGGTCCGTCCCATCAATTCAGCAATAGCCAATCACTAGCTGATTGGATTATTGCTTAATCACAGTATTGATGAGGTGGAACCTGCGTGGGTGCCCTTACCAAGTGTGTTCCTGTCAAACTGGAATAGTGTTGACATTTTCAATTTTCCTGGTAGAAGTGGATCACTATAAATTCCATTCTGACACCTTGACAGACTATTGATAGTGGAACTGGCATATTTGGGTTTCATGTATCAAATAAATGATTAGCTTAACTTTTGCTTTATAAGAAATCCAAAAGTTATAATCCAACGTGTGTCCAAAAGCAAATGCTAGCCTCTTTTTTTAAAGATTTCTTTCCAGTGTAAAATAAGAATACCTTTATTGGAGCACAACCAGAAAATACAGCATTATTTTCAATGTATATTACATAAAGTGCTTGTCTAAATCTGTGTTTGTGAAAGTCACTGTTAACAGTACATATCATGAATAATTGGGTCCCAAGCAGTGATAGGCTACAGTGTAAATAATAAGGTGGAAACTGAAAGGTTAAACACTTCTTCATATTGATGGTTAAAAAACAAAACCTAGATATGAGGCATAGGCACAGTGATCTGTATGAAAGTGACTGTTAGTAGTACAAGCAATTCATCCTTGACGAATGTGAGTTGCAACCAGGATCCATGAAAAGTGTCTGTATTATTAAAATATCAATACCAAAATAAAAGCTGCATTTAGGTAATAAATATGTGGCTGAGTGGTGCCCTACATCCCTAAAAAGTACAGACGCCCAGGTCAGCTACGGCCCCAAGATACACCTGGTAGCCTGTGCCATACAGCAGAGCCATGTATATTCTATACAGAATGAGCCCAATCAGTAATTTACACTCCTTTGTAGGTACAGTCGGTGCCACTTCATCATGAAACTGATAATCAGGATTGCTGCTTAAATGGGACAGAACTCTGGGAGACGGTTCTTCTCAATGCTGTTTATGTTGTTTAATTGGGACATCACTTTGTTTAATTGGGATACAGTATTTTCAAATGATGAACAAAGATTGCTTTTCAGCACAATACAGGTTTGCGTAGTGCAGTGCAGTGCAGTGATTACACTGTGACTTGCGTAAACCAGTGGTTTTTGCCTCAGCTGTCATTTGCGAGTTGTGAAAACGAGTCGATTTGCCTCTGGCTCAGAACGTTGAACTCTTGAAGGAGCAGGAGTCTCCTGTGGTTTCCCAGGCTGCTGTGGCAAATAAATTTGGTGTGTCAATATCACAGGTGTCTCGTCTTGTGGTAAGATGTGATTTCATTCTTTTTCATGTAATTTAGGAATAACAAACAATGATTAATTTTGTTTAGGAATAAAAAAACTTATGAATAAAAAGACTTCAAATGATGCATATTACAGTTATTCATAATATGATGTGATTTAATTATTTTTCTTTCATTTAGAAATAAAAAAAACAGTAAAAATACTTCTTATTACTACTTGTGCATGTAGTGGCATCCTGCTAAAGCAGCAGCAACTGTACTTGCAGCATTTTTTTTTGACATAGCAAGCTGGAACTTGCGTTAGGTCACACAATAGTTGATTGAATGCACAGAGATCTGAGCAAATTAATAAAGTTGCGTAATTTTGTGTACTGCATACATCATTATTTCATAGACATGTATATTTATTGTTTATTGTAATATACTGTATATATATATATATATATATATATATATATATATATATATATATATATATATATATATATATATAGCAGCAAGAACCATTTTTTTCAATGGAAATTAACCCTATTAGAACAATCACATTTACAAAATCTACCTGGATAAAACGATCTCAGTAGTGACTGACACTGATCTTTCTCCAGTGTGAACCATGTTATTCTCTCAGTGAAAACAAAGACCTTGGTAGGCTAATTCAAAGATAAGGCTGACTCATAGATAACCTATTGTAGTGCGAATCATGTGTGACGTATGCAACCGTTGCCATCTTCACACAAACTGCAACCATGGCAACAGGCGTGAGGAGGTAACAATATCGAAACATTGTGCATTGAGAAAAGCATGAAAAATATGAAGCAATCTATGCAGGATATGTTTTTCAAGAGAAAGGGCACGTAATTACTGTATTCCGCATATAAATATACTTTTTTATTTTTTTCATTTCTTTCCTGTTTTCTTTGTTGATCAATGTGAAGCTGTCTTGAAAGAACTACTGTGTACTGTATAAAGATGTTCAATTCAGTTTGGAGGTTTCTTCATTATTCTAATACAGCAAATTGCCAAACTCTATTATAGTGAACAACCTGATATAACAAACATTTCTCCAGGTCCCAGGGGGGTTCGTTATAATGCAGTTAGACTGTGTGCATGTATATGTGTATGTGTACGTGTGTATGTATATATCTATCTATCTATTTATCTATCTATCTATCTATCTATACACACACAGTGCACTCTGTTTATAAGAATCACTGATATGCGAATCAACCGCATATAGTGATCAAAACACTACTAACCAATGTAAAATAATCCACTTATAAGAATCATCCCGGGGCTTCGTAACAGAAAATAAGTAAGCCATAGATGTTTAAATGCAGTGGTAGTCCTGACAGTAAAATACTGTAGTGTAATGTCATTTTAATTCAAAGGCCATTACATGTAACACTGCACGGCAGTTAAACTAGGCTCCCTCATGAGACGATCGCTTCTCAGGTATACTGTAGTAAAATAGGATTCTGCATCCTTGAGTAAACATAAGTCATAACCATGATCGTATAACAAGCTGCTAATCCATGAGGACTTGTTTTGATATATTGTCCTCAGTGATTGGCATCATTAACATTTGTATACTGTATTTAAACTGCCAATGGCACGCTTTTGCTAATTGTAATGTGACAGAGTGGCCGAGGACAGTGTAAATTATCAGACTAGAATCTTAATTTACAGTTTTAAACCGGTGTTGGTTTTATTTTTCTTACACTGCGGTGGCGAAACAACCACTAATAAAACAAACAAAATAAACCTAGCTCTCAGGAGCACTAACTAACAGTACTTTGTGTGGAACAAACACTAGATCTCTTACTCAAGTTTTGGTTTCTGCTTCCTTTTGCCTCTATACCCCAATCACAAAGCTATCGGCTAAGCTATTTCTATCGAGGTGTCATTAACTTTAACAAGCAGTTAACAAATTGACTATTATCCATAATTCGTTAAGGAAAGCAGCTGTGGATATTTCGTGGGCGTGCATACATGCGGGAACTCTTGACATCTAGTAGTCAACCCATTACACTGCCGCCAAGCTCAGTGTAATAGGTTACAAGCTTGTATCATTCTCATACTAACCACAGTAATCATATCGGTCCGCTTTTAAGAATAGTCCGCTTATAAGAATCAAAACACCCGGGACGGATGTGATTCTTATAAACAGACTGCACTATATATATATATATATACACTGAGTGTACAAAACATTAGGAACACCTGCTCTTTCCATGAAATAGACTGACGAAGTGAATCCAGGTGAAAGCTATGATCCCTTATTGATGTAACCTGTTAAATCCACTTCAATCAGTGTAGATGAAGGGGAGACAGGTTAAAGAAGGATTTTTAAGCCTTGACACAATTGAGACATGGATTGTGTACTGTATGTGTGCCATTCAGAGGGTAAATGGGCAAGACAAAAGATTTAAGAGTTAAGATTTGAACGGGGTATGGTAGTAGGTGCCAGGCGCACCGGTTTGAGTGTGTCAAGAACTGCAACGCTGCTGGGTTTTTCACGCTCATCAGTTTCCCGTGTGTATCAAGGATGGTCCACCACCCAAAGGACATCCAGCCAATGGCAGGCCAGTGGTCGAAAACGGCTCATTGATGAAATAGGCCAAAGGAGGCTGACACGAATTGTGCAGAGCAACAGACGGGCTACAGTTAGTCAACTGACAGTCCAGTACAACACTGGTGCCAAAAGACCCATAAGAGAATGCACAACTCGTCGTACCTTGACATGAATGGGGTATGGCAGCCGGCGACCTAACAGAGTTCCACTTCTTTCAGCAAAACACAAGAAACTGCAGTTGCAGTGGGCTAAGGAACGAAAACACTGGACACTGGAGGATTGGAAAAACATTGCCTGGTCTGATGAATCCCGGTTCCTGCTGTTTCACACTGATGGGAGGACTAGGGTATGGAGAAAACCACATGAGTACATGCATCCATCATGCCGTGTGTCAACATTGCAGGCTGGTGGTGGTGGTGTGATGGTGTGGGGTGTGTTTTCATGGCACACATTGGGCCCCTTGATAAAAGTGGAGCAATGTTTGAATGCCACAGGATATCTGAACATCATTGCCAATCAGGTGCATCCCTTCATGGCAGCAGTGTATCCAACTGCTAATGATTTTTTTCAGTAGGATAATGCCCCATGCCACAAGGCTAGGATTGTCCAGGAATGGTTCCACAAACATGACAGTGAATTCAGCTTACTGCAGTGGGCTGCCCAGTCACCAGATCTCAATCCAATTGAGCATCTGTGGGATGAGATGGAACGAGCTATTCGGAGTAGAGATCCACTACAAGCCAACTTGACACAAATGTGGGAAGCATTGGAGTCAACATGGGCCAGCATCCCTGTGGAACGCTTTCGACACCTTGTAGTCCATGCCCAGAGGAATTGAGGCTGTTCTGAGGGCAAAAGGGGGTGCAACTCAATATTAGGAAGGTGTTTCTAATGTTTTGTACACTCAGTGTATATATATATATATATATATATATATATATATATATATATATATATATATATATATATATATATATATAGCATGGGAAATGTTTTCTCTCGTAATAGACCTCTTGCTCATTCATCACTTGCTGTTCCCTTTTTTTTTTGCTCCCCGTTTTTTCATCAAAATCAGGGTCAAGCGCATTTGCCCTGGCGTTATAGGTTTGCTCCGTCATCAAAATTGTGCCACAGATTTCCTATTGTGTATTTGTAGATATGTCTTTGTATTTTTTTTTGTTTAAAATAAAAGGGATAAGAAACAAAATGTGTTGTGTGTGAAACAGCTGCAGTAATTGTTCAGCCAAACTGCTTAGTAGTAACACAGTGCATTAGAGACATTCTTTTCATTTTTGTTAGGGATGCAGCTCCGAAAGGGAAGTAAATAGTTTTTGAATATACTTCAGAGACACACAATTTGAGAAAAGCAACATAGCCAAATTATATTGTGGTATTTGGGGAAAGGGGACTGTAACAAAACAATGACCATGAAACACAATACACAGCATGCCCAACACCTAGCTACTGCCAATCCTGGAAAGTGGTTCACCTGCCACTGCAGGTCCCTGGCTAAATAGTTAAGAGCAGCCTAGCCTATAAGGCTCCAAAAATAGTATCATGAACAAACCCATGGGATAAAGTTGTTCGTATCTATCCATCGCATGACAACCAGTACAATTTCATCCCCTTATCCCACAGGGGAACACCTCATAAATTGACTTCTCTGGTGATTTGAGCTGGTCCTCTCCATACCTGTCAACATTGAGATTTCAAAATAAGGGAGCTTTTGTAAATTGTAATGTTAGTGGCCTAAATTGAAGTGGATACCTGCATAAGACAAAGGCATACAACTATTCAACTTTATTATAAGGTAGAATGATAGACTGTGATACGGTGTGCCTTCTAATTGCTGTTAAAAAGGAAAAATATCAAGCCAGAAAAACAACCAAGCTTCACAATAACATTCTCTCTTGGTCCCTGTGGTTCTTATTGTACTGTAGTTGTAGGTGGCTGATTTGGCAGCAGGCAATGCTTTGTAAACAGGTCCACTGTAGCTGATTTTGCACGACAGCAAAGCATACACAGTTGGTGTTGTTACTTTCATCACAAAACAGATCTAAAGGCTGAGTTTGGTACGGCACATTGACCTCGTCATCAAAGAACGAGCTATGGCACCTGCTTTATAACAAGAAAAAAACGTCATAAAAATAAAACAAAAGCCAAAATATACAACAACATGGTAATGCAACGTTATTCATTACACTGTACATATGTGACAGATCATTAATACCACTGTCAGTATTATCTTATTGTTAACTCTCTTCTATTTTAAATAAATACACTACTGTTGTATAGAAGCACATGTTATTGTAGCAGGATAGCTTGTGGGTGATGTCAGACCAGTAAGAACACCGGGCACAGTACTGGGGTTGAATGCGCTGGTGCATTTTAATTATAAATAAAAGATTTAAACAAACAAAACAAAACACTTATACAAAACAAAATGGCACGGTGGCCAAAACAAACAAACTAGATACAAAAACGAGTAATGTGCTGGTTTATAGCCAGCACAAGTAGCAATTGTTTTTATTCTTACTTTCTTTATCTCGTGACTCATGACTCACATCTCTCATTCTCCACTCTGAACACCAACCCCCGTCAGCAAAAGCTGCTTGTTTTTATATTGTGGCTGAAGGATTAACTGGCTATCAGTTACCTAGTTTATCCTTCGACTACATTCGGCACGGGGTTTCTAATACTCATGGTCAACAGCCAGTTTGTCAACAAGCACTCGCTGTTGACCACGCATTCTCACGATTTTATCTGGATGGGGCATTTTAACCCCATCCAGGCTGTCAAACAATAACAATAAAACAGTGTTTAAAATAAACACAAAACTGTACATTTAAATCATAGTAATATAAATAAACGCAGGGGTGGAGTTATTAATCAATCAATCTGAATTTCTAAAGCAATGTTGATGGTGAAATTGTAGTAGAATTGCCTTTCACTATATGACTTAGACTTTCCCAACAGAATACTTTGCAATTTGTGAGTCTGGGAACATGTCTACTCCAGAGTTGCTGAACTTGTCACAACATGTAAAGGTCTCCTCATTTGTAACTTTCTTGATCTCCGTTTTTTCCTTTGGCAGCGAAAGATGTTATAATTAAAGCGCTGGTTTTCTGAGCGTCGCTGGCTTTTAGTGTTTTTGTGATCTCTCGTGCTTCCCACAAACATCATTCTTGCTCCTAAGTCCCACTATTAAAATCAGTCCTGCATAGTTTACAAAAAAGTATGCCTTTTTCCAACATTGCTTAGGATTATGTGAGAATATGTTGCTGTGCAACACTTGGATATGGATATGGGCTGTATATTGCGGTACTAACCTCTGGTAAGCACTATTTATTGACAGCTGTCTCAAACTGAATTGCCTCATATTAGTTGTACACTTTAATGCAGATTAATAATTTGCATCGTTAGATTAGAATTGTACCGAGTCAGTCTAGCAGAAGGATATATTTCCCATTTATTTTTGTTTTGTTGGGTTTTTTCTGCGTATGCTAAATTTCCAGATGATTACAATGCTGATACTTGATTGTTTCTATTTAGACCTACTGTATGCAAGTATAAGCATTATGCAGAACCTAAATTGGCTTATTTTACAGTTTACTGAGCTGTGGTAGGCATTCTGTAAGCAGTAGCTATACATTTAACATAAATAGACAGCACTCCGCTATTTGTGTACAAGATATACCTAATGAGTTCCAAGATATATCACAAAAACAATTCTGCGCAATTTAATTGAAAAAAAACAGTGGTTTGGTTGTGTAATTTTTCTTACTGTGTTGTTAAAACCTGAAGGAGATATTTACTGCCAAGCTGAGCATGTCTTAATCTGAAAAAAAAAGGTTTGTAAAAACAGCCTAGCAATAAAATTGCACACGCTTCATAAAACACTATTTGATAGATATCACTTGCAGCATTAATAACTAATCGACAAAGGATGTAATTTCAGTTCTGTCAAGCAATATTAATCAAAAAGTCTTTAAAACAACATCTTGCTGATGGGAACTATGACAATGTGACACTGAAGAATTGGGAGATGGCAACATATATCTTCATGTGATTTCAAAGTAAACTCCATAAAACATACAGCTGTTTCATCCATCTTTAACATTTCACCACAAATTTTGACACGTGTGCTCGTCCAAGTTCCAATGTGAGAATCCTGTGTGCTTTGCGACAGATTGTTTTACACATCGTTTCAGTATGCATTATAGCTGACCATAGAATAGAGTACTTTGTTTCTATAAGGACTGTCACATGCATACTACATACAGAGCCAAAACCAGCAGTGAAGTATATTTTGACACAAGCAAACAAAATTTGATATACTTTATGATTTAGCATAGATAATATTGGTCTTACTAAGTGTCAGTTATAATTTTTTTTTATATTCTACTTCATCCCAGAAGAAAACCTATGATTTAGTTTAAATGCTAACAGCTATTGCCTTGGCTTCGTTTTATTTCTCTCCACTGTGCAGCATAATTTTAGCAGGATAAATACAGAAAAAAAGGAAAGAACATATGATAGTCTATAAGTTAATATGCACACTGTGATAGTTTATAAGTTAATATGCAGTTGACCCTGTCCCTTATGGTATATGAAAATTCAATTGGTTCTGACACAGGGTTAACTGTACATAAATGAGTGCTCAACTATACCCATTATTATAACTCGTTTCTAGCTAAACAGTTTTAAGTTGCACTTCATTTGGAATGTCATTCTCTCACCGCTGTTGAAAATAGTATGAATGTTATATTGTCGAATAACTCTTTTTCTTACACGGCGAGATGTATAGGAGTGAATAAATCAATTTTGGTTGGCTTAGAGGAGTTTGATCATTTTTCATTTAAAGTCTCAAATGGTTGGAACAGCATCGTCAGTATTAAGACCCTAATTTCAGATCTTGGGCACCAGATCACTGAACGACTCTCAGACGAGTCACTTCCTCCTCTTGTGCCCCGTCAGTCCAGCTGTGCTGACAGGACCCCACTGCTATATCTCAGCTGGATTTCCTGACTAATTAATATAAAAAGTGAAATGAAGACACTGTGCAGAATAAAATCTAAATAATAAGCATGCTTTTACTTTGATTCTTGAAAAGGAATGCTCTGCAGCCCTTCATCCATGCTATCCACAGGAGATAGATATGCATGTTCTTGAGGATAAAAGCATATTGACTAGGACAAAATTTACATTGAGATGTTCTGGAAGTCATTAAAAACAACCCTGCTGGATAGCTTGTTTTGCCCATGTCCTAGTGATCACTGTCTATATCTAAATATTCAGGTGACCTCCCCGTTAACTGCCTTCATTGTTTCAGGTACTGTGGCAGGTATAGAACATTATCAAAGTGGCAATTGTTCTCCCAGATAGTTTTGTGGACATGGTCAGGTTAGCATTAGTAATTTCAGTCTGTAAATTCAGTCTTTTTAACTGTAGTTATTAAGGTGTGCTAACTGAGAAATATATTTTATTCTCCATCCAGCATTAACCTAATTTCTCTGAGGAAAAAGGGTGCACATATATAGATTATCTCAAAAGGCACAATGCAATAATGCTTTGATGAGTTTGAAAGTGTTATTTATTCTGAAAAGGTCTTTGGCTGACTCGTATATTATTTCCCTGCTTGCGTGGTTTTAGCAGTTACCATTTAATTGCAACCATTCAGCTCTATTGTTTTGGAAGCGCAACAGATAGTCAATTAATGAGACCACAAAAATGAGAAAAGCGTGTTGGGGGACAACAGTTAAATATTGCTGTACACTTAGTGAGCAATTTCTAGGGACTTCATGTGTTTTTCTCTTTATTATCTTTGTGGTTAGAAATTGAAATGCACATTCGCATGTGCTTTTAATCAAATGGTTTTTGTTTTGTTTCATTTCTGTATTCTCGTTGTTCTTTAGTTGTAGGGTTAAGGATATAGTTGGCTGTCACTGAAATAGTTTTACACAGTTAGGATTTTCTTTTAGCCTGTCTTCAGACAAAATATATACTTTGCCCATTTGTTTGGCCATGTGAGAAGACCTTCTAGTGGTTAACTGGAAAGAATCGGTCAATAATGTGCTTTCTAACAAGCTCATTGTGGGTTGCTTATATAAAAGTATTCAATGATGGTCGCATTCTGACATATATTACACAATCCTATATAGTTTGTGTGACATTAAAAACAACTTTTAATTGATCTAGCCTAATGGATGTTAAGGTAATTCATTATATAGTATGAGTCTCCCTGTGATGTAATCAAAACATCATTTTAAGCACCCATAAAGAAACATCTACCTCACTGAATGACCTTCTGGTAAAGAACACACAATATTCATGCTTGACTGTTTGCCAAGATATAATCTTGTACTAATTTTAGTGTATGCCTATGGCTAGAAGAAAATAGTAGCCCTTTATATTGAGTTGGGTGTATTAAGTGGTTGTTCATATAGCTGGTGGGTACAACACTGAACAGTGAAAGTGGGCAGCAGTCTCAAGCAATGTTGTCCAGATGTTACATTGTAATGACATTCATTGATCTCTAGAAAAGATTCCTTAACAACAGCACTTAATTACATTGGACAGCATATTAGCCCGGTAAAACCCGTTGTTAAAGTATGTTTGTTTATTTATGTATTTATTATTATTTCAGAACAACCACCCAACCACCAAGGCCAGTCAGCCTTACAGCCAGTACCACCATTACACAAACAGCACCCGTCGCAGCAGCACCCGTGTGTCACCTCCCTCAACAGAAACTCCTTGACCAGTCGGAGGAAACAAAGCCCGGCCCCCCCGGCCGCACTACACGCCGAGCTGCAAACCACACCCGAATCCGTCCAGCTGCAGGACAGCTGGGTCCTAGGCAGCAATGTGCCGCTGGAGAGCAGGTGAGCTGCAGCCTCTACTTTTACCTTTACCTTTTGTGTTTTGTATGTGTATTGATTCCAGAATCCTGATGCCTCAGCTAGTGTGTAAATGGAGTCCTACAGTATGAAATATTTAAAACATAAATGGCTGACGCAGTTTACCGGTAGGTAAAGTTGTGCACAGCTGCTGAATTTTGAGGACATTGTTTCCTGTAAGTCTTGGTTTATTTATGAGCATTGTTTGTCCCAGAAATGTAGATAAGAACTTTAGATCTCTTACAAGAAATTGTCTAGATTTTAACACTGGTTTTACTGGCGTGGGCGTTTACAGTTTGACAACCTGTCAAAGAAACAGTTTGTCTGCGCACTGGAGAAAAATGTGCTGCTTTATGATGGCAGATCATAAAAGCGTGTGTGCCACTAATATCAATAAAGACACACCACTATGTGCAGGGTTTTTACTAATGGTTAAAGATAACCTGAATTTCTAAACATAAAAATAAGAGCAGTCCAAGCTTCAGCTATGTGTCTGCTTCGTGCTTTTGAAAAGGAGTAGTGTACCAAATCTATCTGACCTCAAATGGCCTGATGAGAGTTGTGGCTTAACCTTGATGTCTTCTATTTACAATATTTGTGCATGTATAGTTATAATGAGAGTATAAGTTTGTATCAACATATGTCATGGTCTCACAAAAACAGTATTTGAGTGGCAAAACTGACGTGGCAAATTAGAACTTTAGGTTACGGATGTAACCCTGGTTCCCTGAAAGAGAAGACGACCAACAACAATACTTTTGGGCTATGCCTGCCACAGGTCAGGTATTTACTGTGCATTTTATGTCAGAGCGGCCGATAGGCCCTCCGGGAGAGACGACCTTAGTCCCCTAACCTAACCCTCTGGAACATCTGGCCCTGAGGGCATTGTTTAAACACCGGAGGGTGTAAACCTGTGTATTGAAGCACTCAAGCACCAAGGACACTTAGTGAGGTAGAATACAGTAGTGGTGCACAGAAGAATCGGGGCACCGAGTGCAGGTGTTATCGGTGCTACTGCAAAGGCAGTAATAGGAAAAAATACAGGCCCACACACACAGCAGTTCAGCTATGGGGGAAAAACAGTCACCACGCCAGTCGGGTGAGCTGTAAACATTTTATTTTTTGTTTGTTTACCAAACGCGTCGAGGATGCAGGCTGAAAACAGTCGGCGGATTCAACTCAACAGCGGGGTGAAGCAGAGCTGGGTCCCAGTGGAGGAATCACGCTTACTCCTTTTTTTTTTTTTTAAACTGCAAGGCAGTAAAAGAAAACAACACATACACGCACACAACAGCAAAGCTGTGAGGGTAAAAAGAACAGTCACCAAGCGCACCGAGAGGGCGGGCAGAGACAATCCAGCGGAATCAACTCAACAGCGGTGCGCGGCAGAGGCGGGAGGATCACGTGTCTCTTTCTTTATTTTTTTTAATTTTTTTAACTTTTTTTTTAGCTGCAATAGCTAAAAAAGCAGACTACAATCGCAAAGCAATGTAGGCTGTTGAAAAGAAAAAGATTAAACACAGCACAGTTGTGCAGCGTTCATAGCTGAGTTCACAGAAGCAGAGTTTCTGATTCCAGGGAAGTGGCAAGCCAACTTCCAGCAATAAAAATTGCAGGGGAACTCCAGAAAACTCGAGAGAGCTATTTTCAGGCTTTCACTCGAGGCTCGATCACAGCAACTGGACAAGGGTGTCTAGCCTGGACTCCAAGACTACAGCGGAGTGGAGCACCATCTACAGGCAGAGGGCATCGAGGCACCGAGAGCGTAAGCACCGAGGGTACTGGGCGAGGATGCCTTGTCTGGATTGCATGTAGTCACACGACCGAAGCAGCGCATAGTTTGCAACGGAGTGGAGCACTGCCTACAGACAGGGGACATCGAGGGCACTGAAGCGCCGATGCAGTGGGGCCAAGAGTGCTTCTGTCTGGACTACGTGTCATCGCACAACTGGGCAGTGCGTAGCTTGCAACGGAGTAGCTTGCACAATCTACAAACAGTAGACCGAGTATGCGGGATGAGACAAGCCAGCTGATTCCAGCTGGCTGATTCCGGGTAAGTGGCAATCCAACTTCCAGCAAAAATTTGCAGGCAATAAAATTGCAAGCAATAATTGTAAGTGAACTCCAGAAAAAAACTCGAGTGAGAGCTCTTTATACAGACTAAATCACAGCAACTGGACAGTTTAGTATACTTACATTTACTTACCTGATGTGAGAAGCAAAAGAGGATGTGAGCCCTGCAGAGTGACAACTTATTCCCTCGGTAGGCGGGACCGAGGACGTCACTCCCCAGAGGGGCCTATCGGCAGCTCTGACATAAAATGCTCAGTAAATACCTGACCTGTGGCAGGCATATCCCGAAAGTATGTTGTGTAAGTTGTTGGTCATCTTCGAATTGAAAGGGAACCAGTTATGCATTAACTTGATGTGAGCCAAAACCGGCATGTGGCTGTGACTGTAACTTGTACTGTAACTGTCTTTTTTCAAATTAATAGAAATGCCAGCAGCCACTGTGGATTGCAGCATTCCTAAACTGAGTTGATCCACAAATGTATCCCTCTTTTAAATTAGCTAGGAGAAAAGTATTGCACCAACTATTTTAAACCAGGATACATTGATAATCCTAATATGACTCAGATACTTTCTAGCCGAGAATATGATCTTCATTTGGCTTTAAGCACATATAAGACACCAGTTTTGAAGTATTTAAAATAAAGAAATATACTACTAAATGCATAAGCTCATATGCATACAGGTAGGCAGCAGTTTCACATGCACCAGCATGCATAAGGGTTGAAGAAAAAAATTCTACTTCTTATTGTGGGATAATTAATTGCACCATTTGCATATTTTTTACCCCAAGGTGGCAAAAGCATATACATTTGAGAAAGTAACCCTACAGTAGGTTTTGTCGAAGTGATTACTGAAAGCATTGAATCAAAGGGTAGTATTTAAATTTGCTGTAAGTTTTACACATAATCTTAAATGAAGTCAATTACATTTGTCCATTTTATAAATTTGGGCATTGAAAGTCCTGTCAAGACTGCTTAAAACTGTGTTATCTGAAGAAAGTAAAGTGTGTTCAGTGGCTGATGGTATAATACAATAAAAAAAAGTATTTTTTACAGGTTTTGTGTTTTCATTAGTTTTTGCAGTTATTATTATAGTTATTGTAATTATTATAATGCCTACAATACAGTACATAAACAATGGCAATGGCAGATGCTGTTGTGGTATGAAAGATAAGTCTGTTAGAAAGGGACCAAAACAATATATGGAAGGTTTGGTTATTGTACTTATTTATTATTTGCCCATTTTTAAATGCTTCTTTTGAAATGAATTGCGTTCACTATTACATGTATTAATTACTGGTTTATCTTATTCTGCTTTTGGAATATAATTAGGGCTTCTAGTTTTCGGGTTTTATTTTTGATCATGTGATGTCCCTTTAAAGCTATTTTGAGCCGATCCGCTTTCTTAATCAAACACTAATTACCAAACAAAGTTATTTCTTTTTACCCTCATATCTTGATTGAGTTAACAAACGACGCGCATTGATCTCACCTGATTCTATTTGAACCTGCATTTCATTCTGGCTCTAATTGCTGAATTCAGCTGATTAATTTCCACTGCGTTAGTTTCTAGTATTGCGTCACTAATTTAAACAATCTGGTATTCAGTTAAGGCTTAACAACTATTAATTACGGTTTAAAGGGAGGCAGAGAGATGGAAAATAAAAACCAAAAACTAGAAGCCCTAAATATAATGTATTATAGTACAATTTTAGAGTCAATGTGTAATCCCATCAAGTCAGTTACTCTTTGACAAGTAAGTATTCAATAATTGAAAATCTGATCATTTTTCTATTATTATATTTAACAAACCTTCCTATCTCATGTCAATATTTTTATGTATATGACATATCAATTAGTGTAACTTGAAAGTAGATACAAATAAAAAGTAAACATTTTCCTTCATAGTTAAAAGTGCAATTAAAACACACATTGGATGCATTTTTACACATCCTGGTCTGGACAAATGTACCTGAGCACCGTCTGGAAACTTTCCAGTTTGTGGTGTTAAAAATATCCATTAGATATTTTACTAATTAAGTCATGTTCTTAAAATAGGTGAGCTCTAATAAGGTTTTTTTTAGTTTGTAAAGGTAATTTATGATAGTTTTATATTGGATGGGCAAAATAGTCCAATGGCTTGTAAACAGTTGCCAACTTGACTCAGATTTATAAACATACACTACACACATACACACTAACAACATGTTACTATGCACAGTTGTCTTTCATAGTTAGTGTAGTGGAGTCTTGCTGTCTCACACTACATTGATTATTTCAAGATTATAACTGCGTATGTTTCCAGAAACTCAAACACATTTGTCCTTTAATTTACTCAGCTAATTGGTTTTCAAAACTTAAAATCTTTCATGTTCTAGTCGTAAAAATCACAAGTGGCAGCTGTTTTGCTGCACATCTATACATAGATTTCTAGTTCTCACATTGTGACTGTGCCACAGTTTCAGTTTCAACTTCTATAAATAAAACAGATTTAGCCTTAGCAATTTGAGGGAGGGGAAACAGGCCTTATTTTTAAGACAATGTTACTTTACCTTTTAAAACAACACTTTTCTAAGCAATATCTCTGCCTTCACATTCGCTGATTGATTTTGTAAATCTCAATTATCCCAATTAGAAACAATCATCAGTTGCATGAATCACAGGATATGTGTGCACTAACTTTTAACAAAAACAATGGTTCAAGGTTGTTGCTGTTGTTTTTTTTGTTTTGTTGCTGTTTTTATTGGTGCTTTGTATGAATATTACATAACCTGAGGCCTGATTTATTTATCATTTCACAAGACAGATAATTTAGTTTTGGGTTAAAAGCAGCGCTAGCTCAGTTATTTTTTATTTCTAATTTGTTTTTATGTATACATATGTACACAGCGCTCCAGATAAGGTTCTGGGTCTGGGAGTAACGTACCCTCTAATTTAAACACTGAGAGAGTAAAGTGTATTTTCATGGGGTAAAATGCAACATTACCTTGAAGTCATGAGTAATCTCAATTTAAATACTGTACAATCTTTAATGGTAATGGGGTAGGCATTAAAACGGAGCCTTGCATTTTAACTGCAATATTACTTTGAACTACCACGCATGTGTTCTAAAAGGTTCTTTATCGGTTCAACACATTTTTTTCAAGGTAGCACACTGACTCTGCAAATGAATTACATTACTTATATTTTAACATTCAATTCTTAAACTGAGTGAACATGTTAAAACTTCAATATAAAGCCATGCATATAAATAAAAAATGCATTAATAAATTATAAAATAACAACAACTTCGATGTATATATATAGTGCCTTAGGTGCAGACCTGCACATCAAGGCGCTTTATTTACACAGTTAAAAAAAAAATACAATATCTAAAAGAGAAATAAACAAACCAATAAAATCATAAAATCTGGACATAAACACAAAAACAGATTTGGCTATAAAAGCTTCTTGTTTACATATGAATGAAACTGAACACTGTCTGTGGATGAACTCACCCAGGGGCAACATGTAGATGTTAAAGAGCAGTGGGCCCAAATCCAAGCCTTGGGGGACACCAGAATTAATGAGTTAGTGGAGATTCATCAAATTTAACATATTGTGTTTGTCCCGACAGATAAGACACAAACCAATCAAGAACAACACCATCTATCCTGACAACAGATTTTAGTCTGTACAAGAGTATAGAGTGGTTGACAGTATCGTAGGCAGCTGATAGGTCCAAAGACAGATGTGGTGAACCCAAGTCAGAATTTAACAACATATTTAAGACACAAACTAAATGTGTGATTAGGCCTGAAGCCAGATTGAAAGAGCTCAGATATGCTGTTAGTGGTAAGATGGTCTTGTAGTTGTTTGGCCACAATACGTTCTAATGTTTTAGAGACAAAGACGAAAGATTTGAAATGGGACGGTAGTTATTAAGACAGGAGGCATCAACGGAATGCTTTTTTAGAACACAGGTAACTATTGCAGTTTTGAGAACAGAAGGAACGTGACCAAGAGATAAAGAAAGATTAATAATATGAGTTAAGGCTGGAGCAAGATCCTTCCCATAGCGAGTTAATTTTGAAGGCCATGGGTCAAGGGAACAGGTTGTGGGCTTAGATTTAGTAATCAAGTCAAGAATCTCATCTGGGTTAGTATAGGAGAAATGGATAAACTTTTGGTGTATTGGGCAACACTGAAGAGGGAGGACAAGCGTAAGTTCACCAAACCCATTCACACGTTTGATTTGGCATAGCTGCAGAGCTCCCCTTACACTCCGACTGTTAATTATTTGTTTGTTAACATTTATGTATTTTTTTACTTTTGTTTTTGTTAAATCTAGGAAAAAATATGTGATTTACATTAAATCCGGAAAAACAGCTGTTAAAACATTAGTTATTTTTTTTATTGTTATTTTACCCTTGTCGTCCCGTACATGGCAGCCCTCATTTCAGCTCTGTTCACTACAGTTTCACTCACACTCACCATTTCAAACATCATTTCTCTGGTTGTACAAGTCCTAGAGTGATCATCAATGGCTCATTTGAAAGTTAAGAACTTGGACTAATTAGCTGCCATTTATGTATTTATTTAAAATGTTCTGTCATTTAATTTATTTTTTTTTTTGTTAATTTTTTTTTTACAGAACTGCCCCTTTAGTCATCGTTGCGCCCCCATTACTCTAGAGCAGTGTTTCCCAAACTTTTTGATTGGCGACCCAAATAACAAAATGATTCACTATTTGGTATTTTAACTGAAATACTTCTCAACCAATCAAAAAGCCATGTTTCATTTATTTGTAACTACACTATATAATCATTCAGGCTTTGATAGTTTTACAGCTTGGTTAAATGTTTGCTTTTATCAAATTAATTATTAGTAAAAAATAAAAAAAAGGTATTGAACTAACATATTGTAACGACGAGGCAGACGAACCTGTAGGAGGTGCCACTACTATGGGCAGTCTTTCACACGACAGCCAGCCCAGGTTTTTGAGAGAAGGTTCCCCTTAATTCTTTAAAGTACGTGCAATTAACGTCATATTTTTTAGATTGTTTGGAGACCCATCAGAAACTAAGTAAGGATACTAAAACACATTAGTAAGTTAGTCCAGCAATTTCTGTAGACTAAAATATCGTACTAACTAGGAACAAATATGAAAAATCCCAAAATGTATAGTCAACTTTTATGAAATATTGATAACCAAAAATTATATAAAATGATCTTAAATTTTATGGGGGAAAAAAAGCACAAAAAAGTGTCAACATGCAACAAAACCAGATTCATCCTTATTCAACTTTATTCAACTTATTCAACTTACTCAACAGGACTATTTTATATAAAAATATATATATATATATATATATTAATAATAAATAACTCCAGTACGAATTTCCATTGTCTTTACTTTCAGCCTCTTCCACATATTTTTTTTTTAATTTGCTGCTGTATCTGGACGTCTCTAAGGGAAGGCAGCATTAAATCTGCTTACAGTTATATTCCATGCAGTTGTGTGCTGCAGAATGGCTGTGGAATCCTGTCGACCCATCCTCCACAGTTTCAATAAAATATATATAAATCACAACACTGCAGATTAAATATATTTAACCCTGCATGCACATACAATATATATATATATATATATATATATATATATATATATATATATATATATTATTTATTTATTTATTTATTTATTTATTTATTTATTTATTTATTTTATTAAATAACAATACTTCACTAATGCAAATAAAGAAACAATAATATTGTATTATTGATCGCCTTGCTATATCAACATAAAGCATCTGACTCTCTCCATACACAGAATATTGCATTTATTATATAGATTTAACTTCCAAAGCAGGGCCGACGTCAGCACCCGGGCAACCCCCCCAGGGCCCCGACGACAGATGGGGGCCCACACACATACAGAAATGAAATTACAAATGTGACTAAATGCCTGGGTCCCACAAAAACCTGCCGCCAGCCCTGTTTCAAAGATTTGGGTTGATAGATAGGTAAATTGGTAGGCTGGTACAGTAGGTTGAGGGGGACTAAGACTGCACAGAGAAATCCTAAAAGATCAAGAATCCAGTCGCGTTTTCACCAATTACAAACACGCATTGCAATGCATATTTAAATACTATATTTGTGAGGCAGTGTGGTCCAGTGGTTAAAGTGAAATTTCCCCCTTAGTTTTCCCCTTAAATGTTCTCTAAGTTTAACAACTTAAAGGAAATCTCTTAATGGAAACTTAAGTTGTACTTAAGTATTTCCTTTAAGTTAGTTAACCATTGCACAAAATGACTTAAAGGGAAAATTAAGTGAAAATACTTAAATGTCGTATTGAGGTCCCTTAAGTCGAAAAAAACCCAAAAATGGTAATGGCAGCGTTTTTGGAAATTGAAGAGGACAGAGCCACACTTCACAGAAGGATTTTAATAAAATTAATAAAAATCGATTTGACTGAAATTCTGTCTTTCAAATGTCTGCAATGCTGGAAGCAGATTTACAACCACGAATAAGAAGAAATCACGCACTGCTCCCTGTTCTGCAAATACTGGTAGCACTTGGTTTTTTTGCAACTGGTAGCTTCCAAGCAATTGTTGGAGAAATATTCCATATACACAAATCTACTGTTAGCAGAATAGTTCAATGCGCTATGTCGAAGGGTTGGACATTTCATCAACTTTCTGAATAACGACATGCAAAGGGACTATGCTGTGGATTTCCACACAGTCGCTGGATTTCTCAGGATTGCGGGCGTTATAGATGGCACCCACATCAGAATACAGGCACCACATGAATTCGAGGAAACCTACGTTAACAGAAATAATTACCATTCAATTAACGTGCAATGCATTTGCGATCCATCCTGCCTAATTACCAATGTCACTGCCTCTTGGCCTGGGAGTAACCATGATGCGAGAATTTTAAAGGAGAGCAAGATCGACAGATTTTGAAGAAGGGAGATACATGGGACTTCTGTTTGGGGACAGTGGTTACCCTTGCTGCTCCTGGCCGATGACACCATTTCTTAACCCATCAAATCCTTCTCAGGTAACTTTCAAGTTATTTTAATTAATACAGCTACATATTATTGTATTTACACATTCATTCTATATATTGTTACTATATTGATTTTTTGTTCTTGCATGTATTGACACAACTTGTATTTACTTAATTATAACTATCGTATTTGCTCTTACTTGTAATTATATTTTATTTTTGTGTGTATCTGTATTGTAATACTCTGTAACCACTGCAAGGGTGTCTGCTAAGCAAATAAATAATAATATAATTACAGGAGAATTTCAACTCATCTATTGCCAAAACACACATGATCATAAAAGTGGTTTTTGGTCAGCTGAAGAGGTCACTGCCTTCATACAGAGCTCCATGTAAGTCCAGGACGAGCAGAATAATAATAGCATAAGCAGTGCTGTTCAACATTTCAAAGAAACCCGGCCTCCCAGACATCGAGGAAGACAACAGCCATAATGAGGAGGAACGGGCACAGGGATGCGAAGATGGGCAAGACATTTGCACTCAAGGAGATGGCTTATTTATAAGAGATGCCATCGTAAATTTGTTTTTTCAGTTTAATTTTTCCATTTTTTAAAAGATTAATTTAAATCTATCCTGGGAAATCCAGCGACTTTTTTGAAATCCACAGCATTATTCCGTTATTCGGAAGTGAATTCTTGTTTGTCGTTGTAAATCTAATTCCAGCATTGCAGCCATTTAAAAAGACAGAACTTTTAGTCAACTCGATAGTTTTTTTTATTTATTTATTTATTTTTTTATTACTTGCTTGTCATCCATTATATCCAAAGGATTTTCTATGTCCCTGAAAATTCTTCTGCACTCAAATGTGTTAAAAATAACTAATAATGTGTTGTTTTTTTACACATTACTGAGTGTGATTAAGGACAACACATTTTGTGTTCATTTTAACACAGGCACTGTGTTGGAATATTAGGAGAAACACAGGAACCACGTTGGAGAGACCATATTGATAGATAGATAGATAGATAGATAGATAGATAGATAGATAGATAGATAGATAGATAGATAGATATTAGTGCTGTTGATACAAATGATAAAAGTACCTTGCAGTTATTTACCGTCAAAAATGTGCTGTGCTGCACGAGCCAGAATCTCATGGGACAGAAAAAAAGGCAAGCACATCATTCTGAAATGCCTCTCTTAAAAGGTACGCAACTACTCAAAAGGTTGTATAGTGATTTTTATATAGATTGTATATACAATTTTAAAATATATATGGTAGCATGTTGCTACCTACAACTCTTAATTTGCTACTAGTATTTTTTTTTGCAGTAGCATTTTTCTGATACCATATGCTGCAGTATATGACCAACCCTAAGTGAACACATACCTGTACATAATTACCGGTATTCGTTTTTTTTAACACATACATTATTAGTGTCTTTCATAAAACGGGAAACCATTGCTAATAGAGCTTCCCGATAGATGACTGAGGTTTGTACCGCCCCATGTAGATACGCGCAAGGCCTACAGCAAATCGTATTGGACAGTGGAGTACTAATACCTAGAAAAACGTGGATACAATTTCAAGGTATGAAGTTTATTTTATAGAACAAAAGTCAAATTAAATAACTGTTAAAAACATTACGATTTTAGAGAACAGGCAATGGCCTAACAGGATATTAACTTTATTCAGTGTCTGTAAAATGCTAATTTAATCTGTCATGGAGAGTATGTTGTTATAATGTTAACTCTAGTTTCAACCACGCTAAAAATGAACACATAATAAGTAGATAATTATTACTATTAATAATAATAATTCAAATTCTGACTAAAAAAAAACAAAAAACAGAAAAACAGGAGCAAATAGCTAGCTATAATGTTACCATGACCCAAGTAACATCTTCCTTGTTTTATCAGTATGAATAATAGACGAAATACAATCTTGAGGTGCATTAATTATCTATCTGTTTTCTTTTTATAATAGATTATCACTACCTTGCATACTTATCCTGTTTAACTAGTGAAACGTGTGCTTTAACACAATATGTTATATATATACAGTATATATATATATATATATATATATATATATATATATATATATATATATATATATATACACACACACACACACACACGGCTAACTAATGTCACTGTTTAATAAAACAAACCCAGTTATTAAAACCTTGGTTGATATCCATTATTCTGTTGATACTTATTTGTTAATTTCTTCAAAATTGTACCGCTTGAAAATTGAATTAGCTTTCATTTTCAAAACAGCTTGGTTGTGGTTGTAACCTTATAATTTATAAAGTCATACAATGCAGGATTCAATGATAATGTGGCACATGTTACTTTTTTTTTAAAATCGCTGTCTTTATAGGTGTGTATGATTTGTTAGTTACCGAAATCTCAGTCAACAACTGAAGACATAAGAGGATAATTTCATAGCACTTAATATGCACTGATGAAACATAACCTGGTTAACTGTACGATGGCATATCAAATGCTTAGATGACAGATATGATTGCATTCTTGTAGAACTTAAGGATAAAACAAAATACATTTCGACAGGAATTGCATTAGTTCCATTACTTAGATGAGCACAAGGTGGTTTCAATAAATACTTTCTGATACAGTTTCACTTTCTAGGTAATTTCCCCTCAGATATGTATTTGGGATTAAATCATGTCACTGGCTGCAACGCATGTTAGTCATCATGGGAAGCAGCTGTTTAAGGAAGAAGGCATTAAAAAGAAAAAAATGCAGGTGAAATTACTTGAAGTGCAGGGCAACGTGAAAGTAGGCATGCTATAGCTCTCATTGACCTGCAAAGTGATTACAAGTGCACAACAGGTATAATTTACCAAATTGCTAATATCCCTTTAATACTCAAGAAGCGTTCATTTACATTAAACTGTGTTTTAATTAACAAATGTAAATGTTGAAACCGTGAATTTAAAAGTAAATACATACAAGTGCCGATTACTTTATGATTTATTATACAAAATTTACTGACCAATCTGCAGTTTCAACTGTGTGGTTTTATACAACAGGTATAATTTAGTAAGTATTCACCTCCCTTGGACATTTTCACAGTTTGTTGTGTTACAACCTGAAATCTTGATGCATTTAAATGGGATTTTTTTCCCTTTGATTTACACAACCTACTCAACACTTTCAATGTGTGAAAAAATGGGGGGGTGAAAAAACAAATCAAATAAAAATAAAAACCTGAAAAGTCTTCAGAATTCACACAATAAGTTAAATGGAGTCCATCTGTGTGCAAGTGGTTCACATGATTTCAGATTAAATACACCTGCCTCTGTAAGGTCCCACAGTTGGGTAGTGCATTCAAAGCAAACATACTATCATGAAGACCAAGGAGCTTTCAAAACAACTCCGGGATAAAGTTGTGGAAAGGCACAGATCAGGGGAGGGGTATAAAAAGATTTGAAAGGCATTGAATATCCCTTGGAGCAAGTGGAAGGTATACAGCACCACCCAGAATCTGCTTAGAGCAGGCAGTCCTCTCAAATTGAGCAGCCGGGTAAGAAGAGCATTGGTCAGAGAAGCCAGCAAGAGGCCAATGACAAATCTGAAAGACCTACAGCGTTCCATGGCTGAGATGGAAGAAACTGTCCATGTGTCAACAATAGTTCAAGTACTCCACAAATCTAGCCTGTATGGAAGAGTGGCAAGAAGGAAGCCATTTCTGAAAAAAAGTCTATGTAAAATCCCGCTTGGAATTTGCAAAAAGGCATGTGGGAGACTCTGAAAAGATGTGGCAAAAGATTCTGTGGTCCGATGAAACAAAAATTGAACTATTTGGCCTAAATGCAAAGCGTTATGTCTGGCGCAAACCCAACACAGCACATCACCCTGGTAACACCATCCCTACTGTGAAGCAGCATCATGCTATGAGGATGCTTTTCATTGGCAGGGACTGGGAAGCTTGTCAGGGTAGAGGGCAAAATGGATGGAGCTAAATACAGGCAAATCCTTGAGGAAAACCTGCTTCAGTCTGCAAAAGACCTAAGACTGGGACAGACATTCACCTTTCAGCAGGACAATGACCCCAAGCACACAACCTAAGCGACACTGGAGTGGCTTAAAAACAAGAAAGTGAATGTCCTAGAGTGGCTCAGTTAAAGCCTGGACTTGAATCCGATTGAGAATCTGTGGCAAGTCTTGAAGATTGCTGTCCACCAGCGATCCCCATCCAACTTGACAGAGCTTGAACAATTTTGCCAAGAAGAATGGGCGAATGTTGCATGATCCAGATGTGCAAACCTGGACTTACCCCAAAAGACTCACAGCTGTAATTGCTTCCAAGGGTGGTTCTACCGAGGATTGACTCAGGGGGGTGAATACTTATCTAACAAAGACATTTCAGTTTTTTTTTGTTTTTTTCATTAACTGTTGTTTCACAATAAAAATTCCCTTGTCTCTTCAAAGTGTTGAGTAGGTTGTGTAAATCAAAGGAAAAAAAAATCCCATTTAATGCATGAAGATTTCAGGTTGTAACACATGTGAAAACGTCCAAGGGGGTGAATACTTACTATAGGCACTGTATATATATATATATATATATATATATATATATATATATATATATATATATATATATATATATATATATATATATATATATATACACCATAGTTTTGTTCTATACATCTTTTTTTCTATTCTATTTTATTTTTCATTATAAAGAGATGCATCAATTAGATGGAACAAAGGACAATAAAAACATTAGGTTTCTTACCCTGGTTCCCTGAAAAAGAAATGTCAACCATTACGAGTTGGGAAATGACCCTTGTGTCACATATTTAAAAAGCTGCCTGATAGGCCCGATGTGACCACGTGTCTGTTGCATTCTGGAGCAAGACGCTACGTCACACAGCAACCTTCGCAGTATGGCAATGAAGGCGAGCTAGAGACCTCGCAAATTTAATGGTTGACATAATTGAGACCTATCAATGTAACACCTCATTAAGTCTCTGAAGGGGGGCGGGTGGAACACCTCCAATTCATTCGACTGGTTCAAGTGAAACTGTGAAACAACCTTAGGCAGAAAAGCCGGGTTAGTGCGTAAAGTAACATTATCACCGCTGCTGGCAAAGTGCAAACAGGAACCCTCTATGGAAAGGGCCTGTAACTCACTGACACGTTTGGCTGACGTGACAGCCAGGAGAAAAGCTGTCTTAAAAGACAAGTATTTAGGGTCCACTAAATGCAGAGGCTCGAAGGGAGCCTTCGTAAGAGCCTCTAGAACCAAGTCCAGATGCGAGGAAGGAACCATTGGTTAAAGGGGAGGGCGGAGCCGCCTAGCCCCTTTTAAAAACTGCACTGCCAGAAAATGAGCTCTGGGAGACACAGAGTCAGTTTTGACGTGGCACACAGATATAGCAGCCAGGTACACCTTCAACATAGAGGGGGGAGTTACCCTCCTCAAGGAGGCTTTGTAGAAACTGCAAAACAGCTGACATGGGGCAGAAGGTAGGGTCATGGGCTCTTGCCAAGCACCACTCCTGGAAAATCCTCCTGGTTCGAAACCCCCGGCAGGTGGACTGCCCTGAGGGAGAGAAGAAGCGGTTGTGCTCAGGTGAGCAACTGGAACGCCACTTGGACCGTAGCCCCCCCTGGCGATTGACATATGCCACGACAGTGGTACTGTCCGACTATAAGAGAACTACCATTGCATCCAAAGGAAGGGGCAAGCCGGCTTCCGAGGAGGTACTTTTATTACCAAAAACAGTCTCCTAAGAGAAAGAGATTCTCACGAAAATGGAGCAAGTGAAGACATGTCTGCTCAGCTTGGAGTGAGGAATCAAATGGCCTATCAAGCAGCTTTTTAAATATTTGCTCAGGTCATGTGACACGAGGGTCATTTCCCAACTCGCAGTGGTTGATATTTCGAGATTGAAAGGGAACTATTCATGTCTAATATGTACAATTGAAAATCAGATATTTTTTTACAGGTAAGATTGTAAAAAATAGTTCAGTGGTTCATTTTTTTCATCTTTGTGAAATGGAAATATGCTGGATCAGGATACCAAAAGAACGCAAACATTATAATGTGATGTAAGGATTTTGCCTTGTACTTAGGCAATTGATGACCCTCCAAAAACTTTACACCTCTTCTTACAAGGTGCAAACCATTCTAGAAGTGAGCTGTATAAAAGCACTCACCTGCAGAGACCTGTCATTGGCTTCAGGATGGCTGCTGTGGTACACTTCCTGATGCAGGGACACTTGGCTCTTGTTGAGGAGAGGCAGGAACGCATTCGGAGGCAAAGGGCAAGACGAAGAAGACACCGCATATTCAGTTCCAGCGACACTTTGTTTGGGATGCCAGAGGATGTGATGCTAAAGCATTATCGTCTCACTCCATAGGTCATCCTTGACATCATAGCTAAATTGAGGGATGAGCTAGATCCCAGCATCATTCTAGGGACCGCTATCCCTGCACATGTGAAAGTGCTGTGTTCTCTGCACTACCTAGCCTCTGGTTCCTTTCAGACCACAGTTGGAATGTGTGGGGGGCTAACCCAATCCACCTTTTTCTGGAAAACTTTGTTATATTTCTGGAAGGAGAATCCATCCAGTAATCAACACATCATAACCAAGCTCCATAAAAGCTCTGTGTGGCTTTCATTCATGTTGCTTCTTTTGTTTGACCTCTCAGTTGCGTGCGGCGAGGCCAAACAGGAAGATGGCTGTCTTTAGGGCCTGGAGGAAGGGCTACCCTCAGCCATGGATTCCTAAGGTTTCCTCCTACCACCGAGTAGGCTTTTTTATCCTTACCTGAGTGCCGAGCGGTTCGTATTTAGTTTCTGCAGGGTGTGTGGCAGGCCGAGGGGGTCGGGCCCGTGTTTCAGCTGCTTACTTTTCATTCATCCTTTTCCTATTTTTGGCAGTCATGGTTTGGCAGCTTTGAGAACTTTGCTGCCCTTCGTCGGACATTTTTTTTTGGTTTGTATTTTCGTGCTCCACAAATGTCATACAGTGACTACTGCTCCCTGTACTCTGCAAGCGTGGCTGCGCTCATTGAGACCCTCATTATCATAATTGCAGATTATTATTTGTGCATGTTGAGTAATTTGCATTGCTCTTAAGCTTACATAGGGCGCAGTGCAAAATAGTTTTGCCTGGCTGCAATGCAATTTGAATTTTGCATCCGCAATTATTTGCATTGCACCTATACTTACATCACCCCCTTAATGTATTTAATCATTTTTTTTAATGTTTCAAAAATAATACACACTTTATTTATATCTTTTAACTCACAGCCTTATTTACCAATGTCACATGACCAAAAATAGTTTGCACTATTAACAACAAACGGGCCAATAGTTAGTAGTCAGTAGTAAAATAACTATTGCCTTCTGAAAACTTGGGTCAAAAAAGTGTTTGTGATAAAAAAAAAAATTAAAAGAAAACATATTCCACCTTTACTGTATATTTAAATCTACTGTAATTGCATTTATACTTAATTTATTTAAGAATAATGTTCAGACTAAGTGAGTCTTAATTGTTGACAGTGGCAACTGTAATGACAAGTTTGTATCAATCAGGAATGCTTGGAGGAGAGTATATTAATGCTATTGAGAACACTGGTATATTAATCATTTTTAAATGTGGCTGTACTGGATTGTAGATGGCTGTTTTAAATGAATACATGAATGCTGAGATTGGTAATAAGCCTCCAAAAAAATATGTTTATAGCATTTTTGAGTGCTGACTGGCATGTACTGTATGTGCAAGAAAGCTCTAGACAGGGAGGACAAGAACCATACATTACTTTCACATTGGAGCCTGCTAGGAACAGACTAATCATTAAAAAAAATACCAACCGATACTCACTGGGGGATCATCTAAAAATACTGCAGCACCATGCCAATGTTCCACTCGCACCTGCTGCGTTTGCTCTGGTAGTGCTATAACAGGTGTTGCTGAAATAGCAGTGTTGAGGTGTTTTTAGGCCATCTCCCGTTGTGTCTGTGTCATTGTTCCTCTGATTAATCAAAATCGTCGTAGCTAAAGTTCACAATGTTTAAATCCTTAATGTCTAGATTAAAATAAAGCTGTTTTTGGCTCTCACTTTAGTTTCTATTAATGGGCACGGAAAGGTCTGATGTGAAGCATTTCTAATGGTTTCAATCGTCTTTCTGCTTGAAACATTGAACTTCTGGTGATGAAGTGGTCAGTGCTTTCAGAACAGGAGCGGCTGAAAAAAAATCTATAGTGTTGCTTGTTTCAAAGCGGCATTCAAAAACATGAAGAGAGATATCTGGATTAGCATAGTAATTATAAATGGTTCAAAAGTTTACACAGTTACAGCATTTGCAAATCTGGTCCAAAAAAGGTAATCTTGTCAAATGAGAACAAGGGCCAGTGTGAGGCAGTGCCTGTATGAGAAAAATAAATTATATTCAAAAGTCCCTTGCAATGTAATTTATGGTTAAATAATGAAATCTTTTATTGAATATTTAACATTTTATGGTTTTTAGATAGCATTTTTTGAAATCATTGTGAAGCAAGTTTAAAATGCAATTAAAGTAAATTATACTTAAACATTAAACTGTTATGGTACTTTTTAGAATACATTCACAAATATTAAGCAATAAGCACTAATTATATAAATGATTAAAATATAAATTATTTAATTATTGTTTTGTAATTTCAATTCTAGTATCAAAAATTCCATGTGAATGTATTTATACATTTCATTTTAGTCTGATAATTTCAATTCAAGATAAAAAATGAGAAATGAAGAAAAAACACATGCAATTACGTAATCTTACATTAAGAAGATTTAAAAAGATATTTTCCTTAAATTGGATTATGTTGTTAATACAAATCGATTACTATTGCAATACCTGGAGAGAGCATTTGATACCATATCCCTGAGTGGTTTTGTTATTATTCGTTATGTCCATCTCAGCAATATGTATACATTTGCTGAAGTCAACGTAAAAAAAAGGGACTACCACTCCCCAGTAGCAGTGGTTGCTTGTAATTAGTGAGGCCCTGTCACTCTAATGTTATCTGGTTTTACCGTGCAGTAATTATTTAAAAAAATATATATATTTCTTGTTTGTTGTAGTATTTAAGTCCCTTTTTGTAACACATGCCTGTGCTCGCATACATACAATAGAGTAGTGTTTAGAAGGCCAGGATGTGGTGGGAAACCCCTGTGAGGGCTGTGTGTACATTGTAATCTGAGCCTTCGGAAGCGCCCATAAGGACCTCTGTGAGTGTTCAGAGTACATCTCCAGGAATACTCACCCCAGCATAGCTCTCCAGGGCCTGGAATGCATCTTTTCAACTGAGCAACTCTGCATCAAAGACAGCTAAAACACAGAGCGTTCCCTTTTCATTACCGGTCAACCAGCACTTCAGGGATTTAAATGCTCCTTTGGTTCATTATCTCATGAGAATATATATTACAAGAACAGCCACAGCCATAGTTCTAATATTAATAGTATTTCTACATAGGCTTGATTTGATAGGTCAAATTAATTAATAGATAAAAGATAAAAGTTATAATTGTAAGGGAACATTTTGTGCCCCATTGTTTATGAAGGGAATGAAATAATGGTTACATCTAAAACTAGAGGGACTCGGCTCATAACTGCAACAAGTTGTTTTTGCTAGTTTTATATTATTAATGTTTGATTTTTTTTTTTTCACTCTCTTCAAAATGTATGTCTTAATTATATTTGTACCATAACATCTGCAGTACAACCATTTATCCATTTATGATGAACTTGGTAATGACATTCTTTATCAGAGGAATTTATAGGCCCCTTTACAGTCTGTATTTTTTTATTGTTTGTTAAATATGGCTCACTCACTGCTTATAAATTCTGGTAATAGGGACACTGCAGTGTGTTGCTACTAGCTATGAATGTAATGAACTGCAGCTCCCATCCATCGCTCTGATACAGATAACAGTGGATTCCCTCCCTGTCGTTTCAAGCTCACTTCCTCACTCTGGCCAGCCTTAGCTTGGTTCCCCTCCAGCAGCCATCCAATCTCTCACTATTGTAAGTCTCCTGGTGGGCCTCCTCCCAGGACTATGCACATTAACCTTATTTGAATGTCTTCTCATATACAATAGCATTGCATTTTCTTAATACTCGTTATAGACATATTATTTTTGTTTTCTGGCAGTCTTTGCTGGCAGTGTTTCATGTGGTTCCTGATTTAACATATACTCACAAATCAATCTGTCCCATTCCTGATGTGGAGGGGAGTAGAGCAATGTCAATAGACACATATAGAATGTGCATTTTATGGAAAGTTGTTCCTTTTGAAAGGTGTTTTTTCCTTTTCTCTCCCTGTGGTGCCTAGGGATATTAATTCAAATTTAAGTATGAATTTAAATTATTCAGTTGTGTCTCATGCCTGGCCCAGCATTATACTATACTGTGTAGGGGTCCTACTTAAGAGCCTGAAGAATGTTCCCTTTTTTCTTTTTTTTTTTTAATACATTCACAGAACTTAGGAACAGCACCACTCTGATCATTGTGTGGGGAAATAATAGACACAGCACAGAACCTGTAACATACATTCCAGTTCTATAACTTCCCACCAAGATGTTTTTATTTTTTATAGATTTTTAATCTGAATATACTTGGTTTATTCTCAGGGGGGAAACACAAAACTTCAACACTTTGTAAATGCACTATTGTGAATATTGCAGTAAGGTGAATAACAACATGCTAATTGCTTGTCTTATCTCATTTCCATGTGTAGAGCATTAGCAAAGCAAGCAGTTCTCGAAAACGGGCATGACAACCTTATAGAGATGGATGTATTTACTCCACCGTGCCACGACGGCGGTTATGGGGATGGGTATGTTATTCTAAGTGTTCACATGATGCTAGCTGTTGATATGGAAATCCTAACATTGTAAAAATAATGATAGGGGAAAAGCTTATTACTCCTGTGCAAGATTACTTGACCAAAACAAATTCTGATTTCTTTCTTGTTAAATTTAAATGGAAAAATGATTGTACATATTTTTTAGGTTGTACATTATTAGTTTGCAGCTTCCTGCTATACCTGATTTGAATGACAATTTTAAAAAGATACAGTATACTTGAAATGTATTTTTGTTTACGACTGTAAGTCGCCCTGGATAACGGCGTCTGCTAAGAAATAAATAATAATAATAATAATAATAATAATAATAATAATAATAATAATAATAATAATAATAATAATATAGTAGATGTTGGGAATTTCTATAAAAGCCGCACTTAAAAATGGTCTAAATCAATTTCACTACCCACTTTAAGTATGCTTTTCGGTGACTGTTTTTATTGGTTAGCTATTTCTATTTTTTATTGTAGTTCTATGACATTTAAACATTGAAAGCTTTGAAGACTAATAAGTGCATTAAAACATAAAGGATATATGTCTATTAAAAAAAAGAAAACAAGATGCTCGTTTGGACATATACATTACAACTAGTGTCCGAAGTATATGTTTTTTAAGTAATTTATAAGCATTCGAAACCTTCAGCAAAAAAAATAAATAAAAAAGTATGGTTCTTGCCAACAGAGTTCTACATTTTGGTGCTGTACATTGGCTAGATAAGTCACAGCAATAGACTTTATGACTGCTTCGTATATATACAAATGTAAACAGCACTCATTTTCATGCAATGTTTCAATACTTTGTAAATTATGTTTGTTTGTTTTTGTTTTTTTTGTTTTTTTTTAATCTGTAGAAAAAAATAATGTGACATTAACTTTTATAGCCACTTGCTGTCAAACATTGCGTATTATAACTTCGACCTATACTGTACAGTAGAAAAGAAAAATGTAGCCTACGCACAACATTTGTTAAATTCTTATTTTAAGCATACACTATTAAAAATGCAGCACAACTTAAATTGTTTACGTAATCAAAAGAAAACAAAGATGTCATAAAAATATTAAATTTCCGGTTACAAAATTAAGTCAAACTTGAATTTGTTACTTAACAAAAGACGGCATAGTAATCAATTTCTGTTTCAAAATGCCACCAAATACCCCTGCAACCAATGCAGATTAAGCAAGGTAAACAAAAATTACAAAAGGCCATTTTGAAGTACGTTGTGTAACCTCCTTGTGCTCTGTCTTTCAGGTGAGTCATTGCTGTAAGTAACTGCAGCTGATGCATAGTTCACACACCCTAGTCTCTGTAAGGCGCCTTGGATAAAGGCGTCTACTAAATAAACTGATAATAATAATAATAATAATAATAATAATAATAATAATAATAATAATAATAATAATAATAATGTAACAACCGTGCAGTCTGTGCTAACTAAAGGGACTTGTTTTGCTGTTAGGACGCAGAGAGTGATGAGCAGCACGGGCATGCAAACACTCCAGAGTCTTAAATATTCAAAGAAGAGAGCTTTTTTTTTTATATAAAGCATCAGAATAATATTCTACTCACAGTTCATCGTTGGATTTCATGTACCATCGAGTCTGTTCTGCTGCACACAACTTGGCTGTCCTATTGTTGTCTTCAGATATTTTAATTAAAAAAACACCGCTTTTTTATGCACTGGGAAAATGACTGTCTCAGTGTTCTTGCATCATTAGTATAGTAAGCACTCCTGACCAAACATTAAATTCTGTGCTGGAAGAAATTCAAGCATCAATATCGGTGTACATTATCGCCGATTTGTGTTTTTTTTCCTTATATCGGTGCCATGTCAATAGGCTACCGATTATCGGTGCACCCCTAATTTAAACAAGTTATTTGAATCATTTTTCTACCACATATTCAGGTGGGAATTACGTGTTTTAAGATTGAAAAAGAACCCCCAAAGCACATCTCTCAAGATTGTATAGTGCTACAAAAGCAAATTGATGGATTTAATAATGGTAGCTCTATACTGCAAGCGTGTATACTTCCCAAGTTAACTATAGTATAGCCTTAGACCTGCAATCCCTTGTCAGAACTGTTCATTTTGAATTAGAGGATCAGGTTTAATTGTCCAGAATTACTTTTAACCCAGAACATTTAGCTATTAGACCAGGGGTGATGGAAATTGAATAGCAAGCACCGAGGTTTCAATTTATCAACACTGTGGGTTTTCACTGGGGTAAAAAAAAAAGTTAATAGGTAGCAGCCACCGAATGCATTTGATTGAATTAGATGACCTGGTTAATTAACATTGGTATAATGGTCTATTAGTCAATCACAGTTGTTCCAGAACACCAAAAGGGACCTCTTTAAAATTACATTTGTTTGCATTATATTAAACAAGTGGTGCTACAGAAAAAAAAAACGAATATATATATATATATATATTATATATATATATATATATATATATATATATATATATATATATATATATATATATATTATATCCGAACTAGTGCATTATTTATTAACCAGAATTATTATAATACATTTGGTGTTTGAGTAATATTTGATGTGTATTCTTTCTTTATACCTTTTCAGGCACTTCCTCTTTAAGACAGGCACAGGGACAACACCGCTGTTCAGCACGGCCACACCAGGCTACACAATGGCAACTGGTGCTGTTTACTCCCCACCAACCCGGCCCCTGCCAAGAAACACACTCTCGAGGAGTGCATTTAAATTCAAGAAATCCTCAAAGTACTGCAGCTGGAAGTGCACCGCCCTCTGTGCTGTTGGCATTTCAGTTCTGTTGGCAGTTCTTCTGTCTTACTTCATAGGTAACTGGCACAATTGCTAGCAATTTGAACACTATCTAAAACATAAGAATTTCTGTTGAGAACTGGTTCTTTCTGTTGGCAAGCAGCAAATAATTGCGGGTAATTACAGATAGCAGTTTTCATTATTATTATTTATTTATTAGCAGACGCCCTTTTCCGGGGCGCCATACCCTGAGATAATTAGGTGGACACTAATCTGTGACTTAATTGGAAGATGACCCAGTTCTCAATGTATTGTTTTAAGTTATTATCTTATTTGTGGGACCATATGTTTTTTCTGATAACCTACTGATATAATACAGTATACTAAACTAAGAAGATGAATTCAATTTATAGCTGATTTGACAGGAAACCTAATTGAGTTAAAATGCTAGATGTGGTTGTTAGTTCTTAGTTGTCAAAATGGAGATATTTGTTTTAGGGTTAAGACTGTTTAAAGAAGTTCAGATACCTAGTGCATACTGCAAATTACAGATAAAGAACAAACTGTTATGGGGTTAAAAAATAATGTGTGTCGGGTGTTTGGATGCATGGAGTGACTGATTCACTCCACTTGAAGCTGTGAAGACAGCTTGTATAAACAGGCTAACTTACTGATAACATCTCACAGCTTACATGTTTTCAAGTGTACTAGGGGCTTATAGAACCCCACAATACAAATAAAAAAATGTCTGCAGTTTTTTTTTTTTTTTTTTGATGTGATTCATAGACACGGTTAGTGTCTGGTCTGTAAAGATAAAATAAAAAGATACAGGAATGTAACCTCTTTACACTTTGCCTGTAGTCTCCAATGGCTGCATTTCCCAATGAATTTATTCAAAGAAATGATAAGATGAAATTTCAATTATTGAAAGTTTGAAAGGTAAAATACCTTGGGTATTTGATAATATCAAAATATTCAAAGACCTTGTCTTTGCAGTTATTACATTTTAAGTGATAGCACAAGTTAATGAATATATATATATATATATATATATATATATATATATATATATATATATATATATATATATATATATATATATATAGATAGATAGATAGATAGATAGATAGATAGATAGATAGATAGATAGAAATCTGTTGCTAATATACAATGTTTTACTGGGGTTCAGTTCTAGAAGACAGGCTTTTGGAAACAAATATATTCCTGTGCTGATTTGTTGCTGATTTTGAATGTGATCTGTAGAACTGCCTTCCATTATCTATAGGTTGGTCTGTTTTAAGTAGTTTAAGAAAGTCATACCCACTGTGGCATTGTCACTTGAGTGAATCCACTGCATCTACTTTTTGTTGTTGCTGTTGTCATGGTGAACCATACTGACACATCCCAAAATATTTTATTAACAACGGAACAACAGACTGGATATTATCAGCTGAATCCCATTTATTTGAAAAAGAAATAGCGTAACATTTCTTAATGGATTTCATAACTATTCTTTACTACGCATTCAATCCGTTTGCATATGTCCTCAGCAGGACACTTAAGAGAAAGACTAATTTATGGAAAAAATATTGATTCCTAATCACAAGATAGCCCTGTAGGAGGACGAATATTACCATGGTGCTTTAGATGCACATGCATTTATCTTAAATGCCTGTTTTGGTAACACTCCTGCAATTCTTATCAAACCTTATTATCTGCTTTTATTAACACTTTATATATGTTTGTTACAAAATCCTGTCACTCTCAATATGGGAAAATAAAATGCTTTCAGATTATGTCAACTATTCATGAAGAGCGAATATTCAGATACAAAAATGAAAAAGAAGGGGCTCCCGAATGACGGATCCTGTAAAGGCGCTCTGCGTGGAGTGCAGGACGCGCCCTATAGCCTGGACATAGCCGGTTCGAGTCCAGGCTATTCCATTGCCGACTGTGGACGGGAGCACACAGGGGACAGCGCGCAATTGGCCAAGCACCGGCCAAGGGGGCAAGGGCTTAGGTCGGTCAAGGTGTCCTCGTCTCACCATGCACCAGCGACCCCTGTGGTCTGGCCGGGCGCCTGCGCGCTTGCCTGTAAGCTGCCCAGAGCTGCGTACTCCAACGCTGTAGCTCTGAGGTAGCTGCATGGTGAGCCTGCAGTGCGTAAAGAAGCAGATGGCTAATGGTACACGTTTCGGAGAACAGCGTGTGTTCGTCTTCACCCCTCCCGAGTCAGTGCAGGGGTGGTAGCTTAAAAAATAATTGGACATTCTAAATTGGGAGAAAAAATAAAATAATTGGAAACTACTAAATTAAAAAAATGAAAAAGAAAAAACAAGATCTTCTGTCATTTGAACATTAAATTAAGTTGACCGCTGTTCAGTTTTCATTTTCAGTCATTATCGTCTGTGTCAGTTTTACTGCCATCAGAGTCTAAATGTACCTACTGATGATAATTTGGTTTTCCACAACTTATTGACTTTCTATGTGCTTCTGTGGGTTTGATTAATTTTAAGCTGGTTGTTAGAATTCAAAGACTCGCTTCATTTAAGTGTTTCTAATTTTCACAATAAACCGAAACATTTGAGAAAATACATTTTGTCACCATAATGCTACACTCACTTATGCTTTTGACCTTTTTATTAAACAAGCTAGTTTTATATAGCAACACATAATCATCAAGCAGAGCTGGTGCTGGGCTCTTGCTTTTCGATGGGATCCTCATCAGGAGTTCTGAAGCAACACGGTCGCTGGCCTCCACAGTCACTGTGCTTCTTACCGCTGTGCTCACAAAATAAATGCAGCCATCTCTTAGCAGTCTCTGTTAATTAGGGATGCTTCCTTCGGTTGCACTATTTTCTGCAGGACTCAAACATCTGGCAAGCCAGCATCAAGTTTTATATTTAAACTTTACCAGCTGTTCACATTATACAGAATGTATTGTACACACACAAGCCTGTCAAGAACCGAAAGATTTCTGCCTGCAGACACTTGAAATATCAAACTGAAAGGGTATATTATTGCTTGAAAATTATGGACACTTGGCTTAGTTTTTTTAATATTTTTTTTATTTTTTATTGACGGTCATACTGCTTTGTTTGAGTTCTATTTTATTGCACGGTGCACCAATATTGAACACATTTATACTGTGCTTATTTACCCTCCGTCAAAGGGTGAATTGTGTTCACCTATGTCTAGGTTACAGAACAAAATGTTTGGAAGAGAAAGGACCTTGATATGGTACTTTTGGATTTAAGTTCCCAATAAACACTGAAATTATGAGTAAAATAATTTTGGTTTTACTTGGTCTGCTGTAGAGTTCAAGTCATTATATTTCCTTTGATACAAATTAAAATGTCAATTTCCTTTGGTAGAACTTAAAAGTAAATGTATTGAGTTGAAAATGAAGAAAACTACAACAATAATGTAGATAGAATCCACATTATAAAAACACCATCACAATTAAAATGATTGGCACCACCACATTTAAGCAGTCTCATCAAAGTGGACGGATGTGACCTGCTGTTATATTTGTTTTGTTATATTAAATTGTTTTATATTGATATTGGATTTATGTAATAATTTATGTCTGAAGAACAGACAGGATATTGTTTTGTTCTATTTTTCGATTATTTCTCTTTGCTAAATCACTCACCTAATTGTTACTTCAAATTGCTGTGCATTTTAAGACCATACATGCACTGAAATTGCATTTCTGTCTTTTGTTGAAGCTGTGAACCTATTTGGACTCAACTGGCAGCTTAAAGAGACTGAAAACTACACATTTGAAAATGGGCAGGTTAAGTCTGAAGCCACTCCAACCAATGCAATAACAGTACTTCCGGGTGACAGTGGTAAGATTTTTTTTCCTGTTCTTTATATTTTAAGTGCCTACTGTGTTTTTATGTCAAATACATATTTCTATCTTCATTGCATGCTTCTAGTTGCTCATTTATGTGTACAGATATATACGGTATAAAGATAGCTCTATAATACACAAGGGAATTTGACTTTACAGTCTCTTAAGGACTGCATTCAAATTATTTATTGATCTTATGTATTCTGATTTTAGTACGATTTTCTCAGCTTTTCATCTCTGAAGATGATTGTTTTTAGTGATAACATTTTATTGAAATTGGCAACAACAAGCCTTGTCCCTTCAAGGTAGTGCTGCTTCCTTACATATCTAAAATGTGACAAAATGATCACCAGCCAGAGGGTATCCAGACACATTCGCTTTAGTGCTTCAAAACATGACCAGCAATCCCTTTCTTTTGTTTCACTGAAAGAGAAATATATGCACTAAGTGATTGCCTTTCATTTGCCGTTTTATGAAGCCCAATGGCTTTCAGGTCAGGACTCCATTAAAGGCCAATATGAAAAAGTGGAGAGGGATGTTACATTATGACTTCGATTTTGCTTGTGTTAACAAACTGGGGAAATTCCTACAGTCTGGTTGTTTGTAGATGGGGATGTCCGTTGTCAGCGAAGACATCTCACGGTGGGAGGTATGGAGCCAAGGTTACCTTAAGGTAGAGAAGGGCTTGTATTGATTGTGTATAAATGGTCTTATCCTGCTTCCTGGCGTCTTAATTAGTGCTGCTTATGAGGATTTAAAATCACATCAGTATCAACAATAGACCATTTATTTGTGGGGTTCTTTACAGTGTAATTGTGTTATTGCAGCTGCCTGTCTTTAAAACATTTAAAGGGCCCTATTCATTTACTAAGTCTAATTATTTTTATTTTAAATGACCTATTCTGAAGATGTCTACACTGGCACAATAACTTCACATCTAAGATTAAGTTGTATCAATTAAAGTTAAACAATGGGTACTGAAGTTTACAGTAAACACAGCATAAATCCATTAAGGAACTGGAAGAGACCATTGTGACCATATCTTGCTTGCTAATTAGTGTTGCCCATCAGGATTTTAAATGGCATCAGATTCTACAATAGACCATTTTATGAAGGGCTTTTTCAACATTTGAATTGCTGTCTATCCCTGAGAAAGTTACAGAAGGTATGCTTCATCATCGGACACCGTTTTAAGCAACCTTATTGCAATAATAAAGAAAAGCCCACATTTGACCCCCAGCAATATGCAAACTAATTGTTATTTACCATGCTATTTATAAATCAAAAGCTCAGCTACTGGGTCGGAGGTGCTTTTCAGCCAAAGTAGATGCAATCACCATCTCTCTTAACATTGAGATTGTTACATGAGAAACAATTTCATTTTGTTCGGTGTGCTAACAAACTACCCTAATATCCATCATTTTTCTCATCAGAAAGCCCTCACGGTCCCTGCCAGTCTAGACAGGCTTAGTGGTTCTGTGGTTAAAACAGAGCAGGCATTTGAATATGTTCCTTTGTAGTGAAACAGTCGTTTCAGCAAGCCAGAGTGTAATGAAAACATTCTGGTCTTGATGCTATGCATTGTGGGTGCCCTTATCTTAGCCGCTCTGTAAGGCTTCCAATGTTTTTGGAATGATTCTAGAAATAAAACCAATTTGATTTGCAACATGTCACAGAGAAATACCTTCCAGAAGCATATTGAGGCCCTTATTTGTAGGGTGGCCATTTGGAAAGCATTAGCATAAATTCATAGAATGTATGTATTACCAATAGATCTAATGATTTATACATTTAACATTTTTACAAGATTAGGGTAGTTCAGATATATTTGTGAAGGACTAATAGGAATACATGTAGCAGTAAAAAAACATGTATTGTATACTTCAGGTATTAAAACAGATTAAGTATGGTACATTAAGTCACAGTTTGAAGAAACTTCTAACTGGTTGACACTCCATGATGATAACATATACCACATGGTTCTGCATTAGTACTTAAAGATTAGGAAGACTTCTCACAATTTCAAAAAACACATTGTATATTGTATATGGTGAATTTAATGATGTTTAAAAAAAAATAAAATTATATAGCCTTATCATTTAGTTATAGCCAGGGGCTCACTGCACTTTCTTCTATAACCTCTGTAAGAGCAAAACATTTTGAAAAGGTGGATATGTTTTTCTACTGGCACAGCTGAAGTCTCATGACAAAGCTATGTTAAATCCCTACAGCTAGTGAAACAGTCAGATGGTTTTAAAAATAACACTAGCAATTTCAGCTTGTGATGCAGGACCCCTGGGATATAAGTTATGTAAGGGAGAGTTTTGATTCCTTTTAAAGAGCTCTTCAAAGCAATATTCATTTCAAATGAAAATTGTTTTTGTCAATGTCATTCTCTTTAAAAGAAAATATAACTGTAGAAGAAGATACTCAATGATTTTGTTCCCATTGTTTGTAAAGGAATGTGTACATTAATAGTTCTAATTGCTTTTTTAGGCTTTTAAATGGCTGAAGAAATACTATCAATAAGATTGTCAACACTTTCAGTGGTCTCCTTAAAGGCCTGGTCACACTGATGACTTTTGTCGATGGCAACAAGAGAAACACATTTGTTGCCTGCATTTTGCCTTGTATTTTGCGGTGGTCACACAAGAGACAAGCCTGCAGTCGACAAGCTACCTACACACAGGAAACAACGTAATGCAAACCAATCATAATGCACGCTTTTGTCACAAGATGTAAACATGCTGCGAAGGAAGATTACGATATAAAAATGTACTAATTACATTAACAAACCTGTAGTTCCTTCTTAATTAAATACAAAGGTGTACATTAGTAGAATTATTTAGTTAGTAGGTTTGCATATTTAATATGCCAAACATAATAAATATACCGGTATTCATTATCCCAAACAATGTTTTCGATACTGTACTTTTAATTCTACGTTTTCAGGAGGAAGAAGGCAGACATGAGATTTTTTTTTTTTTCACTTAATTTACTGTTAAAATGAAAGATGTTTTGATTGTGGGTTAATGTAAGAATCGCATGCATACTGAATACACAGCAAATTAATTTAAAATAAAACATATTTTAAACCGTTGGTTAAAGAAAAGGGCTTGTAACCAGAAGGTCCCCTCACCGACTCATTGTGTGACCTTGAGCAAGTCACTTAATCTCCTTGTGCTCCATCTTTCGGGTGAGACGTAATTGTAAGTGACTCTGCAGCTGATGCATAGTTCACACACCCTAGTCTCTGTAAGTCACCTTGGATAAAGGTGTCTACTAAATAAACAAATAATTGTAATCCTGGACATTAACATTAGCTTATCCACATAACACTCTATTGCACATCTATAGACTGCATATAATGAATTGGATGAAATGCAGGAATCTGAATGTATCATATACACTGTCTGTCTGACTTTATGGTCTTTATTCCTTATTGTCATGTGACACTACTATCAAATATGATTGGCTGGTATTGAAAATGTTGCCCTTGTGTCGCCTGAAAAATAGAACATCGTCCTAAGTGGGAGACACGTTGCTGGTGTGTCGCTGGGGTGTTGACCAGGGTCACATGAGGCGACAAGCTGGCAACATCAGTCGTCCCCTTGTTTCCATCGACAAAAGTCGCCCATGTGACCAGGCCTTAAGGGTTGACGTTGCCAATTAGCTTTCAGATACAACATTTTGAATAATTTCCATTAAAGGGTGATGCTCTTTTGAGTCTATTCTATAAAACACATTTTTGTATTTTGATTTGTTATTGAACAATTCAGGCATCAATCAAGCTGTCCATAAAACAACAGTACAATTATTTAGGCTTTGATCACGTGGGACCCGCTTTCTGTTGACATCAAATTAGAAGTTACTCCATATTCCTATTATGAATATCCCTACAGTGCTCGTGAAGGATCAACATTCGCTAAACTGACTTACTTATGGGGGCCTGGAGTCCCGGTATCCTCACGGCGACGCCGGCCTCTTCAAACGGCCTTTTCAAGCGACCTCGGCTGGACAATGCCTTCATGAGCACCGTCTTGCAGTGGAAGGGTTTCTTATAGTAGTTCTTTCCAAGGAGCGGATGCCCTCCTCCTCGATGTGAACACAGCAAGCTTTTGCTCAGCGGCCGTCTGTATGGCTATGGCCGTGCAGTAGCCTCGACCTGCTCAATTAGTTGCTAAGCAACGTGTCTCTTGTTGCGCATCTCAGCTGCTTCCATAAAGGCACACATGCACTCAAGAACCAGCGACAGGGGCGACAGGTTCTCCCTGTCACAACCACCCTGAGTAAAATATTTTGTTATGAAGTGAATGAAACTAGGAATTAGTTAACATTGAAAAACAATTTCCTAAAGTCACTCTGGCAGACCATACAAGTCAGTTATGTGAGGGAATAAAGTCTTAATAAAGCTAGTAGTTTAAATTAAGCTGTCCTGCTAGTTCATTACATTCTGTACACTGTAAAGAGTCAAAAGAATGCACTGACCAACATTCCACAGAACAGCTTCACCAGCTGTTTATTGTACAGGAGAGCACGGTAATTACATTTCATTATAAATAGTTTCGCAACACTTTACGTCAAGGTTTAGAATTTCCAACAAAGTTAAATAAGTCGTGGATACTGAACAGGAGGAGGGCCATCATTCAAAGTGCAATTGACACCTGCAGAAACTTTTATTTTATCCACAATGTAACATTAACATTTAAATTTATCTTTAGTAAAAAAAAAAATGCGAATTGCACCTTTGGAATTAATACCTTTATAAATCTGGCTTTAAAACAGCTGCAACTGAACCTGTAGTGTGGTCTAATTTTTGTTGTCACATACGAGCAAAGTGGTAGTGGCAGCTACACCAGAGACAGGCAGACACAAGAAAACAGATGCAAGTCGAACCGGCAAGTCAGAAGAAAATGATAATACATCCCAGTTAAGTACGACGATGCAATATTACAATGAGATTAGTAGAACACACATACGAAATTAGTTTGAATCAAACCGACATAACATAATGATCTCAGCAGGGATGAAACTAAGTTATGATAGTGAAAACGACTTTAATACATTGCAGTTGTATATATATATAAAACAGTATTAAAATAGGTAAAATGAAGATAGAACAGAATGCATTGTACAGATGACGGTTACATTTAACATAAACAATGTTATTTTGATACTTGCACCCTTGCATGTATAGATGTTATCCTTCGGACACCCTCTGCTGCAGCAAACCACAATTGAACTCCCACTATTTATTTGAACAATGTCGCACAACTCTCGCAATGCTAGAGATCTTGCTAAGAAAACGCAACAAATATTTAAATTAGTATATTGTAGCTTTTACATTAGCATACTATCTCTTAGTACGTACGACAAAATCTATACTTCACGAATTGTCGCAACGAAAATGCAAATTGTTTGCACGGCGACTGGCCCATCGTATTTTTATTTTATTTTATTAATTGTGTTTATTTATCAGGGACATATACAATTATAACATAAGTGTCACTTGCATGACAAAAGATTCATTGCATTTTCAATTTAGCTGGTAGGCTAATTTCCATTGACAGTCCCCGGGCAGACATTGATAACTGTGATAAATCTCCATATTACTTCTACTCTAAACTATAGCAATAACCTACCTCTACATCTACCCCTGTGTGTCTAACAAGTAGAATTAAAATGGTCAAATCCATAGGGCTGTTTTATATTAAGAATTAAAACAGGGACTGTTGAAATATGCTGCTTTGAGGTCTTACTTTTAATTTTTTTTTTTTTTTAAGGAAAACTTGGTGTTTTTCTTCAAGAAAATAATACCATAGATTCCGGAGAGGTTGATGTAGGACGCCGTGCAACGCTAGAGGTGCCTCCCGGGGTCTTCTGGAGATCGCAGGTTTTCATCGATCAACCGCAGTTTCTGAAGTTCAACATCTCGCTTCAGAAAGATGCTCTAATTGGAGTATATGGAAGAAAAGGCCTACCACCTTCACACACACAGGTACAAAAAATAATTATATAAATAGCTTGGAAGTGACAGTCAGCAGGTGTTTATGGCTTTGCACTTTTGCAAGCGGCATTTATAGCAGCTGTGTGCGCTTTTCAAAGCTGCTGGGCGCAGGTATTTGTGTGGATCTTATTTTGCTCAGGATTACGTCTTGGGTTTTATGGTGCTCTGCAGCAGCCTTGAAAAGTATGCCTACAATGTGTGCAAAGAGAATTTTTTATAGACTTGCTATAATGTGTCATTGTCCTAAATTTCCTTTAATTCTTCCAGAACAGGTTTTTATTCCCCATAATTTATCCTCTATAATTTCTATATATGCTTAAGTACAACTGTTGATGTTTTCTGGACAGAGAAATCACTCTCTTCAATTTTTCTGTGATTTAAAATGACTGGATTCAGGTGGGATGCTGTTTCCACCTGAAAAACAAGACTGACTTCAGCTATCAGGCAACAGGGTATTATTTCATGCCTTGCATCTTGATCTGTATGAGCTGCTCCTCTGTGCACATTTGGATTAGAGAGTGACATTAGGACAGGACCGCGGGATTCCCACGGTACAGGAATACATTTCCCTTTATGTTTGCGGGAATGGATGGAAACGGAAATGTAACTGACGGGAACGGGTGGGACTGGGAATAAAGAGTTTTAAATCTCACGGGAACAGATGGGAGCGGAACTGAAAGCTGCAGGAACAGCAGTACCAAACTTTAGTTTGTCAGGCAAGCTTCAAGAACTTTAGATGCTGTAATATTAAACCAATCAATATGAGATGTTGTAAAATGGAACCAATCAAATGCGTACTCAGACTTCTGGGTATCCATATATTTACCAAGACAGACACTATAACCCTTGTATCAACAACACTCATTTTAATTGACACACCCCATTTGTCATTTGTCACTGTGTGATGTCACTAGCCCACTGTGACAGAGATCGAATGATAAAGAGAACAGAATACCATGGACTAAATGGCACGACAGTTTATTCCCAGGGTTAGGTGGAAGTCGGCCATCTAGAAAGGGGGCAAAGATACGGTATACAAACTCAATGACCCGGACGGGAAAAGACGTGGCATCCGGATGCGCTCATTGACCAAGGGGTCATGGGTCAAGAGGGGACTGGCAAAGTGGCTGAGTGGATGCAGGTGCAGGGGTGATGCTGTGCGGTAATGAAATAGACAGTCCCAAATAATAAACAATATCCGCCCCACAATAATACAGACACGGTCACCAGTCCTGGGTGCGTGCAGTAGTGCTTGTGGTGGGTGATACAAGTTTATATTTGTGACAATGGTGAAGTGCTGTTCTGGCTTAGTGCTGGCTCCGGAGCTGTGTTAACTGTCTAGTAAAGTACAAGACAAAACGAGACAATTACAAACAAACAAACAAAACACAACACTCATGATACAGTTTATTTTTATACTCTCACAGTCCTTCTCAGTTCTATCCAAAACAAACCAATGCAAAGGAACAGATTGTGATTCTCCATCCCCTTTTATGCTGTTACACATGACCCCTTGGTAAACGAGTGCAACCGCCTCTCCAATCTGCGGCTGCCACGTCGTTTCCCTTCCAGGTCAATGCATTATTGCATCAGAGTCTCACCCCCTTCCTAGCTGGCCGACTTCCCTTGAACCCTGGGAAAGAACTGTCAGGCCAGCCCGTCCAGGGAACTCTGTTCTCGCTGCTTAGCGCCCTCACAGGTCGGGAGGGAGATTTACCACCAAGAATCTGTATTTCTGTCACAGGGACATAGTGATGTGATCTGTTCCTTTGTGAATGGTTACGTTAAATGACCAGAAGGAGAACATGTGCTGTGAAACGTGAGTGTTTTTGTTTGTCGTTAATAATACTGTTTGTAATTGTTTGGGTGGCTAAAACGATCTGGAGCTGTCGCCAAAGGCCAGCACTAAACCCGCATCAACAACACTGCACTTTTGTTGTCACTAAAGAATTGTATTCACCACGAGCACTAGAGCATGCACTGTGGACTGGTGTTTGTGTTTATGTATGTGTTACGTGTGGGTGAACTAAAAACGAGACTGTTATTATTTCCGGGCCAACCCGCGGATTACAAATAAGCAATACACGCCACTGTATTGCTTCATTAACATTGTTATTGTTTACTGATGTTAGCCATCAGGCATTGGATTACACAATTAAACCTTCACTGCTCCTGCACGTTGTTAACCATTTTGCCACACCCACCCATTCAATTCAACCTTGCTTGCTTGCTTTCAAGACCATTAAAAAATAACTGTAAAAGACCTAAATTAATTTTAAATATGTCAACCTCAGCAAATAACTTATTAAATAAACTTATTGGGAGTTCAAGTTGGAGTGAAACTCAAAAGACTTTTCTGTTAACAACACATTGTGCATAATAAAATGGTTGAAGTAGGTTTGTGTGGTTCTTTATTCTTGTAGTAGGTAATATGGCAGTAGTGAATGGCATTTTAAAAATTCAACTAGGAACACAAGAAAAAAAGGATAACCCCAAAAATATTCTGCCTGAAAGGTATGTCATACAGCAAGGGGTTAAAAGAAATCAGTCTCTTTTCTTTTTCTTAAATATCACGGGACGGGATGGGACAGGACATTTTTTGGCAAGACGGGATGGGACGGGAATGAATATATATATATATATATATATATATATATATATATATATATATATATATATATATATATATATATATAGGACAGTACGGGATGGGAACAAAAGTTAAATTGAACATTTTTTCACAGGATGGGATTGGGACAAGAACATTTTTGTGAGACAGGATGGGACAGAACTCAAGTTTCATTCCCATGTCCCATTTGGATATGTCGTTTTTTTCACATAAAGAGTCATCTGGGCTTTTAAACTGCTTTCAACTTGGAAAGGCATAATGAAATAATCAAAAGAAGAAAAACATTTTGTTCATTATATTCTCCATTATTTAATTTGTAAAAAGAACAAAAACACAATACAACACCCATCTTTTTTGGTAGTAATTTAAACGTTCATATTAAACAATTTATTGCTAGTCCTTCATGTAGTCCACCCGGTGTGCTGTACTCTTTTAAGTCATTTACAACAGTTTCAGAAATGTGTAATATAAAATAACAAGGTTACAAAACCAAAAAAGCCAGGATTAGCTGTGTGTTATGTTGGAACAGTTTCTAGAAGGACAAACCATAAATCTTTAAAGTAATTGGCAGCGACTGTCCATACAATGTAAATCAATATCTGCCAGAAAGTCTTTTGTGACACTTTCTAAAAATGTCAGTTTGATTGCTAGAGAGGATCAATATGTTTCTTTAAGGAAGCGTAGAGAAATAATGAAGGACACTGACAACTTAGTGAAAAAATGAAATCAAGGTACATTGATGGTATTCCTCTCGACCACCAGTGATTTATCTATTTTCATTAAGGTTTTTTTTTTTAATTATTAACTTGTAAATGTTATAGCTTTAGCAAGGAGTACATTGAGTGATATATCAATTAACTAAACTAAATGCAGTTTTCAAATCACTAAAATATAATGTTTTCTGAAAGATGTGACATATATTTGGAATGTTACTTCACAGTGTTTTCTATCGTAGACATTTCTAATACTTCCATCAAAACACTATGTTAGCTGCAAAAAAAAACTGGAAAAAAAACTCAGTAGGCAGCTCCTTTCCCCCATCATTACTCTCCCTTAGTGTGATTTAAGATGAGTAGAAGCTTTCATGCCAGATAATCCTGGCATATACTATACGCTTACTGGCGCATCAAGGGATGAAAGCTTAGCTTCTTCATTACCGTCTTCACCCCTTCTCTAAGAGAAAGAAACTCACACCAGTTAGACCAGAAATCAGCAAGCTTATAATCACTGTTTGAAATGAAAACCTACTTAAAGGTTTTCACTATTTGAATGATCTTGTAATTGTTCTCATTTTTGCTCAGTAATGTATTGTTTTCCTACTGCCATGACTAAAATGAACTGGAAGAACTGTGTGCTTAGCACAAAAATTTTGGAAGCTGATTAATTTCTTAATTAACATTTTGTGGATTTTTGTGTCAGAAAAAGAAAACTAATTTTCCTGAGGATTCACTTGCTGTGTGCTGTTAAAAATCCATTAGACAAGGCAGAGCAAAATTAATCATTCTTCAGAAAAGTGTGTATTTTGCAGTTGCTTACATTGAAGGAAGATTAAAAAATGGCAGGTGTGTCTAATATACAGATCATTTAGATTATCTTTACTTACCGGTGGCTGGTGTTTTCTGTAGAGCACAGCTAAAATTGGAAGCATGTTTCTATAAAAATACGTTATAAGGAGATATATCTACAGATCAAATATTATATTTTTCCCCTTTTTTCTTCTTTTCTTTCAGTATGACTTTGTGGAGCTCCTAGATGGTAGCCGGTTGATAGCGAAAGAGAAGCGCAGTCTCATTGAGGCTAAGACCGGAGGCCGCCATGCCAGGTCAGTCAGTCTCCACGAGGCAGGGTTCATCCAATACCTTGACTCTGGAATCTGGCACTTGGCGTTTTACAATGATGGCAAAAATCCTGAACAGGTGTCCTTTAACACTATCGTCATAGGTAAGCTCTGCTACAAAAAAATCCAAACACCTGTGCATGCAGTGTTGTTTTGAAAAAATAAAATAAACAGTACTTGCCATATTTTCTTACTTAAAATCATTTTTAAAAGATCCCTTTTTATACATGCAAGTTCCCTTTCAGGTATGAAATGTAACCATTACCGAATTGAATAAAACCTCTTATAGCCCGAACTACCTGAGCGCTTATAACAAAGCTACTCCTTTAAGAGCCCCGTATGGGTCACACTTTGTCTCCGCCACCAGGAGATAAATATGAATGACGCATAAGGCTCAGCGCCACTTTCTTTTTCAGCCTGCCTGAGGAATGAGTGAGCTCTGACTTTAAGTCATAAAAAAGAAAACGAGATAAGTTGATTACTTCACTTTTTCTCTCTTTATTTCATGTTGAAATAATTTCGCTTTTAGCAATAATTCTTCTTGTTAGCTTAGGTTCTTATTAAGTCCCTTGCTAGCGCATACGATCTAGCCAACCTGCTCCCACCAGAAAAGGTCACTGGTTACTTCACAAGAGGCCTTGCAACCTCCTGGGCATTATTCCAGGGCCCATCTGTCACAGACATTTGCAACGCTGCAGTATGGGCCACGCATCATGTCGTAGATCAGCAGAACTCTGGTTTTGAGACCATAGTGTTCAAAGCACACATTTTTATTATGTTCCATTTTAAGTCTTGGGGTAGTTAGCCATACACCTTTTTTTGGACTTCTGGTGTTAAATGCTGAGGTTACTCAGTGTAACCTTGTAGCATATACACTGCATGAGGGTTCCCTTTCAAGTAAGGAATACTAACCATTACAAATGGGTGTTTCCCCTTTAAGACACCCGAACCTGAAAACTTTTATTCCAAAGACTCTTGTTAGAGCAGGTGACGCAGCTGCTGCTCCGCCCCTGCAGCATAAATCAGCTCTGGCTATCCAAGCTTAGTGGACAGTCGATAGGCAAAAACCTGGCAGCATTGGTGGCTGCTAAGCAGACAGCTTTGGCTCTCCCAAGCACGCGTGCTTGATGGAGATAAGACCGCATTGCTGGATGCTATTGTCACCCCAGGTAACACGTTTTGCCCAGCGGTGGACGAGATGCAGCAGCAGTCTCGGCGTGCAGGGGAGTCCACCAAGGAAGTGGTGCGTCTTCTTCCTAAGTGCCCACCTCCACCACGCAAGCCAGCAACACAGTGGCACCCTATGCCCCGGTTTCAGAAGAAACCGACGGAACAGATGGCTTCCACATCAGGTGGACCCACCCGGAGACAGCCCACAGGGGCAAGTGTGCTTTCAAGCTCCCTGTGCCCAGACAACAGGCACAGGCTGCACAGCAGTCGAAGCAACAGCCCTAGGATATTGCTGCCACAAGTCCAGGGCTCATTCTCCAGAAGCCACTTGGACTACTGGAACCAGTGCACCATAGATTCCTGGGTGCTCAATACTGTGTAAACTGGTTACTCACTTCATTTCCAACATGGCCCCCCTCCATTTCGAGGAGAGACGATAACAATTGTCACAGATCCACAAGCCATCGCTCAGGCATCAGAGTCCTCAACTATCTGGACAACTGGCTCATTTGCGCTGGGTCTCCAGTACAAGCGCACAAGCACACAGAGCTGATGTTGGCTACTCTGTCAGAAGACAGAGTGAAGAGAGTAACCGCCTACCTAGAGTTGTTTCATCTCAGCAGGGCACTACCAGTAGTGGCTTTCCAGAGGCTTCTGGACTTGATGGCAGGAGCATCCCATACCCTCCCACTGGGTCTTCTGAATATGTACCCCCCGCATGTTTGGTTCAACCACACGGCTTGTCAGCCAGTGTTGAACCGCGATCTCCTATTGACAGTGTCCAATTGCTGTCTTCAGGCACTCTCTTGGTGGAGACAGCCGGCTCATCTGTGCCTAGGCATAGCACTGGGCAGCGAAACCAGAAGAGAGGTCATCACCACAGATGCATCCAACTCAGGTTGGGGAGTAGTGTGGGAGGGCCGAGGTATGCAGGGTGTGTGGCAGCCTGCTGGAAGTGATCAACGGCTACGGACCTCCTCTCGAGGGGGGTCCCCAGCGGTGCAGTGGAGACTCCATCCCGAGGTGGTGAGCCGCATTTGGGAGAGATTCGATAGGGCAGAGGTGGACCTTTTTGCCTCTCCAGGAGGCGACTCACTGCCCCCTGTGGTTCTCCATAATAAGAGAGGGGAAACTCTAGGGGTAGATGCGCTTCTCGCAACTGTGGCCAGCGCGTCTACTCTATGAGTTTCCACCACTTGCGCTGCTCCCACTATGTCTGGAGAAGTTCAGACAGGACCGGGCCAGAGTGCTCCTAATAGCCCCTTACTGGCCCAGGAGAGTCTGGTTCTCCTCCCTGATGAAGCTCCTGAACGTCAGCCGTGGGAACTGCCTATGCGTCGCAACCTGCTCAGTCAGGCGCAGGGCACGTTATTGTACGCCAACCCATCGAACCTGCAGCTCTGGGTTTGGCCCCTGAACGGCTGCTTTTGAGCTGTCTTGGGCTATCGAACAGGGTGATTGACACCATACAAAACGCTAAGGCAGCCTCCACCTGTTCCCAGTATGGGTACAAGAGGCGTGTGTTCCAGGCATGGTGCTTGTCACATGGTTTCGAACCCACAACATGCTCTATGGCTGTTATACTGCAATTTTTACAGGACCTTTTTGATGAGGGGAAATCTCACTCTACTCTGAAGGTCTATTTGGCAGCCATTTCGGTGTGCCATGTAAAAATCGATTCAGTCTCCCCAGGAGCTCATTTCCTGGCGGGGCAATGTTTGAAAGGCACCCGGAGGCTTAGGCCACCATTGAGGGTTAAATGTAGTGCTCAATGCACTGCAAAACCTCCATTTGAGCCCATGCATTCAGCTGAGCTCAACTTTTTGTCTTTCAAGGCAGCTTTCTTGCTTGCTATCACCTCCGCTAAGCAGGTGAGTGAAATGCAGGCACTCTGATTCGAAACCGTGTCATACTAACCCTGCTTTTTTGAAAATGACGATGTTACCAGGGCACGTAGCTGTCTTATGCTGCAGGGGCGGAGCAGCAGCTGCGTCACCTGCTCTAAACGAGAGTCTTTGGTATAAAAGTTTTCAGGTCTGGGTGTCTTAAAGGGGAAACACCCATTTGTGATGGTTAATATTCCTATTTCAGGGAACCAGGGTTATGATAATAACCTAACGTTTTCCCTCACTGTACTGTGGAATATATGTCGTAGATCCTCTTCGGTCCTCTGCCAGAATGCTAAAGGCAGTTATCTTCCTTTTTACCATATCTGCCAGTGCTGCAAGTCCTTCACTTGTGGTGGCTTGGGTATTCTATCCCATTCAGTAATGGTTACATTTCGTACTTGAAAGGGAATGTTAGGTTGTTATCTTAACCCTGGTTCCCTGAAATAGAAATGTAACCATTACCCTTCAAGGTCTCTGCGTTCACTCCAACGCAGCAGGCCTGAAAAGAAAATAGGGCTGAGCCTTATGCGTCATTCGTATTTATCTCCTGGGGGCGGAGACGACGTCGGACGCATACGCGGCTGTGTTATAAGTGCTCAGGTAATTCAGGCTATAAGAGGTTATATCCCATTCGGTAATGGTTACATTTCTACGTCAGGGAACTAGGGTTATAATAATAACCTAACGTTATAGATCTTTATAGAATATGGCCTACTATTCCATGCAGTCATATCTGTACATAAGCAGCTTCTTAATGGTACACAATATGATCATTGTGTAGAGTATCTATAGTTACATCAAAGGGGTACAACTCTGGCCTGAAGGAGCTTGTTTGAGAAAGCTCCTGTATCCATAATTAAGATCTGTTCTGGCAAAGAAGTTGGACTGTTTTTTTTAATCCATTACATGGTGAAACGTTGTTTAAAATATTATAATTATAGTAATCCCTCTTGCCTTTTCAAGAACTGTACAGTACCAGTATTTGTTACGTTGCTAATTACTGTGTTTACAGACAGGTGGATAAAGATAATGCTTACATACCTTTTAACAAACGCTTCAAACATGCTTCATTAATAAAGCCAGATACCTTAAAACTAGTATGACTGCTTTAGTTTGGATACAATACATGGTGTCAACAAGTGCTAACATTATTATTCTGTCAGAAATTGATAAACATGGTTCACATTCACATATTAGTGAAAATGTTGTCAGGCGTAGTAAAGATGACAGCAACTGTGTTGACAGCTGCAATATTTACATTTGACATTACCATGTAACAGCAATGTAAAAAATTGTCTAAATGGGTACCTGATTTTTTTTTAAACATAATTTGCAAAAGCATTTGATAATTTAGTAAGTGTCATTGAACTAGATTCTCAAAGCTATTTGTTCAAATCAAAACTCTGAAACTATTTATTTACCAATCTTAACGTTTTCTTTCAGTAACTTAGTTCTGAAACAGTCCTGTGCCATAATCTGTCCAGCTGAAAAAGTAGCTTGTCAGGTTCGAAGTCAGTTACAAAGTTATTGACTCGTCTGCCCCCTGTCAGGGCTGGATCATTTAGATATTAATTGGAGGTATTCATTCATTCATTCACCCGTTCATTCATTGTGATGTCCCTGTAGAGTCTGTTATGGAGTGTCCACGCAATTGCCATGGGAACGGAGAGTGTGTTTCTGGAACATGCCATTGTTTTCCTGGGTTTCTTGGACCAGATTGCTCAAGAGGTACGTGCGTAGAGTACACATTGCCTTCTGTCCAACTGGAACAGCAAAGAGACTGTTGTCAATTTGGTTAAACAAAGATATTTGAAATTAAGCCTTGAAATTACATCTTGTGTCAATCCCTGTAATAAATTGTGAAATCCATTTCCATATAAATTGCTTTCTGAACATGTACACTTACCTTTTTAAATTGATGTGTGTTTCACTCTTCTTGTGTGGTTTCTGAATATAACGATTACAATTAAGGTATTAAGGTGCTGTGATTTGGTTGGAAGTGTCATGTTTACCAATGCATATGTTGTTACAAAGCATAGTAAACAGGTTACTGCTTTGTGTACTAATATGTTGATATGTTTTATGCATAGCTGCCTGCCCTGTACTGTGCAGTGGGAATGGGCAGTACTCCAAAGGACGCTGCCTGTGCTTCAGTGGCTGGAAAGGGACCGAGTGTGACGTGCCAAACACTCAGTGCATCGACATTCAGTGTGGGGGACATGGGATCTGCATCATGGGGTTTTGTGCCTGCAATACTGGTTACAAAGGAGAAAACTGTGAAGAAGGTGGTTAAAAAACATCTTACTTGAGGCCCCCAGTGAAAATATACTACTAAGTGGAGTGCAGAATGAGTCATGTGCAATTGAGAACTTGTTATTTCAAATCACAGCCATGCAGGAGTTACAAATCTTGCTGTATTGTAGTAATTCCTACTGGTCAAATACCAGACAAAGCCTGTCCGAGTCTAGACCGATTTGAGATTAGCCCGGCTGGACCTTGCCTACAAGGTTCATTAGATTGGCAAAATGTTTTGCTTTAAGTTCGGCACGAGACAATTGCCTTGTAAGCGGAAACACCCGTTGATCTCCAGTCCACCTGATTGGTAAGGTTGTATGCTTGTTATAGACTAGCAGAAGGCAGAAATTTAATTCACACCCATACAACCAGATTACTAATCCCCGATGTTAACAATGTGCACAATCCGGCTTGAATAATGAGGTTTCAGTGATTCATGTATGAATCATGTTTCACCTGTTTAATTAACTTCTTTGTCCATCAATGACATTTTTCCTTTAAGAAATGTTAAATTGTATAAGGTGTTGAAGAAAGACAGACAGTCTGTCTTAAATTGCAAGCCTACATGTAGAAGCAGCAATTTAAAAAGCTGATTGCAATAGATGTCTGTGTTTGAAATGGAGGGGTAAAATGATGCATCACTTTTGTATTTTCTGATGAAATGCTAATAGTCCTGGTGATCCTTCAAATGTAAAGCCCATTTTTCAGGAGGAAGAATCCCGTCCTCTCAAATAAAATTGATTTTATTGATCCCTACACACAGAGTAAAGCAATTAAGTCGCCAGAATAAAATGTTAAGGACGTTGACCCTACCTCTCTGTATGCGTGCGTGCGTGCGTGCGTGTGTGTGTGAACAAATATATATATAAATTATTTTTATAATTTTTTACTTTTATTTTATGTATATCAGCGGATTGTTTGGACCCATCCTGTTCCAAACATGGGATGTGTATCCATGGGGAGTGTCACTGTAATCCAGGTTGGGGAGGCACCAGCTGTGAGACACTGAAAACCATGTGCCCTGACCAGTGCTCTGGGCATGGAAGCTACCAGGCTGAAAGTGGCACCTGTACATGTGATCCCACCTGGACTGGCCCAGACTGCTCAGTCGGTGAGAAATGGTCAAATATGCAACTACATCAGAATATAGGACATTTCTCAATATGTTAAAATATGTTATACTCACTCTCTGTAGAATCATATCACCGTTGTAACATTTGCTATACAGTTAAATCCAAGTGTTATTTCAATCCCAGCAAAGACATAACTTGCAAGTTGTGTCTAAGCTTCAAGCAAGACCTGACCTAACCTGGTTTGGAACCCAGATCCCCAGAGTTTAATGGGTAGTACATTAATCGACAGTTTGTTCAAGAAATACAGTAAAGCTTTACCTCTTTTTATCTTGTTTTCTAGAAACATGCACATGATGTTCTAGACAGGAAAATGCTCTACCCGTCTACAGAAAATATCTAAATAAAAAACAAATAAGTTGTTGACTACTTAATAAAAAAAATATTTTAATAATTGATGTCCTGGGTATGAAGACCAAAGCCCCCCACCTGCACATCTCTTCATCTTCACCCAGCAGTAGGGGGTTAGTTCATTAATTAACTCAGCATTTCCACTTCAATTACATTTACTTAAATTAATAAGTTTGTTGTGAGGCTCGACATACCATGCTGGAACATGGTGTGCTAAAAGCAGATAAACACCTTTGCGCTAATGAAAAATGTATCACATTGATTCACAAGTAAAAACGGACCACATAATCCAGCGCCCTCCTCCCCAAGCACAATTAATATACTAATAAGCTCTGAGGATAATCAGCCTATCCAAGGTTTCCGAATCGAAGGGGAAGCTGTCCTATAAAAAAATCCAACTGAGTAAGTACAATTGAGTGAACCCTGAGAGTTTTATCAAACAGCCAATGATACAAGGGCGGTGGTGCATATGTTTTTTTCAATGAATAATTCACTGTGCTTTAGTGTGTCTATTTTACGTTATATAGTATTTTAATTGTGTTGTATTCTTTTATATAAAACATTTCTATAACTTTTGGTGTCAGAGATAAACACAATCATAGTTTTTCAACACCTGACAGATAAGATGGCAAACAGAAAATCAGCACTGGGGCAACTGACTCCCAAATAGTAAAAAGATTTTGTCCCAATGTCTCCTGTCAGATCAGAATACATTTATTACTGAAGGATATACACAGAAATGTCCTAAAAGGTGTCTTCTGGCTTTCGTTCCACCCGAGCTCTCAATTACTTAATTGGTCTAATTATTTGATTAACTGGACACATTTAACACTTCTCTTCAGGCCTCAAAATGTTTCATAGGTAGTGTACCTTGAATCTAGGGCATTTTTAAAACCATCAACTGAAAAATACCTTGAAAAATATTAAATATGTCAAATTCAACAAATAATTAGATCAATTATGTTAATTGAGAGCTTAAGTTGGAATGAAAACCAGAAGACCCTGCGGCCCTCGAAGGCCAAGTTTGATACCCCTGCTCTACAGGATTTCTATATTAATAAAATGTCATATAAAAATGAAACCTGTAACTGCTAGCAGTTAAGGAAATAGAAGCCATTTTAAAGATGGCAATCATTTCAGAATCTTATATAGATTCTGGCATGAAATCTTAGGTCTAGGTGCATAACAGTTTAATACGCTCTTATCCTTGGAACTTGCAGCAGACCATTAACCAATAATAGACTTAAACCATGGCCTAAACCATTGACAGTATGTATGTCAGTAATTGTATTGTAAAGCATACTGAAGCACACTAGTAGCTATTGAAGTGCAGCTGGAACTGGACAAGTCTGATGGCATTCTTTTGGTTTTGCAATAACTCAAGCAGCAGCATTTTCACCGTACTGGAAACTAACAATTCAAAGTACTAGCATCAACAACAAATATGTCATTGTAGTAGTCAATTCTGAATGAGACAAAGGTATGGATCAAATTATCTGCTGCATTAGGCACAGGAAGACTGGATCTATGTTTGATGTCCAGATATTGTTTTCTAACCGTCCTTCTATGCAATGTAACTTACCTTTTTACAGTTGTTAATTAAATAAATTCAAAACATCTTCAAATGAAGATGTTGCTTTGATTCCCTTTACAGGGAACACCAGTATGAGTTTAGTACTGTAAGTATTTATTTATTTGTTATCTGGGGGCAGTTATCTGCTCAAAAAAATATGTCTGCTTTGGTTTGAAGAAAACAAAAGTAGTTATATTATGCTATTGTAAAATCCATCAAGTGAAGTAGATGCACTAGAAGCAAGCAGAGAGAATTTAGATCTGTGTTGCTGTTCTGCTGGTGGGTTTTGGTACGATTAAAACATTGCCTTGCCAACTAAAGTCCTCCTGTGACAAAGAAATAAACCAGAAGTGAAGCCCAGACACTTCAGATGACTACAGTGCCTTGCATAAGTATTCACCCCCCTTGGACTTTTCCACATTTTGTAGTGTTACAACCTGGAATTAAAATGGATTTAATTGGGATTTTTACCATTTGATTTACACAACTTACTTAACACTTTGAAGGTGCAAAATATTTTTTATTGTGACACAAAAGTTAATTAAACAAAAAAAAAGACATTTGTTGGTTGCATAAGTATTCACTCTCTGAGTCAATACTTGGTAGAAGCACCTTTGGCAGCAATTACAGCTGTGAGTCTTTTTGGGTAAGTCTCTACCAGCTCTGCACATCTGGATCCTGCAATTTTTGCCCATTCTTCTTGGCAAAATTGCTCAAGCTCTGTCAAGTTGGATGGGGACCGTTGGTGAACAGCAATTTTCAAGTCTTGCCACAGATTCTCAGTCGGATTGAGGTCTGGGCTTTGACTGGGCCGTTCTAAGACATTTAGGTTCTTGTTTTTAAACCACTCCAGTGTAGCTTTGGCTGTGTGTTTAGGGTCATTGTCCTGCTGGAAGGTGAACCTCTGCCCCAGTCCCAGGTCTCTTGCAGACTGAAACAGGTTTTCCTCTAGAATTTCCCTGTATTTGGCTCCATCCATCTTGCCCTCAATCCTGACCAGTTTCCCAGTCTCTGCCGATGAAAAGCATCCCCATAACATGATGCTGCTATCACCATGCTTCACCGTGGGGATGGTGTTCTCAGGGTGATGAGCAGTGTTGGCTTTGCGCCACACATAGCGTTTTGCGCTAAGGCCAAAAAGTTCAATTTTGGTCTCATCAGACCAGAGAACCTTTTTCCACATGTTTGCTGCGTCTCCCACAAGCCTTTTGGCAAATCCCAAACGGGATTTGATACGGGTTTTTTCAGCAATGGCTTTCTTCTCGCCACTCTTCCATAAAGCCCAGCTTTGTGAGCGTCCGGGTTATAGTTGTCCCATGGACGGTTTCTCCCATCTCAGCTGTGGATCTCTCCAGCTCCTTCAGAGTTACCATTGGCCTCTTGGTTGCTTCTCTGACTAATGCCCTCCTTACCTGGTCACTGAGTTTTGGTGGACGGCCTTCTCTAGGCAGTCACGGTTGTGCCATATTCTTTCCATTTTTTAATAATGGATTTAACGGTGCTCTGGGGGATGTTCAAAGTTTGAGATATTTTTTATAACCCAACCCTGATTGGTGCTTCTCCAGAACTTTATCCCGAACTTGTTTTGATAGCTCCTTGGTCTTCATGATGCTGTTTGTTTAGATATGCTCTCTAACAAACTCTGGGGCATTCCAGAAACAGGTGTATTTAATCTGAGATCATGTGACACTAATTGCACACAGGTGGACTCCATTCAACTAATTATGTGACTTCTGAAGGTAATTGGTTGCACCAGAGTTTATTTAGGGCTGTGTGGCAGGGTGGCTGGGCGGTGACGTCACGGCAGAAGCAGGAAGGAAAATGACTGACACCAGGTACTGCAGTTCTCAAATGAAAGAATCAGCTGGCCGCCGTTTTATTTAAAGGTTTGAACAAAAAGAAACTTGCTCACAGAGAGAAAATAAAACAGGTAAACAAAACAAAATCACAAACACAAAATAGCCTTCACTGATCCTTTACGTTTCAGGTTTTTTTTTTTTTTCTCTCACTGCTCTCGCTCACTCTCTCCGATCTAACCCCCACCACGAGCGCAGAGAGCTGCAGGCTTATATACCGTGGCCGAGGGGTTAAACTCGCTGGCAATTATTCTATTACCCCTCGGCCACAATCTGGCTTCCCATCCACACTACCAAACAGTATGAAATAAACAAACGGCTACGCCGTCACTAAGCAAAACAATAACAAAACATACAGCGCTCGCCGTCACTAAATACAATAATAAATACAATAATAATAAAAATAATAATAATAATAATAATAAAATACAAAATAACACAGGGGCGGAGGGGGACCCCGTTCTAAAAATAAATAAGCAAAACAATGTACAGGGCACCTCGCCCTGTTACATATCCCCCCCCTTGTGCAACGCACACTTGGCCCCAACGGCCACCTTCCCCCTCAGTCTCAAAGTTCCAGAAGAGGGGAAGCACAGTGTCCATGGGGTGGCCATGGTGGGAGGTCCGGCATCCCCAATTCTTCGTGGCTGGCAGCTCCCTCTTCCAGGGCTCCTGCCACACACTATCCTGCCGCGAAAGTGCGGCTGGGGGAGCTGGTCTCCTGACCTTCCCCCCATTCTTCATGGCCGGCAGTTCCCCTCCGTGGGGCTCTGGCCACAGTGTTTCCTGCCACGATAATGCGGCTGGGGGAGCTGGTCTCCTGACCTCCCCCCCTTTCTTCATGGCCGCCAGCTCCCCTTCATGGGGCTCCAGCCACAGTGTAGCGACCCCAGGCAAAGCAGGATCCTCGACGACCCCAGGCGACGGCAGCAGCAGTAGACCCTCGGGAGGCGACGGCAGCAGCAGCGGATCCTCGGGAGGCGACGGCAGCAGCAGCGGACCCTAGGGAGGCAACTGCAGCGGACCCTCAGGAGGCGACGGCAGCAGCAGCGGACCCTCGAGAGGCGAAGGCAGCAGCAGCGGACCCTCGGGAGGCGACGGCAGGAGGGAAGCCAGGACCAGCGCTGGTGCTAGGGTTGGCCCTCTTCTCAGCCGCTGCGGTTTTCCCCCTTGCTCTGCTCAGCAGCCTATGCCAGGGCGGCTGCAGACCGCCAGCCTCCTGTTCCGGTCCATCCTGTCGTGAAGGGAGAGGCAGCTCCTGCTCCTCTCCCTCGGGTGGTGGTGGTGGAGGCAGAGGCAGCTCCTGCTCCTCTCCCTCGGGTGGTGGAAGCAGAGGCAGCTCCTGCTCCTCTCCCTCAGGTGGTGGTGGTGGAGGCAGAGGCAGCTCCTGCTGCTCTTCTCCTGGCAAAGCGCAGGGGCTCCTCCCTTCTGGCTGCGAGGCAGCAGGGGCTCCTCCCCTTCTGGCTGCGAAGGCGGCAGGGGCTCCTCCCCTTCTGGCTGCGAAGGCTGCAGGGGCTCCTCCCCTTCTGGCTGCGAAGGCTGCAGGGGCTCCTCCCCTTCTGGCTGCATCGGGGAAACCTGCAGGCATGCTCCCTCTGCTGGTGGCGGCGATGGAGGCGGAACCAGCAGACATACTCCCTCTGCTGGTGGCGATGGTGGAGACAGAGGCAGCTCCTGCTGCTCTGCACCTACCATTAGAGGTGATGGAGGCGGGACCAGCAGGCACTCTCCCTGCTGGTGGCGGTGGGCACAGCAGGTCTACCTTCTCTGCTGTGGGTGGTGGTGGCGGGACCAGCAGGCACTCTCCCTCTGCTGGTGGGAATGGACGCCGTAGGCACCCCTCTGACAGGAGAGGGCAGTTGAGTGGGAAATGCCCCTGCTCACCGCAGATGGGGCACCAGCAGTCCTGCATGACTGCCCGGATGATGGCATCCCAGCTGCTCTCCCGCTTTGTGGCCGCGGCTGGTAGCTCCCGCTTCCTGGGTCTCCCCCGGGGTACCTGGTCCTGGCTCGCTTGGGCAGCCCACTCCTCTCCCTTTTATTGGGTGGGGCAGATGGCCACAGTGTGCCCAAACTCCCCACAACCAGGGCACCACTCGTCTACCACGTAGCTAGGGCCGACGTCCCCTGGTGGCAGTTGTTGCTGTTGGCGCCGCTTTTGCTGCTTCCTGCAGCTCTTCTTTCCCATCCTCCTTCCTCACTCCTTTTCTCCACACGCAAGTAATAATAATAAAAAAAAAACGGAAAAAAAAACTGCAGTACCCTACTTCTGCCTGCATCCATGAGGCGCTGCAATCCCACGCAGGACACCACGTGTGACAGGGTGGCTGGGCGGTGACGTCACGGCAGAAGCAGGAAGGAAAATGACTGACACCAGGTACTGCAGTTCTCAAATGAAAGAATCGGCTGGCTGCCGTTTTATTTACAAATAACAAAAATAAATCAAAGGTTTGAACAAAAAGAAACTTGCTCACAGAGAGAAAATAAAACAGGTAAACAAAATCACAAACACAAAATATACGATCAGGCTGGGCAATAGCCTTCACTGATCCTTTACGTTTCAGGTTTTTTTTTTTTTTTCTCTCACTGCTCTCGCTCACTCTCTCCGATTTAACCCCACCACGGCGCAGAGAGCTGCAGGCTTATATACCGTGGCGAGGGGTTAAACTTCGCTGGCAATTAATCTATTACCCCTCGGCCACAATCTGCACGAGTTTTCTAAATTAAACTGCTGTGGATGGGGCTTCCCATCCACACTACCAAACAGTATGAAATAAACAAACGGCTACGCCATCACTAAACAAAACAATAACAAAACATACAGCGCTCGCCGTCACTAAATACAATAATAAATACAATAATAATAATAATAATAATAATAATAATAATAATAATAATAATAATAATAATAATAAAATACAAAATAACACAGGGGTGGAGGGGGACCCCATTCTAAAAATAAATAAACAAAACAATGTACAGGGCACCTCGCCCTGTTACAAGCTGTCACAGCAAAGGGGGTGAATACTTATGCAATCAAGACTTTTCAGTTTTTTATTTGTAAATAATTTTGAAAAATATGTAGATTTTTTTCCCCACTTCGACATTATGGACTATTTTGTGTAGATCAGTGACAACAAATCCCAATTAAATCCATTTTAATTCCAGGTTGTAACACTACAAAATGTGGAAAAGTCCAAGGGAGATGAAATACTTATGCAAGGCACTGTACCAGAAGCTACACAAATATAATGCTTTTTTGCTGCTTATTGTATACCATACTTTTTTAATTCTGTTTACTTTTTCTTGTTCTTCCTTACTGTGGGAAGTGCAATACATCCAGTCAGATAATTGTCCTAGCACCATGTGGTCTGTCAGCTTTATGATGTGTAAGTACAGTACAAGATTTAAGGAATTGAAATCTGTTGATAGCTCACATTTTGCATTTCCTAGTGTAACATTTAAAGAACACCTACAGAGTCAACCTGATTTTTTTCTTTTTGTATATTGATTTAAACAACTCGAGTAATATTAGCTTGCTCCAGAGCTGTAGGCTCATTACTGGGATACTTAAAACTAAAATGAACAATATATTAACCAAAAAGCCTAATAAAACTGTAACGCATAGATAAATTAATACATTAATTGATGCAAGCAAACAAAAACAGGAAATCGCTATGAGATGAAGTTCTTGATAAAAGACATCTATGAACATGGTATTCTATTTCTCATTTCTTATGGTAGAGATCTGCACTGTGGAGTGTGGCTCCCATGGGGTGTGTTTTGGTGGGAGTTGCCGGTGTGAGGAAGGCTGGACGGGCTCAGTGTGTGACCAGAGAGCCTGCCACCCTCGCTGTGCGGAGCATGGCACCTGCAAAGATGGCAAGTGTGAATGTAGCCAGGGCTGGAACGGAGAGCACTGCACTATTGGTAGGTTTGCTACATTTAAATGTTTTTATAGGCTGTACTTTATTCACTATATTTTGTAACATTTATTTCTTCAGCAATTTTGCATTCTGAGAGCAAACCAACATGTTCTGTCTTGTGAGTACTACAGTTTTATTACATTTAATTGTCTATGTTAGGTCTGTTAGAGGCAATCCTTTGTGTTATTCAGTGCTAGGACTGCCTTAAACACTTACTTGTTTATCGAGCTACATTGATTTCCATGTACATGCATTCAGCCCATTCAAATGGAAATCTGACCTATTGGGGATCTTAATTCCTTTAAGCTTCAAGAAAGACTGTCTATTTCTTTTCATTCTGATACACCAGTGCAATGGAAATGGAGATTGTTAACAGTCAGAAAGATATGCTTGTTTGCTTAATCAGCAGTTGCAGTGCACATTCATTTAATACACTCTTAGGTTGCTTGGAGCTGGGGATCAAGGAACAAAAAGGTTCAAGTAGATTAAATCATAACAATAGTTAATTGCATTTAGAATATTTTGAAAACTGTAAGCAGGTACACTTACAAACTCGTGGATGGAATCAACATTGCAGTAGAAATTGCAGGTACCTTTTTTATTAACATTTCAAATAAAATAAAAAATAACATGCTTCATATAAAACACTAACTTACAAAAAATACAGTGAAATGCAGACGTACACAAAAAGATAATTTAAATAGACCCTAAATGCCTTCATCAGATAAATGCAAAGCATACCATTACAGTATAGGTATAGTTATAGTATCATTTTAATAATTTTCAAGAATATTACATTCATATTTTTTATCCAGTCATTTTTAACCAGGGGTTTCATATTCCATCTTTCAAATCAAAAGTGAATTTGGAAAGCACTCCTTCCCCAGTAATAATGTGGCTGACTTCTGGTAACACACACTGGAATATACATATCAGGAAGCAACTTAGAAGTGCATATGTGAGCAATAGTCTGAAAGGTAATCATTATTTATGCTTTTTAAGAACCTTGTGGAAAATATGCTTGAAAAATCAGTGGTGCATTCACCACCAAATCTTCGTCATAAAAATAGAAATCTGTGTATTTATAATTATTATTATTTGTTTATTTAGCAGATGCCTTTATCCAAGGCGACTTACAGAGACTAGGGTGTGTGAACTATGCATCAGCTGCAGAGTCACTTACAATTACGTCTCACCCGAAAGACGGAGCACAAGGAGGTTAAGTGACTTGCTCAGTGTCACACAATGAGTCAGTGGCTGAGGTGGGATTTGAACCGGGGACCTCCTGGTTACAAGCCCTTTTCTTTAACCACTAACGATATTACAGCAATGAATATAATAAAATGCATTATATAAAAAATAATATTTAGATGATACCCTTATAAAAGTTGACCATGCTTTTCATTTGGGTATACTTTGCATTTACCATAGTTTGCTATACCATACCTCACTGGGCTTTACAGTGCTTACCTGTGCTTTATTACACTTTGCTATACTTGTTTAAGGTATTTGCTGAATGTTTATGGAGTGCTATAGTTATTTCACAAATGAAGATGGCAGGATGGCTGGATTGTGATTCTCTGCTGACACCTTTTTCAGGAGTACATTGGCGTCGAACTTTAGTTTTTTAAGAAAAAGTAATTTTCACACTAGTACGTTAGTTTTAGAAGCATTCCTTTTTTCTTCTGCATGGTTTAATTTCATGTAACTTTAACATTAAATAATAATCATCAGTACAACATGTGTGTGTGTATATATATATATATATATATATATATATACACACACACACACACACACATATATATATATATATATTACAGGTATATGGTATATATATGAGATATACTACAGGTAATGGTACTTTAGTATTTTATTGTATTGTGTTTTTACCCTGAAGCGTTTTCAAGTGATATTTATGTTGTCAAGAACACAATAATTTACAACCATCAATCAATAAACCACAGCAGGTTTTAGACCTATTATGCCACGTATAGCATTGATTATTTTGTCCGTTCCCTTCTTGTAAACTTGTGTTTCAACAAAATAGTGGGTGTTGCATCTGTGTGAAGTGTAAGTGGCAGAAACAGATGAAAAATGTTAATAAGCTTGACTGTACATGATGAACAAGGACCAAAAAAATCGACATTTCAGAAACCATTTTGCACTCTCCAATAGAGTTTTTTGCCTTAGGAATGCCCGTGGGACAAAATGTTGATTTTTACTTTTTGATACTCCTCCACTTTAAATGCTACAGTTTGCCTGCAACAGCCTAGTATGTAGTATCTTAGCAACCCATTTTCATCCCTTAAGATATTGCTATAATTTGGACCCATTTAAACACGTTTGGAGATAAGCTCTAGAACAGTACATTAAAATTATCATGAGGAAAGAAGTGAATAGTACCACTTTTAACAGTAATTTGTGTATAAAGTGCTTGTAGTATAAGCAATATGTATCTTGTGAATGTCTTTTCTTTACTATATAATGGTGTATCATTCTTTTTGTGTGTGAACACCATACAAGTGTAATTTAGGAACTGTCTGACTTAATGGGAGATTTATTTAAACCAAGTCTTTTTTTCTGATTTTGTCGATACCTCTTTTAAAATAAGTCTTTAACATTTAAGCTTTGGTGGGTGAGACCATCTGTTTACAGAAGTGTCGTCGCTTACCAAGACTACAGCTGTTTCATTATTATAGTGTTGAACAATCATTGTTATATCCAAAAAATATGTATACATATTCATAGATTAAATGTGGTTAATTCAAGTAATTGTGGACTGACATCAATACATATTTAAATGCATCCACAGCAATGATTTCGGAAATTAGCTAAACAAGTTTTCATGTTATAAATTAGACAACATAAACTCCCATACTGTCTCAATACTTGTATGTATATAGGCAGGGCCAGATTAAAGGATGTGGGGGCCCTAAGCTAACCCATATTTTAGGGGCCCTACGCATATTATAGCAAATGGTGTTGTTGGCATATTGGTTAATCCGGCCCTGCGTTGGAAACAGAGAGTGTGAGCAGACTGAGCCAAATGTATATGGAGCGGGGGAGCGAAGTGGGGTTTCCAGCCCGCTCTTTCACAGCACTGAGAAGAACTGAGCATGGGTTTATTTTACTTAAATACGTGTTCGGCCATGGAGTTTGCACAAAAAAATTAAAAAAGAAGTCACTGTACAGTATTTCCATCATGTCTGTGCATGGTAACCATTCATTTTCCAGTTTCAAACCAAAATTAGGCAGTTTTGCAGACCTGAGATTTGCAATTTTTAAAAAAAATCTTTTATATTCAATGTGATTAGCGTTGCACTTTATAATTCGTTATGGAAGGGAAAAATATATATTCTCCCAATTGTGAAGCTGCCATATAAAAATGTGAGAAACGTGTCTGCGGTTATTACATAGATTATATTGTTTTTATACAGTCCACGGTTATGCATTATGTGACTGCTAGGAGCTCTGCAGATATAAAGTATTGTATATAAAGTATAGTTTATTTATTTTAGAACGGGATACCCATCCGCCCCTGTGTAGTTTATTATTTTGTATTTATTTTAGCATTCTGATTTATTTATTGTATTTATAAATATGACGGCAAAGCCGTACGTTTGTTGTTGTTTGGTATTTTGTGTTTGTGTTGTTTTGTATTATGTATAAATAATGGCAAAAAGCTGTGCAGAAGGTGACCATCTGCCGAGTTAATTCATTGGTTAATTGTTGCTAATCGGGAGATGGTCACGTTTATAAAAGCCTGCAGTTGTCTGCGTTCTGGGTGGGTGTTCAGAGGAGAGAACGAGAGCGAGCGGAGTGAGTTTGAAACAGAAACTACAGGATCAGTGAAAGCGATTGCTCAGCCTGACCTGTGTTTTGTTGTGTTTTATGTGTTCGAAATTTGTTTTGTCTGAATATTTATTTAGCTCTGTGAGCAGTGTTTTTTTTTTGTTAAAATATTTTATTTATTTAAAAATAAACGGCGCCTTGTGTTTTTTGTTCCTTCATCTGGCCTGACGTCCCCACGTCAACCATCTCTGTCACACACCAATACAGCGCTGTGAACACGGTTTATATTTTCTGCACTCTTAAGGATAGTTAATACTCTACAGGGTGGTCCGTCAGCCCCATTGAGACTCACTCATATGTGTTCGTGGGTTGCTTTGAGCTCCCTATTAGATATTCGGATACAAACAAGCCCAGCATAAAGCTAATTTGATACGAATCATATGAAAAGTTTGAAATAGGTGAGTACACCGTACACGACATCACAGGAACCTGTTAATTGCAAGGTGATATTTCCAAACTTTTACTTTATTTTCAATTTACGCATTTTTTCAATAGCAATCAATAATAATGAGGAAGTGTCTTCAAATTGAATTAGATAACTTATCTGAACAATTTATGTAGGCTTTTTTCTTTGCTGATCATAGCTGGGCATGAGGCTTGTTAAACTGTGTATGCCTTTATGACAGAAATCACATGCGAGTGCTAATAATTAAATCTCACTGTTATTAATGATCATTTTAATTAACATTCAAACATCCGAGGAACATAGAACACAAAATGATGCAATATGGATCACAGAGATAAAAAAAAGCTTCAGTCTCAGGCAGTAAAGTACAAAAGCATTAGCAAGTGCATAATAGAACATCCACTGGGGTTAATGGGTTTTGTTAGTTACCAGAAAGTCCAGGAGCTAATACTGTATGTACAATAGCAGCGGAATTATATATGTATATAGCAAAACACTTTTTTTTTCCAAACTTGTTTGTAGATTCCTTCTACGGACCAGTAGTAGCACTGCATTGCAGTCAATAGAACAAAACAATGTAGTTTAACAAAAAAAGGGTATAACTTTTCTGTCATTTACTTCGTTATGGGTATTCTTTGGTAGCGAGAGAAACAAACACTATGGACTTAAACCATTCTTCTCGACTGCACACATCCACATTTGAATTTCCTTCAGCCTCTCGCCTTTTTTTCTAAAATTCCAACCCCCAAATGAAAAAGGAAAGTTTCTAAAATGTAAAGAGGCATACTGTGCACATTTGAGAAGACAGGTTTTTAAATGGGCCCTAAAACTGAAATAAATGAATCCGTAAATTGAGCCCGATTCATACATTTTATCCTGCAGACTGATGCCTCTGACGTAGTAGGACTAGGGACGGATCTCTCCCATTACCTGTAAAAAAAATATATATATATACAGTACTGTGCAAAAGTTTTAGGCAGGTGTGAAAAAATGTTGTAAAGTAAGAATGCTTTCAAAAATAGACATGTTAATATATTACATTTATCAATTAACTAAATGCAAAGTCAGTGAACAGAAGAAAAATCTAAATCAAATCCATATTTGGTGTGACCACCCTTTGCCTTCAAAACAGCATCAATTCTTCTAGGTACACTTGCACAAAGTCAGGGATTTTGTAGGCATATAGTCAGGTGTATGATTAAACAATTATACCAAACAGGTGCTAATGATCATCAATTCAATATGTAGGTTGAAACACAATCATTAACTGAAACAGAAACAGCTGTGTAGGAGGAATAAAACTGGGTGAGGAACAGCCAAACTCAGCTAACAAGGTGAGGTTGCTGAAGACAGTTTACTGTCAAAAGTCATACACCATGGCAAGACTGAGCACAGCAACAAGACACAAGGTAGTTATACTGCATCAGCAAGGTCTCTCCCAGGCAGAAATTTCAAGGCAGACAGGGGTTTCCAGATGTGCTGTCCAAGCTCTTTGAAGAAGCACAAAGAAACGGGCAACGTTGAGGACCGTAGACGCAGTGGTCAGCCAAGGAAACTTACTGCAGCAGATGAAAGATACATCATGCTTACTTCCCGCCATGATCGGAAGATGTCCAGCAGTGCCATCAGCTCAGAATTGGCAGAAAACAGTGGGACCCTGGTACACCCATCTACTGCCGGAGAAGTCTGGTCAGAAGTGGCCTTCATGGAAGACTTGCGGCCAAAAAGCCATACCTCCGACGTGGAAACAAGGCCAAGCGACTCAACTATGCACGAAAACACAGGAACTGGGGTGCAGAAAAATGGCAGCAGGTGCTCTGGACTGATGAGTCAAAATTTGAGATATTTGGCTGTAGCAGAAGGCAGTGTGTTAGCTGAAGGGCTGGAGAGCGTACACGAATGAGTGTCTGCAGGCAACAGTGAAGCATGGTGGAGGTTCCTTGCAAGTTTGGGGCTGCATTTCTGCAAATGGAGTTGTGGATTTGGTCAGAATTAATGGTCTCCTCAATGCTGAGAAGTACAGGCAGATACTTATCCATCATGCAATACCATCAGGGAGGCATCTGATTGGCCCCAAATTTATTCTGCAGCATGACAACGACCCCAAACATACAGCGAAAGTCATTAAGAACTATCTTCAGCGTAAAGAAGAACAAGGAGTCCTGGAAGTGATGGTATGGCCCCACAGAGCCCTGATCTCAACATCATCGAGTCTGCCTGGGATTACATGAAGAGAGAAACAACTGAGGCTGCCTAAATCCACAGAAGAACTGTGGTTAGTTCTCCAAGATGTTTGGGCCAACCTACCTGCCGAGTTCCTTCAAAAACTGTGTGCAAGTGTACCTAGAAGAATTGATGCTGTTTTGAAGGCAAAGGGTGGTCACACCAAATATTGATTTGATTTAGATTTTTCTTCTGTTCACTCACTTTGCATTTTGTTAATTGATAAATATAATCTATTAACATGTCTATTTTTGAAAGCATTCTTACTTTACAGCATTTTTTCACACCTGCCTAAAACTTTTGCACAGTACTGTATAAGTATATTTATATGGAAAATTTGGTATTGTATATTAGCAGGACGCTGCTTGCATGAGAGACTCAGAGACCAGGTATGCTGTAATTGAGAAAGAAGCCTAGCATCATAAAAGAACAAAATTAACTAAAAGCAAGCTTCTGTGTGCCTCTCTTCCTGTGTGTGTGTGTGTGGGACCACACCTCGCTGGGGGGCCAATTCTGATCTGGGCCCTACGCTATAGCGTAATTTGCATATGGGTTAATCCAGCCCTGTATATAGGTAGTGTATATGAATTGGTAAGAACCCTCATTCTTGTCATTGACCCTATCAAATTCTGACCAGAATCCAATTGACAACTATATCTGTTATCTGGGTTTGCATGCACAAATAGCATTGTGTATGTTGATTTAAAATCAATAAATAAGTGTAATGATTCTTACTTAGTGTGAGTTTCTTCTTATTGCTAGTCAAAGATACATCCTGACAAGTGTCCCAGGAGGACAGGACTACTTACAAATTCACTTCATCTGTCTGACATTCAAAAGCAATATAAAGTCTGTGTACATTTGCAAATCCAAATCACTTTTAAGTGTACGCATACGTTATTTATATGCCATTCCACATATGAATGATATAGATAGCTTACTTAATTTTGCTAATATTTTATAAAACACGTGGGTTATCTTTGCTATTAAGTTAAATTAAGTTCATATAGATGCTTTTAGAGTAAACTAGTTTCTGTTCTAGTAATGCAAATATTGAAAAAGAAGTAAAACAAAACATGAGGTAATCAACCAGAAATTGATGCGTTAATTGAACTCTGCAGACGTGTTGTATAATTGTTCACAGATTAGTGCCATTTTTATCATAGCATCAAGAACCAATTGACTAATAATAAAACAGTGGTCTCTATATGATGATGTGCCAAAGATTTAGATGGATAATAATTTAGCAAACCCTCTGTCCTCCACTGAATTAATCACCAAATTCTAAGGTTAAAGGAGATTCTGATTGTTTTTTAACCATACATTTAATATCTGATTGCATTATATATGCTTGTAAAAACATGACCTGTAATCATCTTCAAGCTGAGATTAGTCTATGTACAGTAGTTATTTTTACTTTGTTACTATGGCAAACATATTCACAAGCACATGCTGAAAGTTCCATTTTTGACATTATGAACATTTAAAAAAATAGGGCGTTATGGTAAATAAGTAATTTATACACAACAGATTACAAAGTGATGAATGAAAATGTGAGGAATTATTATAGTAGTTGAAAAGATCTGTCATCTAGTTTTCGTAATTGTTTGCAAAAATGTTGTTTTTGTTCAACAAAATCTGTTGTTTTGATCAACTGTACCCTTTCTTTTCCGTTACTTTAAAAGCCAAAAGAAAACAGAATGCAGTTGCTAAGATGTGCATGCATTTAATCTAAATGAGATATTTTGGATTTATTACAGATAAAATAAGAATATTGAAAAAGCTGTGTGATTGATTTATATTTTGAATTGTGTTTATGTGAGATTTGTTATTTTTGTATTAGTATTCATTGTAAGTTTGTTACCATTAAATGATGTTATTGCTTTTTAACTTAAAATATGGTCCATATTAATTTTAAAATACATGTCATACAACTGCTGCTGTAACAAAAAAAAAGAACGAAACCTATGGAGGCACCAGACCACAGGTAACAGGTAAAGGGTAACTGCTTCTAAATGTTGGAGCAGTTTTTGCTCAATATGGCCGCCATCCTCGGAATAAGATTAAAATAGTGTTGTCAGTGGTCTGATTGATGTATTATGCATTTACAATATGAAGAACTGAAAGGAATGTAATATACAGTGTATTGTAACCTGGCTTGTATGTCTCTGTTGTGTGATGTCTATGTTGGCTATACTTGCTCCTTTTATTTGAATGTGGTAATTGCAGATTTCCTTTCCAACGTGACACTGTTCTGAAATGTCTGTCTGTTCTTTTTTCCTTTCCATTTCTCAAGCTCACTATCTGGATAAGATAGTAAAAGGTATTGTATGTTCTCTCCTTGTTGTGCTGTTCTTGTATGAATCGTGTAACACACCTGGTTTACAAATAACATTAATTGATATTTCCATTCACACAATTGCCATTCTGTTATTTAACATTGGATTACAGCATCATGTCTCACACAAAACTTACCTCTAGACCATAACGTACTGTTTTCTTACAACAAAAACATTCCACATTTATAGGGAAATCATTTTCTTTTCTAAACTAAGCATTTTTTGCTGGAAGTAGATTGATGCTTAATGAAAAGCAGTAATTTCTAACAGCTGCCTTATGAAAGAGTGATACCGGTATAGCACACCACCATATGTGACAGGATAATTCTTGAACCACCATTTTTAAATGAATATACTAATTCTTACTGTATATAATTAAAATCCACTTTGAGGTAATATATATATATATATATATATATATATATATATATATATATATATATATAACTTCGGCAGGTAGGTTGGCCCAAACATCTTGGAGAACTAACCACAGTTCTTCTGTGGATTTAGGCAGCCTCAGTTGCTTCTCTCTCTTCATGTAATCCCAGACAGACTCGATGATGTTGAGATCAGGGCTCTGTGGGGGCCATACCATCACTTCCAGGACTCCTTGTTCTTCTTTACGCTTGAAGATAGTTCTTAATGACTTTCGCTGTATGTTTGGGGTCAGTTGTCATGCTGCAGAATAAATTTAGGGCCAATCAGATGCCTCCCTGATGGTATTGCATGATGGATAAGTATCTGCCTGTACTTCTCAGCATTGAGGAGACCATTAATTCTGACCAAATCCCCAACTCCATTTGCAGAAATGCAGCCCCAAACTTGCAAGGAACCTCCACCATGCTTCACTGTTGCCTGCAGACACTCATTCGTTATGCGCTCTCCAGCCCTTCGGTGAACAAACTGCCTTCTGCTACAGCCAAATATTTCAAATTTTGACTCATCAGTCCAGAGCACCTGCTGCCATTTTTCTGCACCCCAGTTCCTGTGTTTTCGTGCATAGTTGAGTCGCTGGCCTTGTTTCCACGTCGGAGGTATGGCTTTTGGCGCAAGTCTTCCATGAAGGCCTCTTCTGACCAGACTTCTCCGGACAGTAGATGGGTGTACCAGGGTCCCACTGTTTTCTGTCAGTTCTGAGCTGATGGCACTGCTGGACATCTTCGATTGCGAAGGAAGTAAGCATGATGTGTCTTTCATCTGCTGCAGTAAGTTTCCTTGGCCGACCACTGCGTCTACGGTCCTCAACGTTGCCCGTTTCTTTGTGCTTCTTCAAAGAGCTTGGACAGCACATCTGGAAACCCCTGTCTGCCTTGAAATTTCTGCCTGGGAGAGACCTTGCTGATGCAGTATAACTACCTTGTGTCTTGTTGCTGTGCTCAGTCTTGCCATGGTGTATGACTTTTTGACAGTAAACTGTCTTCAGCAACCTCACCTTGTTAGCTGAGTTTGGCTGTTCCTTAAAAGAAGCAAAATATTTCACAAGAAGCATTTAAAAGCAGTAATTGACATAAAATAAAAAATGATGATGACAGATCAAGTTAGGTATTCCTAATGGTCCTGGTTGTAATAGTTGAATTATCGCATCGGTGTCAGAAAAATACATTACAAATGTAAACTCATTTAACTGTCAAAGATGTTATCTTATTAAAATACACAGAAGCCCTATGGAAAAAAATAAATAAATAAAGCAAGGATTTTCAACACATTTTTTGAATTGCAAAACCATGAATCCTTATTGAAGATCTGCCAAAAACTCAAATTTCTAAGCAGAAAAATAACACCTGTGAAGAAAATATCATAATTATTTGTCAAATCTTTCAAATTGAAACTACTTTGGCTGTATGCCTCATTGCTAGGAAGCAATGTTGTTTTGTTCATTTTATTTATTTGATTGATTTTTGCTTATATGTCTTGTCAAGAAATCATTTACAGATCTTAAGGATATGCCAGTATTTTAATTATGTTTACCAAATTTTCCCTCCTTGCTTGTAATAGCAGACAAGATAGGATATAAAGGTAATGGCACAATAGCCCTAGGGAGATTGTCTCCAGCAATCGCTGTCCGCTGTCTGTCTTGAAGCACGGCGTTAACGTCTTTTTGTTCAGTCTATCAATGTTTTATTGTGGTCCTTATGGTATTTCATTCTTGTCCGTCCTAACTAGTCAAACACACACAGCTATTACGCTTTGTTGGAAATCCTGTCGGTCCTGTTTCGTGCATTTGCAGCCTGAATCCTAATGTCTGTTAGAATAGATGCTATGCTACTTTAGTTATTTTCTGGGCAACGCTTATTTCGTGAAAAGGAATGTAATTTCAGCATAAAGTATAGCTGTCACAAAACACCCTATACTTTTTGCATTTATTTTTAATCTGCTGTAGCTTCACGTGGATGCTCTGCTACCTTGAGGCCAGAGGAAATTATTTTTTGTGGTTCCACTTTTGTCTAGTAGTGTGTCTGGTTAAAAAAACAACAAGGTCCTAAACCTGTCCTATTAGGTGGAAAAGCAATGTGGCTTTAATAATAAAGTCCCAGTTACAGTGGGGGGAAAGAAACAGGCCTAGGCTATCCAAAATTCCTAACCTTTACATAGAAGCAGGTATTGCAATGTTAACCGTCCTTGTTGTTTGTTTGTCTAACATTTACACAAAAAGGAAACCTTTTAGTTTGGCCAGATGCTTGATTTGCAGTCATTACCAAATTGCTCAGGTTTCATTGGCTTTGAGAAGATTTTAAACAGCATAATTTTCCAGTTGCAGTTACATCCATGTGAAATTACAGTATTTGTGCATTTTCCAAGGCCTGTCTCCAGTTCAATGTCAGTATGTTCACCAAATGTGGATATTTATTTATTTATTTGTTTGTTTGTTTGTTTTTTAAAGTTGTTTTTAAGTGAGTTCTGTACTGAAATCATCTGCTTGATCATTCTTTTTTTCCTTTGACAGAGGGTTGCCCTGGTTTGTGCAACAGTAATGGAAGGTGTACTTTGGACCAAAACGGTTGGCACTGTGTCTGTCAACCTGGATGGAGAGGAGCTGGGTGTGATGTTGCCATGGAAACCCTGTGCACAGATAATAAGGACAATGAAGGAGGTAAGGGGTGTTGCGCAACAGCTTACATTTTTTTAATTAGATTTGTCATTTTACAATGCATTTATTTCCTGTGTACAGTATTAACAAGCAGATCAGTACCCATCCTCACTGTTCTGCGTCTTTCTAAGATAACACAAGACCAGGTCACATAGCCTAGTCTAGCCCATAGGCCACTTCTGAAAGTATTAATTTCCCTTGAGTGAATACAGGGTAAACATAATTAAATATTAACATGACAGGTCTGAGAAAAAATACTCCTGAAACATGTGTTACTCTATATAAATGACAGCTTTGTTTCCCTGGCTAGCTCTAGAAGGTCCTATGGTAGGCAGTTAAATAGTTAAATAATGGACTTTCTCTGGAAACGTCTGTAGCATGGCAGGACATGCCTCTCAAGAGCTGATCTTTCATATGCAAATAATTAACGACTTAAGAAAATATTTTAACAATATAAGCCTGTGGTGTTGGAAGACAGGGTTAAAATATAGCCTTTGTTCTACAAAGCCACTGCAGCTTACCATAGTGCGGGCAAAGGAGTAATCAAGTTAGCAATACTAAATAACAGTCGTTCCAGGAGTACAAACAACAAAAATATGAAAAATGCTTTCATGAGTTATGTGGAGCCAGATTCATAACAATCTGTCATTGCTTGGGCAAGTCAACGGTAAACTGTATGAAAAATAACAAACACTGCAGCCCTGCATCTTGAATGATGAAAATGAGATTCCTTCCTTGATTGATGTTAGCAGAGAGGCTTGTAAAAATGCATTTCCAGCTGATTAGTTCAGAGGGTGTCAATCTCATGCAGTTTTATGACCCACAGACTACACGCCAGATGTACGTTTGCTTTGTATAAACTAACAAAGATGAATGACTAAATTTGAGTGTGACTCTACTGGATATTACCTGTGGGAGAACAAAATCTTAACCATGTATCTGAGAGTTAAAAGACATTTGGCACATTTTGTGTTCTTTCTGAACATTACTGCAGACAGAAAAAATATTTTGCACGAATATGGTAAACAACACAGTACTTCCAGGTGGAGGAGTACAGTATGTGTATTATTTTTGTGGGTGTGTGTGTGTGTGTGTGTATATATATATATATATATATATATATATATATATATATATATATATATATATATAATGGCAGATTGCATACTGGAAGTTTATTTTACTTTTATTGTTTCAGTCTGGGGCAGTGTGGCAGGGAGAGGCCTACCGGTGCACGTGTGTTTGTGTTGGTGTGGGGAATAATGGGTTGGCAGGGAGGGGGCTAGTTTGCTCCCTGTCAAAACATGTAGGAATGTAGCTGGAGCCAACAAGTGATAAATGATTAAATGATTAATTAGGCTCCAGCCACGGATATATAAATAGGGTGATCACGGGTGTTAGATAGAATGGTTAAGGTAAATGTTGGTGGTGAAAGGCTGTGTTCTGTGTTGTATTTACATCCATGTCAGTGTTTTGTATATCCTTTTATTTTGGCCCTTGTGCCATTTGTTTTGTTAATGTCTTGTGTTTTATTTTGTTTAGTGTGTCGTTTGTTTGTATTTATAATTAAAGAGCGCATTAGCATGTTTAAACCTGCAGCTTTCTTGTCCCCCCTTTCTGGTAATAAGAGCCTTGCCAGTGATGCTGTCCTGTCACACAGTCAAATAATGAATTCTAGATAGTGTAAATGTTTTCCCCTTTTTAACACTACAGTGCTTGAATAATTCACTTGTGTATCTACAGTGTGTTTTTGACTGTAAATATCCAGGGTTATAAAACAACTCTTTAGAAAAATCTATATATTTTCCCACAATAGTAAAATTATTTGAGGAGCAGCATTGTTCAAGCTGTTCAAACGTAAAAGAGCAGCAACAAAGCATTTGTTTTGAATCCTTTGTCAGTGTCGTCAGCAGCGATGATCATATATTCACTTGAGTGACTTTGTACTTGCAGATGGATTGATTGACTGTATGGATCCTGACTGCTGTTTACAAAGTTCATGCCAAAACCAGCCGTACTGCCGAGGATCACCTGACCCCAACGACATTATTGGGCAGAGCCAGCAGCCACCCCCTCAGCAAGCTGCCAAATCCTTTTATGACAGAATCAGTTTTCTTGCTGGGCCAGACAGCAGCCATGTCATACCTGGGGAAAATCCATTTAACAAAAGGTGACACTGACTGGAAAATAATACACCTATTCATTTATCTGCCTGTGTCTCTGCTGATCTGATCAATTGTTTTAACATTTTGTGTGTCTGTATAAATATATGATATATGTTTTTACATTAAATATATATTGTTCTGAATATAATCAATATTTGTATGTCAGCATATAGTTGAAAAAGAGTGTACTGGATAAAGATATGGCCTAAATAAATCCTGTTTCACAGTATTCTTCCCTAATGTCCACTTAGAGTTCCTTTGGAAGTTCATAATGAAATGATACGCTTGAGAGCATCTGTGTAAAGTGTGTTGACATCCTGTTAGTAATTTTTTTGGTCCTATTTTTGCGAGATAAACAACAAAAAAGGTATTTCATAGGCTTCAAGCACTGGAAAGGATTCATCGTCTTTTTGCTATTTCTAGTCAGGCATGCAGAAACCTTTGTTAGCCCAGCATCTGTGCTTTGCGTCAATATAGATAACATTATCTATACCCAGTGCATGACAGCCTTTTTTATTCTTCTAAATTATAACCAATCAGCTTGTGTCAAGCTTGGTTAGCTGTGATCATTGGTCTATATATGATCTTTTCTTTTAATTCACAAGCATTTGGTTATTGCACCATGTGTTCCATGTAGCTGAGAAAAAGAGAAGCAATTGGAAATGCACTGCCTCAAACATAATGTTTCTTTGTGTTCTGATGGGCCCTGTATGGCAAGAGAGAAGTATAAATGTAAAGATGGAGACGGGAGGGTTTATTGACAAGGAAAGCATCTGCATGCTAATAAAAAACACAGCTAAACAAGATTAATGGCTTTCTGGCTACAGCTCTTTAAGATGCCTGTTTACAGTACTCACATTTGGATTGATCCAGGGCTGTTCATTTTCAGTTCTTAAAGTAATACAAAACAGTAAAAAGATGCCCCCAACAGTGCCAATGCAAAAGACTCAGCCTTCAGCCCCTGCTAAATGCCACCAAGCAGCACAAGATGGATGATGTGAAGAGAATCTGTTATTGATACATGTACTAGTCTACTGCTTAGTCGCTGGTAAATTCTTGTAAATAATTAGCCCAATGGAGAAATCCGGTTATTTAAACAAAGGCTTTTTAACACTTTTCTTCTGTTAAAAGCAGCAGTTGACAGAGATTGATGCAGGGTTTGCCTTTTTGGATCACAACCTTTTTGACCTGTAGGTGGACAATCCTAATCAAATAAGAACAGGTGTTGCTGCTAATTAAGTTTGAAATGCATATATTCATTGATCCTCTATAAGATGCCAGATGATGTTGTATTTAGTGATAGTCATTGACAGAAATGATTCTGTATTTCTATCTTTATCTTAAAACCTGAGAGTATATGGAGGTTTTGCTAGACAGCTAGATTAATTTTAGTTGCTGGTAGAAGAAAAGGTTAAACTTTTAAGTGGACTGAACCTGAGAAATAGAATTATTATTATTATTATTATTATTATTTATTTATTAGCTGACACCCTTATCCAGGGCGACTTACAATTGTTACAAGATATCACATTATTTTTACATACAATTACCCATTTATACAGTTGGGTTTTTACTGGAGCAATCTAGGTAAAGTACCTTGCTCAAGGGTACAGCAGCAGTGTCCCCCACCTGGGATTGAACCCACAACCCTCCAGTCAAGTCCAGAGCCCTAACCACTACTCCACACTGCTGCCCTTATGAGGGGGTTTGATACTTCTCACTACATGGTAGCAACATGCCATGGATGGTCTGCTTCATTAGCACTTTAGAAACCAGTAATGACCTGAAAATAAACCAATAGCTAATAGCAGGTGTCTTGTACTGTATCTCATAGAGTAAAGGAAGATGATTAACACAGGAACTCCTGTACTCGCTGTGATTTACCAGCATTAATGCAGTTAGGCACAGCAGTTGATTAAAAGTTGAAGCACAAATGTTCCTTAACGCCACTTTAAATCTTTCACTTTCCAGCCCCTACAGGTTTATAAATTGTTTCAAAATGAATTGGACTTCGAAGTTTTCTTTAAGTAAATGCCAACTATGTGATATATGGTTGAAAAGTATATAGTTTATCATTTTTAAGCATTCATCACTAAATTATTGATCTTGATAAGTCTCCAGAGAACAACTTGCAACAAATTAAAATGTGAAATAATTTCAGAATCACTTAGAGAATATAAATTATGCCTGGTTAAAAGGGGCACGGAATTGGGAGTGTTCCTCAGCTGATTTCATGAATAACGATGGATTGGTGCTTTTAGATTGCGTTACCTGTAAATCATGCTTGCGATGGCCTTGAGGGAGAACAGATGTTAATTGTAATGGTTTTGTTTTGCTGTTTGTTTGTTCTGCAGCCTGGTGTCCATCATCAGAGGTCAGGTGCTAACAGCGGATGGAACACCCCTTATTGGAGTTAATGTCTCATTTGTGCACTACCCAGAGCACGGATACACCATTGCCCGGCAGGACGGAATGTACGTCTATTTTATCTGCTTTGTCGAATATGGCAAATTTGACATGTCTACTAATTGTGTTTAATATGTTTCACCATCTGGTCACACTTTTTATAGAATTAGTGTTGACGAACCTCTTGTATATCTCTAGAGGTAAAACTAAGATTAAGAACATTTATAATAAAATGTGATAACAAGATGGATGTTGTAATGTGTATACTGTATAACATGATTTGTTCAGAACTAGCCTTTCCTGTGGGTTACCTTTCAAGGACAGACAGAGTGAAAAAAAAAAACACTAGTGTGCCCTTGGCTGCAGTTATGATCTCTGCAAAACTTCTAGGAAAAAAAGGAAAGATTAAAAGCATCTACTGTACTGCCTGACCTAAGGAGCTGTTCAGTCCTTGAGCGAGCATTAACTTGGAAAGACAGCAGTAGGGATGCTGTATGAGGTCAGTCAGGGCAATGGAGCACTAGACTGCATGCAGAGCCTTCCCAGATAGAAGTGCACCCCCTGGGTAATGGAACCATGGTGAATGTAGGGCATTAGTTAAAATCCTTCATTCCAAACCAATAATTCTCTCATGGACAACACAGAGGTAGTAAACACTATAGTTTGTCAGAGAAATGGAGGTCCAGCTTTTACACAAACGCAATAAAAAACAGCATTATCATACATTAGTCATGTTACACACTGGAACTTTTGTAAAGTATGTACAGAGTGCTATAGGATCCTGAGAGGACATACAAGTCCCAAGAATTCAAAAAGCAGAAAGAGGACACTTTAATCAGGAAGGGTTACCTAGCTTTATATGTCTAGAGGTACAGCCTATAAACGTTGACCTTATTTGAACCTTTTTTTGCAGTTACAGTGAGAAGGGATAAATTGGATGCTGTAAAATTGCAGGTTATGCTCTGTTAAGTCATTTTCTTTCACTTTTGTTTTGGCTCTTTGGTTAGGTTTGACCTGCTGGCCAATGGTGGCGCCTCATTGACTCTGAGCTTTGAGCGTGCTCCGTTTCTAACCCAGTACCGCACTGTGTGGATCCCCTGGAATGTGTTTTATGTCATGGACACACTGGTGATGAAGAAAGAAGAGAATGACATTCCCAGCTGTGACCTGAGCGGGTTTGAAAGGCCCAGCCCTCTCATTGTCTCATCTCCATTATCCACGCTCTTCAGGTCATCCCCTGAAGACAGCCCCATCATTCCTGAGACACAGGTAAATAAGCACCAATCATGAGGTATATGTTACCTTTTGGACAGTATTTCTCAGCTTTTGGAAGTGGGAGTCATTAATGAAACACCAGATTGGTAATTAAGAAAATAACTAAAAATGCTAATTATGCTGCATTAGTATGCATAGCAAGCAGTAAGCAATAAGAATGTATGCTAAAAAATATATTAATTAAAAGCAAAAGTAGAATTATGAGACAGAAAGTTTATTATTATTGTTACCTTGTGAGGTTTTTTGTTTGTTTGTTTGTTTTTTCCCCAGTTCAGTTCAATTCAGCCTTGGTTATTATGCTACAACCTGAAACAGCTTCCATTTAAAATAGTATATATAAATGTTGCAACATTCATTAAATTAATAATAATAATTAAATTAATATTGTATATGAATGTACAACATGCAGTAAACAACATATTAGCGTGAAGCTACATGCTAAGAGTTCTGCCTCTGTATTCTGCAGTTCTTTGTTTTACATAGATATCATCTGTGATTCCTCTGCTGGTGGAATGTCAGTAGAAAACACAAGTAACTTGAGTGCTTAAAACCTAGACACAGGCGCCAACAGTTACTGCTTAGCCTTGGGGGAAAGTAGATTGTACTGTTGTTTCATTGAACTCATGCTGCCTCATTGAAACATCATTGACAAAGTTTCACTGTGTGTAAGAACAAATCTGCGATACTGGCCTACTGAACATAGCCTGCAGGGCTACATATGGACTGCAACACAAATTAACATATAGTTATGTCGTTTTTGTTTTTCTTGCTAATGTTTGCATTGGTGGAAGACAAAATGTCATACTGGGCTGTATATTCCTTTTCAGGTCCTACAAGAAGAAACTGCAATCCCAGGCACTGATCTCAAACTATTCTACCTGAGCTCCCGTGCAGCAGGTTATAAACCTATCCTTAAAGTGACCATGACCCAGACTAATATCCCATTCAACCTCATGAAGGTCCATCTCATGGTAGCCGTGGTGGGCAGGCTCTTTCAAAAGTGGTTTCCAGCCTCTCCCAACCTGTCCTACACCTTTATATGGGACAAGACAGACGCTTACAATCAGAAGGTTTATGGCTTGTCTGAAGCAGTGGGTGAGTTGTGTGTCATTTTTGTTTCCATGTGGAAAGGACATTCATTCACAAATGAGTGCCTGTGTTTTGATACAAAGGGCAAGGCAAAATAATAGCGAAATACAAGGGTCAACATTTTTCAGCTTAATTTGTATTTAGCAATAGCTTTTAGAGTTCTGTATGAGAAGGCCCCGTTTCTCTACTACTAGAATGGTCAAAGGTCTGTGCATCATATAAAACTGAAATATAAAATCAAAGGGACAAATATTATCTGTATGTATTACATTACTGTAAGCAAGACGATAACAGAACATCACTAAAATATCAAGTAGGCCAGTCATCAATTCCCAATACCAATATGTGTTTCCCCAGCATCATGAGTCATCTGTTTGTCATTGAATTCATTCATACAGTTTAATTAATATTTGCAACTTGTTGTGGTAAGGGGTGACATTATTATTATTATTATTAATAATAATTTCTTAGCAGACGCCCTTATCCAGGGCGACTTACAATTGTTACAAGATATCACATTATTTTTACATACCATGACATTATTTTTTACACATTATTTTTATATACAATTACCCATTTATACAGTTGGGTTTTTACTGGAGTAATCTAGGTAAAGTACCTTGCTCAAGGGTACAGCAGCAGTGTCCCCCACCTGGGATTGAACCCATGACTCTCCGGTCAAGAGTCCAGAGCCCTAACCACTACTCCATACTGCTACCCCAGCAGCAGTGTGGATTCTTTTTTTTTTTTTTTCGCTAGTTTAAGAGGATTAAGATCTTCAATGTATAGCCGATTTTTGTTTTTGCTTTAGAAAATATATGTAAAAACATAAGAAAGTTTATAAACGAGAGGAGGCCATTCGGCCCATCTTGCTCGTTTGGTTGTTAGTAGCTTATTGATCCCAGAATCTCATCAAGCAGCTTCTTGATGGATCCCAGGGTGTCGGCTTCAACAACATTACTGGGGAGTTGGTTCCAGACCCTCACAATTCTCTGTGTAAAAAAGTGCCTCCTATTTTCTGTTCTAAATGCCCCATTATCTAATCTCTATTTGTGACCCCTGGTCCTTGTTTCTTTTTTCAGGTCGAAAAAGTCCCCAGGGTCAACATTGTCAATACCTTTTAGAATTTTGAATGCTTGAATTAGATCACCGCGTAGTCTTCTTTGTTCAAGACTGAATAGATTCAGTTCTTTTAGCCAGTCCGCATACAACATGCCTTTTAAACCCGGGATAATTCTGGTCGCTCTTCTTTGCACTCTTTCAATATCCTTTTTGTAACAAGGTGACCAGAACTGAACACAATATTCTAGATGAGGTCTTACTAATGCATTGTAAAGTTTTAACATTACTTCCCTTGATTTAAATGCAACACTTTTCACAATATATCCGAGCATCTTGTTGGCCTTTTTTATAGCTTCCCCACATTGTCTAGATGAAGACATTTCTGAGTCAACATAAACTCCTAGGTCTTTTTCATAGATTCCTTCTTCAATTTCAGTATCTCCCATATGATATTTATAATGCACATTTTTATTGCCTGCGTGCAGTACCTTACATTTTTCTCTATAAATGTAATTTGCTATTTGTCTACCCAGTTGTGAATGCTGTCTAGATCATTTTGAATGACCTTTGCTGCTGCAACAGTGTTTGCCACTCCTCCTATTTTTGTGTCGTCTGCAAATTTAACAAGTTTGCTTACTATACAAGAATCTAAATCATTAATGTAGATTAGGAATAGTAGAGGACCTAATACTGATCCCTGTGGTACACCACTGGTTACCTCGCTCCATTTTGAGGTTTCTCCTCTAATCAGTAATTTCTAATCAGTAATGTTAACCACTCCCAAATCTATGTGCATGCATTTCCTTGAATCCCTACTGCGTTCAGTTTGAGAATTTATATATATATATATATATATATATATATATATATATATATATATATATATATATATATATATATATACACACAGTGGCTCTCAAAAGTATTCACCCCCCTTGGACATTTCCACATTTTATTGTGTTACAATATGGAATCAAAATGGATTTAATTAGGAGTTTTTGCCACTGATCAACACAAAAAAGTCCATAATGTCAAAGTGAAAAATAAAATCTACAAATTGTTCTAAATTAATTACAAATATAAAACAGAAAATAATTGATTGCATAAGTATTCACCCCCTTGAGTCAATATTTGGTAGAGGCACCTTTGACAGCAGTTACAGCCATGAGTCTATTTGGATAAGTCTCTACCAGCTTTGCACATCTGGACACTGCAATTTTTGCCCATTCTTTGCAAAATTGCTCAAACTCCGTCAAGTTGGATGGGGATCTTTGGTGAACAGCAATTTTCAACTCTTTCCACATATTCTCAATTGGATTGAAGTCCAGGCTTTGCCTGGGCCACTCCAGGACATTGACCTTTTTGTTTTTAAGCCACTCCAGTGTGGCTTTGTATGTTTAGGGTCATTGTTCTGCTGGAAGATGAATCTTCTCCCAAGTCCCAGGTCTCTTGCAGACTTCAACAGGTTTTCCTCCAGGATTTCTCTGTACTTTGCTGCATCCAGTTTGCCCTCTATCTTCACAAGCTTTCTAGGCCCTGACGCAGAGAAGCATCCCCATAGCATGATGCTGCCACCACCATGCTTCATGGTAGGGATGGTTTTCTCAGGATGATGTGCGGTGTTAGGCTTGTGCCAAACATAGCGCTTAGCGTTGAGGCCAAAAAGCTCTGTTTTGGTCTCATCAGATCATAGAATCTTCTTCCACTTGGTCTCAGAGTCTCCCACATGCCTTCTGGCAAACTCTAGCCGAGATTTGATGTGAGTTTTTTCAACAATGGCTTTCTTTTTGCCACTCTCCCATAAAGGCCCATTTTGTGAAGCACTCGGGCTATTGTTGCCGTATGCACAGTGTCTCCCAGCTCAGCTGTGGAAGACTGTAACTCCTTTAGAGTTGCCACAGGCCTCATGGTGGCCTCCCTGACTAGTGCCCTTCTCGCCCGGATACTCAGTTTCTGAGGACGGCCTGTTCTAGACAGATTCACAGTTGTGCCATATTCTCTCCATTTCTTAATAATGGACTTTACTGTGCTCCGGGGGTTATTCAGTGTCTTGAAAATGTTCTTATATCCTACCCCTGATTGGTGCTTTTGAAGAACCTTATTCCGGATGTGCTTTGAATGTTCCTTATATATATATATATATATATATATATATATATATATATATATATATATATATATATATATATATATATATATTATGTAATGACTGGTAAAGGTGCCTTTGTATTAAAAGGCTGCAACTTTGATTCTCACCTTTCTATTCATCTTGGTTTAATACCAATTAAATATATTTGTACTGTGCCCAATTCAAAGACTTAGAAGCTATTGATCTGGGAAAGTCAAAGGTTCAGTCCCATAATGCAATTGACTCAACCTAGACTTGAGTTTAAAAGGATTGCTCTGATGCACCATGTGAGCACTATTTCAAAGTGTCGGTATGCGAGAGGTGTTGTGAAGGACAAGACTTAAAAGCTCAGAGTGTGACCTACTGTACATGTACAGTGCTGTTTATGCTGCTATATAAGAGAGCCATATGAAAAATAAGAGACCTAGGAAAAAATGGAAATCTATGTCAAGCAGACAAGCACCAGCTAAAACTAAGGCTTTTTTTTCTGTGATAAGCTTTACCTCAGAATTTATGATTAGGTGTTTGAAGTTCTAGATGAAAGAAGAGACATTCTTTGATAAAAGTGTATTCCTTTCATTGTCAACTGTATCTTACATTCTTGTCATTTTAGTATCTATCGGGTTTGAGTATGAATCCTGTCTGGACCTGATCCTCTGGGAGAAAAGGACTGCCATTTTACAGGGATATGAACTGGATGCTTCTAATATGGGTGGCTGGACACCAGACAAGCATCACGTGTTAGATGTCCAAAATGGTAAGAAGCTCATGTTTTAAATGTCAGTGTGTCCTTTTTAATTTATTGCATATATATCCTTATACATAGGCACCAAGATGAGTTAACTAAGGCTCGGATGGTTAGAAACTATTTTAAAAGTGTAAGAAATATTTGTGAATAAAAGGAAGAGAATTTTCAAATGTAGAATTCTATCTGAACTTCAGAATGGTTGCCTTAAATGTTTTTATACTTTTGAAATGTATAAAAAAAAAGTGCCCTTTCGCTTGTAATATTATCAGCTTGAAATCTATTAAGACTGGTATGCAAATGCTGCAGAGTTAATTAAAAAAAGATACTTACAGTGAGTGCTTAAGAGAAACAAGTCCAAAGGTGTTCATCCATAAAATACTATACTGTGTGAGCCAGACAATATTAAGAATAAAATATTACAAAAATGTTTAAGACAGTCCTTCTGCAGCCAAAAAATGAATGCCGCTACCTTTTCAGAGGGTGAATCGATCCAGGTTTTAAATTTTGTTAAGGAGTAGAGTTTGACAGTTAGTGACTTTTCAAAGTGACGCGTGTCTAATTGAATAAACGAAGTGATTAGTTGTAATGACAAGCTGGATGAGCCAGAGAAATGAATCGAGGTGGGGAATGTCGACACTGACAGGTGTTTGCATGGACACCCTGAAAAGTTGCAATAAATTTTCTAATGAAGATGAAATATTATCCATCACCCCATTTCATGATAATAGAGGAGAAATGTGAAGGACCAATCTTTCAAAGTAATGACAGAATAAATCAGATGCAATAACGCAGTGTGCTGACTTGTAGGATTCATATGATGAAAATTACAGAACTCAGCTATTTAGGGAAAATGGTGGTCCGTGGCTTGTCGGAAAGAGGAACCCTAACCAGACAAAGATTACAAATATGTTTAACCCTTTTACACATGGTGTTTCTTTCGTAAATACGTGAATTATTTGTCAATGCCGTGGAACCAAAGGGACGAAGCTAATAAACACATAATCAGAAGAATAATCCTCAACAGACTCTTTTTTTTCTTGTAGTGCCGGTTTGAGTGACACTGAGTCCTGCAGCCTCTTAGGCTTTGTGCCAGTTGTCTTTGGGAGTTTGTGGCCCTTTAGTCTGAGTGCTGCATGAAGTTGGTTGGGGCTGCAGTCCATTTATTATTTTTTTTTGTTTGTTTGTTTTTTTGTCCGGTGCAGCCAAGTTCCTTAACCCTTAACTCAACCTGATTGTGTCAGCTTTATTCACTGCGCAGCAGATAAATCCATTCTATCTAGCATGTCTTAACATGCCCTGTCACTGGACCTGCTTTTTGATTCACAATGGTCACATGCACTATTACTCTCCCCCTCCATTACACACAAAAATGTCATGCACTGTTATCTATCCTTCCCATCTCACACAGTGGCAACATGTTCTATTACTTTATCAACACAAAACGCAATCATGTCCATTACTGTGCCATCTCTATCTAACACAGTGACAGCTAGTACTGCTCTGCTATCTTACTACTGTTACACATTGCCAGCATCCATTCTTAGTCTACAGTATGTCTGCATCATTCCTGTGGGCTCTTGTTTGGTGTCTTCTTATAAATGAACCAGTTTATTTAAAAAAGAAGACATTTTAACATGATATAATAGAAAAGATACATAAATAAACCCCAAAGTGGCAACTATAAGGAAATGTTAAATGTTAAAATATTAATATTACAATAATTGCTAACAATCATTAAACATATCTTAAATAAAGGGCTACGTTAAAGATATTATTATTATTATTATTATTATTATTATTATTATTATTATTATTATTATTATTATTATTATTATGTTTGAAGTTAATTTACCTTGTAATAGACTACTGTTTATTCCTGATACAGCAGCTAACCCCAAGAGAAAGGCTCTTAACTCTGCTTTGCAATATTATTAGCTTAATCAACTCAATATGGGAATTCTGCCACTTAAAACAAACAAATTTATTACTGGTCTAAACTGGACCAAATATCAACCTACAAGAACTTGGGCAGTACTAAGTCAGACGAGTTTTCCACACACCCTAAAGAGACCTTATATGGCTTCTATTAGCTAACATGTTACGCTTGATAGGATGATAAATAAATCTCAAAGTCAAAACAAACGCCTTTGCACCCAATCTTTTTTTCTAATTCAGAGGGTTTTATTTTTTTTGGAGAGGTTTAGCTGTATATGATTAATGTCACTCTAGTTCAGGTAAAAAGAAAAACTGATAAAATGAAGTGGAAAACATCTAGGAATTAGAAATCCGTTCAATAAACTGTCATTATCATGTTTATCTTGATTTGATTAATACATTATCAATGATGTTAATTATACAATGCTACAATGGAAAGTCTAACAAGGGCAGTAACAGCAATTAATTTTAACCATTTCTGCACTAGCTTTTTTTTGACATCTTCCTTGCTTGTCCTCTCATCCATAAAGATGATGGTGTTTCCCTGCATCTTCCAGCTGACTTTAGATTGCCTCGCAACATTCCTTATCTACAAGCACTACCTCCACAATCTGATGCTCAATTTCTGCACATGGCACAGCTGTCATCATCTTGTATCTCCAACTGCTACACATTGTTTGTGTTGGCAAGAGATTGTATACAAAACATTGACAAAATTGTAATCTTTAAGACAACATTGTTCCCAGATCCAAGCAAGGTCTGTATAATTAGACTGCCTTGATTCCTCCTTTCTTTAACCCTGACTATTTTTAATTCCTGGGGTGCTGTCTTCCAAACAGCCCAACATGTGATCACTGGACTAGTGTCTCCATCAACAACACACATATCAGATAGACAGCAGAGTACCTCTGAAGCTACTGTATGTCCTGGTAGATTGGACACCACCTGTCCAAGATTTTGCCCTGTAACCTTCTCATTTGTTTCACAGTGCTCAACTTACAAACTGCTACTTGCCCAAAGTATTGAATTAAATCCTCAGATGTGTTTCCTTCAATTTTTGCTTTTTATTATTGATGTCTTAAAGACTCACAGCCATTGAAAATATGTGTAAAGCAATATTTATTGGAAGTAGTTTTCTACAGGTAAAGTCTTCTCATTTTAGTTAGCCTCGTCTCAAGAGCTGCAGTATAAATCCTGCATACAATACAATAGAATTTAGATTGTATTTTGTGAACAAACATCCTAGGGCTCAGAACATTATAACAAGACTGACAGCAAATTCAAAGGACAAGTCAGGCAAAACACCTACCATTGTACACCTGAATGCAGTCATATAATCAGTGGCGGCGTTTGTCCCATGATGGCCATATGCAGAGCTCAATTCCGGGGCCCCTATTCCCTATTCTTACCAGTAATACTACCCTACAGTACCATGACTTTCAAACAGGGCAACAACGACACTGAAATGTATTGCATTTTACTACAGCAATCGCAAAAAACACTCAGAGACAGTTAAAAATTAACCTTTTGTGCTTTCACTGCTGCAAAGTCTGCAATTATAGCTGAATCATCCAGTTTATGGCTTGTGGCATAGATACAAAGAACGGTAACATGACTAATACCTCATTCATTCTGGTGCAGACGAGGTGAATAAAAGTTTGTTTTTTTTGTTGTTTTTTTTAAGTAACTGAGCCACGACAACAGGGGGGGGGCTTGCTGCATCGGGGCCAATGCAATTACATGGCTTGCATGTGCCTAAAACCAGTACTAATGCACAGTTTATCAGTGTTTTAGTTTCCAAACAACATTAATAAATTAGTCCCCACATAATTATATGAAAGAACCCCAACTGACTGCACTGGCAGACCTTGTGAATTTTACAGCTAATAAACTTCAGTTCTCTACATGGAACTCATTTCTATACTATGTATCCCGTTTATGTTGTTTGAGCCAAAGAGATGAGGCACTGATGCATTAGTCTCCTTCATCAGCCATTATTATATTGCTGTTTTTCAACCACTGGAAAAAGGAATGGCCCCTTTTCAGCGGCCAGGAAGCTGTGCATTATTTGTACATTAAATTGAATTAAACTTGGTTGTGCAGTACTTCAAAGCTCCTCAAGTCTGGCTTATTTAAATTTCACTCTTGTCCACTTCATCAGTATCTGATGTTTAAAAATCCATGGTTTTGTGACTGAAGAGTTTCATGGTAAATTGGGGGTGTGCTGTTTGTGTCAGTTTTTTGTTTAGTTTAGTTAAATAGGAATGCTGTGCTTAAGTTTTACCTGTGGTAATATTTACAATATCTATGTAAGATAATTAATTCCATAAGTTTCCTCCCACTGTTTGTAAACAAACATGTAAATATCTGTATGCATGTTACTGGAACACAGTAGCATTCAATGTCAACGGCAGTTAGTCAGGGTCATGTGTTTGTGATGAGTGTGTCACCTTGTAAGTCTTGTTGATCATCTCTCAGCCTGATCTGCCTTTATCAAAGTAGTATCCATACAGTACTGCATTAAAGTGGTGTGAGAGCTTTATTATTTTGCAAAGTTACAGGATCTTCTTTTAAGCCTTCCCAACTCAATGAAACCAGCTAAGCAATAAATAAAAAACAAGCATACGGTTTGCATGGTTTACAGAATATTGAGATTTATAATGACATGCATGCATTGGTGTTAGCTAGTCATCCATACAGCAGACCTTGATGGAGTCATTGATCTATGTAGTAATGAGGACTGTGCTAGGATTCAGTTGAGCTTGAATTCTAACACATTGCTGAATATGAATAATTTAACTCTCACAGCATGTAATCGTCCTTTGAAGTTTCTCTTTGAAGCGAAAAACAGTTGTATTTGCGGAGTACTTTAATGTTTATCTATAATGACTGGTGCTCTTAGGGCACTCAAGTTAGGAAATGCATTAAGCATGGTTTGGTCTGCCAAAGGTTTATCTTGTCGTCTTTGGTTTGTTAGCATTGCAAGACTACGGTGGCTCGTTGAGGCCATCGGGGGAAAAAAAGTCTTTGTTATGTCGAGATCTGTGTAATGTCAGGATCTCGAGAAAACGGAAGTCATTACTTCCGTTTTCCTGAGATAGATCAATTATGTCAGGAAAACGGAAGTAATCACTTCAGTTTTCTTGAGATCTTGAGATAAATTATCTTGTGATTTTGACATAACAAAGGCATTTTATTTTGGGGGTGGTTGGGGGTTTGATGGCCCCAACGAGAAGCCATACAAGACAATCACTGCATGAAAACTAACACAACGTTAGGTAGGCAAGGCTACAGAAACGTTCTTCACCCAAGTAATTACACAACATTTGATTAAATCTGTAGCTGTTACCTCTGGTTTTTAGGTTGAATTTACTCAATGTAAAGGCTGATTCGTCTATTTGTTATTATCTGTACGACATATGCCCCATGTGCGTATCTTACCGCAGTACTGAATAAAATGATCTTTCACATTACCTCAAATAAAAAATGCAAAATAACTATTTTTGAAAGTAAGTTTGCCTATTTCCAAAAGTGGTTGTTACTGACTTGTAAAGATTTTCAGTAACAAATTGTATACTGTAATTTTCAAAATATAAACTAAATCACCCTTTTTGAAAATCTCTGCATGTTATGTACAGGTTGCAGATTAGTATTCTCTAGATCATATTGTGGTGGTTTGGCAAGGGTACGGACCACTCTTTTAAGGACGGGAAATAGCCTCGCAGAGGCTGCCTTTGGATGGTTGTGATTGTGACGTGTGGTGTATTTATGTAAACCATGTTTACTTTTTTTAACTTCATATTGCTGTGGAGTCTATTACACTTTTCTAAGTAATGCACTTATTCAACAGTAACATTTGTATTAATAAAAACATACATTTGAAATGTAGGCATGATGACATTTAAATTCTGACATACCATAATACCATAACTTAACAAATTTGCATAAGTTCAAAATTAACTGAGTAAGTCATGTTTGAAACTGTAATTAGTTTCTTAAAATGCTAAAATGTTATATTTGTAGTAGTTTTTCATTGGCAGTTGGCAATAAAAAGTCATTTTAAGTTCTTAAAATCTCATGAATGACCTTTGTTTTTTAAAGATATTTGCTCATCCTTTTAACTGCAGGAATCCTGTACAAAGGAAACGGGGAGAATCAGTTCATATCCCAGCAGCCCTCTGTGATAAGCACCATCATGGGTAATGGCGAGATCGAAGCATCTCCTGCCCGAGCTGCAACGGCCAGGCAGATGGGAACAAGTTGCTGGCACCAGTTTCCCTAGCATGCGGCATCGACGGGAGTTTGTATGTCGGTGACTTCAATTATGTTCGACGTATATTTCCTTCAGGGAATGTCACAAGTGTCATGGAACTGAGGTAAGTTATTGGTCTCAATAAATAATTTTCTGTTAAGCATGCTATATTGTTCAGAGCTTGGTCTGTCCTTGTTAATGTATCCTTTCTAATACATGCAATATTTAACACACCCAAATAAACCAGTGTAGCACTAATAAAATGAACAGGCAGTACCTGGTGTTTGTGAAAAAGAACTGTATCTTTGGAAGGTCTGATCTCTCTGTCATCTAAAAAAATATATATATTATTTTAATATTCTCCTGTTTGTCAAGTAAAGGTCCTTTTAATATTTTCCTGTTTTTGTCCTTTATTTGCATGTATTTCTCTTCTCCCTTTGTATGTAACTGATACCTTTCATTTTTTCTATCTCCCTGCATTCTTCTAAGAAATAAAGATTTCAGACATAGGTAAGCTTAAAAAAAGTTTACATAGTAAGTGTTGTGTAACCATCAGTGTGTCATCATCTGAATGGCAAATGATTTTTCATTAATATACAGTATAAATATTGGGGAGTCATAAAAATGCATGCTATATGATCCCCAGAAGTGCAAGTCAAAATAGGTTGTTTAATTTGGAATGTGATAAAACCACCCACTATTGACTAATATACTGTAAAGCCTCATAAACATTAGCAACAAGCAACCTCACACTCCTCTAATGAAGCTGTTTTGATGGATCTACAGCACTGCATCTTTTATCAGCAGTTTCTTTTTTGTCTGTTTTTACAGAGAGTAAATCATTATCTCAACAGCTGGGCTAAGCTTGTTTTTTTAGACAATACAAATGGAGTGGAACTTTGCAATGACATTCTAGTACTTTAGCAGTTTCATCTATATTTGGTTTTGCCTAAAGCAGCTCTTCATTCTACTCATTAATATGAAACATGCAAATAATGTATTTGCATGTTCACAGAATTGTATAGTAATTTAGGATATTCTGCTTCAATAGATCTTTAAAATACCCTATTAAAGTATTGTTCTTGGTGAATAACTACAAACGCACTGAAGATGGTTTTTATACAGTAGATAGACATGCATTTCCAATCAAAATGTGTCAAAAAGCCCTTTCATGCTGTTTGTGAAGTGGCTTTATATCATTTTAAGCAGGTTTCACAGATGCAAATAAACATGGCCAAATGAATATGGCAATAGTAGTTGACTATCATTAAACTGTGCAGATCATTACATGATCTTATTTACAGAGCTTCCATGTGCCTTTCTTCTGGTTTTCATTCCAAATGAGCTCTTAATTACTTAACCCTTAATTGAACTAATAATTTGCTTAGACCTTTTTAATTGTTCTCAGCTAAAGAGTTACAGAGTTAAAGTTACTTATAAAATGTTAAAGCTAACTTCATATCTGCAACTGTTTAAGAGCTGAAAACAAGTAAAAAGTTTGAATTAAGCAAATGATTAGTTCATTGAAGGGTTTAGTTAAGTAATTGAGAGCTCAGTTGGAATGAAAACTAGAAGACACATGGGAAGCCCTGTTATATAGCAATAGGATGTGATAATGATGGAAATGATCTGACAAATGATTAATGCCTTGTCACACAGTAGTGATTTTCAGTCATATTCAGTTTGACAAAGGCCGTTTTTCTGTTGACTGGTATGAACAAAAAAAAAATTATGTGGGCATTACTAAAATAATGGTGGAGGATGAACCCTCATTGTATTACATGTATATGAGACTTTTTCTTTAGTGGTCCTTGGAATATCGTTCCATCTTTTCTTAATCTCCTCCACCGTTCTTATAATAATGCCTACACTCTAGAAGTAAAGGCTCTCATTAGAATCTTGCTTTGCCACTGTGGGGAGACCTTTTTAGGTGCTTCTAAGAACCTTTTTTTACATGGATTCTATATTCTCTATTTGCAGATTTTCTTTTTTGTCATGTAAGCTATGAAACATGTATTGAAAATTGGAGTTTGCAAAACAATACGGTATTATAAACCTCAATTTACAAACTGACTTGATCAGAAGGGTTAAAAAATGTGCTCTTTGCAAAATGTTATTAAATGTTTCTTTGTCCTTGAAAACGATGTCTCCCGCATCACCTTGCCTTTTATATAGCCTACTGTCTGACTGCGGCAAATTAACACCTGCTTTTCAGAGTTCTTAAAATATTCAAGCAAATACGAGGCCCGCAATTACCGGCAGCTTAAATAAATTAGACAGAATATTTAATAGACCTGATTTGCAAAATCCCCTCCCAATTTTAGTGATTTCGTTCAGAAACGCCCTAGAATTACATATGCATATACAGAATTACATATGCATCAAGGGCTAAAGTGCACAGAGACATTGCCCCCACAAATCACGTGTTAATTGCGTGTTTATGTCATTGCGTGTGTTTTATAAATCCCATCCAAGAATTCCGAACCCTCAGCACCCGTTTTACAGTCGCAAAACATGTGCAATCCTTTTATAAATCTGGGCCTTATTGCTTTATCCAATTTACCTTTATTATACAATGTGAAACATTGCATTGCATACGTGTAAGTAATCTGAAATGTTTGTTGAAATCCTCTTTAATGGAACTCACATTAACTTTTCTATTATGCAGTACCAACCCAACCCACAGATACTACCTGGCAACTGACCCTGTCACCGGACAGCTTTATGTCTCTGACACGAATTCACGCAGGATTTACCGTACAAAGATGCTGACTGGCGCTAAAGACTTGCTGCAGAATTCTGAAGTGGTGGCAGGGACTGGGGAACAGTGCCTGCCATTTGATGAAGCGAGATGTGGGGATGGAGGCAAAGCCATAGAGGCCTTACTTATGGGACCTAAAGGTACAGGCATCAACTCAACCGTGAACTGTCTAAACTGACTCTCCAGGAAGTAGTCTATTGTTGTTTTTATTTGTTTTATTATTCATGTACTATATTTTTGTTGTTGTGTTTGTTTCATACACAAGGTGTTACTGGGTTTATTCATTTTAATTATATATTTATCTTTTTACTTTGAAAAACTGCAAAAAGGTCCTTAGCCATTCATTACATCATCTTTGGTTCTGGTTAAATGTAAAAAGGGTGAAAGTGGCAGTTTCCCTGAAGCAGAAACCAGACAGTTTTACTTTTTAAACCCACTGTATCTCATTGGCATTTTAGTTCACAGACCTGTTGGCAGGAGGTGCTGTAGCCATAGCAACAAGTATTGGTTCTTTCATTTCTGGCCTCTAAAGTTGATTTTAAAATGCCTTTTAACTACGGTAAATTTATTGTAGATTAAATTCAGCAAAGCATTTTAAGTTCTTAGAATATTTTTAAAAAAACAATGCTGCATTGTTTTTCTAGGGAAAACATAATGAGTTCGGTTACAACAATCTCACATTGAGTTGGCTTATGAAAAAATTGGAGGGGAGACTAGAAAGCACAATATGAATGACTAAACTTGTGCTTATTTGGTGACCTGAATACTTTTAAGCCAACTCCAACACATGTAGCAGTTTTGCTTAGTAAGGTGTAATCTTTTTTTTTTCCCGTATTCAGGAATTGCAGTCGACAAGAATGGTTTCATATACTTTGTGGACGGGACAATGATTCGAAAAGTCGATCAGAACGGTATCATCTCAACACTCCTAGGATCAAAAGACCTTACTTCAGCCCGACCATTGACATGTGACACCAGCATGCATATTAGTCAGGTGATTCTTGAAGCTCTTTTAATCTACTGTATATGCCATTCAGTCTACATTTCCTTGGGAATACTTACATTAAAAGATGTCACCTGTATGGTTGCAGCACCACCTTGTGGAATGTCACTGCCATCTGGAGCTAACTTTTAACTTTACCCCTTAACCTAATTAAAACATGAGGTATATTATTATCATAAACTGTACGATCATATAATCTTGTCTTGCAAACTGTACACAAACATACACTGTATGTCATTTCTATAAGTTACTACATCCACAATCAGCTGGTACCTCGTAGTTTTTAACCTTGGACCTCTCAAATTAATGTATCCAGATACCCTTTCACAGCTAAGTTGACTGACTGTGAACATCTAGTTAATACCATCCAATTGCCCTCTGCGCCGCATTCTGCAGGCTGTTGCAGTCTGTTTCTGTAAACCTAGGCCTACAGACTTGGTTTCCCCAGCCTTGTGTAGTTGCTCAACACTGTCACCACTGACGAAGGCATATCCTCAGTGAGGAGTTCAAGTTATTCAGAAGTCATTACTCTTGGGTGAGGGAAACCACTTGTTTGTGGCAGGGTGCATTTGGATCCAGTGGAGCAAAAACAAACTAAGACAGCACTTGTCACCAATTTAATTATCACTGAGACTGGAATTCAAACTTGGAGCCCTTGGGGCACATGGCTCAAGCCCACTGAGCTGTCACCCCTAGTGCATAAATGAAGAAAGGATTCTTCCCTATAGTGTACATTATTGTCTATCTGAACTGTAATGCAGCTGCCACGAGGAAAATTGTTCTTTAAAATCGAAGTTCTATGTTTTTAAAAAAATCACGTTATACTGATATTTTTTAAAATGTTAGTGCAAGGAACTACCTTTCTAAAGAAGGTAGGTACTGGTGCAAAAGCTTAGGAAAAATAAGGTTCTGACTCTTGGTGGACTAATGGTGCTTAAATCTGTTTCTAGCCATGACTTAAAATAATTCACTGGTTTAATTTCAAAACTCAAAATCCATCAAATGATTAGATATTTTTGTTGAGGACCAGGACCATGAAGGCTAAATTAATCTGTCACCCTGTGAAGACAGGTCAGGACTGAGAACACTGGCAGAGATTTTGAGAAATTTGATCTAAAACTGCCCATACTGCTCCATATAATCTCTGCTAGACAGAAGGCTACAGTCGCCAGTGTTAACAGTCAGTATATTTTCACAGACACATACTTCTGGTTAAAAAGTACTTAAATAATGAAAATAATTCCAGATTAAACACCTCTGATTAGTTTAGTTCATGAAGATTTTTTAACTTAATATAGCCCAAAGACTATTTATAACGATGCCCAGCTACCATAAGGCAAAGAGGAAACATCAAACCATACAATCACTTAAAGACATGCAAATTAAATCAGACCAGGCAATACAGATGCACAAACCTATTAAACCTTGTAAGTAAAATATCCCTTTACATCACTGTCAAACTACTGCTCAGAAGCAAAACTCTGATTTGTGCTGCACACTACAAACCGGCTTCCTCATTATCTTATTTCAGGTGCGCCTGGAGTGGCCAACAGACCTAGCTATTAACCCCATGGATAACTCCATTTACGTCCTGGACAACAATGTGGTGCTGCAGATAACCGAGAATCGGCAAGTGCGCATCGCAGCAGGGCGGCCCATGCACTGCCAGGTTCCAGGAATCGAGTACACAATGGGCAAGCAGGCCGTCCAGACCACGCTGGAGTCAGCAAGTGCCATAGCAGTGTCATACAGCGGTGTTGTCTACATTGCAGAGACGGATGAAAAGAAAATTAACCGCATTAGGCAGGTGACAACCAATGGTGAAATCTCTCTGCTTGCAGGCACCCCTTCTGATTGCGACTGCAAGAATGATGTCAATTGTGACTGTTACCAGACCGGGGACGGTTATGCCAAAGATGCAAAGCTCAATGCCCCTTCCTCTTTGGTGGTCTCTCCTGATGGCACATTGTACATAGCTGATCTGGGTAACATTCGGATTCGTGCCGTATATAAGAACAAGCCTCTGTTTAATTCCATGAACCACTACGAAGTTGCTTCTCCTGCAGACCAAGAACTGTATATCTTTGACGTCAATGGTACACATCAGTATACCCTGAGCTTAGTCACTGGGGACTACATGTATAACTTTAGCTACAGTAATGAGAACGACATCACTGCGGTGACAGACAGCAATGGAAATACACTCCGCATTCGGAGGGATCCCAACCGCATGCCAGTGAGGATAGTTTCTCCAGACAATCAAGTGATCTGGCTCACCATTGGAACCAATGGAGGCTTGAAAACTCTCACTGCCCAAGGTCAAGAGCTGGTTTTATTCACTTACCATGGCAGCAGTGGTCTTCTAGCAACTAAAAGCATTGAGATTGGGTGGACAACTTTCTTTGAGTGAGTATGACAGATTATGAAAAGACACATTTAGTTATACAGTACCTAAAACCTACAACAAGCATGTAAAGGAGTGATATTATATATATATATATATATATATATATATATATATATATATATATATACAATATATATATATATATATATATATATATATACATATACAGTACTGTGCAAAAGTTTTAGGCAGGTGTGAAAAAATGCTGTAAAGTAAGAATGCTTTCAAAATAGACATGTTAATAGATTATATTTATCAATTAACTAAATGCAAAGTGAGTGAACAGAAGAAAAATCTAAATCAAATCCATATTTGGTGTGACAACCCTTTGCCTTCAAAACAGCATCAATTCTTCTAGGTACACTTGCACAAAGTCAGGGATTTTGTGGGCATATAGTCAGGTGTATGATTAAACAATTATACCAAACAGGTGCTAATGATCATCAATTCAATATGTAGGTTGAAACACAATCATTAACTGAAACAGAAACAGCTGTGTAGGAGGAATAAAACTGGGTGAGGAACAGCCAAACTCAGCTAACAAGGTGAGGTTGCTGAAGACAGTTTACTGTCAAAAGTCATACACCATGGCAAGACTGAGCACAGCAACAAGACACAAGGTAGTTATACTGCATCAGCAAGGTCTCTCCCAGGCAGAAATTTCAAGGCAGACAGGGGTTTCCAGATGTGCTGCCCAAGCTCTTTTGAAGAAGCACAAAGAAACGGTCAACGTTGAGGGCCGTAGACGCAGTGGTCAGCCAAGGAAACTTACTGCAGCAGATGAAAGACACATCATGCTTACTTCCCTTCGCAATCGGAAGATGTCCAGCAGTGCCATCAGCTCAGAACTGGCAGAAAACAGTGGGACCCTGGTACAATCATATGCTGTCCGTAGAAGTCTGGTCAGAAATGGCCTTCATGGAAAACTTGCGGCCAAAAAGCCATACCTCCGACGTGGAAACAAGGCCAAGCGACTCAACTATGCCTGAAAACACAGGAACTGGGGTGCAGAAAAATGGCAGCAGGTGCTCTGGACTGATGAGTCAAAATTTGAAATAATTGGCTGTAGCAGAATGCAGTTTGTTCGCCGAAGGGATGGAGAGCGTACACGAATGAGTGTCTGCAGGCAACAGTGAAGTATGGTGGAGGTTCCTTGCAAGTTTGGGGCTGCATTTCTGCAAATGGAGTTGGGGATTTGGTCAGAATTAATGGTCTCCTCAATGCTGAGAAGTACAGGCAGATACTTATCCATCATGCAATACCATCAGGGAGGCATCTGATTGGCCCCAAATTTATTCTGCAGCATGACAACGACCCCAAACATACAGCGAAAGTCATTAAGAACTATCTTCAGCGTAAAGAAGAACAAGGAGTCCTGGAAATGATGGTATGGCCCCAGAGAGCCTGATCTCAACATCATCGAGTCTGTCTGGGATTACATGAAGAGAGAAGCAACTGAGGCTGCCTAAATCCACAGAAGAACTGTGGTTAGTTCTCCAAGATGTTTGGGCCAACCTACGTGCCGAGTTCCTTCAAAAACTGTGTGCAAGTGTACCTAGAAGAATTGATGCTTGATGCTGTTTTGAAGGCAAAGGGTGGTCACACCAAATATGGATTTGATTTAGATTTTTCTTCTGTTCACTCACTTTGCATTTAGTTAATTGATAAGTATAATCTATTAACATGTCTATTTTTGAAAGCATTCTTACTTTACAGCATTTTTTCACACCTGCCTAAAACTTTTGCACTGTACTGTATATATATATAGTATGAGGCATTTCTTTATATGTGTTGATTACTAAACTCGAGGAACACATTTAGACACATTGTAGCAACAACATTATCAAAACCTGCCCTGATTTGGCATAGTGGTTTCCCATGAAGTAGACTCGTCTGACAGATGGCTTCTGTCAGGAAGCAAAGCCCCCTGTTCATAAGCACCACACAATAGCTGTTGTGTAGTCTGACACAGAATGGGAAAGGAGTAGAAACTGAGAGATAAATCAGAGTGTGATGTTGCTGGCAGCCATCCAAAACAAGCAGACCAGACTATCAGAAATCACCCAAGATATCAATAAGACACAACAGCTACCAGTAGCTATCCTAGTGGCACTGTATATATGTGTGTGTGTGTGTGTGTGTGTGTGTGTGTGTGTGTGTGTGTGTGTGTGTGTGTGTGTCTACGGAACACAATGACCAATAGTTAAGCTGAAACTGGGTGCTGTCATTAAAGAAAGGCAGGTGAAGCAGCTCGGGAGTATAAAAAAATCAAGTAAAATGTACACACTTAGAAAGAAAATTCTCAACAGCTCTGTGGTTGTTTTGTTGTTGTGTCATGAGTTGTTTACATTACACAATGCTTACAAAATAAACTGCAATTAGGAAGCCTAAAGGGGAGATATTGGAAAAGCACAGGGGAGAGAGAGAGAGTTCAGGGTTATATCTTTAAGTAAAAGAAGAGAAATATTAACGAGATAAGTTAAATTATAAGCTGTAATTAAGATGAGAAAATTGCGACATTACTTTTCAGATGGAAGCTTACAAGCTTTTGAAACAAGACTTTATGCATGACTTTATGAATTCAAAGCTCCAGATTGACCATGTTTTAGTTACAAGTTAGATTACACTTTTGTTTTACAACATTATTAAAGATGAAAATGGTGATTATCAAAAAAATGATGTAGAACTGAGATAAGGGGAAATTTCACTTTCTCTTTAACCAAATCATTATGTATGGGTTAATGTCTGTAACATGCATGTACTGTATTTTAGGCCCCTGGGAACTAGCCTTAAAAAAGATTTGCCTGTAAAAAAAAAAAAAAGAAAGAAAAGTGGATTACATGGTTTTGCATTTGAGGTCATTGGTCTAATTAATGTTGTCCTTTAGTTATGACAGTGAAGGCCGCTTGACAAATGTAACCTTTCCAACTGGGGTAGTCACCAACCTCCATGGGGACATGGAAAGGGCCATTACTGTGGACATTGAGACTTCCAGTAGGGATGAAGACGTCAGTATTACCACAAACCTGTCATCTATTGATTCCTTCTACACTTTGGTTCAAGGTAGGGCAGATTCCTGTAGATTCAGAGAGAAAGTAACAAATTACACCAGGACAATATAAACTAACCTCTAGCAATTTGCCATTGCATGAAGACACAGTATGTCTTCTACAAGGCTTTTCAGTGTTGTTTCAAGTTATTTTTATAAATAATTAAGTAGTCCATGCCCCCTTGTTGGTAGTTGCAGTACATACATTTGATGTATTCTATTGTAAAGCATCCAATATTGTCTTTGTCTGTGTTCCTTGTTCTGGGAAGAAGTAACTACGTGCTTTAAAAGATTACAAGTCAGTCCCTTCCTCTAAAGAACATTCTGAATTGTTTTGATATCTTAAGGAAATGATATGAACGCATTATCTTTGGGGGTTGGGGGGTTAGGTGGCCGTATTATAATAAGTCAGGTTAGCTTTGCTAATATACATCACAAGGTATAGAAGGTTTTGGAGGGCCCTAAGGCAAGTTACACTAAAGGCACCCTAAAGTTCATGTAACTATAAGAAGAAAAGTACTGTAACTGTAAAACCGAGCCTTTTAGCTAACTCATACTATGTTCAGAAGCATTTAGAGAACAAACAGTAAAATAACCTAATAACTAGTGTGTTGTATTAAAATATGTTATGTTGCATGTTTTTTATAAAGATTTTGCAAGATGGATAGAGCAATTAATATGGTAACTAACTGTCATCTATAAGAAACATATAGTAGCATTTACTAAACATCTGTTATAAAGAGAAAAGTCTGTGCATTAGTCCCCTCTAGGCTAGAGAGTAACTGCTTTGAATCCTACCCACGGATAACTCTGACACACTCTCATTCACTAACAATCCAGAATGGTGTATATGAGTGCTGCACTACCAAAGGAGTTATCCATCAAGAAAGAAGATTCTGTCAGCTTTACGAACATTAAAAATTGCAAAGCACCTGTCAAAAAAAGAGCACAGGCATTAACTGCAGTGCTGTGTCTTCAAAGTATTTTATTGTCTTCTCCTCTGTAGCAAATACCTCTTTGGAAACAAGTACTCAAATACGTTCAACATAATAACACATTAATAATAGCAATAATACTATTAATAATTAATAAACCTTTCTTCCATTTACAAGTGTTGTGAATTTTTGTCCTCTTCAGACCAGCTGAGAAACAATTACCAAGTTGGTTATGATAACTCCTTGAGGGTCATTTATGCAAATGGGATGGACACCCACTATCAGACTGAGCCCCACATTCTGGCAGGTGCGGCCAACCCCACAGTGGCACGACGGAATATGACCTTGCCTGGGGAGAATGGGCAGAATCTTGTGGAGTGGCGATTCCGCAAGGAGCAGACCAGGGGCAAAGTCATTGTGTTTGGAAGAAAGCTGAGGGTAAGCAACCATCAAGAATTGTTGTTTGGTTTTATTTTTTTTTCAGTGCACACAACTTTGCTCGTCTCTCTTTTATAGGATATAGACAATCATCTAATTTGAAACCGGTGAGTTCTGAACACAAAGAATCAGTATGGAACAGGGAATAGCCTTTAATGGTTGGTTCTCTATACACAATTTACCTGATTTATTACTTTCCATACAGATTATAGCTTTTGAATCTGTATTCCAGTAAAGTAAAAGTATAAGGCACATCCAATAGCTTTATAGGAGTACTGTATTACTTCAATTTGGAGCCACGGCATTTGTGTTTAATTGATCAAAATGACATTAAACAAGGGTGGCAATTATACGAGGGCGGCCTTTATTAATAATACTATGCTTTACAAACGCTGCAATATTTTATTACATGATTTAAGGCATTTTAGAAGCAAGGCCGTGAGGGGCTCCGATCTGCAGCACTATACTCTTGTGTGTTTTTGGGACTTGAATACAGTACATTTACTGACAGTTAACGAGAGCCTATTAGGTGGGAGGTGAGAGGTCAGGGGAGTACTGTACCAGCGAATCAGGAGTGTGTATTGGTTGCTATGGGGCGAGACAAGACAAGGAGAGAGAACTGTAGTTGAGTGTGATGCAGTTGTTTTTCTTAACAAAAAATATTATCTCTGAATATCAGTCTGATTTCTGTTAAAACTAAAATATATCCTACTCGGTTATTTTTTTTTTTCTCACTGTAATTTAACTGCTTGTTTGTAATTTCTCTGTAAGAGAAACCAAAACTAAATCTTCTCATAGATAGTAAGCAAGTTTTTTTATATATATAACTGTACAGGACTGAGTAAAATTGTAATTGAATAAAAACAAAACAACTAAACCCCTACAAGAAGATATCTTCGGCCATCTTTCGGATAGCGCTTAGAGTGACCGGCAAAGCTCTAAGTTCCTCTGAGTTTTTAAGTTTTCACCATCCAAGCTGAGGACAAGGTAAACAGACAGCCCTTGTTTTATCCCCTGCTGTGTTGGCACTGAACTCTGCTGGGAAAAAAAAAACTGCTGTGCTGTAAGTAGTTCATCTTGGGTTGTCTTTCGGGACTGTACCATGAAATAAAATTTGCTTACTAAGGTGGGTGTACATTAGTTTGTATTACATGCTGGATTGAGGTTGCAGTCTCTTCGGGGGTGTCATGTACATAGGCAGAGTTGCGAGTTTCTTTCTTTATTTTTTGAGCATGGGTAGAAAAAAATACCTTTAGGTTTCTTTATTGAGAGCGGCATTTATTCGAGGGCGGCGTCTATTAAAAAGCTGATATCTGAGTGAGGCGTTAATTCGAGGGCAGCGTTAATTCAAAGTAATACGGTATGTGTCAATATATTAATATGTAAAAAAAAAAAAAAAAAAAGTTAGCCTATCATTGGTGTACTATGTTTTCCATCCATGGCACCCTTCTGGAAATCAGCTATTCCCTAAGCAAAAATAAACAGACTTATTTTTAACTACATTGTTTATGTACAGTAAATTGGGCTGGGGTCAGAATATGATTTGCTCTGCTTCCGTTTCTAAAGCTTTCTAAAGCTTTAAACTAATTGCTCCTGCTGTGGAAAACTTTGCATGGATACACTCTGAGGGGCTTCATTTAAAAGAGTTTGAACAAATGCCAGAGTGTCTTTCAGTTAAATGAATGTCTTCAAATCGCAGTTAATCTAATGCCTTCCACTTACATCAATAACTCCCCAAATTAACTTACCGTCAAAGAGAATCAATCATGATAATTGGTGTTTAAACAATGGTGGGTTGTTGAGAAGCAATACATGAGTGGTGCTGAGAGTCACTGATTGACTTCTCCTTTTTTTTGTTTACAAAAGGTGAATGGCAGGAATCTCCTCTCGGTTGACTATGATCGAACTTTACGGACAGAGAAGATCTATGACGACCACCGTAAATTTCTGCTTAAGATCATTTATGACTCTTCGGGTCACCCAACCCTTTGGGTGCCGAGCAGCAAGCTAATGTCTGTCAACGTCACCTACTCAGCCACAGGACAGATCACAAGCATCCAGAGGGGCCCCACCAGCGAAAGAGTGGAATATGACAGCCAGGGGAGGATTGTTTCCCGGGTATTTGCTGATGGGAAGATTTGGAGTTTCACATACCTTGAAAAGGTGAGAACAATGTAACTCTCACTAGATCAGTACAGTAGACACAATAACAACCCCACTTTGTCCTCCAAGAAAATAACTCTTTATTGCTACTAGACGGGTAGGGTAGTTATTGTCATATTTTCCATGTTTTCAGTAAATTCTCAAATTAATAATTGATAACCAGGTAGCAATTTCTACAGCTGCATAGCAGAAAAGAGACACCAAAAGCTGTGCTGAATCTGAATTTCTAAGTTAATTTCCAGGTTATTACCTTTACACGAAAATACTTAAATAATAGAAGATCATTAAGGGTTAAGACATTATAGGAATGTGATATCTTTTAAAGAAAGATGAATGTTCTTAGGGGAAAAAATATGACAGGCATTTAGAGTAGTTCCTAAGGGTTGTTTTTGGCTTCTCCAACAGCATTATGTTAGAATGCCGACATTAAGTAGCTGAAGTACAGCTGTGATATCTTGAGAATCCCTATGGTTATGAAGAGAGCAATAGATCGGTATACCTTATAGCCTTGAGAGACAATTTATGAAAGCATATATCTTGTTTGTGTGGATGTGTGGGTTCTAGGAACATGTAATGATCTTAAAATAAAGAGCCAGTTATACATGCATGTACCGCAATCCTGAAAAAATAAATACAAATAAAAATAATAAACAATAGATGTTTTGGAAACCTATCAAGACTAGTGGGATGGGATGGGATGGTGATCTTAAAAAAAATAATGTTAAAAGATGATTTACAGCGGAAATCCTTTTTGGGTTGTAGTTGAATAAATATATATATAGTATAGTTTTGAAAAGTTTCAAAAGACTTTGTTGCATCCAATAAAAATAACTTATTTACTTAAAAAGTAGTTCATAGTGTAAATATATTAAAATATGCATATAGGTTTTTTTTGGGTTTTTTTTTTTGTTATTATTCTCATTGCCTGCCACTAGCTAAAGTAGCGTGACCAAGAAGAAGGAAATCAACTTGGGAACATATGCCATATGTAGTCTTGGGAGCTCAAATAGTATCTGTCCAACAATAGATGACAAGGTGAAGGAATCTCTCAGGCATTCTGGACACTCACTGGAGGATTAATACTTTGAAGATATTTCAGAGCATAGCAGCATATTGAAATACTCTAGTAGTTTGCCACTCAGAAGTTGTGAAAGCTGGGTTTTCTATACAGTACAATGACATATCTCAATAGCATTTGTATCATTTTGTACTGCTGATCTTGTTTCTGTTAAATCATATGACACACAGGGGCTCCCGAGTGGTGCATCTAGTAAAGGCACTCTGAGTGGAGTGCAGGATGCGCCCTATAGCCTGGAGGTCGCCGGTTCGAGTCCAGGCTATTCTATTGCCGACCGTAGATGGGAGCTCCCAGGGGGCGGCGCACAATTGGCTGAGCCGCCGGGTGGGGGTTTGGGGGCTTAGGTCGGCCAGGGTGTCCTCGGCTAACCGTGCACCAGCGACCCCTGTAGTCTGGCCGGGCTTGCCTGTAAGCTACCCAGAGCGGCGTTGTCCTCCAATGCTGAGCCTAAAAAAAAATAATAATAATTGGATATGCCGAATTGGGAGAAAAAATTAAATAATTGACTATTACTATATATATATATATATATATATATATATATATATATATATATATATATATATATATATATATATATATATCATATCATGCACTTTCTATGTCCACTTTTTAGTCAAGAAGGAATATAAAATATTTTATTTAATTTTTCCATCAGGGACCATAGAAAGCTGTCTTTCACACTATTAGTTTCTTTGTTATCAGTAACAAGTTATCAGTTATAGCTTTGAAAGCTTTAGAAGACATGCAAAGAATGCAGTGGCAAATTCAGCTGTAGGAGTCCACTGCACCTTTGTTTTCCATTTTAATATCTTTTTGTAAATCTAAAAGGCTTTCTTTAACATAAAATCCCAGTGCTGCTCATTAATCTCTTTTTTCATTCAATCATGGCTTTCCACCAGCAATGCAGCCTGTTGACACTGAGATTACATTGTCTATGTTCTCCCCTCTTGAAAGAGTAGCTTGCATTTGTGTATTACAACTTGTAACCATTACAACCAATTATTTTCAGAAACTGTGTGACTCATTGAACACACTGTGCCCATTAAGGGACAAATGGTGGTTATGTAATATTTACAAGACATGTTTGTATCCTTTAAATTTAAGACTTTCTTTTGTGTTACATATCTGTGCTGCTTGCCAATATGCAAATTTGTTTTGCTCAGTGAATTTGACATTAAATGGAGCCTACCTTATAACATAGGTATTAGCACATTACGAAACCCTTTAGAATTATGCATCAAAGTACATTAAACAGGGCAGCAGTAAAGACTTGTAGGTCAAGGATAACTCAATAAAAAAGGAAATCATTGCTGAAATGGAATGGTATTACCTGTTGTTATGCAGGTTGCATTCCAATACCCATGTGTATAATTATTACGTCTTCTTCCTTTCTAGTCAATGGTGCTGCTGCTCCACAGCCAACGCCAGTACATCTTTGAATATAATTTATTGGATCATTTGTCTGCCATAACAATGCCAAGTGTTGCCCGCCACACAATGCAGACCATTCGCTCAATTGGATATTACCGAAATATTTATAATCCTCCTGAAAGTAATGCCTCTGTCACTGTGGATTACAGCGAAGATGGGCAGCTGCTGAAAGTAGCACACCTGGGAACAGGGAGGCGGATCCTATACAAATATAGGAGGGAGACAAAGCTCTCAGAAATCTTGTATGACAGCACCCGGGTCAGCTTTACCTATGACGAGACAGCGGGAGTGCTTAAAACAGTGAACTTACAAAGTGAAGGTTTTATTTGCACCATTAGGTATAGGCAAATCGGCCCATTCATCGACAGGCAGATTTTCCGGTTCAGTGAGGACGGGATGGTAAATGCTCGCTTTGACTATACCTACGACAACAGCTTTCGCGTGACCAGTATGCAGGGTGTAATTAACGAAACACCCTTGCCCATCGACCTCTACCAGTTTGATGACATCTCTGGAAAAGTTGAGCAGTTCGGCAAGTTCGGGGTAATCTACTACGACATCAACCAAATCATTTCGACCGCTGTCATGACATACACCAAGCACTTTGACATCCACGGTCGCATTAAAGAAATACAGTATGAAATATTCAGGTCACTGATGTACTGGATAACCATTCAGTATGACAACATGGGTCGAGTCACCAAGAGAGAGATCAAAATTGGGCCATTCGCCAACACCACCAAGTATGGTTATGAATATGATGTAGATGGTCAACTTCAGACAGTCTACTTGAATGAGAAGATTATGTGGCGGTACAATTATGACCTGAATGGCAACCTACACTTGCTCAATCCTAGTAACAGCGCCCGTCTTACCCCCCTCCGTTATGATTTAAGAGACAGGATCACACGCCTGGGTGATGTGCAGTATCGGCTGGATGAAGACGGTTTCCTTCACCAAAGAGGAGCTGAGATCTTCGAGTATAACTCCAAGGGCCTCCTAATTCGGGTCTACAGCAAAAGCAACGGCTGGACAATTCAGTACCGCTATGACGGCCTTGGGAGGAGAGTTTCTACCAGAACTAGCCTGGGTCAGCATCTTCAGTTCTTCTATGCAGACCTCAACTACCTAACCAGGATAACTCACATCTATAACCACTCCAGCTCTGAGATCACATCTTTCTACTATGACCTCCAGGGTCACCTCTTTGCCATGGAAATCAGCAGTGGGGAAGAGTTCTACATCGCTTGTGACAATACGGGCACGCCATTGGCTGTTTTTAGCAGTAATGGTCTGATGATAAAGCAGATTCAGTACACCGCCTATGGGGAGATCTACTTTGATTCCAACCCTGACTTCCAGCTGGTAATAGGTTTTCATGGTGGTCTGTACGACCCCTTGACAAAGCTGATCCACTTCGGAGAGAGAGATTATGACATTCTAGCAGGACGCTGGACTACCCCTGATATCACCGTGTGGAAGAAAGTGGGGAAGGATCCTGCTCCCTTTAACCTCTACATGTTTCGAAACAACAATCCTGTCAGCAAAGTACAAGATGTAAAAGAATATGTCACAGGTAGGAAGCTTGAGACTTTAAGATATGTTGTGCAGGTTTCAAAGCCAAGGAATAGTTTATGGTTTTCTTAAAGTACCGTACTGGAAATGGGGTACTACCTTTTGAAGCACTATGCATAGAAACAAACCCTATTGTATTACATGGTTACATTTTTACTTTATCAATCGTAATCATTCACATTTTTATAATTAACAACTTAGCTCCTAAGTTCTGCAAGCTTAGTTTCACAATATTAGTTTTTTTTTCTAAATACCTCCATCCAAGGAGTTAAGTTATTGTTCTAGTTGTTTTAATCACTTTTTGCATTCAACCATGGCTTTCCACCACCAAAATGCTCGTTTAACCTTACAATTTGACCCTTGCTGTCAGAATAAAATAGTTTTGTTCTGAGTATTGCAATTTATATTTGCTTGTGATATACCAACACCCACATGCCCATAAAGTGACAATGGATGATTACATCATTATTTCAATGTCATATTTGTATAAGGAAATGTATTTTGATGCCAAATAGCTTACTTAAATTGTGCCATGAAGTGTAACACCATGTTTTGACAGTGGGAATTCAACCCCCTTGTATTGCTTGTTCATTTATCTTTATTGCAATTAGTAGTCCAATAACATTAAGCATTAGCATACCACTAAGTGCATTGCAATCCTATGCAATTACCCAGATGCTTATTTATTTTTATGACCCTCTGTTTCTAGGGTGTACATGGTTTGCTATTAATTCTCTTTTATTGTGCTTTCTTAGTTAGAATAACATTTTGAGTCGCTGACACCTACAGCTGTTCCCCAGCATGTATTAATCAAAATGCTGAATTACTTCTATTTTTCCCTGTCTTCTGTTTATCATAGATGTCAACAGCTGGCTGGTGACATTTGGGTTCCATCTGCACAATGCCATTCCTGGATTCCCTATCCCTAAATTTGATTTAACAGAACCTTCCTATGAGCTTCAGAAGAGTCACCTGTGGGATGACTTACCGGTAAGCAATCACAAAGGACATCAGTTGTTTTCATATAGTGCTTTTTATCTGTAAAAGATAAGAGTTGAACCTGAAGAAAAGCGAGGAATTCTAGAGAAGGAACTTTTGATGTGGAACTGTACTACTGAGTAGAGAAATCCCCAAAGTTATGCACATTTAGTAATGAGGCTCACATCCTGTTTGCCCACAAGGATTCTTGTTTAATTTTTTTGAATTTCTATGCATCTCCAGCATAAAATGTGGTTCCATTATCAAGAAAACAGCAATGACTGCCAAAAAAAACATTGATATTACAGGAATTACCTCACGTAAGAATAACATTAGAAATATTTAAGAATATATTAGAGGTAACTCATCGTAAGTGGTGTAGAAGATCCATCAGGACTGCAGTATTACCAGTGAGCGGATTTGTTTGTAAAGCTAAAGTTGTTTGGAAACACTAGCATCAACATTTATAAGTTAAAATTATAACATGCTTTACTCTTTTATAATTAAAATTTGCAATTGAACAATAGACATCACACAGGATAACAGGTTTTAGACAATGTATTAATAAACATAGAAATACATATCACATACATTTAATATTATACATACATTTCTGATATTAAAATACATCTACTACTAAATGAAATTGTGTTCTACCATTTAATAACATATGCAAACACTGTACAAAAATAAATATTAAAAGCATCTTCTATGTTTTTTTTTGTTTTTTTGGGGGGTTTTTTTCACAGTCCATATCTGGAGTCCAGCAAGAAGTAGTAAGACAAGCAAGGGCCTTCCTGTCTTTTGGAAAGATGCCAGAGATTCAGATCAGCAGGCGCAAATCTAGCGGAGAGAAGTCATGGCTTTGGTTTGCAGCAGTCAAATCTCTCATAGGGAAAGGGGTTATGTTGGCTGTCAATCAGGGGAGAGTGGTGACCAACGTGCTCAACATTGCCAATGAGGACTGCATCAAAGTTGCAGCCGTCCTGAACAATGCCTTTTATCTGGAGAATTTGCACTTCACCGTCGAAGGAAAAGACACTCACTATTTTATCAAAACCAGCTCGTCAGAAATTGACCTTGGCACTCTCAGGCTGACAAGTGGACGCAAAGCTCTGGAGAATGGCATTAATGTCACGGTCTCTCAGTCCACCACAGTGGTGAATGGCAGGACTCGCAGGTTGGCGGATGTGGAAATGCAGTATGGGGCCTTAATACTTCACGTGCGCTACGGAATGACCCTCGATGAGGAGGAAGCCCGCATATTAGAGCAGGCCAGACAACGAGCCCTCTCCAGCGCGTGGGCAAGGGAGCAGCAAAGAGTGCGCGATGGTGAGGAAGGTGCCAGACTGTGGACAGAAGGGGAGAAACGACAGTTGCTAAGTGCTGGAAAAGTACAAGGTTATGATGGGTACTATGTACTATCTGTAGAGCAATACCCAGAGTTAGCAGACAGTGCTAACAACATACAATTTCTAAGACAAAGCGAAATAGGAAAGAGGTAACAAACTGCTCATTATCAGTTGCCAAAGAGACTGTCTATGGCTATTCCCCCACTAGGGAGACAGAGCTGTGTTGCTGCACATAGCTACAACAGAGTAAATGTAGGAACAGCACTACTACTTATGCCTTAACAAGGCTGTGACACAGATTTCTGTTGCACATCCTCGTTGGACTCTCCAAGAAAAGGAGCCAAGGAGAAGAGTGGTAGTTAATAAAAGCAAGAACTTTTTATAAAATTACCTTAAAAGGTGATCTGCTTTAAAAAATGTGTTTACATATGCATATCACTGCACTCAGCTGGACTAATATGTAGAAAGGCATATTGGTTTTCTTACTAGGCAATGTCTATAACCAGATGTTTGTTTTCATTCTAAACGGTTGACTTTTGCTTTAAAAAAAAAAGTAGTCTCGCTCTTAATAGGAACTGATGTATCTCAATTAGACGCAAAAACTGGGAAAATACTGCTGTTAATAAATCAAATTGCTTCTACCGTGCTGCTTTATAAAAGGACATTGCTGCCAGTGAAATGCTACAGATATCAAATGTATCATTGGTTTTATAATGGTATCATGGTTTGCCTTTAAGAAGAGAAAACTAAGAAAATAACTGACAAACAAAATCATGTCATACGAAGCAAAAAGGAAAACCCAAACTTTTGTAAATGATGTGAGACAAGTTGTTTATGGATTTTTTGTATGAATTACAATTAACTGTTCATCAATTATTAGCCTCAGAGGAGTTAATTTATGTAAAGTGTTTATACATAAAAATAAAATCTTAAAAATAATGGGGATTTTATTTGTCACATTTGTGGTTGTTTACACCTTGCACATTATTGGATTTAAGGTCTGTTATTTATTTATTTTAATTGGATTTATGGTCCGTTCATACAAACCAAATCAACATCAACAATTAAAAACAATAGGTTTATGGTATTTAGTTTATAGTTTTGCCTGACTCACAACTCATGCTTTAAAGTGTACTAACCAAGGTTTAAATTCATCCATTATAAAACAGTGACATTGTGTAGGAATTGCGAAGACTATAGAATACTGATGAAGCTGTGTCTGGTCATAAGAAAGCAGCATTGATTTTGCTAAAATAAATGGGATGGCCACGATTCTCGTATACCAGAAGTGCCCAACCAGTGGTCTGTGAGCAAATGCCAGGCCCATGAAATATTCTCAAACTAATGCAGCTTTCTACACAAAATTGGCATTTTGCACAAAAAAATGAGAGACCCTGTGTGGCTCCCCTGATGAAGGCACAGCCTTGTGATGTGGAGAGTGAGCCGTACAGTCAGAGGAAGGGCAGGTTTGATCGTGGCTGGGGATAGTGGTATACATTGGTTTGTTGTACTATATATATATATATATATATATATATATATATATATACATATACATATATATATATACACACACACACACTGCTGTGCAAAAGTCTTAGACATTTTTGCATGTTTCTACTCTTTACATTTTTTGCATCTCAATCGCGCATTGTTTATCTGACCTTGCTGTGCCTTACATCTAATTTATATATATATATATAAAGTTTTCCTTTTTTTTTTTTTTGATGCTTCTCACACACCCCGCTTTGGATTTCTTCCCCCCCTGTTGAGAACCACTGGGTAAATGTGATGGACTAGCCACCACACCTCACATAAGCTGCCCATGCACAGTTCACCATGAGTTGCCATGATCACAAGTTCTTGAAGACCCTGATCACTAAACTAAACTAAAGACCGTTAAACCACAAGCCTGGCCTCCCCCCACCCAAACCAAGCTGCATCAACAACAGTCAAAGCTGCCACAACAGCAGAAAACACTAGTGGAGGCCCGGAGTAAACTGCTGATGCTCACAACATCGATATACATTGTAACTCCTGAATGTGTCTAAGACTTTTGCACTGCAGTGTGTGCGTGTGTGTGTGTGTGTGTGTGTGTGTGTGTGTGTATATATATATGTATTTTTGGTTCTAAGCTGGTAGTGGTCATTTGGAAAAATTGTTAAATGCCAAGGAATTTGGTAAGGTTGTAAAAGAATGGGAACCACTGCAGACATGTATAAAAAAAAAAAAATGCAGTTCCAGAGACCCACTTATTTAATACAAATGTATTGGCTTGTGTCGAACCAGCATAAACATGTCTTGAAGCTGAAAAACTAACCAGATAAAATACAGTGCTGACTGTGTCTGACATTTTAAACAGGAAAGGTCAATCCCCCAGAGGAAGCTCAGATTCACAGCACTGTATAAGTATACGAAGCACTCCTGTTCAAGGTTGAAGGTTGTTGAGTTGAACTCAGAAGTACTTTTCAGACAGAGTGTGCCCACGGACCCTGTGCCCCATGGGAACGTAGCCAGTTAACCTCATGCAAAGGGTATCTGCATTAATATTTTACAGAACAAATCCTAGGTGCCATGAACAGACAGATGTGTGAATTTAATTACCCAATCATTGTGTATGTGCAAGTCAAAAAGGTGTTTTAAAGAGAAATCCTAGGTAGGCAAAAAAAGAAGTAAACTGAACAGCTAACTGGTGTGCAAGCAATTTAAACCCATGCAAATGTGGAATGCTATTGGGATTGATTGTGTGAAACAGAACCCTTAATGTACCCAACTCTACCCCTTAACTTTAAACATCTGATTAAATGAGCAGTTACAATTTGGTCCCAATACTGAAATAGGGTTAATGTAGTATAAGCAAATATTACATATATTTGTAGCCCTCAACCTTAAAATGGCCCACTCTATATGGAAGATTACGTCTGAGAAGTCAATAAGGCAAAAAGTAAAAACAATTTTAAAATGTCACTACATTCCAGTTAAGATTTTTGTTCTGACACCCAGGTTCAATCACAGTAAGCATGATGTGGAATCAATTGTTCAGTCGAATAATCAAGGACAGGGTTGGAACATGGTTCTGGATAGGAATGGTACTGAAGATGTATGTAGATTTAGCAGGCCTAATGCTTGTCACAATAATGTACACATGTCTGTTGGCTTGATCTGTCCTCCTACTTCTACCGGAGTTGTGGTTTCCGAAGGAAGTGTTCTGCACTGTTGCAGAATAGTTGCATAGAACTTTAACACACTTTATATACATCTATGGCTAAAAGGCTGCTGCTAATAATAATAATAATAATAATAATAATAATAATAATAATAATAATAATAATAATAAACTATATGAATATAACTTGGATCATTTATTTAACATCATGTAATTAAAGAAAGTACAAAATTATATCGCAATCGTCTACCGGAAGCCATAATTGTAGTACAGTGTTTCATGTTAGATTTCAAAATGTAAAATGTTTACATTTTAGTCATTTTTTCATCAAGTATATTGAAAGCTACAAAGCGGTATGTAATTCAATATGTTAACATTTTGTTCAGCAGGTTTCATTCGACTATGAAATAAAATGAGTTGATTCTATTGGGTGATGCAAGACTTTTGGCCATAGCTGTAGGTCTAGTGGGTCACGATACATCATACTGTATAAACACATAAATGTGCATAGATTGCAGATTAGAATATTCACATTTTTTGTCAGATTTATTTTTGTTTCTGTATATCTTGTCCGTTTGAGACCATCTATCATAATTATTCAAATTTACTTTTAGAACAGCTTAGAATTTCTTGAATACACACTATTTGTGTTTATTGTGTGATGTGCTGTGAAAAACTTCAAAGTGGACAACAAATCCTTGTTATTTTAGTATCGTTGTTAATAATGGCAAAAATCAGATTGAGTATCTGTAGATTATTAATATGGCATCATCATAAACGCAATCGACCCAAAAAATCATGGTAACATCAAGTTAATTATTATGATATAATTATTATGCTATTGTTCATTAAAGGAATGGCATAATAATGCAAATAAAGGTGTTGTGGGATTTACTGTGGATGGCAGCACTTCCTCTAAAGACTCCTCCAACTCAGGGCAAGTGGAGGCATCCCAAACCAATATAATAATCTCAATATTATAATTGTTTTGTATTATTCCTGAAATGTATTTAATTGTAGGCTTTATTTAAAAAAAAAGAAAAAAAGAAAGAAATAATAATAAGAATACACACTTTTTACAATAAATAATTAAATGAGCTTACAAGAAACAAATAGCTTAAAGAGTTAAATAAATATATATTCAAAGGTATATGTACCTTTGAATCAGTCTGCAGTTACATTTTCTGACTGCTGTACAATGCAGCCCCTGTAAAGTGGGCTTCTGAGAACACTTTCCTGGTATGCAATCGAAAACAGTTATTTCTATTTATAGGATAAACTGGAGGAGAGCCAGGTATGCAAGTCAACATAAATTGCTCACCCACACAGACGTTTATGATGATAGTACCACCCCCTTCCTCTAGATTATCGCCATTAAAAAGCATTTGGTTCAATGTAACGAACATTTTTCCTACCACCATTTACTATGGTGATGGCTTTATTGTTTTAATTTTGTATTGTTGCCTTGTACTATTGAAAACAAAGACTAAATAAATATGGTTTCAAAACTGCATTTGTACTGTCCTCAGTTTATTTCAGTTTCTGTTTCCATGGTAATGTTAAAAAGCAGGTGAACATATCATTATGTATGGTTATTAAATTTGAAATAGCTTGCAACATTTCAGTTGGCAATTAGCAAAAAGGTTAGTCAAGGATTAACCCTGGTTTATGACTGGGAATGCTATACAATAAGCATCAGCAGTTGACCTGCTTTTGTGGAAAAAAGAAAAGTGAAATAATTTCAGAGGCATTTATTAGGTGGGTTTTTTTTTTTTTAATAGGGGCAGAGCTCCACCCAAGAGGGGGTTATAGACTTCAAAAGTTGTCAGTAATCAGTGTGATTTATCATGATACAGAACATGCTGCAAATCAGACTAAAATTTAAGATGGAAGGAACTTGCAGGAAGCCACAGCACTACACCATCCTTAACAAAATACACAGTATATGTAACTGCAGGGGATGAAATCTCCAGGTTCAGAGACCAATGTGCTGCCTGTTATGCCTAAAAAGCTTATTATTCCACTTGGGCAACTACATTACAATGCTGCGTAAACCAGTTTAATTATAGTTTACAGAGAATTCAAATATAACTGAATTAAATATACTGAGTTAAAATGACAACTTGAAACATAAAGCACATTATCATATACCAATACAATACCACTTTCTGTTCTAACTTACTTTTCAACACCAGAACAATACTGATGCTGTTGCGATATACAGTGCCTATAGAAAGTCTACACCCCCTTGAACTTTTTTCACATTTTGTTGTGTCAGTGCTTCAGAGTTTCGTGCATTTAAATGAGAATTTTTTTTCCACTTATCTACACACCATACTCCACACTGTTTAGGGGGGAACATTTTTTATTGAGAAAAAAATTATATATTAAAAATACAAAACTGAAAGATCATAATTGGACAAGTTGTTACAACTAACTTTATATTTATGTTTCTTCAAAACTTATCTAGCCTTAAAGACAATTTTATGATAACTTTTTCAAAACTGTAAAATGTATACTAGTACATGCTAATAGTAGTATTTTCTTTAATTGATGTTTAAATGCGGATGCATTCCATCCACTCACACAGTCCACTAGCGCAACATTTCTCAAATGCGCTTTCATTCAGCACAGTTCATGCTGCTTGCATTCAGTTTCCTCATACTGCTTCTGTTTCTGTTAGCTGCTATTGGCCACCATGTAATGTTTACATCCGGCTGTGCATATGAGTACCTGCGCTTGTTTGTTGAGAATTTCACCCCTGCTTAATACGATTGGTAATTATGAAAAAAGTATAACTTAAAGTTTTAACCACTCCTATTATGTGAACTGCTAATTGATTTACAAAAAAAATATCATCTGGCGAAACATTTTTTAGTGGCATAATAAAAAAATTGGACAAAATCCTTTGACATAAATCTCACTCCTGTTCACTTTTCTCCACAAACTCTTGAAAATAATTCCACTAAGTAGTGCATACATTATGTATCCTCCCACTCAGAAAAAGTAGTCCCTCAGGAATGTTTAATTTATATATATATATATATATATATATATATATATATATATATATATATATATATATATATATATATATATATATATATATATGTTTTTTAAACTTTTTTTATTTGCCATGAACATTAAATTGAACATTGCCGTTTGTTGTAAAATGTTCAAGATGAAATGGCATTTTGGAGTTTAAGTGTAGACTTTGTATTTATCTTGCTCTTATTGTATTACCTGTACTGTAACACTTGAAATGTATTTGCTTACGATTGTAAGTCGCCCTGGATAAGGGCGTCTGCTAAGAAATAAATAATAATAATAATAATAATAAGGCAGACTGATTTCCCACATTTGAGAGAGGATTAATGGAACAACCAGCCACTGCACTGGCATTTGGAGCCGATGTCAAGGGAGGAGCTTCTGAACTTGAGGCAGTGGATAAAGGAGCCGTCTTTGCGTAGGAAAGGATCCTACTCCAGGCTTTGCGATTTTCCAATAATTATGGAGGCTGTTTTCACACTGATGACCGGTAATTTCCCTGGACTGTAAACCAGCATTAAATAATATGTGGACAGCAGTGCTGCGGATTGAGTGGTTCGTGTAACGTACTGAAAGACCAACTTGCTCTGAAATCATGTTTCTGAGGTAATTAACACTAATAGGTTCATGGGAATACCAAATTGGGGTAAAGGTAGAATGATTTGGCATCTGGAGGGCACTTTTCTAAATATTTTTTAAAACTGTTGACAGAGCACAAAGGATCACCAGGCTGGCCATACATTTCATTGATATCTTTTTGGTTTTTCATTTGCTCAAACGACTCAGGCCATTTTCATCTGTTTTGATGACAAACAACTTCCATGTCAGGTTGCACAGTCCTTCCTGTCCGTGGCAATCAAAATAGAATTTTGTATCGAACCAGACCTTGTTTAAAAGCCCAACTACTGTGTTGGCAGAGAGAGCAGGAGAGATTTGAATTCTGTTTAGAAAATTGGCTTTTTATTTCCTTATTGGCTGATACCCTTGGCAGGGGGGTATATTAACTTTCAATAGATGACCAGGAAATAGAAAGTACCAGAATAAGTGCCTTTTCACCTGGACAGATATCCTTGAGCCACTAAATGCGATACAGCAAGCTGAACTGTGCAGCGATGCGTCAAAATGAACAGAACATAAGAACATAGTAAATTCTAGAATGAGAAAAGGCCATTCGGCCCACCTATGCTCGCTCGCTTAATGCAAGCGTGGTCCGTTAACAACAAAAAAAACGTAACCATTTAGTTAGTAGGGGAAATGAAACCTTCAGGAATCCATGGCTAAATGGACCACCCTTCCTCCAGATAGCTAGCTAAAGGTTGTATTATGGTTACAGATAGGGTTATACAGTATTGTTCATGACAGCACCCAGTCTATTCTTGAAGGATCCGATAGTCTCTGCTTCAGCAACTCTGTCCAGCATCCTGTTCCAATGGTTCACCACCCTTTCTGTGAAAAAGCTCCTTCTCCCCTTGGTTCTGAATATGTCTTTCTTCAGCTTCCACCTGTGGCCCCTGGTTCTGTTCTCTGTGACCTGTGAAAAATAATTCTCAGCAGTTACTTTGTTAAACGCCTTGACAATATTAAGTTGCCTCTGGCTCTCCTTCTTTCTAGGCTATACAGATTCAGCTCTTTCAATCTATCTTCATATGACATACCCTTCAATCCTGGAATTAATTGTGTTGCTTTCCTCTGTACACTCTCCAATGCTTCAATGTCTTTCCTATGATATGGGGTCCAGAACTGGACACAATATTCTAGGTGTGGTCGTACCAGTGCATTTTATAATTTTTATATAACTTCTCTTGATTTGACTTCAACTGTCTTGGCTATATAACCTAATATTTTATTTGCCTTTTTTATAGCTTCTCCGCACTGTCTAGTTGGTTTAAGAGATTCATCCACTACTACCCCCAAGTCCTTTTCGTACATAGCCTCCTCTATTTCATTACTATTCATGCTGTCCTTGCCTCTAATGTTTTTGCACCCTATGTGTAAGACTTTGCATTTATTCACATTAAATGCCATCTGCCATGTGTCAGCCCAAGCTTTAATCTTGTCTAAATCCCTTTGATTATTGAAGTTGCTGATTGGGAGTTGGCTACCCCTCCCAGTTTTGTGTTGTCTGCAAATTTGCATAGTTGACTGATTATGTCTTGGTCCAAGTCATTTATATTGATTAAGAATAGCAATGGTCCCAATACTGATCCCTGTACATTACTCCAGTTTGATGCCTGGCCTCTAATTATAACTCTCTGCTTCCTATCTTGTAACCAGTTATGAATCCATGCTGCTACTTTGCCATTTATTCCTACTGATTTAATCTTTAGATACAGCCTTTCGTGCGGTACTTTGCCAAATGCTTCTTGAAAATCTAACTAGATTATGTCATAGGCACTATATTTGTCCACTCTAGTAGTCACCTCCTGAAAGAAATCTAGTAAATTAGTTAAACAAGATCTACCCTTCCTAAAGCCATGTTGGCTGTCACCTATAATATTGTTACTATATAAATATTCCTCCATTTTGGTCCTTATTATACTTTTCATGATTTTACATATGATTGATGTTGAACTTATAGGTCTGCAGTTCCCAGGGTCAACTTTGTCTCCCTTTTGAAATATAGGAACAACATTGCCAATTTTCCAGTCCTGTGGGGTGGCTCCATTGGTTATAGATTTATTGAATATATAACAGATTGGTTTGAAAATCTGTTCTCTAGCTTCCCTAAGGACTCCTGGACAGATTCCGTAGGGCCCTGAGGATTTGTTTATTTTAAGTGCTGCTAGCTCCCTTAGTACATTCTCTTCTACAATAAACTCTGGTAATGATGTTTGTGTACATTCTGTTAACCTTGGTATATTGCATAAATCCTCCTTTGTAAACACTTGTACAAAGTATTGATTAAGTACATCTGCAATTTGGTTATCTTTAGTCACTAAATTACCACTACTGTCACGTAAACTACTGACTTCCTCTTTCAGTTTCTTTTTAGATTTAAAATATTGAAAAAATCGTTTTGGATTAAGTTTCTGCCTCTACTTGTCTCTCTAATTCCCTTTTCACTCTCCTAGTCTTATTTTTAAGGTCTCTACAGGCCTCTCTGTATTCTATTTGTGAGGCTGCTCCCTTTGATTTAATAGAAAGATATTATTTTATTTTATTTTTAATACCCAGCTTAATCGATCGATTTACCCATTGTGGTGTATTTTTCTTAAGTTTACCTTTTCTCATTTTTGGGATAAATGTATCCTGCAGTTGTGGTAAGAAACAATCTTGCACTAAGTCTATCATTCCCATGTCTTAACTGTTGTCTGAGGTCAAGTGGTCCCAGTTTATGTTTGGGAAGTTAAAGTCTCCCATAATCAGGGTATCCCCTTCCTTGCTTATTTTTTTGATGCTTGCATATAAGTTTTTGTTTAATGATTCATCAGAACTTGGGGGCCTATAACAGACTCCCACTATTAAACCCACTAGTAAATCCATACTGATTCAGTGTTGTTACCATTACTTTCCAGTATTGCCCATTCTAAGTCATTTTTAATGTATCTTGTGATCCCTCCTCCTCTTTTATCATGTCTATCTTTCCTTACTAACCTATATCCTTCCATGTCTCCATCATTTGGAGTTAACCCGGATTCTGTTATCCCTATAATGTCATAGTTGTCCACATTGACTATGGCTTCTAATTCTAAAAATGTATTTCGAATTCTTCTTGTGTTTAAATATAGGCATTTCAGTTTATGAACATTAGCAATAGTTTGGTTGCACTTTGTTGTTTGCTGTGTAGTTTGTAGTGTAACCCCCCCCGGCTCTATCCTCCCTGCTCCCCAGTTCCCTAGTTTAAACTCTGTCTGATTACTCTGTTAACTGTCTTCCGCAGTGCACTGGATCCCCTCCTGTTCAGGTGCAGCCCATTCCACCTGTACAGGCCATGCCCCGTCGAGGTTCTCCTGTGCCCCTCTTGTTTACACCAGTTTTTTAGCCACATGTTAAAACTTCTAATCATCGCTTGTCATCTTGGCTCTGCGTGTGGCACCAGCAGTATTTCTGAGAAAACTACTGTAGAGGCTCTGCTTTTAATCCTTTGCCCTAGCTATATAAATGTATTTTGCAGAACCTCCTAACTCTGTTTATCTATGTTGTTTGTTCCTACATGAACAACTACAACTGGATCCTCCCCGGTCCAGGCCAAGAGCCTGTCCACCTGTGTCGTGATATTGTGCACCCGGGCACACACCATGCGCGACTCAGGATCACGGCTGAACACCTGACTATCTATGTTCCTAATGATTGAGTCCCCTGTGACTAATGCTGCCCTTTTTTAATTACCCTGGGGGGCTGTGGCACCGTGGTGCCCTGGTTCCGCACCACACCCTCCACTGTGTCCAGTAAGGCGATCTCTCCGAAGGGAGCAAACCTGTTTGAAACACTCAGCTCTGTTGTGGCTGTTTTGGCAGAGGGTGCACTCCTTTTCCCTCTATTCCGTCCCACTGTAACCCAGTTCCCTATCTGGTACTGACTGTTGATCACTCCCACCCCTCCTCTATTTGAGTGCACACCTCTCTAAAAGAACCTATACTTTTGATAAGTATCTTTCACACTACAGGCGATGCGACAGGCGATGCAGGAGCGGCAACAGGGCGACACTGGAGCAAAGTGAAAAAAATAGGACTGAATCCTATTTTTTGCGATTTGACGCATGTCAACTAGGGCAATGAGCAATCAGAGAACAGTTTCAATGCACGTGCTCCAGCAGGGTGAAGCAGTATCCAAAATGACGGAGGAAGCAATAATACTTGTCGTTGAAAAAATGCCCAGAGCTTCACGACAAAGGGCATCACAATTATAAAGATACAGATTTGAAAGATAATATATGGGAGTCAATTTCGAAGGAACTGGATAAGCCTGGTGTTTATGATTTATTGACATATATGTTGAAATACCGTCAGAGAAGACACTTATAATTTCCACATCATGTTGACGAATATGTACCAGTCTTGATCATAATTTTGTCAATAGCAATTTTGAACAGTTGTATAGATTTGGCAGTTTTCAAACCTGTTGCATCGCCTCTGTGTCGCTTCTGGTGTGCATGGTCATGTGTCTTGTTGCCAATTAAAAAATCGCATCGTGTCTGGTGTGTGGAGACCTTAATGTTCAGGTTTTAAATCACAAAACTTGTTTCTGTCTTTTTTTTGTAACAGTTGCCCATTTTCTAAGCGCAATAAGACCCTGGTATTGGAAAATACCTGACCCTCCAGGTGCTATAAGGCCCTCCACCTGCGCCCAATACCGCCCACCCTTTTGGGTCTTATTGCTTACTCAGATCTGTTGGCAATATCGGTGGTGGTGTGCTGCCTCTTTGCCAGATTTTCTGTAATTCTTAGTGATAGACATTAAAATATTGTTGGACAACGTGACAGAGAGCGAATGAATCCGAGTCAACAATCTCCCTCCCGACCTATGAGGGCGCTGTATAACAGGAACAGTGTGCCCCGGACTGGATGGTTTGGCAGTTAATTCCAGGGTCAGTCAGAAGTCGGTCATCCTGAAAGGGGGCAGAATCACAATACCAGAAGTCATCGTCTTAATGCAGTAGGCGATATGTCAGTCATGGATTGGAGAATACGTGACTGCACTTGCTACCGAAGGGGGCGTGACTGAAGGTATATCAGGGGATGTGGCCGAGCGATCTGTTCCTTGGGCATGGTTACAGAAAGACCTATAAGGACGAACTGTATTATAAAGAAACCGTGAGTTTTGTGTGTTGTTTTTGCCTGTCTATTTAAACTGTTATTTGTCATTATAGAATGCTAAACTCCAGGAGCTGTAGCTAAACCGCCAGCAATTAAACCTGGACTACACTTCACCATTGTACAGGAATAAACCTGTAAATCAGCACTTTCACTAAGAGCACTCACTCTGGACTTGTGACCGTGTTGTGTTTGTGTGTGTAAGAGAGAATTTGAGAAGTTTATTTCTTTCCTTCATTACTTTTATTACTAATGATGGTTTGAATTAACAATGTATAATTACTAACAAAATATAGTTAAGCTTAACAGTTTTTGTTTACGACCGTAAGTCGCCCTGGATAAGGGCGTCTGCCAAGAAATAAATAATAATAATAAATAATAATATGCATGTTAGATTAAGAAAATACTGTAAGCAGAAGTTGCCTGGAGTTGATAGACATCTCAAGAGAGAACAGACTGCAAGAAGCAGGGTGGTGGAGGCTAGTACATAACGGGAAAGTACTGAGAACAATATGTTTGTGAAGGTTGATGTGACAAAAGGCCTAAACAGTTTGTGGGGTGTATACTGATGTTGTTTTGCATGCATGCATAAAAATTTTGTGTGAACTCTGCTGCATTAGAGAATTTTGAAGTTCTCTCCAGCGCTGGAACCTCGCTCTTGTGTGATTATAATAAAGCAACCTCAGGTTTTGAAACTGGAACTTGGTGTGTGACATATCTCTTTTCTTACACGTGTCTCTTGTTTAGTGTATTATTACACCCCGTGGTTCACCTGAACGATACACATCGTTGTGTAAAGCCAGGTATTATTATTTGTCAGCAAATAAAGAGCTGCTTTTTCACCGTGAACTGTCTTGTGTCTATCATTCCTGAGCACCGCATCACCACTGCACCTGTGCACTACAAACCACTTTGCCACAACGATTTAAACTCAGTTTCAGATATTATGTTGACATTTCTACCCACCATTGTTTTAAAGTCCAGGCTAACGGGTTTTTTTTGTGTGTTTCAACCAGTCATTAAAAACATGTATTATTATTAAATCCGGCACTAGGATTACCATTTTTGGTACCCTAGCGTTGGGACCTGTGTTTTTTATTAAATCTGTGTGGCGTGTCAACACCCACTGCTCTGTGTCTGATTCAGTATTATTCAGTGACGGCCCACGTATGTAATGTCACCTTGTTAAACACCCTGTTTGATTTATTTTTGTTGTTCTTATTCTCTAAGATAATTAGTCAATTTTAACATATTTAGGTTTTTACTCAAATTGATATGTAACACATACAGCACTACAATTAAAAATATGTAAAACTGCAATTTAACATTCATCAAATTATATTCTACCATGACATATTAGATTACAGCCATAACCGTAATATAGTAAATTAATCACTATTAAATAATATGTAAGCATAACAATATGCAATCACTCATTGCTTTAGGTCCAAGCCACTTTAATTGCCAGCCATTAATATTAATCATAATGGGCTTGATATGTACAAATTGCAAAAACATATAAGTCTACTAATACAGAATAGAAAGTATATCTACCAGATATTTCGGACACTCTACTTTGTTCTCTACACAGCACATTTGTCCATATATCATCCATATAAGTTTTCAAACCAACTCCCTTCCCCCAGAGATAAACACCTGCTCTCAGTACACCATGTCCCTTTGTTTCAGAAGTATACCATTAAAGTGCTTAACATACAGTGTCTTGCATAAGTATTCACCCCCCTTGGACTTTTCCACATTTTGTAGTGATACAACCTGGAATTAAAATGGATTTAATTAGGGTTTTTTTGTCACTGATCTACACAAAATAGTCCATAATATCGAAGTGGGGAAAAAAATCTACATATTTTTCAAAATTATTTACAAATAAAAAACAGAAAAGTCTTGATTGCATAAGTTTTCACCCCCTTTGCTGTGACACCCCTAAATAAGCTCTGGTGCAACCAATTGCCTTCAGAAGTCACATAATTAGTTGAATGGAGTCCACCTGTGTGCAATTAAAGTGTCACATGATCTCAGATTAAATACACCTGTTTCTGGAAGGTCCCAGAGTTTGTTAGAGACCATATCTAAACAATCAGCATCATGAAGACCAAGGAGCTATCAAAACAAGTCAGGGATAAAGGGTTGGGTTATAAAAAAAAATATCCCAAACTTTGAACATCCCCCGGAGCACCGTTAAATCCATTATTAAAAAATGGAAAGAATATGGCACAACCGCGACTCTGCCTAGAGAAGGCCATCCACCAAAACTCAGTGACCAGGTAAGGAGGGCATTAGTCAGAGAATCAACCAAGAGGCCAATGGTAACTCTGAAGGAACTGGAGAGATCCACAGCTGAGATGGGAGAAACCGTCCATGGGACAACTATAACCCGGACGCTCCACAAAGCTGGGCTTTATGGAAGAGTGGTGAGAAGAAAGCCATTGCTGAAAAAAACCCATGTCAAATCCCTTTTGGATTTTGCCAAAAGGCATGTGGGAGACACAGCAAACATGTGGAAAAAGGTTCTCTGGTCTGATGAGACCAAAATTGAACTTTTTGGCCTTAGCGCAAAACGCTATGTGTGGCGCAAAGCCAACACTGCTCATCACCCTGAGAACACCATCCCCACAGTGAAGCATGGTGATGGCAGCATCATGTTATGGGGATGCTTTTCATCGGCAGGGACTGGGAAACTGGTCAGGATTGAGGGCAAGATGGATGGAGCCAAATACAGGGAAATTCTAGAGGAAAACCTGTTTCAGTCTGCAAGAGACCTGGCACAACCGCGACTCTGCGTAGTGATTTATTTAGTGTGAAGCAGCTCATTAATATGCAAGCCGTGCTATATGCTATATATACACACGGTCATGTGATGCTGTTTAACCAATCAGAGGTTGTTATTTTTCCAAGCCGTGTTATAAATATCTATCTGCCTATCTATATATATACTGTATATATATATATATATATATATAGCCAGGCCTGCGTAAAGGGGCTACTAGAATAAAGTGCTTGTGACTTTAGTAACAGAATAAGGGTTTCCCCTTGACTACTTGGAGAGCCGCCCTCACTGAGGTGAGGCAGAACCGATCGGAGCGAGGAAACTAAGGAAGGATAGAGGACGAACCAAGGTCTCCCTGGCTTACTGAGTCGTCTAATCGACCACCCCCCCCCACCCCCCCAGCTGTAAGAGCCACCTTCGATAAGTTGAGTCAATGATTAGCTTGAAAGTTGGGAGCAAGCTTTGCTCTCTGAAGGGGGAGACTGGTGCAAATGAATAGATTTAAGCAGGAGAATGGAAAACAAACTGTAGTTAGAGTTTTGGCCGGGGGTCCACTCTGACCAGCAGGAACGTTTCTCTCAGAGGGCAAGGCAGCCTCTAAGGTTGGGAAGTGAGCTTCACTTGCTCCCAAAGGGGTCCGTTGCAGAGGTGACGCAGCATAGTGGAGGATGGAGGAAACTGAAAAGCAAGACAAGAGTTAGGAAGCTGGCTACAGTTTTATTATTTTTTTATCTGACAGATATTTTTGTGGGATGACACATGGGAGGAGTCTTGGCTCCAGCCCCTAGGGATTTACATATAAATATTTTTAATGTGTTGTAATATTGTAAAAAGAAAGCACATTGGAACCTCAGCGCCACACTGCCAGTTGCATATTTAATATATATTGAACGTGTTTAAAGTATAGAAATTTAGAACAGGAGTGCCTAATTCTGGTCCCACTTAAGGTTCAATAGGTGAAATTAAGACTATTGGGTGTATGTTTAATTGGTTCAATTAAATAATTTACAAGATGGTTGGAGCATTCCGATCAAAATTTATGGCCACAAAACTAGAAATGGGAGTTTTTGTTAACAAAAAAAAAGCATCCCCTGAACCATCATCTAAGGGGAATGCCATATCCTACCTCAATATGGCAGCCATCTTAGGTCACAGGTCAAAGTAAAGATAGTGTTAGATTTTGCCCAATGAGTTTCTGTAACACCATATGAAGTTGCAAGCTGAAATGATTTATGAGTTAGTAGCATCAGCGTCGGATTTACTAATTTAGACAAACTCCTTTCACAGGGATGTTTAATTCAAAGAGATATAATACCAATACAAATTATCAGTTGCAGACTTGGCCATTTGTCAGAGATACAATACATAAGAACATACTGAATATTACAGTTTACAGCTACTCCGTTTCTGTTTCCTCTCTGCTCTTCCAATAGTTTGTACACCTGTACATACTGATCCCTCTTTTTAGGTTAATGTATTGATCCATCTTTACAACCATTCATTTCATATTGAATAAAAGTTCTGTAATGTCATGTTAAAGATTTGTATATATATATACAGTATATATATATATATATATATATATATATATATATATAGTACTGTGCAAAAGTTTTAGGCAGGTGTGAAAAAATGCTGTAAAGTAAGAACGCTTTCAAAAATAGACATGTCAATAGTTTATATTTATCAATTAACAAAATGCAAACTGAGTGAACAGAAGAAAAATCTACATCAAATCAATATTTGGTGTGACCACACTTTGCCTTCAAAACAGCATCAATTCTTCTAGGTACACTTGCACACAGTTTTTGAAGGAACTCGGCAGGTAAGTTGGCCCAAACATCTTGGAGAACTAACCACAGTTCTTCTGTGGATTTAGGCAGCCTCAGTTGCTTCTCTCTCTTCATGTAATCCCAGACAGACTCGATGATGTTGAGATCAGGGCTCTGTGGGGCCATACCATCACTTCCAGGACTCCTTGTTCTTCTTTACGCTGAAGATAGTTCTTAATGACTTTCGCTGTATGTTTGGGGTCGTTGTCATGCTGCAGAATAAATTTGGGGCCAATCAGATGCCTCCCTGATGGTATTGCATGATGGATAAGTATCTGCGTGTACTTCTCAGCATTGAGGAGACCATTAATTCTGACCAAATCCCCAACTCCATTTGCAGAAATGCAGCCCCAAACTTGCAAGGAACCTCCACCATGCTTCACTATTGCCTGCAGACACTCATTCGTATACCGCTCTCCAGCCCTTCGGCGAACAAACTGCCTTCTGCTTCAGCCAAATATTTCAAATTTTGACTCATCAGTCCAGAGCACCTGCTGCCATTTTTCTGCACCCCAGTTCCTGTGTTTTCGTGCATAGTTGAGTCGCTTGGCCTTGTTTCCACGTCGGAGGTATGGCTTTTGGCGCAAGTCTTCCATGAAGGCCACTTCTGACCAGACGTCTCCGGACAGTAGATGGGTGTACCAGGGTCCCACTGTTTTCTGCCAATTCTGAGCTGATGGCACTGCTGGACATCTTCCGATTGCGAAGGGAAGTAAGCATGATGTGTCTTTCATCTGCTGCAGTAAGTTTCCTTGGCCGACCACTCGCGTCTCGGTCCTCAATGTTGCCCGTTTCTTTGTGCTTCTTCAAAAGAGCTTGGACAGCACATCTGGAAACCCCTGTCTGCCTTGAAATTTCTGCCTGGGAGAGACCTTGCTGATGCAGTATAACTACCTTGTGTCTTGTTGCTGTGCTCAGTCTTGCCATGGTGCATGACTTTTGACAGTAAACTGTCTTCAGCAACCTCACCTTATTAGCTGAGTTTGGCTGTTTAGATTTTTCTTCTGTTCACTCACTTTGCATTTAGTTAATTGATAAATATAATCTATTAACATGTCTATTTTTGAAAGCATTCTTACTTTACAGCATTTTTTCACACCTGCCTACCTAAAACTTTTGCACAGTACTGTATATATATATATATATATATATATATATATATATATATATATATATATATATATATACAGTATATAGCAGCGATGCAGTCTCTTTGACCTCTGCAGTTTTTATTGCCTGGCATATAATAATCAATACAATAATATATACATATTGTACAGTAAATACTAGTTTTGTCATAATTATCATATATATATATATATATATATATATATATATATATATATATATATATATATATATATATATATATATATTATAGATAACTATCCTTATAGTTATGATGCAACACAAAAGAGTGCTTCTATGTTACTATATTTGCTTTTTTTAACGATACTAGCCAGTAAAAACATACATATGTCAAAAACGAATCCGAAATTAAAATGACAGAAGTTCAGCCATCACTGCCTAGTAAGATCTAAGGATGTGAACTGTAAGAAATAAAGTGGGCCTGTGGCCCTGGGGAAAATGATCATACTGAATGGGGCTGACACAGTGCTGTTGAGGGGTCAGCCTCTGGCACAATCCAGTCTTCTATATATTATTCATAGTGCCACATACCCATTCCTTTTAGAGGTTTGTTCTATACAGGTTATTTAAATGCTGTGTATCTTTTTTTTAAACTGAGTATCAGGGGACAGGTCAGCAATTCAGATGCAAAATGCAAGCACAGGCAAAAAAAATCCTTCATTGATTTATAGTCCAACTATTGCCCAGAAGACATACAAACAATAAATCAATTCACTTCATAAGCTGATTTATCTTCTACATACAGTATTTTGGATACAAATGTAAAACAAACATGTGGTATGTGAATGACAATAGAGTGTAGGGCCACCATGAGTAGCATGGTCAGCACTGATAATGTAGCAAACCTGGAAGGTGTTCAAATTGTTTTGGAGGGATACTATACACAACAATTCCACATTGAATACTGCTCTTTGGGAATATCCCACAGCCATCATTTTGAAGCTCTTCCCCATTAAAAATATCTAACATTTTTGCACAGAAAGGTCAAGTTTAAAGGCCTGTAGCCTATTGCAACAAATAATTATGCACCCACATGGAACAGAGCTGTTTTGACAAAGAGATGTGTAAAGAACAATCTCAGGATTCTAGTTCTGTGGTATTTCATCCACTGACATACTTTAGAGAGGGAATTTTGATACAGTCAGAAAACATGCAATAGATTATTTATTAAAACAGACTAGACAACACTTCTACAATATACATATTGTACACTACATTATTTGGCCTTTGGTCTCACCTTTTGAGGAACTCCTGCCCATAGATTAGCTTGCAGATAAGTGGAGAGGCTGGCCATAGGGAAACCATAGATGAAGCCGAAAAAATTTGATGGAAGCTCGGGAGGAGGAGGTGAACTCCAACACACAGCGGAGACGTAGTGCACTGAGGTAATCCTTGATGATCATTGGACATATTGTTTATCGAGGGACAAATAAGAAACTAGCTATTCGATTGACAATTTAGCCTGGTATCGGAAGAATCTAAAATATGCTTGATATGAACAGGATGTTATTTAGAGATATCTCTAAATGAACAGGAAGTTAATTCAATATATCTTAAAATGCTTTAGAGATATCTTTAAATGAACAGGAAGTTATATAGAGATATCGCTAAATGATTTAGAGATACAGTGCCGAGAAAAAGTTTGTGAACCCCAATGATAATTATGGAAATTCCATAGTTTTACCATGATAGCCTTCTTGAATCAAAACCAGTCTTTTCTTAAATATCCTATAGGGTTTATATTAAACAATTCCATGTCTTTTGAAACAAAATTATGTATGAATTAGACAAACAATGAGTAATTAAGATTCATGGTATGTGAAAAAGTAAGTGAACCCCTGGTTTTATCAGCTCAATTAAGTGGATAATTAGAATCAGGTGTTTAAATAATTAGGTAGATCTTCAGGGGTGAGTTTGGGAGGCACCACCCTATATAAAGATCAGAAACTGTGAGTTTGGTCTTCACCATACAGGTGTGTGGAAACACTTCATGCCATGATCAAAAGAAATATCTGAGGACCTCAGAAAAACAGTTATTGATGCTCATCAGTCTAGAAAGGGTTACAAAACCATTTCTAAGGATTTGGGGCTCCACCAATCCACTATCAGAGAAAGTTCAAGACCACAGTCACTCTACCCAGGAGCGGTCGTCCTATCAAAATCTCTCCAAGAACAAACCAAAATCATCAAGGAAGTCACAAAGAACACAAGAGTAACATCCAAGGATCTGCAGGCCACTCTCGCCTTGGCTAATGTGAGTGTTCATGACTCAACTATCAGAAAAAGACTGAACAAGAATGCTGTTCATGGAAGGATAGCCAGGAGGAAACCACTGCTCTCTAAAAAGAACATTGCTGCCCATCTGAAGTTTGCCAAAGAGCACATAGATGATCCACAAGGCTTCTGGAACAATGTTCTCTAGACAGATGAGTCTAAGGTAAAACTTTTTGGCCTCAATGAGAAACGTTATGTTTGGTGAAAACCAAACATTGTGTTCAAACAGAAGAACCTCATCCCAACCGTCAAGCATGGTGGTGGGAGTTTGATGGTTTGGGGCTGCTTTGCTGCCTCAGGACTTGGACGGCTTGCCATCATTGATTCAACCATGAATTCTGCATTGTATCAGAAGATTCTAGAGGAGAATGTCAGGCCATCCGTCCGTGAGCTGAAGCTGAACTGAAAGTTGCTCATGCAGCAAGACAATGTTCCTAAACATATAAGCAGCTCTACAAAAGAATGGCTGCAGAAGAAGAAATTCCGCGTTTTAGAATGGACTAGTGTAAGGAAATTTGATAGTCCATATTAATATATCGTTTGTATGGTACTTTCAATGGAATGCAGGGACAGCAAATATGACCATTTATGGGCATTTGTGGAAAGGGTCTCTGTTCTGCTCTGCTTGATTGCTTGGGGGGATGAGAGAATCTCAGAGAATCTATAGGTGCAAAGGAATATGGGAGAGGCTTGGCGACTGGCCACGTACACAGGTTTAGGTGGGGAGGGTCTCAAATGATGTCATTATAGGGGAGTGTTCTGTGTTATTAAAAGTGATTGCAGCCATTGTCTGTGGCACAAATTCCATCCGCTGTGACCCACAGCATTTGTCTCTGCTTTCTTCAAATACTTCTATTCTTGTATTACACCAATAAACATATTTTTGGCTTCACTAATATTGTTTTTCGGGTTTCATCAATTTTTCCTTACACTAGTTAAAGTCTGGACCTAAACCCCATCAAAATGTTATGGCAGTACCTGAAGCGAGCTGTCCATGCAAGGAAGCCCTCAAATGTCACCGAGCTGAAGCAGTTCTATAAGGAGGAACAGGCCAAAATTCCTCAAAACCAATGTGAGAGACTAACAGTTACAGGACAACACTTAGCTGAAGTCATTGCTGCTCAAGGGGGTGCCACCGGTCACTGAATCTAAAGGTTCACATACTTTTTCACACATGGATATTGAATGTTGAATCATTTGTGGATAAGTATCATGTTTTTGTGTCATTTGTGCCATTTGTTTAATCAGGTTATCTTTATCATTATTAGGACTTAGATTAAGATCTAATAACATTTTAGGTTTGAAATATGTGAAATATGTGAAAATCCTAAGGGGTTCACAAACTTTTTCTCGGCACTGTATATCTAAATGAACAGGAAGTTATTTAGAGATATCTTAAAATGATTTAAAGATATCTGAAAAATGCATTTTAGATATATCATTTAAAGCACCATTTAAAGATATCTGGAAATCATTTTGCGATATCTCCAAATGCATTTTAGATATCTTAAAATGATTTAGAGACCTTCAGATATTTAGAGATATCTGGGAATGATTTAGAGATATCTTCAAATATTTAGAGCTACCTATAAATTAATTAGAGATATCTCTAAATGATTAATTGGCTTGCCATATTCCACTGTGATATTAAGCGCAGCTGCATTTTAGTAACAGCAATATTGGCTGGTTGAATTGTTTTCGGTGTTTGACAGAGCAGATTTCTTTCTTCTGGAAAATTTCAAGATGATATTCATACGTACATACATGGTTCTTAGTCTTTCTGGACTGTTTTTGCCAACCATATATGATTGTGTTTCCTTAAGCACTTTCGACCATACAGACACTGGGACCCAGCGAATACACTGACGACACTGTTTTTATGGAGAGTCAGCCAATAAGACTCAAGATAACACACGTTTTTAAAACAAATCTGTGAGAAGTTCTCTGGCGTTCAGTTTATACTATATAGAAATCATTTAAGCCTTGTCCTCTCTAACTTTGTTGATGCCCAAAAGACTAGTTGAAAACGTATGATACATGGCAGCTCACATGACTGATAAATGCAACCATCCCTCCAAGATATCCTTCTGAAAATAATGCAAGAGTCAACCATGTATCATTTGTGTGATTATACTTTTTTCCAGCTAAAACATTAGCAATGATAATCAGATGTTGATCTGATCTGCAATGCACCGTTTCAAAGTAGATATTGCTTAGTTGTTTAGGGTTGGTGACTATAATCCTCTTTGATGATTTATTGAACACTTTACTCCCTTTGCACTCTTCCCGCAGTCTTTGATGTGTGCACCCAACTTGTGATTTTTCTCTTGCAATTGGACAGGATAGCTACTTTCTTTCCATTTATTTGAATGGGCAACTCAACAGGTTTATCTTGATGGAGGGCATTTGGGACCACAGACTTCAGATCTAGGTACTTCTTAATTATTTTGGCTGGACTGATCCATGAACCGGGAAAATTTGTATCCGAAAGACATTATTTGACTGATTCCTTGCACATGCGGTAGTCAATAAGTGGAATTTAGGTTGGATTTGCCATAACCTTAGAAAAAGGGAAAGTATTACATATACCTGTAACTGCCAGAGTCTTGCTTTCAATACAATTATCCAATCATTTAACCACTTCAGCTCCAGGACCTACGCATGCATGTCAAATGAAAGCGCACTTGCAGTGCCATGCCGTGCCTGCATATGTCAAGGTTTGCCGTCTATTCTATGTTTTTTTTTTTCAATCTGATCTCTGTATACATGGTGTGGGTGACAAAGTGAATGTCCACACAGTCTTATAATTAACAAAATATTATTTTGTGAAACCTTTTTCAGCAATGGTATGGGGGTACAACGGCGGGTTTTCAGTCCCAAACAAAAAGGTTTAACAAAATAATAACACAGTACAGTAATCCACAAGGGCACGGGAAAGTGCTCCAGTTGTAGTACAGTGGTGCTCTGTTGTGCTGGGTTGTCTAGTCGTGCCGTGGGGTCCGTGCTGGCTACATGGCTGCAGCTCCCGACTCGCTAGTTCTCTGCTACACAAATAAACAAACAAAAACACAGCGCTCTGGCTGTGTCCCCTTTATACTGAGATTTACAGCTCAGATTAAGAACATAAGAACAATAAGAAAGTTTACAAACGAGAGGATGTCATTCGGCCCATCTTGCGCGTTTGGTTGTTAGTAGCTTATTGATCCCAGAATCTCATCAAGCAGCTTCTTGAAGGATCCCAGGGTGTCAGCTTCAACAACATTACTGGGGAGTTGGTTCCAGACTCCCATAATTCTCTGTATAAAAAAAATGCCTCCTATTTTCTGTTCTGAATGCCCCTTTATCTATTCTCCATTTGTGACACCTGGTCCTTGTTTCTTTTTTCAGGTCGAAAAAGTACCTTGGGTCAACATTGTCAATACTTTTTAGAATTTTGAATGCTTGAATCAGATTGCCATGTAGTCTTCTTTGTTCAAGACTGAATAGATTAAATTATTTTAGAAAAAAAAAAAATATATATATATACAGTATATATATATATATATATATATATATATATATATATATATATATATATATATATATATATATATATATATATATAAATTCTGTCTTCGTTATTTGAAAAGACTAAGTCAAGGCATGCCTTCTCTCTAGTCGGTGCATTGACAAATTGCATCAGGAAGCAGTCATTTGTCATTTCGGCTGTCGTGCTCCCCACCGGGTTTTCCCATTTTATATGGGGGAAGTTGAAATCCCCCATTAGTATGGCTTCTCCTTTGCTACACGCATTTCTAATGTCATTGTATAACAGATTATTTTACTCAGTATCTGAATTTGGTGGTCTATAGCATGCCTCTATTATTATGCCCTTTGAACTTTTGTCCATTATTCTGACTTATATTGATTCTGCATTGTTTTCTTCTTCTAGATTTAACACCTGGGCTTCAAGACTATTTTTGATGTATAGTGTTATCCCTCCGCCTCTTCTGTCCCGCCTGTCTTTCGTATACAGTGTATAACCACTAATATTACATTTGACTCCATCACTCTCAGACAACCAAGTTTCTGTAACACCTATTACATTGTAGTTACTTGTTAGTACAGTAGCTTCAAGTTCTAACATTTTGTTTTTGAGACTTCTGGCATTTAGATAAATACACTTTTTTTTGTATTCCTTTTATATATTATATATTGTGTGTGTGTAATTTTGTACATACTTTACATATCATACATTTTGCTAACTATATACATTTGTAGTCAAAAGTTTACATACCCCAATGGAAATTAATAATTTCTAGAAATGTCTCGAAAACAAAGAATTTTAGGAAACAATCTTTTGTCTCAAAAGTTTTGCTTTTGTGGATGAGGAAAAAAAGTTACAAGAAATAGTAATTTTTTTGCAAAACTCTAAAAATGAGAATTCAAAAGTATTCAAATGAAATTAATAGCTAGTAGAGGCACCTTTAGCAATAATAACTGCTTTTAAAAGATTTGGATATTTGTCAATGAGCTTTAGGCATGATTCTTTAGTGATTTTTGATCATTTTTCAATGCAAAATTGTTCCAGTTCATTCAAATTCCGAGGACTTCTCTTGTACCCAGCCTTCTTCAACTCATACCAAAGATTCTCAATCAGATTTAGATCGGGACTTTGACTAGGCCATTCCAGAGCCTTGATTTTATTCTTCTTTAACCATTCTGAACTAGAGTTTGATGTGTGCTTTGGATCGTTGTTGTGACCAAATTCCCAAGTGACCAAGTTCCATTTTGGTTTCATCGATCCACAAAACCTTTAACCAGAACACATATCCATCATTCAAATGCCTTTTTGCAAACTTTAAGCGATTGTCCTTGTGACATTTTCCGAAGAGTGGCTTTTTCCTTGGCCTGTGACCATTGAGACCTTCACCATGCAATACTCGACCTATGGTTGAAATGGAAACCCCAGTCCCACTTGCAGCCAATTCACTTTGAATATCTTTGGCAGTCAATCTCGGATTGTTATTAACCTTCCTCACAATTATTCTACTTGTTCTTGGTGAAAGAACCTTCTTTTTCCAGACCGAGGGAGCGTTGTGACAGTGCCATGAGTCTTGTAAAATAGTTGAAATTGGGATACTCAGATGCTTGGAAATCTTCTTCTATCCTTCTCTAGCTTTATGACAATAAATCATTTTCTGCCTCAGGTCTTCAGATAGCTCTTTACTTTTTCCCATATTGACATTAGTAATGACAGCAATCATCCTATGCCTAACCCTTTATACTCTCTAAGAATGTTCACCTACAATACAGCATTTTCTAGACTTTTCTAGAATTAGGTTCTGCAATATCATACTGAAATTTCTAGCACCTTGTAGACAAAACTATCATAACATCAAAGATTATGAATTCTTTTGAATTAATATTTTTGTAATTTTGCAAAAAAAATTGCGGAAATAAATAACTGTAGACGTCTATTTCTTGTAACTTATTTTCCTCATCCATAAAAGCAAAACTTTTGCTACAAAAGATTTTTCCTAAAATTCTTTGTTTTTGAGAAATTTCTAGAAATGATACATTTCCATTGGGGTATGTAAACTTTTCACCCTCGTATAACAAACCTGTTGAGGTCCAAGCCTTTTGTTCGTTATTTCGAGGGGTTCGTTATAACAAAAGGACAATCAAAATGAAAAGTTTGTGAAATAGGTTTATATACCTATAGGTTAATTGGAACTTGCTGGTAATAGGCTTGTAGATTAACCAATGAATGAACCAGGCACTTGTACTGTAGATTTCCTGCCTGAAAACCTTGCAAGCTGTATATTCAGTCAGGACAATATTACGTTAAATAACCACCTTTATTAGAATTCTAAGTCTTATATGTATCAAAAAACATTGACTCAACAGTGTGTGAAGATAAATAAGTAGAGTAAAAATAGTTGGAGCACAACCACATCCTTTGGAGCATCCTGGTGCCTTACATTAAACTCAGGAAAATCACAGAATGTTCACAGACAGAGTTTCAATGATTTCTCACGTCTTTACCATTTAAAGGGGCACATACAATTATTACAATTTATATAAAACCGTACAATACTAAGATTATTTTTTGTGTAGTTATATTGTATTTAAAAATACATTAATTTTCATCCCTGCAACTTCACACACCATTTCCCCCTTCCTCTGTTATTTTGAACAAATTCACTTATAGATCATAAGTCTCGTATAGTCTTGCATGGAAACGAAAAGTAATGAGACTGACTGAGATGTCTGATGTACAGGACATGTTGTCCAGATTTTAAATGTGTATTTTATTTTAATAGAATAAGCCTTAATGTTACAAAACTACTTAGCAAACCAAAATGCTAATTTAACAACTCACTAGTTTTGTACTAGTGTAAGAATCATTACTGGAACTGTTAGTAAGTAAATTAATATGCTCTTAGTTAAATTGTATTTACTGTCATTTCTGAGCTGATAGTATTTGACTTGCTATGCCTGAGTGATCGACTCAAGGGTTAATTAGTTTAGGTGAGAGAGAGCACACGGAGAGTTAGAAGAAAGATGGTGACTGCACTTGTTGTTTACCTGTCTATACTGTAGATCTGATTGAATTATCCAGAACCCAACAACCTTGGTGGAATCATTAACATCAGTTAAAATTTTACACTAGCTTTGAACTTCCTTTGAACGTGTCTGGAGTACCCTATGTGCCTAGACTGAATATAGACAGAGAGTAGGTGAGATTGACAGATTGAAAGGTCATATTGTCACATTATTTGAAGGGAAAGAGGAAAGCAGTGCAACAAACTTTAAGTGTCTTTTCTTGCAACTCAGCTGTCATATCAATTTTATAAAAGTGATCTCCTGAAATTCATTACAATCTCTTTTACAGTAACATCCACTTTATTTATAATATATATATATATATATATATATATATATATATATATATATATATATATATATATATATATATATATATATATATTAGGGTTGTCACTCGATTAAACATTTTGATTGGTTAATTTATGGGCATTAGTTGATTAATATCAGCAGATTAAATTGGTAGCTTAATCTGTGCACATTTTAAATAAAGGTAACAATCTTATAGCGGCTGTCCTGCATAGTAATACTAAAAAATCACTAGAATCTAAAAAAAAAAAAAAAAAGGAATTTGGTCTTTTTAAAAGCATTTTTATTATTATTTTTATTTTAGCAAATGTAACACATTTTCAAAGAAGAACGGTTCTTTCAGGCCACTGTCAGTCACATACCTGAAAACACAAGACAGCTGAGCTGCATTTCCATTCCTGGTTGTTTAACCCTTTGCGATCCTATGTCGGACCAGGTCCGACATTACAATTTTCCTTTTCCGGTCCGATGTCGGACCCTGTCCGACATCATCAAAAAGACGTAAAGCACAGGTCTCTAGTCATTTTTTCTCCAGAAAAAGCAGAGAAAACTATTCAATGGCCAAGTGAGACCAATAGGAGCCGAGAGAAGCTGAAAAAAAACAAAAAAGGGGAGGATCTGAGCAATACACATAGCTCCGGCACCACAGAGATAACACTGCCATAAACAAACAAGATAGCTGCTTCCGCATCCAGCGCTCAAAGAATATCACAGACATTTGCAGAGCTTTTTGAGATGTTACAGTAAGAAAATAATGACTTGGATCGCATTATTGAGGAGTTTGGTATGCACGACTATGAAGAGGTTTGTGAAAAATACAGCGAACAAGGGCTGGGGCGGGGCTGGAGATGCAGCACTGAGTGTCCTGTTGATATGCAGTGCCTCTTAAACCTGTTTTACTGTGAAAAAAATACTTTTAAACAGCGCGTCTAAAACAAACTGCGTGTGTGAAAATAAATTGGACCTGATGCGCCTGAGACGCGCTGAATAAATGGACCCATAAAGGGTTAATCTACCATTACCGCTACGTACTTGGCTTCCTCTACTTCTGCTTTTATTCATTCTGAATCTTGTTAGAGGTACCCGAGAATACTGTGGCTATTGACAAGCGATTGCTTAACATGCTGTCGTAGTCAGAAAACAGAAAAAGTAATTCCACATAATTACCTCTATTTGAGGAATTGGTGCTGTCATCGTGCCCTCTGAATGCCAGTTCTTGCTTGCCATGGTAAAAAAACAGAATCAATCAAGCGTTTAAGAACCTCACTATGTTTTCTTACTTGCTCATTGTGATGTATTGTACCCCTACGCTTCTGCTCATTCAGTTGAACATCAATCCAGGTTTGTCCAAAAGTTTTGAGTGTAACAGTGGCTCGCAAGTGACTTTGGTAATGTTCATGTTTTTGTGCTGACTTCGATAGACATTCTAGATTGCTGTAGCCAGTGCTGTTCCATATCGCCTTTTCTGTGCTGAACAAAAGACAGTTCCAGCAGTATAATTGTTTCAATTGACAGCTACCGTTAAGCCCTTTCATAATTTAAATGTTGGAAGTTATGAGTCTCTTCCTGTATCAGATTAGGTATTCGTGGTGTAAACCTGTCTTTAACAATCTCCAATTTTTCCTAGAAAGTTTTCCTAGAAACCAAATCGACTAAAATGTCTCCGTTGTCCGATGACATTTTTTTTTTAATTTGTAAAAAGCAATTTTAAATATTACTTCGAAGTTGTCAATATAATTCTCAATAGCAGTCTCTATAATATTAGCAATATGATGCGAAATTCAGCTATTCTATATTTATGTCCTGCCTCTGCTCACTAATGATTAGCTAGCTGCAAAACCAGGGCAGATCTTTGACTTTCCCATTGGTTTAACCAACTCAAGACCCTCAACTGTTTATGTCTCGCCTCCATTGACTTATGATTGGACTGCCGCAGAGAAAATGCAAATCTCCTATTGGTTGATTATATTTTCTATTAAAAAAAAATCTGCACAATTAAATTGTCCTAATATATATATATATATATATATATATATATATATATATATATATATATATATATATATATATATATATATATATATATATATATATATATATATATATATATATATATATATATATATATATATATATATATATATATATATATATATATATTATTAAGATGTATTTAAAACATATAATCCATCCATTCATACATCATATATATAGCAAAGTGGCAAAGACACTCAAGGAAGCAGGTCTGGAAATGTGTCCATAACCAGATTTGGGAAGTTCTGAGCAATAGCAGTGGAGAATGCTAAAAAAAAAAAAAAAAAAAGTTTTAACATGTGTACATCTGCTCACTCAGTGGCACTATGACTGTGAAGTAGAGGAAGTTCACGGGATCAAAATAACAAACCTGATCTGACCCGGAACCATCATCATTTCTACCTAGGGTTGCCACCCGTTCTGGTTTTGCCTGGATTGTTCTCTTTTTGAGGCAGCTGTCCTGGGAAATCTGTAAGATTTCCCAGGACATTACATCTCAAAGTATATGATTGATCTATTTATTTCTTTATTTTTGTACGAAATGACTCTGCCGTCCCGGTTTTTTGTAAGTCAGAGGTGGGAACCCTATTTCTACCTGACCCGACCCGACCCAGGCAGTAATAGACCCAGATCTGACCCAAAACCCCCCAAGAATAATGATTCATGTGTTTACGGGCTTTCCCCATAATGTAAACATAAACTGTCCGTTAATGTTACAGAACAAGTATGAAACAATACAAGTGTGTATAAATGTCCTTGGATTCTGTGCTATTTATTTACAGTTTACAACATTTATTATAAAAAATATACAATTTAAATAAGAGTGGTATAAACTTTAAATTGGTGGAATAGCAGTTTCTGTTATACTGTATATATTGTAACGACCCGAGATTTATACTGTTACATGACTGGTCTACAGACCCTGTGTGTGTGTGTAAGCTTGTCTCAGCTGGGATTGATTGACGTCCAGGTAGTTGTGGACATGAAAGCTCACATCAAGGCGGACAGAGCTGACAGCTGAGTCAGACAAGCTGTTGTGTGAATGTGTGTAGCAGGGCGGAAGAAAGCCCTGCTGTTTAAATGTATTATTTGTTTATTTTTAGAACGCGGTTTTCCCCTCCGCCCCTGTGTTATTTTGTATTTGTTTGTTTTATGATTTATGTATTTATTATATAGGACGAGCGAGGTGCCGTCCTTCAGGGTTTTGTATTTCTTTTGTATTATTATTATTATTATGATTGTTGTTATGGTTTATTTTATAAATATGATGGCGAGAGCCGTGCGCCATGTCTGTTATTTATTTTTAAAACATGTTCTGGCAGAGGCGAGATCAGAAAAAATTATAAACCTTGTGCAGAAGGTGACCATCTCCCAAGTTTAATTAGTTGTGTAATTGTTGCTAATCGGGAGATGGTCACCTGCATAAAAGCCTGCAGCTCTCTGCACTCAAGGTCGGTGTTCAGAGGAGGAACGAGAGTGAGCGAGGAGCGAGAGAGAAATTTAAAATAGTAATACAGGATCAGTGAAAGCATTTGCCCAGCCTGACCTGTACTGTTTAGTTATTTTGTGTTTGTGATTATTTTGTTTAACTGTTTTATTTTTGCTCTGTGGGCATTGTTTTGTGTTAAAACATTTTATTTATTTTTGCCATTTAACAAAATAAAACGGTGCAAGCACCTTTGCACCGTAACTGCAGTACTACCTGGTGTCAGTTTTTCCTTTTTCCTTCCGGCTTCTGGCCTGACGTCACCACACGTCCACCCTGTCACAATGTGCAAGACGGTTTGTTTTTGGTGTGGCCCAGGCTGAGAGGGGCCAGGAATAATAGTTCCAATAAACCGTGGATTTGATTACCTGCAAATTGTGAGTGTCTCCTTCCTTCATTTTCCTCTGTTACGTTACAATATTAATTTGGCCATTGTAAATCATTTCAGGAACAAAAATGCTAATATTCATTATAAGGCGAAACACAAATAACGCGGTCTCCAATTATGGACCCCTACAACCGCGTTATAACAGGGTAGCTCTGTACTTGCACTTCACTTTGTTTAGACATGCTGTTCTTAGAAATGTGTGCCAATTCTCCAGTGTATGACTGACAATACTAGAAGCAGCCTTGCTTGTAACATTTGATGTTGGAACAATATTAGCAAAGAAAATCACCTTTCTTTACTAGTAATGCATTATGAAGATTGGATACACCGTAAGACGTTAACATTAATTGATTAGACGCGAGGCGAACCCGACCTGAGTGTTGTATAAAAATTTTCTACCAGGAAACCATTAGGGAATGAGTCGGGTCTCAGGTCCTCAGTTCCCATGAAGACTTCTGCTGTTAAGCAGTACATCCTTACTAGAAGAACCTCCTTCATAACAATAAAATACATTTTTGTGTCTTCTATTTTTTTTTTCTTTTATAACTACAGTATTTAAAGAATAATATATTTAGGTCTTGTGAAAGATGCAAGAGTAACTAAACCACAAACCAAAATCTACTTTTTTATACAATGGTTACATACTGTACAGTTGAGAACTCAGTGTTATTTAATCCTGCTGTGGAGAGACAGATCTCTTCAGATGAGAATCTAAAATCAGTCTCCATGCTCATCCAATCCTTTGTCCTTTTGAGAATGTTATCCAATAAAATTAATGTTAATGGATGTAAGGTATTTGGATTGGAATGTACACCTTATACATACCTTATATCTATTTTCTTTGTTTTATTTTGTTATAGCTTATGTATGCTGTGTCTTTGCCTTCAAGAATTGTAACCTTTATGTGTGGTTCAGGGGGTACTATTGCACAGTAAACTGCACTGTATATATTAAGCTTGCATTGTAACCCTTCTGATCTGTCCCATCAAAATATCTGTCAATCTCCCTATTTAAACCCCAAGTCACACCCTATTTCTCTGTTTGCCAATTCGCTTGGTCTTGTGTTATACTCCGGTTATGCAGACCAAAGATTTAAACTTTAATACAACTCAGACAATAAATCGCGTGGATATCTTCCCTCCAGCTAAGCAGCCCAGCAAATGCTTATGTGTAATAATCCACTCAAAACATCCTTCTCTCTCTTACACCGGTCACTGCAGCTGAACCTGCTGCTGCTGAACTGCTGTTCCAGCCCTTGATGTCTCAGTCTCTCCACTGATTAAATCAAAAGCTTCTTCTTTTGATCCTTCTCCTCCTCATGGCTTTTCAAAGGCTACTCAGCTCTGGATCCACGTCTGTCATCTGCAGCCCCCTCACTTGTTCATTAGTATCATCCCAGCTGTCATGGGTTTTAAATCCACTGCAATTTTCCAGGGGAGGCCTTTATCTAAACCAGCCTCCCGATGGTTTCATCTCAAAGCTGCTTTCCTCTACAATAATGACCGACTGTCAAAGACTGGCCCACCAACAATCTCGGGAAAGCATTTTAAATCTGGCATTCAAATCCTAACGGGAAGTGATTGGAATTATCTGTTTCTTCTCTGCCACTCCACTGACGCCATTGTCTTGCCCCCCTCTCCCCTCAGCACAACATAGAAACCAGTGACCAGAAGTCCTGCCCTTGCAGTATAAGCATGCTCCATCCAGAATTGCTCCACAGAAACTGTCTATGGTCTGATTCTGCTCCTATTCACTCTGGCTCCCTTGTAGCTGTCCATGATATAAATGTACCATGGAATTGTATATTCTTTCCTCTCTCCATGATATTTATTTTGCCCAACAGATTATTGCTAGTATGGCAGGTGTGGGAGGGCATTTCTCTGCCGGACCACCAGAGGTTTCCTCCCACAGAGGGTTTTTCCTCTCCACTGAGAGTTTAATTATCCATCAAAGCAATAATAAAAAAATACATTAATTAACCTCTATTTCTTTTCATTTGCATTGGTGGCGCTGCTGCAGGGAGCCAAGGGTCCTCTTTTGTAGGAAAGTGAAGCTCACTTCCCAAACTTAGAAGCTCGGCCGCACCGGCCTCATTTCCGCGAGGAAGGTTCTCAGCGAGCCAGAGGGGATCCCCGCCGAAAACTATTCTCTCTCTTTTGTTTTCTCCCCTACTCACTCTATCCTTTTTCACCTGTGCCACTCTCCCTCTCTGGAGAGCAAAACTTGTTCTCAGCCTCAAAGCCCAGATACGCGGACTTGACTCTTAGGAGGTGGTTCTGAGAGCCAAGGGGAGACCCCTGGCCTTTCTTGCATTTTTTTCCCCCCAGCCTCCCAGCCCTGGAAGCCAGTCAGTCCAGCCTCACTTCCGCAAGGGTATCTCCCTGCGAGCCAAGGGGAGATCCTGTCCTCTTTTCTAAGTCACACACACTTTTCTCCTATTTCAACTCCCAAGGTTCTTCCTTCACACAGCCCTTGCCCCTCTCCTGTGAATAATGGGTTGAATCTCTAAGGCTGGATCACTGCAGTCTGAACCCAGAGCCAGCACGAAACACAAATTTATATTGTTCACTCTGTGTGACATTATAGTCAGCAAGGGTGCTGACATACAGAGGTAGTTAAAAAATCTATACTTGTAAACTCATACAAGTTCTGTAACAAAAACTTTCTTTCAGATTGGAAGAGAAGAAAACTGCCCAGCACCAATTAGATATAATTACTGGTGTGAAACAAAACTTTACTGAAATGTGATTGCCCAATTATAATTTTTTATTGTTGTTTCTTGTTAACATACAGACCAGCAAAGACCAATGGCTCTTGTAATCTACTTTAGCTTTGAAAGCCATACAAATTTCTAATATAATATCAATTTTGGATGATGGTTGATTTAAAAACTAAACCTCTTTTACAGAAAAGCGAAACATCTCAAACCTGAACTATTTTGGGGGGATTAAATGAAGAGTTGTATACAAAAATGCAAAAAACGCTAGTCCCACACATTTCCAACTATAGCTGTCAATTTACTCCTGAAGGGTAGCCTTTTCACTTAACATACACATTTTCAGTCAAAATGCGATATCTGCCATGTAATCTAATTGCTAAAAACAGCTTTCGCTTCAAAACGCGACATCTTTTCATTAAACCGCAATATATCCCATCGGCCAATCAGCATCACGCTTGCATCACAATTGGCAGCGCAGAGAGTGAATGCTGGATCATAACCGGGTTGAATAAATCAGTCAAAATGAACAAATTTGACAAAAAATCAGAGCCAGTGGTAACAGCGAGAGCAGAAGAAGCTGAAAGGGCAAAATCCTGCGAGCGATCTGCACTTATTCTGCCGATATGAGCACTAACCTCTGTCATGCTGACCCTCATACGCCAGCGGATCTCGTGCTGAATCATGATACATTTTATGAGAAGGCAGACAAAGTTTCTCAGGATGAATCTCTTCTTCGTCTGCTCACATTATGTAAAAAGAAAAGGAAGCCTGTTGCTCATGACCATGAATTTACTCTGTGTTGCTATAGTTACTGTCACAAAGACGGCCGGAGTGGGTGACGTCAGACCAGAAACAGGAAGTAACACACAACAGACAGTGAGGTTGGTGAAGCTGAGCACTTGGTTGTGCTCAGCATTTAATAAACAAAATAAAAGAACACAAAACAGCACACGGCACTTTCGCCAAAAATAAATAGATAAACAAAATTGTGCACGGAGACAAACAAACACGGTGAGTACAAAAACACTTATTATTCTCTTTACTTATATTTACTCCTTCCCCACACCGTTTCTCCACTCCACTAACACCCAACCCCAAGTGAGTGAAACGTGCATCTATATATACTGTTGTGCTGGGATTCAATTACTAATTAATTATTCACTTGAATCCCAGCACGTGAATTAATTATGTGCAACCTCGTGCCTAACTACAATTATACATTTTTAAACACACGTGAAACACAGACCCGCTTATATCCCGTGTACCAATCGCTATACACCAACATTAACACATGCAACATGCAACATATAACACAAACTACGCACAAGGGCGCGGCCACATCGCCACATTACTTATTAGGCAAGCTGGCAAATAGATTGATTTGTATTCCTTGTTGTTGTTGATGCATTGTTTTTTGTATATCTGCGCATTCTGAAGTTGCACAGATGTGAACTGGCTCTGAAGATGATGTCTGGATAATAATTGACATGCTGCATATTCTGTATTAAATTAAATTCATATTAATGAATGTTTGATGTGATGGAAACAAAGAGATGATAGATGTAGGGGGACTTGTGAAGCTGTTGGTAGAGATATGGATATGGATGTGTAGAATTTTGCGCAAAAAGGATGGAATCTGGGATATGTAGCATTTTGCATAATTCTTTTTTTATATACTTTTTGAAGTAGATTTAAAATGATTATTTTATTGTTCTTACTCACAAAACATTAATAGTGAAGAAAGCAGCCATGCTTTTTGCTTAGTATCTGAAATTATATATATATATATATATATATATACAGTACTGTGCAAAAGTTTTAGGCAGGTGTGAAAAAATGCTGTAAAGTAAGAATGCTTTCAAAAATAGAAATGTTAATAGATTATATTTATCAATTAACTAAATGCAAAGTGAGTGAACAGAAGAAAAATCTAAATCAAATCCATATTTGGTGTGACCACCCTTTGCCTTCAAAACAGCATCAAGCATCAATTCTTCTAGGTACACTTACACACAGTTTTTGAAAGAACTCGGCAGGTAGGTTGGCCCAAACATCTTGGAGAACTAACCACAGTTCTTCTGTGGATTTAGGCAGCCTCAGTTGCTTCTCTCTTCATGTAATCCCAGACAGACTCGATGATGTTGAGATCAGGGCTCTGTGGGGCCATACCATCACTTCCAGGACTCCTTGTTCTTCTTTACGCTGAAGATAGTTCTTAATGACTTTCGCTGTATGTTTGGGGTCGTTGTCATGCTGCAGAATAAATTTGGGGCAATCAGATGCCTCCCTGATGGTATTGCATGATGGATAAGTATCTGCGTGTACTTCTCAGCATTGAGGAGACCATTAATTCTGACCAAATCCCCAACTCCATTTGCTGAAATGCAGCCCCAAACTTGCAAGGAACCTCCACCATGCTTCACTGTTGCCTGCAGACACTCATTCGTGTACGCTTCTCCAGCCCTTCGGCGAACAAACTGCCTTCTGTTACAGCCAAATATTTCAAATTTTGACTCATCAGTCCAGAGCACCTGCTGCCATTTTTCTGCACCCCAGTTCCTGTGTTTTGTGCATAGTTGAGTCGCTTGGCCTTGTTTCCACGTCGGAGGTATGGTTTTTTGGCCGCAAGTCTACCATGAAGGCCACTTCTGACCAGACTTCTCCGGACAGTAGATGGGTGTACCAGGGTCCCACTGTTTTCTGCCAATTCTGAGACATCTTCCGATTGCGAAGGGAAGTAAGCATGATGTGTCTTTCATCTGCTGCAGTAAGTTTCCTTGGCCGACCACTGCGTCTACGGTCCTCAACATTGCCCGTTTCTTTGTGCTTCTTCAAAAGAGCTTGGACAGCACATCTGGAAACCCCTGTCTGCCTTGAAATTTCTGCCTGGGAGAGATCTTGCTGATGCAGTATAACTACCTTGTGAAGGCAAAGGGTTGTCACACCAAATATGGATTTGATTTAGATTTTTCTTCTGTTCACTCACTTTGCATTTAGTTAATTGATAAATATAATCTATTAACATTTCTATTTTTGAAAGCATTCTTACTTTTCAGCATTTTTTCACACCTGCCTAAAACTTTTGCACAGTACTGTATATATATATATATATATATATATATATATATATATATATATATATATATATATATATATTTACTTAAAACAATGAAAATGGATATATAGCGTTTTGGTATGAAGCTCTTCAAATAGACACCAAAACAAGGCTGAAATAGCAATCAAGTTAATTTGGGACCGGTACTGTAGCCTTAGGAGCATTAATTAATTAATTTAGTAATAAGCCCAGAGAAATTGGTCCACTCCTTTTATGTAAGGACCACTTTGTTAGTTAATGCCAAAGGAAGAAGGAATTGTAGAAGCCCTTTTTCTTCTGTGAAACACGGGGATCAGTCTTGTTGCAGGCAGGCAGGCAGGACAACTGAGCCTCCTGTAAACTCAGATAACTACAGCAGCAAAATAGACACTGACCTTTTCCTGCTTGAGGTCAGTTATGTAATTTAGACTACGATACATGTCCTACATTAACTTGCTAGGACAGAGAAACATTTTCATTCTGAAAGTTTTTTGTTTTTTTAATAAAGTTATTATAGGTTTATAATAGTAATAATCCCCTTAAAATCTGACCATTATGTTGACTTCTCAAGGATTATTACTTAATTATTCAAATACAAAGGAGAGTACTGTAGCCCAGCTTGTCTACAGAGGTTTTAAGGTCAGGTTACAACAAGCCACCCTAAAAGCCAAATCATTTCTCAAATTATTATTTTTAAATAAGAGAAGGCCTATTTTCAAGAGATAATATAAACACCTCCCTGAAAATAGAAAAGCAGCTCACAGAGCAAATTTTATGGGAATTGAAACAAAACCCCAAAATAATATTTATTTACACAGGCTCAGTATGCAATCATTGAAAAAATAGACAAAAAAGAATAATGCAAGCAGGTAATTTTACACAAAATACATAGATTGTGAATCAATGAGTCCAGTATATGCAGTAATGTAAGCAGAGTTTAAAAAAAAAAAAAACAACCACCAGTAAAATCACAATAATCCAATGTCCTTAGTTATCTCCAATGCTTGTAAAAAACAGCGGTTCAAAGTAATGTTTGTAATCCCAACAAAAAAAAATAACTGGAAAACATAAATACATATTTTGTGTTGCTGAATCTGCTTTTGTGGATCCATTATTTCACATTTTTGTATAGATCTTTTCTTCTGTAAAGGGAGGCATGATATGATGATGGTGTCATCACAACAAGTGAAAACTGATCAGTAATCATCAGCCAACACAACCGTATACGATATTCCATCAAATTTAAGACAAATGCAAATGCTACAAACTCGTCTATTAGGCACATTGCTAAAGCATAGTGTATACTGGTAAATTAACATGCCTGTAAATGGCTGCCTCGATGTCATGGATGAATCGAGATCGGGCAGTAACGTTTTTGTTTGTCTTTTCTCTGGCAGTCAGCCACGTTCTTTTTTGTGTACTCGGGTAGTCACGTCTTTTGTTGGCGATTTTAATACGGGCATCACTATACTCAAATTTAAGCCAGTTTTGAGATGAAAAATTTGGTTTAAAAAGTGCGTCATGTCCGAAGGAATACAGTATTAATATGGTTTGGAAACACTGAAACCAGACACCCTAGATAACCTAATAACCTAACCTTATGTTTAGTGAGCTTTAGCATATCTCAATGCTATGAAATAAAGCTAATCAGTGACAGTAATTTATACTGATTATTTGACCTGATCTGCATTTAAAAAATGAGGCTAATTACAAAGTAGCAATCCCCTTTTGCAATGTAACAGTACAACAATGCACTGCAAGCAAAAGACTAAAAGTAAATCAACTTAATGTCTCTATTTACATCCACAAAATCAATCATCCAATTTACTTTTAATTTTTACACCTACAAAGAACTGATCAATAGCAAGCCTGGTTTTTAATCTTTAAAGATCCTTTACCTCAAGGACATTTCCAATTCAACATTATCTCAACACACGCACACACACACACAAATTGTATTCACAGTAATAACTGTAGAATATTAATAGTTCTATTCATTGTTTAGATTTTTATATCCACAGTACTGTATTAACACAACCAATATCAAAACTTCCAGGATATTATTTTATTCTTAAACTTACACAATCATTTGTCAAGACAATCATTTGTCAAAACATTTTAGCAAAAAATAACCTTTTTTTTCTTCAGAAAATAGAACAGCATTTTTCTTTATAATATAAAAATATTGTCATTGTTTGACATTGTTACTGGCACTATGATTTATTTACTGGCCATAAGGGACAGACAATGTCACCTCTGGGACAATACCTGAAAACAATGATTTCATTAGGATTATCTTCAATCCATTTCTATTCTGCAATTAATCTGTATTATGTTAGGTTGTGATGTGTTTACTCAAGTTGTGGAGTATGCTTGACTGATAAACCTCGAGATCAGAAAGCTGCTGTTGCACTTATAAAAATAAACATGAAATTCATGTACAATTTCTGTAAACGGATTCCCTTGGTTAAAATTTAATTATTTTAAATCTAGCCCTTGTATCTAAACATATGTTTTATATATTGTCTTCTCTTATATACATTTTTTTAAATTGGAAAGCAGCACAAAAGGTATTTCAGTTACGACGGTTCACTTTCATTGTTTGGGTTCCCTTTTGATGGATTCCTCCCCACAGTCTCACTTGAGAAGATAGTGGCACAGTGGCACTGTCACAACAGGAAGCAGTAGTATGTAAATGTAGCATTAATAAAAGGTATATGCTGCCTAACAACTGTTAATTCTATTTTGTTCATCGATTTGTGATAATTTAGGTAGGTTCAAAAATCTGAAAATGTGTAACAGTTTATTTTAATCTGAGGTGCAAACAGTCTTATTAACACTGTGTAATTTGCATTGGTTAATCGATTAAGTGAAACTACTGGTGCATTTATGAGTTATTGTAATTCCAAACACTATTGCAGACAAACTCAAATTTTCAATATTGAAATACTAAACACCTCAATATTTTATATGAGACAAAATATTGGAATATAGTAGCCTACGGACCAGTTGGGACTAGAACCAGTTCAGATTAGTGATAGTGATTAGTACTATTTAATCAGCTTGGACTGGTTCTGAATTTAAAAAAATACAGAAATAGCTGTTAATGTATGACATATAGTGGAAGCTCGTTACTGCAGACGCTGTTTTCAGCGAACGCTCGGCAACAATGAACCTGTAGAGAAGTCCTGATACAACTGTAACACATTAGTCCTTTTTATAGTTTTGATACAACTGTACAATCTGCAATGAACCAATTTTCCATGTCCCTATCATTGTATCTGCCAACTTTACAATTAACTATCTGTGTTTTTAACAGTTAAGTCTGCTCTTGAAATTCACAGAGCACTACTTCCATCCATAGAATATAATGTGATCGGCTCCCAAGTGGCGCATCCAGTAAAGGCGCTCCGCGTGGAGTGCAGGATGCACCCTATAGTCTGGACGTCGCGAGTTCGAGTCCAGGCTATTCCTTTGCCGACTGAGGACGGGTGCTTCTAGGGGGCGGTGCTCAATTGGCGGCGCGCCGCTCAGGGGAGGGAGGGCTAGGTCAGCCAGGGTGTCCTTGGCTCACCAGCGACCCCTGTGGTCTAGCCGGGCATCTGCAGGCTTGCCTGTAAGCTGTCCAGGGCTGCGTTGTCCTCCGATGCTGTAGCTCTGGGTGGCTGCATGGTGAGTCTGCAGTGTGTAAAAAAGCGGTCGGCTGACGGCACACGCTTCGGAGGACAGCATGTGTTCGTCTTCACCCCTCCCGAGTCAGCGCAGGGGTGATAGCGGTAGGCTGAGCCTAAAAATAATTGGACATTGCTAAATAGGGGAGAAAACAATAAAAATAATTGGTGACCACTAAATTAAAAAAAAAAAAGAATATAATGTGATCAGACTCTTACTGGTAATCCATGGAACTGTCTCTTAATAATAACTGCATACAGCACAGGAACGTTGTGACCTATTTAGCCAAGACATGCGTCAAATGTATATGACTTGTTGGAGGATTATTCTTCGCGCTTTAAAGCCGGGACACACATACACGGTGCCATGCCGTCAGCTACCAGGCAGCATTTTACCGCCAACATCGCGGACATCGCTACACTACTCTCCTTTGTATTTGAATGGTGCTGAATAGACCAAAGCGATATAATACCGCAGGATCACAGTGTCACTGAGTGGTGGCACTCATATCAAATCCAGAGTGATTTTTTCCAGCTGCCATGCGGTACCGCCAGTGAATAAACAAATCACAGCCAAGTGGTTACACCACATGCTTGACAGGAAAAATCATGAATGAAAACTGAAGTGCTTGATCTGTCCCATATTTCCTACAGGGATGCTGAGATGAAGGCAAACCTCTGGGAAGCCATAGGAGCAATAATTGGACATGCGGTCAGTATTTTCTCGCTACACCCCCTCTCGCCCTCTATGCTCCTCCTCTACTGGCAGACTGCTCATGCCTTCCCTCCATTCTCCATCCTCCCGTGCCAGCTCCTTCTCTTCTCTAGACCCTCTGTGGTGGAACCAGCTACTGGAGAACTTCAGGACTGCTCTGTCTCTCACTGCCTTCCGTCACCTCCTCAAGACCCATCTGTTTAGACTGCGCTTGTAGATCTCTTGATCTACCACTCCTACTATGCACTAGCCTGACCTAAGCACCACTTTCCGGACCCACAGCTAATGCACGATCCTTGCATTATTGCACTACAAATAAATCACTGTAGATATAACTTGTTGTTATCCTAACTTGGTGCATCCTAGTTCATATTGTTTATTAGTAGTACTATTGCACTTACAGCAAACTATACTGTTTTAAAATATTAAGCTTGCATTGCAATCCTGTACTGCCCTGTAACACCTTTAAGTTCCCTCACAGTATCATAATACACTGTTATAACTTTTTGCCATTATCATTTCTGTAGTTCACTACTATTTTTACTAAATAACTGGCTGAGACGGTAAAAAGATATATTTTTCATCACTTCAGTGATAGTTGGCTATGTATTGTATGTTGATCACTTATTTCACACACTGCATATAGATGACAGAAAGAACAAACCAGGGTTTTTATTTATATGGGGGGCATCACCCTATAGAATGAATTAATTTTGTTCATAAAGTCAAATGAAACCTGCTGAATAATATTTACATGCACCAGTCATGCCAGTTTTCCTCACGACCTGAGGAAATGCGTTGCTATACAGTTCTGATTTAGGAAAAAAAATCGGTCGTACCAATGCAGATTATTCAATTTAACAAGAGAAATTAATCCACTTTGTCACGGAGTGACCCTAAAACCCGTCTTCCTTTGTACAAGGTGCAAGCTCCTTTTTTTGAGTGAAAGGTATATGCGGCCGAGATGTCTGACTCTTTGATAGAAACAGTTTAATTTATTTGAAGTCTTCCCATTAATGATGGGAATGAAAAACCAGAGATGGGAGCCCAGCTAACAATATTTAAGTTTTTGCAGGTATCAGGCTTTTAAAGACTGTCATCCACACCTGTGAGCAGAAACTGACTCACTGAGAGCAGAAACTGACCAAAGACTGTCACAGCTACTGGAAGCAGGCTGATCTTTGGGATACAAATTGAACATTTTGTGAAACTGCAACAAATATTGTAATGGCTGTAATGTGTTTTAGAAAATATTTTTAGCAGATGTGCACAGGCCTGTCGTGGTGTTCGCAGAACCAGTCCGAGTTGAATCTGGAGCAGAGTTTGAATCCTGTTGGGGACGTGCTGAGTTATTTGACATGAATAGGATGATTTAAACTGACCTGTATTGATTGAAATAATATGATATACTCTTTGTCAATAATTATCGTAATACTGGATATACTCCTTTCAAACAGATCTGTAAAACCAGTAGAAAATATTATTCACAGTCTATGAAAGCACCTGCTGGAAGGAGTCAAACTTGGCAGGATCTTATCATAAGGCCTTGTTAACATATTCCAGTTTTATGAGAAAAAGTAGCCAGTTTCTTTCATTACTTCATATCTCATATTAATCAACACCAAAAATTGGCAAAAGGCTTGGATGTCTTAACACCTGCTTCCACTGGATTTTGTATGAACAGAGAAAGGGGACAGACTTATTTCAGTAAAATAATATTAGCAACTGTTATACTGAAGTAACCGAATTAGAAATACATGTTATAAAATCATTTAAAGTTAAATTATTATATAAATAACATTATTATTGTTGAAAGAACATATTACAGTTAAAAACTAAAGAAGTTCAGTATTAACTGACACTGTCAGAATATTGTAATAATTGTACTGTGTTTTAAAGAATATAAAACCAGCATAAATAATATTCCAGCAAATTATGAACAGGTTACAAGGATATGAACTAAAAAAAACTGAACAAGTGGTAAAGTTAGAAAAAAAGCTTATTTGCCTTTGTTATTAGTGCACATACACTCGTGGAAGTCTGTAACTTTGAAAGAAGCAGGCATCTGGGGGAACTAAGCACGGAGGCTAGGTAATGCAAATTAGCAAAAACAAAAGGGTGACCCTTTTTAGACAGAACGATATTTGAAACTAAAAAGACCTATTTGATTTTATTTGATTGTGTTGTTACTAAGCATAGAGGTTTTAAATAAAAAAAGTATTCTGATCTAATGATAGTGACAAAACTCTCTGAAGAGAAATAATATGTTTTAAGTATTTTGATCTAATAAGAAACATAATATTTAAACTAACAAGTGTTTTTGCTTGTTAAGGCTCTACTGCAATACAAATAGACTGTAAAAGCAGGAGCGAGCATTTAATTTAATCAATTTAAGAATTAGTTCAGTTTCTTTCTCCAACTAAACAAAAAATCTTTTAGATACTACAATATCCATTGAATTAAAGTTTTTATTTTGAATAAAACCTAAAATATTCATATATATTAAATATATTATAAAAAATATATTATATATTTTTATTTATACACACACACACAAACCTGTTGTTATCTCTACTGGACCTGGCAGCCATCAATTCCTTCGTTTTGTACAAGGTAGGAGAGATTTCGTCTTGAAGCAGCCACAGCGCTTCAGTAGAAACATTTCGATCAGAAAACTGCAAAGCTGCAGGCTGCAGCAGCTCAACCTGGATTCTGTGCTGCGAGTGACACACACGCAAGATAAATCATATGTTACTTTCATTTTGGATTAAAAGCTACTTTTGTTTTTAGTTTTGTATGTGCATACACCTGTTTACACACTAATTTATTTTGAATATGTATTTTATTCTAGCTTTTCATTTTTTGAAGGAGTGCTTTATATGTGGTAAGTTAGAAAATAAACCCTTTTGTTTAATTATTCATTTAAATACAGCATTTCGGCTGTACAGATGTTTGATACAATGCACTTGAATAAAACTTTGAGTTGTATCTGATAGTTTGTGTTTCATTTTAATATTGATGATGTTTAAAATGTACCGTGATAATGACTGCCGTCGGTGGTTCTAGTGTTGAAGTAGTCCATTAATGTACATTTTGTGTGTGTGTGTTGAGGGTGTGTATGTTTTGTATGGGCTTTCTGCTGGAGATTACGTGACATTAAGTCAGAAAAACGGGATCTTGACTGCTGAAATCTCATGACACACAAGCACGATTCCTGCTCTGGTTTACATGGGTTTTTACAGCTATTTTTATCGTGAGAAAGTGATTGACCCTGCCCTTAAAGTCGCGCTGCCAAAAGGACGTCCTTTTCCTGTTTCACGATGTATTCGCGTGACAACGTCACACAGTCATGACTGTAGAGTCAATTTTCAAGTGCATGTAAACCAAGCCACTGAATGACATACCATTTTGTAGCTTTCCATATACTTAACAAAAAACGGACAAAAAATAAAAAAATTGACATTTGGAAATCTAACATGAAATAATGTAGGCTACTATTATTCCGGTAGACTTTTGCAATATTATTTTGTAGTTTCTTTGCTTACATGATGTAAAATAATATAAATTATGTTCATAGAGTTTTTCTTTTTTTAATTATGTCTCAATCCTAAAATTCTAGGGGATGCACAACTTTTGGCCATAGCTGTAGATTATATTCTAGTACATAGCCTACTGAGTGGTACTGACAACTACCATTACATTTTTCTGCAATATTGTAGCAGAAGGTCAGTCCTGTGCCCGGTTGGTGGGCTAAGCAATATCACCCCGCAAAAATGCGCCATGTTTTGGCCTTTACTTTCACTTTCCGCTGATGTTATCCTGTTCAGAAACAGTTACCCTACGTATCGTTCTTGCATTTTAAGTGCTGTTTAAGTACTTGCATAATGTCAGGTTTTTTTTTAAATCGCTGATTTGAGCTGCACTGTATGTGTCAGAGGCCGATGCATTTTTGATCACTTTGATTACTGTGAACTATCAATATAAAACGTTTTTCTCGTGTCCCCAGAAGTTTGTTGTAAAGAGGTTCGAGCGCACTTCTTATAGAATTCTGAAAACAAAGTCTGGTTTCAATCTGCATACATTTCATTATGATAGTGTGGTGTGGATTACAGATTACTTTGGATTACTTTATTTGCAAAAGTCTAGCAGAAATAATAAAGTACATATTCAGAAGATTTTGAAAGGCAGGTCATCAAAATAATTAATAGGGTTATGGTCGATATTAATTTTGAACTCAAATGTGTGGTTTCCTACTACAGGATGACATTCAAATGGAAACACTGTGTTTAAACACCTAATCAGTACACATTATTAACATTACAACAAGCTAGTTAGCGTCTAAACATTTTTTCTGGTAAATGTTGAACTTTTGAGAATCTAAAACACAATTTAGCATCCAGTATTTTCATACAGGCTGCACTCTGAAAGGATCAAGATTTCCCATATAATGTACAAAGTCCAGGTAGTAAACAGTAATAATGTAAAAAAGCAAATTTGCCAGAAAAAATATCTTTGGGTTGTTGGGAAACAATTATACACAGATATTAAGGGATGTGAAACACGTTTTCCAAAAACACCAGCATTAGAATCACTAAATACATTTACAATAAGTTTCCTGGTTTCTTATTTTTACTAGCATTTTTAATTAGTACTACTGGACAAAAAAATGATTGACAATTTTTTTTTTGTTTACTAGTCTCACTTTTACACGAAGGGATGAGAAATAAATAAAGATGGTTTATGTGTAGAATTGTACGGTTGTTTTCTTTGATAGTTTTATGTAACATTTATAATTGTGGATGAACATACGCTAAATACAATACAGTATGTCCCTTAAAGTAAGTTAGCTTTCATTTCTCTTCATACAATATCAGTAAATAAATACATCAAATGACTTGATAATTGTATTTAAAAACATAGGCCTGCAATGTATTTATTGCCTCAAGTTTTTTGTTTTTTTTCATTTTGTCACATAATTCACACTAGTCTCACTTTTACATGAAGGAATGAAAACTCAGATAGGTAATCTCACTTCAGCATGAAGGGTGATTGGATCTCCTCGTGTTGGAGCCTGTTCTTCAGATCGGATTCAAGGAAAGTGAATTTTCAGCATTGTGATGGGGTTGTTCGCAAAACAACCCCAAGCCAAACACGTAAATATTTTGTGGTTCTAAACATGTCAATTCACAGCGCTGGGGTCAACCCGATCCTGATGTGGTTGTATTTTGGTTTGGAGCCCTAACATGTATACTGGAATAGTGAATAAACAGCAAATAATAGCACAAAACTTGTGCTTCACATCCAATTAAAAGTAGATTCCTTTAGGAGCCACTGGCATATAATTGTCATGGATTATTGTGTTTCAGATACTATTGAGTTAAAGAGTATCTTTAAAGGAGAGTCCTGATTGTCAAATGTCTGCACTTTGGAGATTGCCTCTCTAATATATTACCTTAATATAAAGTCAGTATGTACCTCCAACATTCGGGCAGTATCATATCAAGCAGTTTTCAGTGCTCAACTGATCCAAGCAAGTGGAAACCACAATATACATTAGAAGTACAGTTGCTGTTGTAGTTGAAGACTGGTTGTTGACTACAATCTATTAAGACTCCAATTAAGAATGGTTGAATTTAATCTCAGCCTGTCATGACAACTTCTGATTAGGGTTTAATAGTATCATTATGGCTTGTGGTGGTACTGCTAGAAACGTATTGCTTGTTTTTTGCCCTCTAACCAGACAAGTTTCAACTGTAGTGCTAATGGCAAAGTGACTTCATTATCATGCTGTCAAAGCTTGCTATTCAGAAAGCTTTTCTTTAAAACGGAGCTGGAACTGCAGCTTTAGCACAATACCCTAGCCATTACTGTAAAAATGTCTCCAGACACAACAGGCTCTTTGTTGAAATGAATAGACCAGTAGAAGATAATTTAATTGGGGAGCCTAGCAACCATAGGACTGATAATGAAGATGCTGTACCTCAGTTTCCCATAACACACTATTGGTGTCACTAGACATAATCCAGGCCCCACAGGCTTGTTAATGTGCTTGTCCATACAGTTCTGAGAATTCAGATTTAATTTAGAGTGCAACAGACTACAGGACATGTATACCTCTACACTACCATCTTCAAATCTTAGCAGCTCAATGTGATGGTCATTGAATCATCCGCTGTATCAGCTGCCAGGCCTGATGTGCACTAAATGTCCCAGCTCGATTCTTATTGCACTTATTTCACCTAATTCTATTTCCCCCAAGCAAATTGTATGATATTCACATTTTCACGATTCAAGGCTTATTGGCAACTTCTCCTTCCAGTAAATTGACAATTGAATTTAAACCCAACGTAATATGTGGAAATCATTTGCCCTGCGATTTTGGTCACTGAAGCAGACCAATAAAGCGCCTAATGATGTCTTTCTAATAATACAGCTGGTGCACCACCAAGCAAAATTGAAGACATGTGCCCACACAACAATATTCCAGACATTAAGTCATTTAGGTGTCGGAATTTAGAAACATTAAGAGGCAGCAGACTTTTCTATGGGACAGAAAGTCTTAAGTTTAAATATTTTATGGGGATACCATGAGGGAGCTAAATTATTAACGTTACTGCCATTAATAGGCAGACTACAGTACTTGTGAAATTAAGACATCACTTCAATATAAATACTGAGACACATGCATGCATGTCCACTGTTAGGCTTGATTTAGAAATACAAAAGAGGCTATGAACAGCCTGGCTGCATACTGTATATAAAAAACAAACAAAAAAAAACAGTAAGTTATTGTTCTGAGGCCACATGGTGATAGTAAAATAACCTCTATACTGGACCATAAGTATTTAAAATTATATTACAAGAGTCAATGGCCCATAATCAGAACATATTGCCAATTATACTGGTATGTTTTTTTTCACCCCTCAAAAAGGTTGATGTTTTATTTATTTTTTTATTTATTTTTTTTAACAAAAAAATACTCCAAACCGCACTGAGGTAAAAGCTTTGTGAATGTGACCCTCTGAATCTTGCCTTAAACCTCTCCTTCAGTCTGCATATAACATTTCCTGCAAGATGGCATCATTTTATTAGAATGTAATGGTTTGTAAATACATCCATGTTCTTTCTTCGTTCATGCCTTCAATGTATTTTCGTTATACAGATTAAACCAGGTCTTTTTATCCTTCAGTAGTCATGCTTCAACACTTAAAACATTTGCATTAGTTTTTCAAACTAATTTCAGCAGTATACTCTGGGCTTTTCTCAAATGTTTTCTAGCTTGCAAAAATTCAATAAACTTTGATATTCTGTCATATCAATTTACAACAAAAGCACATTACATTATCTTCAATAAAACATTTATTTTGTGAACAAGTGTCAACAAATGTCACAATTCGCAATATTGTTTTCAAAAAAGTAATAAAACTATAGCATTACTGAAAACTAACCAAGCTAACCAAGTTAAAAAAAAACAAAAAACACACAACTCAAAGCAATACTTCACTCAAGACATTAATTATTTGACAACACGTGTACATGTATTGTTCATAATGCTTACAGTACGTATAGCCCTTTATATTGAAAACTTGACCTAAACCCAATTTATAACCAAACAGTAAAAATGCAGTAGCTCTATAACAGGGTTTAAATCAATTACAATTCACGTAAAAGTTATTTTACAGAATGGTTTGGAGTGAGGATTACTAAAATGCCATATCATATGGATCTTTAAGGGGTTGTAGCTACCAAAAATCTTCAATTTTATCAGGTCACAACCTTCATTGCAACACTGTACTGTGTTACAAGTATTTTTATTTTAAAACTTGAAATCCTGTACTACACTAGGTTAAACACTCAGTTTGCTTGTCACTCTCAGGAAGTACAGGGCGATTAGAAATGGGGTGCTGATGTGGTAAACTTACTTTCTAATCACCCTGTATGTTACTTTTTCACTTTCATGGTCTATTCACTATTCATCAGTGGCTTCAGTCAAACCGTGACAGAGCACATGGGAAGCAGCTGGTTGGTTATTGAAAATGTTGAAGGTATGGAGACAATTTCAATCTCCAGGTGAAATGACCAAGGAAATGCAACAATACATAAAACAAGGCTTGCAAACCTAGTGTAGTACCAGAGATCTTGTTTTGAAATGAAAATGCAGGTTTTCTAAAGTGTGTTTTTTCTTAAACTGCAAATGAGATACACTGATTGGAGGTGCACTACATACAAGATTTATTGAAACTTAAAAAGTGCTACCCATTTTCATACATATGAATACTAGCAATTTTATCAATGCTCCCTCTTGTGTTTTACACTTCAGTTTGTAACATACAGATATTTCAAAGACAATGCTAAGAAGGTTCTTACAAATTTTGCTTTGTAGCTCCAATGGTCGAGCTGCACAGGATGTGATTGGATACGCGGAAGAAAAAAAGTTTTTTGTTCTACTTTATTAAACAATTAAAGAATATGAAGAGTGTAAAACAAATCAAATAATTAAAATATGATCAAAACAGGGTACAAGTGATAATGCTGTTAATGTCAATAAGAACATTGCTTTTTATAACCTTGGTTAGAACTCCTTTAAGATGGATATTGATCATTTGTTAACACATTTGTATTAATTGATTAAAAGAAATACTGACATTAAAACATTTTAAATATGCATGATGACAAAGACTGAAAGCACATAAGGCCAACGTCAACCTGATCGATGGCCAACTTGTTGAAACAGTATATACATATATAACCCTTTTATTCAGTTATGCAATCCATCTACATATATAAAACTACATCAACAAAAAGAACAAATATAAAGCCATGCCTGTAGCAGCCCCAGAAAAATGAAAGAATTGCAGTAAAAGCTCTGCCAGTTCAAGGTGAAATAATTCACTTGGACATTTGGCTCCTTCCAGAGCGGTTAATTGAATCAAAATCAATGACAATCTTGTTGTGCTTTGGCACAAATTGCCTACAAAAAAAAAAAGAAAGAGCAAGTTAAAGAAAGCAAAAAAGGGTAATAAAAAAAGGATATATAAATGCTTCTTTAGTTTTGTTTTTCTTGACATAGCTTCAATTCCTGCTGCAGGTCTGATGGAATTTTGTATTTACTTTTTTTTAAATTTTTTTTAATTCACAACATGTCACCTAAATCTCTTCTAGCACCTTGGACCTGTGAAGGAACCAATTACTGTGCACCACATGGAAAAAGAAAAAGTCTGGACATGAATTCTTATGGAATTAATCACCAAGGTCATCGTGTTCAGCATTAAGCTACTCAGTGCTGGGGAGTCAGAATATTCTTGCTGTTGGTGGGCTTTTAATATCAGCTGGCTGAGATGCACAGCTGACAGAGTATATAAAAATAGATTAAAAAAACATTTCAGGAATAAAAAAAGACATTTTTAGCTAATATAAAATGCACTTATTTCGACCAATCATAGAGCACAACTGTAAAAAATAAATAAATAAATAAATAAATGAAACCATAGCATAATATTAGACACGCAGAGGTGGAAGTGTTTGAATCAACAGCAAGCCTGTCATTTTGTGTCACTTGTGTGTTTCTGCTTCAAGATGGTCGTTCTGTGTGAATTAAGATTTCATTTTGCCATCAGAAATGTGATGGAGTGAAGCATCGAAAACTTGCATATGGTATTGGTACCATCTACTTGGTTAAGATGGTACCATCTACTTGGTTATCCACCCTTGGTTAAGAATAGTTTTCCAGGACTTTTCCACAACATTTCAGCTGTTTTCCATGACACTTTATAGTCTTGCATACCCCCCCTCATATCTACCCCATCCTTGCGCCTTTTCAGTTTTTTCTTCTTAAATTTCATTAATCACATTACAATCCAAAAAAGTGTTACAAGCATATCTTGTGTAACCAAATGTTTTGCAATGGTGTATTAATATGGTTTAACAAATTTGCATAGCAGGAAATAAAAAAATTAAACTAAATTTCAAAAGTAACATGTATGATAAATAGGTAACTAGGCGTCAGATAATTAGTCATTTTTACAGGGGAGTAAAGATGGACATGCATGTATGTATGTATGTATGTATGTATGTATGTATTATTTATTTTTATATATATATATATATATAGAGAGAGAGAGAGAATTATAAATGTGTACACATGATTGGCAAAAAAGTTATAGTTCGGTACTTAGTACAGTAAGTAGTTTTGTAATTATAAATTAATTGTGAATTTAGTTATGCTTTAATAATGATATGCATTACTTAATTAAAGAACACTAATTTTATAGAGAATGCACGTCTGTTTTGATTTTCTTTTAAAATTCTTTAACGCACAAGTAGATTCATACGAAGGGACTAACAGGGTTTAACATGTGCAAATAACACTTTTTTTATAATAAAATTATTATTATTTATTAGTTAGCAGACACCTTTATCCAAAGCGACTTACAGAGACTAGGGTGTGTGAACTATGCATCAGCTGCAGTGTCACAACAACGTCTCACCCGATGGAGACGGAGCACTAGGAGATTAAGTGACTTGCTCAAGGTCACACAGCGAGTCAGTGAGTGAGCCGGGATTTGAACCGAGGACCTCCTGGTTACAAGTCCTTTAACCACTGGACCACACAGACTAGTCCAGGGACATTATAGTTGTAATCCCCAATTATTTTATCAATTACAGTAACGGTAACCACAGACTGAATGCAATGCATTTGAATTAAAAATAGCAGATTGTACACTACTAATGAGCAAATTGTATATTGCTATATACCTATTATTCAATATTAAATTGCTGAAGTGTACCTGTATTTGCCTTTATGTAGCTTCACCTCCCTTTATTGTAAATTAGCTAAATGCTACGTCTGCACCGTTTTTCAAGGTTAAACCTTGAAAACCTTCAATTCACTGCATGTCAAACCAAGTTTTTTTTGTGTTGCAGATAATATACATTTCTAAAAGTTGAATCTTTACAGTTTTAATTTTGTATAAAAAATGCAGGAACGAAGATAAGGCTTTTGTTAGCGGCCACAATTATTTTATTATTATTATTAAGTTTATGAATAAGTTTTTCATTTTACATCCTTTACTGTTAAGGATGACTTTTATATGTGCTGTAATATAATGCTAAGGATTTTAAGTAGGGCTTGTTTTTCGGTGCTTATTTTTTAGCTATTTGAGTTTTATGTAAATCTTTTTCCCCCAGGGATTTAGCTTTGTATATACTGTATGAAATGATTGTTTTCAGTTACTTTCCAAATTGCTTGGGCGTTTTTTTTTTTCTGTCAATCGTAGTAACTCAACAGTACTTGCTCAGTTAGTTGTACCTTCTTTCCTTTGCTGTTCCACAACAAAATCCTTATGGTCACAGGCACATTCTTCTGGGGTTTTTGTGTGTCTAGGCATTTTTTTACATTTCACCACAATTTGCAATTCTGTTTTAAATTCTCACTATCTAACTGTAATTCAATCCTGTAATTTAAATCCTGTGAACAAGCCTTCTACTGTAATTGTAATCTCATTTTAAATCTCGCAAGCGGAGTCTCCAATAGAAATGTAGAATTTGCTGCCACTCAGTAGTTGGGGTGGGTTTAAAGTATTCAGAACGAATCAATGATAGGTACGAGTCAGGAAGGAGGGGCATTGCCCAACTGCATGAAAGTTTTTTTTTTTGTTTGTTTTGTTTTTTAATAGGAAAGGGGTGAAGTCAATGTGAATTGAGTAACCATTTCCAGTGTTTTTCTGGTGTTTACTGGCTATACACCGGTGTGTTTTATCGGTTAAAAACAAAAATCAGAAGCCCTAATCTTAAAGTTACGTTAGTATTTTTTGTGATCATGCGACCCCCCCTACGATAGCTTTGTGACCCCCTTTTGGGTAGGGACCCCAAGTTTGAGAAACGCTGCTGTACTTTATAAACCCATTATATCCATGCAACAGTTTAAATATTGATGCACTACATTGACAGTAGACTTCATTTATATTCAAATAAAACGTAGACGGGCAAAAATCTATTTGGCAAAAAATGCTAGCTAATAGTGAAAAGAAATGTGGTATTTAAATATGTATTTAAATATGTACCAACAGTGCACAGAAGAAATAACTAACTAAATATCCCATAGTTGTCACTTGCCAGTGTTGAATACTTGATATGATGGATGATTTTAAAATGTCAAAATGGAAGCACATACCACATGCTATCAATGCGACAAACACACTACTTTGACCATCAAACAGCATACAGGGGTCTGTAATAATAAAAATAATTAGGTCTCAAAATGACAAGAGACCCGGGCAATTCTCGGATACATAAATAGAGAATATAATCTATTAAATCACGGCAGGTTAATCCAGCAAAAAAAAAAAAACGAAAGGCTAACATTGATGACCGTGATAAGATATTGAACCATATTGTTTTGGTTTTACAAATGACTCTGAACTAGCTTCCCTGGGATTTTTACTCTGCTATGTGTATAACAAACAATACATCATCACTTTTTGCCGTATCCCCAACATAACAAATTACTTCAGACTGTTCTCTCGTCTCAACAGTATGTTTTGTGCACACTTACTATTAGGTGGATATGGCATAAAGTGATGATATAATGCTTGTGGGCATGTTGAGGCAAGCAAGTTAATGAGTGCATGTATTCAAAATATTCATGTAGTCGTAATCAAATGCAACCTGAAGGAGGCTAGGTACGTAGGACAAAAATGTTTGGTGAAGATTGTTGCAAAATGAAGGCAGTTATCGTGTTCACCTGGTATAGTGTGACAGACTGACAATCCACATACATGGGTCCACATTTTTTTGAATGAGGATCCTAAAAAAGGATTAACAGGAGAAAAAAGCAGGCTGTACTGGTAAACAGGGAAGCTTGTCACACATTAAAAGCTCAAACCTGTGTTGCTTCACCTGAAATGTGCCCCTATTGCTTCAGCTCCCTTTGGAAAAATGATCTTCACTTAAAAACCTTTGGAGACTTACGTGTATTTAATTCCCACCAAGTCAAACAACCGTCTCGAGGCAGTCATTTCTGGGGAATCATGATACTTGTCGGACAGATAAATCACATCCTTTATACCTGTAGAGAAACAAAAATGAATGTAATAACTGTCTGGCAAGCTCTTCGATATGACAGTGTTGGCTCCTATACTGAACACACAGAATGGCAGTATCTGATTTAACCAATATGTGATAGTGCCTGTAAATCAACTATATAAATCAAGTGTCAAGGCCTGTAGGCACTTGGCTATAAACCACCATGGCCCACACGTGGGGTAAACCATGCATTAGGCTTCTTTTTGAGAAGCAGTCTTGTTTACAGTGGTGTGCTCAGTTTCACAACTCTGTACAGGAAAACCAAAGGGAGATGGAATAGGGTTTTTTTTTGTGTTACTTTGTAGTTAAGACTTTGCGATGTTAAAACGCTCTTTACTTAAATACTAACGATGGCTGTCAGTATACATCAGAAAGTAATATAAAGAGTGTGTGTGATTTCCATTACATGAGAGTAGGTGTTAAAACTTCATGCTGATATTGGACTCGGCTCTCGTCAAGATAAGCAGCAACTAAGACATAGCTTCTTTTACTGTAAACTAATGTGATCCATCTGCGTTTCCTTCCATCTGATGATGTAGATATCCTTCTGCCTGGTGTTGATGGATGAAGTGTAATGCAGGCTCCAGGGATTGGCCTATTTTGCCTCCCTGGCGCATCAGCCCACACAACAGCTGCAATGCTGGCTCCAGGGATCAACCACAGTGCGGCCTCCCTAGCGCATCAGCATGATAGCCGTCTGGACTGAGCCGAGTAGGATACTTCTCTGGGGTCATCAAGTGGGCACCTTCCATCCTTGGTGTTTCGTCGACTAGCCCACAACACCTTAAGAGGGCTCGACAGTGATTCTGGAGTCCCAGCATCACCCCCCTCCATCCCCCACTCAGCTAAGCCCAGCTTACTTCCCTTCCTTTATCAACATTTTTTATCTATTTATTTATACTGTGCAACAAATCCTCGACAACCCACCTCCATTGGGTATACCTGGACTCTCCATCTTCGCTGTTCCGCTTCAACAGCTAGTTGAGCGTACTGAAGTTTCTTCCTTTTGTATGCCTCATCCACAGCATCCTCCCATGGCACTGTTAACTACCAGGTGAACAAGGCGTGCTGATCCAGACCACAAGACAATGTCTGGTCAAAGGTTAGGCGTGCTGATCCAGACCATAAGACAATGTCTGGTCAAAGGTTAGTGGTGGCAAACTCAGGTGGGAATATAAGCCGTCATACAACATCTGCAAGCATTTTCCAGTCTCTAGCAGCTTCCAATTGTCCTAGACAAGTTTTGGTTTTAATACTTTTTCTTGGAGGTTGTTCCCTTGGAAGGATAGATGTTGTTCTTTGTGTGTCATATATTGCTGGAATTGGTGGCAACCTGTTGGTCATGCTGCGCTTGTCTTCCAATGCAAAGGCCAAACATCGCAGCACCTAGTCATGACGCCAAGTAAACCATCCTTGGCTAAGACCCACCTTACATTCTGTCAAATTGTGTCTTAAACGTAGCTGCCGATGAACACAAAGGACACCACGGACCCTCTCCTACCCATAGATTGAGGTTCTGTGGTGATGGGAGAACATCATATGTTGACCTGATGAAGAAACTGATCCTGCTCTGTTCCATTGTCCATAGATCTCGCCAGCCGATCTTGCGTTCCACTCTTCCACCTCGTCCATTCTCCCTGCTTGGCCTAGGAAACTGCCTTTACGCACCTCATCCTCTCCTCCTGCTTTTGCACCTCGTTGACTACCAGCTTCCTCCATTGAGCTGGGGCTGCTTTGTACCATGTAGGAGGAGCTGAACTGAGACCAAGGCCTCCTCTTCCATGCTGTACTTGCCCCATATGGTGTATGTAGATATGGTTTAAACGCTGACACTGCACAGCATTTAAACATTCATAAAAATGTATAAAAATGCACATCCCTAGTAACAAGTGCTATTTAATATATATATATATTTAATATATAGATGGAAGGGTACCAATCTGCACGTTCATTACTTTGTTTGGAAAAACCATCAGGTTAAATATAGGAAGGCTTTGTCCCAAGCTAGATCCTTATATTACTCTAACCTGATTGAAACAAATAAAAGCAATCCTTGCATTCTTTTTGCGTCTATAGATAAATTAATAAATCCAACTACTAATACTTCTACCTCCACTACTGGGTCTAATATTGTCATATACTTGTACTTGCTAGAACCGAAGTCATTGTATTTTATCTTGCTCTTAATTGTATTAATACTTGTACTGTGATTCTTGAAATGTATTTTTGTTTACGACTGTAAGTCGCCCTGGATAAGGGCGTCTGCTAATAAATAAATAATAATAATAATAATAATAATAATAATGATGATTTCTTATATTTTAAATAACAAAATAATTGACATTAGAGATCAGATTTCTCATAATCCTTCTAGTATGGACCATTCTTCTTTACCTGATCTAACTAGACCTGATAGAATTACAAAGGAGGCTTTTTTTGAGATTACTTTACAAGACCTGATGGCATTAGTTACACGTACGAGACCTACTACGTGTTCCCTTGATCCAATTCCTACCAAATTATTAAAAGATGTATTCTGTGCCATTAATACACGCATCTTAACAATTATAAATGAATCACTTTTCTCTGGTAGAGTTCCCTCTGTATTTAAAGTTGCGGTGGTAAAGCCTTTGCTCAAAAAAAAAAAAAACAACCTTGATCCTACAGCACTTAGTAACAATAGGCCAATATCCAACCTCCCATTTTTAGCCAAGGTTTTAGAGAGAGTTGTTGCCGACCAATTACATATATTTCTAGCTTGTAATACTGTATTTGAGAAATTTCAATCTGGATTTCGTGTTTCACACAGCACAGGGATGGCCCTTGTTAGGGTAGTAAATGATCTCTTGATTAATTCTGACTCTGGCTTCCCTTCAATTTTAATTCGCCCAGATCTTAGTGCTGCTTTTGACACCATAGATCATTCCATTCTATTAAATCGGCTTGAACGTTTAGTGGGGTTCTGGAGGTGTTCTGTCCTGGTTTAGGTCTTATCTTTCCGATACGTTCCAGTATGTGTCTATCGGGGAGACAAAAATAAGATTTGTCAGGCGTTACCTGCGGTGTTCCACAGGGCTCTATTCTAGATCCCGTTATTCTCTCTATATATGCTGCCCTGAAGCGATATTGTGCATGAGCAGAGAGTTAATTTCCATTGTTATGCAGATGACACAAAGTTATATTTATCTATATCCAGGCAATCCTTCTGAGGTGACATCTGCTTGCTTTGCGGACATCAAATGTTGGATGTCATATAATTTCTTAATAATGAATTTGGATAAAACAGAGGTCATGCTTGTGGGCTCACAGCATCAACACAAAAATGACGAATTATTTAAGTTAGACCTTAGCAGTTTCTCATTGGAACTAAAACTAGAAATGAGAAATTTGGGGGTAATTTTTCATCCTAATCTATCGTTTGAAAATCGTATTAGGAAAATAACAAATATAATTCTATCATTTGAGAAACATAGCTAAGCTTAGGCCAAGTATTCCTGCACCTGATGCTGAGAAGCTGAAGCATGCTTTTGTTTCATCAAGGATTGACCTCTGCAATGCACTTCTCTGGTAACTCATTATTCAGAACAGAGCTGCTAGAATTCTGACTAAAACCAAGAAAAGTGACCATATTACCCATCTTAGCATTTTTACATTTGCTCCCTGTGGAATTTAGAATTGATTTTAAGACTTTGCTGCTAACATATAAGGCCCTTAATGGACTATCACCTGTTTATCTGCAGGAGTTGCTGATCCCATACCATCCTTGCCGCACTCTGAGATCACAGGATGGGGGCTGCTTATTGTTTCCAGGGGTCAACGAAAGTAATACGGGAGGCAGGGCTTTTTCCTGTAGAGCACCAAAATTATGGAATGCTGTGTCTACATTTGTTTTTAAATCAAGATTTTAAACGTATGACTATAAATTTGGCTTTTTTTAATCATAATGGGTTTGAAAATAACTTTTTATTGCTGTTTTTATTGTGCTATTATTGCATCATTGTGTTTTATCTTACTACTTTTTTTTATTTGTATCATCTAAAAGTGTATATACGTATGTATTGGCACCTGTATATATATTTATTTATTTCATACTATTATTCTACACTGTTATTAATCCGTCTTATCTGAAAGTGGTAGATGTATATGTATCAATGTATCGTTGTATCTTAATGCATCATTCCCTTTGCTATGTTTTGTACAGTGCTTTGAGATACAAAAGCACTATAAAAATGTAAATAAACACACAGACACACACAAAAACACAGGGGTGTTCAATGTTTGAAAAAAACTTCTTGTCCAAGGGACAAAATGCTAGAAAAATCTACTTGTCCCCTCCCCGTCACACAAAACACACAAAAAAGTAGAATATACAACTTGTAGGATTTTTGCTATTTATTTAACAGTGAACACAATCAACCAATTAGTGATTAACAGGGGAGGATCTTTCGTATGCCTCAACTTTGGCCTTGAAGCGTTATCATCACAACTGTGCTGACTGTGTCAATTTTGGCCCACATATTGGAATTATTGGTTAGTAGGCTATTTAAATTGTATTTGGATGCACACAAAATTCTAAATAGTATGCAGTCACATAGACTTTGAAAATAATGCATATAAGAGGCTAACATTGTTCTAAATTCTAGATCACTCTTTGTCTGAGTTTGTGTGCGTGTGTGTGAGCGTGTGGTGCCCTATTCTTCATTTTGCAATATAAAATAAAGTCTACAGCATGTATTGGTTTTTATATATTTTAATGCCACTATCATTTAATGTGCATTTTTTTTTAAAGCAATAGAAAGTGATAATAGTGTAACGATTAGCTATCAGGGGTGCCTGGCAAATACACAATTCACCATATTTAATTGTGACCAAACCGCTACTAGGACATAACATGTGCACGATTTATGAGTAACACCACTCCAATTCCTATGCCTAGGAATTATAAACAGGACAGAGGAGAGAAGAAGGAACAGAACAGAACCCAGAGAGACAGTACAAATTGAGCAGTTATTGTGCTCTGCAGGTAATAGACCTTTTGAAGAGTTGGCTCAAATACAGAACAAATTATTTCATAATAAATCACATCCAAAGTTATATTATAGCACTCAATAGTTAACCATCCTGCCCAGCTGAATCAAAAACATCATATTGCACACTTGATAAACTCATTATAGTTTGCACATAAATAGTAATTATTGCACATCAATAGTAGCCCAGTTATATTGCACATCTTAATCATGTATATTACACAAGTTATTTATATTGCACACCTTGGTTAATCATGTATATTGTGATAAGTGAAAAAAAAAGAACCTCCATACGTCTTTTAAATACACTGGCTGCTTCGTTGCCATCTATTAAGGATTTGCGATTGTGGTTTTATCAGTTTAGTCTTAATTATAAACTATGAATGTAGTTATGAAATAAAAAAAATAACAACAGACACCGTATCAGTACAGTATACCCATTCACTTGAATTCCGTATGTAGATACTACTGAATCAGAGACGATTTATTTGTAAACACACCACTATAAATACAACTTAATATAATTAAAATAAAAGGTAGAACGTAACTGACGCCTGTTATATGCTAACATTGTCGAAATTATACTCATGGTAGCTTTAATAAAACAAATCTGTTCATAAGTTTTACAAACTGCGTATAACTTTTATTTCGAGACTTTGAATTTTCCCATTGACTTGTCAACACATTGTGGCATAGGTTTATACTAGAAATACTTTAAAACATACAAATAACCAAACTAATATCATATTAAACATCATTATTGATATGAGTAGTCTGTCAGCCTACCTAAGAGTCGATCCTGTAGCTGCCAGTGCTTTTAAAAAAATGTCCGCTTTTTATTCTCCTTGTATAACTACGCGATCTTTACAGTTACAATGCTATTTCATAGAGCAAGCATTTCTGAACAGTGTTGTGTATACATTTCATTACCAAAAATAACTGGTTTAATGAAAGATACGGCGCCAAAGTGTCCCCCCCCCGCGTCTTTTAAATGTGTTACAAGTGCAGGTTTGTTGTAACAGATTCAGGATCTGTAACTGTGTTTGACCACAGTTCAGTCGTAAAAATAATTATATAACGATTTTTAAGCAAACTGTATTCATATGACTTGTAAAGCTCATGTATTATGTATTTTTTTTTGTTTGTTTCGATTGTCTTCTGGTTTAAAAAGCATAGTGCAGGTTATTTTTTTATTTTTATTTTTTCGCGTGGATGCAGCTGCAACAGTAGTTTACAGTATGTGTCTTTATATAATGTATACTGTGAGTACGTTTGAATTAATATCATCCTTTCCACTGTAATTAAATTACATGAGTTAGTTAAACACCAGCAAAAAATGGCCGTTTTAAGAAAGATTTTTTCTCTAGCTTGTTGACTGTACCATGTTAACAGCGGTCCCCAGTGGTGGGAATGTGTCATTTCAGGGTAAAATTTGGGCAAACTGGCATGTCACCCATATTGATTGGCTCATGGCGGTCACGTTTGTTGATGTAGGAACTTTTTCCTGACTATTTTTTTTTAGAGGACAGTACAAAGATAACGTATAACCAAGATTCACATCAATCGGCAAAAGGGCTCATGAGGAGTTGTTGTTTAAGCGTTTCACGCAAAATCCAACATAGCTGCCACACCATGTGACCGATCCATTTTTCCTTAAGTAGAATCAATCGTGGATATGAGCGCACTATGTACAAAATTTTTCACAGCTGTACTATTTACCGTTCATGAGAAGACTTTTGAATATTGTCCAAACTTTTCATTGAATCCAAGATGGCTGCTACACCATGTGACCAAAGGCCGCCATATTGACCACGACACAACATCACATAGTCCTCAACATCCGTGTCAAATTTTGTGCGTTTTGGTGCAGTCGATAAGAAGTTATACGCAGTTTTATAGCCAGTTGCGTATGTTGATGATGTCATGCAGCGTGGAAGCCATGATTTTCACAGTAGCAACTTCCCTTGAACAAGCGTAACAGATGACCATACTGAGATGTATTCCAATTTTTGTTTCAATCGGATAAGATGTTTGAATTTTGATGATTTTATATATTTTATGGTAATTTTATGTCATTAATCAATGTGGTTGCCAAACCACAGAACCAATCAGCTTCATATTAACAACAGTTAATCATGGACTATCCCTCAACATGTATAGCAATTTTCAGAACTCTGCAGTAAGCGGTTTCCGATACATAGGCATTTTAACAAATTCCGCAAAATCCAATATGGCTGCGGAACCATGTGACTTGCGCAAATTTGCTGAATATCACCGACTATCATCCATAGGCATCTACCCGTGTACCAAATTTTGTGAGTTTTTGAGCATGTTTTGGCAGAAAAAAAATAAAAATAAATAAATAATAATAATAATAATCATCCTAACAAAAACAATAGGCTTCCCCAGCCTACGGCTTGGAAGCCTAATGAGATTGTGAATAAAAGTAGAATTACAAGTACAGTACCTATTTGTGGCATGCTGCGTCCAGTATTCTGGCTATATCCTATTCGTTGAAGAACACAGTACAACACCCCCCCCCCAAATATAAAAAAAAAAAAGCGCATCAAAGTTTATTTTGTTACAATTGCAAATGTTAATTCAAACCTTGGTTCCTTATTAAAAAAATTTAAAAAAAAACACACACATCAATGTTGCTTTGCCGTGCCAGTTGCATAGAGCTGTACGAGCCAACATCAGCAGCAGTTTGATTTTTTTTTTTTTTAAATTAGTATTTAAATAGTATAATGAAGGCCATATAGCGAGGATGTAATTAGGATATCTACACTCGGCTGACTGTTTGGAACTGAGACTGTTGCTGCACTCGGTACTGTAAAGGGGCGTTCACAATGGGCCTTGGCAGCATGCCGCCTCCTTGCGCGTCACACTGCAGTTGTGAGAGAAAAGCGATGTTAACATGCTATGTTTATACACACAATATTTATAATCAGTGATAATAAATATTGTATTCGATTTTTTTTTTTTCCTGGGTTGGGAAATAATGTAAACGATTTAATAAAGGTAACAACAAGATAACAAAATGTGAATCTGGGTGAGCAGAGTACAGTAGCTTGTAATTCCAGTTTGTAACTTTGTTTAAAAATCATAGCCTTCAATATAAATTGATATATTTTGGCTGTCGTAGTGTCCATTTTACTCTTCGTTTCACTTGAGCAGACAGTCATGAGACATATACCAGTGCGCTGACTGGATAGGATTGCTTGAGTTGTCATCACATTGTCAAGGGTGTTGCATGGGGCAATGCTTGTGGGATTTGGTCGCAAGCAATATAGTTGCTACTACTAAATTGCCTAGACAGTTGCCACTAGAGCTGCTGACCCGCTTTCATGATCAATTATTATTAATAATAAAAAAATAAATCGCAGAATTATTTTCATTCTCCTGTGATACTAGTAAAATTCCAGACTTAAGACTTTCATAACGGAGACATGGTTTTTCAAGCATTTTCAAGCCCTGGAAATCAGTTTGGCATTTTTCCATATTCCACACTAGCATACGAACCCTGTTTAAGGAATTGTTCCTTTCACTGCAGTTTGGAACACATTTGCTAGTAAATTTAAGTAGCATACTAAGAATACAACTATAATAAAGCAACACTTGGAGTTATTCAAATATAAAAATAGCTTCTGCCTGTTTTTTCCGCACTCTTTCTCTATAAGCTGAATTCAACTCCTGATGTGCACTACTCTCACTGAAAAATAAATACATAAACACATTGCCATGAGATTCAGTATTTTATTTTAAAATAAAATATTGTACAGATAATTTCATATATAAGCATTTCATTTCTATCATTATAAACATATTTATCAATCTTCATGTTTTAATATTTTCACAAAATTGATGGATTGTACATGTCCAATAAATAACTAATATCACTTCTGTTCAAATCTAATAAAACTTTTTTTTTAATGAAGCATTTAAATCTAAAAAATATGTAAATATGGTAAATGGCAAACTGGGTTAGCAACATTAAAATCTAAAGAAAAAAAAAATTGCCAGGGAAATGCTTCTAAACCAGCATTCCCCACTAAAATATTGTAGAGGGCCACATAAATAACTCTGCGATCATTGGCGAGCCACATAGACATATTATACCCCCCTTATCCCCAAACAGTTAAAATGGAATACGTTTTTAACTTACCTTCGGAAATGAGTGAACTTGCTTGTAATATTCTGATAACGTGGTTCGTAGGAGGTGGTTGCGGCGCGAAAACAATGTTGCAGGCGGTCGTGCCTCAGTCTGTTATGGTGCTTGTTCTTTATTGAGTTCATTGCCGAAAAGCTGGCTTCACACACATATGTGCTACCAAACATGGACAGTTTTCTTGAGGAACTTTAAACCAGAATTCAGGCACGGAGTATGTTGAATGTATCGCTTGCATGTCAAAGTCAGCTTGAAGTTCCAAAAGTTCAGAGTCTGAATTGGCAGTTGCTGCCCCCATTTGTGCCAGTTCAGCTGAGGTGGCTCTCACTGGTACAAAAGGATTTTGCAAAAAATGGAACAAAATCCTTCTTAATGCAAAAGTCACCAAATCGTGCTTCAAACCTCTCCCTCAGTTGAGTCATGTACGTCACAAATATGTCAGGTCTGTAGTGATCCTTCAGCTCAGGTCGTTCAGTGGTGGTACACACAAATCACTCACCATTTTACATTTTCCTTGCAGGGAGAGATTCAGGGTGTTTAAATGCCCAGTCATATCTGTGAGAAAAGCTAGTTTTAATATCCAGTTAGGGTCGGAAAACTTTGCTTCGTTTTTACCTTGCTCGGTTAAAAAAATCCCAAACTACTGTAAGCAAAGAAAAAAAACGCTCAAGTACACGTCCACGAGACAACCAACGAATCTCACTGTGCAGAATGATGTCGTTATACTCTGCATCGTAGTGACTGAGAAACTCACGGAAGAGGCGGTGGTTTAAGGCTCGTGCACGCAGGTAGTTTACTGTTTTCACAACAAGATCCATGACTTGAGAAAGTTCCCCTTCTTTTATCTTTGCAACCAGAGCCTCTTGGTGAATTATGCAATGGTATGAAACACTTTCCAACACCTTTGGCTCATCTTAGCAGCGACACTGCACCAATTTTCACATGCAAGGCGCTCCGTCTGTACAAACTGAAACTAGCTTATCACACTGTACATTATGATCATCAAAGAAATCTGTCAGCTTATCACACACATCTCGCCCCCAAGTATGGCCTTCAAAAAGCAGTAAACAGAGCATTTCCTCCCGAAACACACCATCTGACTGTTTTGGAAAACTTACCCATACAAGTAGCTGTGCAATATTTCGGACATCGGTTGTTTTATCCAGTGCTATACTGAAGCAAGGCGCCTTGTTCAAGTCAGTTATCAGCTGTTGAAATACATCAGAACCAAGAACTTTGCATCGCCTTGTAGATGTACTGTCAAAAGACTGATCTCTCAGTATTTTTTATTTGTTTGGGAAGTTAGCATAAAGAATTTTAGCAGATTCAATATAGCACTCCTTTATGATTTCCACGTCACTGAAAGCTTTCCTATGTTTGAGTAAAATCCATATAATTCGAAAGGACGCTTCAGTACTGATTCCTGCCCAGTTGCCTGAGTTAACAACTGCTCCTGGTAAATCAGGGATGTTTTCAGTTTCTTTACTTGCTCTTTTCTAATTATAGATCCCACCGGAAAGCAGACTGAATAATCGCAGTGCATTGTTTTAAAATGCCTTTCCAGATTGCTCAGTTTCATGATTGACACAGATTTCAGACAAATCAGAGAGATTTTATTTTCTAACTTGATAAAGAAAAACTCATCTTCCCAGACAGGAGTTAAATTTAAGAGAATCATTTTTATGAAGCCTACTCCATACACACGTGTGCCTTACTTGTGTTGGTTGAATGTGAGGACTTGCTGCCTGGCACGAAACGTCTTCAGAATCAGAGAGGGCTGGGGACTCGCTTGTTCTCAAGCAACAACCAATAAGAAGAGTAGGATTTATGATTTAGATTTTGTGATTGGCTGAATAACAAAAAAAAAAGTAGGCGGGTTAAAGCGGCAGTGGAGCTGGTGAAATGGGAATGAAAAATACACAAATGCATTACTAAAAAAAGTGCTGTAATATAATAAAGATGTACAAAACGCGGCGGGATTATACAGAGTCAGCTGATGGGCCAATCCTTGGGACCCCCAGGGCCAATTTGGGCCCTGCAGGACATATAATTAGGAACGCTGTTCTAAACAGTACACGTCACTTTTTTTTTTTTTTAAAACACGTTTGACCACAAAGTAGACTCAAATAATTTTATAAAATTACACAATATGCTTTCTTCTAATCCGCTAATACTTAGCGACTTTACTTTACTAGATTGCTGCATTTAAATGTCTGGTTCATATATTAAGAAAGCCGTATCACTTATTTTCTAATTTACAAAAAACGTAATACCTTAAGTTTAAAAGATTAGTCTCTTGACAGCCATGTTTGGGATTCTTTGTAACCAATAGAAGCTTTTTCCACAGCTAGCCAATCAGAACGCTCGCCTGAGGCAAATGAAATCTGATGAGGATTAGTTGATGTCTGCCTCTCAGTAGTTTTCTGGGCAAGCATTTAAAACAAATGTACACATATACTCTCACGTACACAGTCTTGCGTTAAAAACATTTGCAGGAAAAGTCAATTTTCTAACAGGATGTAGCAGTGGTAAATAAGCCTTCATAATGCTTAAAAAACAGTCACTCAGAACTGAAACCTCCCTTCATCTCCCCTGCAATGCCAACCCCACTTAATGATGTTTTACGTTTGTGTTCTCCTTCTGCACGGGATGCAAAGTTTATTGGGAGTTTGAATTATATGCTCTCATAGTATCAAACCTAGTAGATTCAGTGTCTGTCAGTTCTGGCAGATTCTACTGTACTTGTGGAAGCGGTTTTCTCCCACTGCTAAATTAACAAAAAATAAAAAATGTAGCCACCTAGCTAACAATTTCATCCCAAGGGCTACAGTGAAGCATACTGTCTTTAAATTAGGACTTTAGTGAAGACCACGTGTGTACGTTCATTATTGTAGGTAGTAATTCATAGTTATTTAAATCACTCACAGGCTTTAACCTCCAACAATACAAACCAGCCAGCATTTTTGTAAAATGCAACACATATAATGAACAATAAAATAAAACATTTTATTTGTGTCAGTGTCATTTTTTCAGGTGGAGCTTCGTGGTCGGTAAGGTGACATGGCTGACAATTGTTTTCCTCTATCATCTCATCTGGTGCTGTCAGTGTCAGTTTCTCAGCACACAGTACAGCAGTCACTCAGTAACGAGGTGCAAACAGGTGACTGATCGATCTGTAGGAGTGTTTAATAAGGTGCATCTATTTATTTATTTATTTATTTATTTTTTAAATCAAATTTTTAGGGACCACCAACTACTGTTGTTGATTCCAACTTAGGCACTTCAGATCAGGACTAGCAAGTTTCAAAAGGTACTAGTACCACAAAATTGTTAGATTGATAGATTATAAATATATTTCAATCCTGCGGGGGGAGGGAGAATCAGGATAGTGTAGAGCGTGTGTGTGCAGGGGTTGCATGGTGGGTGTGTGTGTGTGCAGGGGTTGCATGGTGGGTGGGTGTGTGTGTGTGCAGGGGTTGCATGGTGGGTGTGTGTGTGTGCAGGGGTTGCACGGTGGGTGTGTGTGTGTGCAGGGGTTGCATGGTGTGTGTGTGTGTGTGTGCAGGGGTTGCATGGTGGGTGTGTGTGTGTGCAGGGGTTGCATGGTGGGTGTGTGTGTGTGCAGGGTTGCATGGTGGGTGTGTGTGTGTGCAGGGGTTGCATGGTGGGTGTGTGTGTGTGCAGGGGTTGCATGGTGGGTGTGTGTGTGTGCAGGGGTTGCATGGTGGGTGTGTGTGTGTGCAGGGGTTGCATGGTGGGTGTGTGTGTGTGCAGGGGTTGCATGGTGGGTGTGGGTGTGTGCAGGGGTTGCATGGTGGGTGTGTGTGTGTGCAGGGGTTGCATGGTGGGTGTGTGTGTGTGTGCAGGGTTGCATGGTGGGTGTGTGTGTGTGCAGGGGTTGCATGGTGGGTGTGTGTGTGTGTGCAGGGGTTGCATGGTGGGTGTGTGTGTGTGCAGGGGTTGCATGGTGGGTGTGTGTGTGTGCAGGGGTTGCATGGTGGGTGGGTGTGTGTGCAGGGGTTGCATGGTGGGTGTATACGTGCAGGGGTTGCATGGTGGGTGTGTGTGTGTGCAGGGGTTGCATGGTGGGTGTGTGTGTGTGCAAGGGTTGCATGGTGGGTGTATACGTGCAGGGGTTGCATGTTATGTGTGGAGGCGGGGGAAGCGAGGGCATATAAGGGAGTGCATGGAAAAGACCGGGAGTGGAGACAGCAAAAAGCGACAGAGAAGGGTGTGTGTGTGGGGAGAGATAGAGATAGAGAGGAGAAAAAGTTTCAAAGGAAACAAATACTAGCAATATAAAATCATTTATTTTCATTTTCAACTCCCAGTCCCCTTCCCCTCACTCTCACTTTATGGGTTTATTTTGTGCTCATTTTAATTATTGTAAATAATAAATGGCTTGAGCCTTCATCTAATCACAGTTGCAGTCTCATTTCTGTCCCAGGAGAACCCAAAAATGCTTCTCTCTCTCTATCTATGGAGAAACCTTTTTGGTACTTATCTGAACTTAGCTTTCACTGGGTGTAGTGAAGTAAAAGGGCAACAACCTTAGACGTCTCAAACTTCTGGAGGTATACAAGCAATTACTGAACAAAAAACCCCCATCACAATGCAAATGATACATCACCAGCATGAGCTCTGGCAGGTGAGAACTGTGTTGCTAGTGGCAACAGATGTTGCATAAACAATAAGCCAAGAAAATCAATTAAAAAAATAAACTGTTTATTTAAATGTCTGTATCTACATCTACGCTCTTTGCTTTTAAACTAAATTCTTTGACAAGCAGGCTCGCATTATGTGGATTCATTTATTTAAATATAGGATAACACCTTGCTTGCAAAGTGATGCTTTTAAAAAAAAAATGAATTACATACTTGAATTACATTCATTTTTAGACTATATTGGCATTTAAACCAGGCACTCATCTACTGTATCACCTGTGATCTCAAGCACTCATGAACCTCCGAATTCCTTTACTTAAAGATAGCACCTCTAACACGGCCTGTGTTCTAGATGTGCTTGCCATTACTATCCAATAAAAAATGAACCTACTAGGTTATTTATGTGTGATTCTTTTGACCTTTGGTACATCATGTAGCAAATCCAGTCTTATAAAGTTAGCAACCCTGAGTTGTGACCTGATGACTGGTACCTGCATACGGCATCACTGTGCAATGATCCTGTAGTCAATCTGGTTGTAATTATTGATCTGGTATCCAGAGTTCCAGATGCAAGGTAGTATACGAGCACAGATAGTGTTTAACTGAGCTTGTTTGGACCTGAGCTGGGTACAGGCCAAAAGGAAAATAAAACACTGTACAATACTATATCAATATACTGTCTGCTCTTGGACAGTGTATGCAGCTCAGTTGTCTATTGAGTTTACCCTGAGAAAATCCACAGAATGCTGCTTAAAACACTTTGTTGCGTTTCCTCTAGCTAGCCATTTTCAAGAGGGAAATCACAACAACTCCCATGGCCATGAAAACTTATTACCGGGCACCCCTTAATACCCTTTCCTAAAGAATAGCAGGTTCACAATGCATGCTTAACAAGCTCTGTAATAAAGAGTCACTGGGGACCGATGGGAGAATTACATTTATTTATTTATTTATTTTTAATAAAAGAAAAGAAAGGAGATGACCTCTCGCTTCTTGCAATAAAAAATAACCATTTTACCAGCAGGGAATCGATAGCACAGAAAGAATGAAAAATCATGAACAGTGCCCTATACTACTATCAAAAAAATCCTACCCATTCTTCTATGCTCTCTAACATGGGAAGCTCAGTCAATGTATTGTGGCTTGTAGAATCAACAATGGAAGGTACTGTTAGGGTAGTAAACAGGCGAGAACAACTTAGCATTTCAAAAGGGAGGGGATTAGAAAAACAAAGGCAGGAAATTAGGTAATGGGAATACAATGGGAGGCGTTTGATGGGATCTGAAGAGAGAAAGACGCAAGGGTAAAAGAACAGATCTGCTTGGTATAAGGAATGCCTCTTTCCATAAACATAGGATGAACATAATGACAACATTAAAACATAATTTTCATTATTCTTAAACTTGCATTCCCACACACCGGACAAGTAATTGAATCCACTTTTTTTTTTAAATCTAAATGAAATCCATCTCTTAGAAACAGTAATGGCTTCTGCAAAATCTAAACTAACAAGCTCTTAGGGATTATCTACTTTCCTCTAGGGATTTTATTTAGTTAGCCACTGTGGCTAAAACAACTCTATTTTTTAGCCACACTGGAAAAAATTAAGCCACGACAAAGGTTAAAAATAACTGTACAAGTATTTTATTGTAGGCCTACACAATACAAAAAGTATAACGATTTCAAATGTTAATAACATATTAATACAACTAAACAACTGCTCTTTCTATTGCTTTCCTTCCCTTTTCAGTTTCCAGTGCAACCCTAATGACACATACAACATACTGTCACAGGTAGAATAGGTATTGTACTTGTCTGCCCTTTACAAGCTTACAGGGCTAAAACAACAACAATTGTACTACAGTAATTGTAAAGGCATTTGCTTCTACAGTATAAAATGTTCATACAGTGGAACGTCGCATATCCAACCGTCACATAACCACCCTGATCAATTAACCGCCTCAAAATATATAAAAACAAAAAATAACAATTATCAAATGCATTCAAATGTTTTAATAATTGTATGTAGATAAACCCTTAAAAGGTAACATACTGTAGAATTGTCTCTGCTGACTAGACACACAAGTATTCGTCTAGGAAAATACTTGAACATGGAATAGCACCACCTGCACTCTATGTAAAAGCACTGCACATCAAGAAATAAACCCAGAGCGCCACCTATCCCATACTTTAAGTGCACAGAAAGCAGCATGTTGAACGCGCAACTACTGGAGTAAGAAAAAAATGAAGATAATCTAAGGAACAGCTGCTTTATATTTATATATACAGTACCAGTCAAAAGTTTGAGTACACTTGCTGGAAACTAGGTTTTTTTCATAATTGACAATGTTTTACGTCGTATACGTTTCTGTAATTACTTGAAAATGAAAACACATGTTACAATATACAAAACAAAATCAAAGCAATGTTCAAGAAAATTGAAAATTGTCTCTAAATCTTGGATTCCTCAAAATAGCCACCCTTTGCCTAAATAACAGCCTCACAAACACGAGGCATTCGGTTAACAAGTTTCAGCAGGAAATCACCTGACATGTCTTCCCAGCTCTTCTGCAGCAATTCCCAGAGATGTAGGGCACTTGTGGGTAGCTTTCCTTTGACTCTTCTGTCCAGTTCGTCCCATACAAGTTCTATGGGATTGAGGTCTGGAGACTGGGCAGGCCAGGTCATTAGATCGAGTTGTCCTTCACTTTCCTTCTTCGCCAGATAGCTCTTGCACAACTTTGAGGTGTGTTTCGGGTCATTATCTTGCTGAAGAATGAAGGACTGCCCAACTAGCCGTAATCCTGATGGAATGGCATGCCTCTGAAGTATGCTATGATAGCAATGCTGGTTGAGCTTGCCATGGACTTGGTAAAGATCACCAACTCTGTCACCAGCAAAGCAACCCCAGACCACGACACTGCCTCCTCCATGCTTGACAGTGGGAACCACACATGCAGAACTCATGCGCTCACCCTCTCTGCGTCTTACAAATACTCGGCGGTTGGACCCAAATATTTCAAATTTTGACTCATCGGTCCATAAGACCGACTTCCACTCCTCAAAAGTCCAGTTTCTGTGTTTTTTGACCCAGGCAAGTCTCTTCCTCTTATTCTGCACTCTTAACAATGGTTTCTTTGCAGCAATTCTTCCAGTTAGGCCAGCTTCACGCAATCTCCTCTGAACAGTTGATGTTGAAACATCTGTACTTCTAGTAGCATTTAGCTGAGCTTGTATTTCAGGGGCAGTTAATCGCCGGTTTCGCAGACTTGTGAATCGAATGAACTTGTTCTCTGATTCTGAGGTCACCCTTGGCCTACCTGACCTTGTTCGGTCCTCATGAGCGCCAGTTTCTTCAAATCGTTTGATGGTCTTGACTACAGCAGTTACAGACACTTGCAAAGTTCTTGTGATTTGTCTTAAAGATTGACCTTCATTTCTTAAAGTAATTACAGACTTTTTTCTTTGCTTAACTGAGCGTATTTTGCCATTTTCTGCTCCCTTACATTCAGGAATGACAAACTTGTGCCTATGCTACCTATATTTATAGTAATCATGGACCCTCACCTGTTAACAATAATTGGTGACAAAAGGCTAATTGGTTAACATGCTAGTTAACTCGGAGAACATCTAACAAAGACACTTTCATACTTAGGCCAGTGTTCTAACACTGTGTTATACACATTTCAGACTTTTAACTGACTTGGGCTTCAGACTGAAATCCCCTTGCTTTGGGTGACCATTTCATTGAAATTGACAAGATTTACATTTTCATTTAAAAATAAAATTTTTGAATGCAATTCACTTATGATTATCAGCTTATATAAGTACACGTATCATATAATGAAATATTAAGTGTTTATAGACAAGTTTATACAGTTAAAAGCATAGATAATCATGAAAAACCTGGTTTCAAGCAGGTGTACTCAAACTTTTGACTGGTACTGTATATACACTACCGTTCAAAAGTTTGGGGTCACTTAGAAATTTCCTTGTTTTCGAAAGAAAAGCAAATTTTTTGTCCATTAAAATAACATCAAATTGATCAGAAATACAGTGTAGACATTGTTAATGTTATAAATGACTATTGTAGCTGGAAACGGCTGATTTGTAATGGAATATCTACATAGGCGTACAGAGGCCCATTATCAGCAACCATCAGTCCTGTGTTCCAATGGCACGTTGTGTTTGCTAATCCAAGTTTATCATTTTAAAAGGCTAATTGATCATTAGAAAACCCTTTTGCAATTATGTTAGCACAGCTGAAAACTGTTGTGCTGATTAAAGAAGCAATAAAACTGGCCTTCTTTAGACTAGTTGAGTATCTGGAGCATCAGCAATTGTGGGTTCGATTACAGGCTCAAAATGGCCAGAAACAAAGAACTTTCTTCTGAAACTCGTCAGTCTATTCTTGTTCTGAGAAATGAAGGCTATTCCATGCAGAAATTGCCAAGAAACTGAAGATCTCATTACAACGCTGTGTACTACTCCCTTCACAGAACAGCAAACTGGCTCTAACCAGAATAGAAAGAGGAGTGGGAGGCCCCGTGCACAACTGAGCAAGAGGACAAATACATTAGAGTGTCTAGTTTGAGAAACAGACGCCTCACAGGTCCTCAACTGGCAGCTTCATTAAATAGTACCCGAAAACACCAGTCTCAACGTCAACAGTGAAGAGGCGACTCGGGATGCTGGCCTTCTAGGCAGAGTTGCAAAGAAAAGCCATATCTCAGACTGGCCAATAAAAAGAAAAAGATTAAGATGGGCAAAAGAACAGACACTGGACAGAGGAAGATTGGAAAAAGTGTTATGGACAGACGAATCTAAGTTTGAGGTGTTCGGATCACAAAGAAGAACATTCGTGAGACGCAGACCAAATGAAAAGATGCTGGAGGAGTGCTTGACGCCATCTGTCAAGCATGGTGGAGGCAATGTGATGGTCTAGGGGTGCTTTGGTGGTGGTAAAGTGGGAGATTTGTACAGGGTAAAAGGGATCTTGAAGAAGGAAGGCTATCACTCCATTTTGCAACGCCATGCCATACCCTGTGGACGGCGCTTGATTGGAGCCAATTTCCTCCTACAACAGGACAATGACCCAAAGCACAGCTCCAAACTATGCAAGAACTATTTAGGGAAGAAGCAGTCAGCTGGTATTCTGTCTATAATGGAGTGGCCAGCACAGTCACCGGATCTCAACCCTATTGAGCTGTTGTGGGAGCAGCTTGACCGTATGGTACATAAGAAGTGCCCATCAAGCCAATCCAACTTGTGGAAGGTGCTTCAGGAAGCATGGGGTGAAATCTTTCGAGATTACCTCAACAAATTGACAACTAGAATGCCAAAGGTCTGCAAGGCTGTAATTGCTGCAAATGGAGGATTCTTTGACGAAAGCAAAGTTTGAAGGACACAATTATTATTTCAATTAAAAATCATTACTTCTAACCTTGTCAATGACTATATTTGCTATTCATTTTGCTATATTTCCTATTCAAACTCATTTCATGTATGTTTTCATGGAAAACAAGGACATTTCTAAGTGACCCCAAACTTTTGAACGGTAGTGTATATACATATATACACACACACATATATATATACATGTATATATATATATATATATATATATATATATATATATATATATATATATATATATATTATGTGTGTGTGTGCTGGGACAACTATCAGAATATTTGAATGAATTTTTTTTTTTTTTCAACGCCATTGCCATTACTGTGAAGAAACGGCAAATGACAAGGAATTAAATAAATAAATAAAATGCGGTGTCAACTTTATGTACTATTTATTTCGAGAATAAACAAGTCAGAAAGCAGGTAGAGACAGCATATCAGCAGGGGCTGGGGGCGTGGCCCCTGTGTGTGTGCCTTTATTTTACAGCAAGACGTTACAAAATGTAGCACGTTAAAGTAAAACAATATCCAAGGAGTAAAGAAGGTATTGTGTAGGCCCACTTTACCCCAGTGAATTAATACAAAACACAGGATGCCAAATAGCAGTTCAAGTTAAATGTTTTGTTTTTTCCCAAAATATAGTACATAAAGTTGATAACGCTTTCCCCCCCCTTCTATTCCTTGCCACTGCAGTTTCTTTACAGTAAACAGTGGCTATAGACAAACAAGCAAATGAAAACTGAAATTTAACTTTAAACACTTCAAATAAAACAAAATGTGGAAATGGCATTGTAAAGTGAAGGGGAAAATAACTCACCGTTTTGGTTCTCATTTATTACATTCCACATAAGAGTTGCAAGAAAAAATATATACTATATACAATCTATATAAAAATCACTACATAACATTTCCAGCAAGTTGGGCACTGTTTAAGAGAGGCATTTCAGAATGACGTGCTTGCCTTTTTTTTGTGCCATGAGCTTCTGACTATCTAAAGCAGCACAACGCATTTTTGACCCAGATGGCACTCCATAGAGATCACTGTGCATGCACGTATAATCTGGTTTGTTTACTTTTTGCTGTCTAAAACTTTTAATCCTGTGGGGTTTTTTTGGTTTTTTTATATTAAATCTCACATCACACAGAGCTCTTTATCCATTTGCCATTTTTTAAACTGTTGCACAACTTCTGGTGAGGTGGTAAATAAGTGCAAGGAATTGTTTTAATTTCTAGCGAATATGAACATCTGATTTTTGTGTCCGAATACATGTCAAAAAATATTTGTTTGAATATTCGATTTCACTGAAAGAATAACACACTTAACACTGGAGAAAGTTACGTGTCAGTCAGTACGGAGATCGTTGTATCCGGGTCGATCCTGTACGTGATCGTTCTAATAGGGCTAATTTGTATTGAAAAAAAAACAGTTCATGCTGTTGGGATCGTTAAAAACGGGTGTTTGTTATAGTGAAGTTAGCCTGTAATATTTTATATGTATATATATATATATATATATATATATATATATATATATATATATATATATATATATATATATATATATAAATTGCTGTGCAAACGTCTTAGGACATGTTGCATTTTTCTACTCCGATGCATTATGAGCATCACCAATTTTCTCAAAGCCTCCACTAGTGTTTTCTACTATTATAACAACCTTGCATAGAGAAAGAAAAACATTGAGTAAAACAGCTTGCATCACTCGATTTTCAAGGTGTGGTATCCGAAGCATAATCAACAAGTATAGAGAAACATCTGTAATTGACAAACCCAGGACTGGAAGACCCAAAAAGCTGTCTAACAAGGATGAGCAACACGTGAACAGAACTGGCAGAAAGTACAGGTGTTGTTGTCCATCAAATCAACAGTACCAATGTCACTCTTGAAATCAGGACATAAAGGATGTGTTGCTGTAAGAATAGCTCTGTTAAGAAAGGGGAACAAGACTAAAAGGCTAAAATATGCACAAGAACACAGAAATTGGACTATGGAACAATGGTCAAAGATGCTTTGGACTGTTGATGGATGGACAATGACACCTGTGGCTTCTGCCAGTTCTGTTGTCAATTCAACGCTTGTCTGCTTTCTATCCCTTAAGGATATTATCATCAAGTATTGCTCATCCTTGATCTGGGTATTTTTCGTGGCAGATACCTGGTTCCAGAATTTCTACCCGTGCCAACCTCATATATATATATATATATATATATATATATATATATATATATATATATATATATATATATATATATATTTTACACACACACACACAGTAGCTATCAATTATTTTCATGAAAACATTTGCATATGGTGTTTTTCAGTTACATGTATGCTGATACAAATGGGTTCACTATGAAAATAAATTAATAAAATTACATTATGTTTGCATTTGTTCTTGTAGATTACATGAGGGGCACCTCAACAGATTTTTCTATCATTACGAAGCGTCTATCAGGACAGAGGAGACAACATTACAGAAAAAGGAGTATGGAGATGCTGCTTAATGAAGTGACAGCACAGAGATGCAGTTTTCTACACCCACTGTGTAGGACAGGGGAGCTGTGCAAGTTTGCGTGATTAGAGGGTAAAACTCCAATCCCATTTCAATATGCAGCCTACAAAGACCTTGTATTTCAATACCAAGCAGCAGGAGCTTGAATCAGAAAATATACAGTACTGTGCAAAAGTTTTAGGCAGGTGTGAAAAAATGCTGTAAAGTAAGAATGCTTTCAAAAATAGACATGTTAATAGATTATATTTATCAATTAACTAAATGCAAAGTGAGTGAACAGAAGAAAAATCGAAATCAAATCCATATTTGGTGTGACCACCCTTTGCCTTCAAAACAGCATCAATTCTTCTAGGTACACTTGCACAAAGTCAGTGATTTTGTAGGCATATAGTCAGGTGTATGATTAAACAATTATACCAAACAGGTGCTAATGATCATCAATTCAATATGTAGGTTGAAACACAATCATTAACTGAAACAGAAACAGCTGTGTAGGAGGAATAAAACTGGGTGAGGAACAGCCAAACTCAGCTAACAAGGTGAGGTTGCTGAAGACAGTTTACTGTCAAAAGTCATACACCATGGCAAGACTGAGCACAGCAACAAGACGCTAAGGTAGTTATACTGCATCAGCAAGGTCTCTCCCAGGCAGAAATTTCAAGGCAGACAGGGGTTTCCAGATGTGCTGTCCAAGCTCTTTTGAAGAAGCACCAAGAAACGGGCAACGCTGGAGGACCGTAGACACAGTGGTCGGCCAAGGAAACTTACTGCAGCAGATAAAGACACATCATGCTTACTTCCCTTCGCGAATCGGAAGATGTCCAGCAGTGCCATCAGCTCAGAACTGGCAGAAAGCAGTGGGACCATGGTACACCCATCTACTGTCCGGAGAAGTCTGGTCAGAAGTGGCCTTCATGAAAGACTTGGCGCCAAAAGCCATACCTCCGGACGTGGAAACAAGGCCAAGCGACTCAACTATGCACGAAAACACAGGAACTGGGGTGCAGAAAAATGGCAGCAGGTGCTCTGGACTGATGAGTCAAAATTTGAAATATTTGGCTGTAGCAGAAGGCAGTTTGTTCACCGAAGGGCTGGAGAGCGATATCTAATGAGTATCTGCAGGCAACAGTGAAGCATGGTGGAGGTTCCTTGCAAGTTTGGGGCTGCATTTCTGCAAATGGAGTTGGGGATTTGGTCAGAATTAATGGTCTCCTCAATGCTGAGAAGTACAGGCAGATACTTATCCATCATGCAATACCATCAGGGAGGCATCTGATTGGCCCCAAATTCATTCTGCAGCATGACAACGACCCCAAACATACAGCGAAAGTCATTAAGAACTATCTTCAGCGTAAAGAAGAACAAGGAGTCCTGAAGTGATGGTATGGCCCCACAGAGCCCTGATCTCAACATCATCGAAGTCTGTCTGGGATTACATGAAGAGAGAGAAGCAACTGAGGCTGCCTAAATCCACAGAAGAACTGTGGTTAGTTCTCCAAGATGTTTGGGCCAACCTACCTGCCGAGTTCCTTCAAAAACTGTGTGCAAGTGTACCTAGAAGAATTGATGCTTGATGCTGTTTTGAAGGCAAAGGGTGGTCACACCAAATATGGATTTGATTTAGATTTTTCTTCTGTTCACTCACTTTGCATTTAGTTAATTGATAAATATAATCTATTAACAGGTCTATTTTTGAAAGCATTCTTACTTTACAGCATTTTTTCACACCTGCCTAAAACTTTTGCACAGTACTGTATATATTTTCTTTTTTGCAGATCCTGGAATATGTTGCAGGGATACAATAAAGCAGTATGTTAAAATGCCACGATATCTAAAAATATGTGCGTCTGATTTTGAGAGCTGCCCATTTTCAGCCCATGTTCCTATGGAGCTAATTTTTTACAGCAGTTTTTACTTGTTTGATATGTTCAGAGTAAACATAAGATCTAGCAGAACAAAACGGACAGTAATTATATGCATTGTCTGGGTTCTAAATTGGCAACAAAAAGGGCAAGGCCAAAATGGCCTTCATTTGTTGACGGCAAAGTGTAGGATTCATATATAAAGCTAATTATTGACCACAAAAAGAAACACACAAGCTTAATAACAATTTATTGATTTTTTTTTGGTCAACCAGCAGGCTACAGCTAAATTTTTGCATCACCTAGGATTTTAGAATCGAGACAATTGTATTTAAAAAAAACGCACTACAAAATGAAATCACAAACGTCTACCAGAAGCCATTAGTAGTACAGTATTTCATGTTAGATTTCAAAGTGACACATTTGAAAAATGTGACAGTTTTTCATAAAGTACTAAGGAAAAATACAAAGCGGTATGTACCGAATTTAAGACGCAGCCCAAATATAACATCCTTAATTTGAGGGAAAAAATAATCAAATATGCATTTACAAAAGATACAACCTCAATTATGCTGTTGCATCATACAAAACTGACACGAAACAGTGTTGTTGTAGATTAACCACAGAGCTTGTTTATTGTGCTGCCTACTATATAATACTTAAGATGGCGTGTCTGTAGTACACACACACACACACCACTCACTTACGGCATCACGCACCCTGGCAACAGCAAGCACGACACAACACTACACAGCATCAGGCAACATGTAACCCAGCAACCACAACAGCATTGCAGCATTGCAAACACAACAGTCAGAACCTGTTTTTCTCCCAATCTGTGAACTGTGGTATTGCTTGGCATGTCAAAAGATACAGGGGTCTGATCAGCATTTCCGATCCGTCCAAGCTGGTACTGTTTGTTAGAAACACTGAAATTGTAAAAGCTTCTCTTCAAATTCCGCAGGAAGCTAATGACTGTTGAATGATTCGAGATCGGGTAATGTTTTGGTTTGTCTATTATTATTATTATTAATTTCTTAACAGATGCCCTTATCCAGGGAGACTTACAATTGTTACAAGATATCACATTATTTTTACATACAATTACATTATTTTTTACACATTATTTTTACATACAATTACCCATTTATACAGTTGGGTTTTTACTGGCGCAATCTAGGTAAAGTACCTTGCTCAATGGTACAGCAGCAGTGTCCCCCACCTGGGACTGAACCCACAACCCTCCAGTCAAGAGTCCAGAGCCCTAACCACTACTCCACACTGCTGCTCGTAGTTTTTCTCAGCAGTCAGTCAGGTTGCTGCTTGTGTATTTGGGCAGACACCTTTGTTGTCTTTACTCGGCAGTCAAGTTGCTGCAGATTCCAGCCTGCAAGGAGATAGCTCCCTGCGCTGAAGACAGACATTGGCTTTTAAATTGCCAATCCATGGGACCGTTTTTGTTCAATTGTAATAGCATGTATTCTACTCAGTTTAATATAAACTAAACTCAAAAATCTCATTCTCCCATGTAACACACAAAATCAAGGTCACTGTGTTGCATGCATGGATAAAGCTACCAACTTTGCAAATACTGTACAGGTTACCCATTGTTCTTTCAATGAAAACTCTAACACTTAATTAACTGATTCATCTCTTTCAGTTTAAGAGATTAATCCCTTTAAGGGGATAATGGCAACTGAAGCATATTTAAAAAATAATTTTTAAAACCTGAAAGAAAACCACTTGTAAGTATCATAAACATTTCTGAACTTCTGACCTGAAAAAAATGATCAAGTTTTGCACATTTATTTGCAGATTGAGCAAAGCTTTCTACTTTTTTTCTGGACTCTGAGGCGGCGCTACTTCGCTCGGTAGAAATTGTTAGGTTATTGAAATAGAAATGTAACCATTCCCGTCTGGGTATTTACCTCCCAAAGACCCCGAAACCTGAATAAGATATATCAAAGGTGCTTGCAGAGCCTGTGATGCAGTCTTAACACGTCCCAGAGGGCCTAAAAGTACTGCGCTCACAAAGATCTGTGCCATTTTTTCCTTCAAGCCTCCTGCAATCATGGACGCAGTGACCTTGAAGGTTAATGGTTACATTTCTATTTCAGGGAACCAGGGTTATGATGATAACCTAACACTTCCTTTCAAGTACAAAATGTAGCCATTACCGTATGGATGAGTATACCAAAGCCGTCGCAAGGGTAATATTGCAGAATGACTGGAATGCTACAAGGCTAAGCCGAGAGCCTGCCTTGTGTGTTACCACATGGAACCTCTGTAAGAAGTGGGCGGGCCATGACTACATCACAGGCTATGCAAGCAGCTTTGATTGATCTTATTCAGGTTTCAGGGTCTTTAGGAGGTAAATACCCATCTGGTAATAGTTACATTTCATACTTTAACCTTGTGCTTCGTTGCAAGTCTACATGAAGTACTTTCTTGGAAAGGTAAACACAGCAATTGGACTTGGGGGGGGCGGGGGGGGGAACAGAGAAGAAAAAAAAAAGACTCTGGCATGATGCAAACACAGAAATGGGTGTCTTGTCAGGACAAAATAAAGCAATGAATTCTGTAAAAAAAAAATTAAAAAAGTTAATCCTACAATAAATAAATAGCCCTTGTAATGAGTTATTGAACAACACACTGCACTAGAAAAGTGCCAGAACTATCACGCTGGGTTTCTCACCTGCCTGGATGATGAGTTTTGCACATTCATTACAAGGGAACAAGGCAACGTAGATTGTGCATCCCTTCACATCAGCCGAGTTCTTGTTCATAATTGCGTTCAATTCTGCATGGCACACTGAAGGAAGAGATATTGAAAGTAGCACAAAGACATTTTAAATGACATTGCCAATATGCTCAACAAGAAAAAAGGCTTTAAAATTGTGTTGTTTTCTTTTTATTAGCAATAAGAACAAAAGGTTAGGGCATTATAAAACTATTTCAGATTTTTTTGGTTTGGTTTTGAAATAACATACAAAATGTACATAGCTGCACCGGCAAACCCACAAAAATCTGAAATAGTTTCAATTTCAGTGAGCCCCTTCTTAAGTGGTTCTTGGTCTTGTCAGGTAAGTGAATGCTGTAGCTGTGCCTGTCAGTGCAAGTCGTTACCACACTATTGTTAAAAGGTATCCGAGTGCTTCAAAAACAGCCCAAATTGGATTCAATTACTTTCAAAAGTCTCCTTTGTTTCGAGCTCCATACTGTAGGTTTACACACTTGCACTATCTGATAAAAGAGACTGCAGGACTGACTTATTAACCTTTATATTCCAATTTAGTAATTCTCCTCAAAGAAAACATGTTCTTGCTTTGTTATTCTAAATCAAGTCAGGTTATGCATGTTAAGCAATAGTTTTGACCCACTGCTATAAAAACACACACATTTCTGTTTTTAATGCAAGACTCTTCATGCCCGATTGCCTCAACTTTGACTTTAACAGGTGTACTCTCGGCAGCAAACAATGAACTGCCAGGTTGAGACCGGTTGAGTACCATGTCTTTCACATACTAGCATACAGTATGCCATGCTATTCAGTCTTTCATCTCTAATTAACTTGAGAGATGGCCGAGGAGATGGCATGGCAATATGTTAAGAAAATTATTTGTTTGGGACTGAGGTGCTAAAACAAAAAGTCGTATTTTTGGGGTTTTATTAATTGGGTAAAAAACAGGATTTGTGTCATTGTGGGTTAAAACATGGTTTAGCCTAGCTTGAAATGTGTTGCTCCTAAAATTACATTTACCGCATTGAACAGAACAATATCCAGCATGCTTCAGATTCCAATAGGAAGTTGTAGGCGCAAAGAAAATCACCTGGATCATGTCCTTATGTTAACACAGTAGTTTCACGACTGAACAGAAGGGTTAAACGAAGCAGCAAAACATCAAACAAACAAATCCTCTTATACTTTACCTTCTCAGATTCTCACTGTTACTGAACCCGTCTGTTCTAAAAGGATTGTTTTACACAGGCATCTGGTGTATAAAGAATGTGCCAAGTTTATCTTACAGAGATTTTTGACTCCAAGTAAGTGCTGGCACAGTTGTAGAAGATGCCCTCAACACCATGCCAGTACTGTGCCTGTAATCAGTCATGCTGAAATATGCTGCTGCACAGTCTAAACCGTGAATTATTTTTCCTATAACCCCCCCCCAAAAAAAAAAGGTTTTCATATAAAAAAGCTTAGAAAGACTTGTTGGCACTGGAATCTCAAATCAAGCTACATACTGAATGTGTGTGGAACCAGCGCCCTCTTCAGGTGAAACCCATTTTAAATTCTGTATTATAGGATTTTGCATGGTATGGTAGTAATGTCAATGTGTCCACAGTTAACATATTGTGGATTTAAAGAAAAAGATATACTTTATGCAATGGTGAATGTTGACCCTATTACAGTAAGTTAACAGGGTGCTAGTTGCATATGGGACTTGGGACTTTGTTGCTATGATGACACATTTGAAACTACCAAAACCTTACTTAGTTGGATTTTAAAACCCAAAGTGATAGTAAAGTTTTCTATTTTTTTTATTTTTTATATAAGTTGTGGTGCCTACCTAGGAGGATAACTGATTGACTGACCAACTGTTTGTGAAAATGCCATTTGCTGCATTCTCATGCTAGCCAATCAGTCAATTTCAGGCACAACTGAAAGTCTTTGGTTTAGGAGGTCTTCGATGACAGAGACAGGTGTATCTAAATGGTGCTGTAAACAGGGAAGATATTTATTTATTTAATTTATTTATTAAGAAAAACCTAGAATTTAGTTTTTAAAACCCAACTAAGTAAGGTTTTGGTAGTTTCAAAAGTGTCATCATAACAAAGAAGTCCCAAGTCCCATATGCAAGTTCATAACCCCTCAGCTCCAACTAGTGCCAGTGGAAGCACATACGGCTACTTTTTCCTCTAGATCAATCCTCAGAGAATGCAAAGTTGAAGAAATGGCCAGTTTGGATAGAACTACGTGGCACTTTAGCCTCACCAAAGTGGCCATAAGCAATGCTTGAATGCATGACAAATGCAACTTCAAAAATCTGCCAAAAACCCCAAATCCCCAGATACCATAATATTTCGCTTGATGCTTGTAGATCTCATCAACATCTATCCCCCCACGCAAGCTATTACGGCCTAAACTTGGTACAAATAGCAAAAATTCAAATTTCAAGGGGGTTTAATGACCAGTGGTGGGACTTGAAACCAAAAGTTTTTCACAGAATTTGGAAGACTGGTACCTAAGGGTCTTACAGCAATACTTGCATTTTAGGACCCACATCCCCTACAGGTTAAAGGATTAGGCTGATGTTTGAATAAAATGTGTCTGTTACCACCTCCCCAAAAAACTGCTTGTTCATTAAAATATTTTGTATATACTGTAAAGCCAGAAATATTTGCATTTTTTTATGCGTATGAAAAAAAGAAATACTGCAAATATATTTGGCACGAATATCAAATTCCACTAACAATACATACTTCATATATTGCAACAGGTAGCCAACATTTCTGGAGCAAAATAGGTTTTATGGGTGTGATTCTCCAAATATTTTGGTCGCAAATATTTATGGCTTTACAGTATTTGAATAGATTATCTATTTCACAGACACCAAGATATTTAGAAAATGGAATCATGAATACCAGTTCTTGGAGAGAAGTGTACTGTATATATAAAGATACAGATTAAGGCCACACATTTCGCCAGTCAGTTTGTTGCTGCCTCCTGTTCTATCACTCACTTTCTCAATCAATAGGGACAAGCAGGGAGACATGTCAGGTGTTAAGAGAAAACAAATTATTAGCATCTGTAGTATTGTAAGAACTTCACTTAAAACAATGTTTGGATTGCCATTGACATTTAAGTAATGCCCAGTAGTTTTTAATAATAACAACTAAAAATGCTTACCATATGGATACTTGGTGTCTAGCTTGTCAGTAGCTGTCCGAGCCCAGGGGAGAAGGTCATCATTGCAGCCGTTCGGCATCCCATTGTAGCCAATCCCAACTATTTTGTTTTCAGGGTTCACAATGCAAGCACCAACCTAAATAGAAATCCCCGACATTAGTTACCACTCCAGTCTTTACTTCAGCAATTCTTCAGGACCAACTGCTAGATCCCATTTAGCACCCCTTTTAAACATGTCAACACAACTATTTACAACTTTCTTTTCAATTGGGTTTGTTATTTTATTAATTCCTTTATGAAATGATCAACATCCGCTTTATTCACTTGTAAAATGTCTGACAAACATACGTTGTCGGTCACCTCCACATTTGCCCAAAATCATATGCTCTCAAAAGCCAGTGTTAAAGAAAGTGGTTACCAAGCATTATCACTTGGACTAGATAAATGGTTCACTACACATACAATTAAAGAACCAAGTGTGACATCCACTATATCCCTGTCACTGGATATGCATAGCCCTGCAAGAGGTAATGAACATTAACAGCTTTTAATGATCAACACTACGCCATCTGTACCTTTCAATTAAAATGTCCAAAATAGTGGATGGAAATAAGTTCACAAGAATCATAAATTAGAATTCACGCCATGAAAATACCATTATTTTCCTGGCGTGGTTACAACAAACTATGAGCGTAATATATATATATATATATATATATATATATATATATATATATATATATATATATATATATATATATATATATATATATATATATATATACACATACAGTGCCTTGCATAAGTATTCACCCCCCTTGGACTTTTCCACATTTTGTAGTGTCATAACCTGGAATTAAAATGGATTTAATTGGGATTTTTACCATTTGATTTACACAACATACTTAACACTTTGAAGGTGCAATATATTTTTTATTGTGACACAAAAGTTAATTAAACATTTAGTTAAAAAAGACATTTGTTGGTTGCATAAGTATTCACCCCCCTGAGTCAATACTTGGTAGAGTCAATACTTGGTACAGCTGTGAGTCTTTTTGGGTAAGTCTCTACCAGCTTTGCACATCTGGATCCTGCAATTTTTGCCCATTCTTCTTGCCAAAATTGCTCAAGCTCTGTCAAGTTGGATGGGGACCGTTGGTGAACAGCAATTTTCAAGTCTTGCCACAGATTCTCAATCGGATTGAGATCTGGGCTTTGACTCTGGGCCATTCTGACATTCAGGTTCTTGTTTTTAAACCACTCCAGTGTAGCTTTGGCTGTGTGTTTAGGGTCATTGTCCTGCTGGAAGGTGAGCCTCCGCCCCAGTCCCAGGTCTCTTGCAGACTGAAACAGGTTTTCCTCTAGAATTTCCCTGTATTTGGCTCCATCCATCTTGTCCTCAATCCTGACCAGTTTCCCAGTCCCTGCCGATGAAAAGCATCCCCATAACATGATGCTGCCACCACCATGCTTCACCGTGGGGATGGTGTTCTCAGGGTGATGAGCAGTGTTGGCTTTGCGCCACACATAGCGTTTTGCGCTAATGCTAAAAAGTTCAATTTTGGTCTCATCAGACCAGAGAACCTTTTTCCACATGTTTGCTGAGGTTTTTTTTCAGCAATGGCTTTCTTCTCACCACTCTTCCGTAAAGCCCAGCTTTGTGGAGTGTCCGGGTTATAGTTGTCCCATGGACGGTTTCTCCCATCTCTCCAGCTCCTTCAGAGTTACCATTGGCCTCTTGGTTGCTTCTCTGACTAATGCCCTCCTTACCTGGTCACCGAGTTTTGGTGGACGGCCTTCTCTAGGCAGAGTCGCAGTTGTGCCATATTCTTTCCATTTTTTAACAATGGATTTAACGGTGCTCCGGGGGATGTTCAAAGTTTGGGATATTTTTTTATAACCCAACCCTGATTGGTGCGTCTCCAGAACTTTATCCCTGACTTGTTTGGATAGCTCCTTGGTCTTCATGATGCTGTTTGTTTAGATATGCTCTCTAACAAACTCTGGGGCCTTCCAGAAACAGGTGTATTTAATCTGAGATCATGTGACACTTTAATTGCACACAGGTGGACTTCATTCAACTAATTATGTGACTTCTGAAGGCAATTGGTTGCACCAGAGCTTATTTAGGGGTGTCACAGCAAAGGGGGTGAATACTTATGCAATCAAGACTTTTCAGTTTTTTATTTGTAAATAATTTTGAAAAATATGTAGATTTTTTCCCCACTTTGACATTATGGACTATTTTGTGTAGATCAGTGACAAAAAATCCTAATTAAATCCACTTTAATTCCAGGTTGTAACACTACAAAATGTGGAAAAGTCCAAGGGGGGTGAATACTTATGCAAGGCACAGTATTATATATATATATATATATATATATATATATATATATATATATATATATATATATATATATAGATAGAGAGTAGTCTGGACTGTCACAGCTCTTCAAAATGGTGGAATCCAGGGATACTGAGACATGTAGCTGGTCAACTGGTGTGACCCCTTCTGTTCCTGACTGTGGGAAAGTTATCAAACCACAGGTTTGTGCACAAGACGCCCTGAACAAGGTCTTGCAAGGTTAACCACACCACAATATGGCGCCGAGGAATTACCAGTCCACTGCACATGGGCTAAATATACACTGCAGGACAACTGGAGTCACCATAAGTGAACAAACTGAGAGAATCTGATTTAAGGTAAAAAAGATGAGCTACAGTTTCTCTGGCAGCTGACATTGGGCACCTGTTTTGTTAACCGATGACCCAAGATTAAAATCTGTCCACTAATGATCGACGAGTATGGAGAGGCTGAAAAGAATTGCTCAGTTCAACAACGTTGAATAAGATCGTTTTGGATGTGGAGAGGCATTGGCATTGGAGGTCACACAGATCGTATTTTGCTTCCATGGGGCGGATTTACAGCTCTACGGTACACCGAGACAGTCTAGGAGCCTGACGGAAGACCATTTGCTGGTGCAATTAGGCCAGTTTCAAAATAGGCATTTTGATTTCCATTGGTCTTGTGTTCAGGTGTGCATTATTGATAGTGTCAAAAGAGTGCTCCCTTAAAATACTCACGATGGATTCTTCGTTAGCTGTGTTTTGGAAAAATTCAAAAACTATTTAAAAATATATATATATATATATATATATATATATATATATATATATATATATATATATATATATATATATATATATACACAGTACTGTGCAAAAGTTTTAGGCAGGTGTGAAAAAATGCTGTAAAGTAAGAATGCTTTCAAAATAGACATGTTAATAGATTATATTTATCAATTAACTAAATGCAAACTGAGTGAACAGAAGAAAAATCTAAATCAAATCCATATTTGGTGTGACCACCCTTTGCCTTCAAAACAGCATCAAGCATCAATTCTTCTAGGTACACTTGCACACAGTTTTTGAAGGAACTTCGGCAGGTTGGTTGGCCCAAACATCTTGGAGAACTAACCACAGTTCTTCTGTGGATTTAGGCAGCCTCAGTTGCTTCTCTCTCTTCATGTAATCCCAGACAGACTCGATGATGTTGAGATCAGGGCTCTGTGGGGGCCATACCATCACTTCCAGGACTCCTTGTTCTTCTTTACGCTGAAGATAGTTCTTAATGACTTTCGCTGTATGTTTGGGGTCGTTGTCATGCTGCAGAATAAATTTGGGGCCAATCAGATGCCTCCCTGATGGTATTATATAATGGATAAGTATCTGCCTGTACTTCTCAGCATTGAGGAGACCATTAATTCTGACCAAATCCCCAACTCCATTTGCAGAAATGCAGCACCAAACTTGCAAGGAACCTCCACCATGCTTCACTGTTGCCTGCAGACACTCATTCGTGTACGCTCTCCAGCCCTTGGCGAACAAACTGCCTTCTGCTACAGCCAAATATTTCAAATTTTGACTCATCAGTCCAGAGCACCTGCTGCCATTTTTCTGCACCCCAGTTCCTGTGTTTTCGTGCATAGTTGAGTCGCTTGGCCTTGTTTCCATGTCGGAGGTATGGCTTTTTGGCCACAAGTCTTCCATGAAGGCAACTTCTGACCAGACTTCTCCGGACAGTAGAAGGGTGTACCAGGGTCCCACTGTTTTCTGCCAGTTCTGAGCTGATGGCACTGCTGGACATCTTCCGATTGCGAAGGAAGTAAGCATGATGTGTCTTTCATCTGCTGCAGTAAGTTTCCTTGGTCGACCACTGCGACTCACGGTCCTCAAGCGTTGCCCGTTTCTTTGTGCTTCTTCAAAAGAGCTTGGACAGCACATCTGGAAACCCCTGTCTGCCTTGAAATTTCTGCCTGGGAGAGACCTTGCTGATGCAGTATAACTACCTTGTCTCTTGTTGCTGTGCTCAGTCTTGCCATGGTGTATGACTTTTGACAGTAAACTGTCTTCAGCAACCTCACCTTGTTAGCTGAGTTTGGCTGTTCCTCACCCAGTTTTATTCCTCCTACACAGCGGTTTCTGTTTCAGTTAATGATTGTGTTTCAACCTACATATTGAATTGATGATCATTAGCACCTGTTTGGTATAATTGTTTAATCATACACCTGACTATATGCCTACAAAATCCCTGACTTTGTGCAAGTGTACCTAGAAGAATTGATGCTGTTTTGAAGGCAAAGGGTTGTCACACCAAATATGGATTTGATTTAGATTTTTCTTCCGTTCACTCACTTTGCATTTAGTTAATTGATAAATCTAATCTATTAACATGTCTATTTTTGAAAGCATTCTTACTTTACAGCATTTTTTCACTCCTGCCTAAAACTTTTGCACAGTACTGTATATATATATATATATATATATATATATATATATATATATATATATATATATATATATATATATATATATATATACACACACACACACACACATACAGTGCCGTGAAAAAGTATTTGCCCTGTCTGGTTTTCTGCATTTTTGCACATTTTTTACATTGTATTTGGTCAGATTTTTTGGTGGGTTGTAGTAGTATACAGAGGGATTCTGAGAGAAAAAATGACAAAGTTTGGTACTTCTTTCATTTGTTTGGTGTGCAAGGTAAGCAAACATGGAATCTTCAGGTGTGAAAAAGTTATTGCCCATAATTAGGGTTAGCTGTTTGAGTACTTTAGTTAACAACCAGGCCTGATTTGGGCCAGCCCTGCCCAATATAAATCTGACTAACTTTGGCCCTTACCATCAGAGTGAAGTTGTCAGCACACAGACCCCGAGGCTCAGGATGTAGGATAAGAAAACTGAATTTAATTTATTTTAAAAGGTACACATATCAGGTTTTTGTTATGACGTTATTCATTTTAAAACCAGCTGTGAAGCTTTTTTTGAGTGTGCTGAAAGTAAGTAAAATACAAATTTGTTTTCTGATATTAACACGGTTGCCTTTTAGTGTATTTGTACGTGTTTTTATTTATTCTTTTTTTTTGTATTAACAGTATTTTGTGCATTTCAGTCTTTCAATGAATATTCATTGTTTGCTCCTTTTCCAGCGTTCTTATTTATCAATGTACACATTACAAAATTTTTGCTTTGATTTTGTGATAAAACTGGTACTTGTACTGATTTTATTGTTAATCTTTAAACAGTTTGAAGCATTTTTGAGTGTGTTGTGGGCCAACAGTATGAACTTATTTTTCGTATTAAACACAGTATTTCATTTGGCTGTCTTGCAATGAAGATTCGTTGGTGGTTAATTTTTCATCGATTGTCCATGCTTACCAATGTACACGTTTTAAGGGTGAACAAAAAATAAATGTGTTAATAAAAGCATGATACTTATTGCTTTTATTAATTTTAAAACCATGTTTGTTTGTTTGTTTATTGTGCTGCAAGCCTACCTCAATACATGCTTGTGTTTCAATATTTACAGGGCTGTCTTTAGTGGATTTTACTGTTTTTATTATTACAATACAAACTGTTATTACCCACTGACACAATCTTTAATGACATTGCTGGAATGTTGTAATTTACTTATGTCGTTTCTATACTGTTGTGTACAGGCAGCTTTTTCATGATTGCATCTGTATTTGCAGATGTTAGTGATCTTCCGTAATAAACGTCAGTCTCAAATAGGCGGCGGGGCTACTGGCAAATATTATAAATAAAACGCCACACACACACAGAGCAGTTAAAACAAACTTTAAATATTTTATATATATTTGAAATTTCCAGCATATCATGAAATAAAGTGAACATTGTATTTTTATCTTGCTCTTAATTGTATTATTACTTGTACTGTGATTCTTGAAATGTATTTTTGTTTACGACTAAGTCGCCCTCAATAAGGGTGTCTGCTAAAAAAAACTACAACAACGAAAAATGTATTTCAAGAATACAAATCACCTGCAGTTTCTCTGTTTTTGTTTTTTTTTGTATAGTGCCCCAGTACTGAAGAGGATATCTTTCTGATTCATTTCAGTGGCACTTCTCCATTAATTACACACACTTGTTTTAAATCTTACATTTAAAGCCATCAGATGTCACATTTATGCAAATTGAAAAATCTGCATCTAAATGACACTCCATGCAGCTTGCTTTCTGACTATTGGAGCCAGAGGGCAATTCAATATTGAACCCACCAGAACAACTTTCTATTCCCTAAATTCTGCTCTTCCCTAAACAAATGCACAAAATAGTTGCCCTTGAATGGCTAACAAAATTATTGAATTCCAGCACCTTCAATGCAAAGGTTTCATATTTCCCTGTATTTCAGAGCCACAAGTTACGTTAAGTGTGTATTAGAGTTTTTAAATGGTGTTTTGCTTGTACAGTAGTAAAATTGCTGAACAAAAAAAATTAAAAAATACATTTTACACTAGACAAACCCATGAGCCACAGGAAAAGCAAACTTTGAAACTTTAAACATTCAGTTTATCATTCCCACCCCTATCACTTCTGATTGGCTAGCTGTTGAAAAAGCTGATGTATTGGGTACAAAGAAACCCAGAAATGGATGCCAAGAGAGCCTCTGGTAAGGCACAGACTAATCTTTTAAGCTTCAGGTATTATTTACGTTTTCTGTAAATTAGCAAATAAGTGATACTGCTTTTTAATACATGAACCTGACATTTAAATACAGCAAGTTAAAAAATAAAACACACACACCATAGATCGCTAAGGTATTTGCGGATTAGAATTTATTTATATAAACATTTCTGAGTCTACTTTGTGGTCAAGTGTGTACTTTTTGGGATGTTTAAAAAAACTTGAAGTTTACTGTTTAGAAGCATTCAAGACAAACGTTCCCTGGCAAAGAATCGAATGATATTTTTTTCTTTCGATTTTAGTGTTGCTAACCTAGTTTGCCATGTAACATATTTACATATTTTTTAGATTTAAAATAACTTTTTTGTTTTTTTAACTGGATTTGAACAGGTTATTTGTGAAACTATTAAAACATGAAGATTGACAAATGTTTGTAATGATAGAAATGAAATGCTTATATGCGAGATTATCTGTACAATATTTTATTTAAAATACAATACTGTAAATCTCATGGAAATGTGTTTATGTATTAATTCATGTATGTATTTATTTTTCAGTGAGAGTAGTGCAGGGAAAAGAATGTTTGCCCCCCACCCCACAAAAAAAAAAAAGAAAAATCATCAGGCTATGAAACCAGTTAGCCATCATGGGAAAATGCTAGATGAGGAAAAACAGCTGTACACTGTTGTACAGTTTTAAAAAAATAGAATATATAATAGATATACAGTACTGTGCAAAAGTTTTAGGCAGGTGTGAAAAAATGTTGTAAAGTAAGAATGCTTTCAAAAATAGACATGTTAATAGATTATATTTATCAATTAACTAAATGCAAAGTGAGTGAACAGAAGAAAAATCTAAATCAAATCAATATTTGGTGTGACCACCCTTTGCCTTCAAAACAGCATCAATTCTTCTAGGTACACTTGCACAAAGTCAGGGATTTTGTAGGCATATAATCAGGTGTATGATTAAACAATTATACCAAACAGGTGCTAATGATCATCAATTCAATATGTAGGTTGAAACACAATCATTAACTGAAACAGAAACAGCTGTGTAGGAGGAATAAAACTGGGTGAGGAACAGCCAAACTCAGCTAACAAGGTCATCAGATTCCCTATTGCAGCAATGCCAAAGTGAATAAACCTGCTTTGGCCCCTCACTGTGCTGCATAAACAATCGTGCTCATCTGCAACATGAAACAGCTACCAATTTCCTTTCTTCATAAGGACAAAGAGAAACCTTTTTTTATTGCTTCTAGTTATGATCAAACTGAAATAAAACATGTTTTTTCTTCTTCACCCTACTTTCTTGAAAGTCAGGCAAGTTTTAGAAGTTCTTGCATAAAAAACAAAGACTCATTTTTACTTCTTACTTTCAAAAACTTTTTGGCTGTTCCTTTTCCAAAGTCCCCTTAGCAGGTGCTTGGTATCCCACTGCCTCAGAGACTCATGCTGAGAAAGGCTTTAATTAGAGGCGCTAAAGATTTCCCACAGCAAGCATCTCTCAGTACACTTGCTGTCTCTTGCTTTCTGGTTTTGGCTTATTGTAGCAGAGCAGTGCCAAATAACAGAAAAACTCTCAGTAGTAGAATATGTAGTAAAGCTTTAAGACACGTGTGTGTATATATAAATTACACAGTGCTCACCCGTTATAACGCGCTTCGTTATAGTGCAGAATCGGTTATAACACAGTAGGGTCGTGGCTACCATTTGCTCCATAATGCCGTTACAGTAGCCCTTTATACTCAAGTTATAAGGCTTAAACACAAATAGCATGTGGAATATATTTGACTTTATTAATGATTCAATGGAATCAACCAAAATTACACATTTCTCAAATTATAAATTTATTTCCAAAAAAAAAATGAAGTGTCACAATTATTGGCACCCTTGTTTTCAGTACTTTGTGCACCCTCCCTTGCAAGGATAACGGCACTGTCTTTTTCTATAATGTTTAATGAGATTGGAGAACACATTTGGAGGGATCTTAGACCATTCCTCCATACAGAATCTTTCCAGATCATTGATATCCTTCGGTATGGACTGCCCTCTTCAATGCACAGGTTTTAAATGGGGTTCAAGTCTGGAGACTGAGATGGCCATTGCAAAATGTTGATTTTGTGGTCAATTAACCATTTCTTTGTGGATTTTGATGTGTGCTTGGTGTCACTGTCTTGCTGGAAGATCCACTTGCGGCCAAGTTTCAGCCTCCTGGCAGAGGCAACCAGGTTTTGGCTAAAATGTCTTGGTACTGGGTAGAGTTCATGATGCCGTTGACCTTAACAAGGGCCCCAGGACCAGTGGAAGCAAAACAGCCCCATAACATCAAAGATCCACCACCATATTTTACAGTAGGTATGAGGTTCTTTTCTGTACACGACACCAAACCCACCGCTGGTGTGCGTGGCCAAAGAGCTCTATTTTCGTATCATCTGACCATAGCACCCGGTTCCAATTGAAGTGCCAATGCCGTTTAGCAAACTCCAGGCACTTACGTTTGCTGGTTGCTCTCAGTAAAGGCTTTTTTCTGGCAATCCTTCCAAATAGCCTATTGGCATGGAGGTGGCGTCTAATTGTAGATTTGGAGACTTGGTGACCCCAAGATGCAACCAAGTTCTGTAATTCCCCAACTGTGGCCCTTAGATTTCCCTTTGCCTCCCGAACCATCTGCCTCACTGTGCGTGGGGGCAAGATATACTTGTGTCCTCTACCAAGCAAGTTTACCACTGTTACAGTGGTTTTGAACTTCTTAATTATTGCCCTAATATTGGTAAGTGGCATATTTAGTTTTTTAGCTATTGTTTTGTACCCATTGCCTGATTTATGAAGGTCAACAACCATTTGTCTCTTCATTTGTGAGTTTTTTGCCCTTCCCCGTGGTGATGGATGACAAATGGATTTCATATGCGTGTTACCTCATTTTTATACCCCAGTAAAACAGGAAGCCATGGAAGGCCACAATACAGTTCCTTAAGAATGAGTTGAACTTAAAGAAGTAGAATGTTAATACAGATTTAATTGTTTGATTTTATTTATAAGAATCTTTAGGGGTGCCAATAACTGCCATCTATCTTTTTGAGAAAAAAATGTATTACTTGTTAATAAAAAACTCTGAGCAATTGTATTAGAATAAAAGAATATAGAATATATTTGAGCATAAAATATAGCTCATTACCTGTGTTCATTTTGTACAGCCTTTTTTTGCTAATTTTTATCAAGGGTGCCAATAATTTTGGAGGTGACTGTATATATGTGTGTATATATATATATATATATATATATATATATATATATATATATATATATATATATATATATATATATATATATACAGTACTGTGCAAACGTTTTAGGCAGGTGTGAAAAATGCTGTAAAGTAAGAATGCTTTCAAAAATAGACATGTTAATAGATTATATTTATCAATTAACTAAATGCAAAGTGAGTGAACAGAAGAAAAATCTAAATCAAATCCATATTTGGTGTGACCACCCTTTGCCTTCAAAACAGCATCAATTCTTCTAGGTACACTTGCACAAAGTCAGGGATTTTGTAGGCATATAGTCAGGTGTATGATTAAACAATTATACCAAACAGGTGCTAATGATCATCAATTCAATATGTAGGTTGAAACACAATCATTAACTGAAACAGAAACAGCTGTGTAGGAGGAATAAAACTGGGTGAGGAACAGCCAAACTCAGCTAACAAGGTGAGGTTGCTGAAGACAGTTTACTGTCAAAAGTCATACACCATGGCAAGACTGAGCACAGCAACAAGGCACAAGGTAGTTATACTGCATCAGCAAAGTCTCTCCCAGGCAGAAATTTCAAGGCAGACAGGGGTTTCCAGATGTGCTGTCCAAGCACTTTTGAAGAAGCACAAAGAAACGGGCAACGTTGAGGACCGTAGACGCAGTGGTCGGCCAAGGAAACTTATTGCAGCAGATGAAAGACACATCATGCTTACTTCCCTTCGCAATCGGAAGATGTCCAGCAGTGCCATCAGCTCAGAACTCAGAAAACAGTGGGACCCTGGTACACCCATCTACTGTCCGGAGAAGTCTGGTCAGAAGTGGCCTTCATGGAAGACTTGCGGCCAAAAAGCCATACCTCTGACGTGGAAACAAGGCCAAGCGACTCAACTCTGCATGAAAACACAGGAACTGGGGTGCAGAAAAATGGCAGCAGGTGCTCTGGATTGATGAGTCAAAATTTGAAATATTTGGCTGTAGCAGAAGGCAGTTTGTTCGCCGAAGGGCTGGAGGAGAGCGTACATGAATGAGTGTCTGCAGGCAACAGTGAAGCATGGTGGAGGTTCCTTGCAAGTTTGGGGCTGCATTTCTGCAAATGGAGTTGGGGATTTGGTCAGAATTAATGGTCTCCTCAATGCTGAGAAGTACAGGCAGATACTTATCCATCATGCAAAACCATCAGGGAGGCATCTGATTGGCCCCAAATTTATTCTGCAGCATGACAACGACCCCAAACATACAGCGAAAGTCATTAAGAACTATCTTCAGCGTAAAGAAGAACAAGGAGTCCTGGAAGTGATGGTATGGCCCCACAGAGCCCTGATCTCAACATCATCGAGTCTGTCTGGGATTACATGAAGAGAGAGAAGCAACTGAGGCTGCCTAAATCCACAGAAGAACTGTGGTTAGTTCTCCAAGATGTTTGGGCCAACCTACCTGCCGAGTTCCTTCAAAAACTGTGTGCAAGTGTACCTAGAAGAATTGATGCTTGATGCTGTTTTGAAGGCAAAGGGTGGTCACACCAAATATGGATTTGATTTAGATTTTTCTTCTGTTCACTCACTTTGCATTTAGTTAATTGATAAATATAATCTATTAACATGTCTATTTTTGAAAGCATTCTTACTTTTTACAGCATTTTTTCACAGCTGCCTAAAACTTTTGCACAGTACTGTATATATATAGATTTTGAGTTTCAGTGTTTTAAAATAAAATATCAAACAGAATGGAATTTCAATGTATCATTTGTAATTCAGTAATATGAGAGAATTGGTCAGGGGTCTGAATACTTTTGCAAGGCACTATATATATATATATATATATATATATATATATATATATATATATACATATATATGCAAAAGTTTTAGGCAGGTGTGAAAAAATGCTGTAAAGTAAGAATGCTTTCAAAAATAGACATGTTAATAGATTATATTTATCAATTAACTAAATGCAAAGTGAGTGAACAGAAGAAAAATCTAAATCAAATCCATATTTGGTGTGACAACCCTTTGCCTTCAAAACAGCATCAATTCTTCTAGGTACACTTGCACAAAGTCAGGGATTTTGTAGGCATATAGTCAGGTGTATGATTAAACAATTATACCAAACAGGTGCTAATGATCATCAATTCAATATGTAGGTTGAAACACAATCATTAACTGAAACAGAAACAGCTGTGTAGGAGGAATAAAACTGGGTGAGGAACAGCCAAACTCAGCTAACAAGGTGAGGTTGCTGAAGACAGTTTACTGTCAAAAGTCATACACCATGGCAAGACTGAGCACAGCAACAAGACACAAGGTAGTTATACTGCATCAGCAAGGTCTCTCCCAGGCAGAAATTTCAAGGCAGACAGGGGTTTCCAGATGTGCTGTCCAAGCTCTTTTGAAGAAGCACAAAGAAACGGGCAACGTTGAGGACCGTGACGCAGTGGTCGGCCAAGGAAACTTACTGCAGCAGATGAAAGACACATCATGCTTACTTCCCTTCCAATCGGAAGATGTCCAGCAGTGCCATCAGCTCAGAACTGGCAGAAAACAATGGGACCCTGGTACACCCATCTACTGTCCGGAGAAGTCTGGTCAGAAGTGGCCTTCATGGAAGACTTGCGCCAAAAGCCATACCTCTGGCGTGGAAACAAGGCCAAGCGACTCAACTCTGCACGAAAACACAGGAACTGGGGTGCAGAAAAATGGCAGCAGGTGCTCTGGATTGATGAGTCAAAATTTGAAATATTTGGCTGTAGCAGAAGGCAGTTTGTTCGCCGAAGGGCTGGAGGAGAGCGTACATGAATGAGTGTCTGCAGGCAACAGTGAAGCATGGTGGAGGTTCCTTGCAAGTTTGGGGCTGCATTTCTGCAAATGGAGTTGGGGATTTGGTCAGAATTAATGGTCTCCTCAATGCTGAGAAGTACAGGCAGATACTTATCCATCATGCAAAACCATCAGGGAGGCATCTGATTGGCCCCAAATTTATTCTGCAGCATGACAACGACCCCAAACATACAGCGAAAGTCATTAAGAACTATCTTCAGCGTAAAGAAGAACAAGGAGTCCTGGAAGTGATGGTATGGCCCCACAGAGCCCTGATCTCAACATCATCGAAGTCTGTCTGGGATTACATGAAGAGAGAGAAGCAACTGAGGCTGCCTAAATCCACAGAAGAACTGTGGTTAGTTCTCCAAGATGTTTGGGCCAACCTACCTGCCGAGTTCCTTCAAAAACTGTGTGCAAGTGTACCTAGAAGAATTGATGCTTGATGCTGTTTTGAAGGCAAAGGGTGGTCACACCAAATATGGATTTGATTTAGATTTTTTCTGTTCACTCACTTTGCATTTAGTTAATTGATAAATATAATCTATTAACATGTCTATTTTTGAAAGCATTCTTACTTTACAGCGTTTTTCACACCTGCCTAAAACTTTTGCACAGTACTATATATATATATATATATATATATATATATATATATATATATATATATATATATATATACACACACACATAATATATACACACACACACACACACACACACACAGTATATCTATGATCTAAATTTTTAAATGTCTTCTTGACAGCACAGAGGAGCGAGACCTAAGCAAAACGTTTGTCATAGAAATGGTAGTAGAGCATTTTAGGGCCTTTCAAAAGCTATGTTTTCTTTTTGATTTACTTATTAGCCAGGCGAGTAAACAAACTGCTCCCACTCTTTATCTGAGAGAAAGTGTTTTAGTAAAATACAAATGCATGCAATAAACAGAGCGCCTGCTTATTTTGATAGATTGTTAATTAGGTGTCATTTAATCGAATAAAGTTTGCACCACATTTGCTTTGTTTATTGCATTTGTTTATTTTTCCCAAAATGCTCAAGATCAATTATATTTTCATTTTTGCTTAAGGAATGCCTTGTGTCCTCTCAATTTGCATAGTATGTATATTGTATCTGTTTATTATCCCATATGTATTCTTAAATCATTTATACTGTAACTTCTGCATAATGAGGTCATTACTGTTTCAGGTGGAGCAGAGTTGTGCCTGTACATGGCAGAGATGATGCAGGGATCAAAATGTACCTGCTTATCTCAATAAAAGTAATGTTGGCTTTTCTTTGTTTATTATAATTTGTTAATTTTGCAAACGCCTTTATCCAAGGCGACTTGCAGAGACTAGGGTGTGTGAACTATGCATTTGTATTACATAATGTATCTAATAAAACAAAATGTACAGTCTGCTCTAGTTTACCTGCCCCAGTAGTGGGGAAAAAAAATACTGTACTGTATTTAAATGGTATTTCACGCAGTAAAAAACGCATAATAGCCTGCAATACTGAAATCTAGAGTAATGAAAAAAAACATAAAAGACTGCAGCATTAATTATACTTAAAGTGCAAATGCACTTATGAAAAGCAGTAACTTTGTTCAGTTAGTAAAGCAAACACATATCTGTAGGCTAATTACATATTTCAGTAGTCACTGACATGCATATTCCTTGCCACTTCCCGTTTGTTTTTAACCCTGCACGTGTCTCGGGACGGATAAATGATAGTTAATAAGTAATATAGTGTTAGTGTAACAAAAAAATAAATACAGAGTATGTCGCATTTTAGAATACAATGAATCTGTTACAGCACTGACTGACAGCTTACCGAGTGACAGATTAATGAGATAAATGGGTGCGGACTGTAAATATAGTAGAACGATCAGCATTAGAAAATGTTAGGGTACATAAGTACTGTAGGGATATCCCAAAAAAATGTAAAACCTGCAAGGCGATGAAATGACTAAATGTGTTGTCATAGGGGTATCTTTCTAAAAAGATACCTGGAGCTGAAACATTTCAAACGACTCTGTGATCTTTAAAAGAACCTGCATCCCATCCATAGGTATACTCGTGAGACAGAGCCATGAGTTAGTTACACAGGCCTTTCCGAATAGAGGAAAGTCTGATCGATCACAGAAACCCATTCTGTATTCTGTTAATACAACAGGCCAGGTTTGATGGATTAGGTTTTGAAGTGCTGAGTTGTTTAGATGATTGAAAATGGCAGTTGAACTACGAAGTTCTAATCCCACATTCTGAATTGAATTAATACGCTCTCCAATATTTAAGTACTTGGCCAACAAAAGAAAAAGGTTCACTAATGTTCAGAAACATGTGAAAGCGTCTACACTGTTAGACACTAGAGGGAATTGTGCATGTTGGCTTAAAATCTTGCACTAGCCCACTGTTTCTGTATAGTAAACCATTCACCAAGGCACATTGTGACTCCATGTAGCGCAGAGCAGCCTCAGAAGAGTACACCGAGTTTTAATTTTTTACTTGGTATAAACAGCAAGTAAATACAACCAAAGTTGCTTGTTTATCAGCGCCGCTCTGAAAGTTGTTGGTTCAGCTATACCTATTTTAAAAACTTCAATATTGCCTACTGTCACATACTGTACACACTCTTATCCTGAATGAGTCACTCACATGGTTTAGGGGCCATCATGGCCAAGAGCTAAAGAACAAAGCCTATGAAGAATGGAGCTAATACTTACTAGAAAGAAAGTAGGAAATCTCATTCTGGTAGCTTTAGTACCCCAGTTATAGCAAGATAACCACTGATAAGCTATTTTGTTTTTTAAATGAAGGACCTGGTTAGAACAATGTCTTGTAATGGAATAAACTCTGAAAGCCAAGGCTGCCTGGCCCCAATTTAAAAAGAACTGCGGTATACCCTGAAGTAAAAAAAGAAGGAAGCCATGTGGAGTATTAGAGGAGTTACTAAATGTTCTTGCTTTAGTACTGTAAGGCATGAAAGGGTATGCATGGGTTGTGCTGGATATTGTCAAAAAAATATACTTTGTAGAAAGTATCTTATTGAACTGCAAAAATGAATAATATCTAACGATTCTTACCTTGAACTGTAGATGGCGCTAATCCCCATTTCTAAGTATGTACTGTACAGTGGCCAATGTTATTTTCACTCCATTTCCCAGTTACAAAAAAAAAAAATGTTGATTGAGAACTAGAATTAAACTTTATATGAAAACTTGAACATGTTATAAATATAACTAAAATTCTTCAGAAAATAAACATATATACTGTCCAGGAAATCAAAGTTAGGGACAACAGACAAGTATCGCTTGGCCAGTTTTGCGATGTTGGGAAAGCGTGACTCTGCAGACCTCCAAAAAGCAGTCAGAGAAAGATCATTGCTGCATTCCATTGCATAAAAGCGGTAGCCTTTCAATACAATTTTACAATCCTGGGTGAACCCTGGTATGGAATCCAACGGGAGGGTATCCAAGTTTAAATTGTGCACTTGTACAGGATCAAACACTCTTACTGCCTTAAGGAACTGGTGTGCTGGCTGGGTGAAACGGGGTGTTCAGTTTATCTGAAACTTAAGTGAATGTTTGAATGCATTGGCTTTGAATCGCTGCGTTGTTGCTGTGTTGCTCCCCTTTAAGTGCTTGGTAACTGTTAATTACATCAACAACTTTGTTGTATGCTTGATGAACACGAATTTCACCACTTTCAAACAATTCGGTTAAATTCACAAGCTCTTTCCCGTACCGAGCGATTAGGTCGAGTTGTATCTGTATGTTTTCAGAACTGTCAAGTAGACGTTTCAGCTCATTTAAAGCTGCTGTGTTTGGGGTAATTTTGATTCCCTCGGTCACAAAAGTCAGGTAGAACTTAAGGTACTGTGCATGGTATTCAGCGGCGGCATAGCAGTTCCCCCATCTCGTTTTAACTGGTTCAGGTGGCAGTTTAGCAGGAAGATCTGAACCCAGAGCTTGGACGGCGCTTTGCAGATGCTGTTTAAAACGTAACTGTCTGCTCGGACAATGTTTAAAAACTTTTTTGACACTCGACGAGTCTGTCAACCTCTGGGAAATTCCTCCTCAAAATATGACTGGCAAGAGCTACAATGTGCGCATTACAGGTAAGATGAACCGAGTTAGGCAGTAATCCCTGAAGTACTTAATTGTATGCCTTGGACATGTAGGACATCAAAGTCCACCTCAAACTTATCCAGACACTTCACAATAGCCTGTACAACTGTATTGTAATTAACAGCCTGTAGGTAAACTGTATCAGCGAGGACAACTTTCAATTCAGAGTCAGATACACTATTTAGTCCTTGCAAATCAAACACCACATGTAACACACACTGATCTTGGGCATCAGTTGATTCGTCAGTGACTACAGACAAACAGCCAGACTGCTTTAACAATTCCTTAATTTCCTGCTTGTGACACTCGGCAACTTTGGGTAAATATTCACATCTCAGCTGGGTTGATGATGGAATCACACCACCATTTGTTACATTCTGTCTCAAAAAATCACGTAACTTTTGGTTGTCTAGCTTTTCAAGGGGGATATTTGCACAAACGCCTCTGTCAGATCAAAATTTAGGGTTTCGTGCTTCTCGGTTTTCAGTGGACTTTTGAAACAAAAAAAAGTTTCTGTAGCTTGTTTCTTAGCCAGAGCTGCAGTTGCTGTACTGGATTCGATTTCGGCCTCTCTTTCGATGGATACTGGAATTCAGATGCCGGTCAAAAGACGATTTTCTGTAGTGATCTACAGTAATATTACAGGAGGTACAGAAGAGCTTACCTCCGTCGCTATGTAACACTCCTGGATACTGCATTGCTCGATCAGCTGCAGATGTTTTTTTCTTTCTTTGAGACATCGATTTTGTTATTAGTGTACAGTGCTAGCTGCCTAGAAGTCGCATAACAAGAATGATGCTCTACGCTGCACTTCATGGTCACATGACAAGAACGACTTTTCTAAGCAGCACTACACCTACAGAATAGCGCAATATGTACTGTAACTGCAGAGCTTATAGTTAAGGTGTGTATGAAACAACATATACTTAATATGAATAGAAAAAAAATCTCAGTACATTTTTCAAAAAAATAAAAACAAAAAAAATCACGGTGTTGATCTAATTTCACGATTTCCACGCAGTCCGCGAAATCGCAATTTTCTCAGGGCCCTATTTATAACTATCATTTTTGCGATTCTGGCTATTAAACGCCGTTATGATATTTAATTAATATATTTAGGAAGACAAAAAACACACGATTTACAATGGAAGAGTAATTAACATTTTAAATCCAAAATGGGTCAAATTAACCCGAATGGCGGTTCTAGTGTTAAAAAGGAAACACCCATTTGTAATGGTTAATATAACCTACTAGAAAGGGAACTGGCTTTTCCTGCATTTTTTTAAAAACGCAAGCCTGTGAAAGTGAGAGTATATCTGTACATTTGTTTTAAGCAGTCGCTCACAGGACTACCAAGACGAGACACAGACATCAACTAATCCTCATCGGTTTTAATTACCGGGCTTAACGTTAGTTTCTAATCCTGATGTATTAGTTCAGCTTTTAATACCGCCTACACCAGACTGGGAGGCTTGTCTCGAGTGCATTAGCATTCATTAATATTTAACGACTCAGCTCACAAAAAACAGTGAATCGGAAGGTCGGCACACAGGGAGAGGCGGTCAGTATTGATAAGCTCTAAGCCAGCCACCCCCCACCCCCCGTTCTTGGCCTTACTTGAGAGCTTGGATCCTTGCTTCTTTGAGCTGACAAGAAGGCAACCGCCATGAAATATTCAGGCCACTCCAGGTAGTCTTCTCGTTTCTTGCATGGCCCTCCTGCAGCAGACCTGTGAAACACAAGTAACATTTAAATATATGAAAGCAATAACCTGCTTTGTTGACGGTTCTACACTAAAGATATTAATAGTATTACAGCAAGTCAATGCTTAGCGGTAAGGTATTATGCAGGGCGCGAAATAACCAACGGCAATTGCCGCAGCACCCAAGATGCTTGCCACAATGCCTCTCAAAAAAAATAAAATAAACCATTTTTAGGACAAGTTGCCTGTAAGCTCGGCCATCATTGCCACCAGCGTCCGTCAGCATCAGCACCTATGATCTACAACCCATTCACAAACTTGTTCAGCATCAGCTGGCCCATTCTGTCACAATTAATTTTAATTCTGTCTAATCTCGTCCTGCGAGAAAGTGACTCCTTAGCATAATGTTTTGTTGTTGCCATTCTTTTTACTGTGCACCTCCTGGCACTAAGCCACGAGAAAGATGTACTGTATCATTGGTTAATGAAGAGCAAACAGAGTAAGGGACACTGTTAGACTGAGCTCAACATGACCACACTTCCAAGAATTTTTAATCACACATGTTCACTAGTGTCACTTATTTTTCCGTCTGAACGTTATTCCAACTCCAACATTTAAGAAAGAAGAGCGGTCTAAAGCGGCAGCGAAGTGTTCTAGGATTGGCATAATGTTCAAGTAAGAAATGGGTGAGCAACAATTCATCCCGACCAGCGTTCCCTCGAAGCGTTTTAGACAGTGAGAAACTTGTCATTTTGACTGAGAAAGGGTAAATTATCAGTGAGAAACCTTCGGCCACGCATGAAGCCTTTGAATATATGTTTGTTGCATTATACAATTTTGAAACAATATTCCAACACAAGTATCAATTTTGCAATTTACTTTAAATGACGTTTACTTTGGCTCTGCCTCTGATTTTGAATAATCCTCTGACCCCATGTAGCCCTGTCAGTTATCATAGATATAGACTGCATGCTTAACTGGTGGCCTGCATAAAATTGCTTTATACTACTGCATAAAACACTAGCGCCTGCACTGCCTTCAATTGTAACCATCTTTAGGGCTCTAATTGTTCTTTTCTTGGGAATACCAAATTCCATTTTGAAAAATGGCCAATTCCATTTTTCCCCACTTTTTATCAATGTATTAACTAAATGTGACATTTGAACATAAACATGTTGCTAGTTAAAATAAGTAAATTAATAAATACATATTACCACAATTCTTTTTTTTTTTTTCAATCAGACTCTTGTTGCTGTAATAGTAAGTAAAGCACCTGAAGACACTTCAAACCTGTCATAATGTTTATAGACATCACTTGGCTCATTGCTGGCATTAAAATAAGCAGGAAATCATAAGAATTATATTACAACAGTTCAGAAAACTAAATGTTCAGGAAAGTTGAGAGAATCATATTTACAGTCTTTCACTAACACAGTAGTTCAGTCTACAAATAAAGGTGTTTTGAAAAGACCCATTTAGCTTATTGCTGGCATTTACAATAAAAACAGTTTAGTAACAGACCAATGTCATGTGAGAGTAATCCTATGTACAGTACTCCACAAATTAAGTTTACTGTTTTACTGGCATTCTAATAATAACCAGGATAAAATATGAAACTTATGGCGTGTTGACTGATTCACTGCTCTGAAACAGGTTCACTGCTATGTATTACACAGTCGTAATTTAAATAGCGCCCCATTTAAATGTAAACACACAATTAATCCTCTCAATTGTTTATTTCCTAATTCTGCAGTGTTATTTGCAAGATTTAACAAGAGGCGTGTCTCCAGAGAGAATGTCTTTATGAAACAAACAGAGTGTAGTGTAGCGACTACATCCTTTACACAGTAAAGTGATCAATTTTCTTTAAGGATTGTATAGCTAGGGATGGGAGATTCCAAAAGTTTGAGAGAGTATTCCGGAATCGATTCCTGATCTGGGAATCTATGGAATGGACTTCGGTTCTATTCCGATTCTTAAAAAACAAACCAAAAAAACAACCTTTAAAATATATTTTTTCTTTGTTGAAATCCACGATAGTGTTCTACAGTAGTGGCTAAACAGAATTAAATGATGTAAACTGTCAAATACAGCACCTTACATATAGAAATGCAGCAAAGTATATTTCATGTTTACAAAAGTGATATATACTATAATGGCAGGTTAAAGAAAGTCAAGTTATTTCAGGTACAATGCAATTTTATTGAGAAAGGCTTTACAATTTTGAACATCCTAATACACTGGACAAAAAAACTGGAGTACGTGGTGAACATAGCATCAAATCAAAACAATAAAAGGTAAAATAACTAAAATAAAATAAACAAAAAACAGTGAAATAACTAATACAATTATACAAAAGTTACATGTTTATCAAGGTTAACAATTTTCATGTTATCTTTTGTATTTTTTCACCTGTAATTACATGTTGTAATACAGGAAGATGGATATTTTCACTTGTTTTGCTTTCAGGCTGGAGTGCCTTTTGTCCAGATTTAGAGAAAACTCTCTCACTTGGCACGGAGGTAGCAGGAATACACAGATACTTTAGTCAGGTTTCAGGAGGTGGGGGAACCTCACACCCTCAAAGTTCCAAAAAGTCAAAGGACATTGCTTCCTGTTTGTGTTTGGGAGTGCAATGTACATTTTGACCTCAGCTGCAATGTCCTTGTTTGGATTTTGTTGTGTAACCTTAGAAACAGAAGATCATTTATATCATTAAAATAATAGTAAGTACAGTTATTGTGATTTTTTAAGCATGAATAATACAGTACTATACATAAGAAAACAAACTATTGCTGTATATTGTAGATTTATATGCAAAACATGAAAAAGACAAGCTCCTTGTAGAAACTTGGCAGTGAAAACTATCAATGTCAACTCTATTAAAAGAAACTGAAAAAGAGGGGAAGGAAAAAAAAAAGCCGAGCTGTACCTTGATAGCGTAAATCATGTTAATATAAATAAAAAATACATACAACATTTGTAACTTTTCAATGAATCAAGTGTGGGTCCTTAGAACACCGCGAAGCTCCTCGTGTTAGCCTCATTGTAGTACACACCTTGACATCAAAATCTTTCCATACATCAGGGTTTTCTGTGTTGTCTGTTCCTGTCACAACAGCTTGATTGTCCCCAGCGTCAAAAATCTGTAAGGCTTCTGCTATCATTTTTACTGCCTCATCTACATTTTTTTCATTCCCAAAAGCAAGTGTTTTGAACCGTGGGTCCAAAAGGGTGGAAATGCCAAAAAATCTGTAAAACAAGGAGGGGAAAAAAGAACAATTCATGTCTTCATTATAACAGTTATTTCCTTGT